>CM027573.2:16909775-18166633 GCA_015852605.2 Populus deltoides
AATTTCCTACTGTGCAGTGAGGAAGCTTGATCACTGATCTCAGCGTAGAACAATAGGTGCCTGATCTTTCTGAAGTCTTAGATTCTTGACAGATTGAGAAGAGATCATTCCAATTCTCATCACCTAAAAATCTGTCCAACCGTTCCTACACATCTTGAGTTCCTACCCTTCCATTAGTCCATGTAAAATTAAAAGCAGTAAAGCCAATATCATGCAATTTACAATCATTCAAGACATAATGGAAAACTTGAATAAATTTTGATTCTCGAAGCTGCCCTCCTTTCTTCTCTTGCAGATACAGAATTTCATTAAGGTCCCCAAAAACCAGCCATGGAAGATTAGATTGTTGCCGAAGTTGTCTCAGCCAAGTTCATGTCTTATGTTTGTTTACATCTTCCATCCAAAACTCCAATTACCGTCAAGAACAATTAGCATCTGGTTGCTTGACTTCCATATCTTCATATTGTTGAGCCTATATAAAATCAAACCTCCCTTTCTTTCACTATCTTCTCCATTAATTTCTTGTTGGTTGTTCCCACATTGCGGATTTCTTACTTGCCATACTGTATCGCAGCATAACATTAATTATGAGTTTGATCTATTACTTTTTGCATTTTCCAGATCATTGCACTGTTCTGTTGAGAGGCATTACGCTGCTTTTTTCCAATAAGGTCACTACAGTCAGCCATGGTGTGTTTTTACGCTTGGTTTCAGGTCTTGAGATTCTTTTCCCTTTTTTTTTTTCGTTTCATAGTTGCTTCACTGTTTTTCTGCAGTTTGTTGGCTTCTTATGACTTGATTTGTCGGTCAGGTGGCAATTAGCTCCTTTGGCTTTCGTTACGGTCACCTCTGCTTGAACAACGTGTGTGTCTCTTACGTTTCAAATGCTTTGCTACCCCTCACTGATATGTTTTTTCTTTTTTACAGATTTGGAACGCTATTTGCTGTGGCCCGTTGTTCACTTCTTTGCCCTTATCTTCGATTGACCTCGCTTTGATTCGAACATACAAGGCATACTTTTTTCCTATTATCTGATATATTTTCTTTTTATTAGCACTCTTCCCAAAGGTTGCTCTTTTCATCATTTATCTTTCTTTTTCAAAAACCATGAAAGCAGCTAAACCTCAATGACACTTTGCCTCGTGAACCTCTTGTATATATTTGATTTTTGGTTGTCATTGAAAAGGTGTTTTTCCCTTTTTAGTTTGCTTGCTCATCCAGAATTCTACCCTCATATGTAGATTCCTTGATGCTTTTTAATCATACCATGTTTTACCATTAGTTTAGTCTTCTGCACTACACCGCGGACTCAGCTTTTATTTTTTATAAAAAAATTGAGTTTAAATGCTGGCAAGATCTAAGATTATCTGAGTTTTGTAGAGCATGATCCAAGTCTATTTTAGATTCTGCAGTATATGGGACCCAAAGATAGTTGTGTCTTAGCGCAGTTCAAGTACCATGTGTATGCTAAGGCATGCCTAGAGGCAGGAGCACAAGCACCAGTGTTCCCATGTGGTTTTTTTTTTTTGATATTAATAATAGTTTTTTAAAATTTATTATTGATAATAATAATAATAGTATTTGTAATAATTTTTAATTTTACCTTTCAAATCAAATCTATTGTTGTTTTTCAATGCTAAGAATAATTTTTTTTTTTAATTTAGTAATTATTTTATTAATAATATTAATTATTATAAAAATAATAATATTTATAACACAAAAGATAATACTTTTAATATTAATATTTTTTATTACAAAAAATAATAATGTGGCTTTATACAAACCCAATATGCTATCAATTTTTATTTTATTTTTACTCTCATCTCTCTCTCCTTCACAGCAAAACTAAGACAACATAGATTTTTCACGGCATAGATCTTACCTATTCCATCTATATTACTTAAGGCAAGCCACAGTTAATATGGCTAACCACAACACAATCCATTCCTCTTTTGTCTTTGTCTAGATGGTCGAATAAATTACATATTTGTATATATAGTCTTAGTTCAAATAGCCGACTATGATACCAAATAATTCAGATTAATTTATCTAAATATCTAACTAATTCATACATGGAATGTATTCATGGTTTTTATCCAAATAACAGACTATGATACCTATAATTCATATTAGTTTTTGTCTAAACACCCGACTAATTCGTATGTTTAGATTCATAATCTCTGTCCAAATGACCGATTAATTTATACATTCATGTACATAGCTTCCGTCAAAATAGTCGACTATGATACCAAACAATCCTTCCATTTATTTCTAATTCAAACACTAAACACATCATTCAAATTGTAGTATATAATCTGTTTATTCACATTTCAAATATATAATGCAACATGTATAATATTTTAACAAGAATGAGGTGTGAAGCACCTAACCACTCTTCTTATTAGGTGAGCTCCTCCTGCGAAAGATCTAGCTCGAGTGTTTCTTTTAATTCAAAAAGAAATATCTAACATGACCATATCTAATATCTATTTGGAAGTTGTAGTTATGTTTGTTTTTTAAAATGTTTTTTACTTAAAAATATATTAAAATAATATTTTTTTAAATCAATTTTGAAATCAATATATCAAAATAATCTAAAAACACCAAAAAAAATATTAATTTGAAGTAAAAAAAATAAAAAAATAATTTTTAATTTTTTTTAAAAACATTTTTAAAACGCAAAAACAAACAGGATAGCCCAAACACACATTTATACATATAATATACATATATAAACAAAATTCTTTTCCAAGACATAATTATTCTTATCAACATATTACATAGGCATGTAATGCCACAACTTTTAAGTAAATTTTGCTGCACCTCAAAATTTCCTACATGGCTGGCTTAAGATGCTAACTACCCATTGATTTTTAAGCTGATTCTTTCCATCATTTCACTCTAATTAACAATCATTTCACTCTAATTAGCACACATTTGCAATTAATTTCTCTTTTTCCCTGAATTTTACTCGAACTTTAGAAGAGAAATTAGAGATTTCTTTCCCCACACATATCCATACTTCAAAAAAAAATAATTAAATAGAGTAAATTTTGAAACCAATTTATCACTTCCTTTGCAAGCTTCTCTTCTAATTACTCTTCATTCTCCAGAAAGCCCTTGTTCTTATCTCACTAACTCTCAACTTTTCATCTCCTAAAACCCTCTTAAATTCTTGATTTAAAGTGTTTTTTCCTTATTAATTCCACCTACAATATCCCAAAACCCTATGTTTACAGAAGATTTGAGTAAAAATATAAGAAAAATACAAGAGGAATGCTTTTTTCCTTCCAATAATGGTCGCCAACCTCTATTTCTAGTGGGAGATAAATTTTTTACTTGATTTATGATCTTGCCTCTAGTCAATGTTTCTTTGTTATTTTAAGTCAATTTCTCGGCCACCAGTATTATTTTATACTGTCAATCTACTAAATTTATATGTATTCCTCAACTGATATTTGGAAAAGCTTTCACCTCATTTTATAACATATATATATATATATATATATATATATATATATATTTATTTATTTATTTCTTTTTGTCAAGATTTACCACCATTCGACAAAGATTCATTAATTTTGTACTAAATTATTATGTTTGATTAAAACTTATTTAAACTTATCATAATACTTTTAATAAATATTTTAAAGTTTTAGATTGAGAGTTTACAAAAATAAAAAAAAATCATTATACAAAAATAAAAAGAATTTATCATGATTATCCACAATAAAATATATAAGAGGTGCATTTTTTTTATAGTAAAACCCCTTAATAATGTTTCTGAGTGGAACTAGAAATGGACTTGATTTTGGAACAGAAAAATTAGCCTCAATATCCTTGAAGAAAGAGAAAAAAACACCAAAATCAAAGGTCAAGACACTTGGTTATAAGTTTTAAATTGTTAAGATTATTTTAATGGGTTGATGTGAATAATAAATTTTTGTAAAAATAAAAAATATTATTTTAATATATTTTTAAATAAAAAATACTTTAGAAAATAACCCAATTACATTCTTAAACACCCTTTAAATTTTGAAAATTTTGAAGTTGGAGTTATTTTTAAATTTTTTTTGTTTAAAAATATATTTTTTAAAAAATTATTTTTAATATTAATACTTTTAAATTTATTTTTAAAAAATAATTTTAAATAAAAAAAATTAAAATTTAGCAAACTTGTATTTCGGTCGCATCTTTATAATAATAATGTTAAAAATATAGGGACTAAAGAGTTGTTTATCAAATATTTCATGTGATTATTACAGTGATTTATTTATTTATTTACTCAGGTTGTCTTTGTTAAAATGCCAACACCATGCATCCCTCCTTCTCGATCAATGGCCACCCATCGTCTCCCTCTCCCTCTTCCTCTTCTCTGACTAACAAACCCTAACTCTCTCTCTACAAACCTCAAGATTCCAATCTCAAGAAATGATGAAGAAGAATAACCTCATTTCCTTCTCTTTACTACTCTCCCTCTTTGCCTTCTCTTTCGCCATAGAAGATGATGTCACCTGCCTTGAAGGAGTCAAGAACTCCCTTACAGACCCCCTGGGTCGACTCACTTCTTGGGATTTCAACAACAACTCTGTTGCTTACATTTGTAAGCTCAACGGTGTTTCTTGCTGGAACGAGAAGGAGAACCGAATCATCAGTCTTCAATTGCCTCTGTTTCAGCTCTCAGGCAAGTTACCGGAGTCTCTCAAGTACTGTCATAGCTTAACAACGCTGGATCTTTCAAACAATGATCTTTCTGGGCCGATCCCCCCTGAGATTTGTAACTGGTTGCCTTATGTAGTCACTCTTGATCTCTCCGGGAACAAGTTTTCAGGTCCGATCCCACCGGAGATTGTGAATTGTAAGTTCTTGAATAGTTTGATTTTGAGTGGAAATAAGCTGACTGGTTCGATTCCTTATGGTTTTGGTCGTCTTGACCGGTTGAAAAGGTTTTCAGTTGCTTCTAATGATCTGACCGGTTCGATACCGGAGGAGTTGGGGTTTTTTCCGAAGGATGCGTTTGATGGGAATGAAGGGTTGTGCGGTAAGCCTCTAGGGAAGTGTGGTGGGTTGAGCAGTAAGAGTCTTGGCATTATAATTGTTGCTGGGGTTATTGGTGCTGGTGGGTCTTTGATTTTGGGGTTTTTGATTTGGTGGTGGTTGTTTATCAGGGGAAAAAGCGGTGGTGGCAGTGGCGGCGTCGGCGGAAGTGGTGGTAAGGGTGATGATTCTAGTTGGATTGGGTTATTGAGGTCACATAAGCTGGTTCAAGTGACATTGTTTCAAAAACCTATTGTTAAGATCAAGTTGGCTGATATTTTGGCTGCTACTAATAGTTTTGATTTTGAGAACGTTGTGATTTCGACGAGGACTGGGGTTTCGTACCAGGCGGATTTGCCTGATGGATCTAGTCTTGCTATTAAGAGGCTTAATACTTGTAAGCTTGGTGAGAAGCAATTTAGGGGTGAAATGAATAGGTTAGGGCAGCTTAGGCATCCGAATTTGGTGCCATTGTTGGGTTTTTGTGTTGTTGAGGTGGAAAAGCTTTTGGTATATAAGCATATGCCTAACGGGACTTTGTTTTCTCAATTGCATGGGAGTGGATTTGGCTTTGGTCAAACTAGTGTTTTGGATTGGCCTACGAGGGTAAGGGTTGGTGTTGGGGCGGCAAGAGGGCTTGCTTGGCTTCACCACGGGTGCCATCCACCATATATTCACCAGTATATTAGTTCCAACGTGATACTTCTTGATGATGATTTTGATGCAAGGATTACTGACTTTGGGTTGGCAAGGTTGATTAGTTCTCCTGATTCTAATGATAGTTCTTTTGTCCATGGAGATCTGGGGGAGTTTGGATATGTTGCTCCTGAATATTCCAGCACTATGGTTGCATCGTTGAAAGGTGATGTTTATGGCTTTGGTGTTGTGCTTTTGGAGTTGGTCAGTGGACAAAAACCTTTAGATGTCAGTAATGCTGAGGAAGGATTCAAAGGGAATTTGGTGGATTGGGTTAATCAATTGGCGAGCATTGGTCGAAGCACAGATGCCATTGACAAAGCTCTAGTTGGGAAAGGTCATGATGATGAAATTATGCAGTTCTTGAAGGTTGCTTGGAGCTGTGTTGTTTCCAGGCCCAGGGATAGACCTACAATGTACCAAATCTATGAGTCTCTGAAGGGCATGGCTGAGAAACATGGTTTCTCTGACAAATACGATGAATTCCCACTGATCTTTGGCAAACAAGATCCTGATTATAAGGAGTAGCATAGGCAGAACAAGAAGAACAAAATATTGTTATCCTTGTGAAGAATAGTATCATTGGGGCATCTTTGCATGCTATGCTATGTTTCAAAAGACCTTAACTAAATGGTATGCTTCTTGTTATTGTGCTCAATTGTTGGATAATTATGTATATTTCATGAGGCATAAGGCATTGTACCTTTAATGTAACCTTTAATGCAGCCTAGAAAATTTTTTCTCTTCCCCACTTGCAAAATTGTTTCTGATTGATCTTTCATTTGTAAAATGTTTCTACTGGGAAAGCTTGTTTTCATTGAAGACGATGCTATGTTCATGTGACACAAAGTGATGACCTATATTCTATATTTGACTTCATGCTTTTACTGATGGTTTTTGTGCAGGTAGTAGTTATCTGTTAAGCTAATATTTTCCAACTTCCAAAATCTGAATTGTGAGAAATTGAGGAATTAACGTGTCTGCAAATCATGATTAATCTTATCGGGTCCTTTGTTTCATGGTGTCTCAAGATTTCTTATACTTATTTTTCAATAAGTTTAGCAGTTTTCATTTTCACCTCGCATGATTTTGCAATGCACTGGATTATGCATTTGCAAATCAAATGAAGATTCACCTGCCTAGTTTGAGACTGCGTTGATTCTTCCAAAGGCCCTGTTAACGGCCACTGGCCTGAGAATACCCTTCTCCTGTTTCCATTTTCCAGATTGTAGGGTATATACTCTTTGTAATTGATCGACATCATGTTTCTTGTTGATTTCTTTATGATTGCCTCATCAAGTTGTCCCAACACTCGAAATTGGAAACAAAAAACAGCTCGCAAGTCTTTCGAAGCTGAAGTTCCAACTGAAAACTCGCATGAAATCTTTAAACTTCCTTCAAATCAAGCTCCAGGGGAAATGGCAAGTTCTCCTGTACTAAATTGATGCCTTTAGCTTTGCCTTCTCATTTTCACTTTTGTTGAGTGGAATGGATTCTTATTACTTGCCTTTTAAGATTCCTTTGTTCAAACTGCTCGTAGTACTACTGACCCAAAGACAAGTGGCATTCGAAAATTATAGAGCTAAGTTAGCACTTGCCCTTCATGTCTGCCTCCATCCATGAGGATGTGACCCCATAAAAATCTCTTACTGCAGCTGGAGATGTAGCCACTAGTGCCTTCAACTGATCCATACAGACCATCTCCTAAAATGCCTTGGATTTATTCAGTTCTAGATTATTTCAGCTGGTGCAATTCAATGGAATTATTTTTGTCAACAAGGAGCTAAAAAGTGGAGCCCGCTAGGCTCGAAATTTAGAGCCTGTTCGGCCTAGAGGTTGGCAATAGCGGTCTTGGTGTCGGTGTGAGCTCTCAGAACCAACCTTGAGGGGCAATCTCGTATTCGTGTCCATACTTCCTAGCTATTCACAATTTCTGCTTTCTCCACTGGCATGATCTCTTCTCGCTCAATTGATCAAGCTCATAAATCCACAGCAGAGATGAAGAGGACAATCATTTCAAATCCCAGAAGCACACTGTTCTCGTGATGACATTTAAAATTATCCCAAAAAGAGTGAGTTTGACAGTCAAATTTGTCTGGATCATATTCATTGATTTTGACCTGGCTTTTTGTCCGGGACCATGAATGGTGACTTTTTAGCATGTGGGGCTGAGCTAACTTTATGCATACATCTTCTACTTCTATACAAGTAATGCATGGCTTTTCTGTGCCTGGATTAGGGGCATTGCTCGTGTCCTTCAAGTGCATGAGCACATGTTCTTGACCCCACCCTCCATCAGTGACCTCCTCTGCGATAGATTTCAACTCATCTGTTCAATGCGCTGCTATTGTAGAAGAAGGGCAGGGAGTTCCAAACTTCCAATGGTGGATTTCATTTACAGGGCAAGAAGCTACATATTTTATCTTTATAATTATTGTTTTTATTCAAAGGAATGAATTTCAAGTTCCTGCAAGACTTTTCGATGCCTAACTTAAGTAGGTAGCTAGGAACCAGAAAGATCAATCAATTTCTTCCAAGCAGGCCTGCTTGAAATGTCCTCCCACCAAGCAGTCACTTTCCCTCTCTTTCACCGAGTGCCCTAATCCAGCTTTATTGACTATGGTGGCAGGCAGATGGTAAATCAGCAAGACTGAAATTATGACCGGCTAGATATTTGTTTTCCTTAATAGTTTTCACCAACTTGGAGACACCTTGCTGCCCCATTCATGGCAGGATTTCATCTTGGAAGACAGTATTGAACACCAATTCTTTGAAACTGTGGGCTTCAACTTCTTTCTTTGTCGCATAGTATCGTACTGATCCTTGACCCGTGCCATGCAACGATTGGATCATTTTTTTTTTAACTTAAGAAAATATGAAGGCATTGTAGACGTTTTTTTAAAAAGAATAAAATTATAAATGCAAAAACCGATGCATATTGAGTGATATTGTTTTAGCTATTAAGTAGATGATATATTAAAAGATATATTTTTTTATTTAGATATTAAGATGAAGATATATTGAATTGATTCAAATTATATTTAACTAATTTGTAAAATTTATGATCTAAGTCGTGAGATAGTAATAATTTTGATAAAAAGTAAATCGAACCAAACTATGAAATTCAATTTCAATCAACACATTGTCAAAGGAAAAAAATATGGAAAAAAAACATATATTTTTTTTTAAAAATGTGATGGAGGTTAACTCTGACAAACCTGCGAGACCCGTAACTCGAGGTATGAGAACGAGATAACCACATAGAAAGAAAAAAAATTATAAAGCTCAATTCCCAACCTAATACGAAGGATGAAATAAAAAAATGAATCTGAAAAAAAAAACTCAAGACAACTCGGGTTAACCTGTAAGATCTTATTTTATATATTTTATGAAACCATTTTTTATTTAATTATATGGTAACAAAAACATACGCTCGCAAAATTAAGGACAAATCAAATATTGGAATGTTTGTCTAAGATCACGATAACGATATATAAAGCAATTTAAAACAAATTATGAATCTCAATTCAAAATTAATAAAATATTGAAGGATGAAATTGAAAAAAAATAAAAAAATCCAACGTTGAAGGATAAAATAAAAGAAAATCAAAGAGAGAGAGAAAAAAAATCTAAATAAAAAACTATTCAAGTCAATTTAATTTAATCTTCCAAACCTAGATATGAAGGAAAAATTAAGAAAATGTAAAAAAAAAGATTGATTAGAAAAATGTAGTGTGCAAATTGTGAAAATTAAGGACCTAACAATGTTTTTTGGTTGCCTCGATACGAGGGTTTCATATATTGAGGAAAACTTTCAACGTCTGATTAATACTCAATTTTGCAAAATAAATTTTTAATTTATTTATTTAAAACAATCAAGACTTGAGGGACCAAATTTAAAACTAAAAACAATGCGATGAAATCAATTCGTTGGTATATTCTAGAGAGTTGAAAAAGAATTACTGCAAATGTCACTACAACTGTTAACTCACCGACGAAATTATATATGGTTCTCCTATCAATGATATGCTAAATTGTACCAAGGGAATTACCAACGAAATAAAACAGGTATTTTTTTAGTGTGCATGTTCCATTTGTAAAGCCATCAATAAATTTATTAATGACGGACTCACCAACACACCAGAAATTACCAACGAGCGTTTTTCTGACAGACATTTTTCGTTCGTGATCTTGTTGGTAAAATAATCATAGACGGACTATTAGTGTAAATACCGACATAAATTCTTATTCGTAAAACTGATAAATCTGGTGGTGTAAAGAGAATGGTGAAACACTTTCAAAACCATCTCGGAAAGCAATGTCTGGACATGGGATGATGCAGCCCATGCCGCCCAATCGCTATCGTATGTGTCACACATGCCAGCTGCTTTTTTTTTATTAATATTCATATTATTCAAAAGATCAAATTGTTCTTTGTCAACTTGTTTATTACAAAAAAAAACCCAATTTGAAAAGATAAATAAGAACCTTGATGTATGTTTAATTTTTTCTTTTAAGGATAATATATATAATTTTTAGATTTTTTCTTATAAATCTTATAATAACTAAATGACCATAATAAAAAAAACTATTTTACGCTCAATAGTTTTTTATTGAAAGGATAAAAAAATAGTAACTACACTACTATGATTGATGAATGGTAATTTGTGTCTATAGGGTCTTAGTTAATTCACCATGGATCTTAGTTTCTTTTCTTTTCTCTTTTTTTTTTTAAAAAATTAATGCCCCATACGCCAAAAAGCAGAACACTTGAAATAATAAAATAATTGTTAACGTTTTTCGTCTTTCACCCTGTTCATCTGTTACTCTTGGGACCGAAAACGCGGGATTTTTTTTTTTTGTATAGAAATGATAGGCAGAACATAGCAAAAACGCATGCAAGACATGCATGCATGTTAATGACAGGCAGCAATGGCACCAGCATTAAGCAGCTTCATTGCATCTGAAGTCATCATATACATGACAGAAATATAATTAAGCGATGAGAATTTAGTCGTCAAATATCTGTGCAACGGAACAGAATTGATAGCGCCAAAGAAACAGCGATCGAGACTCCATTAATTGAGAAGCCATGGATGTGAATCCAGAGCTAGGGTGGACAGCATCATCCTATATAAGCAAACAACACAGATAACTTTCAAGATAAGAAAACATAAGAGACAGAGTACACAGATAACTTTCAAGATAAGAAGACTTTGCTTGATGCACGAGCTAGTTAGATCACCATTCGAACATAAGAGTGATTTTGTCCTAATTGGGAGAAAAAAGGGATTGTTGGGGCTCCAGAGACGAGGCACTTGTAAGAGCCATTCTAACTCCATTAATTTCCAAGTCAATTCTTTAAGCTCTAATCTACAGTATCATTCAAACAAAAGTTTACCGTGGAAAATAGACGGGGGAAATCTCCAAGCAGTACCATATAAATTTGCAAGATCGTGGGATTATGAACATAAACTATCCAACAAAAGAAATTAACAATCGAAGAAGTTAAATTACAACCAAGAGGATGCAGGAGTCCAGCCATAAGGATAAACACACAAATTGACGTACTATCTAGTGGACTTCATGCAACTATAAGATCTAGGAGAAAACATCGACATCTAGAAACTTGCTTTTACTCGTGCTATGGTTGATCTCCTTCTCTTTATAATAGGTATTCAGTGTCAAAAGAGAAGGCCTGAATTGGGAAGTGAAGGAGCCTCTGGAATCGAAGAAATCCTGCAGGTAGGACGCTGATCTTGTCTCCTTCTTATAAGCAGCAGAGAGCCGCACTCGGGCAATATCTTTAGACCCACTATCAGTATCCATAACTAGGAAATAAAGAAGATACCGAAGAAATAGTAGTACAACTTTCTTTCCACACAGAAAACTATGCTTCTTTTTTTCTCTCTCGCACACTATGACTAGGGTTTTTTCAATGCCTTGTGGAAGACGAACGACTAACCTGATACATACACACGCACTCATATACTCTCCTATACCGACCAAGGATGTTTCCTGCCCTAATTCGGATGGCAGCTAGGGCCAACCTGGATTTACTCTGTTTCCAATATCCTCCATGTTAAGGAAATTTAATCCTGCTTAAATTTTGATTACTGAGAATATATACTTGACAACATTCATATCCTCTTCCGATGAGGATACAGATTCTCTATGTAGATTGAAACATTCGATAAATGCATGTTTACTTTTAATCCTTGACATAGATGTCAAAGAACAAAACAGTCCCTAAACTAAACAAATGGGCTTTGATCAATATATATAGTGGTCGAAAGAATGAGAAACAATTTGGCAATAATATTTTCTTCTTCTTTTTTGTTCTTTCATTTATTGACTTTGTCTTGGCTTGTATTCAAATTTTGTGAGCTTTACAGGAAAATAAAAGCAAAGGCCACCTTCTCTCTGGAGACAGAACAAAAAAATATCATACATTCAAAATGCCAGACCACATGGTTTTCCTCCTCCTCCTTGCAATTCTCTATAGCATTTAAGCCTTAAAATGGGATTAAATTTTGACCATGCATACTTTTGTTTTAAAGTTAGAATCATGTATAGCGTATTGATTTTAGCCATTTAGAAAATGGCCAGAACCCTTGTTGTTCGAGCCAGGCTCGAACATCCTCTCCCTCCCTCGTACACTCAGACTCACTTAAGGTGTAAAAAACATCTTTCTCTTTACTAATAGTACAAAGATCACCGAGAATCAATAATGAATACCAACTTCTTCATCAATAATATTCCTGTTTCTCCACTTACTATGAGATCACTCTTTATCATTGCTTCACTCAACACGAGTCATTTAGAGAATCAATAATGAATACCAACTTCTTCATCAATAATATTCCTGTTTCTCCACTTACTATGGGATCACTCTTTATCATTGCTTCACTCAACACGAGTCATTTACAACTCCACACACCATAAGCTATTCACAACATCACTCTTCACACTCTATAAAGTAAGTTAATATGATTAAAAGTTTATAAATATTTCCGTAACTAAATAAATAATAAATCAACTTCTAGATAACTCAAGTCATTCAAGTAAGAGCTTCATACAAATACAAGCATTTAAGTTCCAACAAGAACACTCACTATATTCGCTCTCACTTTCTTTACTCTCCCATGCATTTTTCTTTTGATATATTTATTGAATTAAGTATTAGAAAAATTCTTGTTCTAAATGGAGACTTTTGTTGCAAAAAAAATCGATACTAGAAAAAAAAACCTACAATCAAGTCACATATTTTAGTTCAAGACACAATACGTGAAAAGATCAATCCAATTTTGAAGTATTCACCACAATCAAATTTCACTCTAACTTTGAATGAATACTTGTTGTCTGCGTGTATGCATGCTAATTTACATATTATGAATAAGAAAAAAAAACATTTTTTTCACACTAAGTATAGAATATTTATTAGGGTATAAATAAAAAAAACGTTAGATTAAATGTTAGAAATGTCTATATTAAAAAGTTTTCAACATTCAGAAAACTCTTGGCTTATGTTAATAATTCTGGTTTGTTTTTTATTCTCAGAGAATAAAAGATTGAATAAATTTAAGAAATAATATTCCAATTACAATACAAGCACTAGAGAGTAAGTGATAAATTATTTTAAAACTAGAGGATTGATTCCCTCAATTTACATCTTGAAATTCATATTTTACCAACAAGTTTGTAAATTGATTTATTTTACATACTTCTACATGTGTGTTTATATGTTTATGTAGAAACCATTGTTAGGGGAACAACAATTTTGAGTTTCAGTTCATGTTTTTGTTGAAGGAGATGGCACTCTCGGAGATGGAATGATGAGAGATTTTGCATAAGCAAAAGGCAAAGAAACTATCTTCTTGGTCTTGCTCGCATATGCCCACTTTGTGAAGTTCTTGCAATCGTTAGCCTCTATCTCATCTAGTATCTGGCGATACATATCAGCAAGGATGCCGAAATCTGCAACATCCAAAAACTTTGTGTGTTCATATGGAAATGTAAGCAAAAAAGATACTATATATCAACTATCAAAAGAACAACCTAGTTATGACTCTAAACTTCTCAGTCTGAAATGCTGATCCTTTCATTCGTTTGCCATGATCACACTGTTGCTTTGTTGGATTGCTTAAAAGATGAATTTCTGATATCTCGTTGCTCACGAGAGCTTTTTATAAGATGAAGCTTTGGATCTATTCACAGCGACAGCAATATCAAAAAGAAAAAAACAGGGCAAAGTCATAACTGAGAACAATTGCCAGGACCTTCCCCGGCTAGGCTTCCCTTGTGTGTGATTGCCTATGTAAGACAAGGAAATGGCTGGTTTGTGTTAATTGGGGTGGTGCGTGTGTTCAAAGCCAAACATGTGACGATTTTCGATCTTCAATTAGTTTCATGATTTCCATTGTCCACTCAAGGCCTAGACAAATAGTTTTTGTCTTGAAATATCGAGAGATGTTGTTGATTGTTTACCGGCCATCGACTTGCAGCACTCAGTTCTGTCACTCCTTTCTCTGCCTCGTCAAATAACATCCTTGCTCTCTTAATTTGATTCTTCATAAAGTTTCGCCATTTTTCTGTCACCTTGGCAGCAAATACGTCATCATCGGAAAGCCCTGCCTGTGTCAGCTCATCTTGTGGTAGATAAACCCTTCCTCTTCTTGCGCTGCAAACAAAGCATCAGGAAAGGAAAGGGTAATGAAAAGAACTGCATGTACAAAAGGATGACTAATATAAACAAAGAAAAATAGGTAGGAAAAAAAAATTATATGATGAGAATCAGTTCACCGGAGACTACTCGATGCAGCATCCAACAAACAGTGGGTGCCAAGTATTTTTTAAGTTTGCGGCGTACAACACTCTGCACTTACTCTTCTCCGACATCCCTGAGTATGTTGGTGGGCTGATTAGCCATCCCCAATGCCAAGGCAGCATTATAAACACTCTCAGTTGGTGCCTGAGATTCAGGTGCAATACCCACTACTGGAACACTCAATAGTCCAACAGTCCCTGCAACATAATAACAGTAAAGAGCTCATCGAAGTTTTTGTATCTTGATTTCGTCAGATCCATCCTCATTCCTTCAATCATATCTTTGAATGGCTGTAACAAGATGTCATAGGAAAGAGCATCAGGTCGTGATTGACTTCATGTCAAGTGAGAAATAAATTAACATTTCAGTTTTAGGCCATGACTGCAAATAAATAAATAAAATGTTTCCAATAGCTGCTAGAATGAAGTCAGAAAAACATGACTGCAGATACCCAATAAACACAGAAATAGCACTCTACATTCATGCTGGAAAATGATCTCAGAATTATATACAGCTACAAAGGTCATTACAGTTCGAATGAAAGCTGCCAACTAACTTACACATTGCTTATAGAAATATACTAAGTATCCTACAAACACGATACATTGCAACGCCAAAAATATTTTTGATTGGTAGTAGAGTAATTATTTTCCAGTTGAGATGTGATTTGATTTTAAAAGTACTGCCTAGCCTGAATGTCAACAGGAAATTTAGCCACCGTGTCTGCTAGAGCAGCATCCATCATATCGAATGGACGTCCTTGGAAAAGATCTTCCAACCTTGCCTCCCACCTATCTAAAGCTGTCGGTGTAATGTGTGAAGCATTAGGCCCGTCAACAAGCTCGTCGGTCCTCCTACACCACACTACATGTGCAGAAAACATTGTAAGAAAGAAGGAAAAGGTTGATTTTCTGTCTTGAGAGTCATCGTACATCCATAGACAATTACCTTCCGATATCATAAACTGCACAGAGCTGATCAAAATTGATTTCAATCATGAATTAGAAGAAAAACATTAAGGGTAAACATCAGGTGTTCGATAGTGAAACCAGTTCACAGCATACGCTTCTCTTTGAGAAAAATTGTCCACAAAATTCTGATTATAAAATTAATTAAAATTTGAAATAAACTCCATGTAAAGAGCTCTCAAGGCTTCACATATATCCTAGACAGGAAAAGATCAGTTCTTATGGTTCTCATAACACATAATTAGCTCCACGATTAGCAACAATATTTCACAAACTTCAGAAAATAGATTTCTTCTTCCTTTAGATTTGTTTGATCATTGTTTGATAATCAAATCACATAAGAACACATGTATGCTATATAGGATTGGAATCACCCTCCTCCAACTTCAAACTTCTCTGAATATTCCAATGGGAAAAGAGAGAATGATCATTTCTGATAGAAAATCATATCTCACTCCCCATATATTGCCCAAGTAGCCCTTCGCCTTTCCAGGGTCATGAGCAAAGTTCCTGAGAAAGCAAAAGGCAAATTATAAAATCATCCACAAGTACAGCATATTCTGGATTCAAAACCCAGAAAGAGCCAAGAAATTAAAATTCCATTAACTGAACAACAGGAAGCTAACCCAAGTAAAATGTCTTGGCATAATCAGCACAAACTTCTTCACACCGATCATAAGCTTCACTCAACAAGCTCGAAGTCCCTGGAAGAACAACATCTGGATTCACATCAAGATCACCTCTAGACTTCAGTTCTTTCTTAACCAAAGCTGCCTGCTTCATCACCGCATTATAAACCATCTCATGGGATGACAAAACAGCCATTTCTCCAGCATGGCTTGCTACAATGCTTGATGTTACAGGCAATTTGCTTCCATTACTATTACCACCTAAATACCTCAGATCTGTATTGATAGAACATGACTTCCATTTCTGTTCCCTACCCTGTTTTCCTCCAACCTTAGAAAACAAACTCCAATCTCTAGAATTACCAAACTTTGTTGTATCCGAAACCCTGATAGAATCCAGCAATCCAAAACCATTGGAAACCGTTGTGCTTGGTGCGGCACTACCAACCCAAAACAATGCTACAGCCATTTCAAAAAACTAATCTTTTTCCAACCAAACTCTCTTGGAATCCTCCTTAAACAATCCCAATTCACTTAAAACACCAAAGTTTTCTTCTTTTCAAGATAAACCCACGTCAACTTTTGAAGCAAGGATCATAAACAGCAGCTACCTTCTTCCCACACGTAAAAAAAGCAAACAACTTTTTTCAAAAGGAACCCATCAGACACCAGCTCTTAAATATATCGAAACAGAAAGAGAAGCTTTGTTTAGGCTGTCTGTAATTGAAAATTTTTTAAAAACAATTCATAGTCAGAAACTATATAATAAGAAGATGATAAAGATTAATGTGCTATGATAAACTGATGATAAAAAGCCAACCTCTTGCACCACTCACTTAACAACAAGAGCTTTCTCCAATGAATTGATGAGACAAGAAGTGTTTTTATAAGTAACGACTTCACATGAATTCAGAAAACTAACAACGACCACTAAGCAAACTCTCCACTCTTCCAGGGACTCTTACAGAAAGCAAAGTGTATATTTGTCTCTTATGTTATCATCTCGAATTTGAATTTAAGGAATTTTTTTTTAATTAATATGGAAAATCAAGTAATTATGATAGATGACTTGCCTAAAACTCCATGAAAAAAAATAAAAGAGATTATTACATAAGCTTGCCTAATAATGATTTCGTTAACCTAACTATTATAGATCAAATATTTGCCTAATCTTGATTAAGTTCATTTCATTTGGTTTTATTCTTAGTGTTTAAGTTATTCTCATATCGGTTTTTATTTATTAAAACCAAATTTCATTTTAATTGAAATTTAGACATGCTATCATAATAATAATAATAATAATAATAATAATAATAATAATAATAATAATAATAATAGTGTTTGTTTTTTAAAATATTTTTTATTTAGAAATATATTAAAATAATATTTTTAATATTAATATATTAAAATAATTAAAAAACATAAAAAAATTAAACAGAAAAATTGAATTTTTAAAAATCTCTATTTGAGCAGCTCTCCCAAACAAAAGCGATAATGTTTGTAATGTTTGCATTGCGGCAGAAACGTGGTTCTCAAAGAATTTGATTTTTTTAGTTTAAAATTAATTTATTTAGTATTTTTTAATTGTTTTAATATGTTAATATTAAAAATAAATTTTAAAAAATAAAATAAAAATATTATTTTAATATATTTTCTAAAACAAATACATTTTAAAAAATAATCATTATGATAATATCAATCATGCTCTTGATTACAAACAAAACTAAATTGTGATTAATTATTGGTGATGAAGTTGATTAAACTTGAAATGGGTTTTGGGTTTTTGATGGCCGCCGTAGGTTTGATTTCTCCACTGTTCATGTGAAAACAAGATTTTTATAAATTTAAGAACCCTTGGATATTTAATTTAGCACAATAAAATAATAATGTGTAGATAAAGAATAGGTTTAAATAAAAAAAAAGTGTACATGTATTTCTAAATCAATTTTTTATAGGTGGTTTTGGGCTTGTTTGGAAACACAGTGAAAGATTTTAAATTTTTAAAATTTATTTTTTGTTTAAAATAATTTTTTTATGTTTTCAAATAAAATGTTAATGTTAAAAATAATTTTTAAAAAATAAAAAAAATTATTTTAATATATTTCTAAATAAAAAACACTTTTAATCATAACCATTACTATAACTTCAAAAAAACCCAGAGTTTATTTATAGAACCTAATTACTAAGAACACGTAACATACCTGACAAGATAAGAGGCTCACCAGCAAGTTTTTAGAGAAATGATGATGAGACATTGGGTTGTCGTTGCAAACTCTCTTTCAGTCCAATGAAAATAATAGACAAACCAATGTCTATTCTATTTCTCTATTTTTTCTTACTATCACATGCCCTTACATACCTATTCTATTTCAATTTTTTTTTTTAATTTTTTGGATGAAAATAACCCTTGAATCATTAAAATAATTAATTTAATATGAAATTTATTTCAAAGGGTCTAAAAAAAACTTGAAAATGCTAGAAAACTACATAGAAAACATAATAAAAAAATTGAACAAACTTGTAAACCCTAAAACATGAAAAAAAACTTGTCCATAAAGCCTAGCTAGTAGTAGAAATATGCCTATGAAATGAATAAGTTCTGGAACACACTTGGAATTTTTAAAATTCTCACTAACTTCCTATGTTAAAATTTTCAAGGCTTATTTCATATTTTTTTTAGATGTTCCAAACATGGGTTTGGATAACTGCCAGATCTAATATCATTTGGTTTAACTACATGCTGAGGCTAAATACATAAGAGTCGAGTAAACTGCTAGACCCAACATCTTTGAATTCAGCTATATGTCGAGCAAGTATTCGTATTTTAATTCTCAAAGCATTTATCATATAAAAACAAGAATAAATATTTTTGTTCTTATAATTTAAAGATCATTCTCTTATTTATTACAATTTCTAACTAAAAATCATTGATTTTATCATTGAAGGATTACTAAATCCTACCATAAAAAAATTGTCTGAAAGTAAAATCCTACTCTCGAGCTAAGCCTCAGAAATCAAAAGAAATAAGGTAAAATAATCGTTACTTTACTATAACTCAAGATATATTTTACGGTCGATTGAGTTAAAGTAAATGACGTATAATTTTTGGTGTATTTGTTAATCTGACAACTAGAGAAAACGAAAAGAAAGAAAGCAAGAAGAAAAGCTATAGAGGAGCTTGTTTGTTTAGAAGTGTAGTTGTATCTATTTTTCAAAGTACTTTTCATTCATAAATGTATTAAAATAATATTTTTTTTATTTTTAAAAAATTATTTTTGGTATCAGCACATCAAAATGATCTAAAAACACCAAAAAATATTAATTTGAAGCAAAAAAAATAAAAAAATTAAATTTTTTTAAAAAAGCTTTTGAAACGAACAAACTTTTTTCTTCAAAGTTTTATACTTTCTTTGTTTTTTTAATATTCAATCCTTTTATTTTTTAAAAATTTTAAGGTAATGAAAGGAAATGAAAGAGAAAAATATGAATATACAAAGATACGAAAATGATTTTTTTTTTTGAAATTACATAAGGAAATATATCCTATATATATAATCCCAAGATAAAAAGGGTGTAATTATATAAATTATAGTGCAAAAAAGAAATGGGGTTTATATATAAATTACCTCCTATGAAATACAATGAAAGTCTCAAATAAGTCATCTGCAAAACATGAAATTTCACTCGAGAGTTTTTCCTTTCTTTTCTTAAATAGTTAAATTTTAAGCATTTTATAAAAATTTCCAATATAAGTCGAACACGATTCATAACTGGATTTAAAATTGGAGTTACGGATTAACTAAATCAATCTAAAATGATATAATTTTATTTTTTTTAAAATTAAAATAATATTATTTTAATAAAATTATTGAGAGCCCCCTTGCAATTTTCTCGTGAGAAAATTATTCGGTAGTTTCCCATAGGTTTAACAAAACCATTCAAAGCCCATGCTTTCCTAACCATTCAAAGCCCCTGCTTTCAGCCCATGCTTTAAGCCCATGATTTAAGCCCATGCGTTCAGCCCATGCTTTCCTAACCATTCAAAGCCCACGAATCTACTTGGCCTTGCGCAGTTTTCTTCTCCTGAGAAAATTATTCGTTAGTTTCCCATAGGTTTAACAAAATTATAGATCCGTCCTTCATAGCTTTAAACCTATAAATTAGTCCTTTGACTTTTGTACTCTTGAAGTCAGCTATTTTATTTTTCTCTAAACTCTCATTTTTTGTCAAAGAATCATCAGATGATATGTAAGGGCTTCAACACTCTCACAAAGAAAAACAATGAAATTAAGCTACAATATTTTTTTTATGGAAAGAATTAGTAGGAAAAGAAAATGAAGGAGGCTAAACGAATTTCAAGAAGGCTAATTTGTGACTAAACACAATGAAAATTATGTCGAAGGACTAAGTTATAATATATCTTAAAGAAAAAGGACTAAACAATGATTTACTCTATTCTAAATTCTCGTATATGGGCATCCTTCACTGTCTTGCGGAGAAACAGCAGACGAACAAAGAAAGAGATGGAAGATGGAGGGCAAGACGAAGGTTTTGAAAGATTTCTAAAATGGGCAGCAAACCTTGGAATCTCAGATTGCACCACGAACCTTTCTCTTCATCCTCAAAGCCCCACTTCTTGTTTAGGCCATTCCCTCACTGTCTCTCACTTCCCTGATGCGGGAGGGTAAGTACACGCGCGCGCGCACGCACACTACACAACACTGACATGCACTGTTTATGCTGTTATCTGTTTCTGTTGATAATTTTTGGAATTGGGTTTTGGGTGCAGGAGAGGTTTAGCTGCTGTTAGGGATATAAAGAAAGGAGAGTTGGTTCTTAGAGTTCCAAAATCTGTTTTGATCACAAGAGATAGTTTATTGAAAGATGAGAAACTTTGTTCTTTTGTCAATAATAATACCTACTCTTCTCTCTCCCCAACCCAGGTATGGTTTTTCGAGTTTTTCTTTTATTATTCTTTCATTTATTTGGGAGTATTTTGGTTAATATTTTGTTTGTAGAGATAAAAGATAGGAACTTTGGCTTTTGATTGTTAAAAAGTTCATTTCTTTAATTCCTTTTTGATTGTTTTTGAGCTCTTGACTTCACTGTATTGATTTGTGTGATACTGAGAGGACTAATTGTTGGAGTGATTCTTTGATTGATTAGTGTAGAATTTGATGGTTTTATTTGAATTTGAGGTTGCTGAGGTTCTGACTTGGAAAGAATGCAATGCAGATATTGGCTGTGTGTTTGTTATACGAAATGGGTAAAGGGAAGAGTTCATGGTGGTACCCTTACTTGATGCATCTGCCGCGCAGTTATGACGTGCTAGCAAGTTTCAGTGAGTTTGAAATGCAAGCTTTGCAAGTTCAGTTTCTGATTTTCTTCTTTTTGATTGTTGGTTAGGTTTGATATCAATGAGTTCTGGTTTTTGAGATAGGAATGATATCTGAGATATCTGGAGTTATTGTTAGGTGGATGATGCTATCTGGACTGCAGAAAAGGCTGTGTCGAAGGCGAAATCAGAGTGGAAAGAAGCTAATTCACTGATGGATGCACTTAAGCTTAAACCACAACTTCTCACATTCAGGGCTTGGATTTGGGCTTCAGCAACTGTGAGATACTCTTACCACTTCCATTGAAAGTAATTGAAACTATATGAATCATTGTGTTTTCATACATCAATGCTGTTTTTTCATCGGTGTACATGGTTAGAAAAATTAGACTTCCTGACAGATTCCAGCACCTGTGTGCGAGTAAATGGTCCACGAAGTTGACAGAATAGAATGACATTTGCATTGGCCAGAAGCAATACCTTAGATATTCAATCTTTCTCTAAGTACAGTACATTTGTTTATTGTGAGTGATCACTTGTACTGTGTGTATGAGTTGCAGGCTCGTAAGTTATCCTACGACGATTTCATGTGGATTCATTTAGCTTGTGTATATTCTGTCTTGTGCTTTGTTGTTTCTACCCATGCCTTAATGTTTTTGGAATTGAAGCCTTTCAACTTGATCCCATTTCTAGATATCCTCGCGGGCATTGCATATACCATGGGATGAAGCTGGGTGTTTATGTCCAGTTGGAGACTTGTTTAATTATGCTGCTCCTGGAGAGGAGTCAAATGACCTTGAAAATGTGGTGCATTTGATGAATGCCTCTTCTTTGGAAGATACTTCTTTGTCGAATGGGGAAACCACAGATGACTTCATTGGAGATCAACCAGATATAGGTTTGGAGCGTTTGACAGATGGTGGCTTCGATGAAAACATGGCTGCATATTGCTTTTATGCCAGGAAAAATTACAAGAAGGGAACTCAGGTATTACGAGCTCCTTGTGAATTAGATTACATGTATAAACTTTGTTCAATTGTCAATGATTTGTTATATCTTGTTTCATGCCTCTGTCTAGAATTGTATCATGCCTGTCGGAATATTGATTTACAGCCTTTGTTGTTTGTGTAGTTTCATAGATGCAGAGCTGTTGGCTGCTATTCTTTTCTTCTTTACTGTGCCTTTTGTTCTGCAGGTTCTCCTAGGCTATGGAACATACACAAATTTGGAGCTTCTTGAACACTACGGGTTTCTCCTTAATGAAAATCCAAATGACAAAGTTTTTATTCCCTTGGAACCTAGCATGTATTCCTTCATTTCATGGCCCAAGGTATCGATGTATATCCACCAAGACGGGAAGCCATCTTTTGCCTTATTGTCTGCTTTGCGTTTATGGGCAACCCCGCCAAATCAGAGGAGATCCACCAGTCACCTGGTTTACTCTGGCTCTCGACTTTCGGTATACAATGAGATCTCTGTCTTGAAATGGATATCAAAGAACTGCGCCATGATTTTGAGTAATTTGCCGACAGTAATTGAAGAAGACAGCTTGCTGTTATCCACCATCAACAAAATCGAGAATTTTGACAAGCCTACAGAGCTCAGGAAGCTGCTGTCCAGTGGTGAGGCACGTGCTTTCTTAGAAGCCAGTGATCTGCAGAAAGGGAAAAATGGTTCTGAGCTGATGTTTTCTGACAAGACAAAAAGGGTCATAGAGAGATGGAAACTAGCAGTTCAATGGAGGATCAGCTATAAGAAAACCCTGATTGATTGTATTTCCTGTTGTACTGTAACTATCAATTCTCTCTCAAGTCAAACTATCTTGGCCATAAGAACTAAATAATGCATGTAATTTTGGATACCAGAAAGATCATTTAACGCACTTGTTAACGTTCTCTCCTTCATTCATCTTGTTTTAGCCACCACAAGTAGTTTTCACCTGGGAAGCATTTGCACGAGCCACCTTCATCTTTTCTGCTATTAGGTTTCTGCCATTGTTGGCTGTAGAATATGATTCTTGTACTTTCATTCAAGTTACTAGATGTCGACTTATTCATCATCAGGTCAATTTAGGTTTTCTAATTGATCATTCAAATTCTAACTTTAATTGGTTAAGTCAAGTATATTCCATGTAAATTTACAGCTGTTTTTTAAAATATTTTTTATGAACATTAAAATTATTCCAAATTATAAGAAAAAAATAATTCTTTTCTGAATTTCTGTTTTCTTTTAATGTTCATTCAGTTGGAAGATTTCTTATCAAACTGCAATCCAGAGCCATGTTTATCATATCAAGTATTCACCTGCAACTAACAGGGAAATTGTTATCAAGTCGAGATTTCAGCAGCTGTGGAACTTAATTAACACCAATAATAATGTATCAAAAATTAAAAAACCGAAGGCGGTTGAGATTTTCTTATTTTTTTAATTTCAAATAAATCAGGACGATGGATCAGAATCCTGGCTTGGTTCTCAAAAGAGAAAAATCGCTCAGTTTATTCAGCTTCGATCATTTGGGGAAATAATCATCATCTCCATCGCTTCAATTCCATTAATGTTTCTCCAAACTCTATCATTTAACATTATCAAAAGTAAAATTTTTTTATTTTTTTAATTTCAAATAAATCGGGACGATGGATCAGAATCCTGGCTTGGTTCTCAAAAGAGAAAAATCGCTCAGTTTATTCAGCTTCGATCATTTGGGGAAATAATCATCATCTCCATCTATTCAATTCCATTAATGTTTCTCCAAACTCTATCATTTAACATCATCAAAAGTAAAAAGTATTTTAAAAATAAATAAATAAAATAAAATCGAGTTGAAGATGGATCAGAAATCTGGCTTGGATCTCTCGAAAGAGAAAAATCGCTCAGTTTGTTCACCTTCGATCATCTGGGGAAATAATCATCACCTCCATCTCCGCCTTACTAATGTTTTTTTTTTAAATCAAAATAACAAAACAAATCATAAAACATCTCCAAATATGCATACAACAGAGGGCATAGTGTAAAAATCTAATGAACTCCTAAATGGGTTTTGCAGAAACGAAAAATAACATATAGCGTCAGCTCAGACGCAACGCTTATGCTGTAAAAACAGCTGGAAATCAGTAGAAGGCAAATCAGAAGTTAAGAAATTGGAAAGTCTACAGAGACGCTTAGGGTTTAGAAGAATGACTCAACGAGGTATCAACTGGTTTGGGAAGAGGGGTTTATAAAGGCGAAGGGAGGCAGGGTTTGCTGCTGTTTCTAAAACCCTAGAGCAAGTGGGCTTCTGCCACGTGTACTGACGTATAAGCAGAATAGAGTTCGATTTCGGGCTGTTTGGGCTGGACCGTGCCCAAACCCAATAAAAATGTGTGGATCTTAGGCGAGTTTGGGTCGTTTCGAAGGAGTCCCAAACAACTCGAATTATTAATTAGTTTTCTTTTTTTTTTAATGCATATACTTGTAATTCATCCTTTTCTAGAAAATATCAAAATATTTTTTTTATTTTATATATATAAAAAAAAATGCTTGCAAAACCGAACCTTTTCTTTTTCGTCTCCGTTATCGTTTTGCTTTTGCTTTGTAGCAAAATCCAAAAAATACCAAACTCTGTTTCTTTCCAACATAAACAAAAAGCTAGTTTCGTGTGCATGCAATTGCCAAATATTAAGACTTGTGGTCCAATGTATCCATTTTTTTTCCCTACGACTAATTTTGGAATGAGTCAAGAGTTGCCTAACTAGAAGGTCTCGAGCTTGAATATGGATCCCAACCGGAAGTTAGCATGGTTAAGAAGCTACAACATCATTTTTCTAGCTTTCGAACAAGCAACAGAAAAACAGAGAGACGTGTCCCTTGTTTCTTGTTGTTTTCTGTGTCTTTTGTTTTGTTTGATGATAACAATCACGCATTTGAGAAATTTGAAGTTAATAAAGAAGTAAATTGTCATTTTTCTTGATCTGGTGAAAGATTTAATCTAAAAGAAAAACAAAGGAAAGAATATTGAGGGACTACCAGTGCAAACTTGTTCTTGCTTGCGAGCACGGAAAGGAAAGAATATTGAGCATTGCTTTGAGTGATAGCATTTTTTAGTAACCAAGAATCTCTTCGAAGCTCTTAAAATTCCTTTCCTTTTTCCTTTCCTCCTCTTGCACTCGCCTTTAAGCATCCTTTACCCTGAGAACAAAATCCATCAGCCAATCACTTGATTACAACCAAAGCAAAACCATTTTCATGCACCGATCAAACACGTACCATCGCTCTATAAATTGGTTATTCTAAACAAGAGTTGATCAAAAACATTCTGTGACCATTTTCTTACCTTCAAAACTCGAGTTGTGGTAAAAAAACAGAGCGTTACTACAAATGGCAACCTTGAAGAGGTCTGACTCTATAGCTGACAACATGCCAGAAGCCTTGAAACAAAGCAGGTACCACATGAAGAGATGTTTTGCCAAGTACATAGAAAAGGGAAGGAGAACAATGAAGCTTCAGCAATTACTTGATGAAATGGAGAATGTTATAGATGATCAGGTTGAAAGAACCAGGGTCCTGCAAGGTTTACTAGGTGACATTTGGTTTTCTATTCAGGTTTGTATTCTGGTCATTTCTTTTTTGGTAAAAGGCAATTTCATCCTTTTAGTTCACATGGGTTTCATTTTTTATCCTTGGAACTTTTGAAATTAGTATAATATAATTACTCCTATGATTTGCAGGAAGCAGTTGTTAATCCACCTTATGTAGCTTTATCCATTAGACCAAGCCCTGGATTCTGGGAATTTGTGAAGGTGAACTCTTCTGATCTTTCGGTTGAGGGCATCACTGCTACAGACTACTTGAAATTCAAGGAAATGATATATGATGAGAACTGGTACGCTATATTCTATACACTTCTGTTTAGTCTTCAGTATTTGACCGAGTTTTTCTACTCAAAAACCTGTTGTCTTTGCAGGGCAAAGGATGCTAATGCATTGGAAGTCGATTTCGGAGCATTTGATTTCTCTGTGCCTCACTTGACCTTATCTTCTTCCATTGGAAATGGACTTGGTTTTGTTTCTAAGTTTGCAACTTCAAAGCTAAGCGGCCGCCTGGAGAGTGCTCAGCCTCTGGTGGATTACTTGCTATCTCTGAATCATGAAGGAGAAGTATGAACGAGACAACTTCATTTTCTATACAGAAAGTTTCAAGTCCTTGTATATATGATTTCTGATGCCTCTGAATTTGCAGAAACTAATGATAAATGAGACCCTTAGCTCTGTCAGAAAGCTTCGGATGGCACTGATAGTTGCTGAAGTTTACCTCTCAGGACTTCCAAAGGACACCCAATATCAGAATTTTGAGACAAGGTGAACATTTTTGTCATCAGACACTGAAATTTCACATTATCAGACCCTGGAAATTGATGCTCTTTGTTTCGCAGCTTCAAAGCGTGGGGCTTCGAGAAGGGATGGGGTAATACTGCAGAGAGAGTGAAGGAGACGATGAGATGTCTCTCAGAAGTTCTCCAAGCACCGGATCCATTGAACATGGAGAAATTTTTTAGCAGGCTGCCAACTGTATTCAATGTTGTAATTTTCTCTCCTCACGGTTACTTTGGTCAAGCAGATGTCCTCGGTTTGCCAGATACTGGTGGACAGGTATGAATTTCAATTCCCTGATGCAGTAAAAACAAGCCTACTGATACTTGCTATTCTCGATCACAAACCTGCGCTGCTACTCTAAACAGGTGGTCTACATTCTAGACCAAGTTAAAGCCTTGGAAGATGAATTGCTGCTTAGAATTGAGCAACAAGGACTTAACATAAAACCTCAAATTGTTGTGGTAAGTTCATTAACCTCACAAGGAATGACTAAATAATCAGGGTTTCAGGAGTTTGTCTAATCATGTTCTTGCCTAAACAGGTCACGCGACTCATTCCTGAAGCTCGAGGAACAAAGTGCAACCAGGAATTGGAATCGATTAATGGCACCAAGCATTCAAACATCCTTAGGGTGCCATTCAGCATAGAAAATAAGGTCCTCCGCCAGTGGGTTTCTCGTTTCGATGTCTATCCCTATCTCGAGAAGTTTACTCAGGCATGTTTTGAACTATCAGATAATTCATTCATCTTCTGGGGGTTCCTGTCATTATTGAATGTACTCGTCTGTTTTTATATCAGGATGTTATAACCAAGCTCCTAGACCTCATGCAAGGAAAGCCGGATCTCATCATCGGAAACTACACTGATGGGAATTTAGCAGCAACTCTCATGGCTAGTAAACTTGGGATAACTCAGGCAACTATTGCACATGCTTTGGAGAAGACGAAGTACGAAAATTCAGATGTCAAGTGGAAGGAATTAGACCCCAAGTACCACTTCTCATGCCAATTTATGGCTGATACAATTGCCATGAATGCAACCGATTTCATCATAGCTAGTACATATCAGGAGATTGCAGGAAGGTAAGAAAATTATCCACGCATCTCTGAATAATTCTCCATTAAACCATAAAAATGTATTAAAAACCATGTTATATTGTTTGCAGCAAAGATAGACCTGGGCAGTATGAGAGCCATGCTTCATTCACACTGCCAGGGCTCTGCAGAGTCGTATCTGGCATCGACGTCTTTGATCCGAAGTTCAACATTGCTGCACCTGGGGCTGATCAATCTGTCTATTTCCCATACATGGAGAAACAAAGACGATTCACGAAGTTTCATCCTGCCATTGAAGAATTGTTGTATAGCAAAGTGGTCAATGATGAACACATGTAAGTACTCAGAGATCATTTACTTAAGATCGTCATTAAAAATCACTAGAACTACCCAGCATCTTATCTGAAATTATTTGAACAACAGTGGATATTTAGAGGACAAGAAGAAGCCTATTATCTTCTCGATGGCAAGGCTCGATACAGTGAAGAACCTTACTGGACTAACCGAGTGGTATGGGAAGAACAAGAGACTGAGAGGCTTAGTTAATCTTGTTATAGTTGGTGGATTCTTTGATCCAAACAAATCTAAAGACAGAGAAGAAATGGCTGAAATAACGAAGATGCATGGATTGATAAAGAAGTACCGACTCAACGGTCAGTTCCGATGGATAGCAGCTCAGACTGATAGAAATCGCAATGGAGAACTGTACCGTTGTATCGCTGATACAAATGGAGCTTTCGTGCAGCCAGCTCTCTATGAAGCATTTGGACTCACAGTCATCGAGGCCATGAACTGCGGATTGCCCACCTTTGCAACCAACCAAGGAGGCCCAGCTGAAATAATCGTTGACGGGATCTCAGGATTCCATATTGATCCCCAAAATGGAGATGAGTCGAGCAACATTATCGCCGATTTCTTTGAGAAGTGCAAGGTGGATCCAGGATACTGGAATAAGTTTGCGGCAGAAGGGTTGAAACGGATAAACGAATGGTAAGAACACTTGCGACATACAACATCCTAAATTTTGTTCTTTCCCTTACGTTTACTAACCGAATCATTATTCGCTTTGTTTTGCAGCTATACATGGAAGATCTATGCAAAGAAATTGTTGAACATGGGTAACATGTATAGTTTCTGGAGGCAGCTCAACAAGGAGCAGAAACTAGCCAAGCAGAGATACATCCAGATGCTCTATAATCTTCAATTCAGGAGATTGGTACGCACTCTCTACTTTCTACTTACAGCTTTACAATCAACAATAACAGGACTCCTGAAAATTTTCACATGCCCCTCATGTAACACTTCTAGGCAATGAATGTGCTTATCCCAACTGAAGAAGCTCAAAAGCCAGCAAAGCAAGGAAGTTGATCCTCCAAAAGTACCAATTCTTTTCTGGACAATTTCTTTGGTGCAATTTCTTTTTTCACTTTTCTAACATTACATGCAAGCTAACTTGCAGATTTTGAATCGTGCAGTACAAGACGAGCTCAGTCGTGATTGCAGAGGCACGACTACAAACCTGAATAGCAAATTTGTTTGGATCCCGCAGTAAAGGAATTCATACCATTTTCACCCTACATCCAGGTTGTTTGGAGCTTAAGCTGTAATCAGGAAGCATGGATCAGGACAGCAATCATCCTGTGCCACCTGACGTTACTTAATATGTTTATCCATAATGTTTTTTATCTACTACTTTCTGAATTCAACTTCAGTGTGTATGATCACTGAAAATAAAAAAATTGGCTGTGTACTGTAATAAAATGTCGAGAGTTTTCAATTTTATAATAATGAAGATTTGAAGTGTGAAATTTGGTAACTGATCTAGCACATAATAGCACTAAAAAATTATCTTCGCACACTTCTATAATGTAAGCTCAGGAATAATACACCCTCTTGATGGACACAAATTATGAATCAAGGTACGCATCTTAATTCTCATATACGCATCTCAAGTTCTCAACAGAGAAATGTTACATGGTGTAAAACATAGCAAGTAAAAGCTACTGTTGTTAAAATAATCAGGATTCTAACTTGCATGAAATACAACTGTAATTTTCTTCACAACATGTTCAGTAAAGGATCATCCTCATCCTGAGGATTCTCTAGAGCCATCATGTGTTCCTTGAATGAAGCTGCAGCTTCTTCTCTCCTCTCAAGTTGCCCAAGTTTGTCAAAAACATGGGCCATCAAATAGAAAGCTTCCGCAGCCAACTCATGATACTGTCCAACAAAAGCAACACTAATTATAATAATGAAACCCTAAAGAAAGAGCCGGCGTTTTTGCCATGTTCTGGAAAATTTAGGTTAATAAACATGTGTGAAAATGTTAAATTTTACAAGTAGAAAAGGAAAAGGAAGTCTGAGCAGAAAAACGCTCCAACAATATCCTGTGTTTAGAGAAGTTGCAGAATAGGTGATATGCAATATTGCAAATACTGAAATAATATGGAACCAAAGAACTAATCTTTGATTGCCGAAGAAAAAAACATGTAATCTTTTTCAGAATTTGGACAAAAGAAACTCCTATATTTGACAACCAAATGCATGATATTCAAATACTTATATTCAGACATCTACAAACCTCCAACACTTGAAGCTCATCAGAAGCTTGCCTCAAAAGATCTAACACAACCTCAGAATCTTCAAAAACTGAGAAAAATCAACAAAAAAGAAAGTTATTTTGGAATTTAAAAAAATAAAATATGTTTAACCCAACAATGAGCCCCCCTTCCCCTAGGGAAAAAGAAATGGAGATGAGAGAGTGGAACCTGAATAGCTAGGATCAGATAAATAGCATTTTGCTTCAGTGATCTGAGCCCTCGCTTGGAGCTCCAACCCTCCATGACCAAGAATCATGGGTAGAGCCCCATGTATAAGGGTCAGAGCCCTCTTTGCATGATTTGATCCTAATGAGAGCCACAACTCAGCCAAGGTAAGAGTGGCTGATGCCTTGAGTAGATCCAAATTAAATGACTGGCAAAATGAGAGGCTTGCTAATGCATAAGGAAGGCCTAAAACAGCATTGCCAGATTTCTGATGACACGTAAAAGAAGTTTTATATCATTTCTGCACTTCGACATATAAATATTCCAAAGAGAATTCACTACACTACCACATGACGGATAGCCCCTATAAGGGCTAAATTCATCCATCCAGATTTATTATGCAAACTAACCACATAATAGTGCTTTAACGGATACAATGAGTTTACCTGCTCATCAAAAGTATACCTACAGACATACATTCAAATGATAAAATATATCAAAATGCATCGATGTCAGGGGAAATAAAGAAAACACTGCAAGATTGACCAAGTTAGTGTCAAGAAATTCAATGGCCCTTCAGGGTAATCAGAGGTCACCATGTGCAAGTCCTCTGTCTAACATTTCCATTTCATCTTCGGGCAAGCTAATGGGTGTATTTTGCCCCCTTTCCCCTATTCATTTAGGAGAGGAATAGAAAACCAAGTTTAATAATAGCATCGTGCAAAAGTTTTCCAACATCTTGAAATAACAAGATAGGTCACTTCAAAGGAAGCTAAATCTATCAACACTTATCCAATCTGTCATTGTACCTTGTGAATTTCTGCCAGCAAAAGAAGAACAGTGGCATTCTGAACCTGCATATTGAATTTGTAACACATGCAAAAGAGAGAATGTGCAACAGCGGCAGCCTGCAAAAGACTGACATATCAGAAAGGAAAGGAATATTACTGAACCTAAAGCCATGGAAAAATAATTAAACAGTTTGGGGAATGAATAGTGAGACATCCAGGAAGGGAAGATGCAGTACCGACTTGCAAAAAGGGAATAATCTTTTGGTTATTGCCTCGTGCTTGTTGTTTAGTTTACAGCCTCATTTTCTACTTTCTGTACCAGCTCTACCACCATAAAACTTCATTTGATTCAGCTTTTACAGGACCGTCCATTAATACAACACTTAACCCAGAAACCAATGGACTCCAGCATACACACATGGCTATGGTGGACTGATTATTGGGATTGATTTAGTTTTCTTGGCTCTAGCACTCTACAGGGTACAAATGAAAAAGATATCCAGGAGACTTCTAAATTTTGTTCAATTGGTGCTGTGATTAGCAGGCATTTCCATGTTCAGTTACGAGTTTAATCAGATACTGTTCTCATTTAGCTATTGGTTTCTGTATTGAAGCAGGAGTCTCCACTTCGCAAAGTTTATAAAATTTGGTTAGCTATCAATATTAATGCCACCATCACCAATACTATTACCATTGCCACCCCACAACCAATACCATCACCCCTGACCATCATCACCAACTCTAGCATCAATAACAACACCACCCTTCTTTGCCATCACAACTATCATATATGCATCAACACCATAACCTTCATGATTGTCACCATTGCTGTCACTTACCAACACCAATAGCTGACGAGGTACAAGAAGATCAACTTTCAAGATATTTGTAATTTATTGGTTCTGTAGTATTTTTGTAATTCAGGAAGTTTTCTTATAGTGATATTTGCAATAATTAAGAGTTGTTATTTTAAAATATTATATTTCCTATTTTAGTTGGTACTCTTCCAGGCTTTTGAGTGCCTACAAAAGTGCCTTTGTGCGTTATATTTGAAAGCAGTGTATGGATGCGAGAGACAGATTTGCCTCTTCTTTATCAGTTCTTGTGCATTAAGAACCCTATTTCTTTGTGGATTCAGAAACTTTGAATAAAACTGGGACATTAGGTGGTCACTTTACCTAGACCTACCTTCCAAATGCTCTCTCTCCCTCTCCAGTAGTTGGCTTTTACAATAAAGCATGCAAATCTAATTATCTGGGAAGCTGAGCACCCACAGAGTTTGCACGTGATTCTTATTAAGCTCTAATAATCATACAAACATACATGTGTGCGTGTGTTCAACATTGAATTTGCAGTAAATTAGCAATTTATGAAATGTAGTAAATTATGCCATCCTGCTCCTTCCAGGAATTAGCTTCTAAGAATCCATGCAGGGTAAAGAACACTATTAATCATTTCCATCAACATGAAACACTAACCCTCAATGTTATTTCATTAAAATTTAAGTAAATCAAGTGGAAGACATTTACATGTCAAAATATGTATACCTGGCTGAATTGATTTGCTGCAAGCAATGTGCGAGCATGGCGAAGGCTTGCTTCAGTCTTCAGATCTTTGTCCACACCACTGACAGATGATGCCAGAACTCCAAGTTCATCACATACTTGTTGTGCTAGCTTCAGATTTCCTCTGAATACCAAAGTAATTTTACCTTAGTTGAAGAGGAAGTTCTAATTCAAAACATTTTAATATACATCAAAGAGATGTATAGTACTATAGTCAGTAGCCTCACCGATGCAAAGCACACTCATGGAGTAGCTGCAGTTTTAGTAGCAAAATTACAGATTTTGAGACAGTTAAGAACTTCTCTTCAGCTACTTTAAGAGCAGCAAAGGCCTCTGGTGGCAGAGAGAAGGAAAAACAGAATAAGTAAAACAATGGGTCAAGGAAGAATGGTAAACATACAATTTTGAGCACAAGCATACATGTTAGTTAACATATGAGTTTGAATGTGAACGTGTAAGAGCATGTAACAAAATGCTGAGTTATGGAGAAGAAAAAGACTTTCTACGCTGTATAACCTTTTTTTTTCTTTCAAAACTACAAGTTTATGCAAATTTACCAATACAAACAAAAATGAAATATGCTATTTACACTCATTATTTCCTTTTTGAAGGAAGATTTTGCTACGCTGTCAGAGGGAGAACGTTTACAAAGAGACTGCAACTTGTCAGCTCTTTACAACCCCTTCTCCCAAGCCAGAAGCAAAAAGCAGCCTGATGGCAAAATACAAAATTGGGAATTTGATTCAGCCAAATATACGATAATTTCAAAAACTTTCAACTGCTTCTGAATAGTGACAGGTTCATGTATTGAAATCTAAAAGTTTATAAAAGAACCCCATGGTGTTTCAGAAATGCATTAAGAACATACTGTGAAGCTAATAGGAAGATGTTCAAGCATTCAATCTGACCTTTGTATCCTCGAAATACTGCTAAATGCTGGATGAGCTTTGCATGTACTGAAGCTGCATCAGATGAACTTAAAACAACCAACACAATACAAGAATAAGAAAGGAATAGTGAATAGTGAATAGTGAATAGTGAATAATAGCAACACATGAACAAATCTTCTGATACTTCAGCTTAAGTTTACCTTGAAGCATCAGCAAAGCAAGTGGCATAAACCAGCGAATTTATTCGAGCAAGAGGAGCACTTTAAAAAAGGAAAAAGAAACATGAGCAATCAAACAAGACACTTAGAAGCAATAAGAGAAAAAAATACTTTTCACAATATAAGACATCCAATTAAGAGTCCAATAATTCTCAAACAAACCAACAAAAGTAATACAAGCATGTAAGATTGCACTAAACAAGAACACAGTGAAGCTGCCCTTATTAAGAGAGAGCTTTTGTTAAATCTTTGAAAGGAGTGCTCAAAAGAGCATAATGCAAGTGTGACTAGGAATGGAAATCTAGACTAGTAAATTTCATCTCTCAGTTTCTACTGTCACATTCTTTTAATGTCTAATTATAATCTTCTTTGAGTTACAAGGCAACAGAGCATCGAAAGATAAACTTAAAAAGCAGAAAAAATAAGTTATAAACAACATGAATATAGTTCCGCTTCCTGATTCCTAGCTTCAAAGTCTAAATAAATTAAGAAAATAAATCCCGGGAAAAATAGAAAAAGAGAGAAGAAGATTTAAAAATGTCAACATCAACCAAAAGGGCAATCATATGAAAAATAGACTGAGGATTTTTCATTGGAAGCTTCACCTCCACCCAATCAAAAGTGGACTACTCTATGCTGCTCAAGACATCAGAAGAGCTATGCAGGTCAGGTAACAAATGGGTTGAATAAAATGTGAATGCTATGATAATGGAATGAAGAAGTCCCAAACTATCCAACATACGCACACATATGAAGACATGCATATACACATAACACTTATGCACAGACAAAGAAAGTAACCTTAATATCTGTATCATATCCAGATCCATAAATTAGAAAGAAAAGGCAGACAAGTTCATGCATCACACGTTTAAAGTTTTTTTCAAAGGAAATAAGCAGGCAAATTTTACCAAAAGGTAAAAGTCATGCACAAAAAGGTGACAAGTAATATTGAAGGGTCCTCATTAATTCACCTGCCATACATCTCCCAAGCAGTGGAGCGCATTATGTATGAAGAACCTAATAATTGCAAAACAGATTTGGGAACTGAGCTGAGTTGCGTAAAGAATCGGTGTGCATCACAATTGTTTCGATGTGCATTCTCTTGGGGCAACAATGGTGAATCCATTGACTTTGGAAGATTGTTGAGCCATGTTGTACTAAAAACACCATCAGTTGTCATTGTGGAGCTTTCAGAGCCAAATTCGCTAATCAAATGAGAACATAATCTTAATTCCTGCAACAAGGAAATAGGAAACAGAAAGGGTTTTCATAAAATACTAATTCTGCATGTTACAAGATTTAGAAAAACTGTAAATAGAATCACCAAAGGCACCAAATACCTTGCAAACATTGATTGGAAATGTTCTCAGCTTCATGGAAGCTTTGGGACCAAATGACAGCAGAGGTCTTTGCACATGCTGCAAATCAAAATATAACTGAAATAAGTAGCTTGTGACAGTATAACGGTCAAAGAACTTTTACACAACTCTCCAACTGCTGAATCAACATTTAACTAAAATATGCTATGGATTCAAATAAACAAGGCTAATTGTACAAGACCCCCCTGAACTATTGGTCAAAGTACATCAGTCCCTGGAGTGAAAAGTTTGCACTGGTAGTCCCTGAACTAATCATTTGATTCAATTTAGTCTGTGTTAGTGAAAATTAGGTTTCCATCCAAATTATAATGGAATTGGCATGTGACGGTCACGTGACCTCATTAAAAAAATATCCTAATATATATTTTCATATTTCTTTTAATAAAATTTGATAAAACCAGTAATAATTTGAACTAAAACCTAATTTTCACTAATGGCAGACTACATTGAATCAAACAATTACAGGGACTACTAGCATGAAATTTTTGGTCCAGGGACTAATGGTACTTTGATCAATAGTTCAAGGGTCTGGTACAATTTAGCCAATAAACAAAACCAGAACATATTCAACAGAACATGTCTAAGTTCAAAATTTGAACCAAACCAGCATTTGGTAGCATTGTGTGGTAATATTTCAACAGAACAAGAACAAATTGGATTCTCAGAGACATTTATTTATCTCTGGCCAAATTCTATGTTTACTAACTCTACCAACATGTAATTTAATACTTAATAGACCAACGAGAACTTCGTCACTCTTTCTGCATATTATTTGTGACTTCAAACTTTGGGAACAAACTAACAGTGTCCACGATATAGCCCTCCCCATGAAATGTTTCCACAGAACCAGAACAAATTGGATCCTCAAAGACATTATACTGCTTGGTTTTGGGAGCAGAATATTACCACAAAAAAATGCAAACATTCTTTTCACAATAAGACTAGCAACTCATAGGTTTAAACACAACATTGAAACAACCTTTAAATCTCTAAAACAAGCCAAATGCATCAGCACTAGACTGACCCACTCTCCAGTATAAGTCCCAAGCACGTGTATTGCAAAAATAGTATTTAAAAGGAACTTCATATGTGCTTCTTTTCTGTGTTTTTTATGCTAGTTTGCATGTCTACTCACTACAAAAGCAAGCGAACAGCAGCCACCTTGTTCACTGAAATATTTCTTATTTGCACAACATAGTAACAAACTACTGGAAACAACATAGGTTTGGTAATAAACGTTTGTGTAGAATTTGTAAGCCCGCTTTCTCCTCTTACCAGGTTTTTAACTCACTGATAAAGGTAGGAAGACACAGGTAAAGAAACAGAAGATTCTAGAACTGACCCACTGTTTCATATTGAACAATAAACTACATATTTAACAAACAATAAACTATCACAAGAACACTGGCCTAAACACATTCGTAATATACTACAGTACTCTTCAAGAAAAGAAAATAATAGTAATAGGCTGCTAAGATGAAACTCTAGTGATTCCCAGTCTCACCAGTAAATCAAATTTGGCCAGAGCAAGATGATTAGAAGCAACCAATCGTTTCAACTTTAAACTTTCTGCTCTCTTCAGAGACTCCCTCAAGAGAACAAACAATTGTTGCCCAACAGACAATGAAGTGTCCATGCTGGTTATAGGTGAGAAAGAAGTTCCAAGTACTCCTGCTGAGCTTGAGCAACCAAATTCAGACAATACATTGCATATAGCTGCTAAAGTGTACGCAAGACAACTCTCATTACTTTGCTGCAACAATAATCAGCCATCATCATACAAACAATAATTAGAATTAAGAATAGATACAGCACTACAGTGTCCGGCAAAGCCTCTAAAATTGTGTTGCAACAAAAAGAACTATAACAACAAAAATTCATTCCACATCTACTTAAATGTATGTGTTATGTTTAACCAAGAGACTAGGAGACAGCACTGAGATTGAGCCTATCGAGTTGGAAAACCATTTTGATATGGTTTGTTATGTCCACAGTGCTTGTTTAAATACATGATTTGGAAGGCTGATTGTGGCTTTGTTATTAAAATAAAAGGGAGTCATTTCTTGATTTTTTTTTTTTTCAAAAAGCAGTTTGGTAAAATACTCAAAACACTCACTATCTTAGAGATCCAGGAATATTAAGAAGGCTAAGGTAGTAGGGTTTGAAAATACACAGACCCAGGAGCAGGTTAATATCTTCTCAAGTTTCTATATTTTTCTATGCAAATTCGTGCAGAGGATGATAGGCAACCCTTGTTGTAATGCATTTTAAAATTCAGGTAAGCATTTAAAATTTTGGCAGCTTAAATAAATCATTCAATTCAAGCTCAAGCATCACCCCAACTAGATGCCTGTCCAAAGAACCACAAAAAAAAAATATTCCTCAAAATGCAGAAATAGCTTTCAGAAAAGTACATACATGTGCATGAATATAAGAAATCATGATTTGAGAAGTGTGAAAAAACACTAAATAAGGAGATTACCTGTTGAGAAAAACGAACTGCTTCAGTTAAAACCTGAAAGTACAAGCAAAACAATTACTGAATGGAAACAATCACAAACATGAAAAGTAGAACATTTCACATGCCCCTAATTGGACTCAAATGAAGCAAGCTCAAGTATCCCTGACCACCCAATAATTCCCTGAGATTTGGCAAGCTAGCATAATTGAAGCTTTGGCTCAAAATCAAGTTCTGAACCAAAAATTTTTGGTGAGCTTGCAGAGATCCAACTTGTTAAGTTTTCAGTCAGTAAGAATTAGGCAAAACTAGTACAATAATTACTAGTTTTTCTTAAGAGAGATTTTTCTCATGCTTACTTGCAAAGCTTGCTTAGGATGCCCAAAGTGTAAATGCATCATCCCCAAATATATCAGACCAATCTCATATCTTCCAGAGCTATTGGACCCAGAAGAAGATGGAGCTGAATCAAATCCCTCGGCCCCTGCACTTTGGTGACAACATTGGTAAAATAAGGCCACTTTCTTACCCAAAGCATAAAATAAGTTCATTTGAGATGGGAAAAGATTACAGATGGTGTCAATTATATAACTAATTCAAAGATACCATCTATTCCAAGTGGTGATTGTCAAGGTGAAATGAAGTTTGATAACTTGCACTTGGCCTACACAAAATTGAATTTTCTTCAACATATTTTGGTTTTCATAAGCAACAGCAATGACCAATCAGTCCAGCCTAAAGAATAACCTTTGAGGAAAAGAAAAAAAGAGAGAGAGAGAGAAATCTGATGAAATGTTGGGTTTTATTGTGTTACTAAAAAGAACAAGAAATCACGCATTGAAGGTATTATTGTGTTACTAAAAAGAACAAGAAATCACGCATTGAAGGTATTGACTCCAACATTTTGTTTACCATTAGTCATTCAATTCCATTCAAATTAAGGCAAATTCATTATCTGCTCCTGAGAACATGTTTAAGGAAAAACACCTGGAAAGGCCCACAACTCAATGCACCAAAAGGAAGAGAAGAAAATGACCCCATCCAACAAAACTTGCCTTGCTAAAATAGAGATCCTTGAAAATCCTCAACATTACTCCGGTGGCTATCACCAAACAAATACAAACATAAAACATCTACAGAGAATTTAACAATGCTTCCTCCTCCCAAAACCCGCCAAATGCAGTAAGAACAAAACCTTCACCCCACTTAGAGAAACCGAGTGTACACTTAAGTAATATCACGTTCTACATCCCTAGTTAATAGATAACTTTGCTTCTCCCATCTATCACAAGGCATAACATGTATCAGGAGATCGGCCTTTTAAGGCCCCCAAACCCATCAAAATTCCATAATATTAACTCTCTAAGTATCATCATCCAAACAAAACTGAGATGGCGTATTGGCTGTCCAGGTACAATTGACTTGGGGTCCAAGTATGAGGGGACCCCTCTGGAACCCACATCAAAGTATTAACTCTCAAAGAAAATCAAAACTATGGATTTGAAAAACCAATAGAAGATCCTGAGTTTTTCTGGAGAGACTCCATGAAATTGCTAGCTGCAAGAAGTTAATTCCCCCTAGAATAAGAAATTTAAACATTCAAGCATTAACATAGAGCAAGTTGCAGCAATAGATTGAATGGGAAAGATACAAAAAAAGAGATTCCTGTACCCACAACTTCTCCAGATGAGGATATGAGCATTTTGACTCTATATTTAACTAGTGTGAAAACATGAGGAGAAAAAAAGGGGGCTACTGATTAACAAATGGAACTTTTTGCAGACACCATGATGCCGCTGGAATTTCCAAGCAGAGACCTCGATTAAAAACAGATAAAATATATAAGTTCCAATGAACATTTAAATTCTGGCACTTCGGAGTTATATAGACAGCTGAATCTTTTTGTTACCTATAATCAAAGTAGCGATGAAGATTATCCAAAGCGGCAAAATAATCATCATGATACAGGCTGTTCAAATATCGTAAGAAGTGAACCTGGATCAAGCGCATCCATAAAAAATGATTACAAAACAAATGAATATACATATAATAGGCTCACCAATATAAATAAACATGCTAACTTACACGATGTAGCTCAGGTGCCAATTTTTTAATCTGCCTTAAAACAAGCTCAAAAGAATTTAAAGAGAAAGAACTGTCATGCCTGCAACCAGAAAAAAACAGGATATTAATTTATCAGTTTCAAACTAAACTGCAATTTAAACAGTGAAGAAACAGTATATTAATAGCAGTTGGTTGTGACACTTACTTTTCAATTGCATCTGCTTGCTCCATTAAGTAACCTTGTACCTGCCAGTTTGTTCTGAGGAATATCTCCCCATAGGGATCAACATCTCTCAATTCATTTCCTGGAGGATGTACATATGCACTAGTTTCTCCACATTTGTCACCATGTTTGGAACTTGGATCTGCAACAACCTCTATATCTGCAAGTTTTGATTTATCATTCTCAAAATCTGATGGTAATATCTTCATCACATTAATAAACTGAGGAATACTCAGAAATTTGGACATAGTTTTAGATCCACAGTGTTTGCATGCATTATAAATTCACAAATCACTAAGTGAATTTTAGTGGAACACCACAAAAGTTAAGTAACAAAAAGATCTGTTGGCTTAAACTACCCATAGCCAGATATTAAAGGAGGAGAAAAAACCATCATAATATTTCGTGAAAAGTGTTCAATCTTCAAGTGCATATGCCAGCACAAGTAAATAACAGATAATTATTATACCTTCAACCAATCCAGAAAGTGCTTTAGGCCCGTGAAGGTGAAAAGGAACTCTTTCACTGGCCTGTTTCCTTGCTTCAATTTCTTCATTAACTTTTCCGAACATGAAATTCTCCAAGTCCATGTTCTCATATTCTGATAATGTCTCCAAATCATTACTGGACTCGTCTAAAAGCCGTGTCTCATATGGCATGCAGCTTGACATGGCTTCTTTACAATAACTCCCAATATTTGTCAAAAGATGGCACAAACCCTGCATTACATTTTTTAATCATAAACACCTAGTCATGCAAACAATAAAAAGAAAGCATCAAATCATTCAATTTCACTTCTTATTCAAAATCAAGTTTCTGCCTTTCTGCCTTCTCCATTTCATTTAGAGGAAAACAATGATCATATCAAGCATGATGGAACACTAAACAAATGAACAGTTATGACCACGAGCAAGAATACAGCAATACCTCAAACGATAAGAGATTAAATGTGAGAATGCAACGACGGAGAAACAATCCCAGATTGCTATTTGGGTCCAAAATAACTTGATTATCTTCCATAACAACTGAATCCAATCCTCCAAGTATCCCTGACACCACAACACGAAAACTCCCAACTAATTTAACACAAACACATAAAACCCAACAAAAAGAATTAAGCAAAAGGGTATTAAAAAGGACCAGAAACTAACCTCTCATTTCAGTAAAGAAGCTAAATAAATCATCCGGCGCTGATAAAGATGATAACCTGCTTGTCAAATGATCTATCAACCAATGCCCCAATGACCCACTGATTTCCTTCAATTGATTCAACAACTCCTCTAGCTTTGGCTCCAATATATCATCATAAGACTGCAACATCAAATCCACACATTTTATCAAAAAATCAAAATTTTATTCTTTTGCACTTAAGGCCATGTTTGGCTCGCTTAAAAACTGAAAATACAAAATAATCCTTTATTTTCCTTTAAAAAACCAGAAATTAAAGTTTCTAAACAGAACCCTTTACTCAAAATCATCAAAAGATTCAAATTTTATAAAAAGAAATCCACAATTAAAAAGCTTAATCACTTAAGGACATGTTTGGTTCTTTCCAGAATTTAAAATACAACAACAACAACAAACATTTTTCCTTCAAAAACGAGAAATTAAAAATTCTAAATGGAATCCATTATTCATTACATCTCTAAATTCAAATCCAATACAATTAAAAAGCAATTGTTAATCAAAATTGGACTTCCAATAATAAGCGAACCAAACACTGCCTTAAGACTCTCTCACTTTCGCAACAGTACTAACTTTTGTGAGGGCTAATAAGTAGAGCCCAAGACGGTTGTGTTGAGAGACGGAGGAGAAAGGGAACGGTGGTGTTGTTTGAGCAGGTAATGCGTAGGTTTGAAGAAGTAAACAAACTGAGACTTTGTGTGGTGTCAATGCAAACGCGTTTGTCATCGGAGGTGGCTGCGGTGGCGATGCCATTTTGGGTTTTCTCTCTCAGTGTTGAGAGATTTGGTGAAGTGACTGGTATACTGATGGAGATGGTTTTGGGGTTTTGGGGTTTTGGGATTTTTGGGGTTTCGAAAAGTACCGGCTAATAAATGTTTTAAAAAACTAAAAACAAGTTGGTTTTTTCTCTCAACAACATGAATATGATTTATTCTTTAAAAAAATAAAATTACGGGTATGATTTCAATTTGAGGTTTTTTTTTATTATTAAATAACATTTGTTTTTTTTTAATTTTAGTTAACCTTTAAAAGTTTTTTGTTCAAGTTTTTGTGCATTTAATTTAGGTATATTTTTTCAATTTGGTAAAAAAAAAAAAATACGTTTTATAATTCAATAAGAACATTTGCAGTCCCTGATCAATAAATTGCAGGAGGACATCTAAGGATGGACTCTTAGTCTCAATGGCTTTGAATCTAAGTCTGTTTTTGGCTTTGTTTCTTCCAAACTATTCTCAAGTATGAACATTCTGTCGATCCAAAAAATCATCCAACCGTTGTTCTACTCATGCCACCAAACTTCAATCATCTCATTCCTGAATATATGTCTCTGTTTTTTAGGCTGATTTATTTTTCTATTTTTATTTATTTTCTTATCAATAAAAAGCAAAGAGACAGATAAAATAACCTCAAAAAGGTGAAATTAAAAAACCTTTAATCACCTTAATTGAAAAAAGAAAAGGAAGATAAATTAGGTGTCCTTTTGCTTTCTTTTTTGACCATTAAAATTAACTGATATTTTATTTTTATATTGAGGCTTGGTTTGATGTGAGAATAAAAAACAAAAAAATAAAAATATGAAAAGAGCAACAAGCTTTGGTGGTGGAGGCAAGGATGATTCTTCTGCTGCTGTTTCTACCAAGAACAATAAACCCAAATGTATGAAAATCGATCTTTCTTTTCTTCTATTTTTGAAATCCAATATGTTCCAATTTATGATTTTTTTGGTTTTTTTATTGATTTGATTTGAATTATCACTACCCTTTATGTTAAATCTTGTTGGTAATTGGGAAAGTCTTGATCTTTTTAATTTTCTTGAAATGGGTTTTTGCTTGTTTTTGTAAAGGTAATTGCTTTTGTTGGGTTCTTATTGAATTATAGAGGTTGTGATTGTGTTTTTTATTGGAAATCTGTGGATTAGTTTATTTTTTGGTAAACAATAAATGGTTTTTATTAAAATGTTGGTTCTTTACGTGTATATTTACCTGCATTGCATTTTTATCCGGCGCATCTGATGCTAACCTGTTGAAATGCTGCTGTTTCAATTTCCGTGTGGGTGCTGGATTTTGCAAAATCAAATCATGGCCTGTGATTCTGAGTGAAAATCTTTGGACTGATTTTTGTTTGTTCTTGGTGGATGCAGATTCTAGATTCACACAGCAAGAGCTTTCTGCGTGTAAACCTATTTTAACACCAGGATGGGTATGGCCTAGAATATTTTACTGTTGATTTCTGTTGTCTTCTGCTGCTTTAATTTATTACTGTTCTTTGTTTTTTAACTACTCGTACCTTTATTCTTGATTGTTTTCAGGTCATTTCATCATTCATTGTTATTGGAGTTGTGTTTATCCCTATAGGCCTTGCTTCCTTGTTTGCATCAGAACATGTATGTCTAATTTAATCTTGTTTGATTTCGTTGCTAATTGCCTTGTTTATTAGATGGCACTAACATGAAGCTCTGTTTGTTCCCCATCTTGCAATATCTAGTTGGTGGAAATTGTGGAACGATATGACACAGATTGCATTCCTCCTGCTTATAGAAATAACAGCCTACATTACATACAAGCCAGCGAAACAAACAAGACGTGCACTAGGACCTTCAATGTTAGTCCAATTTCCTTACTTGATGTTCTTAAAGAAATTTGGATTCTCCCTTTTATTTCCATCTTCCTTCTTTCAATCCAAGCTGTGTTTTCATTTTTTTTCAAGATGCCTTAACTAAAGACCTTTTCAGGTTCCAAAGCATATGAAAAGTCCCGTTTTCATCTATTACGAGCTTGATAACTATTACCAAAACCATCGCCGGTAAGTAGAAGATATATATTTATGGTTGTGTGCCTTTTATGTTTCTTCATAGGGTAATAACTTTTCTTATTCATTAAGGGATTAGATTTATCAATGTCATTTTCCTCTATGCAAGTTGCTGTTCTCAGAAAATCTGATGTTACACCTGCTAAATACACTTATTTTGAGTTATTTTTTGAAAATCTGATGTTACACCTGCTAAATACACTTATTTTGAGCTATTTTTTTAGTATGAAAGCTTCTCTTCTAAGGTTGCTTTGACCTGTAAGACCTTCAAAAGTGGTACAGGCTTATGACACCTTGAAAAGAGGGACTTCATCATGATTATACTTATCCATCTAATCATGGCTATATGGTAAGCGTGTTGTTATTCTTGAGATCACCAAGGCGTTTAATTGAAGAACTACCTTCTGTGGTCTTCAATTTCTCCCATTCTTACCTTCTGTGCTACTATGGAGGTTTGACTTATCAGAGGAATGGAAAAAAAATAGAGACAAAGCTGTTAAATGTGTGGATTGTCACATCAGATGATGGAATTGAGAGTTTGAAAGAGCAAAAGTGTTTCAATTGTTGTCCCCTAGGGCGTAGCATGATGGTAAAGGGCTTGAGATCTGCACAGCAAGTCTCAAGTTCGAGTCAGGGCGTGCACCTCTTGTAAGAGCCTGGGACAGCCGGGGTTTTACTCGCTCACCTGGGCCCACAAAGTATGCTTTCCGGGGGGTGGGGTTTCCTCGAATCCAAAAAAAGAAAAAAGTGTTTCAATTGTTGCTCAACTTAGAAAACATAATAAAATACAAAAACGTAACTGATGTTGTCAGCTGTATGCTTTCTCCATATTTTCTTGTCTGTTCCTGAGCTTGCGCATGGAATTTACAAATTATTCATGCATTTCCTTTCCTTGCAAATTACACTTATGCTGTTTACGGGTTGTGAAATTTGAATTTAGCTCAGTTGATGATATGGTCTACTAGTAATACAGAACTCTTTGGTGATTTTTTAGCTGCTTGATTTTTCATTCCCCATTCTCTATAAAATTAGATGGTTTTCACTCCTCAATTTGGTGAAACTTGCAATTATGCAAATCCTCATGGAAAATTTTCTTTGGACAAATCCCAGAACCGAGATTCACATTTGTCAGCATGGAAAGGGAAGTGGAAAAATCACTACTAAGGTCAAATTTGGAGTTGACAATTCAACTTTGGTTATGTAGGCTGCATTGCAAGTGATGTTGTACTTATAAATAATTTGTTGTACCATTCTAACTATTTGCTCATTCTCATTTGAGAGTCTGGATTGATCTGTTGGTCTGCACCCATATTACCATTTCCATTTTTGTTAATATGCACAATATGTGAATTTGAATTAAAGTTTCACTTAGAGATTTTGAATCATTTTGGGTTTCCTTACTTTGCTATGATATGAACTTTTCCCTCATAAGTTACTGATAAATTTTCATCAATTGTGGAAACCTCACTGTGGTTGAATGTGCTCTTCACCTATGTGATCAATGTACTGCTTAGGCTGTTACCACCTTGTGCTTGAGTTCTGATATCGTTTGACATGCTTCTGCTATTTGAAATGTGCAAAAATGGTTTACAGATATGTAAAAAGTCGAAGTGATACACAGTTGCGAGGCAAGGCCAGTGAAAGTGCTACAGATACCTGCGAACCAGAAGCAGTCACTTCGAATGGACAACCAATTGTTCCCTGTGGCCTTGTTGCTTGGAGTTTGTTCAATGACACCTACAGGTTTTCAGTCAAAAACGAGGTTTTAGATGTCAGCAAAAAGAACATCGCTTGGAAAAGTGACCAGGAGAATAAATTTGGTTCTGATGTTTATCCTAAAAATTTCCAGAGTGGAAGTTTGATTGGGGGTGGAAAACTCAATTCAAGCATACCTGTAAGTATCTCCCTCTTCTTCCCTGCTTGTTTATGTTTTGTCATATAGTTTGTTTATCCATTAAATATACTTGATTTCCTCCTTTTTTTTGTTCCGCAAGTAGTTCTTTGCCTTCTCCCCCTTCTAAATCTATCTAGTTGCTGGTTTTTCATGAAATAGTTGAGTGAACAAGTAGATCTAATTGTATGGATGCGCACTGCAGCACTGCCAACGTTCAGAAAACCATATGGAAAGATAGAAAGGGACATTCCTGCTAACACTACAGTTACGGTTATCATTCAGAATAATTATAATACTTACAGTTTTGGAGGCAAAAAGAAGCTGGTTCTTTCAACCACGAGTTGTTTAGGTGGAAAAGATAATTTCTTGGGCAGTGCGTATCTCTTTGTTGGTGGCTTGTGCTTGTTCTTGGCATTTTGCTTCATACTTGTTTATGTGTTAAGGCCAAGGTGAGAACGGTTCAAAAATCTTATTAATTGCTCGTTTTTCTCTGCTGACAACAGTGAATCTTCCTATGCTTTGATGGAAATTTTCATATTTAACTTTTGAGATTATTTATATGCTTTGTGCAGGCCCATTGGCGATCCATCCTACTTATCTTGGAACAGGAATCCAGGAGGATATGTGAATTAGAACTCTAAACCATGTTCTGTCAGTTTGCAAGTTTGTGATCCACCTTCTAGCCATGCTCCTGCACAAGCTTCATTTCTATCACACCAAACCAACAGTTCCATATAGGAATCTAGGGCTTTGCATTCTGATAAATGCAATGACATATTGTCATTAACTTAATATATGATAGGCTGATTTTCGTCGTTTCATTTTGCCCTGTTGCTTGTGGTTTTTTACAATGAGATGCGACGCTGGTCAGATAAATCCCTTCCTTATAAGCTTCCAAACCCTCTTCTGCTTTCATAATAATCAAGTTAAATAACATTATTTGCTGAGATACAGAAAGACTATCAGAAGCATTTAATGGCTGATGCAAATAGAATAATGGACTTGATGTGTGCTGTTGCGGTCATTAGCAAGCAAGTATTGTGGGTTCCAAGGAAGTGGAGATATCTCTGTTACGCATATTGGCATCAATGCTTACAATCCCTTCTCCTACATATTGAGAAGAAAACTCGTAAGCAGTATTTCAATGTTTTACAGTGTAAGAAGAGGATGTTCCCTTAGCAATGTTCGTAGTGTATGTTTTTTAATAATTTCAAGTGGGAAACAGAGCTTCAATGAGATCTGCTAAAACCAGTTGAGGTTGGGAGACTGCTCCATCATTCCAGTCTTCACATTTATGATTCATCAAGATGGGCAACAGAAGGCTCAGATGGAGCAGTCAACATTTATTTTAATTTTTTTTAAGTTGCATGTTGATCTGTCGAGTTGACTCACATCAGATAAACTTTCATCCGATTTTATTTAAAACTTGTTCTGGGACAAAGGCTAAATCATCTGTCTAGGGTCGAGTTTAATAACTCTGTAATCTTTAGCCATAAACAGAACTTACACATAGAATTGCATGCAATTCTTCCAAGCCATCAGGGTTTGAGGTGTTGCAGGTGATCTTATTGATGGAGTTGTCAGTATTTTCTCCACCTGCATCTTCCACATACTGCTTTCAAGTTATAATACATTCGATCCACATTAATTAAAGAACAGGAAATGATATTACTTCAGTGTTTAAATTTGTCTTCTGTTACCTTCAACTTGTATGTTTCCTTTGTAAGAGACCATACGCCCTGAAAATTGTTGAGCCTAACATAACCAAAGAAACCCTAGAACATTGAATTGAAGGAACACGAGCATATGCATGTTCATGTCTTATGCTAAACTAACATTATCATACTGAAGCCAAGCTACTATTGATTTGAAGTAATTCTCTTTGATCTGAAAAAAAAGAAGAACAAGAAAATTTGCTCATCAAATCAAATTTAACAGAAGCAAATAGTTCTCCTGAATCAATAAACTAACTGTAATAATGTCTGAGATGTGATGTGGTTGATGCTCACTGCATCATAGACTTTGTTGGCTCTCGTCTCAAGATTTACAGAAACTCCCAAGAACTTTATCCACTCTTCTCGCTGTCATTTGCACTGAATTAATTTTTTTTTTATCTTATAGTGTTTGGAAAGATAGCTCTTGCCATCAACAACATTCTTAATAACTTTATATATATATTCCCAACATTCACTGTGGAGCTTGCAGCATTTGCACCTTGAAGATATCCACAAATGGACACCACAGCCAAAACGTTAACAGGATATTTTGCACCCTAGAAGAAGAAGACATGGTGATTGGTGAATACTGAAGAAGAAACAAAACCCTCTTTCTATCTACAACAGATCAGCTGATCTAGCTTGTAATATATCAGCATTAAGATCGAACATTAATGTATTGTTGGCTATGTGTACAGGGAGAAAATTAAGGTTAATTTAGCAGCTTTAGGAATGGCATGGGGCTTGTGGTTGCGGGGGACAAAGTAGTTGAAAATAGAAAGTGAATAATTTGATGGCAAACTTGTCGGCATGTGCGGTTGCATGGATGGATTATACTTTAGTCTCTCTTTTCTTAATACAGCTACAACTTAGTCCTTCATGTCTGAACCCCTATAAGTTAATTAGTCCCTTGATTCTTGTTGATCGTTGTCTTTTTTAAAAATATCAATTGGTTTTTTCTTTTTGAATTTAAATTTAAATAAACAACATATGGTTTGATGAGATAAAGGATCAACATCAACTAGTCAAGGGACTAACTTGTATATTTTCAAACATGAAGGACTAAGTTATAATCATGCTAAAAACTTAGAGACTAAAGTATGGTTTATTCATTAAACAACAAGAGTCAACAACAAAGTTGTCCTCATCAAGCAATGAAATGATGTAGTCTCTTTCCTTTTTCTTTTAAAAGATAATGATATCATAATAATAGAAATATATAGATAAAATAAAAATATATTTGAGTAAGAGATATTCTCTTTATTTCTATTATTTTTGCTTTTTTTTTTATAATTTTGAAACATTAACAAGACATTATTAAAATCATGTTTGTTTTTGCGTTTCAAAAGTTTTTTTGAAAAAATTTAAAACTTTTTTATTTTTTTGTTTGAAATTAATATTTTTTGATGTTTTTAGATCATTTTGATGCGGTAATATCAAAAATAATTTTTAAAAAATAAAAAAAATATCATTTTGATACATTTTCAAATAAAAAATACTTTAAAAAACAACCGCAACCACACTCCCGAATACACTATAAATCAAGCAAGTGATACGACTAAAACCAAATTTCACATTAAATGCATGCAAATGAATATTACATAAGTATAAAAAGAAGTGAACATGCATTAGAATCAAACTTGACACCAAAAGAATATGAAAGTTTTATTAATCTAATTCAATTACATTTATTCAATTACTATAAGTTTGAGTATAGAATACAAAGGTATATTTATCTATTAGAATACATTAGACTCCAACGTTAGAGATGGCAAAATTTTATGCCTTCCCAACTCAACATTAACTATAGTTAGATGGTAAATTAATGAAATCAAGAATCAAGTCAAGAGGCCATGGCGTGGTTCGCCAATATGGTACAAAGAGCAAAAGAAATGGTTAGAAACAGCCCTAGCTTCTTCAGAAACAAACCAAGTTTACTCCCTTCACCACCTCTTATGGTAACCAACAAATCTTTTTCCTTCTCATAGTCATCCCTCTTGATGATTAGTTTTCCTGCAGGCTTCTTCATTGGGCTGACATTTTTGCTAGGGCAAAAACCTTCCCCTTCTACACTTCCACTTCCCATGAAGTCATCCGTTAATTTCCCATTTTGCACATTTTCTCCCAAGTAAAAACAATGCATCAAGAGAATGACAATCATACAAACAACATTGCTTGATAAGTACCTCCAAGGATACTGCGCTGTTGATTTGCTTCCAGTGAAGTTTTCCTTTGCAGTAGTCTTGGATGGTTTTTTGTCACACCTTTGTGTATTTTCTACTTTCTCTATGGAAAAGTTGGCGGCCACCACTGCTGGATTCAGGTAGATTTTAACAGTCTGTGATGGGACTAATTGGTGGAAGAATGTCTCGGTTGCTTGGCGAGTCGAGACGAAAAGTCCATGATTAACTTTGATCTCCTCCACAACTTCAAAGCTTGGTGAACTAGCCAGATCATCCACAATATTGCTCTCCTCTAAGAAGTTATCATCATTAGGCTCATCATTGATGAATCCAAGTGAAAAGTCCTCACTGTCATTGAATCTCATGCAGTCACCAGTATGTTCATTTTCTCCTGCAAATTAATCGATTTTCTCATTAAGAAAGAAAAAAATAAAAACAAATAATAAGGGAGGTGACTGAATTAAGACACGGAGATAAAAAAAAAATACCCAGAACTCCATGCTCTTCTCTACTCCTGAAATTTGAAATATTTTCTATTGGAACAATCTTGGTTTCCTCCGTAAAACTCTGTACAATGAGGAAGGAGAAGGATTGAGTACTCATATTTCTTCAACTAGGAGTGAAGAAGTTGCTAGGTTAATTTATGCAAAGATCAAAAGCTGCATACCTTCTCTAGTTCGTCATTTGACATTCCAACCCATCTCAGGTTCTCTACCATCCTCTCTGCCTTGAACGTTTCATCTAGGTCACTCATCTCTATAGACATGCTGCTTGTACTAGGGTCAACCCATGGTTTGTCAGCCCATCTTGTAGAGTTCATCATCATGTCACTGTACACATTATGCTGGACATCCTTCCCAGCCATGAAAGTGAAATCATGATCAGCAGTGGAATAGTTTCCACCCCAAGTATCTTGAAAACTAGATTGGTTTATCAATTCTTGAGATGCATGAGCTACCGAAAGAATTTCTTGCAAAATGTCTGTTTGATGAGTGCTTGTGCTTTCTGGCATGGAAGGTTGATGCATCATTTTTATGTCAGTAAATCCAAACTGAGGGAAATCCTCCACTTCCAATGGAGGCAATGTGAACCTATGCTGCAACCTTGCACACTCTAGCGCTATATCAACCTGCCAAAACCAATGAATGTAAGAAAAATTTAATTTCTATTTATACTATCAAAGATTTAATTTTTGCAGATCATTTTAATCATCTTCTTTTTTTTCGCGACGGTCTATCTACCGCAAATTTAAAGGTTTTGCTAGATTATGACTATCATAATCACAATAGATAATATTTTTTACCTTTGATGGTGGGTAAGCAACTGTTGAATAGTTTGGAAATTGTGGAGCTGACATGCCAAATGATCCATCCATGGACTGTATCCATTTCCCATTTCTTGATTCACCGATGTTGAGAGGGGATCCGATGGCACGGTAGCTGGTTGAGCAAGTATCTACATTTCTATGCATAGTATAATTTGTACTCTCATATTCTTCACATCTTCCATGATTTTCAGAATATTGTTCAATGCTAGAAGAATGTTCACAAGGCATTTGATTTGTCGTAGAATCATAATGCTCTCCAATCTTTGGGATATTTGCAGTCCTTTTTGACACACGACATAGTGCATATGCATCCTGCATAGGTTCACCCAGGAAAAGCTTAATTATAATCAAATCATATCACAAACTCATGCATTTAATTATCACCAAAACACATCTATATAAATGTGTGTGTGTGAAGATATATAAGGGTGATGAGAGTATGAATTGCACCTGCAAGCCAGTATTAATTTCGCATTCTCGCTCATCAAGGCGATATTCATGCATAACCCAACCTGTTCTAGCACCATGGGGAGCTCTTCCTCTGTAGTAAACTAGGGTTTTCTTCATGCCAACAGCCCGCATTTGGGAGATCACTTTTCTATCCTTGCCAGTGGCCTTCCAATATCCAGCTTTAGTTGCTCGATTAGTCCTTGATCCATTCGGATACTTGCGGTCTCGAGGACTAAAGAAGTACCACTCTAGATCTTTGCTTGGCAACAATGATTTTCCTGCAATATGTTTCAATGATTAAGCATGTTAATATAATATATAAATATGTTTTGTTATTTATTTTATTGTTCATAGAGGCATCTAGATGGAAGATTTAAAAAGAAAAAGGTAGAAAAAACAATGACTTCAATCCACAGATGAAACAAAGACTAGAACATATTCCATTGAAGGAATGCAAATAAAGCATTGCATGACACTTTTTCTGACAATGCAATCTGTTCCTTTCCTCAAGAGCTTTTTGACTTGGAAATCATTTGTTAAATTGATACGACTTCATGTTCACAACAGGAACCCTAAAGATGGAGGGACCATATGTCTTGTACGTAGTCCCAAGTACACTTCACTTCCTTTAATTACTGCTAGAAATATTCTTGTTATATTGTAGTATATATGTTATGTTATTATAAAGTTTAAGATTTTTGACCAATAAAGCATGATCAATGCATGTAAATGGATTTAAAAACATAATTGTTAGACAAGAAGAAGAACAAGAATCCCTAAAGAGTATTTGAAGTCATTCTCTGTCTCTCCTTTGGAAAGGCATCGCGGCTAGCTTAGCTTCTTGCATTCACCTTCTTCTTCTTCTTTTCATAAAAAATCCAACATATTTTGATGGAAGAAACATAAAAAAAATTGTTTCTCATATTCTCCAAATAATTAGGGTTTTTGTTTTTTTGATCCAACATGAGGATCGATTAAGTTCAAGAAAGCCTGCAAATTAAAGTACTAGAATGCTGTCATCATGTGGTCTACCCTAGTAGCAGATATGAGGGCTTGAAGCAATCAAAAACCAATAAAGAGTTGCATGTCTAATTAATAGCCCAGGATGACTGATTAACCTAAATTAATCTGAATAAAATTTTTAATTGTAATTGATATATACACTAGTTATATGTTCCAAAGCTATCATACAAGAAAGGGATAAAAACACTGTATATATTTTGCTTTTTCTCCCAAATATTCTTTATCCCTTTGCTCACTCAATCTTTATTTGGTTCATGTAATATGGATCATGCAAGCAAGCTAATAAGGCACTAGAGAATTTTCTTTCTTTCTTTATGCACAAGTATGCAAGGAAAGGAGTGATGATCAATGGACTCGGGGGTTGAGATATTATCATACCTGGTAAATCCCACGGCTCACACTTGTAGAGATCAACTTCAGGGATGATCTCTAATTCAATCCTATGTCCATTGATCTTTCTTCTGAGGTAGTAAGCAACGAGTTCTTCGTCGGTAGGGTGGAAACGAAAGCCAGGAGGCAATGAAACAGGAGCCATCTCTTTAATTTAATTCCTTTGAGACTTCTTCTGATCTTGATCAAGAAATATCTATATGAAACTCAAAAAAAGATAGCTAGCCTCCTTCTCAAAAAATGAGACCAGCCCTTATTGGAGAGTAATATAATCAGCAACTGTACAGCAAGTCTCTGCACACAATCAAATGTAAGACACAAAAGTTAGTCTTGTAATCTAATTTTGATTAAACAATTCAACAAAGAAAATTTGAGGATCATTTAGATGTCATGATCGTGCATGTATTTTAAAGTATTATGCATGATCAGGACACATATGGGATGGAGGGAGGGAGATCAGAGAGATGTGACCTTGCAGAAGAAGCACCTAATAAGGCATGCAAGAGAAGGTAGGTAGCTAGCTAGCTTGAGAGCAAAGATCACAAGTTGGATGGAGAGGGAAAATGAGGGAGCTGGTTGGCGTTTTGATATAAGAACAAAAAGAGGAGGAGAAAAGCAAAAGGCGGTCCTGGTTTGCCACCGGCCCCAAGACTTGCACTTTTCCCTTTTCAATTGTTTTTTTCCTATCAAATGATTCTTGTTTTCTTTCAATTCAAGCTAGTTTACTCTCTCAATCTTTCTCCATTTATCCCATGCTTCATCCTTATCCTTTCTCGGAATCTCAACTCCACATGACACAATTCCTATATTTTGATGCATTGCCACCCTTTCCATGGTGGATTTAGTATCTACTGTTATACCTTAACGACAAACTGTCCTAGCCGAATTGCGGCTGCATTTCTTAACTGAAATTGTTGTCTGTTCCACATGCTTAATTCCTTGTGAGATTTCAAGCAATCTTACCTCTTTAAACTACTCCATGATCCAATGTGTTTCGTTAATTGTTAGAATCAGTTCTTGGAAGAAAAAGGTTCTGCTAAAGTTTGTGATGTAAACTCCCTTGCAAAAAGAGAGATAATGGGTTATCTCATTTCAACTCAAAATTTTAAATTCTTAAATAAGTTTTAAAATGTATTTTATGTTATTTTTTAAAATATCTTTTCAAGTTTTCCAAGCTAGTTTGAAATTTGCATAAATCATATTATATTGTGCTAGAGAATAGTAAAACTTACACTCATAATTATTTAGTAAACAAGTTCTGATATCATGTTAATACTTCAATTATTAAAAGAAATTTCAAGATATAATTTCAAGATATATACATGTATGAAGTAAATGGCCTTCTTCGGGATTGGGATTGTTGTCCCGGTGCTGGCCAACTCCTGAGCTTTTCGTTGTAGCTGGGGAAGAAAATGAGAGTGCTGGGTCTTGTCCGTCGAATTGTTTTTAACAGAATCACACAAACAATTACCAACTCGAAAAGACTTGCATATTTAATTACGCATGCATGTATGTATAAAGATTGCTGTAGATATTTCAATTTTCAGGCGATCGAAAGAGATCCTCTACATGATTAGTCATAGTACGTACACAGATCATTCGCAGCAATCACAACGATGACTACAGATTGAAATAATTTGAGCGTGCTACTCTATCTGTGATGATCACTCTCTTGAGTAACAAAGTTTTTCTTCTTTTCAGTGACTAAGGTGTTGAAAGAAAATTATTTCAAATTCCACCGAAAGATTTCTCTTGAACAAGTTTTTGAGACATATATAGTTCATATGAATGGAAGTTTTTCAAGAACTAGCTAGCTTAAGGAAGCTGGAGTACAATTTTACGTAAAATGTTAATATTAATCCTTAAGAGTTTCTGGGTAATACAGCCCTATTCACATTCTAAATCAGTGCAAAATCCATACCCACACATGCATTGTGCACAGATTGAAAATCAAGAGTGGTAACAGGCCATAACCTAGCTAGTTGCCAAGCTACAGAAGAACTAAAGACGTACAGGTATCATATATAGGAACTGATAGGCTGGGTTCACAAGGGGTCATGTGGGGCCAGCTTTTGCCACGTGAAGGAAAGGTGACACGTGGCATAATAGGATCGCTTGTAAGCCTTCCTGAACCTTTCTTTTTTTTCTTTTTTTTTGCAAGTGATGACAAATGATTCTCTGCCATGCATGCTTTTCCTTTACATCAATCAATCTTTTGGTGCTTTTCCTCCTTTTTGGAGTTTTATTCATGCTTTACTCATCATGCTTGTCCTTTTCATTTGTTTGCATCTTCTGGTTTTTTTTTTTTTTTTTTATTTATACAATATATACATATATATATATATATATATATATATATATATATATATATAACCATGCATCATTGATTGTTTACGGGAAAATTTAGGAGAAAGAAGATATTACACATTAATTAAAATTTTGATATTAAAAATGTGAATGTTCAACGCATTATTTTAAAACTTGCCCCCCTTCCTTTTTTTTTTTTTTACGAGATCTGAATTCAAGTTGGATTTTATATTAAATTGATGAAAATTGATCTACTAAGTTAACTAATGATCTAATCGACGGAATCAAAACTCAAATAAAATTTGATTTGATTTTTAAAATATTTTTAAAATGATATCATTTTAATTTTGTTAAAAAAGTTATTTTATATTGATATATAAGTTGATCCACTCAACTTTTGATTCGAAACTTAGATTGAACCAGGTTTTATAACTATAATTGAAATTTTTCTTTTCTTTTTTGTTCTTTTCTTGGTCAAGGACATGAAATGTGTGTGTATTACTCAAAGAAGGATATATATATATATATTTGTCAAAACTGTTTCAATGAGTTAATTATAGATGGGATAGCACAAAATCTTTTTTCAAAATAGGCTGGCTACACTACTAGAAAAATTGATAAATATAAATAAAAATATCAAGAAAAAAATTTTATCGATAAAACTATTAAATTTTGTAGTGCTAGTTGCTATAATAAATTGGATTAGGAAATTTTTTAATAATGAAACTATCATTGGGTGGCAAGAAATGCTGGATTCTTCCAATGAAAAAGGCACGTTCTAACACATTCAAACCAATATAGAATGATTGAGGAGTTTGCCATGATGCATTATTCTATTCCTCGAGAAGAAGAAATGTTGAATATAAATCATTGTTTTTTTTCATAATTAACTCAGATTTAAATACGAATTATTCACTAATAAATTATTGCTATTTGCCGAAAGAGAAACCTCATTATGTTCTCTTTATGGTCTTCAGTCTCTCTCACGTACGTCATAGCTAGACTCCCATAAATCAAAAGCCCGAAAGTGGAAAGGAAAAGAGAAATTATTTAATATATTAGATGTGTTTGTTTCTTACGTGGGAAAAGCAATCTCTTGTTTCTTCGACTAGAGAGAAAAATAAATAAATAAACATTTTGATTCAACTAACATTCTTGTCTATTTTAACAATAGTTTTCTATACATGTTATGCCGCTTATCATATAATTTTTTATAACCTTATAAAAATACTAGAAAATTAAAATTTTGATATATAATAGATAAAAAAAACTTTTAAAATATTAAAATGCTGACACATTAAATGATACTTTGTAAAAAAAAATTACGACAAAAACACATTGGATCGATCTGAGCCAACAATGTTTAACCTACAAAACTTGTGATTTGGAACATGAGCTCGTAATAATTTCATAGAACCCAAATCAAAACAAATTAGAAAGCTCAATTCTAATCAATAAAAAAAACAATTAAGAAAAAGATTCAAAAAAATAACTTGAGCAAACCTAGAATGGTGGCCCGTGTTGTGCTGCTGCTTAGATCACATTGTTTCTAACGTAAAAAAAAAAAAGGATGCTCATGCATGTGTGCCGGTGTTTTTAAAGAAGAAAGAAAAACTCAAGACTCGGGTCATTAACTTAACTGGATCTATTAAAACGAGTTAATTTAATAATATGATTTAAAATATTAATAAAAAATAATAAATAAAAAAATATCATCTTTAAAATTAGTGAAAAATCATATAGAAACAAAAAAAGAAAATAGAACTCAATCTCCAAATAAAAGGAAATTGTGCATGGTAAAAGGAAATTTTAAGAACTCCTAGACCAAAGTTATTTTTTTATTTTTTTTTAAGATAATCAAATAATTTCACCATTCAAAAAATTGCAAGAAAACTAAGATATCCCCAAACAATTCTAGAATGACAAATGAACTTCAAGTGAAAACTTTTTTTACGTAATAGTTCATTGATTTTTTTAGTGAAGGGCAAAAATATAATATCACTATTACAATCCATAATAAAACACAACATGTGTACATTACTTTAGGTTTTTATAATTTAAACTATTCTAATGGAGTGATTTTTCAAGTATATCATATTAGATAAATATTAGCTTAATTATTATTTCAAACAAGTTCTTAATCACTATGTCAATAAAACAAGAACACTTAGCATTTGATTATTATCTTATAAAAGAAAAGGCCAAAACAGTTAGAATAGAAACATATTTAATTGAAAAGACAAGAAAATAAAAAAAAATGTTTTTATAATAATTTTTTCTGTGAATTTATATATTTTCAAGCAAGAAGTATAAAAAAGAATGTTTCCTTTGTCCCTATTATTTTCATTTTTTTTTTTTTTTTGGTGTCTTGAGATAAAAGCCAAGCTTGTAATTAACAACATCCATGTAGAAATGTGAGAGAAGCTTTTTTTATCGATGACTGTACAGAGGAGGGCATGGCATATATAGGCAAAAGACTTAAAGACTACATGAAGCTTTAATTACATGAAACTTTTCCCATCTCGTGCAAAAAACTTCATCTTCAGAACTTGGATCATCCACCTCAAGTTGATGAGATCCATAGATGAGTCATTTGCTGAATAACTTGACAACATACCTAATCCGGGATCTGTACAGAGCTTACAGAGAAGGATCCTAAGAGAAATTATACAATCGCTGCCCTTTTCGGTGTGAGAATCAATATATAGCAACCTACTGTAAAAAGCAAGTAAAAATCAGCTCTTTTCCTGATTTTGATTTGATTTGTTGTATCCTTCAATGCCATAGTGCTGGTATACCATAGCTTCATTCTCCTCCCACCATCGTCCTGCTTCTTTCTCGGCAAATCGTTTACGGCTGCAAAATATACATCAAGTATGTATGATCAGTTAACAGATATTTAATCCTGTATTTAACAGATTCCAGCGCTTATTATTAACATGGAAAACAAATTACCTGAACCTGACTCGCTTTAGACCCTTTTCTCCGCCTGGCGAAACTGTAAATGTAATGTATACACCAGGTTCGTACTGTTCTACCCATTCGAGCTTTGACGCGTTAGTTCCCTTCCGTCGAGGATCTGTTGTCGAGTCATGTAAATCTTCCCCTGGCATACTGTTTTCATGGCACAACTCTCTCCCATCCAAGGACTTTAGCGAATTGGAAAACACAATAGGAGAGCTAGATAAACCATCTACGTTGCAGTCTTTTGACAATCTAACTCGAAGAGGTGAATGAGTTGAAGCAAACACAGTAGGGGTATCTGTGTAGTCAGGTCTGGTCTGAGGCTGATACGGATCCCCTCCGTCTTCTGCTCCTTTCCTAACTGAGACTTTATCGGACATTGCATGAAGCTGAAAGAACAAGTATTAACGATTTTTTAGTTGAATTTACTCAGCTCCTGAACATCTTAATTGCTGTACTCCAATCTCATATGAATTGACACGAGTTAACAAAGTTTGGTCGGTGAGTTTTGTTTAACTTGTCTTGCGAAGAATGTTAAAGACTTGCAAGTACGTAAAGAAGCAAAACATTAAACCGACCCACAGAATGGCAGAAGGAAAGAGAATCACCCTTAGTACCAAAGCTTTAATTATCCCATTTGCTGCTTTACGCTTAGCTGCTTCCTCCCTAGCCAGTAACCAAGTTTTCTCTATTGTTTGTTGACATTCTTGAATCTTCTGGCTTCCAGTTTGACATTGCATTTCGAGGCCCTTCGCCTATTAGAAACAAAAGAACTCTGAAGAGCCGAGCAGAATATATTCAAGCCAAAGGCAGCACAGAATCAACTATTTTGTGCAACAGGTATTCTTTACATGATAAACTTGCATGAAAAAGTGACAAGAAACTCAAGCCATCCATTGGCTGAAACAAAAACAGTAAAGAAAAGAATAATTGATGTAGTGCTGCTGATGGAAAAGGCTAACCCTTCGATCACATCACCATTGGTGTGAAGACCAGTTGTATAGAAAATGCTTCTATGCATGCATGTGAGTGTGCTTGTGCTGAAGAAAGTGAGACTAGTGTGGCACAATGGAAGGCAAAAAAAACATCAAGATAAGCAATTAGATTTTGAAGCTAAAACAACATATAGAGGCATTACCTGTGCTCTTAGTCTCTCAACTTCTTCAACAAGAATATTGTTTGACTCATGCTTATCTTCTTCCAAATTCAAGGAACTGGAACTGGAAGATATTGGTTCCAGGGGATGTACAGAATCCTTTCTGTAGCAAGATTCAAATATAGCAGGACATGAAACTTGTCCCCATCGTGGCAATCCAGCTGAAATAGAAGGGACAGTTTCTAAATGCTGCTGCTTTTCCCCTTGGTTTCTCGAGGTCTTCCTTTCACCAGGTTGGCTTTCAAGAGATGGCTGACTCATCAACTGTAGACGATGCCCAGGCGGGGTTGCTCCACCCCTATCTTCTTTTTCATCAGATAAGGCCTTCTGTTGGGACAACAGCTTCCTGGAACCTCCACCTGGATGTGTAATATTCTGCAAACTGTTAAAACAAGAATCACAGACTCTACAAAGCTTGCTTTTATTAGGTGCCAAAGATGCATTGATGAGCTTCTTGCTACTACATGCTCGGCAGAACAGAAGGCCACAATTATAGCAGTTATGCTTCTTCCTTGTAAATCCAAAGGGCATTCTACAACCTTTACAAGCTGATTGATCACTAACAGATATAGATTTGTGCAAACAGATTGCAGCAGTTAAATTTGATCCACAAGCTATACTTTGAACCTGTCTATCTCTCAAAGCCTCAACCAAAGTTGGTACATTTCTATCTTCTACATTGCCTAATCCTAATTGTCCATTTGTCCCCTTCCCCCATGTATATACACTTCCACCTGATGTCAAGGCGGCAACATGGTATGACCCAGATGATATCTCCTTAACAAACTCCTCTTTGAGCTTTCCTTCAACGATTGCAATTGATTTATTCTTGGCCTGTGGATTCCCCAACTGTCCATGCACTGAGCTTCCCATTGTATAGATCTTTCCTGTCCTGGTAAGTGCAACGGTCAGCATTCTTCCACAAGAAACTTGAACAAAATCATGTTCCACAAGCTGTGCGACACATGTTGGTTGAAGCTTTTTCTCCAGATCAGCATGCCCAAGCCTCCCTTTATCACCATCTCCCCATGTAAATAATTTCCCACCAACGCCATTAAACTTGAACCGGTCAAAAATGACGTCCACAATAGCAGCAGTGTGCCATGATCCACATGCAACAGATTTTACCCACAAACCTTTAAGAGATTCAACTTCTTTGGGATGAGAAACACTTTGAAGATTCCCATGACCGAGAACCCCAAAAGTTCCATCCCCATATGTAAATAACTGCCCCGATGAGGACACAGCTGCTGTATGCCAGTCCCCACAAGCAACATTTGATATACTGACACCAGCCAAGGGACCTGAAATTTGACGTGGTAACCACTGGCTTCCAGTTCTCTCCTCGCACACCAAATTACCTCCATATTTGTTCTCACCCCAGACAAACAGTTCACCAGAATCTGTCAGAGCACAAGTTTGATATTCACCACAAGCAACAAATTTCACAAGGAAACCATCTAAGGATTCAACAATTGTTGGAGAGCTCACATCCATGTCAACTTTATGCCCAAGCTTTCCTCGACTCCCCTCACCCCAGCAGAAAACTTCCCCTCGTTTGGTGATTAAGGCAGCATGGTTCCTTCCTAAAGATATATTTCTTACATCTAACATCACGGTGGGTTCCAGCAATTTCGGCAATAAAGAATCCACTTGCAATGTACTATGGTAACCAAACTGGTTGCCCACACACCCTATATTTCCTCCTCCTGCTCCTTCTCCCCAGATTAAAACATCCTTTAGGACGTCATTTTTCTCTGTTCGTTGAGACCTATGATTCGAACCAATAATTCTACGACACATATTCTTTTGGAACTCTGCAAGCCCATTATCAGATCCATTTTTCTTGATATTTTGTGGTTCAGCATTTGGAGTATGTGGAATTAAGAAATCCTCCACAGTTTGTAATAGTGGAAGACTCGCTTCTGAGAAACAAAGGCTATCAGAAGAAAGAGACAATCCATCGGAAAAACCCCTGTCTGAAATCGACTGCATAGGACTTCCATATAAGCTATGCACCTTCAATGTAGATTTGCATAAAACACACAAAAAATGCAACATATCAGTGAAAACTATAATATTTTCAGTTGTATAGCACAGTATCATATAGAAATGATAGTAAAGAACATGGAAAGAGGAGAAACAACTAGCGCGTGGAACTTCTCCAAAGAAAGAATGGTATATAGCACTCATAACTAGATAAACCAAATAAAGCTTCAGCACCGTATACCTAGCTCCATAGTAAGATTTTATATAGTAATAAATTTGGAGTTTGGAAACTGCAGGCATCATGAGTGAAAAATGCAGAGCGCGAGAACAGGAAAATACACAATAAGCTAATTACTGACCACCTGTTGACAAAAGTAATCAAATAATTTACGAAGGATTACAAGTCTACTTTCAAACCTGAATTGTTTGTCTCATTGAGTGATTTTTCCCCTTAATTACCCCAAAACAACATGCATGTGCTACTGCAACTTTTGACCATTTCAGCACAGAAGCTCAATTGACTAGATAATTCCTAATTCTTTTCGAGAATGTCATCAATATCATCTGTGCATAAGTGACTTTTGCATAAGACCAACATTTTGGAAAATAAAAAAGCTCTTAAATTTGTGAAAGTAACCACAAGAAAAAGGGATGTTGTTAAAACCTGCGACAATTCAGTGTCATCCTCCAGAATTCCTAGATTATGTTTTCTTCTGATAAAGCCAGCTGGACTATTTACACAGCTTTGTGCTACTCTGTGGTTCTTCAGGGCACAAAAAGGCCTAGAATGGTGACACTTGAATATCACAGCCCTTAAGCCTATAAACCAAGAATCAGCCTGCGCATTGTCCTTGCATATCTACATGAAAGATAATGAATAAAAACAGTAATGAAGCCATAGATCTTAACCAGAAACATGATCTGTTCATAAAAGAGTCAAATTCAGAAGTTACCAAATCAAGTGAGCTCGAGTGGTCACCATTTGTATATATAAGTGAAAATGATTGATTCTCTTTATCTGGTTGAAGTTGCCTCTGAAAATAGAAAAGTGAGAAGTGAAATCAGCATTCATAGAAACTGTAAAAAGGCATCAACTTCAACAAGATACAGATTAAGGGACACGGCTTAATATCAATGAGCATCCTTGATTACGTACAGTCCTTTGTCCAGGAACAATCGTCGTAACTAAGCTCAGTCTCAATTGTTTCTCCTCCTGTCCGGAATACCAAATCAAGTACTTCTCATCCTGAAATGCAAAATAAAAACAATCTTTTCACTTAATTTATCATAAAACCAGAGAAGAAACAAGAAACAGCAATATTCGCATCAACATGTGATGCATACTAATCAAATGTTGGCGATTCTAACACTTGAAAGGACAATGATTTGTCTAGTCTTTATCAAGTAGAGAGTTCTGCCTCCATACAGCTGATCATATTTCTCCCACAAATTACCAACTTTATTCCATATAAAACTTACATACCGTTGAAAGCCTAAATGGACAGAACTTGGGCTTTCCTCTTCTTCCACACTTCAGAAGTTGTGCACCCTTCTTCATAGCCAGAATTGCCTGCGCATCATTGCACAGATTTCTTAAGAATCTTGAATCCCAATAAAAAATGGAAAAAAGTTACAAACAAGTTAAGAACTTGGGATTTCATCAACCACCACAATCTGAGTCAGTATCTACCACATTCATAATTACACAATTCAAAGATTATCAGAAATTTTTAAAATTTAATTTGGTATCGCACTTTTAGTACAATTAGGTATATTCAAAGAAATTTATGATTCTAAACTCTAATTCTTAAGCTGGTCAGAGCAAAATTAAAGAAAAAACTGAAACTTTATATCAAGGTCCGAATTGAAAACAAAAGAAAAATGAAATCAAGAATTGAGTTTAAAAAAATGGAAATGAGGGTTGGTAATCAGAATCCAAAGAGAGCCTTAAAGCCAAGAAATTACAGAAACTGAATCAAAAATCTTTTTTTTTCCCTGTTGGTACAAGAACGAAACATTTAGGCAAAATATTTATAAATACAATGTGTCTGCTTTAACTTTTACAGTGATTAACACAGAGAAAGAGATGAAGAACAGATGACATGAATGTCAAACAGGCTAAAATCAGTAACCTTTCAATACAGAAGAATTACACATAAACAGCCTCCCTTTTGATACCCCATATAGAAAACCATCATAGAATGTAACGGAAGACATGAAAGACAATCTAGAAAATGTAACCAAACCAAAAAAGAAGAAGAAGAAAGAAAACCCAGAAAAAAGACATTGTTATTTTAACCCAGAAAAAAGACATTGTTATTTTCCAACAGAAAGAGAGAGAAGAGAGAAACCTGTTCAACAGTTCTGTCAAAGGGGACTGTAGTTAAGGATTCTTCACCCATTTTCAGGCAGAGAATTTCATGCACTGCTAAATCACACAAGCACAGAGACAGAGAGAGAACAATCCAGAAGGAGACAAGAGAAGCAGAATGAGAGGGGGGGGAAGGCAAGTGGTAGCTACTACAGGTGAATGAAGAATATCCCTCCCTACAAGACTAGCTTTCAGACACCACAGTCAGTGACTTAAAACTACTATAAAAAGAAAGAAAGAATGCCTCTCTTTCTCTCTCTCTCTCTGTAAGAAAATGTTGAGTAGAGAGACAGATACGGAACAGAGACACTGCCTGCAAGGATGTTCAGTAGCAGAAAATATTATTATTGTTATTGTTATTAATATTGTAAGTAAGCAAGTATAGTTTGGCTGGTTTTGTTCATAGTTTATACTTTATAGTGTGTGTGGGTGTGCCCTTCAGTTTCTTTCTTCCATTACTGTTTCTGTTCACTTTGTAAGTCGTGCAGGGAGAGAGAGAGAGAGAGAGAGTAACAGAGAGAGAGAGAGAGAGAGAGAGAGAGATGGGGTATTATAAATCTTATTAAGTGCTGATTGCACGTGTTCACCGTAACATTTGAACTTTCTATTTTCTTCCTAGTTTGTATACCCAAAAAACAATTAAATATAAAAACAATATTCAAGTTTTAAGAAATTTTGTGACATTAACATTAAACTGTTTTGGAAAAAAGAAAATTATCAAGATAAGTTTTTTTCTTAAATTAATCTCTTGTTTATTGTAGTCAATGCAATATTTTTAATTAAAATCATTGTTTATGTTTTTAAAAAAACTATAATAGTTAAATCAAAATATATTTAAAAATATTAATAATATAAATTTGATTTCAATTGAATTTTTATGAGTAATTTATTATTAGAATTATTATTTTCATATCAATACATAATAATTGAAAAAATATAATTACTAAAATTCAAATAAAAATTTATAATAATATTTTATAATCATATCAAAATTAAAGAATAAGTGAATTGATAAATATTTTTTGAAGTGTAAAAAAAAACCAAAAAAAAGAAAAAAAAAATAGCAAAGGGTCAGGCCTAACCTATAGCAAGCTACGCATATTTAGCCTTGCTTTATTTGTCATCCGCCCCTTAATTTAAAAAATATATATGAAATAAAAATATTACACTTATTAGCTTCTTGGTTCTGAACCACGCCTTAACCAATTAAACTAAGGTACAAATTTATAATTAAATTAATATATTAACTCGCTTTGTTGTTCATATAAATAATAAACACACCATAAAAAAATATAATTTTTTTAACAGTATAGTATAATACTCAAGCTGGGTCGATCCATTCCTAAACTCAAGATATGTATGTGGTGAGTTGACTTGAGATAAAATAAAAAAAATAAAAAATAAAAAAATAAGGGGTTTTCATGGTAATCTCTGTATAGATAAAAAGAGTGTTTTTTTTTATTTTGATTATCAAACTTTTTTTATTTTCAATTACTACTTTTTATGATCAAATTAGTGACTAATTTTTTCTAATTTGTTATAAAACAAACACGATAAAAATATAAAGAATCAAAGTATAAAACCAAAAAAATGACTTGGCTAATATAAAATTGATACAAAAAGTTTTTTTTATTTCTTTATTTTGCTTTTTCTTCTATCACAATAACTTTAGTTTTTTCAAGTTTTATTTTGGTAAAAAAAACTTTATTTTTTTATATTTTTTAATCTTTAATGTGAAAAATAAAAGAGTCTTCATAAAACAATAAAAAAAAAATCATCATTTGACCACATTGAAGCCATGAAAAAAGGATCATTCTTAATGTTAAAAGGGTTTCATTTCAAAAGGAAGTTCCATTGAGGTATTTTTTCCCCCTTCATATTACTTGAAATCATAGATTGGGGTTTAAAGATGATTTTATTTTATTTTTTGATTTTGTGTTTTTAAATGAAATTATATGTGTTTTGAGTTATTTACATTATAAGGATTTTTTAAAGTATTTTTTCTGTTAAAATAAGTTGAAAAATAAAATTTTGGGTAAAAAACCCCTAGCTGATTTTTTGACCACTCTTTTATAGTCAAAAACTGGATATGCATACGACATGTTGTTTACTTTTATTTATTTTTTTAAATAGAGGTAATTAAAAAAAAAAAAGACCACGCCCGCATGTGTGACATTTTCTTTAATGAGCAAGACACATTAGGCCACTCAGGTCTATACTTGACCCTTTTCTTGACTTTAATTTTTAAAATTTGAATTAATTAAAATAGAATGATTAAATATAAACGTGGGATGCCACAACCTTGTAGATATTAAGTTTCAATTGAAATTAATTAAAATAAATAAATTTAAAAAAATTATAGATTTTTAAATAAAATATCATTTAATTTTTACTTTGTTTTTTAATAAAATTATAATATTTTTTTAATATTAGTAGGCTTCTTTATGTGCATCACTATATGATATTTTTCTCCTTGAATTCTTCTTTAATTACATAAAAAATTAGTTTCAAAAAATAAAGACTCATGTTGTAAAACTATATATTTTGATTCACATTTATCCCTTAATTTTTTTCAATTTAGTTTCTATATATATGTTAACAACTCTCTCTCTCTCTCTCTCTGCATTTTTGGATGCATATTATTCTAGATATATTTAATTAAATATATGTATAAGATTTTTTTTATTAGATTTTTTATATTAAAAAAACACGTTGAAAACCTTTACAAGTTGATTTTTCAAACTTAAAGCCATGTCAACTTATTTTATTACAAGTTGTTTGTGAAAATAACTTTTAAGTTGACTCAAAATAAAAATAAAAATAAAAAATCAAGCCAGAAATATTCTAAGTTATTTCTTTCTAATCTAGTTCTAGCACATCCTGTTTTGACCTTTTTTCCCCCTCTGCTTTTTATTTTATTTTGAGTTTCAAATTTATATCTATCTGTGTGAGGATATGTAAGGCCAGTACTGGTGGAAAGAAAGGGAAACAGAGAAAAAAAATAATATCTTGATTGCTTTTTATGGAAATTCCTTTAGTTCTGGTTAAATTGCTATAATTCAACATAAAATTATTTTCTAAGCAAATATTTTGCAGTTAATTGCCATTAATGCAGTAATTAAAGAGGTAATATCCTCGGTGTTATAGCAGAAAAAACATCATTTCAATCAAAGTTCTGAGGATATGAGAGATCCATTCTGGATAGAAAATCAAAATCGCAACATATTCAACGGTAATAGTAGAATATAAGAATTTATAATATCTAATAATAGAGAGAGCATAATTATAGGAAACTATTGCATTACGATGAGAAATCCTTTCGAGTCAAATTTCCTAAGCTTTCCCCACTTTTTTTTGCTCAATTAAATAATTTAAATAATTAAATGATACTTTAAGATATAATTTATATTATTTCTAACAAGTAAATAATAAAAGGTGAGGATATAAGATGGTCGGTAAAAACCCTGAACTTGCAAAATATATTTTTCCCCTGCCTCTCTTAAATAATTTTAAATCTTAACCCTGAAATTAGTAAATTAGTGAATAGAAGACAATTTATATATATATTTCGGTGCAGAATGAACAGCATTGCCTCACAGGGGACAGGCTCCAAAAATTGTTGGATAAAGGATATGCAAGAAAGGCAGCCATTGTTGCTGAGGTTAGGGACAGCCCAAGTAGAGAGAAACCAGAGATTTGCTTGTGATGTCAACGTTCACTACAAGATTTCTAGAGAAAAACAACTGTTCTCTACATGTTTTTCCATTACATCCAAAGTTTGTTTTGCATGAAGTCAGCTATGCTCTGCTTCTCTGACACCTGTGTTGTAACTTCCAAGTACGTAGGACCACCCCCTGCTTCTTCTTGACTTCTGAGATGTGTAGCTTCTCTACATTATTTTTCTTCACCTAATTTAAAGCATGTATGTTTTTATGTTGCAATCACATGTAAAAAGTAAATTATAGCAAGCAGAAGAAGATTGAAACCAACAAATTCTTCAAGGTTGGGAACAGCTTGGAGCCAGCCCCGAGCCACTTGCTACACCGGAAGCTGCCAATGCAACATATTACCTAACACAGAGACCTCAGTTTTGCTTATCTTTTTGTTTGCTTCTGCTTCTTTCAAAGACAATGCCAGCACTGCACATGGCCTCTCTTTGCCCTATTTTTCAAAGAGAACGGCAGCATATAATCTTGTTTGTAGGGTTTTTTCTTTCCTTGTATCGTGCCATGCACACCAAAATATAGCTAGCCTTTTCCACCTCATAGATTGACATGAATTCATGCTTGCTGTGGGATCCGGATAGGATTACAGCAATCCTAAAATTTTGTACATATTATATTGTTCCATTTACATCAATCATAACGTACAGTACATGCAATTAATAATATCTATATTACTAAATAAAAAAAAAAGCACAAAAGAGGAGAAAGAGCACACAAATAATTAAAAACCTTGATTTATAGGCTATGATAGCCCACCACATGTGACATTTCATTTATAATTAAAAAAAAGTCACACCTGCTCTATTGGGAGTAGTTTATATTGATGCATAATTAAGATTGTGAGCTAACAATATAAGCCAGAATAACCTCTCCAACTAGTATAGTTGATGTTACACTGGGTGTGAGCCATTCCCCACGGCATCCCCTCAGGGGAAGGGGGACGGCACATAGAGGCGAACCGGGAGGGGGGGAACAAGTCCCAAGTGATCCACAGCCAGACCCCAAGGGTTGATGTTACACTTTACATCTAGGGGTTAGGGTTTGTTAATTTAATAATGCAAACTTTAAGACAAATTGCATGTGCCTTATGCATCATGTCGTCGTCGTCGTCGTTGTAATGATTATTAACAAAAGCTAACCGGAAAGAGACTTTCAATGTAAACATATGAGCAACTTTCAATGTAAACATATGAGCAAGAATATTATTTACTGGAATAATATTTTATGGTTTTGTAGGCTAAAGTCTTTTTATAAAACCTATTAGTTGTTATTAAATTGATTAAGAATAAATAAATTTTTTTCATTTTAATTGCATAATAAAACGATCAAAATATCATTGAAAGTAAAAAAATTTAAAATTAGCGTCAAGAAGCTTTTTCATTTTTCACAAAAGTTTTTTTTAGTTATTATCACGTCAACCAATGGGTAATTTGGTATTTAACCTAATATAAAAATAAATATAAAAAACAAAAAGCACAATGAAACGACTAAAATACTTTTACAAATCAAAAAAATAAATTAGTCTTGAGAGGTTTTTTTTGTCTTTTCACAATTACTTTTTTGTTATTATCAAGTAAGTTGAGGGACAATTTAGTATTTGAACAAGTATAAAAATAAAAAAAAATTATATCACGTGCGGTGCCTCTTGAAATCTCAAAATACCTTTTAAACATATCATTAAAAGCATCGCCATGTTTTTTTTTTTTTTAATATGATGTGTATCAACAATGATGATCTAGTTTATCATCGCATGGATTTTCCTTTCCTTTTGTTTTATCTCCCTTTAAAATATTTTATAGCTTTACCTTCAATATAGTATATGGTACTAAAGAAAGATCAAACCCCCTCCTCGAAATATTTGAAACGAAGATCAGCACTCATTGTGCTAGGGTACCAAACCCCAAATGTGTCCTTTCCATGGCTATTTTTAATAGCCTCATGGCGTAGCTCCATTGAATCAATAAAAAGGAGAGCGCACTAAATTCAAATGGCACCTGCAGAAGGCACACTTTGAGGAAAGCATCGCTTTGAGGAAACACTGCCAAGGGATTGGGAGCAGAGATTATTCAATGAAAAGCTGCAAAATGAAGCAGCATTGATCTGCTACGTAGAAACAGACACCTTCTATCTGTAAAAAAAAAAACAAAGTTTCTTGATATTAGTGAACCTAAAGCACTGCCATGCGAGTTCAATCATTTCCTCTCATCAAAACCCTCTTTTTCCCCCTTCGAACTTACTGTTCACTGCCTATTTTGATCTAAGGAAACCTATGCGTTTCTGCACCGTGGAGACTCGGTTGGATCCATCCTTATCCGACTTTTACCCGACGTAAAAAAGGGTGTGGATGCATTCATCCCAGTCTTCTTCTTTCTCAAAACAGTCATTTTTAACTTGAAACGGTTAAATAATTATAATTTTTTAAAAAGATTATACTTAATATACACATTTTTTATTAATAAATTTTAAAAATATATAAAACTCAACTCAATACAAACTCATAAAAGACTTGATATTAAATTATGGTATATTATATTTGACAAAACCCAATGGACAATATTGTACACAAGAGCATGTGCGAAACAAAAACCTATCTATTAAAAATTAAGAAATAAAATACCATGGGGAAGTATTGTAACCTGAGAATCATTATTATTGTTTATAATGATGTTTTTTTTTTCACCTAAAAAACTTAAAACAATCATTCAAGAATATTAAAGTCTTTTCTCACGTTTTATTTATTATTATTAAATAAAACATGTATAAATAAAAAAATTTCATCTTGATTGCATGATAAAGCAATCTAAATATCCTTGGAAGCAAAAAAAAATTAAACCTGGTCTCAAGATATATTTTCGTATTTTTCACAAAGATTTTTTTGCTATTATAATTGAAGATGGGGTACTTTAGAATTTGCATAAATATAAAACTAACAAACAATTAAAATATCCAGTAAAACTACAAAAATATTCTTAAAATAAAAAAAATTAAACCTAAAATCGAAGGGTATTTTTTTATAATTATAAAGTCAGCTCATGAGTAATTTCGCATTTGGCTAAATAAAAAAAGATGGGCACGAGTGTCTAGCACCTTGGGGCATGAGGGAGGTGGCCACACCTTTCAAGCGGCACATACAACACCTTCTAGCATGCAACAATATCTTTTTATTGTGTCGTTGGAAGAGTCATTGGTCCTTTTCTTGTTGGTGTGACATGTGTTTCTGTTGGTGGTCCAGTTTGGCGCCAATAAGTTTTTTTTCTCATTATTCTCTCTCTTGGTTGTTGACATCTCAACTTCAATCCTTATTCTTTTGATTTTTAATTTTTTTTTTATCATGGTCATTTTGTAAAAGTTTTATTTGTTTTTAATTTCATCCTTCAATCTCAATTTATTTAATATTATATTCTCCAATGTAGTCCTCATTATTTGAATTTATAATTTTTATCATTGACCTTTTTGTAAAATTTTTAGTGGTTTTCAATTTTATTCTTCAATTCAAATTGATGATGTTATGTTTTCCAATTTAGTCAACGTGGTTTTGATTTCTATTTTTTTTTTTTTGCTATTTTGTTAAAATTATTATTCTCTTCAATTTTACCCTTTAATTACAACATAATTTTTATTTTTTATGTCAATTTTTATCCTTATTTTTTGAATTTTTTTTGCTTTTTAATGAAATTGATTTTTAAAAAATTTTCACCATTCAATTAAATATAAAATTTATTTTGTATTTTAATTTTGATCTCCATTCTTTTAATTGCTATTTTTTAAAATTCTTTTGTATAATAAAAAAAAATCTTCATTTAATATTTGATTGATTGAAAATTAGATTTCATAATTTTTCCAGATTAGATATTTCAGGTCTAATAACTTAGATCATAAATCTAAATAATATAGGCTTTATAATTTTATTTTGTCAATTTCTTTACCTCATTTCAACATTTGAATACCATTTTTTTAAAAATAAAATAAAATAATCCGACCCTCCTCCTGCAGCAAATCAAAGACACCAATGCTAGTTCATGTCTATCAATTATTGTACCTATTTTAAACCTTTTTTCTTCTTCTACTTCATAGCTTTGTACTATTGAGTTTGATGTGCACTTAATTTTTTTTTTTTTTTTGACTTGATTAAAAATATTTAATAACTTAAAGATGAGATAGATAAAATTATTGCACAAACCGTCATATAAAATAATAGACTAAATCAATACAAAATTTACAAATTATTTTTCTATGAATACATTATGAATTATTTTTTAATATATTATTAAATGTGAAAGTATTTATATTCTAGAAGCGAGTTAATGAATAAATTATTTGAATAAATTTAATTATTTATAATATTTTTATTAATTTAATTCATAAATAAATGGTTAATAATTTCTTGAACTAGACATGATAGAAGACAGGTCATGATGATGATAGGCCATCCAATTGGAAGGACAAGAACCTGACTTGGCTACCTTAATTGACTGCCTAACAAAGGACTGACGAGACTCAAATACGTTATGCATATCATCCAAAAGAAATTCGAAGCTCATAAGGTTGTGTTTAAAAGAACCAGATACTTAAATATATACTACAAGGAATTTAAAAATAAATTCGGGAAGTGCATCTTTTATAAAAACCTAAAATAATTAAGGTTTTATTTTTTCATCTAAACTCACAAAGTGCGCTTTTTAAAAAATAAAATTTCCTCAAATTCAAAACAAAAAAAAATTAAAAATATTTATTCAAATATAAGGTTATGTTTGCTTAATGTCTTACGACAAGAGAAACATATTAAAAAAAAAACAAAAATATATTTTATTGGAAAGGCAAAAATAAATACATAAAATAAATTTGTATCTGTAACAAAAAAAAATTTCTGTTTTTTTTTTTAAAAATTAAATAGAATTGGTGCAAGACTGTATAACGTTAATTTCATATCACATCCATATAAATCTCTCTCTCTCTCTCTCTCTCTCTCCCATATATATTATATATATATATATATATATATATATATATATATATATATATATATATATATATATTCCATGAATACAATACAATTTCCGTCTGAGCTTTGGATTCTTTCGAACCATGGTCAACAAGAATCTTGAAGATTTCATCCCAGACAAATAGTTGAAGTTAGTTCGGAAAGAAGAGGGCCTTTTGTGATTAATCAAGGAAGATGGCTTTTATTTAAAATAATTAACATAAAAAAAATGGATGATTATCCTTTTCATGTTGTGATTGTACCGCAAACTTGCTGGGGGTACGTATAACCTAAGACAAACGTCCAAGATTATGATCCAAAGCTAACAATGATAGATTAATGCGAAAATAATGACAATTTGGGTTCCCCACAATCAAAGAACACTTGGTTTAATCATTTCAATCAAAAAGAGATTAGTGATGATGGGGTATGTATCAGATGGTAAATGCGATTAGTGTGGCCAATTTAATTATTAATTGAGATTTAGAGATTACTAGCTATATTTTTTTTCTTAAAAATGTTTAATTGAGATTTAGAGATTTAAAATTGTTTTACACCTAGAGAATCCCATTTTCAATCATATTTCAACCCGAAAAAAAAAATACTCTAAACACCTTTAAAATATATTCATATCTTTAACAACCTAGAAATTGGTTCTAAAACCCACAATTAATTCGAAATAAAAAAAATCATTTTGGGTTCAGATCTATGATTGCAAGCAAGTTTAAAAAAGAAAAAACACATTGAATAAACTTTTTCCATTAAAAGAAACTCATTGACACAAAAACCACCTGTTTTCATGGCCGGAATCGGTCTCAACCATGATTTTCTCTCTCCACTATCAAAATTTGGTCGCTTTCTCTCTTCTCTCTCAAATCAGGAACCAAAAAATAAAGTTTGAGACTAAAATTGAATTTTATAAATTATTAAGGACTTAAACTTTATAATTTGAAAAATTTGAGGACCAAAGTGTATGTTTTGCCTAAAGTTTAGAAGAAGAAAACGTATTCTTTTGCCACCTTTTCCATCTTAGTCCCCTAGCCTTGAATCTTGCTCTTTCTTAATAAATGTGTTTTAATTGGCCATTAATTTAGACCTATAAAAGTGTAATAATTATAAAAAAAGACTTAAAAATAATTATAAAAAAAGACTAAAAAAAGACAAATCATTGTGGCAATCCACATTGATTTGTTCTTTGATGATCAATGACATGACATGGGGAACAATATTTTTCTCATGTCTTTTAGAGTATTTATTAATAATTTAAGAATTAAAAATCTCAACCATAGTTATTAAACTTGACTCGGGAGTCGACTTGACACAAGGCTCGGGTCATGTGTTAAGTAGGTTAACCTCGATTTGTACACGGTTGATCAAAATTTTTTTTAAAAAAAATTAAAACAATGTCATTTTGATTTTTTTTTAAAAAAATTAATAGTTTTCAACTGGGTCGCGAGTTAATTCATCTAGTTGATCAAGTGAAACTAAGTCAACTTTAAGTTAACGTTTTTAGACCCAACCTCGGTTAGTGGGCTGATTTACCGGATCCTAGATCAACCCATGAAGCTAAGCTAAATAAATAACAGTGACGTTAACTAAATATAAAGAGTTTAAGTAATTAGTAAGTTTGAGAAACAATATTTTTTGTTTTATTAATAGAAACAATAAAGCGCGTTGTCAAAACACCATAAAAATCATTGTGCACACAGACACAAGAGACTATTCATTGAGACAATTAAATTATGCTTTTGTCCTTTTAAGAAAAAACGTGATTCCATGGTTTGGAGGGTAATTCAATCTTTTTCAATGACCTATCATTGAAGGATTGTTAAGGGGTATTTTTGTTTTCTTTACTTTTTTTTGAAAGAGTGAAATGATTTATTTATCCTCAGAAAAAAAATAGATCTATTTACAAAGGATATTTTGGAATTTTTCCTTTTTTGTTTTAAGAACAATCAAATAACTTTTTTGCCCCTAGAATAATAAAAAAATAAAGGCGTGTGTTCAGGGGTGATTTCGTCTTTTTACTTTGGTTTTTTAGTTGATTTCAAAATCATGAAAGGTATTTTAAACCTTTTATGCTTAATAATTGTTTTTTAATCAAAAAATTATAGGCACGTTTTCCTCATGCATTTGCGCGTGTGTGACATCTGCACCTTCTAGGTGGTATGTGGGGCATCTTCGGGTGCTCAAATATATTGTTTCGTCATGTCATTGGAAGCTCCTTTTCTTCATCTTTCTCCTAGTGCGGTGTGTGATGGTAGTTGACGGGCGGTTTGTCGCTGATGGATGTTTATTTTTTTCTTTTTTTTTTCTCTTTCTTCTAGAGAAAGTGCATGTTTGTTCTTTTCTTTCTGTTTTTCAAATTCAATCCCTATTATTTTTTATCATTTATTTTTTTTCCATAAACCTTTTAGAAAAGTTTTTAATGTTTTTGATTTAGTTCTTAAATTACAATCTATCATATATTATTTTTTTCTAATTCGATCCTTATTCTTTTGATTTCGATTTTTTTTTTACTTAGCTCTTTTGTTAAAGTTTTGTTGATTTCAATTTCATACTTTAATCAAAATTTATTTTGTTTTATTTTTTAAAATTTATTTCTCATTCTTTTGATTTCCTTTTTCTTTAGTTAAAGTTTTTTTTTCTTTTCGATTTAACTCTCCAATTTAAACTTTCTTGATGCTCTCTAATTTATTTTTTATTTTGATATTCACTCTCAGTTTTTTAATTTTTTTATGTGATTGGTTTTTTCTCCATTTTCATCATTCGGTATTTGATTTGTTGGGGATTAAACTTTGTTATTTTTTCATTTGTTGTATTTTTTATATAATGACATGAGTTACGAGTTTTAAGAGGATATAGTTAGGAATCCTTTTTTTTTCATTTTCTTTTATGATTTTATCATTCTGCATTATTTTTTTTTTATAGAAAAAGAGTGGTTTTGTGTTTATCTTTAATTTCTTTTCTACCAGTTTATACCGGTCTCATGGCTAGGCCATAAGTTTTGCAAGAGTTTTTTGAATAAAGGTTTTTTTTTAATGTTTTGTTTTGTATTTAATTTTTGAAGAATTTATCTTCATTTTATATAGATAAGCTTTATTTTATAAAAATATTTATTTTAAAATAATATTTTTAATATGTTTAGCCTTGCATAATAGTTTTTTCATTTTTTTTACTCAATCAATTTTATATGTATTTCTATTTTTATTATCTTTTTTTTTAGTTTAATAAATAAATTTAGAAGACACAAACAGGTAAATATCTTATTTTATGAGATCAAATATCTTGATCTACGTATATCTTTTAATTTTTTTAATTTCTTTTTTAGTTATTGTTAATGTTTTTTTTGTTTATTTATATTGATGATTATTAGTTTATTTGATTAGATGTTGAATAAACTTTTTAATTTATACTTCGAATATTTTTATATAAAAAATATATTGAAATAGTCATTAAACCATTTTTTTTAAATATGACCGATGATAGAGCGTACGTTAAATAGCCAATGTTAGTGTGTGTGTCTCTATATATATATATACCGTAGCCTAAATTGTGATAATACTGAGATGCCTTTTTCCCCTTTAACTAGTTTAATTATTTTTTGTAATATATAGATGAAATTAAGACTTTGTACAACCAATGTTTTGCCAAGTACAAACACAAATTACTCTATAAATTTTCTCTTGGCAACATTCCTTTAACAAGCTTTAATTTGAGTATATAGTACCAAAAGCCTCACTCAAAGCAAGCTCGCATCTATGAGAATTATTATTTATTATTATTATTATTATTATTATTATTATTATTATTAACGTAAGAGAGTTATTATTATGGGAGAGGGCTTCTTCTTCTTCTTCTTTTATCTGTTTTGTGGCCAGGGTGAAAAGGAAGAGTGTCTTATGGTACAGGAGGACAGTGATGGAAGAGATGGGCTTTATTGAATGTCCCGAAAGGTATCTCTCTCTCTCTCTCTCTCTCTCTCTCTCTCTCTCTATATATATATATATATATATATATATATTGTAGTAAAGTAATGGAGGTCCGAGTAATAGGGTTTTCTTGCCAGAGTGCTCATGTCTTTTATAAAGTCTCCAAAATAACCATTGTGTAACCGTTCATTGACAAACAAACTTGAGACACATTAGTTACTGCTTGCCCTAAGTCCACACCATTTCATGTCTTTGGATGATGATGATGATGAATGGCTGAGGGCCACCCCCTCCTCCTCAATTCCTACCTGTCCATTTTGCGTTTCTTGTCGCTCTCTGACCTCTTCTGGTCTTCTCAATTAATCACATAGGAGAGTTCACGTGGTGGTGTATAGTTTTCTTTTTTCTTTTTTTCTAATTACTATTTATTCTAATCAAAGTTATTAAAACTCATGACCCAACTCACCACTAAAAAAAATTGAATACCACCGATGAAATATTTTATTGATTTTTTGGGTTTCTGATCCAAATTGTTCGGTATAGTATAGATTATGTTTTGTGAAGATGAAGGAAAAAATCAATATTTGCTGCTGCATGACTGAATTTTCCTTTAAATTTTAATCTTGCTTATCATCTTGATTTTCTGCCATTAGCATGTCCAGAATTCCTTTTCAATCACTCCGATTTCATTTTTTGTTTGTCGACTGATTCACATTCTCCACACATCCTTTATAGAAACACAGAGCATAGGAGATTACTGTGAAGGCAAAACATAATCTATACTATACCGAACAATTTGGATCAGAAACCCAAAAAATAAAACGCAAACGGGCACTGGAGGGAAGGAAATACACTTATACTATATCAAATAATATTTCTTGATTTTTTAAGTATTTTTATTCCATCAACAATTTCATTAGTAATTAGTGATGAAAAATATTATGTTTGTAATTCCATTGTTGTTTGATAATTTTCTGGTAGTGACACAAATCTCAAGTCATGTATGAAACAAGTGAACTTAGATCAACCAAAATAATGACATTGTTTTTAAAAAAACTAAAAAATTAAATTGTGTTTTAATTAGATCGGGAATTTATTTATCGGGTCAACTCTCATCAATCTGTGAAATATAACTCGAGTTAGAAATACAATCTTGATGAGGTTATGGATCAACTCATTGTGCTAAACTAGATTTAATAAAAATTGCATGCATTTAACAACCCTTTTAATTCAATCATGGAGATAACTTGGCCTCCGAATGACAAGGGAATTTTGTTTTTCTCAAATTTTCATATATCCCGGGTCATTCGAACATGAAAGGAGGTTGTACGAAAGTATTTTTCATGGATGAGCTAATTTTGATTAAGACAATTTGCTTAAAAGAAGTTCTAACATGCAGAAACTAGCATTAGAACGTGTTTACTATTGAAGAAAAATCCAAAGGGGTCAAGAGCACTAATAAGATTGTTCAATAACTTTTAAGAGATTCTTTTATGAAGCATTAAAACCATTCAATCTGCTTTTGTTATGACTTAGACATTTCAAGAATTCTTTGAGAGGTTTCTCAAATTGCTTCTTGTGTGGACAACATATTCACCTAACCAAGTGATGAGTTACATCTACTATAAGATGGACAACTACGTATTTGGACACTAAATTTTAATAAAAGACTCCATGATTGTTAATTAATCCTTATCTCTATTATTGAGGGTCTGTGTGTAGTACTCCTACTGTCCTACGTACACTAGCATCCTAGCTAGGGCTAGTCCTCAGTGACAAGAACCGAGCTAATCCATTGAAGACTATGATCCATGCATGCATTGCAAAAGTTCTCCACTTAGACCTTCACGTGTGCACTTGTCTTTTAATTTTTGGGATAGTTCACATAACTCTCTATCCCATTGTTTTATGCATTTGGTTAGCCGGATTCTGATTGACTAGTCTAGCAATGAGGTTTAATTTCGTGTGGTTAGATGATTAGGGTTTTGTTATTCTACTAATGAATCAATCAAACATGTTTTCATATAAATTTATATGTTAGTTGAGATTATTAATAAAAATTTTAAAGATACATCTTTATATCAGTTTTATATGTCAAGAAGAATAAATTTAACTTGGAACATGTTGCAAATATATATACGTTTATGGATCACATAGACAAGACTAAGCATGAAAAGAAGTTCACTAGGAAACTTGGATAAATTAAATATGAAGTCCAACAAAAATAACTATAGCTTTATATATATATATTCGACTATTAAATCATATTCAAAATTTATTTAATGATTCTACAAGCACAGATATATAAGGGATTGCTTCGTCGATCATCCGACACACAGGTTTTCTCAAATTAGACGCAATTAGAGTGTTGTTTTAATATTATATTATTGAATTACAAATTTCTCTTAAAAAATATCATAATTTTCTCTCTAAGTCTATGCAATTTCAAGTTATATTTTTAGAACTTAAAAACCATAGTTTTTATTCACGCTGCACGCCCCTTAAAACTCCTCTAAATACTGGCCATAAAAAATTAAATCTAAAAATGAAAAAATAGCAAACCTTAGGGGTTAATAAAGTGACACTTTAAGGAGTAATTGTGCTAGTTGCAAATTCAAGCACCAATTAGCAACCAAGAAAAATACAAACTTTGAATTAATTTTATCTCTCTTATAATTCACTCCTTCGGTGTCGAGTCTTGACTTGTACCAACGACGTGTCATGGGGTTTGGCCATTTGGGCAGGATGAATACAAACCCTTGGATTGGACTATATATATATATTATGGGTAAAAAACATGGGAGGGTTTTGTTAGATTGAAGAAGGAGGCAGCTTGGGACATGTGGGTCTCAAAAATGGAGCTTGTCACAAACCCTAGATCACAGATGGAATGGGCGTCTGAACGAGAAGGGATGCATCGGCACATTTAATTAATGATATGCCCTAAAGGCTTCATGTCCACATGCCTATGGAAGATGCTACAAGACATTGGCATTGCTCTTGCTGACAAACAGGTATAGACATGCTAGAAAAGTGCTTCCTCCTCGACCATACATGCCTCCATGCACTTCACCGCTGAAGAAATCTTGGAAGAGTAGTACTTGTGCTGGTGGGTTCCATCGCTATAAATCAGTGCATGATGCCCAGTACTAGCAGCGGCTCTAGATCCCTTGATACCTTCAACGTGACAGTTCTTTCTGGCATGCACAGAGAGTAAGGCTTTGATGGCATGTATATATAATATATGGAAGGGAAGATATATAGCCTAGCCTACAACAGACTGATACATTGATCAATTGGTCATCAATACATGTCGACAAGCTTGAGATCACCCTCTCGATCGTGCAAAACTCACTGCCAGCTATATTTCAATGCCCTACATGAACACAGATCATCACTCACCGTGGGTCAGGTCTTGGTTATTTGTTTTTTTTTTAAAAAAAACAAATAACCATCCAAGCTTACTAAATATATATTTTTTAAAAAATTAATTATACATTAAAAAGTCTACATATACATATATATAATATATATATTTAATTGAATATATTAAAAATTATTTGTGCCATTAAATACGAAAAATAAGGTGTTAACGTGCCTATTCAACTCGCCTCGCTACGGTTCGACTCATTTTTTTTCTTTCTAATGCAAAAGAATTATTATGTATATGTTATTAACTTGTTTTTTAACATCGAGCAAAAAATATAATCATGAATCAAAAAGTTGAATCTTACATATAATAAATTATAATAAAGATCATATGCGTTAATAAAAACATATAAGATCTCAAGTTAATTTTTAACATAATAGAAGAATGAAACAATACTGCAATTGATTAAGTGAAACACTATTTCCTTAGTCTTTATGTAATAGTTTTTCCAAAAAAAAAATGAAAAGAAAGAAACTTAAAAAACAAATTACAAAAGAATAAAGATAAGAACAAAAATAATAGTATAAATAGCTAGGTCAAGTATAGAGTGATAAATATTCAAAATATAAGAAATAAGAAATAATATTTTTTCTAAAAAAAGTGTAAAGAAAAAAAAGAAAAAACTAAAAAAATATTACAAAAAATAAAGATAAGAAAAAAATAGTGATAAATGGACCAAGTGTAAAATGATAAAAATATCAAGTATAAAGAGAAAAAAAATAAGAAAAAATGTTTTCTAAAATATAAAAAAATTATAATTTTAGCACCAAAAAAATTTGGCAAAATTTATAATTATGCTGATATTTCTATATAAAAACATCATTGTTTTTAGTATTTGTATAATAATATTATCACTGTAACCATGGAAATAATTACTTTGAGATGCCAATGGGGTTTATATACAATTTCATAGGGAGAATCATAGTTTTAAAAAATCTAATATGAAAATATAATTATAATGCACTGGATCGATGAGAAAAAAAGGTCAGGGTGGCAAATTCGTGAAGCTTTTCAAATATTATAAAATGAGAGTGTAGGTTCTTCTATACATTTATATCTTGAATCTGTTCTTAAATATAAGAGATGCATTTTTAAAATTATTTAGGAAAAAAAAAAAAACTAGTTCCTTGCAAGTGTGTTTGTTGTGCGTTGTACTCAAATTATCTAGATTGTAAATTTTTTTTAACAACGTTATTAAATTCAGTCTCACGAATTAGACTTAAAAAAATGTGACTTTTTAATTAATATTTAGTTAATTTATTAGACCCGTGATTCGAGTTACGGACTTCACTAGATCAAATTAATTTTTTTATATTATTATCTAATAAAAATATAAAATTTAATTTACCATCATTCAAATATTAAAAAATAAAATTCAATAAAAGCTCCACACTAAATGATGAATAAAAAAAAGATATAAAAAAACAGAAAAATTCTAACCATATTCTTTAATTAATATTTAGTCAACCCACTAGATTTACGATTTAAGTTATGAATTTCATTAAATTAATTTTTTTAAAAAGAAATTATGAGATAAAACTCATATTAAATAATAAAATTAAAATTTTTTTATAAAAATTAATAAAAAGATATATGAAAAGGTATAAGTAAAAATATTGCAACCACACTGTTCAGCGTATCCAAATTCCAAAGTAGCCAAGTGCGTGGCCATTATTTATTTATATTTTTTATAAGATCGTCTGTGTTTTTTTAAATCAAGACCTTGTCCTGCATGGGGAATTGTTTTTAATTGTGATTATAGTTATTTTTTAAAGTATTTTTTATTTAAAAATATATTAAAATAATATATTTTTAATATATTAAAATAATATATTTTTTAATTTTTTAAAAATTATTGTTGATATCAACACATCAAGATGATTTAAAAATACTAAAACAATATTAATTTGAAGCGAAGAAAAAATAAAAAAATTCAAATTTTTTTGAAAATGATTTTTGAAACACAAAAACAAACATGCCCTAATCAACTGAACTACGAACTATTTTATTCTAAAATGCTTAAAATAATATATTGATTGGTTTAATTGTATATATGAATAATTAAATCAACCCTATAAGTTAATTGATAATATAGAAAAAATGAAGAACCCATATGAAATTTGAACTTGTAAGGATAATTTTTAATTCTTGATTTAAAAGTTTCGTTTTTACTTGATTATTTTGTACAACTTTGATCATTTATGAGTTTAAATTTAATTGGATTGATTTTATTTTTAAATTTTGTAATGAGATAAAACCCCATACTTAAATAATAAAATTAAAAGAAAAAAAATTAAAAAATTAAAAAATCCGAACCTAACCCTTTGATTAATATTAATCAACCTACTTAACCCCGCAATTCCGGTCCCCAACTCTACTAAATCAAATTAATTATGTTATTATATTATATTATAAAAAATACAAAAAATAATTTGTCATGCATAAAGGATAAGATTAAAGGATAAGATTGAATAAAAAACTTCATAATAAAAACTTTATAATAAATAAAAAGAAAGATAAAAAAAAGGTGCAAGTAAAAACATTTTTTATTTGATCGATTTTGTACAACTGTGACCATCCATGAGTTCAAATTTAATTGATGCCTCTCATCTCCTTCGTCGTCAAACAATGAGAATATTTTGCACTCTACCTGAAAAATCAATGGGGATATTTCAAGAATTGGGCTGCATGGGCCCAGTCACACTCTTGTCTTCTGTCCTTGACTAAGCCTCGGTCTAGTTTCTTTGGTTTTCGTAAATTCTTAGGCATATTTGTTTCTTACTACGTTCAGAAGTTTTTTTAAAAAAATTAAATTTTTTTATTTTTTTTTAAATTAATATATTTTTGGTGTTTTTAAATTATTTTTATGCATTGATATAAAAAAAATAAAAATAAAAAAATATTATTTTGATATATTTCTGCTTTTCAAAAGTGTTTTTTAAAAAATTAATATTTTTTTATTTTTTGCATCAAATTAATATGTTTTTGGTGTTTTTAGATCATTTTCATTCACTGATATCAAAAATAATTTTAAAAAAAATAAAAATAATATTTTTGATATATTTCCAAATGAAAAACACTTTAAAAAGTAACCGCAACCACACTGCTAAACATGCTCTCATGAAGACTAAATGTATGTTTCTATTTCGATTGAATGCAAAGGATTGTTGTTAGAGCCGATCCATCATCGGACTGGAGGTTTATATAAAAAATTAAAAGAGTTAACTTAAATTAATCTATATCAATCAAAAACAATGTTATTTTAAAATTTCAAAAAAAAAATACTTAAACAATAATATTTTAAAATAAAAAAAAAGATCAAATCAAGTTTTGTCCAACTCGAACAGGTCAAGACATGGCCTTCCAAGTCTATCAAGTACGACGATATTAATTCCTACCTTATTTATTTTAAAACTTGATCTAGTTAGTTATTAAGTTAATCTTTCAATCAAGTCAACTTTAATCACAAAGAGGATTCAAAAAAAAAAAAACATATGTATCTTTTTTTACATCTTAATAGAGTTAGGTTAGTAGAAATAGCATGGAGTGGCTGTCATGGGTAACAACAACACCTTGATGGTTTCTAGAATTAGGTCACATTGTCAATGGGCCTAGCCATACTTTTTTTTTTTTTTTTTAAAAAATAAAATTATTCTTCATCTTTTTAAAAATAAAATTATTCTTTCATGTTTATATATATATATATATATATAAAAGAGCAAACAGTTTAATTTTTTTTGATTGGATGTTAATATAACATTATAACAGGTAATATTTAAATTCCACTCCACCTTTAATCAAGGAAAAGAAAAACTAAGATTGAAGAAATTCTTAAAGCTTAAAAAATAGGCTAATTCCTTCTTTTTTTTTCATTATTTTTCTACTTAATAACTATAAAAGTCCTAAATAATATTAAATAAAATTCTTTAATCACTCCTTATCTCTATAAAACATTATTAACAGTTTATTTTCCCTTAAAATCTCTAAAAAAGCTTGAAAAACCAATTATATCAAAATTTAAAAAAAAAACAATAAAACTACAAGTTCATTAAATTATTGAATTGGATCCTTATTATTGTTTTTTTTTATTATTGTCTTATATGACTTCTACTCATTTGAACAAAATAATTCACAAAAATTATATTATTCTTTTTGACAAATTTTATTTATTAAAAAAATATGTATTAGAGTAATACTCATGGAATTTTTATTAGTTATATTCACATAACATATAATTAAAAATAACACTTTCAAATAAAAATATATTTACTCTAATGCCATATTATTATACTAAAAGTTAATAAAACCCTCAATAAATCTTTTTTCTAAGTAATGCACTTATATATATATATATATATATATATATATATATATATATATATAACATAACAATTTCATAATATTAAAACTTAAATATTAGCTTACAAAAACATCTTAGAAAAATAACCTTAGAAACGGTTAACTAACCTTAAACCCCTCACAACGGTTCTTTTCCTTACCTAAAACCCTACAAAAGCACACCGCCAGCACCGCCATATCTCTTCCAGTTAAACACCATGGCTCAAATCCTCCGCGGTTACGAACTCCGTCTCCTCCGCTGCACCCTAACACCACCGCCTCCGCCGTCTGATTCCCCTTCTCCATGTCCACCGTCCGATCCTAACAACCTTCACTCCCACATCAATTTCCTCCTCACTTGTATCCAATCAGGAAATTACCTCCAAGCTCTCTCCTCTGACTCTGCCAAACTCGTCACTGCGTTAACACAACTTGACTCAACTAAGTCACCCGACCGAGTTTACAATGAGTTGGTGGAGCGAGTTGAGCAGTTTATAAGTGATGGTGGCGGCGGCGGCGATGAAGAAGATGGTTTCAGAGTTATTCTGGTCATTTGTGTTGCTATTGCTGCGTTCTTTTGCTTCATTCAGGGTAACATTACTGGGTAGGCTTTTTTCCCCTTTCTTAGGTACATTTTTCAAGTGGGATTTGATTATTTTGTTTATGTATGTATATATTTTTTATTTTTGTTAATTTTTTTTCAATTGTTTTTTTTTAATTATGAATTTTTTTGTCTATGTATATATATATGATTTTTATTGATGGTTTTGTTTTTCGTTTTTTGGTGTTTGTTAAATTTGTTTTTTAGGCCAGTGAATGAGATACCTGAATGCCCTTTGCGATTGAAAGTTGAAGAATCTATAGAATGGGATAGTTGGGCTCGAAATCAGCTTATATCAGATGGCGCCCATTTGCTTGGGAAGTTCTCCAATCTTGAGGTACTGATATTTTGGTTTGCTAATGCAATTCATTGGTGTATTTAATTTGCAAGATGATGAGTTTCGTCTATAATTTTTAGTTATGCATGAAGTGAAATAGTGTTTTTGAGGGCAACTGTCGTGTAAAGTTTTCCCTTTTCAGTTGTTTCATGTTTTATTCATTGATAGCAGGAAATGAATTGTGGTTTTTAGCTTGTTCATAAAAGCATCTAGCTTATTGAATTTGAATTGTTCATACCAATCAATTTTGTTTTGTTGTTCTGTAGTGTATAGTTTTTGCTAAAATGTTGGTCATGAAGGCAAAAGATTTGTTATTTGAAGGAAGCATCTCTTCGGCATATGGAATCAGAAGCATTTCATGGTGGCTTGCTAGGGTCTTGCTTGTTGAACAAAGGATTTTGGATGAGCTATCTTCTTCATTATTTGATTTATTGCAAGTGTCTATGGGTGAAACCCTACGCCATTTTGGCACCTTGGAACATGTAGCAAATTACTGGGGTGATGAGTTGGGTAATGAAGAAGCAGCTGATATTGTCTCAACAGTCCACTTGGAAGCAGGAATAATGGAACAGACCTATGGACATGTCGATTCGTGCAGGTATTAGATATTTGTTAACTTAAGCTTTGAGGTTGACCTAACTTGTATTGTATCCTTATATAGTCAGAGATTAGAAAAATTATTCTGGAGATGTTTATCTGTTTCCTTATTGCTGTGAAACCTTCCTATCGTTCTGTTTATCAGTTACAATAGTTTTTGTATTCATGTGCCTTTGTTTTGTTATACTTTCTGATTAATGTTGGTAGCATTAAAGCAAGGCTTAATTCGATGTAGTTTCATTTGTTTTCTTCCATAAAATTGGTGCTATTTCTTGATTTACACATTTTGTTGAACATAAGTAACGAATCTTGAAAACAATAGTAAATCCGGGCGAGGTTACTTCAAAATATGTAAATATTGGCCATAACAGATCTTTAAGTAATTACAGTCTTTCAATCACTTAGTTGTCTGCCTTTAAATTCTTTTTTCTGAAGCATTTCTGCGGTGTCAGACTGCATCTTGAATCAGCTGAAGTAGCATCAGGGATTCAGCTTTCCCTTACGGGGGTTCTTGGCTATCGAACCGTGCATCAGGTAAATAATTTTAAATGCACTATTTCCGAATCTTTTGGAAGTTTTCTTATTGGCTCCAGGGATCATTCTTGTACACAGGTAGAACCGAAGCAACAAAGGCTACTTGTTGTGGATAGAAGCTCATCACAAACTGGCGGTACCAGCTCCACAATGAGCCCTGGCATCAAGACACATGATTCTACTACTGCTAAGAATGATCAGCATGAAACATCTCAAGCCTCTGACATTCATAGGACACCAGTATTATTGGAGACTGGTGACAAGTCTGAAATTGGAGCACAAGGTAATCAAAATGTTGCTCCTCGTGGTGCTGCTCCTTTAAAAGCAGTTCAACAGGCAGTGATTCTGGCACGGTGCCTTTTGATTGAAATAAGCAGTCGACATGATGAGCTTCAAAGTAAGTTTCTTGAATACATCTGATCTGTGAAATGAACTGTCTGATTGAGTTTTGTGATCAACCCCATGTTACTTATTCCAATAGAAACTAGCCAGTTTTAACTGCATTTAAGTAATAACCAATAAACTGTTTCCTTAATCCCCAATTTAACTCTGGTTCAACATAAAGTTCGTGTGGAACAGAAATTCTAATATTCTCACATTAATATTCTTTTGGAAGTAGATGGTGTGGTAAAGCATGGAATGCTCTCTTGTAAATCTGAGGGTAGGGAAGGATGCTTATGCAGTGGCCGTTTTGGAAATATAGTAGAAGCTGTCTTTTTTTTAAAAAAAAAATTATTTTTCAAGTAGATTATAGGGGATGTTATGTACTTTTCCCCTTGTGGTTGGCGCAAAATTTCTTCTTTTAAGGCCTAATTTTCCTGGACCTTCTGAGTTGACTGAGACTAGGCAAAAACCCATTGTGTTTGTTGAACACAGTAGGTTGTTTGATTCTTTGATGTACTTGCTGTTCATTTTTATTAGCCTTCATTATTTGCATTTGTTAGGGATATTTTTTTTTTAAATAAAAACTTGCATGCGAGGAGTTTTAAGGACTCTCACTCTCTTTATGTGGGTGCTTGATTGGTGTTACATGATATATGAATCCCTTGATCTAATAGTTTAAGATTCAATCCAATACTCTTCCGTCTAATTTCTTTCATCTCTCTATTGTTAAGGGGTGCAGTGGTTTGAACAATGGATATTGTTGGCTCCTCTTTTGTTTAGTTATGCTGTAATTTCTGTTTCAGGATGGGATATGGCTCCATTCATAGAGACCATCGATTCTCAGCCCACATCATTCTTTACTGTAAGTTGATAGAAGCTTGTACTTTTTGTTTCCTTGAGTAGTAGATATCGCATATAAAAGAAAATTACAGAGTGGATAAGTGCACTTGAGGTCCTTGGCTCATTGAGCTTTTTAACAACTTTTTTTTATTAATATGCTTTATAAACACATTGATTTTTGCCAATATTGTCCTTCAGGGAAAGGGAAATTAGTTAGTTTTTAACTTTTGAATTCAAACAATAACTGATATTAGCACTTTCATCAGACACAGTCCATTTGAATCTACATGTGGCTGTGCTTTGTGGTTGTCGTCTATATGTGTAAGGGTTGCTTCTGAAGGATTGAAGGTTTTATGCTTGCCAGTATTTTGTCATGCATTTAGTAAGAAAAATGATCTAATTTTGATCGTACACTCCTAAGATTTTTGTGTTCCTGCTTGATTTCCTTGTTTAGTTACGGTGTTTTTGTGACCTCCTACGTATCCGATGGGAAAAAACTCGTTCTCGCACAAAGCAGCGTGCTTTAGAGATGATGGAGAAATTGGTATGCTGCACATCCTTCTCCCATATCAGTCTGGTCTTCTATTAATATTAAGTTGTTTGGGCTTTGTTATTTACATTTTCCTTTTGAATCATTTGTTCTTCCCATCCGTTTCCCAACATTTCTTTAAATTGTCAGCACCTGTTTGTGCTAAATACATAATTATTGGTACAAGAAATACGCTAAACACAATCAAGAATTGGGAAATTTTGGGTTATTTGATCTTTTCCTTCTAATAATTATGCTATGGCATGCGATTATATGACTAAATGCTGTCCACATTGTCTGTCACAAAATCATCCTCAACATTTTTTTCCTAAAAAAAAAAAAAAACAGAGAAAAGAGAAAAGAGGGAAAAGAGGCTTACCATCTGAATGTGTCTGAACAACAGCCAAAAAACATGTGACCCAAAGAGCTTAACTATTGCTCATAGGAAATACAATAATGATCTGACCTTCTGTTGAGGCTTTTGTGGAAGCTGAGAATATTCTATATTTATGATATAACATGGGATCAGAGCTAAATTTTGTAACTATATAAGGGAGGAAAAACAGAGAATGGTAAAACATGATACTAAGTTGAGGTCTATACAGGCTTCTTGTATTTAAATTCATGCCCTTTCAGTGACTGCATATAATAATAGTATTTTTCTTGTTAATCCTTGCCAGTAGATTATGTTCTTTAACCTTTTGTAATTGTTATTCAGTATAGCATCCAGCACTAATTATTTCTCCACCACTTTGCTCCATGTACTACTACTACCTTTTAAATGCTAGGGTATTTGAGTTCTCGAACACTCCCTTGGGGGGAGTGCAGAAGGGAGTTGTTTGATTGAGAATTTCACAGATACTGTTTGCAATTATTTCAGGTTGAGGGCATGCACAACTCTTTGCCTGGAGTGGCACAAAGGATTCCATTTTGTTATGTCGCCAATATACCTACTATTCCTGCCCTGCGAAAGTAATTTTTTTTTCCTTCTGTCTGCAAGTGGCACTATGTTTCCATTTATAGTTCCTTAAGTACATTTTAGTGATATGAAATATTTGTTAAAATTGAAAATGTGTTTAATTATTTTCTTGATTATTTCTAATTCCTTGTTTCATTTTTTTCTGATTTAGAGAACATGGTGAACTTCTAATTAGTTGTGGCTTGATGGGTGAGGCAATTACAATCTTTGAGAGTTTAGAGTTATGGGACAACTTAATATACTGCTACTGGTGAGATCACCCATGATAGCCTTGGTCAAACTGACATCAACTTGTTCTTATCTCTTCTTGTCAATTTTTTGCACTTTTGTTTTTTTTGTTTGTTTCCTGCTGCCAGTGGGAGTCTCATACAAGTTACTGCATAAAAAACAGCTTATTGGAGAAAAAGGCAGCAGCTGTTCAACTCATCAAGAAACGGCTGTCTGAAATACCTAACGACCCAAGGTTATGGTATGTTTGGTTCCATTTATTTAATATTCTCTTTCAAGTCTTTCGTTCTTTTTTCCTGTTTGATTTGTGAAACTATGGTAATCAAGTAGTAAGTTTAGGTTTTTATAAGCTATTATTGTCATTGAGAAAGATTTTCTTATCCAAGACAGACGTCACTGATGAGCTCATGTTGAGTTAGTGAATGCTGTGAGATCGAAGGGGATGTAAAGTGTATGTAATGGATTAATCTCTAGTAATTCGACTAATCTTATGTTAAAGTAATTGCTCTTATTAAGTTCAATTGTTGTTGTGGTTGTGCTGTTTTCTTTTCCTGGGAGAAAGATGGCTCAATGATTTTCTAACATTTTGAGAAAAAAACGCCTGGGAAGGACAGCATTTTCTGAATATGGTGTGACCATACTTTAAAATGCAAAAACAATTCATAGAACTTCAGCTTGAACCAAATTAATTTCTGTTAAAGAGTTTAATCAAATTGAATTAAGAAAGGTAGGCCAACTCAGTTTTTTTTTTCATACATTAAAATTTCAGTTTTCAAAGACCAGAACAGTGAGGTTTGTTTAGATTAGCAAGTTGCACAACAATGAAGGTTCCTTTTCTTTTTTTTTGTATTTTAAGGAATTGGTTATGCTGTCATCAAGATGATTTCACCTTAAGTGTGTGCTTAATATATGCTAGATGTCAGCTTTTTCAACATTGTCTTCCGGCTTAGGAAATGTGGAATATGCTTGTTGTTTCTTGTGGAGAATGGCATGTTTCCTCAAGTAGGGTGGAGGTCTATTGTTTATGTACTCAGATGCGTTTTGGGAGCACAAATGGCTGTAAAAACTTGTAGAAGTGACTTCCTGTGCTTTAATTTGTGAAATTTAGATCAGGTTTCTAGAATGCTAAAACAATCATTCTCTATCGAAGTAGTTTTTACAGCATGACACGCAAAATTGTTTGCATGGCCTCCTGCAACCTGCTTATGAGCATTTAGAATTGCACGTCACTTGCTGCTATTTAGATGAACTAAAAGGCCCTTTTGGTTTTATTTTGTTCCATTTAATAATCTTTGTATTCCTTGCTCCTATATATATATGTTCTGTGTGTGCATGCGCATGCGCACTCAATGGACCCATTTTGCAATGATATTTCCTACTTTCATTTTTAGTTGAAATTGAGATTTGAGCTCCTTTGCTTTCCAAGAAAGATGTTATGGTTTTAATTTGTTCTCGAATTATTCTATATGTTTCTCCTCTTCATTTATTCTCTGATGGAATTTGCACATTCATGAACAAAAAGGAATGTGATAATGCTAGTACCTCTTGCAGTCACAGTTTTTGCTTTTCTTTTCTGTTCTGTTCTTCTTCTTCTTCTTCTTCTTCTTCTTTTTTTGCGGGGGGGGGGGGGGGTGTCTCTCTCAACTGAATGGTTAGCATACTCCATTTCACATGTGAGAACTTATTTTGCAGGTGTTCGTTGGGCGATGTTACAAATGATGATAGCTGTTATGAAAAAGCCATTGAAGTTTCAAATAATAAGTCTGCACGAGCCAAGGTGATTTTCATTCAATACAAATAAATTGTCAATGATTTGCTTCTATGATGATGCATTTTTAATATTATTGCTTTCTGTATGCCAGCGATCTCTTGCTCGTAGCGCTTACAATAGAGGAGACTATGAAACATCTAAAATCATGTGGTATGTTTACGTGTTCCCCTTCCTTTTCTGCTTCTACAATTGAATCTGATTATATTGTCAAACAGGGATATATCCTGATTGCAAACTATTTCTTGGTTTAATTACAGGGAGGCTGCACTGGCCCTGAATTCTTTATATCCAGATGGTTGGTTTGCTCTTGGTTCTGCTGCATTGAAGGTAACTTGTGCATCTAGAACATATTGAAAAATCTTTCTACTGCGTGGTTACAGATTTTAAGACTTACTTAAAATAATGATGCAGGCTAGGGATGTTGATAAGGCACTGGTTGGGTTTACTAAAGCTGTTCAATTTGATCCTGAGAATGGGGAGGCTTGGAATAATATTGCTTGTTTGTATGTTATATTCACTTAAGTTATTTTGCTGTTTGTCCATCCCAAATTGACTCTCTCTCTCTCTCTTAATGCATCAAAGTCCCCCGCAAACAAAGATACAAATTACCAATGACCTTGACATGGTGGAACATAAAACATAAATACTACTAGACCACTAGGGAAGCTGCAGCTAAAGCATAAACAACTATCGAGGACACTTTCCACTTGTGGCCCTTTGTTGCAGGCAGTAGTACTGGCCTACCCTTGATATAATGCTCTTTTAATTATCTTATATTGACATTATGTTTGCTGAAAGATAATTATTTCTAGATGCTTAAATGTCACACACACACACACACACACACACACACACACACAATCTTTTTCATTCTTTTGAGAACGGCCATCTTCATTCTTAATTATGGCACCCCTCATTGACAACAGACATATGATAAGGAAGAGGAGCGAAGAGGCCTTCATTGCATTCAATGAAGCCCTGAAGTTCAAGTATGTCTTTCCTTGTTAAATACTTGATGTGCATGTTCAGATTTTCTTTCTTTGTACTAAAGTTGGCATATAACTTCATGATAGACGAGACAGCTGGCAGATGTGGGCACAATATAGTCATGTTGCCTTGGACGTTGGCAATGTTCATAAGGTACACCTGCATATGCACTTTGTTCCTTTCACCCTGCATATAAGTCCACATCCAACATGTTTCTAGAACTTCCATCAGGTGCATTCTGATCTGATGTCAAATTTTAAAAATGTTTAAGCATCATAGGATATGCTTTAAGCAGGCTCTCAGGGACACAATTCTGTTTAAAATGCTAGTGCTGTACTGCATGTGACTCTGCAACACTGATTTATAAAATTCCACTTTGGCACATCATAGAACTTGTTGACTGACATGTTAATAGTAGAATATTTTTGTCATGGTTTTGCAGGCTCTGGAAGCTGTTCGGATGGTTTTGAATATAACCAGTGGCAAAGCTACTGGTAAAGAAATTGATGCCGATATATTAGAGAGAATTATGTTAGAAATAGAAGAGCGGATTTCAAGGAGACCTTTTAAGCCCCCCAGTGTGTCGGATGATGCTAGTCTTACCACTCAACATTGCCCTGATGATTCTCATAATGATTCCTTAAATGAGTCAGAACAAAGAATTGCAGTTGGAAGGTCACGCGAAACTGCGCAGCTGGTGGAGTTGCTTGGAAAAATCCTACAGCAGGTTTGCAAATACTTTAATGTTACCCTTTTCCATAGCAAAGTTTCATGCATGTGCATATTATAGTGTTTACCATTTTGGGCACAGTTTTGATGATTAGATTTGTACAATTTCATAAGTAATCTCTTTCATTCATTGTGTGATGCTGTCTGTTGATTACTGCATTTAGCATGTTCAAAACTAAATGGGCTTTAAAATCTTGTTATTGGCGATTTTGATTATGTTTGAATGGCTGCAGTCGCATATTTCTGATTGTTTTGATTATCTTTCTTGACAAAAGTGGCATATAGACATGTTATAAATATGGTAGATTCATTTTAACATCTCTGTTTTACGTTTCAGATAGTTAAAAGAGTAAGTAGAGCAGATATTTGGGGCTTATATGCAAGGTGGCACAAACTTAAAGGAGATCTCACAATGTGCTCTGAAGCCCTATTGAAGCAAGTTAGATCATATCAGGTATATACATATAGAGTAATAATTATTATATTATGTTATTGCGACTCGATATTACTGCTTTTGATTCATTTCTGGAGCTTGTTTGTAGTACACAATCATTGCATATGTGACTGAGTAGGCTATGCATTCGACAAATTGATACTTAACACGTCATGTTATGGTCTTGTCAAATCATAATTTTTGTGTGTATGTTTTCATTACACATAATTACATCCATTTTCTAGTTTTCTAGTCATTCATTTGTTAGAGAATAATATAAATCATATCTTGGAATCTCACCTAATAGCTTAAGCTATTGGGTTGAGTTGGTTCTTTGACATCACTTACTGTGGCATCATAAATCAAGTTACTATTAGAAGAGAGATAATTGTACATTCTGAAATCTTAAATATGCATACACCAGCAACCAAGCCTCAATCCGAAACTAGTTGGGGTTAAATGTGCATGATGTACAGGGAGGGAGGGATGTTATTGAGTAGGCTATGCATTTAACAAATTGATACTTAACATGACATGTTAAGGTCTTGTCAAATCATAATTTTTGTATGTTTTCATTACACATAATTACGTCATGTTTTCACTACACATTGGGAGGGAGGGAGGGATGTGACTGAGTAGGCTATGCATTTGTGTTATGGTCTTGTCAAATCATAATTTTTGCCTTTATGTTTTCATTACACATAATTACATCATGTTTTCAATACCGTCCATTGAAGTGTTGCAGAAAATGATTCCAATACCGTCCTCTTTTGGCCTTGATGCTTGTTCTGCACCACTTCATTCTACTAACAGGTTTCTTTTGGTGGTAGCCCAATCCTCACTACCCAAAACTTATGCCGCCATCTTTCTGGTGTATCAATCCATCTTCATTCACATGGCGTTTGCATCTGCATCAACGCCCAATGCCCCTCTTATAATAAGTCCTTACAAGTCATTTTCTTTTTCCTTTCAGATTCTTCCATCTTGTCCTTGCATATTGAACTTGATTGTTTATTTTCTTCTGTTTTCCTAACACACATGTCTGACACTAGCAACCTATGCTAAGTCGTGATTGCCTCCCTGGTCCAAGGTTTGGTCAACTGTCCTTGGAAGGAAAAAAGTCTACTAACCACTGATAAAAATTAATTTGATGTGATCTCTCTAAAGCAGGTTTTGTTAACACTAAATGATAGACCAAGTCAAATTCTTAAAATAGCCCCTGAATCTGTGGCCCCTGCCACCATCTGAAAACAATTTTTATTGCTTTCATGCGCCAATTGGATTGAAGTTTCCTCCTGTGATATCTTTTGCTCATAGGTGCTCTTTGGATTAGCTTATCCAAATATTTCCAAAATTCATGCTGTGTCCATGTCCAAACCCACATGTGATGGCCATGACATTAATTACGATAACTGTCTCCTAACATTTGATGGGTTTGCTAGTTTTTTTAGTCTGCACGGTTATTGGGTATTGCTTGATATTCACTCATACCAGATGCAGAGATTCATCATGTCCTTACAAACAGATTTATTTTAGTTTAAAAGGCCATTGTTAGAATTGATTGTTTCTGTTAATTAGTTAAACTCTTTCTCAGGGATCTGATTTGTGGAAAGATAGAGATCGATTTAAACTTTACGTACGGGCATCATTGGAACTGTGCAAGGTGTACATGGAAATTTCGTCCTCTACTGGTAGTCGTCGTGAACTCTCTACAGCTGAGATGCACCTGAAAAACATAGTTAGACAGGCAAGATATATGATTTAATGATTTTTACTAGAAATTGAATTGGTGCAATGTATTTTCCATGTCTTTTCCTGCTCAGTGTGAACATTTTAGCCTTAGTTGACTGTCCATTGTATGAACTAATTCAGTCATTCACATTTATTCTTCAATTGTTTTGTAAACAATGATAAATATGATGCATCTGAAAATTCAGGCCGGGAGCTTTTCTGACACAGAAGAATTCAAGGATGTTCAAGCTTGTCTTGATGAAGTGAAGAAACGTCAATCTGATTAAATGCCAACATAAACAACTTGGAAGACTGTCTTTGGATCAGGAACCATTCCATATGGTTAAGCGTGGACTAGTGATACTTCAGCTGATTAAAATATTCAAGTATGAACACTTTGCAGTATTTCCCTTGGTGTTGCTTTTTCTCTCCTTTTCTTCTCATTTGTCTCCCCATCCTTCTTTTGTAGTAATGAAATAGCGAGGCATTATCCAGATACTCTGGAACAGCAAACCGTAATCATTCTAGGTTCTTGTTTTATTGCAAATAAGTGTTTTAGTTTCATAAGTTTGAGAAACATTGCTTAGTCTTGTGGTGCTTCTTTTAAAGTTGAGTTTAACCTCCATTGTGCACTATCATTAGCTGTGGCTTTGTATTACAATTTTGTTCTGTCATTTTGTCTGGTTTGAGAAGCTTGCTTGTCCGCTAAATGAATTGTAGAACAGACATGAACCAATTCCATCTCCTCAAATTAAAGGTGAATGTTATTTTTTAACTCTTAACAATTTATGTTCTCTTCTATTTTTAGGAATTCTGAAGTTTGGAGACATACAGTACACGAGGGTGCAACTCTTTTCTGGGTGTTCGTACATTTACTGTAAACGACACATGTAAAGGTAGTTTTCTTCTGGCTGTGGACTGGTATACAGTTAGCATGCTTTACCCCCTCTCCCTTTCCTCTTCTTTCATGATTCTTCCATGTAGATGTTTTGCAAATGCAATGAACATAATGGACGAGTTAAGTTTCTACTGAGATCTGTTTTCTGGCAAGGAATAGATTGCATCCCTATTGTGACTTCAACTGTGCCACTTCTCAGTGTTGATCACACACACACACACACACACACACAAACACAATGCCTTTGATACAACAAGAAGACAACCATGGAATTATCCCTTTCTTATTCACAGATACAGGTAGCCACAAGTGAGTTGAGAAAAATGGTTATTTTCCCTTATTTTCCCCCCTCATTGAAAGAGAGAAGAAAGGACCAGAAAGAGACCATAGCTGACAACGCTAAACTCAAATGTGCATAAATCTAATTATTGCAGAGAGTTGAAGGGGCATAGATGCATGCATTTGACTACTCAATGCCTTGCATCTTTCTGAACATGACAACAAAGTCATAGACCTTTTCTGGGTAGGGAAGAGCTTTGGCCACACTCTCCCGCTGCATGCTCCTTTTAATCCAAGCTGATAGTTTGGGACACTCGGCCTCGACTGTGAAGTTTCCAAACTTCTCACTGGCATAAAACCAGCTGGCCATAGGGATTGCCACTATATCGACAAACCCAAAGGTTTCACCACCGAAGAATTTTTTCTCCCCAAGGGCTTCCTCTAACACCTTCAGAACTTCAATGAAGTCTTTCTTGGCTACCTCCACAGCCTCTCCTGTGCTCCTCCAGACAGTGCAGGTTGCATCAAATAGCTGGCCAATGAACAAAAACAAAAACAAAAATAAATATCTTCATTGATTAACGCAGCAAAATGCAAGGTAAAAAAAAAAGAGTGCTAGAAACCAACCTTCTTGTCAATGTAATCAGCCCAGAAACGGGCTTGGGAACGGCCATATGCACAAGCTGGCAGCAAAGGGGGTGAGGGCCATTTCTCATCAATGTAGCCAACGATGATAGTGGACTCATTCAGTGGCTTACCATTGTGTAAGAGCACAGGCACCTTCTGGTAAACAGGGTTTGATTTGAGCAACAACTCACTCTTCCCACCAAACAAATCCTCCTCTTTCGATTCATAGTTCAAACCCTTCTCAGCCAAAGCTATTTTCACCCTCATGCAAAATGGGCTCACCCAGAAATCCAAGAGAAGCAAGTCTTCCTTAGACATCTTTCTGCCAGTCTCTCCTGCAACCTTCTCTTTCTGCTGGTGGGTGTAAGATGAGAATGATCAGATGGCTTATTTATATAGGAGATGTAAATTAACCCCATCAGGTGATGTTCTCCAAGTCTTTTTCTTGTTTTCTTTCTCCGTAAGCAACTAAAACTTTGTGATTATCAAGCCACTATGTGATGGGTACTCTACAAGGCGAACATGCTCAAACAAATTAAGCTTGTCTTCACCAGTATGGACAGTTGTTATGCCATGCCGGATATGAAGCAACATTGAAGCATGTTAATTGGACACGTAGTATCTTCTAAGGGATCGAGGTTTTTATTTTTATTTTCTCTTGAAAACAAAAGCAATGTGTTTCTCTGTTTTACTTTTTACCATGGGAAACAATATCACGCGGAGGAAACCTTCTGTTCGAAAACATTTTTAAAGCACATGTCTTGGTTTGCGCTGCTTTTGGCCTGAACTCGAGTGTGGGCCATGCTTCCCCTTGCCTTCTTTGAGATTCTCGTTCCTTGTACACCGTCCTTCCCATGCTCTCATCCTTATGCATCTGAGCTCCGAGATATTCGTAAAGATACTTGGCTGTGTCTCAGTTTTTTTAAGGCCGTGCGACTGAAGGTGCTTGGGAGGATAAATTGGAGCGACTTAGGATTGAATCTTAATGGATCATAGCAACAAGATCACTTGTTACTCGTTGAGAATTGTACTTTAAGGCGGTTCGTGTAGCTCGTTCACTGCTATGGCTTGGCTAGTTACACACGCCTCCAGAGCTAAGAGACCTCACTGTAGGTCAGCAATCAGACGATAGGTACATGCATCTGATTTTATAACCAAGTGCGATGATCAAGTATGCAAATCAACAGTTTCTCTTGTACTGAATTGAATTATCATTGCGACACTATTATTAATATAGAGGATATTATATGGAGCATCTAGCTAGAGATTAATATAGAAATTATAAGAACACCTTGCTTCTACTGCAGGTGTGCCTAATAAATACATAGATTTTATTGCAATACTACTAGCTAGGTAGGATATATATGAAATAAATGAAAGATTCCATACCCGAATTATCCGAGCCAGACGAAAGCTCTACAAAGAAGACACGAAGAGTGTTTCAAAATTTGGAATACCCTCTCGTGTTTCCACAGCTAATGTGGCCAATTACAATATGTTTATTTGTGAGGTGTATTTTTTTTTTGGATTCGAGGAAACCTTACTTTTTGGAAAGCGTACTTTGTGGGCTCAGGTGAGGGAGTAAAACCCCGGCTATCCCAGCCTCTTACAAGAGATGCACGCCCTGACTCGAACTCGAGACCTGCTGTGCAGATCTCAAACCCTTTGTCATTACATTAAGTCCCTTGAAGATTTTTATGAGGTGCATCACGCTGCGCATCTCATAAAAAGCATGAATTTTATTTATATGGTTGCCTTGAAAGTTCATCATAGTGTATCTAGCCCCCATATATATTTCATAAGCCACATCCTAATTTTGTTATTAATTTGAACAGGAAAAACTAAAAAGTATTAAACTGTTGTGTAACGTTCACGGGATACGCTCTTACACTCAGTCATCTCCCTGAATTTCTTTTTTTTTTTTTTTGATTTACATGGGGTGTCCGGGCCAGCTTACGCGCACCACGACTATTCCCCATGGCCCACTGGACATCCTACAAGCCCAGGAGCAGGTAAGGCACCGCGGGGGTGACAGGCGTGCACATAGAGGGTCGAACCCGGGACGGGGGCGGAACAAGTCACACGATTGACCACAGCAGCTAGGCCCTCAAGTGCATCTCCCTGAATTTCTAATATGTCAGGTCCTTGACATCATCAGACTTGGCTGATACACTACGCGGCTCACCATTATACATGGCTCCAGAGATTATTCAGAATAAAAAGTATGATACAAAGGTGGTGATGTAGCATTGAGTTTACATGAAATTGACAGTAATCGAAGTTAATTTTTAAAGTATTATGATCACCATAATTTCTCATATATGCAGGCTGATTTATGGAGTGTTAGCGCAGTTTTATTCCAATTAGTAACTGGAAAGTCGCCATTTGATGGCAATAGTCAATATTAGGTTTTCAAAAGAATTATTTACAAACTAAACGTAATGAGAAACATTAAGTCTTTCCATACATTATGAAGCTCAAGTTTTTCCATATATATATAACCTCTTAGGGGCTCGGGCCCTGCCAGTCTCCCCCTATCCCCGCCACTCTTATTGAAAAAAATACCAAATTGATGTTTCGGCATTTCTTGTTTTACCATTTCAAACAGTACTTCCAATTAAACTTGACTGCAATGGCAAATGAGCCAAGAAGACAATGATGGTTCTTAGAGACTTTATGCAACATTTTCTCTAGGTCGGTTTCATCCCGAGACATTTTTTTATCCTATAGCTTGCTTTTATGAGTCGACTCAACACCATGGACATACTATATGCTTTTCAGATCATTCTCTTTTCAACAAGTATCCTTTGTGGATTGTAGATTGAAACACATGAACATTTATTTTTTTAGTGCCCTTTCTTTGTTACAGCTTGGGGTTTTATCATGAGCACAATCCTTATGGGTTGGTCTTCTTTAACATAGCGTCAACTACTTCAGTGAGAATACACGCACTTTAAAAAGAAGAAAGAATTTACGCATCTCCTTGCTCGGTTAGCCCTTAGCCTCGATTTACTTTATTTGGTATGAGAGAAATAACAGATTCTTTCATCAAATTAACCAATCTTATCAGGATGTTTGCAGTGATATTTTTTATTTAGTCCGGTCAAGTTTAGTAAAGCTCAAACCAAGGTTTTACATCCCGGTTACTTTCAGGTCCATTTGTGCCGCCGAGAGTTATGAGATATTATTGTTCTTGCTAAATTCGAGATTATATTTGGCACAGGTTCATATATAATTAATCGATTGACTGGTTAAGGAATTTTTAAAAACCAGTCAACCGGCTCATCTGTTGTTTGATTTCACAATCTGCTTTTGTTTTTTTTTCGGTTTTCTTTTTAGAATTTTGCTTCTTTTCCTTGTTATTTTTTATCAGATAGACCATGGTAACAAGTATTTGTATTTCTTGGGGTATATCCAGTACTCTATACAGTTTCTTCCCTTTAATACAATTATTCTTATAAAAAAAACGATCAGACAACTTTATGAATACAACATGGTTTTAAAGAGATGATATGCTAGACAACTCTATGAACTTTTTTTTAATTGAATCCAGGTACTATCCTTTTCTATTTTTATGAAATATGGAGTTTTAATTTCTAATACAATTGCATATTCGGAGCAGAGGTTTCTGTTATCAATAGCTATGGTAAAGGAGAGAGTTTTTCATTGGTCAAGGAACCTGCAAGTGGATTCATAAGTTACTTACCCCGACATGATTTTAATTGGATTTCTAAGTTTTAATTGGTTTGAATTAATAAAATTAAATTTTATTTTGTCAAAGCAAATATTAACTTAACATCAAAACTTATTTTTAACATCACAAGAGTTCCATAGAAGACCAATCTAATCCAAACAAAACATCAAACTCAATCTTAAATCAATTTAATATCAACTTAATATCAAAAACTTAAATTGAAAATAAAAAAAGTCAAGTGTCATAAAAAAGTAAAAATAAAAAAAAAGTATTGTGGGTAATTTTTACAACCCACAATATATTATTTTTTTCTATATTGTATTTTTATTTTTATTTTAATATTTTTTCTTACACTGCATCGCGTGATCATAATTTCAAAAATTATTTTATGGATTATCAAGTGTTAATTTTATGAAACTAAACTATAATTTTTAATGGGAAGGAAAAGGATCCCGTAAAAAAAAGTATGCAGATAAAGAAAAGAAAAAACTTAATAGTAATTGAATAATAAATAATAAAATATAAATATTTAGATTTTTCACCCTTTCAATAATTAATAATTATTAGAGTATAAATATAGTAGAAACCCGATACCGATTCACATCCCTAGGCATTAATTTATTACAACAATAGGTTTAATTTTATTTCAGTATCTTTAGTTTGTTAAAAATAATTTATTGGTTCGTATATTATAAAAAATAATTAATGATCCATTGATCAACACTTGCCATCCGCAATTTAATAGTTTTAGGTTTAAAAAAACGCCTTCCTTCCCAATCTACCCTACCTCTCTTTCATTTTACCTATTTATTCAAATAATTAAAAAAAAATGAAGAAAACATGGAGTTGATGTAGAGATTAAATTATAAATAAATTTTAAAATATAAATATTTGATATGTAGTTTTTGAAACCATAAAGAGAAGATAAATCATGTTTGATGAGGTGGCATATACAGGACTATTTGAGCATCAAACACCTTCTTCTATGGTGGTATTTAAAAGATTTTAGCATTCTCAACACATGGGAGTGGTACGTACACCTAAAACGTATCGAGTTTGGGGCTGGCGACAATATTTTTTTTTATTTTTTTTCTTTTCTTCACATTCAATTTAACGTCAACCCCTTTAAAAATCCACAACAATCACTATTTTTAATAATTGGTTCTTATTTTATTATTATTATTATTATTATTATTAAATTTTAAATAATCTATAAAATTATAAATAGTTTTCAATTTCACCCCTACCTCTTTTTAATCTATAAATATTCTATCAAATTTCAAATATTTTTCAATTTACTCCATGTAATTTTTTAATCTTTCAAAGTTGATTATCGTTCTTTTGATTGTTTTTTTTGTTTGGGATAGTTTTAAAAATTAATTTTTTCTCACAATTTCATCCTTTTTGATTTTTTTCTATTAAATTTTATCTTTGTTTTTTTAGCTATGTTTTTTTGCCTTGTAAGTTTTTTTATTAATATTTTTTTAAGTTTATTAATCGAATACATATCCAAGATTTCATGGATTGTAAATTTTAAATATTAGATTAGGTTTAGAAAATTTATCCGAGTTTTCTTGATTTTTTATTTTTTATTTTTTTTAAGGTGAAGTCATTGCTTAATATATCATCACATGACCACCGATCATTACTTGGAGTTTAATCTCTATTCATGCTGTTTGCAATTGTATTAGAAATTAAAACTCCATAATTTCATTAAAAAAAAAAGGTGGTACCTGGATTCAATTAGTGAAAAGTTCAAAAAGCTGTCTAGCATATCATCTCTGTAAAACCTTAACTGTATCCAGTCACCTCCATATTGGATATATAGCTGCTCATGTTTTCTATACGCACTTCATGATTTTTTCTATCATATTCTTAAGTTTATGGTGTGGATGTAAAACTCCTTAACCGTGTTTGGTTGTGTGAACAGACAGATTACATAATCAATGGAAATTGCCGGAATGTTATGCATAAGCCTCCATCTGATCAAGGGGAGCTGTGGCGCGCTGTCGTGGATGGTGTGTCAGCCTGTTATGCATTATGTCTGTCTTATACTTTTTAATGTTCTGTCATAATACTTCTTGAACCAACCCAGGGAATCTTTCTGCACATCCAATGATGCTGAAATCAAACTCATCGGCATCCTAGGGTTCAATTATTATGTTCTTTTCTTTCAAAATTCAATATTGTTATGATAGAAAAAAACAGAGCTAGGATATATGAAAACACAAAGAAGTATTGAAAATGATTCTGAGTCAAGTAATTGTTTTCTTTTGGTAGTCAGACATTCATTCTTCGAGCAATCAAATTATAATCTTACAGCAATTAGACACTTTGATTATTGAAGGGGTACTGTCACATTCCCATGATACAAGTGTCTGGCTTCTTGTATTGGTAAAGACCGTTCTGTGCCTGGGCTGGGTGCTCTTTTGCTTGGCCAATGCTGAATTGGGCTCTGAGGATTGAAGTGACATTAGATTACCTCCCTTTAGGAACCCTTTCTTGTACCCTTTTCTGTTGTTAGTTTTGCTCGTCGATTGAACACCCCTTTACTACGACACGAGGGTAAGTGTGTTTGATTTAAGGTTCCTTTGGCATGGCAGTCAAGTTTTGTACTAAGTACCATTCTTTTTAACAGGTGATTGAGCTATGATGTGGTTTGCTTCAACGTCTAGGATTTGATTCTCAGCATCTTCTTCCTAAAGGACCATACGATTTCGAGCGCAACTGCAACCCTGGCATTGGGATGCACCTCTTGCCATGGTAAAAAGAAAAACAGAGAAACACATTGCTTTTGTTTTTAAGAGAAAATAAAAATGAAAACCTCGATCCCTTAGAATATACTGTGTGTTTTTCTTGGTGAAAATACCAATTAACATGCTTTAATGTTGCTTCATATCCGGCATGGCATAACAACTGTCCATACTGGTGAAGACAAGCTTAATTTGTTTGAGCATGTTCGACTTGTAGAGTACCCATCACATTGTGGCTTGATAATCACAAAGTTTTAGTTGCTTACGGAGAAAGAAAACAAGAAAAAGACTTCGAGAACATCACCTGATGGGGTTTACATCTCCTATATAAATAAGCCATCTGATCATTCTCATCTTGCACCCACCAGCAGAAAGAGAAGGGTTGCAGGAGAGACTGGCAGAAAGATGTCTAAGGAAGACTTGCTTCTCTTGGATTTCTGGGTGAGCCCATTTTGCATGAGGGTGAAAATAGCTTTGGCTGAGAAGGGTTTGAACTATGAATCAAAAGAGGAGGATTTGTTTGGTGGGAAGAGTGAGTTGTTGCTGAAATCAAACCCTGTTTACCAGAAGGTGCCTGTGCTCATACACAATGGTAAGCCACTGAATGAGTCCGCTATCATCGTTGGCTACATTGATGAGAAATGGCCTTCACCCCCATTGCTGCCAGCTTGTGCATATGGCCGTTCCCAAGCCCGTTTCTGGGCTGATTACATTGACAAGAAGGTTGGTTTCTAGCACTCTTTTTTTTTTTTACCTTGCATTTTGCTGCGTTAATTAATGAAGATATTTATTTTTGGCTACAAAATTAGCGTGGCAGCGACAATATCTTCCATACATTAAATTTGTTACTAAATGTAGCATCAAGACATTTGCCAAAACCTGTAAGAAATGATGTTAAAGAGAAGTCACCCAAGTGCAAAAACAAACAAAAAGAGAGTGATCAGTTTATTTATTTATTTGTTCTTGTTTTTGTTCATTGGCCAGCTATTTGATGCAACCTGCACTGTCTGGAGGAGTACAGGAGAGGCTGTGGAGGTAGCCAAGAAAGACTTCATTGAAGTTCTGAAGGTGTTAGAGGAAGCCCTTGGGGAGAAAACATTCTTCGGTGGTGAAACCTTTGGGTTTGTCGATATAGTGGCAATCCCTATGGCCAGCTGGTTTTATGCCAGTGAGAAGTTTGGAAACTTCACAGTCGAGGCCGAGTGTCCCAAACTATCAGCTTGGATTAAGAGGAGCATGCAGAGGGAGAGTGTGGCCAAAGTTCTTCCGGACCCAGAAAAGGTCTATGACTTTGTTGTCATGTTCAGAAAGATGCAAGGCATCGAGTAGTCAAATGCATGCATATATGCCCTTTAAACTCTGTGCAATAATTAGATTTATGCACATTTGAGTTTAGCGTTGTCAGCTATAATAGTCTCTTTCTGGTCCTTTCTTCTCTTTTTCAGCAAGGGGGAAAAAATAAGGGAAAATAACCATTTTTCTCAACTCACCTGGCTAGCTGTATCTGTGAATAAGAAAGGGATAATTCCATGGGTTGTCTTCTTGTTGTATCAAAGGCATTGTGTTTGTGTGTGTGTGTGTGTGTGTGTGTGTGTGTGTGTGTGTGATCTCGGGTTGCATGTTCGAACTACCCCGATAACTGGAAGTCTGGAACAGTTGAAAGTCACAATAGGGATCCTTGCCAGAAATCAGATTACAATAGAAACTTAACTCGTCCATCATGTTCATTGCTATTGCAAAACATTGAGCAGGAAAAGACATGCAGAATAAACTGCACCAATTCAATTTCTAAGCAAAAGAACAGTGCTTTAGAAATACAGAATCTACGCGTACCATCTTCTTCTTTCAACAGTAAACACATCTGAGCAATAAGAATACTTGTTCAGAGCTGAAAAGTTATCAATCTTCTACACCCAGAAAGCTGTATGCCTTGGAAGAAGCTTGTACAATTTAGGAAGAGATTTTGATTGATAAATATATATATATATATACACACACTCACTTCAAGCACATCCCCTTAGCCACCACCATACATAACATAGAAATCACACTTGGGGTGGACAATTAGTTAGAGCTGCAGTGTCATAGCGAAACTGATTGCAAAAAAGGGGAAAAATTATCTTCTAGGAAAGTTAGTTCAATATCCAAAAACTACTCGGCAATAACAAGACAAGTAAAGAATGCTAGGAAGAACCAGAAAAGTTTGAGCAGAGCAAAAATTGGCTAGTTAAACATCCCGTAAAAAAAGGAGTATTTAGACCACTCGCAAGTTCTTCGATGAATGAAAGACTCTCCCCTTTACCAGAGCTTTTGACAACAAAAACCTCCACTCCGAATACGCAACGATCATCGAGCAGGCAGCCATTTGAAGGGCCACACAAAGCATCATGGGAAAGAAATTCTAATTAAACCTCTTTCCATCTTCATCTTATGAAAGCCGCAATCTATTTGATGATTGCTAGTTTGGAGTTTCGGTCGAGCCAATCTTCACACCCAGCTGCAAAAGAACAATTCATGGTTAATGTTTATAGCAATCCACATGGAAGTTAAACACCATTTACTTAAAAAAAAAAAAGGTCAATAGCATCGGAAATTAACAATGAAATATTTCAGATGTAAATTTAAGCAACAGATTAGTAATAAATTAAATATATATTAATTTTTTAATATTAATAACAGATTTAGCAACATAAAATCGGTTGTTAAAAAATAAATTAATATATTAAAAATAGCAGATTTACAGATTTGTTGCTTATTTGACTTTTATATATATATATATATAATTTATATATATATAACGTGTTAATAATTAATTGGTTCATATATATCCTGCAAAAATACAAAAGAAAACCTCACACTCAAGATCAGACAAAACTTTCATTCTTCAAATAAAGAATCTTAACCCCATCTGGGACTTTTTTCTTTTTTCTTTCAAAAACCTCATCTTCTATCACTTTTTTAAATTGTTCTCCATGAATATGTGACCACAAGGCGTCCTTTTCTATTAACCTCATCTTTTACTTTCTTAACTTCTTCTCTAGTGTTGTGCTCCCAAGGAATCATCTCGCAAGAAACACATATGGCACAACAAATTAAGATAGCAGGTATAATTAGAAATTCATATTTAAGAGATTTTATTCGTAATTTAGAGAGATTATAATTTATTTTATTAACTAGTTTTATCAATGAGAAGAATAATTTTTTTCGATCTTTTGCAATTTATCTATTAAATATAGTTGTCATCACATGCTAATATTTTTAATTATTAATGTAATGTATTTCATTTTAAATTTATTAACTAGGTGAGGTCGATATCGATGTAATGAAAAACAAATATACAGAGAGAGGGGGTTGGGCTTTGTGCTCAACAAAGCATAGAGAATGTAATTTACATGTTTCAACAAATAAAGAAAATTAAGAATTCAATTGTTTTATTACAGTTATATGCAATAAAGATAAATTATAGGTTTACAGAATGAACATTATTTACATATAAATCTATACTAAATTATTGTGTTTGAAACTTCAACATGTATTAATAATGCATATGATAGCAGGGAAAGAAAGGAATGAATGATTTGTAATTATTGTACTCAATAGTAATTCTAATTGGTATTAAATATTAATATATCACTTATTGGATTTTAAATCTTAAAACAACATGATTTGCAATTTATACCTATTATAACATATCAAAGAAAAATTTAAACTTTAAGGTTGCAATCTTATATTTACTTCTAGTATTTATTTATTTATTATTTGTTACTATGTATCTTCCTTCTAGTTAAAATAATACTATTAATTTACTTTTTTAATTTCTAAACATTATTATTCTTGTTTATTTTTATTTTTATTTTCTAATTTCATATTATTGAACCCTTCACATCACATTACTTATTTGCATATCACATTACTTATTTGTATTTGGAGTTGCCAAGTTTTTAGGTTGTGCTTGTTAGGTTCTTTAGCCTCTAGGTTCATCGATTTTAAAAAATAACATGGTTTATAGAAAAATTACATGGTCAATGGTGTGTATCGTGATAATGGTGTAGTTATCTTCAAAATGTTTTTATTATTTATAATGCACTTCTTTAAAAGAGAAGTTATTATTTTGTGTGTTGTGAGTTTAGCGACCATAAATTAGATCGACATATAATTTTATTTTAGTTTGTCAATATTTATTTGTTCAATGTGGCGATCTTAATTAATAAATTACTAATCAAATAAATATTTAATAATTGGTTAAAAAAATAATTATGGCATGTGTTTGTTTGTATGAAAACTTTATTTTTACAATAGAACTTGACAATTAATGTAAATGATTATATTTTTGTTTTAATAGAATAATATAAATTACTAAGGTTGAAGAAAAACTGACGGTGGAAAATAATAAATCATGTATTTCAACTACTTAATTATACTTCAACTTCATGCAGTATTGTTCTTTTTTCTTTTTTCTTTTTTTTTTGCAAGTTTTCATATATTTTCCTTTTATAACTTATAAGCAAGTATTAATGAAGTTATTTTGATAATTTATTATATAAAGTGTTAAATATAGATTAAGAAATAAATCAAATAATATTCTAAAATTTTGTTGGTTTTAATTATTTTAATTAGATTAATATAAACGATCGATCATTAATGTATCGTCGTCGTAAGGATGGTTATATTTATTCAGAATTTATTGCGGGTGTATGAAGATTCATCAATTTTGTATTTTTAATTGATGAAAATGTATATGAAAGTAAAATTTGAAGTTTTTGTGTTAGGTGCAAAAATCAAAAGTTTTTAATAAAAAAAATGTTTATAAACATCTATTTTCAAAAAAATTTTACGTGATTATAAAAATTGGACTGTACATGGAGAGGTAAAATATCACAAACCTATTATTTCATAGTGACTGCCGTTTATGGTGTCCTTTATTCCGAGCAAGCATTTTTTGTACAGTTTCCGCGTTGTTTGTACAGTTTCTGAATCATCTAAGCTGAGATAAAGAGAAAGGTGTGTCCCTGATGCATTTGAATCTCCCTCAGGATAAAGCTGCAGAATCCTGATGAATTGCGCACAGCAGCAAATTAAAGAAACAAGGAAAGCAATCTAAGCATAAGAATAGTGCTTTAGCAACACAGAAATTTACACATACCATTTTCTTCCTTCAACAGTAAATCCCTCAGAGAAGTGGTTATATTTATTCAGAGCCGAAAAGTTACTGATCTTCCAAGTGTATAGACCATTTGCAGGTTCTTTGACGAATGAAAGACTCTCTCCTTCGCCAGGCCTTTTAACACCAAAAACCTCCACTCCAAATATGCTACGATCATCGACCAGGAAGCCATTCGAAGCGTCACGCAAAGTGTCATGAGAAAGAAGCTCGATGAAACCCCATTCCATCTTCATCTTGTGAAAGCACCAGTCTATCCGATCATCATCTGAATACAAACATTTGTCACGTAAATTGGAATTGAAAAACATATACAGACGTCACACACTTGATCGTAGTCTAATACCTTGAACAACCAAATATCTGTCGCGAATTCCATCGAACACAAAAGAACTGGCAACAACATTAACCTCCCAGTCAAGAGAAACATCATCCGGGTCTGTCATTGCCAGGAATAATGGAATGTGACTGTTTCCATCTTCCTTCTTTTTCCCATTTGGGTTGAGGATCATTCTCCTAAAAAACGATAAATTTGATTACACGAACAAAAGTAATTAAATTGACATGGAAGATCAGTTATGATTTATCGTAACAAACCATCTGTAGCCACCAGCGTCAAAATCTTAATTTGGTTTCATACATTTCCACCATAGTCTCTAAAAGTGAAGAGAATGACTCAATCTCAAAGGTATAGCGTGCTGGTCGAGTCTAATTTCTAAATCTTTTCTTTCCTATAATTCACGGCACTTAAATTAAACATTAAAAAATATATATAGTTTATTTATGTGGCGGTGATGTCTTGCTGTGCTTGTTCTTCCTTTGCCTTATTTAGTTACTCAATATAAATTATCAAAAATAGTAAAATCCTTTTCTTTGTGAGAAGTTTTCTAAAATCTAGAGGGTAAATTTGGTCCTTGATGTTTTAAGAGGTTTCATTTGATCGCTTGGGATGATGAATTGGGAAGGAGAAGAATGAAGGAATTGGAATGAGAGGTGATATTAAACTATGCTTGCTGCCGATTATTGGAATAGGAATAAAAGAAATAAGTGATAAATTTATGTTAAACTCGTGAATGAGAATATAAATATAAATTTTTAATTTTGCCCTTGTTTGATCTCAATTTTCTAAAAAAATCACAATAATATACACATCAATTATAAAACAAATGGGAACATCCATAATCAATCAATCTAATAAAAAAAATTATTAAGTAAAGAAAATGTTTGAGGGTTCATTACGAAAATCAATAAAAAAAAATTAGGAAATTAGTTATTACCCTATAATAAAATTTATTAACATTAACATTAACATTAATTAACAAAATAATAAATTGCATGACTAAATTACTGTAGTTACACCTATTAAATAATATTTATTGAAATGGTATTTTTTTTTTAATTTAACCTTTCAACAATATTAATTTTTTCTTATTATCTTTTTTTTCTTCAAATTCATCCTTCAATATTACAAATACTATTCATTGGAATCATGTTTTATGTTGTTTTTTTTTGTTTAGTTTTTTTTAATTTAACCCTCAAACCTTTTATTTTTAAATTCATCCTTCAATACAAGGTTGTTTTAGGAATTATACTTCATTTTTCTTTCTATTGGGTTATATACTAGTCTTATAGATTTAGTTTTTTTTACTCGATTTCAACTTTTAATATTAAATCTATTGGAAGTTGGGCATCAAAAAAAAATTATTTGTTTTTTATAAATTTATCTCGATTTTATAATCCATGTCGAAGGTTTAATAGATTAACCCGAGTTAACTTGGATTTTTTTGTAGATCACCTTTTATAATCAATTTTTTTTTCGATTTCATCATTTAACATTAAGTTAGTTAGAAATTAGGCTTCATAAAGTTTTTAATGTATTTTCTATAGAGTTATCACAATCTTATGATGTAGGCCATGAGTTTGGAAAGTTAACTCGGGTTAACTCTATTTATTTATTTTTTTTTTCTTTTTTAATTGGGTTTCATAATTGTTTTCAATTTGCTTTCCATAGGGTTATCTCGGTCTTATAATCCAAGTCGCGAGTTTGTCAAATTGACCCTAATGACTCAATTATTTTTTTTGTTCCTTTTTTAATATGATTTTTTTTTAATTTCACCCTTAAACAACTTAATCTTCTTATTCTTTTAATTTATTTATTTATCAATTTTATCTTTTAATATTAGGTTGTTTGAGAATTAAACTTTATATTTTTTTTTAGTTTGCTTTCTGAGTTATCATTGTCTTATAGATTAAGTTTTTTTCCCCTCAATTTCAACCTTTAATATTGAATATATTTGAAATGGATTTTTGTAAATTTTTTAATTTGTTTTTTATAAAGTTACCTCGATCTCATAACTCAGAACACAGGTTTAATAAGTTAGCATGGATTGACTTGGGTTTCCTTTTGTCTTTTAATTGATTTTTTTTCTATTTCATCATTTAACATTGGGTTAATTAGAAATTAAACTTTATTTTTTTTTTCTTTCATTGGAGTTATCCTGACCTTATGACCAGGGTTGCAAGTTTAACAGGCTAACTTGTGTTGACTTTGGTAGTTTTTTTTATTTTAATATTTTTTTTTAATTTCATCTTTAAACATTGAGTTGATTATGAATTAACCTTCATAATTTATTTTGATTTTGTTTCTATAGGATTACCATGATCTCATAATTTAGGATATAGAATTGACATGTTAACCAAGTCGATTGTCGTCTCAATATTTGGAGAAAAAAAATGACATCCAATATACTATCGTATCAATATTTAAAAAATATTTTGTTTATTATGTATTATATTTTGAATTTATGATTAAAATCTTTTATTAGAAAACACTTTAGCAACATTTGAATATTTTTTTATGTTAGAAAAAATTGATATGACCGCAGCGTAATGTGAACAACTAATCTAGTTTTCTAACTATTTAGATACAAGATACAAGTATCAACATGCTCTAAGTTAATGGCTAAATTTAACAATATTAGATTTTACTAGACTGGGATCCATGTTATGCCACGGTCCGATAGTGTTTTGAAAGAAGTAAGAAGAACTTAATACTCAGGTCATTTAGTTGATTATATCCTATAAGATCGGTTAATTTAATAATCTAATTTAAATCAAAGGCAAAAATAAAAAATGAATCGTAAAAAAACACCTTACAATAATAAACAAGAAAAATAAGTTATTGATATCATATCTATAAAAAGAAGAAAGAAAAGATCATTAGAGACTCACCACCACTCGACCGTAGACATTGTCCACAACCAATTAAAGAGCTTGTTGAGTTGGTTCAAACTCTACTGTGAAAGGATGCAAGACGACATCGAAAAAAGGTACATAGTTCGCTAGAGCAATGCATTTGATTGAAGATGGGGGTTGGATTTCAATTAAATATTTTAAAAAAAATGTACATGTAACATCATGAACCTCAATTTTAATTAAGTATTTTTTATAAAGATAAAAATATCCTTTTAGCCCTTATATTTATGGTAATTAGTTGTTTTACTTTATATGTTTTAAACTTGGTTGATTTATACAAAGATCAAAAAAATATTGGTTATTGACCCTCTTTTAATTGGAAAGGAATTAGGGTGTGTGTATACTTGTTTTAAAAAATGGTCGATTTATTAAAAATCATTTCTTAGATTTTTTCTCAAAAAAAAAAGACAAAGTTAATTCTTGTATTTCTATCAAGTGAATCCAATCCCCTTATGAGGGAAATTATTGATTAGGGTCTAAACTGACCAATATTTTGTGGGTGTCAATTGACCAAATCTAAAACACAAAGGGTAAAACAACAATTTGCTACAAAAAGATGGCTTTGCCTTTCATAAAAGAAGCTCTTTTCTAGTGGACTCAAACTACATGCCATCCAACTTGCAATAGCATCATCACCAAACGACTAGTCTTCGGCTCTCCACCCTCACTTTTAGTGGATCACCACCAACCAGTCAAGGCCTTTCCAGCCAATCGAACCCCAAGTTCTAGCCATCACAATAACGGCGTCAAGAAAACCACAGCTCAGTCGGTCGCTTCTGTATTTGTTTTGAAGTATTTTTAAAAAAAAATTATTTTTTTAATATTTTCAAATTATTTTAATATATTAATATTAAAAATAATTTTTAAAAACAATTATTATCGTGGAGCTAAAAACCTAAATTACAACTTAAACAAGTTAATTTAAATCAATTTTATATAATATCAATTTTTAAAAAAAAATTCAAACTAAATTTGACCTACTAGTTAAATCTTTTGATTTGTTCGAATCAATTTCTAATATATTTTTTTAGATTGACTGGGTTGAGAATTATCCTAAAATTAACTAGACTAGTTTCAATAAATATATTTTTAAAAAAGATATGTAGTTCGAGCTTCTTCTTTGGAATATTTTAAAAAAAAAATACGATGATAAAGTAACTCATGGGAAAGGCAGGATTGGTGCAGAGTAGCAGAAAGCAACAGACATGATCATTTATCAATTTACTATCTTCTCAAACTAAGTCCTTTGGATCGTAGATAAAACCATAGATACATACATCTTCACCAGAACTGACAAAACCCACCACTCCACACGCCTTCCACCCATGTCAGGAGAGCAAAACAAGAAAGAAGAAGAAAAGAATGGTCTCATCTATTTATCATCTTATCTTCTTGCTAGTACATTTAAGTCTCAAATTGCTTGCCTTCAAAGGCCTGTCCAAATCTCCAATCTTTGGGAGCAACATTGTAAGATATAACAGTCATCCTATCACTACTAGTGACCTCAAATGAGAGAGCTTGATTCTGTAAATTAGCATTAACATGCCAGTTCTGGCCCCAATTCCTGCCCATATCAAGCCAGCCTGTTCTTGAACCTTTAATCTTCACTGCTGTGACATCTCCAGCACCTGCAACATTGCTGATCAGCACCGAAAGGAAAATACCGGACCCAGAGATATTAAACCGAATCCCTCCTTCCTTTCTGCATTTAATCCTGTTCAAACATGATCACAGTCAAGGATAAGCAGAAAAAAAACATTTGAAAACAGCAACAGCAAACTTCAAGAATCTGCATTTAAATTTCAGATGAAATGCAATATATCCATTGTCATCATAAAAAGAAGGGAAAGTCTACTTATTTCTGGAGTAATCCGAGTATACATAACTACAATGTTCTTGTTTTTGCTCTAGCAGTCAAAATAACAGAAATACTTTCAAAGCAAATGCCAGTTAACGATACGAAAAGATATTTAGCAAATGAACTGTCACTATCATATACTAGTGATTAGTGGAAATTTTACTTCTTTTGATGTAGGATTGGGACGAGATAGTGGGCTGTCTCCCATCATGCATTATTTATATTTTCCATCGAGCAATGAACCAAAAGTGTAGGGTAAAAACCCCTTTGAATTTTCAAAGCCAAAACAGTGTTCTCTTGATAACAGCCCCACAAATAATCCCATGATATAAGTTAGCAAGAGACTGGGTGCACATTAGCACTGGCCAGGACACACAAAGCAATAGATTTAGATTGCCGCATCCCTGGTCTCCTTGCCAAGTTGCTAAAGTTACACCAAGCACTTATTTTTTTATCACAAGAAACCTTCCTGTTTCTAACAATCAACAACTCATAAAGTTTAATCTTTCAAAGGCAGCTACAAAAAGCATAAAGCAGGGTGTCCATAATTTAGAAAAATGGAGCTTGGTAAAATAACTCAGAAGTCTAATGGATCCTGAAAGGAACTGAGGCTGAAAGAAACAAAATTTGAAAGAAAAAATAGACTAACAAAGACAAACAATCACTGACATGGCAGTGCTAAATTTAGCCGGTGACTCTCTTCTCTTCAATTGGTAAATTTCAGTATCAGTGCATGTTAGCAAGAATGATTCAAGTAGCAGAAGACAAATTCATTGAAAATTAACAAACTAGACACTCAAATTTCAAATCCTGAAAGAAGTAGACCACATCTTCTCTTGCATAACTCGAATTTAAAGAGCTAAATATGTGCCTAGCTTACAAACTTAACTACAAAAACAACAAAATCAAAAGGGCTTTCAGATTTTTACCTTCTATACTGAACAGGCATATTAGCAGCCTTCCAAATGGCAATCTTTTCAAAAGCTTCAATAGGCAGCACAAAATGCTTATTAGGAGGATTACATTTTCCACCACCATCAGAAGTGAACCCATAATTTGGAGCACAAAAATTAGTGACAGAAACAATAATGGAAGTCCCAGGAATACACCACCTCAGATCATCAACACACTTAAGTTCAAAACACGCGCCACAGATCTGTCCACGTTCAAACATTGATTCACTCAATCCCACGGTTGCCATTCCATATCCTGCTTTAACTAAGTCCCCATATCCACACGCACCTCCTACTGTGTCCCGGGGATCGGATGCTGCGTAGTAAGTAGCGCGTGCGGATTGCCATTGGGATAGGGTGGTGGAGAGATGTGGTGGTGTGGTGGTGGAAGAAGTGAGGGAGGTGGTGGTGGTGGGGAAGACGAAGAGGAGGAAGAGGAGGGGTTTTAGGAGAGTGTGAATGGGGTTTTGGAGTAATGGTGGTGGCATTTCGTTGTCTTAGATTAAAGGGAAGGATTTTTATTTTGATGATGAAGTTAAGGTTGTCTTTGTTAATTTTATAACAGGAGTGGTGGAAAGTGGAAACTAAAGCTTGCTTTACTGCTATAGTTTCCTTTCGCTGCTTTTCCTGTGCTGACGAGCAATGTTGTTCAGCCACCGTTCTTTTGTTTTCGCTGTTTAAAAAGAATTTTGAAAAAACATTATTTTATTTTATTATTATTTTTTATTTATTTTGACCTGATAATATTAAAAACAAATTTAAAAAAATAAAATAAAAATTATTTTTAAATATTTTTAAATAAAAAATTAATTTAAAAAACAATCACTACTACAATATCAAATAAATTCTAAATTTAAACAGTCAATTGAATTAACTTAGTAATTGACCAACACAAAAAAAAAGACTTATCACGCAAACAAATCTAGATTTAATTTGGTTTTTTTTAAAAAATTAAAAAATATTTTTTAATTTAAAAAATAAAATAATATTATTTTTTGTTAAATTATATTTAGCTTTAATAACTTTGATAATAATAATAATAAAAATACAAATTTGTTCCCAACAAGGTCTATCTTCTATTTGTAAACTATTTGATTTTAATAAGATAATATAAATGATCCATTAAATTTAAATTCAACTGTTTAACCTCATAGTAAATTATATCTCTAAATTAAAGATTTTATCACTTGAATTTCTAGGGCATTTAGACATTCATCAATCAAGTCTTTGGGTTTTTTTTTTTTTTTTTTTTGCTCTAACCTTAGAGGATGGTTTCCTTGGAATCTTGGCTGTCTGGCTGAGGGACTATTTTGGCAATAAGTTGAGCATAAATGTGGCTCAAAGGAAAGAGCCTCGATGGTTTGGTGGGGGGAGGAACGAGTGACATATTGCTGCTGTCTTGCTGGTTATAAATTATCATAAATACTGTGGGGCTAATCTTCGCATTACCTTCATTGGCATCAAATGGCAATGTATTCATTAGGGTATTCATTAGTTTGAGAGGTTCATAATTGGAACTTAGATTAGAAGATACAAAACATGATACATCATTTCCTTCTATAGGAGTAAAGTGAAAGGTAGAAATTAGGACAAATTTATATTTATTAAACCCGGCTTAGCACAATATATTAACATTAAGAATTAACAATTAAAAATCCCACACAGACGAGAATCAAATTCAAATTAAATTGAAAAAAATATTACCTTAGTGAATTAAAAAAAAAATAGTATGATCAAGTTTTTAGGAAATCAATTACTCTTAATCTGATTTGAAACAATATTATTTTAATAAAAATAATTAACTCAAGTTGATCTAGCAACCCGGAAGTTGAGTCAGTAACTCATTGACCCAAATCTTTTTTTAGTCAATCCCCAAACCCCCGTATGACAACTATGACAAAAATATGGCTTACCCTTTATCTCAAGCCAACTGAAACATTGATGCATTAATATGGTATGGTTGAAATTATATGAAAAGAAATAGAGCACATGAATGATAAATTAATGCAGCAATAAGAAAAGAAAAGGATATTAAAATTAAAAAGAAAGGGAAGGAAAAGAAAAGGGTGTATTTCCTTTGTAATTTTTCTATCCACTTCTGTTGAGCATTGAGAACAGAGGAAAAAAGTTTTAAAAAAAAAAAATCAATTTTCCATTTCCTTCTTGATTTTCTTTTTTCCTGAAAAGACCAAACTACACTATCTCCAGCCACAATTACCACCCACCTCCTCTTCCTCCCTCTCCTCTCATTGAAAAAGATTCATAAATACAAATTCATTTTTTTTAATTTAAAAATATAATTAAACCAACTTAACCAAGTGCTGGTGAACAAAGGGTCAAGGATGATTGTTGAAAGCAAAAAATAAAATAATGAAGGAACAAAACTCAGAAGGAGATGCAAATTCATCAAGACATAATCAAAACCAAAATAAGCACAAAATGGTACATGTTTGAAAACTAAACGAATTAACAAGACACAGATTGAAATCATCAGACAATAGTTTCCAAATAGGCAAATTTAAGACCCATGCTCTGCAAATTTAAAGTACAAAAACTAATGCATGTTCGACACAATTGCAAGCAAGCAGTAGACTTTCATTTGATACGGGTTGATGCACAATGATGAATTTTTTCTGTGTCCGTTAGTTTCTTGCATAGAACCTTCATGTAATTCAGTTTCAAGCTAATAACTACATCTTGACAAAAAACAAATTCCTTTTTCTTTGGCTTCTGGGTGAAATAAACATCTAGTGTTCCTTTGTGGCCTAGCATGGCTTGGTGGTTGATACTATTCTTGCATCCTGGTAATCATGATTATTTACTCCTGGAAACTGTAGGAACTCAAGCAATCTAAATGGCTAGAACATCAGCGAGAGTCCTATTTGTTAGAACATTCCTAACTGCACATGATATCGACTTAATTATATTAGGAGACACACTCAGTCCATGAAATGAACGCTCAAACAACAAAACAAAACTACTGCAACAAATTTATCTCTGTGGTGAAATATAATTAGCACTATGTCTATCAAGCTTGAAAGTGAGAAATGATCCATTTCAACAGATTATCCGTCTCTGGTGAATTACAGATTAGAAAGAGAAATGGAGGTTGAACACTTAATGAGCAAAAAGAAACACAACAATATCATTAGGTAGCAACAATCCAATTAGCCACATTCACAAGTACAAAGACTAATTCACATTGCAAAATTTCACGCAACTCACGGACAATTCAAATTCATCACCCCTACCAACTAATGCTGGGAATCATCTTCGTAGCATCAAATGACAGAAAAACTTAAAAGCAGTGGGAAAAAGAAATCAAACTTGCACTAACCCAACTATACACAACTTCCCACTTTCTTGCATTCTTCACAGAACAAACCTCTATACACCAAAGAACGAGAAAAACCCACGTTTCTTTGGCTCTTCCTCCACCATAACAGCCTTCATACTATCCTGCTCAACAAGTCTCCAAGCAGCTTGCTCGAAAGCCAATCCAGCCAGTGTAGGTGGCTTATTCAAAACAAGTGGATACCCTCTATTAGTACTCCTAATCACCTCTGTATCCTCCGGAATCACCCCCAACAATGCCAAGCCCAGCATTTCTTGCACATCCAACACCGACATCATATCTTCCCCTTTAATCATATCCGTCCTAACCCTATTAACAATCATCTTTATATCCCTAATTCCATCACATTCTAACAAACCTACAACCCTATCCGCATCACGCAAGCTAGTAATATCAGGAGTTGTTACCAGAACAGCCTCGTTAGCTGGAGTTATCGCCGTAATGAACCCTGCATCAATCCCAGCTGGGCAATCAATCAAAATGAAATGCGGGCACCCTTCTTGCCGCGATTTCAAAGACTCGACAAGCCAAACAAGTGCTTTCCCACCAAACCCAAGTGGCAATTTCGACCTGGGTTTAGAAATGCACAACAGTTCAAAGTTAGACCAACGCTTATCGCGGACAAGCGCTTGGTCTAACCGACAATCCCCATTCATAACCTCAACAAGAGTATAATTTACACGGTTTTCTAACCCTAACAAAAGGTCTAGATTGCGCAAACCTACGTCAGCATCAACTGAGACAACAGAGAAGCCAAGGCGAGCTAAGGAGAGGCCAACATTTGCAGTTGTTGTGGTTTTTCCGACACCACCTTTGCCTGATGTTATCACGACAACTCTTGGGGTTTCACCAGCTAGTTCGGGCTTTCTGTTCCATTGTAGGACTGATTGGATTGCAGGGTTTGAGTGAGGTTTGAAGGGTTTTGTTAGGGTTTGGGTTTTGGGTCTGAATGGGGTTAAGGAATGGAGGAACGAGGGTTTTGTGTTTGCGGGTAAGGGTTTTAGTGTCAGCATTGCTTGCTAAGTGTTTGTTTTTTTGACTGTGAGAGTTAGGTGGGTCGCTTTAAGAGTGAATGAAGAGGAAGATCATTTTAGGGGCCAAACGAGGAAGCGTTGAAAATGATTGGCTCTGGGGAAGCTCTTGAGATTTCCTTTCCGATTGTAGCAGTTTTGGGTTAATTTACTTCTCACATCCCTATGCTTTTGTATTTTTCTTAATGTGACCCTCTATTAATTGTTTTTTCCTTTCCGACGGTCGCATTTTTGGGTTAATTTACTTTCACACCCCTATACTTATTTATCTTTTAAATGTGACCCTCCATTAATTTTTTCTCAATCTAACCCTTTTTACTTAACCTTTGTTTCTTAATCAAGTCCCTTTCATCCAATTTTAGGCATTAAATGCTGGTGTGGCTTGAAAAGTGGGTCCAATTGCTCAATTTCACTCGTCAAGATAAAAAGAGTGTATTAGTTGTTTACATATATCCTTATTTTTATGTTTATTATTTTTTTTTCCTCCTTTCTTCTCCGAAATACAGAGAAAAAAAAACATAATTGTTGGCTAATACTACACTAGATGCGAGAGACTGGGCAACAAGACCCACGTTTAATGTCCATTTAGCTATTAACATCTAAAATTGGATAGAACAACTTGATTTAATAATATAAGCTGAGGGGTTAAATTATAAAAACTAATTGGTGAAGGGCCATGTGAAAAGGGCAACGTGATTTAAAAGTGAAGACTAAGAGGGTTAAATTATGAAGATTAATTGGTGAAGGGCCATATCAAGACGATTATAAGAGTGTAAGGATGCACAAAGCTAATTAACAGTCATATTTTAGACTGCTAAATGGGACAAGTTGTTGAAAACGAGGTGGGATTCTTTGGTTCACGAGGTAAGCATGAGGCTTAGGCCCAATTTTATTTTGGGTCTATAGATCTAAGCTTGTAGGTAGACTTTAACTGAGACTCTCAAGTCTGAACTTGAGAGCAAAAACAACCGTCAACTTGTGTTTGTGTCGCCTTTGATTTCAAGCGTGTATGGCATGCTTTGTTTTGTTCCATGCATGATGTTTGGAAGTTAAGCCATATAATGGTAAGAACTTGAATTCAAGGTGTATTTGGTTCTGATCATTGTTGTAAACTCAGTTAACTCTCCTAACTTGTGACTTAGATTTTGTTTTAAATCGAGTTTTACAATACTAAAAACAATAATTATTAAACTCGATTAGAAAATAAACCTGATACAATTATCGAGTCAAATCTAATTTTAAATGAAATCTATTAGTTAATTATTTTTAATTAAAAAATATTTTCTATAAAAGATTTTCAACCAAATAGAAGTATCAATTTAATTCTTAAATTAAAATTATTATTTGAACTTTTAATAAAACATTTTTATCTCAAGAGATACTAAGCCCACAATTTGTTCTGGTTTCTTTGGCCTCCCCGGCGATTCTGTTGAACACCTTATCCTCATCGAAGATCCTTTCCAAACAATTCAAGTGGTCTGAGTTCACTATGCGCAATGTGTCATCTGATTTCATTGGATCCTTTCCGAAAGTTTCCTTCAGTGTTTCTTTTAGCGCGTCGATATGTTGAGGAGGCAAACATCTTTTTTTGCCCATTATCCAGTAGCCATCTTTTAATCAACAGCAGTTGTGCTCTATCCTCCAAGTTCTAGGACAACTGTTGTGAGATGCTTCGTTGCATTGGTAATTACATTCTAATCTTGTGTTGGTTTTAGGCCGAGGGAGAAAGAAAACGAAGAAGAAACAAATGGGGAGCTCAAGGGAAAAAAGGATTTGGTGCTCTACGTGGTGGCGGCTGGTTCTAGGGATTAGAGATTTTTTATCCGTGATCGAAAACGATGCCCTTTAAAAAAAACCGGGTCTTATCTAGGTTTTTTTTGTTCGCCCATGTTTAACCAAGAAAACTTCTTAAGAGTTTTTTAGTTGAACTGAACCAGTTTAGATTTTAGGTTGTTATCGGGTCCTTAAGCCTCTTCAAAACATTGTTAAAAACAAGTATAAATATAAATTAAACATACATGTTTGGTTTTCATTGGTTGAAAATTGAGACAAGTTTTTATGTAATAATGACAACAAAAAAAAAAGATATTGGTTATACTATTATAGTTTCTTTATGTAAAGCTTTTTTATTCAATGGTTACATGAGGTTAAATATGTTTGAAGATAATTATTGTAGGTGGATCTTATATAAAGAAAGAGATAATAGGGTTATATTTAGAGGTAATTTTTGTTAGAGATAAAATACATATATGTTTATTTAAAAAAAAGATTAAATATGTAGATGTTAATTTTTTTTCAAATAAAAGCGCAGGACGTCAACATTATAACGAGTAAAATTTGATGTGATAAGTGTTGTGCAAAACTATATAAGAAAAACAATAAATATAAGCAATGTAAAATTTTACCAAATATGATTAATAAAAAATTTAATTTAAAATTTTATTAATGAATATTTCTTTTTAAACGAAATATTGTATTTCCAAGATTATATTTCATATTCGACGAACCTCGTAATCGTAAGAAAGTAGTTGTTTTTGGCTATGAGCCTAGCAAAAGAAAAATTAGAAACCCCCTCCCCCCAAAAAAAAAAAAGACACTCTTTACTTAATGACACTCCTTACTCAAGGTCATATTTGTTTTCTAGAAAGTGATTTCCGGGAAACCACTTTCCAAACTTTCCTGTGTTTATTTGCTATTAGAAAAGTTGGTCAACGGAAAATACTTTGCAGTCAAAGAAAAATTTGACTTGGTTTCCAGGAAAGTGTTTTTCTGGAAAATTTGGGCGGAAAACACTTTCCGGAAGTTGTGAAAAATTTAGAAATGTCATATTATTTGCTGATTATATCAAATTTGGTCCTCAAACTTTTGATTGCTATATATATATATATATATATATATATATATATATATATATATATATATATATATATATATATATATTGTTTTGAATATTTATTTTTCAATTTCATCTCTTAAAATTTAATTTTTATATTAACTTTGATCCTTATTTTTATAATTGTTATTTGCTTTTTCCTTATCATTTTCTTATTGAAATTTTTTATCTATCAAATTTGGTCCTTATTCTTTTGATTGTTACTTATTTTATTTGAAATAATTTATGAAATGTTAATTATTATTATTTTAATTTCTTCATCTTTCATTTTTATTTTATTTTTTAGATTTGATTTCTATTATTTTAATTATTATTTATTTTATTTGAGATAATTTATGAAATTATATTTTTTTCAATTTCATCCTCATTCAACTTTTTAATTTGTAAGATTTGTTCCTTATTATTTTAATAAACTTGAGAAAATAAAATATTAATAAGTTATTTTTCAGCTCATTTTTCATGACATAACCAAACACTGGAAAATATTTTCCAACTTATTTTTCATTACACTACCAAACATCGGAATATAATTCACTTTTCTAGAATTCACTTTCCCGGAATTCACTTTTCAAAATGAAACTACTTTCCAGCAAACAAACGGGGCCCAAGTTCCCGTGTAATTTGCTTAGAAACAAGTTAAACAACTCTTTTTTTATATTAGTTTTATGTTTATCTTAAAAAGGAAAAAATTATAATAAATAATTACAGAGTTATTCTATGTATTTCTAAATTAAATAAAATAAATTAAAAGTAACAAGCACAATATTTGATTTTATAAACTAAATAATAATAAAAATAATTAAGAAAACACATAATTTTCTTTAAAAATCCTCCTGCATAACCTCCTCGAGTTAGAGAGATCCTCCTAGGACGATCTCCTTAAAAAATTAAGAACTAACAAAATACCGAGATAACTAGATAAAAATACAAAATAAAAAAAAATTGTTGCCCAATTAATAACCGATGAAATTAGAAAAAAATAAGCAAGAAAAAATCAATTGTGATGGGTAAAATTTGGGGGAAAAAATAGGAGGAAAAAGGCTTGAGCGCGTAGGCTTGGAGTAACCCATGTCGTCAACCCCTTAGTTTTTTTAAAAAAATAGTAGGTGACATGTTGCTTGCCTTACCCAAATCCCGATTACCTCTGGCAAATCATGGTATAATGTTCCAGAAAAAAAAAAAAGCTCATTTCCAATCATGTTCAACAAAAAAAAAACACCCTAAAAATGTCGTAAAACATATCAATGGCCTTAAACAACAACAAACAAAATGCTTGAAAACCCACAGTCATCCCATAACCAAAATTATTTGTGGGCTTATATCTATTATATAAGGCAAGTTCAATGACAAAAAAACACTTAGAATAAACTCTCCTCATCAAAAGGAACTCATCAACACCAAAATAACCATTTTGTAGCCTTAATCAGTGTAAATGATCACTTTCTCTTTTTATTGCTAGAATATAACCACTTTCCCTCTCATCTCCCAAACCAAAAAGAAAAAAGAAAAGAAATTTTGAACTAAAATTGGCGTTGTTCTTAATTTTTGAAGATTAAAGAGACGGCATATTTGTAATTGATAAAGTTCGGGGATTAAAATAAACTTCCATCTAAATTTTGTTAAAACCACTCATTCTCTACGTGTTTTTCATTTTGATTTCCTATGTTTTAATCTAACCATTTCTTATCAAATTAACCTAAATCAGCCTCTAATCTGACAATTTAAAAATGAAGTTAAAAAAAATTACCATAAAAATCCATGTTGAAATGTGAAAGAGGCAACAATGCATGAGGAAATAGTAATTCTCCCACCGTTTTTAGTTTATAGTGTAATGTAATCAATGCATCATAGAATTGAACAATCTTTAATGAGACAAATAAAATCATCCTTTTTTGTTTTTTCCATTCTATATTCAATAAGATTGGATCTTGCGTGTATTTCACTTGTCCCCAACTTACGAGACATCATCAAAATACAATCCTTTTTTTTTAATTAAATCTAAAATATTAAATTTAAATTGAATGTTCATAATTTAATATACATAATAAAAATGAAAATAACTTAACTACTTATTTAGTTTTTTTCTGCCATCCAATCTTAGATTACTGAACTTAAAATTAATAATGAAATTTAGAAGAAAAAGTTATTAAAATGATATTATGGATTATATGATTAATCTAGGATTCCATCAACTCATTTCTTGATTAAGGTTAAATTTAAAAAAAAAAAAATAGAAGTTGCTTTAGTTTAACCTAACTCGTAACATTGATTGTTGAATTTATAATTTTTTTTATAAAATAATGTTATTTAATTAAAAAAAAATTGATTGATCCAGTTCAATTATAAATAGTTAAAAGATATCAGTGTTTTACTGTGGACTGCACAGTGCAGTCCACAGTAAAACACTGATCTCTTATCCCTGCTGCTTTATGTTTGTTTTTTTTAAGTTGTTTTTTTTGGCTTTTTTTTATGCCTTTTAGAAAATTATTTTTTACTTTTTTTTTTGTTTTTTAGCAATTTTTTTTCTTTAATTTAGTTTATTAATGTTTTATTAATGTTAAATTTTTTATTTAGTTATCAGACTTTCATGACACATTTTCTGGATTTAACGGGTTAACCTGATTTGACACGTTAACCTAAAATATATATTTTTTGCTTTTTATTCTTTTTAATTAATTTTTTTTAGTTTAGTTTAGTTTAGTTGTTAATGTTAAATTTCCTTCTATTTAGTTATTAGATTTTCATGACATATATCCCGAGTTTCACGGTTAACACGGTTTCCAAGGGAGAACCTAGTTAATTATGGGTTGACCCGTCAATTTTTTTTATTTATTTTTATTTTCATAAATTTTTTTATTTAATTTAGTTTGTTAATGTTAATTTTTTTTATTTAGTTATCAGACTTTCATGACACAAATCCTGGGTTTAACAGGTTAACATGATTTGACGAGTTAACCCGGATTTATTTTTTGATTTTTTCTTTTTAATTAATTTTTTTTATTTGGTTCAGTTTGTTAATGTTCACTTTTTTTTTATTTAGTTGTCAGACATTCATGACACGAATCCGGGGTTAAATGGGTTAACTTGGTTTGACGAGTTAACCTGAATTTTTTTTTGCTTTTTTTTTCTTTTAAATTAATTTTTTTTGTTTAATTTAAATTTTTGATGTTAAATTTTTTTTCTATTTAATTATCAAACTTTTATGACACGGATTCCGGGTTTGACAGGTTAACCTGGTTTAACGAGTTAGTTCAGTTAATTCTGGGTTAACCTATTAATTTGTTTTTTCATTTTTAATTATCAAACTTTCACGATGCGAATTCAAGGTATGACGGGTTAACCCAATTAATTCATATATATTTTTTCTTTTTATTTATTAGTTTTTTTCTTCCTGTTGGTTTTTTTCTTTGTTTTTTTCTTTTTAACTAATCTATTTAATTATCACACTTTTATGACATGACCTTATAGTCAGACCCACGTCCAATGCTATTGGGTCTGGTATTGCAGTCCAGACACTTTTATGCTAAGGGTTAACTCAAGTTTAATGTTATTATTAAGATTATAAATATTACTCTTGGATCAGACGTTGCAACCAAATCTAAAACTCTTACGTATAACTTTGTAAAAAACCCTAATATTTTTAGATCTTAATTTTTTCTAAAATACAAAAAATAATTGACCCGGCATATAACTAGTTATAACTAATTCACCTCTTGAAACCCGGCATGCATTGAGTTGCCCTTATTCTGATATATAAAATTCCAAAATACAACTCGTGAATTTACTATTTAGTCCTCAAGTAAGAGTTGATGATAACTACACTTGACTTCACTTGATAAGTCAGCCCTAATTTCCAAAATCCAACTTCAACTCTACTTTACCACCCCAAAAGGCTAAACATCCCACCATCAAGCACGCAAAGCAGGGACCACTTTCACCAATCTTGATCACTCTTACCAGAGTTTGCCATGTGTCATGAATTTATCAGTGACACCATACAAGCCTCCTGTCAACAACCCATGATAGGCCACGTGTCTAAATCTGATCAGAGAATTACATGACCGTCCTTTATCCCTTGTCACCTATCTCATGTTAGCAGTTGTTTCATCTCTCTCTTCTTAATTTTTTCTCACTTTCTCTAGATGCAAACACCCCATTATAAGCTCTGAATTTTCAGTTCTCTCTCTGTCTCTCTCTTTCTCTGTGTTCTCTTCTCTTGTGGAGGGAAACGTGGAAACCTCTTCAATCTCTCGGTAAACAAGGTTTGATTTTCGTACCTTTGAAGTTTGGATTTTTTTTTCAATTTCTTGGTGGACTTATTGATTTTAGTATGATTTTATTGAAGTGATCATTTTTAGTGAGTTTTGTGTTTTTCATCATGATGGGTTTTTGGATCTGGTGTTTTTATGTCTGTTTAACTGGTTTTTTATTGCATGTTTTATGGTTTGGTGATGTGGGTTTGTTTGTTTGGTTAAGATTTGATTTGAATTATGATGCTTGTAAAAGCTGTGGCCTTGGATCTGAAAAAGGATTGAACTTTGAATTATGATGTTATTTTCTGCCACTAGAAAACTGGGAATTGGTTAGAATTCTGAGATGTGTTCAGTTGGTGTGGTTTGTTACCTGAATGGTTAATTGGGTGTATAAAAGTTGAAGTCTTTTGGGATCTGAAATCTGAACTAAGAAAGAGTGATTTTTAATTGACTTTATATAGGAGAGTATGACAATGAATTCAGATTTTGTTGAATGGTAATGAGGATGATTTATTAAGGCGGTGAGGATCAGGTTTACTTTCCTTTTCTTTTAGATGTTTGATGATTAATAGCAGGTTGCTGAGTTCTTTAATCTAACCGCTTTAGACAAGGCTTCGTTAACTATGATTCTCATATTCTTATCAATATGATATGTGTGCCGGCACCTATGCACAGAACACAACTTTATTATTGTGAAGGGTCTTTTTTATTTGTTAGGGTCCCTCTAATTCGCAATTAAATTGTTGTGAATTATTGAAGTAGTTAAGAGGTAGGTGTCTTGAAACTCTTTTTGGTTTTTCTGTGGCTGAAACAAAGATCTAATGGAGGTTTAATATATTTGATAGCTTTGTGCAGGATGGCTTTCTTATGTGTGTATAGCTTGCTTAAGTTACCTTGGATGGTTTCTTGTTTGGTTTCATTTATTGACTTATTGAGTTTTTCGATTACAGTAGGGGAAGGCCATGTGAGCTGTTTGAAGTACTGGAGTGAGATTGTTGCTTTTGCAGTTTTGATTAGCTTTGTGGTTTTATTGGTGTGCGCACAGAATGGGCAAATGCAAGGGCTGTGGAAAATTAGGAAGAATGGTGCCAAGGGATGAGTCTGTGGATGCTTATCATTTCTCTCTCTTATTGTCTCCTGTTGTTTCTGTTTGGGATTGTATTGTCCGGAAGATGAGGTACTCCTTCAGACCTGAGTGGGTGTAGTTCTTGAACTTTTGAGATTACGTTAGTTTTCTATGCTGAAATTTGGTAGTATTGTTTAGTAGCAAACAAAGAGTGAAAAAAGAACAGATAAAGAACGAAAGAAAGTTATAGGGAAAATGTACACATTTTAGAAGAGTTCTTTGTAAGCTAATAAGTTGAAAAGAGGGACAATATTTGTAGTTCAGTAGTTATCATGGATAGCATAGCATGTAATAAAGTGCAACCTGTTGCGAGGAAAGTGAAGAAGAAGCAGGTGAAAGGCGAGATGGATCGTCTCAGGCAAGCTGAGAAGAAAAAGAGGCGTTTGGAGAAAGCTCTAGCTACTTCAGCAGCAATCCGATCTGAGCTAGAGAAAAAAAAACAAAAAAAGAAGGAAGAACAGCAAAGACTTGATGAAGAGGGTGCTGCAATTGCAGAGGCTGTTGCTCTGCATGTCTTACTTGGCGAGGACTCTGATGATTCATGTAATATTGTGCTAAACAAAGAAGAAGGTTTCAACACTTGGGGTTGTGCTGGTAATATTGATGTTTTCATGGGTGAAAAGAGACCATCGCCTCCTCACGAGGACTGCTCGGGGAATTCATTTGAAAGAATAGGGTGGCTCTCTAGTACTTATGGAACTGGATGCAAGTGGGGGGATAGGGAAAATAATGACTGGTCCTTTTCATACGAGTCTCTTCAAAAGAGTTTGCCAGTACAATACTTTGACGATGGCAGTTGGGGCACTACTGAGTTCTCAGATGAACTTATCGCAGCACAAGCTGCTTCATCGCTCCAGATTGCAGAGGATGCGGATGGCGACACATTCCTGTTCAACGGAATGCTAAGAGGGTAGACTAGCAATTCTCTGCCGCCTTTCAAAACTGAGTTCTTAAACAATGTTTTTGTATATATTCATGAATGTCTTAAAGTCATTTATCAGATTTGTGTGTTGCTGCTTCTGGTTTGAACAAATGTCGCACTTATTATCTGTGTTTTTCATGTCATTTGCTCGAGAAGCATGTTTTGTTTTTTGTGACTCAAATATCATTTTACTGGTATTTTTGTTTTCCTTGTGGAACGATTTTTCTGACCGATTCTAACAGCCAACTTTTATTGACTACAAAAGTAATATTGCCCATTTGATTGAGATTCTTATTTCATTTCTGGTCCATACGTGTGAATCATTTTTAAATTTGATTTGCAATCTTCCGGTTAGGGTGATCCATCAGGAGTTAAATGTAGGGCATGCAATGATCCTCAATTTAGCAGGATTCTAGACTGACATTATACACAGGCTCAACTTGTGTAAAGTCCAGTTCAGCTTCTCATGATATTGATGAGTTAGCTTACTTGTGCTAATGTATTGATTGATGAAGCTGAGCTCATGATTCTGTTGAACAAGAAACTAGGGTTTCCATTCTGAATCCAGCTTCTTCTGTATGTTAATGAAGATGTCAACCAACAGGACCGTTCTTCTAGGTTTAAAAGAAAATCGGTGGGAAACAGTGGGGTGTTACAATACAAATCTGGAGGCTGGTGCCAGAGAGATTAACCTGTGCACTGGAAAGTAGAGGTGAAACACGAAATATGTCTTGCTTTGCGAGAGATGGTGCTGCAGCTATAATCCATGCCATTTTCGCTAGAAGCCTCCTGTTTTTTCACCATCTCTTCTTTGATTCTCCACGAAAAGTCTTCACCTACCAAGATTCCAAGAGTGGTAGTTAAATTTAATGTAGCTTTTTGTATGTTATAAGCTGGATCAGAAGACAGCTAAGCATAGCACGCATGGTCGCGGCACTCAACTTCCATTGCAACCAAGGAATTCTTTCCAAATTGTCCTGCTGTCCGCTACTACATGAATACGATACGTATAGTGGGTAACAACTTTCTCTATATATAATGTCGGCACTTCACTTTTCAGGTGCCCTAATTTCTCTATTATTTAACATAGTGATGGAAGCCACAGTATTCCACCTCAACAGCCTACCATTGGTCCCTACCAACCCTTTATTTATCTCTCTAATTGGGCACTTCATGTATCGGAAAACCACGTCGGAAGGCAACATGCAAACAACTATAATGGGTTTCCTCCAAGGATCACTATATAAGACACAAAAAGCTCTTCTAGGATTACTTTTTAAGGAAGAGAAAATATTGTCCTGCTCGTATCATAGCTAACAATTACAAGAATTGAAGTCTGGATGTTTCTCATGATGAAGATTTCGGTAGCCAATTACTGAGATTTGTATGCTAAATGCTGAAAATTAGCTTCTTTTTTTGAGAAATAACGCATGCCACTTAAGAGGGCAACCATGGACTTCGCCTCTAATTGCCCAATGCAAGATTTTCATGCATGTACAAGTTGGGTCTCAATGGCGAGAGATTATTAGGGCATAAACAGGCCTTTCCAAGTTGTTACCTAGATTGGGGTTTGGTCCCAAGGTAATATTTTCTCACTGAACAAATCGAAATTTTTCCATGTTCTATTTTTGATACCAGAAAAGGGTGTCCAAATTCCAAGAAGATCAACCGTGGCATGTGGGATAAGAGAAAAAACACTTCATATTGATAACCTTTTCATCGTGCCTGGTTCCTTTTAGGCACCATTAGAAAAACAATTCAGCTGGAAAAGCGATGAACAATTTTACAATCATACACAATGAAAGAATCTAATATGGGCTAGATGCTGGTAATGCTTCATCATGCCTTGAATTCTGATGCAGTGGCTCTGATTCTTGTTGTGAGTTCTGCCGAGATAGTTGATCGGCCCCTTGCTTACTGCGTTGTTGCTGAAGAAGCATGTTTTCGTCCTGATTATCAACTTCTGTGCTACTGGATGGTTTGGCACCGTTTGCTATGAGATTTTTAAACCAGGTTCCTTGAAATCTTGGGACACCTCTGTTTGAGTTTTCAGGGGACTCAAGACCAGACCCGTTATTGGAAGTAACACCCACAAGGAAACGATAAGCAACTTTGCTGGCAGATACTATCTCAGTCTTGGCTTGTCTAAACTGCAGGAAACCAACCACATATTTTGGAATTAGTGAAATGTTAAAAACCATAAATATGGTTATTAAAACATCCACATCCATATCTAATTAATAATTCACATGCAGCCGTTCTTAAACTGGTGTCAATAGAAGATGAAAGGGCAGCTAATGAAAGCAGTATGAACCAAAGAAAGTATACTGGATTGTGTTAGGAGTGAACAGATTTGCTGCATGAATGATATCCATAAGAGACTACTTTCACGTTCACATATTACTGAGGCAAAACAACCCTAAAAAATAACTTGAGGAAAAAATAAACAGGAATCACACCAGGACAGTTGCGAAAGGATGGGAAAGTGAAGAATAACACAGACCATACCGAACCGGAATTACAAGCATTAATAAGGCGTACATTACAAATTGTGTGGGTGGGTTGGGGGGCATATTTCTATAACTCCAGTTAGTGCAATTGTGCTAATTACTTGAACTTGACAATGTTAAAATGACCCCAAGGGTAGAGATATGATCCAGGGAAGTAAGAAAAACAAAAACACGAGCATCTCACCCGGAAGGCTGTATTTCCTGCTACTTCCATGGCAGCATCGCCAGCATTAGCAAAACGATTAACCCAACCTGTCAGACAAATCACAGTAACATCCACTTCAGGACAATTGCAACAAGAACAAGAGTGTTGAGATCACAACCATCTTTCTCAAGTTGAAAAAGGTGAAGAATGGTTACAATCCCAAAGAAAAGCTTATAATTCATATCCAACATTTACTTTATTATTGGCAAAGGAGCCACAATTTACAACTAAAAATGCAGGGCCAGCGGTCAAGTGAAATGGAGCAGCAAAATGGATAATGTAACCCAAGTAACTCCAGAAGAATTTTGGATAATGAAGCTATTTCACACAGATCTCATTGGAGAAAGGGGGGGCAGGGATGGGAGACGATAAAAATCTTGCCAGGTTTAAGGTCATTGTCAAACTCGAGGACATTTTTCAGCATAAAAAATCACACACAAATATCTCCACATACTACAATATTTCTCAATCATAAATCAGAGTCTACTGAGGAATTGTATTCAGAAAGAAAACAGTTTTCTATTATAGAAGCAGCACAAACAAATCACACTCAACAGCTGGCCAATTAATCTTCAAACATGTAACGGATTCAAGTTTCAGAAATTCTTTGGGGTAATCTGAAAAACAAAAACAGAAAAGAAAAGTTATTACCTGGAAGTTTTGGCACACCAAGCCTTTCGCAAAATTCATCACAGAAGTGATTACAGTTCTTGGCCAACAAGTCATAGGCATCTCCAGGCCATTCCCTACTAAGTTCCCGCAAGATCTGATTCACCTTAAAGATTGAACAACTGGTTTTTCCTAGTACAATTTTCTCACGATATGTATACATCGGATTCTTACTAGAAGGGCAACTAAAAACTCCAGTTCCTTGCTCACAAAACCCAAAAGACCATTCATCATCTCCATGTATCTGTCACACATAAAACAAACAGATTTACTACCTTTAATTCATACATTCCAATTCAATATAACTTGATTTCAAGAGAGTAACGGAGACATGAAGACCATAAATAAATCCCAAAGAATCAGTAAAAGGTGTAATATAGTAGTAACACACAAGAGCTCGGTGTCAAGTTTTAAGACACGCATTCATTTGCCTGCATCTAGCCACGTTATTGCATACTTTAGTACTTAGAAACTAACTATGGATGACAGATTAGGATTTATGATGACAGTTTTTCAACACGCTGCTTGCACAAGACATCCATCGACTTAGTCTGTACACAAGTTCAATTTTCCACAAATAAGTTCTCACTAATGCTAGGAAACTTTACTCAAAACTCAATCAACAAAACAAACCCTTTAAAAATGCTAGGTCGAAAAACTAAATACATTGAAAGGGAACTGCAAAAAACATAATTACACAAAAATGCCCCCTCTGCATATTCCATGTCAAAACAAATCTCCTCCCCCTTACCTGTGTGATTACAATCTCTTCAATACAGTTCTATGTTCAAAGCCAACCCAGTTTATAGCACAGTTCAAAGTTCCGGTTCTTGAAAGACAAACCAAATCAAATGTCTATCAAAACCAAAACCCTAGAACCACCATCAATTCGCCATGTCAATGATTGGGACCCAGCAACAGTAATTATCCCTCTTAATCCACAATAAAAATTCCAATAAGTAAAAAAAAACGCATACTAATAAATTTTATTACGCAACGATTCAACTGAAACTGAAACCAAAACCCTAGATCTCACACTCCACTGAAAAAAAAACATAAAATTAAACAATTAAAAATAAAACCCTAGATCTCTCTTTAATTTACACTAACTCCACCATAACTGCTGCAAATAAACAAATGAAAAACAGAAAGAAATGGACCTGAACGGCGCTGTGGAAGATGCCACCGAGACCAATAGCGTCTTTGAAGATCTTGTTGATGTTCAAAATTGTGTTGTTCGTCTTCTCCGATCCACTATTAGTCACATCATACACATGCAATATCACCTCCGTCATCTCCTCCTCCTCCTCCTCCTTTAATCCCAGTTCAATCCAAAACAACAAACCCAACCCTATTTTACCAAAATCACACACGCAGATGAAGCTCTCTCTCTCTGGTGTGTGTGTGAGAGAGAAGAATTCGAGTTTCGGAGGACTGGGAGGTTTTTGTAATTTGGCCTCGAAATGCTAAAACTTACTTTTTAGTTGAAGAAGGAAGGAAGAAGAGTTCATTTCAGATTTGTAGTGCGGTAAAAGTTGTATTTAAAAATATATTAAAATAATATATTTTTTATTTTTAAAATTTTATTTCTAATATTAAAATATCAAAATAATTCAAAAATATAAAAAAATATATTTTTGTTTTTATTTTTATTTTTTCAAAAACCACAAAACAACAGTTAAACCACAACCATAAACAAATCCTTCATCGATTTTAAGGATCTAAAACAAACTGTGATTGATTAAGCATGATTTTTCTTTTATTGTTTAATGGCATGGAACGTTTTGGGTTTTCAACTTTGTTCCCTGACTAAACTTTTGTTTCAATTTAGTCCTTTTGATATTCATTTTATTTTATTGATAAAACGAGTAAAAAAAATATCACGTGCACGCCAAGTAATCATAAGTTTAATACCACACATTCATGGTTAAATTTCCATTATGTTTGTGTAGAAGTTGAAGTTTAAAATTGTATTATTAATTCAACGTAATTATATTATTTAGTGAGACTCAAAATTGCATTTTAAATTCAAAAATATTTTTTAATATATAAGCCAAGAATGATACATTTTTTCTATTGTGAGGCTAATTGTTTTTTACTTTGTATTTGATTATTGTGGTGTGATAAAAAAAAAGATAAAGATAATAAAAATACAAGTGATATTTATCTCGTGTACTTCATGTTTTATAAATACATAAATTTATTTTAAAATTATACTAGAAATATATTTATTTTATACATATGTTTTTATCTTTTCAATCAAATATATTTATGTTTTTATTGTTTTTATCTTTTTTGTTATGAGATAATAAATAAATGTTATTTTAAAGCAATCACTTCTTTATTTTTATTCAAAATTTACAAATTAAATCTCATATTTTTTTATTTGATTGACACAACAATATCCAAAATTAATTATCACATACAATATATCTAGTGTTATCCGTGGATCTCATTTTCCCATGAAATGAAAAAACACTTCTCTTTATATAATCTGAATAACTCATTTCAGATTATCATAGGTCCCAATTGAATTGCAAGATTTAGGGGTGGTTGTAACGGTTATAAGGTTTGATTTTAAAATTATTTTTTATTTAAAAATATATTATAATAATATTTTTTAATTTTATAAATTTTATTTTTTTGATATTAGTATATCATAATGATCTAAAATAAACAATAAAAAATTAATTTAAAGCAAAAAAATTTAAAAACTTGATTTAATCGCTATCCCAAACACCCTTTAAAATAAAATTTTTTAAAAAAATTAGCTTGTTTGTTTTTACATTTCAAAAATATTTTTTAAAAAACATTATTTTTTTATCTATTTAAAAATATATTTATTGTGTTTTCATATTATTTTTATATACTAATATTTAAAAAAATTAAAATTAAAAAAAATATTTTAATATAGTATCAAATAAAAAATAATTTTAAAAGTAACCACTCCAGGCTGCTACGTTTGATATTAAGCTAGATAGATGGGGACTGATCTACAGTTAATCCAAACTTTTCTTTCAAGTGGAAAAGGAATTGAATATTATTAAATTGGTCCTGGAGATTTGATAGAATAATAATTACACCCTAAAAGAAGGGCTTCTTTATATATTTAACAACTGTCTGGAATTTGGAGCAATAGAAGTTTACACTTTACAGTTATCGTTAGATGGAAGGAGTGGTGATTGGGATAAAAGTGGGACCCACAAATCGTGGCGATTATTATAAACTACAAAACCAGCAGCCGACAGTTTTCTTACTGTCACGGTCAAGCCGTCCCTTTTTGTTTAAATTTTAATTGTTTTTTTTTTTCATAATCATTGAGCTTAGCTTTATCTAGGGGATTAATAAATAGATGTGATTAAAAACTAATTTGAATGGGTTTTAAATTAAACCTATAAAAATAACTTGGTTAACGTGTAATTTAATTAATTATATTATATCTAACATGGTCGATACTAAAAACACTCTTTCTTGATTTATTTTTTTAAAAAATATATTATTATAATAAAAATAACTGATTCACAAATTAATTATATTAGATCCAACACTGTTTATTTTTTTTCCACAAATGTGTTTTTTTTTCATGGAAATTCAACTAAAAAGGATGTCCACCTTTAAATAATTGTGTCGGCAACTCTTTGAATTGTATAAAGTTATATAGTAGCGTAGTATATCACCCTTGATCTTCGAAAATCTCAATATCGATAAAATGTTTTGTATTATGGTAACTCTTGTAATTATAATNTAAAATATNTNATTTNATANAATTATTTTTAAGTTGAAATTGATTTGAAAAAATAGATATTTGTTTAAAATTATGATTGAAATTGAGGTTGAATAAAAAGTAGTTTAATGTGTTTGATTAAGAATGTTTTTGAAATTGAGGTTATAGAATAATTTTAAAACATATATATTAATATTAATAGTTTTTAATTTAAATATTATAAATTTAACTATTGCTATTACATCATAAAATAAAAATATTTTATATAAAATATTTTTTATTGTTCCATTAAATTATATACAATTTCATAACGTATAAAATATATCTGACAAGGACTGTATTTTCACAAATTTCTTAAGAGCGCAACAACATCAGGTAAAATATAATCAGGAATAAAATTGAGATTACGATCAAATTCTATAAATGCAGGGTCATCAAGCGATCTCCGTCTAATTTATGTAGTCATTGAATAATATTTAACACTAGTTTTTCGAATAAAGCACAATTAAAAATAAAAAATATTTTTTTATTTTGTTGGGTCGGACCTAGTTCAATGTATTTTTAGCGTTGAACGGACGGTCGGTCGGACCGAACAAGTGGAGCCATGCTCCTATGTTCACATGAACAACGGAGCATGCTCCACTGCAGTGATGAAGCCAGAATATTTTAAATAAAGAGACAAATTACTAATAAATACTTGATATTATATGTTATATAAACATGCGTTATATAGAGAAATCAATTTAAAACATATATGCTAACTCATATTAAATGAAATTAATTTAAAAATATTTTTAAAATAAAAACATTTACATTATTAATTATTTTCTTTGAGTTTTTATATTTTAAAACCGTTTTATAATGATTTTATTACAAACACATCAAAGATATTTTTCTCAAAATAGCTCAAATCATATAAAAAAAAAGTTTGCCAGAACAAAGATTTTGTAGTGATTTTAATAGAATGCATGTAAGAAAATTCAAAAATGAATGATTTTCCACAAAACATGCATTTGCTTTATTTGAATGTGTAGACACCGAGTATTCTTTTTCTCTTTTTTATTTCCCTTATTTTTTTTTATCTCCCTTTCCATTCATGGGACTTTTCAACTCCTAATTTATGTTTATGCACATAAACATGCTTATAAGAAGTTAAAGGTAAAAAAAATTAATGATAATTGGAGCATGACTTCACTATTCATAGATTTTTTTATCACAAGAAGCAGCAACAAGCTATTTTTTTTTTTTGTAAATTTATGGTTGTGTCATAGTTAATAAAAAGATCCACCAGTATAAAATTACGGTAAAAGCATTACTAAACAATAATATTTATAGGTATAAATGAACCTCACTCGTAGTCACAATACCAAACAGCGCCTAAGCATTTTTGACACAATTCATGTAGTGTAGTTAAAATTATGTTTTAATGTAATTATAATTTTAAATATGTTTTGTGAATTAACATGCACCAAAGTTTTGCGGTTACAAAAAAGCGATGCAAAAGCTATTGTAATGATAATAAACACACTAAAATACTTGAAAATATAGTAATTTTTGTTTTTAAATGTGTTTAAATTAATAATTTGTAGTGTTTTATTGTTTAATGTACTAATATAAAAAATAAAAATATTATTTTAATATATTTATAAGTAATATTATTTACAAATTAAATACATGAAATGCTGTCTAGCGGCGCATGCTAGATTTTTCATTGAAGAAAACGGGTAGAAAAAACAAACAAGGGAATTTTATGTGATTGTGATCGAACCCTAGATCCCTTTTGCTTGGACTTTGGGTGAGATGAAACTAGTTGCAAAGGGAGTTGATTGCTCTTCGGACTCTTAGACCGGAGATATTTAATGGTCAAGATGATCATTTCCTGTCATATCACGTCATTATTATCTTAATTTCTCCGGCGGTAAATCTTCTCGTGGCACCTTTAAAAGCCGTTACTTGTTGGAGGTGGGACAAGATGAGGAAGGTGATATTTGCCCTGTTTATTTTTATATTTTTAAAATAATTTAATTTTTTTTACTTTAAATTAATATCTTTTACTAAAAATAATTTTTAAAAAATAAAAAATATTTTAAAATACAAGAACAACCATACTTTTGAACACGGGCTATAACCATGAAATCATGTGACGCCCTGATGAGATCCAGTCGAGACTCACTTTTCTACGGGCCCAGGACGAGCCTAGTCCTCGAACTCCAGTTGTTTTCCTGTACTTGATAAACCCGACCGACCTCTGCTGGGTGTACTTGACAACAAAGAACATTATCTAGAATAAATTCCAAGTTAAGTTAAAAAAAAACAAATCTGGCTAGTAAAACTCAGTTGATTTATCTACATACAGCCCCATTTGCGTCCATGTCAAGGATTCTTTTAATTTGTTTTTTGAAAATATCTTTTTTTAATAGAAAAAAAATCTTGAGTCAAATTGTTTTCAAGTTGTATCTTCTAAATAATAATAAAAAACTAAATAATTCAAAAATTTAAATTATTTTCAATAAAATTTAATATTTTTTTATAAGAACATGTTTACGAGGATAGTAATGATTATTTTTAAAGTATTTTTTATTTATAAATATATTAAAATAATATTTTTTATTTTTAAAAATTATTTTTAATATTAACATATTAAAATAATTTAAAAATATAAAAAAATAATTTCAAGTAAAAATAAAATAAAAAAATTAATGTTTTAAAAAATATTTTTGAAACACGTGTATCTAAACCCGGAAGGGATGAGCTGTGAAATGTCCAATACCATGACGTCAGAAGCGTATCATGGTGACATATAGAGGCAGACAAGTGGATACCAGCTTTGCTGCATAATTGACCTGTCGGCTAATTAATAATTTGATCCACAGGAAACCTCGAGATAGACATGGATGTGGGTGCACAGATATTATTTTTAAAATATGTTTGGAAATATAGCTGTAGTTGTATTTTTAAAAAATTTAATATATTTAATATATTTTGAATTGTTTTAATAGGTTAATATTAAAAATAATTTTTAAAAAATAAAAAAAATATTATTTATATATATTTTAACACGAAAAATTATTTAAAAAATATCTGTAATTATATTGCCAAACACGCAATTAATATTTTGAGTTCTGAACTTCAGCAAATCGGCATCATGCAGCTCGACAATGCAGCCGATTCACAAATGGAGGCTGCTTCATGCCGTAACAATGCTTTGGATAATTACAGGGAATAGTTGGTTATTTTTTAGAGTATTTTTTTATTTAAATATATATATTAAAATGATTTATTTATTTATTTTTTAAAATTATATTTTATATTAATATATTAAACACTAACATAAAAAAATATTAATTTAAAAAAAAATCAAAATTTTTTAAAAACAATCTTAAAATATAAAAATAAACAGGCAAAATCACTCCCTTTCCCTTGAACCCATTTACCTTAGACGTAGAGCATCGGCCCCACACTTGGAGAGCTGGGTGTGCCCCAAGCATCATGGACTAAGGCTTTGATTTTTTATTTTTATTTTTAATGGGATTAGGTAACTCTTCTTCTGAGCCCAACATCCCTTTTAAATTTTTTTCAATTCATTACATATTATTTTAAATAAAATATAATATATAAAGGTTGAATAATTCTTCTACCTCCTATTTTATATATATAAAAAACGATTTATAAGCTATAATTACCCTGCAAATCTATCAAGTCTTCATTTTCTATTTGATATATATTTTAAGAATACCTTCTTTTAAAATATCATTATATTCTCTTTCTAAAAATATATTTAAATATTTAAAAGTTTCTAAATCTTAAAAAAAACTTTTTATACGGATTAACTATTAATTATATTAATTAAAAAAAATAAAATAAAACAGATTAATAAAACCAAATAATTAATCAATTATTCAGTCAATAAACATCACTACCAAACTAAATATATTGTTTGCAAAGAGGGGTGAGCACTGAGCACACATGCTTTTGATCACATTCTAGAAAATCTATTTTATTTCTCTTTCACTCCCTTTTAAAATATTAAAAAATTATTTTTTATAATTATCTAATAAATAATTTAGTGATAAAAGTTTAGGAACAAGAAATTTCCTCTCTCGTGGTTTCATGTTCGAATCATGCAGTTGCTAATATGATAACCACTGAAAATTTACATGGTTGTTAACTTCAAGACCCGTAAGATCAGTCGAAATATACGTAAACTGGTCTAAACACCCATATTAATAATAAAAAAAAATGCTACCTTGTACATTAGAATAATATCCTGTTACAAGAAAGCTTATTATATAAATTTTACTTAAAAAGTTATACGAGTTGAACGAGTTTTTTTAAACGAAAATATATATAATTTTTAATTTAATTGTTGTATTAAATTAAAATTTTGTAATCACATTTTACAAACTTGATTATATAGCGAATCAACTAGTTGTCTCGTTTTTATACTCAAATTAGACTAAAAAATTATTTTTTTCAAATTTTCTTTATTTTTCCTGTCATTTTAAAACACAGCAGGAATGCTAAATCTCAAGGGACAGAATATATAACCTAGATGTGTTTGAAACTCTTACAATCATATTCACTATGTAAATGAAGATAAAATACAGCTTAAAAGTAGAGAAGGAAAAAAAAGATGTGAAGAGGAGGCGTCTCTAGTGCACCTAAGGAATGATGCCGAGGAGAAGTCCTGAGACATGATACAATGCAGTGACTTTGAAATTGCCCCCGCAATGTAGACTGTTTAAGTTAAGGTAAGAGTGAAGAAAACTATCTGCCATCATTGGTCATCAACTGTGAAAAAACTTGGCTGTTTTTAATCTCTGAGGTACCATCACCACTGTCTGTTTCAGTCTCAGAGTTATTTGATGGATCTTGGGGAGCTATTCTAGGTGATGGGAGCTCCGGTGCATTCACATTGCTGTCTTCGCGTGGTTCTCTTGATGGTTCAGAACCAGATTCTTGAAGCTGAAATGCATGCTCCAAATTCCATAATACATCGCCCATGCTTGGCCTATCGACACCATAGTCAGCCACACATTTCTCTGCTGTCTCTCCAAATTTCTTCAAAGAATTTTGCTTTATCTGTCCCGCGAGATGAGGATCGATAATTTGCTCGAGCATGCCCTTCTTCTGCCATTGCATTGCCCATTCTGCTAAATTCACCTGCTCCGTAGCAAGTAAGGGATCAACTGCAGGCCTCGCACAAAGAACTTCCAAAAGCACCACTCCAAATGAATAAACATCTGATTTGTCAGTAAGCTGCTGTCTTCGGAAGTACTCTGGATCAAGATATCCAAAACTGCCTTTTACACCAGTACTTACATGAGTCTCATCCAGACATGGGCCTGATCGTGAAAGACCGAAATCAGCAACCTTTGATACGTAATTTTCATCAAGCAAAATATTTGTAGACTTGATGTCACGATGGATAATGCCTTGAGCAGAACCTGTATGCAGGTAGTGAATTCCTCTTGCTGCACCAATGCAAATCTCAAGCCTTTGCTTCCAGGACAGATGAGAACATCCCGGGCCATACAAGTGTTCCTTCAATGGACCTTTTTCCATGTACTCATAGACAAGGATCATTTCTGACTGTTCTTCACAATACCCAATGAGGGAAACAAGATGGTGGTGGCGTATCTTCGACAAAACTGTTATTTCAGATTGGAATTCAGGGAGCCCTTGCCTGGATCCTGGCAGACCCCTCTTTACAGCAACCTTTGTGTTGTCTTTAAGAACACCTTTGAAAACAATACCAAATCCACCCGAACCAATTTTCAGACGGTTATCAAAATTGTTGGTCGCCAACTGTACGTCAGCAAAAGGGATCTTCAAGCTGCGATATTCATTCACAGTCACTTCTGACATTCTACCATGAGTACTACCTCCATAAACACATAAAGGTGTCCAACCTGCACTTTCTACTCGTCTTGGTTTCGGTTTCTTCTTCTTGCATTTACAAGAAAGTGTTACTACAAAGACCATCAAACACAGAACAACAAAGCCTCCTATACTCGAACCCACCGCAATCCAAACAGTTCTCTTCTTGGAACCACTTTGCGAACCAGAAGGATTTATCATCTTCATGATCTCCACCCCATTCAAAATAGCATTGACTTTCAAAGGACCACTAATGGCCGAAGGTCCAACACTAACACGCACAGCCCCTAAATCATTAGAATCCACAATATAGTCTACATACATTGGAGATGAAAGTACATGGAATGTAAGGGATGACAAATCAAAATCACTTTCCGCGGAGTACTCGTTTAGGTACACATCAAAGTACAACTGATTAAGTGAAGTACTGACAATATCACAGAAATGTAATCGAACCAAGTGCCGAACCCCAACAGATCCCACTGGAAAATCCCATGTGATGTTAAATCTTGACTGAATTGGGTTATTATCCTTATTCAATTGCTGTGCAGTCATATATACATTTTCAGGTGCAATCTCCCTACTAGCTCCCCCACTCTGATAATTGGGAGCACGAGTAGTAACTGCACGTTTCGCAGCATATTTCAAAACAAGAAAATCCTCATCAGGAATCCAAGTTCTCCACACAGTATCATTAAAAGGCACCAATTTTGAACCTCCAACATTAATCCTATGAATTGTCTCTAAAACATGTGAAGAAAGATTCTTGTACACTTCAATTCCATTAGCACTAACCAATTTCGCTCCCTCATCAAGAATAAAATCCTTAGGAGCTGAAAACACTTCAATTGCATTCACAAATCCAAAACTTGATTTACCAACAGGACTAAACAAAATTTCAAGAGCATTATCATCAACTCTAAATACGTACTCTTTAAGCACAACAACTTTGGTACTAAAATCACTCAACAACAAATTCCCATTAACTAAAACACTAAACTTTGCAGTAGATAAATCAAAGCCTTGCGCTTTAAACGGAGAGAAATGTAAACGTATAAAGTGGGTCCCGTTTCTCTTAATACTGAACTTGTAGCTTGAAGCAGTAGTGAAAACTCTAGCCGTGTTGTACAAAGTTGGTGAATTTGGAGATGGGTTTTGGTTCTTGGGTGATATGGACTGGCCTTTCGAGGGAAAGATTGAACCTTGTGAAGTGGAATCAGCTCCAAAAATTCTGCTATCTGTAGGAATGAAAGAGGCGTTGGTGTTTGAACCACAGTTGATAAGGTAGTTGTCCGTAGGAGTGAAAGAGGTGGAGAAAGAGACGAGAGATAGCAGTGTCAGGGAGAGCAAAAGAAGTGTTTTGGTTTCCATTGAAGCAGGTTTTTTGGGGTTTCATCAAGAGAGATTGAAGGGAGAGCTTTTAAGACATGGAAAGCAGTACATGATTATGGTGAAGTGTTGAAGATAGGTGTGCTTGTGCAAGAACAGGATCAATTGAAATTTGACTTTTGAAATTAGTCTCCAAATCAAGTTTGACAACCACGAGAATAAAAAGCTTCTTCCTCTACATTTTTGTGTCTATTGGGAAGTACTGCTGCTACCCAATTTTTCATTTCCAGAATCTGAACATTAACACAACAAAATATTTGAAAACTTTCTATTAATCCATTAAAAAGCATTTTTAATTCACCTGATCCACTAGCTAGCAATGATATAGTTATGCACTGATGACTTATTACTTGTAGTCCACTAGCTTCACAAAGTGGACGACAGATTTCATCAATTCATTTTGCATTCCTATATCATACAGAATAATTTAGAAAACCCTAATTCTCAACACTAAAGGATCAGTTGACAAATAGAATTCTCAAGTGTCTATCATTCATCTCGGCCAAACCCCAAGTTTCCTGCACAGTTGCACAACACATGCCATAGCAATCAGCCCCTCAGCCATAAATTTAAGTTGGGGCGGAAAAAGATGTCAAAGAAGACACAAAATTTCTTCACCCTTTGACAAAGGGGTACCGCGCAATCAATTGCCATTATTATATTCTTGATAGCTCTGGCCCCTGGATGCTCCATCAGCATGTGGGTTTAGTGGCATCACCATCGTTAAGCAGATGGATGGGCGGTGTATTGCCTTTGTGGGCAAAATTTCTTTGAATTTGCTTTGCTTGGTGGATGTCATTTTCATGCATGTGTTACATGAATGAGCTGTAACCCTAATCATGATTCCATGAATTTTACCTCGAAGAGATGTGAGTGCTGCTGTTTTCATTATCTCTTAGAAGAATCCAAACACATTGAAGGAAACTGATTGAAAGAAGTATTTCATGGTAAAGTCATGACGAGAAAATATATTTAAAGGCATCGGAGAAAGACTGAGAAGATACATTATTAGCTAATCAATCTATAATGAAAAGCTTAATTCAATTAGATTAATGTGTTAGTCCTTTGGATTAAAGATGATGTCATCTTAATTTCCCAGATGAAAGAGCCCTTCATGAATTTCTTGGCCCAAAAAGACTAAGTGGGCTGCATTGGGGAGATCTGATGAGGTGGGCTTCGCCAGAATATCTGGTCTCATGAATTGGAGCTCCATTAATAACCACGAAAGAGCATTACTCTCTCATCTTCAATCCATTATGAACAGAACATTAAAAAAACAAAGAAAATCAAAATTCAATTAAGATTTCTGAGACTTAAAAATTAAAACAATGCACTGTTATTGGATTTGTTGGGTATATAAATCAATTTAGATCTATTATTTTTATTTCAAATTACATTGTTTTAGCTTTTTTAAATTCATCAATTTAGTCTACATCGAATCTAATGAAATTAATTAGATGATGTGATTGGATTTAATCAAGTAAATATCAAAATTAATTCAAATTAAAACTTGTTTCAAATTGGATTATGAATTTGAAATTTATTAAATTACTCAGCTTAATATCTATTTTTAATAAAAAAATAAAAGAGTAATATTTTTTTCACTGTTTTAAAACACGATATTATTTATTTGGTAGATTGATTCAAAGCTTATGCTTAGATTTCAATAAAATAAAATAAAATAAAAATTAATTTGGTATAACTAGATTAAAAACTTAGATTAATCCATAACTTGATTAATTTAGAAAAACCTAATAAAAAACAGATGAAAATCCATTAATTTTTTTAAAATTTAAAATAATATTATTTTTATTTTTTTATAAAATAAAAATTTGGTTAAATGAAATTAACCTAGGTAAAATCACCAAATTTATGATTCACAACTTGTCCACTTTAAAATCTATGCTTTCTTCTTGAAAAAAATAAAAACTCTTACGACCACGTCGTTTCGTAGATACTTAAGTCTTGAATAAAACCGACGCTAGAAATCTAATTTTCAGCGATGATCAAAATCCCCACTCTCTCTCTCTCTCAATTCTTTTCTCACTGTAAGTAATCAAAATAAAATCTTTTCTTGATTTTGATTTATAATTTCCAATTTCTAGGGTTTTTCTTTACAAACCTTTTTCTTTAATCTCCCCAATCTAATAAATCATTCAATATAATTTCATAATTCAGCTTAAATATGCATAAATTTCGTTGCTTTATACCGATAAGTATTGAAAATGCCTAGTCAATAGTTAATGTTAGGGTTTGTTTTGTTATTATATTGCAGGTATTTTGATGCTGGAAATCTCTTAAAGTTCCTTGCTTGAATCCCATTATGGTAAAGGAATTCACTTTTCAATTATTATTTTTTATTATTATATGTGTTTGTTGCTTTGTGTTTTTTAAGATTTGTAAATGTTTATCAAATTGACGCTGCTTAGGTTAGTCTCAGTAGTCACTGATCACGTTGCTTAAACTTGGAGATTAATTCGTATCCGATACGGGTGTGTGTTGTGTTCGACAAGCAAATCCATGTCGGACTTTGTTATTTTCCGACATTTTACTTTGATTTGAAATGTCCAAGTGGTGGTGCCCGTGTTCGAGTATCTAGTATCTTGCACAGGTGCTCCACGGTAAAGTGAGTAGCTTGAGTTATACACAGAACATTAGGTAGGTTGGTTGTTGAAGGCAAGCTCGAGTATTTGGTTGTTTGAGACCATGTGGTCGGAAAACAAACCTTTGCTGGTCTGCGCTTTGGAATGGATCAGTTTATTGGAACTTTAATGAGAGTATTTAATTGTGTATTTGGAAGTTTTGATATATTTGTTTAACTCTGAATGTTTTTAAAACCGCCTTTTGTTTTTAATCTTGATCATAAAAAATGAAACATGAGTAAACAGTTATACAGAAATGCTAGACCATGTTTTACTTTCAGAGAACATGTTGCTTGGACTTGGGACATCTGTATCTAATACAAGTTCATGGTCACCGTGCATACTTGTGTCGGAATCAGTTGCTATACAGAACTTCATTAAACTTTTTCGTTTATATTAAGTGTTTAAGTGTCATAACCCATGCCTAGTTATTTGACACGGGTGTTCTTGGGGGTAAAGAAAGTGCCAGAGTATTTTATGCAACATTGGGTGGCTTGTTGATACCAAAGCTCTCTTTCTCTGCCTCACAAGTGAGAACGGGCTGAGTTTTTTGAAGACATTGTTAGAGGCATTTTACCAGGGAATTGGAGGTTTTGATATGGTCAACATATGAATGTCTTGCCAAATGGGTTTCTGACCAGTATCTCAACATGTCTTCTTTGCTTTGGTCCTCGTATTCAAATGCTCAACATTTTTCATAACACTGAGGAAGGCTGAGCTTAAGTGCAATCTCGGTGTGATGTTTTATTTCTTTCATGATGCATAATGGGATGATGGTTTTCTGGGTGTGATAATTGGATGCAGGATCCTAATTTTTTAATTGATGAGAAGGCTGAAAGTAGAGTTTATATCGGTAATCTTGACTTGAGAATAACAGAGTAAGTAAATGTATGAATGTTGAATTCCTTTTCTATTCTTTTTTTCTGGTGCAAGTGTCAGCATAAATTCATATTATAATGTTTTGCTGTTTCATTTACTCTCTGCATCTTCTCCAGGGCTGTTCTCATTAAGATGTTTACTCCCTATGGCAAGATTTTATCTGAAGAATTTCTATGGCATACCCGTGGACCAAAACGTGGAGAGCCAAGGGGCTTTGCTTTTATCCAGTTTAGCACTAAAGAGGTAAGCTGGATGCTTCTTTTGCTTTTGTACCAAGGCAAACTCCTGATTTCCACATTTAAAGTGAGTATGCAGGAAGCTAAACTGGCCAAGGAGAAGATGCATGGGAGGTTAGCTTGTGGCCGCCCTTTGGTTGTTCGTCTTGCCAGCGAGAAATACGTGGATGAAGCAGCACAGGATTCTTCCACAGCACTTGGTGAGGCAAAGAAAGCTGGCCTTACTGGTAGCACTTTAGGGCAGACAAGTCGTAGTGCCAAGATAGCTGCAATAAAGAACAAATTGAGAGCCTTGGAAGAAGGGGGCCCTAGTGTGAAGAAGCAGAAGCAAGCTGACAGTGACTCTTGTAAGGATAGTCTTGACCACTCGCAAGAAAGGGATAGGTGCTGAAGAGAACTTTGAAAACTAAAGGGTTTCAAAACCCATTTACTGTTTCTTGGAATATACTCAGTACGGTTTTAGCCTTAGATTATTTTGATACATAACATCATGGGAACATCATCTGCTGTGGGTTTCAATTGCTTGAGTTTTGTGCATTACCTTCTGGCTTGGTTACTTTTATCAAAATTGTGCTGCTAACATTTCTAGGACTATGAAAATTGATTTTATCATATAGATTCTCATACCCCTTTGAAATGAAAATCAGGATGCTTTGACAAATATATATGTATTTGGGGAGAAATGTTTTTTTTGTGGAATGGACAATTTTATTTATCTGATTTGATGAAATGTAAAGATGACTTGGCTGTTTTTCTTCCTCTTTCTGTTTCAATGAAAGGATGATATATGGCCCAGACAACAGCTTAAAAGGAAAGAAAACATCTCGGAAAAGGATGCAATGAGATGCTCAAAACGGCTCACTGCTTGCTTAGTTATTCCGTGTATGTCCATTGGCTTCTTTCTTTGTGCGAATAAAGCTGTCACCATTAAGTAAGCGATGTTTAGTCTTCCTGGTTTGCAATATGAGGTTTTTGTTCCTTCCTGGCTTGGTTAGCAACATTTGAATCGAACTGCTTTTGCCTTCATAATCCCGGATAATGTTGCTTTCGTGATTATCTGATTCATGGGAGGCAAATACCAAATGGTAGCTGGCTGATAATACTTCTTGTATTTGGAGGTGTTTTACCAGGACCTCACCTTACATGTTTCCTCACCTCACCTCTTCACTTACTTTTATGTAGGTTTTATCTTCCTAGCAAGTAGAGATGACATCCAGGTTGATTTTTCCTTTGCAATACGAATGGGAATGGCTAAGTTTTTGTTTGTGCTAGCCTGCGAATAATGGAGAATTCCACATTAGCCACTTTTTCTTGAGAATAATATGTTTTATATGTTCTACTGAGTACTGGTTGTCTTCCTCTCCATGTTTTCACATGATTTCTCATTTTAGGTTTGACATTGGAACTTTTAGTACAACCGTTTTTTATTATGTTCTTCTTGGCTTTTTCCTAAACAATTTTGTAATGCTAAATTTTGACATCAAAATCCTTTTCATGTCAAGATGGATGCAGTTGTTTACCTTGCAGATGTCTATGACAAAGAGAGGTTTGAATGACACACTTACATTAAATAAAATCCAATGTTTGAAACAAAAATCTAAAATTTGAATGAAAACAATGTAATAGTGAATAATCTAAGATATCAAATTACAAAAAATAAAAAAAATACCGGGAAAGCATGCAAGACATACCAACAAATAAAATAGCAAGAACTCTCAATAAAAAAACAACTTATTAACGGAAGTTAAGAATCTAAAATAATATTTAAAATGAAGGGGTGAGTTCAACAAACTTAATAAGGGAATAACATTTAATATATATTTTAGCTATTTATATTATACATGAATCTGATTTAATCATGAAATCTTAATTATTATTTTTTTTTTGTAATCTTTCTCTCTCTCTCTCTCTCTCTCTCTCTCTCTCTCTCTCTCTCTGGGCTCTGGGATGAGCAGAGTGCTTAGGGGCTCTGGCATGATGTAACATTGAACATGTTGAAGTATAGAACCACAGGAAATTCACCTTTTTTTCACTAATTTTTTTTAAAAATATTTTTTGTAAAAACAAAATCAATTTAACCCTTAATTTTTTTTTTAATTAACCCACTCGACCGTGACTTAAGTTTTTAAAACTAAGCATGATATGAATAAGAAATTCAACAACATATCATCTAGAAACGTACCTTCATAAATCTTAATTCCTTGGGGTCCCTTGTCCTGCAAATAAAAATGCTATCAAAGAGAACTCCTTACCTTGACCATCACTTTCCTCTTATAATCCGTGGTTAAGTGATCTAGAAACAAAAATAATTGAAGTATGGTAAGGTATAAAAAAAAAACCCATAAATTTCATCCTTTTTTGCATTTCAATTGTAACTATCATCGTAATTATAAAACCCGACTCGGAAGTTAATTCAAGATAAAACTTAAATCATGAGCCGAGAGGGTTAACTTATGTTAACATAATTTTTTAAATAAAAAAATCAAAATGATGTTATTTGAATGAGAAGAAAATTCAAACAAAAACATTAACTAGTTGAGAATTGGAGTTTATTACGGGTCGATCTGAATTTCTGACTAAGTCAGATAAGATCAATGTCTTAACTCATTTCTTTTTTAACTCGGATTGAATCAAGCTCTGGATTAGACAGGTTCTAGATCAACTTACTAGGCTGGTCTAGATTTTATAACTAGGCTTATCATGGACTTCAAATCATTCCTTTAGATTTTTTTAATTATCCATTAATTAAAATATAAATACACAGAAACCACATAGTGAAAATTGAAAATTGAAAATAATACACAATGTGAAAATTGAAAATAATTTAAGGTGATGAAATCAATTAAAAATCAGATTTTATCCAAAAGAGAGTAATGGATGTGAGTTTTGACAAGCTGCCAAGTCTTAAAAAATGAGGATTATTATTATTATTATTATTATTATTATTTAAGAAAGAGAATAAGTCTATTAGTTAATGTTAACATATATGATCTAGACAACAACTAAGAAATATTTATATATAAATGCCACATATTTATTATATTTCCCACCATGTTAATTTTTTTAAAATATAATATAATTATTCAATGAAAAAAAGGGAAAATAAAACCTGAAAGATTAAAATATTTTTTTTTGATAAAAAGAACAAGGATCAAAATATAATTTGACAAAAAATTAAAGCTCCTATTCTCACTATGGAAAAAGTAAAAAAAAGGTCAACCGACATTTTCAACTTCACTTCCTCCTTATGAGTATGTTTGGTATTGCGGTAGATGTTGTAATTGTAGTTTGAAAAAAATTGTTTTATAAAAAGTACTTTTAATTGAGGTTGGTTTGAAAAAATAGGTGTTTGGTTAAAACTGTGGTTAAAATTGAGGTTAAAGAAAAAATAGTTTAATGTGTTTGATTAATAATGCTTTTAAAATTGAGGTTATAAAATAATTTTAAAAATATATATTAATATTGATGATTTTTAATTTAAATATTGTGGATTTAACTATTGCTATTATATCATGAAATAAATCATACTTTATATAAAATATTTTTTATTATTCCATGAAACCATTTATAATTTCATTACGTACGAAATACATCCAACAAAAATTACACTTTCCATAATATTTTTAGCATGTAATAAAATTAGATAAAATATTATTAGGTATAAAATCCACTCTAAACTAGTTTTTTTTAAATAAATGTTAAAAAAATTAACACACTACTTAAAATAAAAAAGTCACGCAGGCAAGTGAACAGTGCAAGAGAATTGCACTGTTCACTATTTTTAAGTGAAGAATGCAATTCCTTGTACTGTTCACATAAACAGTGTATACTATACACTGTTCATGTTAAATTAACATAAACAATGAAAAAAAAGTAAGAGCGTGTTTGGTAATGTGGTAGCGGTTGCTTTTCAAATAACTTTTTGTGCTGAAATGCATGGAAATAATTTTTTTATTTTTTAAAAATTATTTTTAACATCACCGTATAAAAACAATTCAAAATATATAAAATATATTAAATTATAATTAAAAAAAATTTAAATTTCGTGGTAACACGGTTTCGACCGTGTTCGCAAACTGAGTTCTAAGAAATGGCTGCTTTTCTTTAACTGTGTTTCTGACACAGAAATTAAGTAGGACCAATAAACAGTATATCAATTTTTACCTTATCCAAACGCTATGCAGCCGCAGAGCCAGGTACCTCTGACCTCAACAAAGTCATCACTCTACTCTACTCTCTTCAATGGCATCAAGACTTCCATTTCTCCACTCTCCGGTTGTCCCATCCCGCCGGCCATGTTTCATTTCCCGCCAAAATACTCTTATTACCACTGCTAACCCCACCAGAAGAACGTTGCTATCAGCAAATAACGGGAACCAGACATCATTTCTTTCACCTCAAAAGAACCCGAATTTGATTCGATCTTCTGTAACTGTTAGATCCAATCTGAATCTGAATTTCCCTCTTATTTCCCCTACTGATCCATGGGGTATGTGGACTGCTCTCTTCGCCACTGGCGCTTTCGGTATCTGGTAATTCACCTTCCCTTTTCTTGCCTTTTCATTATAATATTTTGGTGTTTGTCTCAGCTGTGCAATCTGGGCTGTTAGTTGAATTCTGTATGCATGAACGTGGAACAACATTTAGTTGTCAAATTGACTTTTTTTAAGGTGAGTTTTGATGATTTTTATACGGTGATGTGAAAACCGTCGGACAAAGACATCTGAAAAGGAATGAATTTAATGTTTTTTCAGACGAAAAGTACTTACAGGTTGTTTGGTAACTTTAGATCGAATCAATTCAATGTGCTAAAATAGTTGGAATCGATTTTAGTATAGAATTGTTTCCAAAGAAGATTTTAGAGTTAATTGGAATGGTTGAGGTGTATGTTTGATACTGTGAACTGATTTGTTACTGTTTCTGTTAAGGTCAGAGAGGACCAAGATTGGAAGTTCATTGAGTGGTGCATTAGTGAGTACTTTAGTTGGACTAGCAGCTAGTAATTTGGGGATTATTTCATGTGAATCTCCTGCTTATTCTATTGTACTGAAGTTTCTGCTACCATTGGCTGTTCCATTGTTGCTGTTTAGAGCTGATTTGCGACGTGTAATTCAGTCTACTGGGACTCTTCTCTTGGCTTTCTTGTTAGGATCAGGTAATAATCAAACTTTTGATAGTCATTTCTTGTAGAGAAAATTAGGTTAAATGGGTTTTGATAAATAATGGGGTTGGGTTTGTAAAGAAAATTGTTTGTTCTTCTTTTTTATCCGGTTAGAAATTGGTTTTTGATGGTTTTGTTGTGTGACAGTTGCGACAACAGTTGGAACAGTATTAGCCTATATGATGGTGCCAATGCGAGCACTAGGTCAGGATAGTTGGAAAATAGCAGCTGCTCTCATGGGTAGACATATTGGTGGAGGTATAATTCTGCTTGGTTGGCATGTTTCTTGCAATTGTATAGTATCCTCATTCGTGTAGTCATTGATGCCTTTTTTGCATTTGGAACTCATCATCTTGACTGATTTGGTGATTTGTATGGTTTGATAACTGTGTAGCTGTGAATTATGTTGCCATTTCGGACGCTCTCGGGGTATCTCCATCAGTTTTAGCTGCTGGGCTAGCTGCAGATAATGTTATTTGTGCAGTGTATTTCACATCATTGTTTGCTTTGGCATCTAAGATTCCTGCTGAGTCTTCAGCATCAATCGATGGTATGCAACCTTCCACCTTTACATTACTTGAATGTTAGCAATTCCACTATCTTTTGGTGGATGAGTTACTTGTTAAGTTCTGTTACATGTAAATGATTCAGAATTCTTCATTTTGATTGTTATACATGACTGCTGATCTTGTCCACCCTTTAGACTTTTATCCTTAGTTCCCCTGCCGCCCTTTAGACTTGTATCCCATCTGTTGCTGTCCTATCTTATGATTGCCTTCATGCCTTGAACTTGACTAGTTGAATATTTTCTGGCAGGTTCTGGAATGGACAGCGGGTCTGAGTCAGGCAACAAGCTTCCTGTTCTGCAGACTGCCACTGCCCTTGCTGTGTCGTTTGCTATCTGCAAGGCTGGAGAATATATCACGAAGTTCTTTGCACTTCCAGGAGGCATCCTGCCAGCCGTTACAGCCATTGTTGTTATCCTAGCAACCGCATTTCCAACCCAATTCAATCACCTTGCACCATCTGGTGAGGCTTTGGCCCTGATTCTGATGCAGGTGAGCTGAGTTTTAGACAACTCTGTTTATTTAGTTGGTTTGCATCAACCATGAAGAAGCTGAATTGCTCTAAGTTTAGCTGTTAAAACTCAACTCCATAGCTCGTCAGTAAATTGCTTTCCGAGCTCTTTTATCTTGCCCTTTCCTCATTTTATCTCCTTAACTGTGAAAATAATTTTTTTTTGTATCTAATAAAAAACAACACGCCTTCAATTTTCTTTCTGATAAACAGGTATTTTTTGCTGTGGTTGGTGCAAGTGGAAACGTATGGAATGTGATCAATACTGCGCCCAGCATTTTCTTGTTTGCTTTGGTCCAGATTGCCATTCATCTTGCTGTGATCCTTGGACTTGGAAAGCTATTTCGCTTCGACCAAAAGCTGTTGCTAATTGCATCAAATGCTAATGTTGGAGGCCCCACAACTGCATGTGGAATGGCCACTGCGAAAGGGTGGAGTTCGTTGGTTGTTCCTGGCATTCTTGCTGGCATTTTCGGAATTGCCATAGCGACTTTTCTTGGCATTGCTTTTGGAGCAAATGTTCTTCAATACATGTGCAAGTTTTAAATTTGGAGGTTGGCTTAACTTGTATAATCTGTATAATAAGAAACAATTCCATGCACCACCCCTCGATTCCTTCTTGATACATCATTCTGCTTACCATTGTCTTCCTTCATATTTGATGTAGGTAACACATTGTTCACTGCTAGCAAAACTCAATAATTTGTCGGGTTTGAGTTATGTTCACGCACCAAAAAATCTAAAATTGCAAGCTAATGACCAAACCCTCTGCATTTTGAAATTGGAAACGAGCATCAAATTGTAGATTTGAAGTTATTTAACCTTAGCCTCCTCTTGAAATGTCTTTCAGCCACATTTTCCTTGGTTCGATATTGAACCAAAGTACGAAATATCTGGTTCAACAACTTGAGTTATGGTTGAACTCGGCCACAGACTTGAGAGTTGAGACATGGCTGAATTAAGCCTTATGAGTTGTGGTCGATCCCGAACATATAGACTTGAGAGTTGAAATTCTTAATGCATCTACCTTGTAGTTAATTGGCTAATTACACATGATATTGACTTTGTTTATATATATATATATATATATTTATTTAATTTATTAATAAATTTTTTTTTATCTGTAATATTCATCAAACATTTAATTAATGAATTTAATATTTGATTAATGAATCTAAAATAAAGATAAAGTCTTTAGAACAAATGTTTTGCAAAGAAAAATATAAAGTTGTTATAACTATGAGATTCCTATTGCATCAATACATTGTTCTTAAATGTTCTTGGTCAATTATCTATTAAGACTGATCATTAGATATAGCTGTTGAGATTTATACATTTTATGTTCTTTCCTTTATGAAATAAAACAGTTTTCTCATGAATTGAGGTATGAGAGATACTTAGAACTAATATGAAGGTACTTGTTAGATGACATGTATACTGAACTGACTCACATGAGAATCTTATATGGAGATATCATTTGTGTCTATGAAAAGGCTCACGTAATGGTTGTATAAGTGATCATTAGACTTGAAATCACCAAGTTATCTTATATAAGGAGTGTTATGTTTTGATCATGACCGCACATTGTCCTAATCAAGGGTAACAAATAAGCAGATATTGGGTATAACATGAACTATATGAAAGTATTTAAATAATTAAGAGATGATTCATCATCCTAAGTGAATTAAAATAAATATTACATCTGTTCTCAAATAGTATTGATTGTAAATCCCTACACAAGATGGAATGAGATTAGTAAAAAGTTTCAAATCTTATTCAAATAATCTATGACTATAATATTGAAAACAAACATGGTTTGACATAGTAGACACACTCTATGCTATAATATCTAAATCAAAATATTATTGATGAAGAAATAATAATTACACCAAGAAACCCGTCATTGAAAGGTTAAGTCAAATCACTTATGATTTTTCTAATATCTAGGAGATCATGATAGGTTACTAGACATTGTATTTAATCTTCAAATATAAATCAAACAATTGTTGAATTGATAATAAATCAATTAATTTAATTTATTTTATTTAGAAATGTGATTTATATTTTGGCCAACTTATTAGGAAACCTAATGGGTCATACATATAAGAATTATTGGTTAGAAATTAAAATGTGTCGATTAATATGACTTGATTGTAAATAAGTTTTAGAAATTGGGTACTAGAGTGTACATTATACATGGAATTACAAATCTAGATCTAAAAAAATCAAGTAGGGACTAGATTAAATAATGTTTTAAAATTAGCCTAAAACAATATATGTGATATTATTTAAGGGCTAAATTGATATTTTTTTTATTTATAGGGTTTTTAGGTTTCCCTATAAATAAAATATTATGCCTCTTATTTCTTTAAAGTTTTAAGGTGAGAAAAGTACAATACAGAAACACCTAAACACAAAAGAAAAGAGCTAGCACTGTAAGATATATCAATCTCTTTCTCCTAAAAGATTTTAAGAGATTTATCACAGGTGATTCGTGTGGATTATTTTTGGAGGCCAAACATTTTAACGGCTTGTGATTTACAACAGCCCAACCTTAAAGCATATATTCAAAGCCAAAAAGAAGTTCAGATCCTCAGGTAATCTTCGCATAAACTCTAAACAACTTTAGATTTGTTTAACCGGATTCTTGGGACTCCTGATATTAAATTTACCGTTTCTAGCTTGTTGCTGCGTGTATGTGTTTCGGAAAACCTAACATAAACATAGTTAAATTTGACCATAAAGGTGACAGGATTTCAAAAACAACTTTCATAGAAAAACATCACACTCAAACATAACTAGCACAAATGACCAAGCCTTGACATATACAAAAAAAGAAAAAAATAATCAAACAAACAAAACTCTCCAAGGACAAATCCTTTCACCTATTTCCTCTCTAAAAACCCTTAATTAATGGTTTATTCAACATAAACACTTTACCTCCCTCTCTTTCCCTCATCAATAATACCTGTCTATTTATACACAAAATGAAAACTTGAAAAATCAGACTTCAAGTGTGAATACAAATGATTGGTGGCAGCGTGAATGCGGCTTATAGATATCGGTCAATGGTTGGTGGCTACCATCATTGACCTTCTGGATTGAGTTTACTATAGCGAATTCCCCTTTTACACTCAATCGAAGGATGTCATTCCAAGTATTAACTTCAATCTGATAAATGCCTCTCCTTTCAATGGCTTTGTAAAGATATCTGCATCTTGATTATTTATTTTGCAAGATATTAGTTCATCATATTTGTTCTTCACATGCTCTCGGATAAAGTGATGACGTGTATTAATGTGTTTACTTTTTTCATGACACATCAGGTTCTTTTCTAATGTAATTGCTGATCGATTATCAATATAAATCTCTATAGGATTTTTTTAAAGAAATCCCAAATGCTTCAGCATATTCCTTAACCAAATTAAATGGCATATAGTTGAGTTGACAACAACATACTTGGCTTCACAACTTGACATTGGATGACCATGTGAAAGATGTATCTCCCATAAAAAAGACAAATCTTATTGTGCTTTTTCTTTCATCCAAGTCTTATCCCCAATCACTATCCAAGTATCCAACAAGATTTAAGCTTTTACTCAAAGTATAGAATGTACCTGCATTCATCATTCCTTTGATGTAACAGATAATTATCTTGGTTGTATTCAAGTGAGACTAATCTAGTGTCTCTATATATCTCCTGATAAATCCTACTCTATAAAGTATTTTTGGTCTGGTACATGTCAAATGCCTTAAACTTCTCACTAAGTTTTTAAAGTGGGTTGGATCAACATTTCTTACTTTACTCTTTCTTGATTCCACTCTATTTTCAATTGGAGTTGATACCGAATTGTAGCTTTCTATCATGAAATTTTCAAGAATATCCTTAACATAACCATTTTAGGATACAAAAATCCCTTTCTCTTTCTATATCACTTATAGGGTAAGCAAGTATTCCATTATACCAATGTTTGTCATCTCAAACTCTTGCACCATACTTTTCTTGAAATCCTCAAACATGGTAGAATTGTAGCTGGTGAAAATCATATTATCGACATATAGGCATGCAAATAGTGTGCTTCCATCATCTTCTTTCTTAACATGTATTTGGTGTTCATATATATTTTTTTTAAAATTCATTTTTCTTGAAAATACCTGTAAATTTTGGTATTCCAAGCATGCAGAGCTTGCTTTAAACCGTAGAGGGCTTTCTTCAACTTGTATACTTTGCCTTCATTATCGGCTTCAATGTATCAAAGTGGTTGTTCAACATAGATATTTTCTTCTAAGAATCATTCAGAATGTTAACTTCATATCGAGTTGATAGATCTTTCATCTATGTTGTGAAGCTAGTGAGATCATTAATCTGAATGTCTCTAATCGGGCTACATGAGTAAATACTTCTCCATATTCAATGCTTTCTATATGTTTATAGCCTTTTTTAACTAATCTTATTTTGTATCTTTGTACTTCACCTTTTGCATTCTTCTTTATCTTATAAACCCATTAACATCAATTGCTTTCTTGTAGATTAGTCAGCTTTCAGGTATCATTCTTCTCAATGACATGTATTTCTTCATACATTGCTTCTATCCATTTCTCTTCTATGATAACTTCATTGAAGCTAAATGGATCACTATCTGTGAAGAAACAAAATAGATATGTATCTTTAATGGCTTCAGTGACATCATAAAAATCTTTCAAGTTTTATTAATCCTTATTAGTTCTTCTAATGAAGATGTTGATGGTGATGGTGGTGATGATGATGATGATGATGATGATCCAAGTGTTGATGTGTTTCTCTTGTTAAATACAGGGAATCTATATACCGGAGTTTGTGGCTCATCTGTTGATACTATTGGACCTTTTGTAAGTATTGTTAGTACTTCTACTTAATTTGCAAGGATTAGATCAATATTGATCCATTTGACTTCTTATTGATCATTATTCCATTTCCAAGTTTTATGTTCTTCAAAGATAACATCTCTACTCATAATCACCTTCTTTATGATAAGATTATACAACTTGTATCCCATCCTTTTATCATCATATCCGACAAAGATACATTTCTTACTTTTATCATCGAGTTTGATTCCTTTTAAATCTGACATCTTTGCATAGGCCACACAACTAAAGACTCAAAGATGAGTAACACTTGGTTTGTGACCACTTCATGCTTGTTCTGGAGTGACAACTTGTAGAATTTTGGTGGGGAAACGATTCGGTGAATACACTACATATGACATAACTTCGGCCTAATATTGTTTGGGTAGTTTCTTTACTATGAGTAGACTTTTTGCCATATCCAGAATAGTTCGATTCTTTCTCTTAGCTACAACATTTAGCTATGGTGTATGGGATGACGTTGTCTAATGCCTGATGCCTTGTTGTTTACAGAAAAATTCAAATTCATTTGATGTATATTCTCCACTTTAATCAAATCTCATGGTTTTGATGTTATAGCCACTTTTCATCTTAATAATTGCTTTAAACTCTTTAAAACAATTTAACACTTTTGACTTCCTCTTCAGAAAATATACCCATGTCTTTCTACTATAATCATAAATAAAAGTAAAGAAGTACCTATTATGTCCAATTAACATTGGCTTTATAGGACCACACATATCAGTGTACACCAACTCCAATGGTTTTTTTGCTTTCTAGTTGACCTCTTTAGTGAAACTAGCTATATGGTACTTGCTAAGAATATAGCTTTCACGGATTTCATCTGAATGATCAATATGAGGCATACCTTTGACCATCTTCTTACTTGTTAGTATCTCCAGACTTGTAAAATTCAGATGTCCAAGCTTTAAGTGCCATAACCACTCTTCATTGTTGGTGATGACACTCAAACACTTTATTGCATCATATTGAATGTTTAGAGAAAATATCTTATTTTGGACATCTTCACATAGGCAGTTAATATCTCACTATAGTCCTTGAATGTAAGATAATAATCCTTCATGAAAAGAGTATAACTTTTCTCTAGAAGTTAGCCTACACCCAGCATGTTATGCTTTATGACTGGAATTTAGTAAACATCTATGATATAGCTATGATTTCCATTCTTCAACCTAATTGGGATGTTTCCTTTACCTTCTACTAGAACTTTTGAGGTATCTTCAAAAGTGACTTGCCTTTAAACAGTTTCATCTAAATTACCAAACAGATCTCGTTGTCCATATATGTGATTGCTAGCTCCAGAATCTAGATACCAAACATTCTTCTGATTGTTACTTAGTCCTTGTTGGATAAATAATGCAGTTGATCCTCTTATAGTGGTATCTTTCTTTGTATAGATGGCTTGTTTATGCTCCTCTGATGGTTCTTTACTTTGACATTCAGTGTTATAATGCCCAAATTGATTGAAATTATAACAATGGATATTCGTCTTGTCATAATTATTATAACCGCTTTATTTTCCTCTAGGAGTATATACTTGTTGTCCTCGTCCTTCTCTAGTGTTGTTTCTAACACCTCTATCTTTCAATCTTGTATTCTAAGATCTTCTTTCTTGAGATTATTGAAATCCTCTCTGTCCCTGTTGATCTCTTCTTATAGTGGTATATCCCCTTCTTAAAGTCCCTTCTTAGTCATATTTCCTTTTTTTTAGGGATAATTTTTATTGCAAGGCATGTTTTATTACCTTATCTCTTTTCTTTTTTCACAATCTTCTATTCACGAGCTTGTAAAGAATCCATAAGCTCATCCACTATCAACTTGTCCACTTCTTTGGACTCTTCAATATCGATAACAAGATAATCAAATATTGGATTTAAGGATCTCAGAATTTTCTCAATAATCTGAACATCTATGAGGGCTTCTCTATTTCTTCTCATATGATTGACTATCACTATATTTCTTGTGTGATAATCAGAAATATATTCCGAGGACTTCATTTGCAATGATTCAAATTCACCTTGCAAAGATTGGAGACGAATCATTCGATTCTGTCAATACCTTTGTATTATTGTTAGAGAGCCTCTCATATTTCCTTTGATGTTTCTACAGAAGTGATGATCTAAAATGTGGCTTCATTAAGACCTTGATAAATAATGGTCTTGGCTTTGTTGTCTTTCTTTCTATTAGCTTTGGGAACTTGTTTATGTGCCTCTTGTAGAGAATCTTCTGCTTCTTTGGAGTTTGGTTCATCATAATAATATCTCATTATCTATATACACTTGAGCCAATTATCATAATTGTCTTTGGTCTGATACACCAATTATCATAATTGTCTTTGGTCATCTTCGAGATGACTGTTGTTGCATTTTCTGTAGTCATTTTATTCTTTGAATTACCATATCACCTTGAAGGAGTTGAATTTGACGTAATGGACACTGCGGATGAATCCAGAATGATCAAAATAGTAGGGAATTGATCTAATTCGATTGAAAACGAGTCATAAATAGGCTGAATCGGTCAAAAAACCAATTTTGGATGTCGATCAGTTAACTGAGGTTGAGCCAGAAATATTCCAGGAATATTCTTCAGCAGATGGCTTGATGGCTCAGTTAAACGGATTTGGAGGCTTGACTGATGGTGCGGCTTGGGCGACTCGCCTTGGCTCAAATATGGCGTACGTGTACGTCTTTCGTCTTCTTCCTTTAGGTGTAGGGGCTACTGAGCAAATGTTTCAGGCAGCATTTGTGGATCACCACAGGCTCTGACTGGACTGATATTTGTATTGTTTTGTTCATAATGAAGAATACTACGCTGTGAATGTGTTTTTCACAACTTTGAAAATTCAAATGTATCTAAAAAATTCCTTAATTTTTTATGAACGAGATTCTAATATCAATTATTGGTGGGAAAGACCATAGGTGATGGTTTTGAAAAACACAGGGAAGATAAAACAATCATAAACAACAAACTTACATGAATTGCAAACTCTCAAATTCTCACCCTCTCTTGCTCTTCAGCCACTGGTCAACTGTACTTGAATTGCCTATAGAAAGTCAACTGCACTTCCAGCAGTAACCATTGTATATTCTATAGCTTATGTATTACACATTTCTGAACTGTGCTGAAATAAATGACACTAACTAGAAGAACATATATTGAAGAATGGCTGAGGAGGTCAGAATGTCAGATTGATGCATAACATTCACATAAATCAATCGTGCAAGAGACATTTCAGACCTCATCTTTTTCTTTCAGATTGGTAAGATGTGAAAATATGTACTCTAATATGCTCCTGACGTGTCCCCGTGTTGAGAAGTACTTAATATCTAAAGAATCTGTAACCAAGTGAAAGGGACTTGAATTGGTTCAGCACACAATTATGCATCTTAATGTATGCAAATATGCACATAAAAAGTCATTTTGGATAAATCATCATTTTCGGTGCTTATGAAAAGGATTTATAAATGTATTTATAACACATTCTGCAGTTATTATCTGTCTTTTCCTGCTTATAAGAGGCATTTTCTCATATTTAAGTGTTTTTGACTTTCCAGATTGAGCCAAATCGCATTGTTTGCAGAAAGTGATTTACCACAAATGGGGTTTTAAATGTGCATGAATCATGCTGTTTCTTGGTGCTTTCACTAATGATGGTGACTAAAAGACAGGTCTTATGTCGTATACAAATGCTTTTCAAAGGCTGTTTACTTATAGCACTTTTAAAAAGTTTGCAATTGCAGGGTTACAATTTGCAACTTAGTGCAAGGGCCTCCTTCCATAACAACTGCACAAGGCAAAGAAGATGAGCAGCATGACAGTCTTCAGGCTAATCTTCCTTGTGGTGTTTCTTGGATGGCTCGTAGTTTGGATTATGTTGCCAACGAAGTTATACCAAATTACATGGGCTCCCAAGCTAAACAGCAAGCTTAATTCAACGTATTTTTCAGGACAAGGTAGGTTTTCGATTATCCATTCTCAATCCAGATAATCATTCTGTTGTTTTCCATTTCATTTCATTCTTCTCATTGATTATTTTTGTACCATTGCTACAGGCACAAATCTACTGCTCCTTTCATTCCCGATGATGTTCATTGCTGCCTTAGGATGCATTTATCTCCATGCTAAGAAGCAGCAGAGAAGTTCATACTCCAAAAGGTTTTCTTTTCTTACTAGTTCACTTCAGTTCTTTCCATTATTTTGATACTAAAGAATGAAACGTACGTTCGATTCTTGGAGTTTACCACATTACTGTACATTATACCGGTTGCAGTGTTGTTACAAGCAATCGTTTGTCCTTCTTAAGACGTCCGGCTCTCGTGATGGCTCCTCTTGGAACTGTTACTGCAATGGAGCTTGCTTTTTTAGCCATGTTTATTGCACTCTTGATCTGGTCTCTTGGAAACTACTTGTATGTCAGTTTTGGTCATCTCCACATACATAAACAAGGGGAGAAAGTGTAAGGCATATCCCTTTCATCTTTTTGTTCATTCCCACTTAGCTGGAATCAATTTTTCATGAAAACCTCTCATTCTTTCAGTTTGTAGGAAGTCTTCTTCAAAATTCTTTCACTGAGGTGTTTCTTTTCATCAATTATTGCAGGTGGCAAGCAAAGTTTCGCAGTGTATCGTTGCGACTTGGATATGTTGGAAACATATGCTGGGCTTTTCTCTTCTTTCCTGTAACTCGAGGATCTTCAATTCTGCCTCTTGTTGGACTTACCTCTGAGTCCAGTATCAAGTATCATATCTGGCTTGGTCATCTTTCGATGATTCTTTTTGCAGCACATACTGTAGGTTTCGTCATATACTGGGCAATGACTAATCAAATGGCTGAGGTACTTGAAATTACTACTAATCTTGTTTAGTTGGGCTTCCTGGTCAATCTTGTGGCCCTTTGCTTTTGTATGGTTATACTTTTTATCCTATAATATCAGATCAAAGGTGTGGTATCCGAGTCTCGTACGTCAACTTTTTGTGTGGTTAAAGCTTTATCAACTCTTTTTTCTTGGAAACGAATCTTGTTGTCTTTCTTGTTGGACAGAAGTGCGGGACCTGATGGTGGTCATATTCGTTTTGCACAAAGCTTTCCTTTCTTTTTCATGTTAAAAGTGGCATAGGGAGAAGAGAACTTTACAACTTGTGAGCATCAATTACATCAAAATACATGAAAGAAAAACAAGAAAAAAAAGGCTTATTAGGGCATAGGGCATGTTGTTGCATACACATTGCTGGGGTACGTACATACATGAGAGTCTCATGCACATTTACATTTTATTTTATGATGACATTAGTCCTTTAGCGGGTTTGCAAAGAAAAAAAGAAATTGTTTGAGTGCTCATAAATTCAAGAATCTCTCGACTCTCATGCATCAAAGAATGCCACACGTACGTAGAAGTCAGGCATGTAGTGGGTAGCGTCATGAGTTTAGTCATAGCACCTCTTGGCATAAAGTGCTGGGTTCCATTCTACCTCTGTAAAAGGAACCGAACCCAACACTTCTTATCATGTCCAAGACGTGCAACAACGTGGACCAGTCAAAGGGTTGTTGCTGACTAAACTTATTTGCTTTGATGTTATGCCTGAAGGTCTAGTGATGTCAATGGTGTTAATTTCCTGAATTTGTTGTGTTCTTCACATTGAAAATTTTTGTGGGACCCTTCAGATGCTGGAATGGGGCAAAACCTGGGTATCAAATGTTGCTGGAGAGATTGCAGCTGTTCTTGCATTAGCAATGTGGGTGACTAGCTCTTACCGTATTCGGCGTAAAATGTTTGAGGTTTTCTTCTACACCCACCAGCTATACATTCTCTACATAGTCTTCTATGTATTGCATGTTGGTGCTGCCTACTTCTGCATGGTCTTGCCTGGGATCTTCCTCTTCGTCATCGACCGATACATGAGATTCTTACAGTCACAGCGACGGGCTAGATTAGACTCCGCACGTCTCTTACCATGTGGTAGTGTTGAATTGACCTTCTCCAAGAGTCCAGGTTAGAACACATTTTGATCTAGATGCGGCAATCGAAACATTCTATATCAGTATAAAATTAATATTTAATATTCTTGTCCTCAGGGCTGTATTATAATCCAACAAGCATATTATTCCTAAATGTGCCTAGCATTTCGAAACTACAATGGCATCCTTTTACTATAACTTCAAGCTGCAATATGGATCAAGATAAGCTTAGTGTAGCTGTCAAAAGACTGGGAAATTGGTCCCAAAATCTTTGCCAAGAAATTTCTTCTTCCGTGGATCGTCTTGAAGTTTCTGTAGAAGGACCATATGGACCTAATTCATCTCATTTTCTAAGGTCAGTTTACTAGCTGGAAAGGAGTCCTGTGTTTAGAAGACTGTACATGGATTTCTGATATCATGCTCATCAAGTTTGGTTTATCTTTCCACAGGCATGAGCTACTGGTTTTGGTGAGTGGAGGTAGTGGCATCACTCCATTTATCTCCATAATACGCGAGATCATGTTCGAAAGCACGAAACCGAACTATCAAGTTCCTCGAGTCCTTCTTGTTTGTGCATTCAAGAACTCAGCTGATCTTGCCATGCTAGACCTTCTGCTCCCAATCAATGACACACCTGCAAACATTTCTCAAGTGCAGCTGCAAATTGAAGCCTATATCACCAGGGAGGAAGAGCAACCTATTGCAGATAACCAAAAGCTTCTCCAAACCATTTGGTTTAAGCCAAATCAATTGGACTCGCCGATTTGCGCAGGTCTAGGCCAGAACAATTGGCTATGGCTTGGTGCAATAATTGCGTCATCATTTATCATGTTCCTTCTCATACTAGGCATTGTCACTCGTTACTATATTTACCCCATTGACCACAACACTGAGGAGATATACCATTTTTCCTACTTTGTACTCTGGGACATGTTTTTGCTCTGTGCCTGTATTTTCTTAGCTTCTAGTGCAGTCTTTCTTTTCCGCAAGAAAGAGAATACCATAGAAGGGAAGCAAATTCAGAACCTGGAAGTGCCAACTCCAACACCATCACCGGGTTCATGTTTTCGCAACGCAGATAGAGAGCTCGAAAGCCTTCCTCATCGGTCACTTGTTCAAGCTACCAAGGTGCATTTTTGTGCAAGGCCTGATCTCAAGAGTAAGTAAATGCCACTAAAACATTTCCATCTTCGTATGATCACTTAAATAGCTTGCAATCTTTTTATCCATTTTTCAGCATTTCCTGTGGCATTGCAGGAATTTTGTTCGATTGCAAAGCCTCGGATGTTGGAGTCCTGGCTTGTGGGCCAAGGAAAATGAGGCACGAGGTTGCCAAGATTTGTTCATCTGGCATGGCAGATAACTTGCACTTTGAGTCCATCAGCTTCAACTGGTGATGCTAGTAATATATATACTTCCAAGTAGAATAAAAGTAGGGTTTGGCCAGTACCATCCACAGCTACAGCAAGGACTCTTTCTTTGTGATTATGTACAATAATTTGCTAGTATATATATATATATATATATACTTCTAAGTTTTTATTTGAAAATATATTAAATTAATATTTTTATTTTTTAAAATTTATTTTTGCATCAAATTAATTCAAAAATATTTTTAAAAAATCATAAAACAGGCTCGGAGTAAAGTCGATAAAAGTATGTAATAAAACAAACCATCTTCACGGGGAGCTGAGCACTAAAGTACAAGGGACCTGGAAAATGTAATGTTGTTGAAATGCGTACGCATGCTTGCATTAGATGGTATCCAGCCCATTTGAAGCTGGACATGATCCTAGCTCATTTCTGGTCCTTTTCCTTTGCCTGCTTGATCAAATCAAGCCCTCTACTTCTTAGATTATATCAAATTAGCCCTAATTCATTTTTAACAAAGCAAGGCGACATTCTCCGTCCATTTATGTCATCACACATGGCATTCATCTAGCCATTTGATTAGTCAAAAAGCTGGATGAGGGTGACTAAATCATCATCTTAAATTGAGAATAAATGGGCTGATTTGATCTAATTTTATTTTGACCAAGTAAAAGAAAAGGTAGAAGGATCTCTCTCTCTCTCTCACACAGTAATAATCCCATTTTTCAAATCTCAATTATCCATAAATTTTAGGGATTTATGTAAATATATGTTAAAGAATAATATAAATTATATTTTAAAATTTTATTTAATAATTTAAGTTTTTGAGTTGAATTAATTTTTAATATGACATTAAAACTTTGATGACCAAGTGATCACGAGTTCAAATCTTATTATTCTTATTTATTTGATAAAAATTAAATATAAGATAATATGGGTCTGTATAAGTTTTAAGTTCAAAATATTTTTACTTGAAAAAATAAGTTAAAAAATAATATAAATTATATATAGATCTCATCTAATATTTTAAATTAAATTTTTAGATTGAATTAATTTTTTGATTATATATATATAAGAGCTCGAGATATCTTTCAGAAAAGGAAAAAAAAGGGAAGAAATTGCTAATTATGATGTAAACCCTTTATCAATCACTACTTGCCAGTAGAAGTTAAGATTCAAATCAACCCTTAATGATCCCAAAATCATTTATCATAAAGAATTGGGGGAAGTTGCCAGTATGAACAGATCCATGTTTCTGCTAATGAATCATCATTCAATAGCTTAATGGTCAATTCTCCTAATTCGAAAGAATATATGAAAGGGCACGCAGTTCCCATTTCGCTAGATATTGACAATATTGTTTGATAAAATATTAACAATCACCTTTTTTGTCTCTAATAATAATTAATGACACCTTAATTACTATTATATCTTCTATTAAGTTCATCTTAATTATATCATGAAAATCGTGGTTAATGTTAATATAACCATTAAGGTCCGGACCATGAAAATGTGTTGTTTTTTTTTTTTTGAAAAAAGAGAAACGGTGAAATAAAATTGTGTCATTAATTATATCATGTTGTTGCTGATTTTTATTTTTTACTTGTTAGTAGGTTTCTTAGCATTTGTTCTCATATACTATTTTTCCTGTTTCTTGTACATGATAAATATGTTTAGTTTTTATTATAACATGTTTTTTTTATTAATGTAGATGTCTGAATTAATTTACGAGCACCTCAACTAATTTTACGGACTCTGAAATTAACGATCATATAAATTTCTAGTGGTCATTATATTGACAATCACAGAACTCGAATCTGAGAACATAAAAAAAAACAAACCCAATGTAATTACTTCATGGTTCTTGCTGCTTTTATTATCTTCAAGTTATAATTATAACGGTCAATTTACTCTAGAGATAGATATTACAAGAAAGAGAAAGAAATAAACTCTGAATAAATTTTTATTATTTTGAATATGATTATATATATTATTAAATAAGTATTAGTAATTACAATTTAAGAAGGTTTCGCTCCGACATGAAAATAGTCGTCGTTGTCATCATCGTATCTGAACAGGAGGGAGATGTTTTTCTTTGAGATGCACGGTGCAAGTTAAGCATACTGATAACGACAAATTATAAAAATATTTTCTTTCATGGACGAATAACTAATTGTTACATGCAAAGAATCCAAAATCTACTTCGAAGATAATATCGCTGTTGCTTGAGATACCATTTAGACGGTCCTAAATCAATAAAAATTAAATAAAATTGGGTATTGAGCAGGTGCTGGCAATATCGATTAAAATTAGAGGATGTTAATTAATTTTTAATGCCTTCAAGAGAATGATTAGCTGAAGATATATATATACCTAGGGTTGACGCCTTGTTGGAGGCACGATTTAAGATACCAAATCTTTTTTTGAATGTAGAGATTCTCGACAAAGAATTTCATGTGGGTATAATATCAGGATTAATTCATGAGTTTTATAGATCCAAGCTCGATGGCTCCATAGAATTATTTATATTTAGCAAGAGATGAACTTGGGATCTTGCAGACTGTCAATTTCCTGGTCTTTAAGATAACAAAAGTTGGTGGAGGTCTAGCTGTTTTGTACCAAGTTCTTTAAACATTCGATTAAAAAAAAATTCGACAGTTTCTTTGAAGATTTGCAAATAATTAATGGAAATAACAGTATTAATTATCAGGGACATATAATAATTCTATAATTAATTTCTTAATATATATATATATATATATATAAATATATGCTTTCCAAAAAAGGGATTTAATCATAAATGCAAAAGGAATTGGACGAAATCTTGGATATGTCAAGTGAGAAAAGAAAATGAAACAAACAAATGATTGCAGGCCAAGCAGCTGGTCTTGCTTATGACCACTGCTTTGTAAAAAACAAAACAACAATGGTGGCCAAAAGTGATCATACTTGAGCACCTCTTGCCTTATCTCCCAGGTAAGTCAACTTTTTTGGTCACGGATCCCAATACTTTTCACCCTTTTTTTTATTCTATAATTGACACATAATTCGTCTTGCAAAACCCTCTTCATCCATGTAGCGTTTACTGTATCTATACGTAAAGCAAAATAATTTTCTTGTACAAATCACTTAAATAGAAATATATGTATAGATATTGAAAGATTTGGACCGTCACACTCATATGAGCAAGAACTAATTTGATAAAATACATGAATAAGGATTTTGTTTATGAAGAAAATTAATTGAAATTGATCATTGGGTTGTCTGTCTCTTGAGACATGCATGAACAATGACTTTTCACTACTAGCTAGTTAGTTGACATCAAAAAGATTTCAATAAAATATAGTAATTACTGTTCTTTAATCTGTCTCTCTCTCTCTCTCTCTCTCTCTCTCTGTGTATATATATATATATATATGTATGTATGTATGATAGGGTGGAGTTAACTATAAACTCATAAAGGCCAGACGTAGTGCTACAAGATAGAGAGCAAGAGATGGGTTCTGGACCTTCTGGTGCAGCTATGAAGCTGGTTGCAGCGGTGATGATCTTTTTGTCAATGGTGGTTTTTCTGGGATACATGATGATTTGGTCTATGAAGTCTACTAATACCTTTTACTTGCATTGGTGGCCTGATGTTCTGAAAAAAACAAGTTCCACTTATCTTGGAGAACAAGGTATGTTTTGTCAGGTTTTTTAGTTTTCTTATTGTAAGAAAAGGAGAGGAATTTTATGCTCATGTTGTGTTGTTGCTGTTTCTGTGATATATAGGCACAACCACACTGATTTATGCATTTCCTATCCTCTTCATTGCTACCATTGGCTCCTTGTACCTTCATCTGGAGAAGAAGTATGATCATGATCATAGCACCAGGTAAATAATTATATACAAAGTTGAGTATCGTTGATTGTGGAAAAGCTTATATGAAGGGAAAGGCTAATAGGTATCCTTGGAGCACTTAAAATTCTTCGGAGCTTGTAGTGACTGTTTGTAAGTATGGTAAAAATTATATTTTAAAGTGTTTTTTTTTTCAAATGCAATAAAATAATATTTTTTTTAATTTTTTAAAATTTATTTTTGATATCAATACATCAAAATAATTCAAAAACACTAAAATTAATTTTAAACAATAAAAAATCAAATTTTGAGCAAACAAGCACACAAATGTAGTCCAATGATAGGTTTCTCGCCGGAGATTATGAGTATATGAACATTAGAAGTATGAACTTCTCAAACCAAAATGAGGTCCCTAGTTGATTCCAAAGTTTTTTTCTCGAGGAAATACATGCATGACGGAGAAATAAGTGTGACATTAATATAAGATGCATGATGGTATATATTAATAAATAATCAATGTTTAAGGAAGATAAATTATTGACCAATGAATCAATGTTTTTCTTGAAATATCAGGTTCATTTCTCGGATTATCTTGTTGAAACGGCCGGTGATAACGAAAGGTCCACTGGGGATTGTTTCTTGGACAGAGCTAACATTTCTGGCCATGTTTGTTGCATTGCTGGTTTGGTCCATGTATTCTTATACGCATAATATGTTTGCATTTGCTGCCCTGGAAGCTGCTCAAGAAAAATTTCAAGTGTAAGCCTAGCCTTATCTCCTTCTCAGCTTAATCTCAGAGCAAAAGGATTGATTGGTGTTTAAAGGGTTATTGATTTATGGAGCTTTTTGGCAGGTGGGAAGTTAAGTTGCGAAGTGCAGCTCTGAGTCTAGGGCTTGCAGGGAACACCTGCCTGGCCTTTCTCTTCTTTCCAGTGACTAGAGGGTCTTCAATTTTGCAGCTTGTTGGCCTGACCTCAGAGGCAAGCATCAAGTACCATATATGGCTAGGGAATATTACTATGGTCATCTTCACAGCTCATGGTCTAAGCTACATCACTTATTGGTCCCATACACATCAAATTTCACAGGTAATGTTCTATGGAATCTGCTAACTTTAGTCACTGTGTGTTGGTTTAGTGCTAGCTACTGAAGCTATGGGCCATGTCTGTGCTGAATGTGGCAGATGCTCAAATGGGACAAGTTCGTGGTTGCCAATGTGGCTGGAGAAATAGCTTTGCTTGCTGGATTGGTGATGTGGGCGACCAGTTTGGGACGCATAAGGCGAAAGCTTTTCGAGCTCTTCTACTATAGTCATCATCTCTACATTGTCTTTGTTATCTTCTATGTTTTCCATGTTGGTTTTGCTGAATCTTGCCTCATTCTTCCTGGTTTCTACCTCTTCTTGATCGATCGATATTTGAGATCCTTACAATCTCAGCAAAAAGTTCGCTCTGTCGCAGCACGCATTTTACCTTGCGAAACAGTAGAGTTGAACTTCTCCAAGAGTTCAGGTGAACTCAAGATTTTGTAACTAGATGTTACTGAAAGGTTTTGCAATCAAATTTTCCACTCTCGAGATATGTTTTTGACACTCTTTTGTTCATTTTTGTGCCAGGGTTGAGCTATGCACCAACAAGCATTGCGTTTATAAATGTGCCTAGCATTTCCAGGATACAATGGCATCCCTTTACTGTTACCTCCAACAGCAATATGGATTCTGATAAGCTAAGTATTGTCATCAAACGCGAAGGAAGTTGGTCTCATAAGTTGTATCAGATTTTGTCCTCCCCTTCTCCTACTAACCGACTTGAGGTCGCCATCGAAGGACCCTATGGACCTCCTTCAACCAATTTTACGAGGTAAACAAATGTTAGCAGAATCTGTATATCAAGATTTAAATTTTTGTGGCAGCTAAACTAACATAGAGAAATTGTCCCAGGTATGAGAGGCTAGTACTGATGAGTGGTGGAAGCGGCATAACTCCTTTCATCTCCATCATCCGCGAGATCATCTTTAAATCCAGCACAACAAGCAGCAAGACTCCAAGGATTCACCTCATATGTGCTTTCAAGAAATATGTCGATCTCACCATGCTTGACCTTCTTCTCCCAGTTTCTGGCACCACTCTTGACCTATCTCGGTTACAGCTACAAATTGAAGCCTACATAACCCGAGAGACAGAGTCAAAAACAGAGAACCAGAATTCTATCAGAACGATATTGTTCAGGCCTAATCCATCGGATAGACCAGTTTCTGCAGTGTTAGGACCTAACAGCTGGCTGTGGCTCGGGGCGATAATCTCATCTTCTTTCATCATTTTCCTTATCTTGATTGGCCTTCTCACACGATTCTACATATACCCAATCGACCACAATACCAACATGAAGTATCCTGTCCCAGCAAGTTCAGCTTTCAACATGTTATTTGTGTGTATAGCCATAACAATAGCTGCCTCTGCAGCTTTTCTGTGGAACAAAAGAGAGAATGCTAAGGAAACAAGCCAGATTCGAACCACGGATATGTCAACACCGGCACTATCACCCACTTCATTGGTGTACGAAACAGAACTGGAAAGCCTTCCTCACCAATCTCTTCGCCAAGCCACCACAGTGCATCTAGGTCAAAGGCCAAATCTGAAAAGTATGCAATACTTTCCTCCCATGAGTGAATTTATAAACTTCTTACGTACTGACTTGTTTATATGTAAATCCCATTTCCTTTTGATATAAATTTTTGGATTCTTGATTCTTGCAGAAATATTATCAGAGTACAAGGAAGAAAAGGTAGGAGTTTATGTTAGCGGGCCAAGGACGATGAGGCAAGAAGTGGCAGCAATTTGTTCATCTTTTTCAGCAGATAATCTTCATTTTGAGTCTATCAGCTTCGGCTGGTGATTTAGAACAAGACATGTTAGAATCTAGCAGTTTGGTTCGAAAAATTTGTAAATTCCAGAAGTCCTTTGAGTGTTCATTGCAGTCCTCAACATCTGTACTTGCATTAGTTTTATAAAAGCGACGAGTACAAGCATGGTTATAATACTCCGGCCATGACGCGACCAAAGACTCAGGTTACCGGTTACGCAGTTAATGAGTTATAACATGTTTAGTAGAGATATTCGTTGAAAATATTTTTTGTTTTGAAATATATTGAAATAATATTTATTTTATTATTTAAAAATTTAATTTTATATTAATATATTAAAACAACTCAAAAATATATAAAAAAATCAAAATTGAATGAGAAATAAGTTCACCTTAAACAAGATCTTAATCTAAAACAATATTTTTCCAAGATTTTTAAACAAAGATATATATTGAAAAAAATAATATTATAGAAAAAAAAATCAAATTGAATCTTACTCAATTTTTTACCAAGTCAATTAGATTATAAATTGACTTATCAATCAACTAAGTTTGACCGGTTCACTTTATACTTGATTTTACTTTAAAGTTTAAACTAAACCCGAGTCAAGCCAACAATTAACTCACCATGTTGGGTTTTATAACAAGTAGTACAAGTTTTGATCATTATAGTTAGTTTTAAATTCAAAAATCAAATTTAAAATAAAAGTATAACTATCATTTCATTTCCAAATTGAATTTCACATTCTAATTTTATTTGAGATATAATGATAGCAAGGTGAAGGGCATTGAAAAAAAAACAAACATGAATTTTCATGTCGTTTTGAATTCTCAAGAAAATCAAGCATGTATATGAGGCCATGACTCAACTTAGCTCAAAAACTGCCGAAGCAAAAACAATATAAACTTTGTTGACAGAAAAAATGTGTTTATTTATTAAAAATCAAGAGGAATTTTTTCTATCAAAAAAATATTATATCAAAATTACAACTATTTTTCATTAAAAAATTATAGTATAAATTATATTAGTCTTTTTAATATTTTATATTTATGATCGTGAAATATTTATTTTATTTTATTTAAATTAAAAATTACATAGAAAATTTTTATTGTTAACAAAACAGAAACTTTACATTATAAAAATTAAATTTATGGCACTAATTAAATATGAATATATAAAAAATAATTTTAATATTTTATATTGCTGAAAGAGTATATTTATATATAAAAAAATGTATTGCTCATGCTTTTTAATTTGAAAAATAATGAAAATAATTGTGAATAACATCTTAAAATATTGCATGTGAACAGGAAGTACCAACCGAGACTCAGAGTATGGCCTGAATTGAGTTCCACTTTGAACCGACTTTATTCATCAGAACATTGCTGTGATGAAAAAAAATGATAATAAAATAGGCGAACCCACCAACCTACAAGTCGGCCAGTGACCTGAAGTTTTATAACTGGTATTTATCTTTACAGCAAGTCTACGCTTCTTCTTGGATGATGATCACAAATTTGAAAGAAGAAGATGAGCATCAACTTGGCTCTCCAGAAACACACAAGAATAAACGGAAGGAAAAGGGAAACACAAGGAGGAGCGAGCATATGCAGAATTTCAAAGCCTCGTTGTCTTTCTATGACTTTGAATTCAAGTTATTTGAATCAGACCAAGACTATCAAACATTGCGGCCTGTCATTTTCCACGACAGATGCGCCTCTAATCCAGCTGTTGCCCTCTGGCAAAAGCAAGAAACAGTGGACTTGTCTAGAGCTTAAATCCCCACCACCATTAAAAGCAAGAAAAAAGAAAGGGATTTGAGCTTCCTTTTCCTACTAGCCTTGTATGCATACAATAATCGGTAGCAGAAGTTGGCCAGTGGCATGGTAAGAGGGAGACAGAAAAGATTGTAGATAATCAGCAAAGGAAAACCAAAAACCACTTCTGATTTTCCGTTGATCATTATACCCTTAATGACCTCAAAACCGAGCTTACAAATAGCCAGAGGTGGCTTATAGATAGGTAAAAGGTGGGAAAATAAACATCATGGAAAGGAAAAAAGATATGTAAGATATGCAAAATCTAACTCCTATGAAAGGGGAAAAAAATAAATGACTTGAGAAGCAGATCTTGCCAAGGAAAACCACACAAGCACCACCAGCAAGAAAAAAACGATGGAATTGAGATGCTTCCTGCCCAAAACTTAAATGTTTGAACGATAAAAACAAAAGGGGGAAAAGGAACTATCTATCAGCAGATTAACCTAAGGCGAAGGCTCTACTCTTCTGGGTGATCTCTCAAATAAACTACTCTTCACCATCCCTCCTATGCGCCCCTCCAGGCCTTCTGTCAGTTATTCTATTTCCTTCATCACAGTTAGGAGTATCATTATTAGCCACCAATGAATCTTCTGCATTAAACCGGAACCTCCGCAGACTATCTGTATCATATTGTCTAACTCGCTGAGCCATATCATATCTGTTATGCTTTCTCCTGTCATCATCACTGCCATCAAATTCACCTCCCCTGCTAGCACTCCCCATATCGTTAAATTTTCTAGATCGCATCATCGGTCTGAACTGATCCTCTGAATCCAATCTCCGGATGGTACGCACCGAATCAAATCGTTGATTTGGACGGAACATATTCACAGGTGATTTTCTTCCCCGGAAACTATCTAAACCACCATTTCGATCATCAAACCATCTGGGGTTATGCTGTGTAAAGTGATTTCTTCTTGTGGGTATAAAATCCCCTTCAAAATCAGCTGGAAAACGCTTCTGAAATGGCAACCTCACTCTATCCATCCTAGCATCGGTCCTAAAATCTGGAGACCTACTACGAAGTCTTGAAACCTCATTTCTGACCCTTGGTAAATATGAAGATGGAGAGCGACTTCTGGATCTTGACCGAGATTTCTTATGAGTGAAGGGATAGCGAGGTTGTCCTCTGCATAGGGGAGAAATGCTTCTTTCTCTCCTAAACATCCGTGGTGCAAAACGATTAGAATATTCAATCTTGTCCTCTGGCATTGGCCTGTGGTATTCCTCTCTCAAGCCTACTCTTGCAACCTCTCGTGGAAATCTTCTAAATCCACTCTTGATTGGACTACCATCTCTCACAGGTAATGCTCCTGTATGCACACGGTATGAATCATCTCTGCTGGTAGGTGATCTCCTCCTGACAGTCCGTTCATATGCCCCAGTGGAAGAAGGATTAACAAATCGCCTGCGAGCATGATTGTCAGATCCTGCAAAACCTACTCCTTCAGAATCGGTATGGTCTGAAGATATTATATATCTGCGGCTATCAAATCCACCTCTTGTTCTAGGATGTCCAGAAGTGTAATTGCCACGATAATTAGATAAATATCGCCGCTCTGAGTCACAGTAGCCTGTTGCATGGTTGACAAAGCGATGGCCTCCAGGACTCCTGCCACGCATTTGAGGAACAGCCCTGTCCCTTCCCACAAATTTATGGGAGCCTGCATCCCTTTCATCTCGAGGATATAAATTATAAATATTCCCGGCTCTGAAATATGAGAACACGCAAAAATTAGCAACTAAAACATTGCAATTTACGAAGGAAAAAATTAAAAGAAATAGAACTGATAAAGAATATGTAATTTACCTGCTCCTAAGTGTAGGATCCTTCCTAAATATGGAACTGGACTCCTCAATGCTTGACAGGAAATCTCTATTTGATGTCCTTGATCCAACAACCCCAGACAGGAAATCCTTGTCAGTAGTGACATCAGAAGTTCTTGTCTTTGGGCTAACTGAGTCATCTCTCAGAGAATCCCCCATCCCATGTTCAATTTTTCGACTAGCATCATCAGATCCTGAACTGGAACCTCTCTCAACTTTCATTTCTTTCTCATTATCCATGCCACAAAGTCTTTCTTCATCACATTCAGACCCATAGTCAACATGCTCGACTTCCCCATCCTCTCCATTTTCATCCCAGTAAAAGCGTGCATCAGATTCCCTCAACTCCCCATCCTCAAACTGAGAATCATAACCAGCCTGAAGTTCTAAATCATTTTCAGTGCCAACTATGACCTTATCAGCTTGGTAAACATCTGATTCAAAACTATCTTCCAGATCTTCCATATTGACATTAGCTGAAACACTTGTAAAACCATTACCATGTGCTCCACATGCATCTCCGGGAGTAACAGTTGAATCTGCAGAAGACTTCTGCATCAGTTCCTCAGACCCAGCTTGCACTGGAGAATGAACTTCAGCTTTATTGACGGCAGAAGCTTCATTGGCTCCTCTGGCATCCACTTCAATTACAGGCTGGCCTTTCTCAGCAGACGGACTGGATGCAAAAATATCTCCACTATTAGGCAAACAATGGCAGCCACCTGATTCTTCTTCGCAACTTCCAGCTTCAATTCCAAGCCAAGCAGGTCCTATTGGTGGGAAGTTTTCCAAGCTACTCGTATTTTGAATTGACTTCCCATCTTCATGTGTACAAGATTCTATCTGAGAATTCTCTCCATTATCATTTGAAATTGAGATGTCAATCTCGCAAGTAACTCTCTCTAAGTTTGGTAGATGGTGTGAAGAAATGTTAATCGACCCGACTTGCATGCATTCCGTACGCAAAACTTTTCCCATTTGGTCATCTGATGAACATGTTTCAGAACACTGCTTGAGGGCAAGGCTAGGAAGTGTATTGCATGGTGGATGATCTAGGGATTCTTCCCCCTCAACAATCTGACTGGAAGATTTTGCAATGGCAACATCACAAATGGAGGGTTCCGGAGCATTACCAGTTGGAGATGGAAAGAGCTCTTCATGATTTCCATCATGGAGAGAACATGCTTCAGATGGATGTTCCTCTCTATTTGATTCACAAGTCCCAAGAGACAAGCCTATCAAATCAACAGGTGTATTATCCCGATGTAAATCAGATGAAACCACTCTATCAGGAGGGATGTGTTGTTCTAAGGCTTCAGGTTTAGCCTTGCAAATCTGTAAATCATTTTCACTTGGATCAAAGCTCAAAGTATCACAAGGTTGCTCCCAGGCAACATTCAAGTCCAAATTCAACATTTCATCCCGTGACAATAGAGATCCTTCTCCTGTTCCGCCTTCCTCGGTTCCAGCAGATGCATGCAACACTGTAACTTCATTATTTTGAAGAGATAAAGCCTCTGTTTTATCTTCATGTGCCATATCTTTTGGGGATGCAGCAGTTTCTTTGATCGGAACTGCAGAGGAAGATGAGCCCACTCCTTCTCGTGTTGATTCTTCCATTATTGAACTTTCTTCAACACAAGGCAACACTGTAACTTCATTATTTTGAAGAGATAAAGCCTCTGTTTTATCTTCATGTGCCATATCTTTTGGGGATGCAGCAGTTTCTTTGATCGGAACAGCAGAGGAAGATGAGCCCACTCCTTCTCGTGTTGATTCTTCCATTATTGAACTTTCTTCAACACAAGGCAACACTGTAACTTCATTATTTTGAAGAGAGAAAGCCTCTGTTTTATCTTCATGTGCCATATCTTTTGGGGATGCAGCAGTTTCTTTGATCGGAACTGCAGAGGAAGATGAGCCCACTCCTTCTCGTGTTGATTCTTCCATTATTGAACTTTCTTCAACACAAGCAGCATCATTAATCATACTGTTGTCGCAAGCAACAGCAGCAAGTATCTCGATACCTGAGAAGTCGTCACTGTAATCAAACTTATCATTAAACTCTGAAGTCTTCAGACTGAGCTTAGTTGGAACAGTCGCATCAGTTGCTCTGCGTCGTCGTTTTCCACTTGAATTAGGTAGAACCACTTCAAGGAATGGAGATGTGGTATGAGAAGGTTTTGAAGGACCCTGGGCTGTGAATCTTCTTTTTTTAATGGGTACATGCTCAATTTTCTCATTTTTTCCACTGAAGCGACGTCCAAGAACAGCCACACCATGCTGCAACAGAGACAAGCTAATGTTAAAATCCTCACATAGCATGGATGTGCTAATCACGATCAAGAACAATGAAACGCAAGATCAAAGATCAAAGAAGAAAGTAGTGTAAAGTTAACCTTCTCGGTATCTGAAACTGTCATATCATCCGCATTTCTGGCACTCTCATCTGATAGCTTTGTCTCAACAGTAAAGCTTCTCACAACTGGTTTACGCCTGGAGGCACTCCGGTAGCCTTTTGTAACTGTCTTCCAGGTCAAATCAGGATTTATAAAATTAGTAAGTTCTAGACCTACTGCACTCATCATGCTCCCAGATTCAATAATTCCTAGCCCATCAACTGATGGCCCGCCACTCAAAGTCTTGCAGGACGCTGTTGCTCCTTGCTTTCTACTGACCACAGGAGTGGTACAGGATTTAGTCTGAAAAAATAAATACAAATCTGTCAGTTAAATAAAGACTGATATGAATCTCACACAGAGACCCCTACCAAATCTGTAAAAATCTAGCCACAAATAACACATAATTATCAATTTACAATGACAAATCACTTCTTTTTCATAATTAGTGTTCTTCTTGCATTAACACCATCCATGTAACAATCAAAACTTCATACAAATGTGGAAACATTAGAAAATCCCAGAACTTACTTTGACTCCCCCAATCTTGACAGAAGAAATTTCCTCAGATCTAAACCTCTAACGTGCTGCTGCCGTTCCTACCTGCAAAACAAGGGAAATAACATCAGCAAATCAACCAAAATGGATTTCTACACGAATCAGAACAGCATCAGAACAGCTATTTCAGCACATTGTCATATAGTTCAGAGCTGATAACAAGATCTTCAAGGAGATTATGTTAAACATAATTGAAGGACTGCAAAGACTCCCTCTGCTCAGATTCTATATAGCTTTGCTGCAGGTCTTCTTTGTATGTCATTAACAGAACATGAGACGTAGTAGAGATAGAGTTCTTCACTATTGTTTCTAAAACCTAAGGCCACCAACTTGCAAATAATTAGTTGTTTGAACAACAAAACAAGACAGCATATCTAGTTGCTAGAGACACTAATTGTGTCTGGTCCAAAGATCATCCAGAACATCAATTAAAGAAGAAGCCATCTTCTAATCTCAATCAAAAGCAGAGAAGAAAACCCATATATCCACTGCCTGCGATGGATGGATTTGCTCAAAAACAAGTAGATGGTAAGCAGATGGGTATTCAGAAATTACAGATCCGAGACAACAAATCAACTGGAACAGAAGAACCCATCACCGAAAAAAGAAGCAGATTCCAAATCTCACTGCAACAAAGAAAACCCTAACTTCAAAAATCGTGCTCTGCAGAGAGTGGATCTGACTTCTCCTCCTGATCTAAGCTTTTCGTCTTCTCTTCTCGTCGACACACAAACCATAGAAATCTATATCTCCAGTAATTCCAAGAAAACAAACAAATCGTATAAACTAATCAAAATAATACCTTTTTTGTCTTATAGATATTGTTTTTCTATTCCTTTAATGATATTCACAATCGCCGCCGCCTCCTCCTCCAGGCTTTGAAGCTAATGATAACAATATCAACAGAACATATAAGACAGTCCGATCAGAAAAATCTTCAGAAATATTCAATTCTTCGAGTACTTTAAGTAACCTTCGCCGGATTCCGATCGACGAAACTCCGATGTGTAGAGAGAATTTTTGAGAGATATTTCTGTCTAAGAAGGACGGAAGAAAGCCAATGCCTTGCTTTAAAGAACAAACTTTAGATCAACGCCACGAAAGCCCTATCTCTATCTTTGCCCCTTTTTTATTCTCCACCCTATACCCAAACCGCCCTTGTTTATTCTCACCAAATGACCATAATGCCCTCCTTCCTGATTGTCTGCTGTTGACTATTTAAGCTTTTGTGGGTGTGTGGTTTCTTGGGAATTTGAGGATATATTGTATTTAGTGGGGGGGAAAAAAAGAAAGATTTGAATGATTTATTTGTCTGTTTTCCTATTTTAATTAGTATTATTTTCATAAATTTACTTTCAAAATTTAAATTTATTTATTTTTATTTTGCCCTTTACTGTGTCTTAGAATTGATGCTCGGAGATGATGTACAAGCAAAGTATTGATGCAAAAAGTCAAAGAGTCAAATAGTGTGCAAGGGGACAAAGGGCCTTTTTAGCCTTGGGTTTTGGTGACAAGCACGGCATCTTCCAATTTATTTTATTGTTGGGAAGTTTCCTCTTTTGATTTTTTCTTGTGAAGTTGTGGTTTTAGTCTTTCTCTTTTCCTTTTTATAAATAATAATAAATAAATAAATAAACAATAGTGGATCTATGACACACAGGCCCAATTACAGCCCGGTAAAAAGTTTGGGATGAAACATTAAAGCCCAATAACATAGCATCCATGTAAAAGGCAAGCACCAGACATTTTGGCAGTGTTCTATTTTTAAAAATGTTTTTAAAATTATTTTTAAAGTGTTTTTTATATTTTCTTATTTATTATTTTAATATGTCAACTAAAAAGTTAAAGAAAAAAATATGAAAAAATACTGTTTTAATAAATTTTTAATTAAAAAATATTATGTATTTCATTACCAAAGCACGCACTAAAAAATTAAAGTTCAGATGTTAACTTACCTCCCCACTATCTATATTATTCTGTTATATTCTTTATAATTATACATACATTAATAAAATAATTGAATAAATATGAAAAATATAATAAAAATAAAAATCTACTCGAATTCTGAATTCAAGAGAAACATGAATAGACAAAAACTTAACCTTACTTGAGACATTCTCATCCCGGAATTAAAGGGCGTGGGCATGGATCCGCATGGCCCATGGGAAGCTTTCCATGAAATATGATAATTAGGTCAGAGATTTTTTATTATTTTTTTTTATTTTAATAAATGGTAGGCTATAATGTTTCCTTTGTAATACGGCAAAACATAATTAATTAGGAGTAGATGATCGTGCATAAATATGATAAGGCCAGGCATTATCTTAGATGTATGGAATGATTTTTCAACATTTAGAAGTTTAATATCATCTTGTTTTTATTCTTGCTTTTTAAATTATTTTTCATTTGAAATACATTAAATTTATGGTTTTTTTAAGTTTTATTTTGATGATTTTGATATATTAATGTTAAAAATAAAAAATATTAATTCAATATATTTTTAATTGAAAAGCATCATATACTATAATATTAAACACATGAAAGCGGTCTAGCTGGGATTTCCACCCAAAGATCACTCATTTGTTTTGGAGAAAAAAACGAGGAAGGATTTAGAAATGGAATATTTACTTTCATTGATGAAAAAAACTATAGAACTTGTCATGGATATATTTATTAGATAGTATTTAATTATTATCTCGAGATAAAAATAAATAAAAATAGAAGAAGCATATTTTTATAAACTTTTTATTTTGAAATGACAAAAATCACTCTAAAACTATTATAAAACATATTTATTTTATGTCTAATTTTTTTATATTATTATTTTTATGGTAGAATACTAATCAAATACAATAACTTTTTCTCCTTATTGTTCTGGATTTAAAAACAAAATCCAGTTTATTTCTCATACTTTGAACACATCCAATCCTCGAGTTTTGAAGAAAGTTTTTGAGATTTCTGAAAGGATTTTGTATGATTTATATCATGAGCAAGTCGTTATCAAATTATCGAAGGATTCATATAGTCTTCGAGAAAAAATGTGATCCCCCAAATTAACTATCAGTGAAGTGAAGGACAGAGAGAAAACAAAAGGAATTTTTATCCTAATGTAGGAAGCGTTTGGGAATGTGATTCAACCCGTGTTCTTAAAAAATTTAAAATTTTTTTTACTAAAATTTAATATAGTTTATACATTTTGAATTGTTTTGATGTGCTGATGTTAAAAATAATTTTTAAAAAATAAAAAAATATTATTGACATGCATTTTAGCACAAAAAATTATTTAAAAAGCACTTATAACCATACTCGTAAAAAGCAATTCATGACAAGATAAAGACATAATAGTCGAAATTTAGGGCACGTATTTTGTTTCATCCCTCCTCTTTTAACTCTCAAACACCCTCTTAGAGGTAAATCTCATGCAAAATAATTGCTAATAAACTATAATTAGCTGTGCTAATTTCTAATTAGGGCACTGAAACAAGAATGATCACAAGAGCATCAAAGATCAAACAACCACGCCATATGATAATGTTTATTAATGCGACAGACAATCTATCAATTAATTCTTTATATTAATGCGTGTCAATGAACATTTCATTATTTTCGGGAATAATATTTTTTTCTCAATCCAAGATAGTCGAAACTCCTCATGCCCAGCACGTGTTTATTTTTATCTTATTTTATTTTTTTGTCTATAAGAGAATTTATTTTTTCAATATGAATTATTAATTTATTTGTTAAATAATAAATGTCAGCCAGAGGATTTCCTCCTGCCCTAAGCACCAAGTGTATTTTCTATGATATATTTCATCAAAAATATGTCTCATATTTCATCCAAAATATGTCTCGTGGTGATAGTATATTGGCTTTAACGATTAACTTGAAATTCAACAACCGATTCTTACGTTTTAAAAGGGCATTTAAAAATTTTAAATTTTTTTATTTTAAATTAATATTTTTTAGTGTTTGTAGATCATTTTGATGCACTGATGTCAAAAATAATTTTTAAAAAATAAAAAAATATTACTTTAATACATTTTTGAATGAAAAGCAACCGCAACTATACTTCTAAACATACTTAGATTAGGTTTTTTAAAAAACTAACTCAGAATTAATTTATTTTAACATGATAAACTTGACAAGTTAACCTGAAAACTAATGATATTATTTTTTAAAAATTAAAATGATATTATTTTAATTAAAGAATTTGCTCGAAGAAGAAGTGAGGAATAAGAGGACGAAGAAGAGGGGTGGGATAAAGGAGGAAGAAAGAAAAAGAAAGTTCCTTGCATCACTCACCACCTTGCAATTTGCCTTCTTCAATAATTTGATACTTTCCTTTTTTATATATTTTATATTTGTTATTTAATATCTTATTTTCAAAAAGGACCCACACGTAAGCGCGTTAACTTTTATTCCACGCCAGGAACCCCACCACAATTGAAAAAGTTAAGATTCCTTTCCAAAAAATTGAATCGCACTTGATCCTTCCACGTCATCAAGAGGATCCACTTGAGTGCTAGTTTTCACCAGTCATGGACGACCCAGATGCTCCCATTAAGCTTCTTTGGGAACTCTCTGAATCTTACCCTGTCATCTGCACATAGTGGTTGCCCCTTTTAGCATTCTCATCGTACAACACCGTTACTGTTTGTTTTTGTATCGCTTTTAAACAATTTAATTTTTTTCTTTAGTATTATTACAATATATTTAAAAAAAACAAACACCGACTGTTATCACAATATCAAATCTCCATAACTTTCCTTCCCTCCCTAGGCTGGTAAAATTTCCTTAAGTTGTCTCTTCACTTCCTTCCTACCATTCCAAAGCTTTGGAAGCAGGTCTAGGGATGGCAATGGAAAAAACTCAACCCAAGCGGTTATCTTCCCTAGTAATTTTCTTAGCTAACAAACACCATTTCTCTAGAAAATCTTCTGATAGACATCTTGCAACATTTTGGCTCAAGATACTCGATTAAACTAGGAGCAATGCTATACATGCAAACAAACAAATCGTGCGAAATTTCCATATTGCTACTTGTTATTTTTAACCAATCATTCGATATTTTCGAGACCAGCACTTTCTATCATTTATTACATGACATATGAGTTTGTACGAGAATTTAGCATGTAATTTTGTTTGTGTGCGAAGTGTTTTTCAATCTAAAATGTTGTAAAAAATGAATGCTTTTAGCATAGTCACATCCTAACTGCAACATTTTCCAGACAAGGACAGCAAACAAAGCATCCACCAGCAAATTACAGAAAATGCAATCAGGTTAAATTCAAAATATTGTGGTGGAGATATTAACACTCCACTTATGAAGAAGGGTGGTTGGAGAGTTAGCTGATCTCACCTACTACTCTGCACTCATATTTGACCCTTCTTCGCATTCTGAATAAACGAAACAGGTTGTGCTTGTGTACTTTTGTAGCATCTTCTCTCAGGTTTATCCCTTTATTTTACCCATTTTCCGATGGACACCAACTATTTCGATCTAGGCACACTGTTCCCAAACTTTTGATTCTCTCCACAAAGGAGACTGCTATTAACAATTGATAGAGTGCTAAGAACTCTAACCAAGATAATGAAATCATGATTCATCCAGCTGACATGTCTACACCTCATGTGCATTATCTGCACAGGGGGTCCAACCTGCACACATGTAGCATATACCACCCGATCCATGTGTGTCAGTCCCGACCTAGATTGGCACTTCACATGTTACAAAGCAAGTTGACATTTCCAAAGAAATTTAATAAGGCGGGATTGATAGTTGCAAGGGATTGCAAAAATGATATTTTAAGTCTAATCTTCAACTTACTCTATCTCTGATTGAGATGGAAACACTTCATGCAAGAAACCCGCATCTAATGGTTGTTTGGGAAATCTGTCTATACCACCTAAAACAGTATCTTTCCTCTTTCTCCATTATCTTTCATGGTAAAATAACATGATGCATTGCTTTGGTCAACCTCTTGATAAAAATTACTAAAACGAGGAACTGGAATCCATGACAAATTTTACCATGGGTGAACACTCTCTCTTAAATGAGACCATTCGAACGTCTGATGGGGTACAGGACTGGATATGAGCGAAAATCATGACTTCTTCTGCTGGCTTGCCGCCAGTCATCAAGCATGTTTTAGTCCCTTGAGGCTGTTTGAAGGGGAAACACCGAATGGTTGCCCCTGTTTCTTCTTTTACTCTCTGTTCATCTGCATCACTACAGTCAACAAACACAGCATAGTATTAGACATGTTGTGAGTCCCTCCTACTTTGATCTCAATACTGTAATTGTTTATCCACTACTAACATGAAGAAGAACAAAATAAACTACTTAGCTAACCAAGGACCCCTTGCCCATTTGCCCAGGGATATTGCCGCTTTGAGTTCATCATATGAGCCCACATCCACAATGTTACTGCAAGAAAACATCAGAATAATATTAGATGTTTCTGACGAATACAGGAATCTGATGGACTTCATTACAGATGGCTGTGATTATTGGAATTGGTACACAACTACACAAGTAAAAAAAGCCTAATTGCAATCATGTGAAGCAGACTCTCAAAGCTTCCAGAACAATAATGCCATGCACAATGATAAAGTACCTATATATCTAGATCTAGAGATTTGATCAAAGTGCCTGAGGCTATTAAGATGAAGCATAACTCCCAGTTTCATTGCTTTGGCAGTTTCCATCATGTGACAAAGTTAATGTTATATGAAATAGAAAACCAATGGTCTTAGGAAAACAATTCTTACATCCTTGCTAGTAAAAAAGCAATTTATTGCTTCCTGTGAATCATGCTGGCAATCCTTTTCATTCTGGTAGGATGGTCTTACTATGATGATTATGCCTCATGTGTTTGAAAAAGTCAATTTATTATTTGCATTATTAGACCACAACCTGTTTTTCTCCTAAAGAAGTCTATAGGTGCTATTACTGCCTTGACATCAAAGCAAAGTCCACAAAGAAAAGGATGTGAGCAGCAGTTGTATAGACATAAATATTAGCATTTTTATCGTGGCAGGGTGCAGAAATCACTGTTTATAAACAAATTCATCATCAAGAGATTATGCTATAATTCTGAAAAATAATAATAGATGACCTCAATGAAAAATAGAGCTCGCATATCCAATAATTGATGCACATAACTAAGCTTCCACTACACATAATGTTTGAGCAAGAGAATGCACCTATCTCGAAATGATGTTCCCTACCCAGAAGAGATGACTGGATCTCATCCAACTTGTCCTTGACGTAAGCTTCTAATTTGAAGGCTCCATGGATATTCCAACACTTTTCCTTGCTTTCCAGGAACATCTCTCCTGATTTGACCATGACCACACTTCCACTTGAAACATCCCAGGGACTAATTTCAATCATCAGAGGTGCCCCCTCTTGAAACCAAAGTATTATTTAATATTTGCTTGAAAAAATAAGGGTTGTTCCACACGTTTCGAAGGCTTTCTTTTTATGAACAAGGATAAGAGTCTGTGGTAGAAGTTGTTTTTCAAAGTGCTTTTCGCTTTGAAATGAATCAAAATAATGTTTTTTCATTTTTGACGGCACATCAAAACAATCCAAAATCACCAAAAAAAATAAATTTGAAACAAAAAAAAATTCAAAAGCACGGTTGGGACTAATTGAAACTATTTTTTTAAAATAAAATAAAAGTGAGGACCAAGTGTAGCAAGTCCAACACATTGCATAAGTCACACAATGACATAAACACCCAAAATTGACATCAGGCACAAGAAGAAATGTACAATTCAGATTCTTTTTGACAGATTACTATAAGCTTTAATGACCGAGACACATCTGGGCACCTTTCATGAAAGTCATAATTAATTAGAGGGCTAAATCATTAATTAATTATTAATCTTTTCTTTTGTTCATGTACTTAAAATAAGAATAAGAACAGACCTTCATCTCCCAGAAATTGAACTTCCATCCCAGGGTTCTTTAATCCATGTCATCAAGTTTAACTTTTATATCAGCAGATTGCAAGTTTTCTTTTACAGAAGATCTGTATTGAGAACTCCAGTTTTTTCATCCTCCTTTCTTCAGATTGGCACAACCACCACATGGAAGAATGCAACATAGATAGGAAGAACAAATTGAAATAGTAGTATAGCTCATAAAACGAGTTGTTTGTTATCTACTAAATGTTAAAATAGCAACTCGAAAACCTAAACTTTACTTTCATACAGGCCCCTATCAGAAGACTAAAACCAAATGCTTATGCATAGACTAACCTGATGAGATATTTTTCTCCAATAGACATAAGATTGCTTGTCCAAGTACCTAAACACAGCAAGCACACCCCTAGGATGTGCTGCTATATTACAACCACAAAAGAGAGCAACAACAAGCTTCCTTAACAGAATGAAACATCTCTATTCTTAGATCAAGTACATAAAATTGAAAGATTCCTGACAAGTACCAAAGTACCTTTGATTTAAATGCATGTAAAACAACAATGATAATAACAAACACATATATGCTAACTTAAGAAATCACTAATAGAGATACACAAGTACCTTTATTGATGCAAGTTTTAGTGTAGCATTAGACCAGAATCATCACCATGGTTCATAATTATACCACCAATAAAGCAGGTGCTGATAGCCCATGATGTCTGCCACACATGTTGCCTCTCTCCAATTTCATACATAAACTATACAGGCACATAATTTCTGTTAAGATCATGGGCTTCTCAAATTATAAGTAAAATTCAATAATGAGGGAAAGGAAAGGATCAATTACTTTATTTGGTAGGTTAAAAGGAAAACATGAAAAAATATCAAGGACAAAAAGGCCATTGGCAAAATGCTGGACCAATGAGATGATCATTGTTGTGCTACCACTGAGTTAAGCTTAGACACTTGCCATAGAAGCTGATAAAGTTAAAACTCGGACATGGCCAACTGAGCCACTTCATATCAAAGAATGCAATGGGAGATATTTTGTAATTGCGTGCCAGAATAAGAATGGGTGCACGCAAAGGTCTTGGTGCCTTTAAGTCGTGTCTTGATAATGAGCAAGAACACAAGTGTCTTTGAGGGGCTGTGTACAAACACTTGTACTCATGTTTAGCTAGCATGTGTTCACCTATGTGCCCAAATAAGCAAGACTCATAATACCTATATAAGTAGGCATTCTCTTATGTGCCAAACAAGCTTTGTTGAAATAAAACTCCACGTTATCATACAATCTCCTTTTTATCTTCCTCTTCTTTGTTTGCTTTATGCACATCACCGTTGTGCAGCCCAGTTGAATTGCTATAAACAAAACAAGGAGGCTGTTATGCATAAGGGTCTATTCTTGTGATACATGTAATTTGTATAGGGACATGAAAGGTGATGGTATCTATAAGGTTAACAAAGAGGAAAGCATTGGATAAAACTATAACGTATGTGTACTTGGGGATTCTTATTCAAAAGAGCTTGCTTGTTCCAAACACGATGCCTCCTTCTAAAGGTGTTAGTAAGCTTGGTTATTTGGACATGTAGATGGATAGGTCTTACCTAACATTAGCCAAGCTTTAGTGCATGACACCTCAAAGACACTTGTCTTCTTGCATATTATCTGGACAAGACTCCTAGACAATTGCATGCACCTATACACATGCTTGGATAATACACCTACACACTTGCATGCATTTCTGCTTCTCGCACACTACATTGCTATATGCTGCACATGTATTACATAGGTTCCTTTTCTCCTTCATCATAAACGAGTGGCTACCAAACATAGGCATATAGTATTGGACAAAAACATTTTAAAACACCATGCCTAGGATAAGACTACAAAGCTCCGAACCCAATAAGGTGACCGGGAATTCAGGATAGTGCTGGCACCGAATTAAGCTATCTGTAGGCTCTTATACAGTCTAAAGCTTAGGCGTTGCCATCTGAACTACTTCATGTAGGGCATGGTATTTAAGGCGCGTGGTTTTACGAAGAGAAAAAAAACGAACCACATGGTAGGTTAAGCGTTATAAATGTTACATAGACGGAAAACAAAAGGAATAGTAAAGGTAAGTTCATTCAGACTAATTGTTTATAGATGCCAAAATGCACACTGGCCATTTTGTTGTTTCTAAACCAAATGGAAGGGAATTTCCCAGGTAAATTAACCAGGATTTAACTCAAATCTTGAGTTGCAACATTTGTTTTTTCCCTATTCCATAATTATCCACAGGAATTAGCTGATAATTCACTAAAAAGGATTTAATTAATAAAATATATTTTCAAAATTATATTGTTGGCTTTTCTTTGCATTCAAATGATATCATGCGAGAAATAGAGCAACAAAACACTCAGCTAACAGCAACTCATAAAATGTCTGAAATAATCTTATCTAGTAACTACTGACTAAAATACCTGCGTTCTAAAAGCCCGAGAAAAGTTTTGCCCAAGGCTGTGGCTAGTTCCAGCCTGTGATGCTTTCTGATCACCCATCATAGCCTCTATTGTATATGTCCTATCAGCACCAACAAGAGTTCCCACTTTTTATTTTCTACCTGTAATAACAGGTATTGCAGCTTGCTCATAAGCGAATTTTGTATGGACGTCGATCATCTGTAATGCCTGCGATTCAACAGCGCAAATCCATTTAATGCAAATGCTAATACGCTATCAGATATCAAGCATACTTAGCTCAATAAGATGCAAACCACGTTTTCTGCCTCCTCTAGATTGGCATGAGCTGTGTGACCCTCCTGCCACAGAAATTCAAGAGTCCTCACAAATGGTTTTGTGTGCATCTCCCATCTTGTGACATTTGCCCACTAAAACAGAAAACAAAATATTAATAGGAAGGGGATGGGGAGAAAACAGTTGTACATAACAACCCTCCCTGATTGGAAGCTATTCGCTATAGGTGACCAAACTTTTACATGGTTTACCTTGAGAGGAAGATACAATAACTATGAACCCACTGAGCAAACATGTGATTCACTATGGTGTCACTAGTGGGTCAAACCTGTCACAACCTCAGCAAGTGCAACAATCAAAGCCAAAACTCAGGTCATTGTTTTCCAAGAAAATGAAACAACATAACATTTTCATCAACCCTTAAATTTCCAATACTAGAAAAAATCAAATGTTACCACAAGTTTTTCTTCAAGTTCCTTTCCTTCCCTGATAGTTATAAGAGCCAGTTACTGAACCCCTCAACATGACTAGCTTCTTTCTCAATAAATGAGTATTGGTATAAACTACAGCACACAATTGCCAATATAAGAATTAAAGACAACCTCAAACAAAGTCCATCCACAAGAACACACACATGCAGTTTCAATTGTAAAAAAAACCATGCTACTTGAGCTCAGCTCTGAATTGTCTCGCTAAAACATCATACACAAACTCATTTGTACGCAAAGAAAAGCAAATTAGTCCCATAATTCAAATTCAATATCATTCACAAACAAACTCAAACAATAAAATACTCAGCTCAAAGTGTCCATGACCACAAAATATGTCTTTAAGAATTGATTTTGGGAAAAGTTATATTAAAGCATACCACTTTGCTGTATTTTTAATAAAACAAAAACTACAAACTAATCCTTAGATGATAAATTTTTTAATTTCCTTAGTCGTTTTGTCACTATATCCTCAGCATAAACCTAGACTTATTAAAAAAAGTGAACAAGCCAAGCTTGAGTACTTTCTTAACTCAAAGTTAACCTCAGACCCTTTTTCAACCTACCTAAACAAACCAAACACGAATCATAACACTCCACTCAACTCAAAACCTTAACTCAATCACAACACTGCATTTATAACATTCTACGGACAAATAAATAAACATCCTACAAAACAAGCCTGAGGAAAGTACGCGTTGCTATGTCCAGTCTTCTTAAACTTCACCTTCGAATAATCCTGCAATGCCAAAACCCACAAAAAGCTCAAAACTTTCAACATCCCATTTAAGAAAAAAATCTCGAAATTATCTACTTTCAACTAAAAAGCTTGGATTTTTAAGGACCTGAATGGCTTCCTAGATGGCATAACCATAGGGACGAGTAACCATGGTACCATGGACCTGAAATTTTCTACTTTGAAGAAGATGAGGTTTTTGTTTTTCCATCAAGTATACATTCTAGTTCCTAAAGCTTACAAAATGACTCATATAGATCCTAAAAGTAAAACTCTTGACCCCAATCACAAATTTGCTATTTGCTGCAAAGTTAACCCTCAAGCTAATTAAAACAAAATATTGATATTCGATCATACATCAAGATTTCCTTCCTTTGTAAGAATATCATAAACCCTAACTAGATTAAAACATAACTAAATGGGTATGATGAGATGAGATCCCTTAAAGCCAATCCTCATAACCATTTGGGTTTAAAAAAATTGCCATATACATGCATCACGTCTTAGCTTAATGATTGGTTTTGACATAAAAAAATTAGTTTAATTCAAAGAATATTTTTGGATTAGTTTATATGTCAACTAAAATTTAGATTATTATCTAGAAAAAAACATATTAAATTCATCTAAATGAAATATATCATGTTTTAGAATTTTCCATGAATAATTTATACACAAGCGAGCTAAAATATTTACTAATTTATTTACGACAACCCTCCTAGATTTGGACACAACATTGTTTTTTCTCAATCCAATACAAAATAAATTTGAAACTAAAAATCCAAAATAATAAATGTATTCCAAGGATGGATTAGGATCCATTTCTTTTTTCTTTTTTTTCTAGGCCTGGATTCCTTCGGCAGGTTTTCTTGGATGGGGCTTGAAATGTACAAGGCATGGCCCAGTGGCTACAGTCTTGAGCTTGTGTGATAGTTTTGGGCTTGGCCCTCCAATGAAACCATTTTCCTTAGGATCCCATCCTGCCTCAGCTAGGAGAAGACATGTTTTCTTATTCCTTTTCTTTTTCCGTTTTTAGAGTGCTAGGAAGCCTAGTTGTTACTTGTCGTACCTCCAAAAAAGAATTTAGTTCCTTGGATTATCTTGTGAATATATTTATTTAATAATATTATTTTATTTTTTAAAAATTATTAAATTGATCGGATTGGATTGAATTCATCGATTTATATTAAATTAATATTTTTTTAAAATTCAATTTAAAACCTCATTCTAATTAAGACCTGGATAACGAGTTGTTTGTTCAAGATAACTCATCGGGTGGATCAGATTTAGCAACTAAAAAGGGGAGAAAAATTGAGATTTGAGCTAAAATCTTTTTTCTTTGAATGAAATGCTCTTGAATTAATTTTCACTATTAAGAGCATCGAGACCAACAAGAGCCGGGTGACACTCGTTCATGCTGTGCCACTGGATAGAAAGTACCACAACTTTATTATAAAGTTTAAATAAAATGTAAATATTAAGAGACAAAAAAAGGGTTTTGACTTTACTATTGTGTAAAGTGACTTTGATCTCGTGGCATGGTTGCTCTACCATGCTTTTTGGTGACATGTTCGTGATAATCTATTCAGCCCGTCAAATCCAACCATCTACGGACACCATTGCTAATTTTCTTTATTTCACTCTTACTTTATCCAGTGTAGTAATTTTAATTTTTTTAAAGAAATTAAAACAACACAACTTTCAAAAAAAAAATTACAAAGTCTTGACGGGTAACATGTCAAGTAGATCGAGTTGAACCGAAATTGAATCGAATCAAATCTGAACTAACGTAATTTTAAAATTATCTCAGGTCAAGTAATTCACCCGATTAAACGTTAGGCTGAGTTTAATAACATTTGGTATTATTATGTCCTATGCTCCCATTTACTTCAAATTTCACACAATTGGCCGAGCTAATTGAATTCTAATGTCAGTTATATTCTTTTGTTCTTCTTCTTCTTTTTTCCTGCTCATTTCAAAAAGCATTTGTTTCCTTTCCCATTTATGGGTCACACATAGTAACTGTTCAGCCACTGCCATGTGTGTGAAACCTTCCATGACAACTCGAATTATTATGCATTTATTAGGGTTTTTCTATGGAGAAGTGTGCAGCCTGTGCATCCCACGTTTTGCTGGTGTCAATAAGCATCGAGTGATTGATCATTGAAGGTGAGTCCGAGTGTTCTGCAGAGACGATATTCGGTTATATTAGTTATTAAAAAATAGAAAAGAGAAGGCAGTGGGGTGAGTGAAAATTTCTATACAGTGAACTCAGCATCCATCATCTATATTTTTTTTAAATAAAAAATGAAATCTGCGATCATTGATTTAAAGGGATATCATGCTTCGAGTTTTATTATTCGAAACCGAAATAACTATTCAAATTATATAAATTTTTTATATTTGAAATCGAATTCATCGAGTTTCAGATATCCATCAAGTATTCATAACTCAAACTTAAATATTATAATTTATATTTATTTGATACTCAATTAACTTGGTGTATGTTCAAAATTTTCAAAATTTAAAGCTATTTTTTTATTTCGAGTTGGACAGGCATTTGTCCATATGAACTAGAAACCCGACCTTTTCTTTTGAGTTTTTCCCTAAGTCCTATCAAGTCTAATATTTTTTTTTTTATCTACTCAAGTCGGTTCAATCAATATCCATCAGTTTCCGGTGAAATTATCATCACTAGTAATTAATGATTCATGTTCGTGCTTGAAAGAACAATTGTCACTTTGGAACACTGAATTCGGGCTTATGGTTGCAAAGGTTTGCAGTTCCCCTCGCTTGATGATGTCTTTTCATCTTAAAGTATGGATAGATGTTTCTAATCTTAGGTACCAAAATAGTAAGACAAATTCCCTTGTCCTCCTCCAACCTCTTAAGTTGCATCGATCATGTAATGTCCGTAGCTCAATAATTCAAAAAAGAATCTCGTAGCTCAAATTTTGTAAGAAATCATTAAGTTCTACTCTCTTCTACCCATGAATGTGAGAGTGAATCATTGAATAATCTTTTTGGTTAAGAGGGTATTTAGAAGACTTAATAATGATTTTTTTTTAAAGTGTTTTTCACTCAGAAATGCATCAAAATAATATTTTTTTACTTTTTAAAAATCATTTTTATATCAGCACATCAAAATATATAAAAATACTAAAAAAATATTAATTTGAAACAAATAAAAAAATTATTTTTTTAAAAGCACTCTTGAAACTAAATAATAAACGGGCCTAACAGGAAAGAAGATGCTTTTATTTTCAAGATTCCCCAATGGATGATAACTACAAATTATTCATATCATAAATGCTATCTTAAGGAAATTTTATTTACTTATGGAAATTCAATCACTTATATGATATCAATTTAATTATTGGAGATACTATATGATTGCTATGTATGTATAGTATATGTATATAATTAATGGGTACTCAACACGTAACCTACAAAGAGTGTGAATGCTCAATCCTTCTTTCTTCTTCCTCTTCGTCTTCTTTACCAATAAATATCCGCATCTTAACCAAAGTACTTAATAATTTTAAATCGAATAAACATATACTACTTAAAAAAAAAATATTAAACTCATTATATAAAGAGATTTATTCTTTTTATAAAAAAAAAAACTCAAACCAAAAACAATTCATTGTCCAAAAAAACATTAATGTCAACTAAACAAAAAAAAATCCATTTACTAGTTATGAATAGTATTATTAAAATCGACCCGGACTAACAAGTCAATCCAATAAACAATTGTTTTAAAACCTAGTTGGAGCTATATTTCAAATTAAATTAGATTAAAATTAATTAATAAAACCAACTCAACTTGAGAAATCAGTCCAATAAATAGTTATTTTGAAATCTAGTTTGAGCTATATATCAAATTAAATTAGATGAGAATTAACCCAATTAAAATCTAATAAAATCAATCTATAATCTGATTAAAATTTGATTAATCATTTTTATTTCAAAACAAACCGATATAACAAGCCAAATTTAATAATTTTGGCGACAAACACAATGGGCAATTGAGAAAGTTTAAAGTTTTTTATTATGATTTTAACTATATCTAGCAATTCCCCTCCATTAAAGTATCATTGATTTAAAAAAGCAAGCAAACTAAATCACCAAGTGTTAGCAAATAACACCAAACACATAGATTCCTTCACACACACACACACACACACCTCACATTTAATAATAATAATAATAATAATAACAACAACAATAATAAATGCAAATGAAGAGAATCTTCCTTCCTCAAATTCATCCAAACACTCCTTTAATATTATTTCGTTTGGTGGATTTTCTTTCCATTTTCATAAGCAAAAAAAAAGTTAAAAATAATACTAAAAATAAGTATTCATATACTTTAACAATAACACTAAACAATTAATAACAACAGCAATAGTAATGATAATATAAAATAAAGAAAGTGAAGTTAACGCCAAGCAGATGCGACTGTGAGAGTTTTTCCCATCCAACCGAAACATACCCCACCATTCTCTTCTTTAACACTAAATCCTGGGTTAACTCTGTTCGCTAAACTCAATCTCGTTTTCATCGACTCGGCTATGTTGTGACTCAGAGGCTTCAACTCGAACCCTGCCATGCCCATCCGGGCCCGCCATTTTCCAAACACCTCGCATCTTTCAACACGGTCCCTCCCTTCACAAGCAACCGAGTTTACTATCCTCCGCCCCACTCCCTCCTCGACCTTGGCTCGCTCCGAGTTATCCCCTTTAACCGTTGACTCAATCGAGTCGAATAGCGCTCCGTAATATGAACAGGATTCGTTCACGCGCGCCATGAATGGGGCCGTGTTGGTATTCATTTCTTGCTCCACTACAGTCACCACGCGCGGCGCCAGCCCCTTCACGCGCCTCAGAAGCTCGTCCCTGGGATTCTCGGTGGAGGACACGCTCTCGTCCGGCATTCTATACAGCTTGAACGCAAAATTGACAGCCAATGCCTCGTCCGGCTCGCACCCGAGGGACTCCCGAGTCAACTCTCTGAGTTTGCAGCTCACAACGTTGAAACACAAATTCAGACCAACTCGACGAGCGAGTTGGGCAAGCGTTTCACCAACTAGCCTCAGCCTCTCCTCCTCTACGCCATTGCTATCAGCAGCAACGGCTGTGATCTTAACAATGGCTGGCTTCGAATTCTGAAGCCCAGAAAGCGCGTGTAGAAGGTTCTTGTATTGCCCTCCATGACCAATATCAAAATCAACAACATGGAAGCCATTGCTGGAAGTGTTCGCCTCTTGTTCTTGCTCTCTTGTAGCGTCAATGATGGCAAGATTGGCAGCCATGAAACCAAGTTTGAAACAAGGAGACAGGTCGTATAACAACTGGGTTGCATCCACATGTTCCTTGCTATACAGCTCCATTACAGAAGTTGTGTTTTCAGAAGAATTAAGCCGGGATTTTAAAGCCATCAACATGTACTCAATCAATCTCTGCTCAGAATTCCCTCCTGGGCTCGAAACCAGAGACACACGAGTCAAGATCTCAGTGTAAACATCAGTTTTACCTTCGTAAATTGCTGATGCTGCTTCGATTACTGTCTGTTTCGAAACCGGAGTTGTGACCGTTGAAAATGAGGATGAAGATGATGAAGTGGGTGATGGAGAAATCGAATTATTACAAGAAGAAGAAGTGATGAGATTATGTATTGTTTCAGACCATTCACTGTTAGTGTTCGTTATGACACTGACGGCATCACCTTCTTGGTTATCGTCGTCGTCGTCAAGAAGCTGTTTTTCCAGTTCTTGAAGCTGGTTCAGCATCTTTTTCTCCCGATCTTGGCCCATAACTATTCCATTTCCTCCTCCGTTTTGATTCTGTAACATATTCACATACGGCATCATGCTGTTGCTGCTGCTTCTGTTGTTGTTGATGATACCAGTAGGACTAATTAGATTCATGGGCTGATGCTGCTGATGTTGTTGCTGGTGTTGGGGTCGAAGCTGTTGAAGAAGAGGGAGCCCGTAACGTTGAGACATTAAGGAAGGGAGCTCAGGAGACAGGTTGCTAACAGAGAAATCAAGGGTGGAAATCGGAGACGTGTTCTGTTGGAAAATATTGTTATTAATCCTCGGCTTTACAGACCGGAGAAGAAGATTGTTCAGTGCTGCTTGGTTTAGCAGGTTTTGTTGCGGTGGTGATTGTTGAAATGCTTGAAAATCGGCAAGTGTTCGCTTGCCGATCAAGGTGGTGGTAGCGGTGGTTGTGGGAAAGATTGCTCTATGTTGAGCGATCTGTTGGTAATTATGAGAAGACAAATTTTGGTCAAGAAAAATTTGGTTGGTTCTATAAGGAGGCAGTGATGATGGGTTGTGGTGGTTATTTGTTAGGTTCATGGTGGGTATAATAGGTGATCTACTGGTGTAGAAATCTTGGACGCCACCGCCACCGCCACCGCCACCGCCTGAAAACCCAGAGGCCATGAGAATTTGAGTTTTTCCAAGAACCCCTTTCTTGTTTTCTTGGAGGATCACAGAGAGAAACGCATTATGGGGGAGGTTTGTTTATGGGGGAAAAGCGAGTGTATGAGAGAGCGAGAGAGTTTCTCTTATGAGGGTGAAATGATTGTTGATAGAATATAACGGAGAATGTCACCGCTTGATTTCTTCTGTTTCTTGAAAATCAACGGTGATTAATTGAGTTGTAACATACTTTTGTTCGCGTGGAGTTAGTAGGACATTATCTACGCTTGTTAGGAGTGCGTGCTTTTCAAATTTGTTTTATTAAACCCTTCAAGCCTCCTAGAGTGTTTTGTTTTATAAAATGTTTTCTTAATTTTAAATATATTAAAATAATATTTTTTTAATTTTTTTTAAAATAAATTGACTTTTAGAGTGTTTTTTTTGTGTTTAAAAAATGTTTTTGAATTTTTTTATGATTTTGAATTGCTTTGATGTACTAATATCAACAGTAAATTTTTTTAAAATAAAAAAATATTATTTTAATATATTTGCAAGAGAAAAACATTTTAAAAAATAGTCACTGCCTTAATCTCAAATACTATCTTAACCGGAAAACCAAAACCCGATCCAAATTTGAATTTTTAATTAAATCAAATTAAAAATTAATTGATAAGACTCGAATAACCTTATCAGAATTTTAGCAATTAGGTTCACTTAACAAAATCTAGTGTAAATCTGATTAAGTCAGTACTATTTTTTTAAAAAAATAAAATAATATCATTTTATTAAAAATAATTAATTCGGGTTGATTTGGTCTTCAACAACTATGTTTTTCACCATATAATTATTATCATATTTATCTAGCTATGGTAATTTATGATACAAGTTTAGCATGTTCAATAAATAATTTTATCTATTTATTTATTTAATAATAAATCCTTGAAAGGATTTTAAGGGATAAATGAACATTGAGAGAAAATTTGTCAAGACTATTCAAATAAAAATAAAGTTAACATTGAAAGAAAATTTAAAATAAAATTATAAGTTTATAGAGAAAAATTAGGTTGTATGTCATTTTTACATTTCTTTGTCACCCGATAAAAAGGGCATTTCCTTTTCATTCTAGGGCTTATATCCTTGGAATTATAAGACAAGGAAGATTCACACCTTTTTTTTTTCGTAGTTTCTCTTGTCTTGGCAGGAATAAAATTTATTCTTTTAAAATTTAATTTTTTTTATTTAATCAATTATAAAAACAAAGTGTAATGGCTAGTAAATTATTATTTTTTTATTAACATAGATGTTGGGATTAATTTACGTGTATCTTAATTAATTCCACGAACTCTCAAATTAATGATTATGTAAGCTTTTTCATAACTATTATATTAGTAGCTATAAAATTTAAATTTAAAATTATTAAAAAATAAATTTTTTAATTCTAAATTTTTATTATTCGATAACGTAATAATTACCTAATTATTTATTTATTCGAACAGAGTACCCCGTGTTTGACAAATTTGTTATTTTTATCTAGAATATGATAATTTAATAACTATATATATGTACACGTGTCATGTCATAGACTCCTAGTACATAGCTAGGCTCTTCGGAGTGTGGGCACGCGCTTTTCTTAGGAACGTGATGATAAACCTGAAACTTGTGTGAAGTAGATGATCTTTTTATACGGGGAGGAGGCAGTGATCACCTGACAGGACAGTTACGACCTGTTCTAAAAAGCGAACGACAATAACCCTAAGAAATGCAACCCAGAACGGCAAGCGAAAATGACTTATCGGACGCGTGTCACAGCAAGGAAGAGCTTTGAGCTAGGTTTCGGTAACTGAGCCGTTAGTTTCAAATTTTCTCCTTTCGGGTCCCCCTGATTCCAAATTGTAGTAGCTGTTCTGTCTTAAAACCAAGTTTATTCCCGGTTGATTACTCACAGGTGTCGGTCATGAACACGGAGAATTCCAAAAACAATAAAAAAGGTGGCCAAGCCCTAAACACACAAGAATTTTTTTAAAAATTTTTAATTTTTCAATATTTACTTAAATTTGAAAAAAACAAAGTGAAATGACTATTTTTAAATATTTTATTATTTTTCAATATTTTTATATGTCGAATTTTATCACCATTTTTTAAATAAATTTGAAAAAAATAAATAATTATTCTTTACTTCATTTTTTTTTTGACTGGGTGCATTCTTCAAGAATTACTTGAGTGAATTTGCACAGATTCATGAGCAGTAGAAAACAACTTTCCCCTTTCATACGAACCAGTAAGGAAAAGAGAGCGCCCGGGTCCGTTTCCTTGCTTTGGCTATTTAATTAATCTGTTCTTTTAGTTAAAAATAAAAAATAAAAAAAAAACGTGGATTGACAGCTATGGCTTTCAAGGACTGGATAGGACCAACAATTATGAATTTGGATATGAATTTATAGCCCCAACCTTTTCTCTTTTTACTTTTTCAACGCAAATCTTAGATTTTACGACAGTTTGGTACCTTTTTAATTCACAGAGGTGACTTCTTTTTTTTCCCTTTGTTGGGAAAACTTTGTTATAAAACGGCTGAATCAGAGTCTAAACTAGTATGATTTCGACAACAAAAAAAAAAAAAAGAAAATAGTGACCTGAACCCGGTTCTTGATCATTTTTTACTTTTTAATAAAAATAATATTGTTTTTATTATTTAATAGTTTTTACAAGGCTTTGGTACCTTTTCAATTCATAGAAGTGACAAATTTTGTTCCTTTATTGAAAAAACTTACTTTGCTATCAAATCTAAACCGCTTGTGGGCTAGTAAAATCTAAACCGCTTGTGCTGGAGGAACTAGTTGTTTTTTTTAAGATGTTTTTTCGTTTCTGAGATGGTTAGAGTAGTCTCTTTATGTATTGTACCTTTGCCCCACACTCCAGCCCCCCTCTTAGAGTCTCAATTAATCCACGTTTAGGAATTTTTTTTGAATTTTTTTATTTTAAATTAATATTTGTTTATATATTTTTAAATTATTTTAATGTACTAATATCAAAATTAATTTTTTTAAAAGTATTATTTTAATATATTTTGAAATGAAAAACACTATTCCTATGCTTACAGGACAGACTCTTGAATTTGGATTTTTTTTTTAATTTTTTTAAAATATTATTTTAATATGTTTTAAAATAAAACTAGTTTTGATGGAGAAACAGTTATGTGATTTTTTTTTTATTTTTATTTGCTTTCCTTGCACGAAGCTGGCTTTGATCGAGAAACAGGTATGTGAGCAGAGGAGATGAAAGTTTATGAAGAAGAGGGAGAGTGGATATTTTGCTTTCACAGCCCACTGCTAACTTTTCAGGTCATCTTTAATGCAAAAACACGACACCTTCCTTTAATGCTCGATAAACAATACTGCGTGGAAACGGGTGAAGATGATCATATGAGTGGATGGTACACGCGTGCGATCTGCATTCACACCAATATTATTATTTTCTTTGTTCAACGAGCTAGCCAAAATGGAAATCAATTTGAGCAATTTTATTCCAATTAATAAATTGATCTAATTAATTTGCAACTAATTGATTGGACATTTAACTCAAATACCCTCATCTTTAAATAAAATTAATCTTCAAGAATCATTATCATCCACGCATTGAGATACTCAATGAAAAACTATAATCCAAGGTTATTAAATTTGTCTCGGCTTGGTAAATCGACCCGAAATCTAACCTAAATCAGGTTTAAAAAAACCAAGTCGAAATTAACCAAATCAAATCTAGATACCATGACAAGTTACTGTAATAAGATAACTTTATTCAGAACCTAATTTAAGTTTTTCTTTCTTTCAAAACAATATAGTTTTATTTTTCTAAAAAAATCAAGATATCGTTTTGAATTAACATGAGTTTATCCATCTAATTCATGATGAGAAGTATAAATCAGGCTACATTCAATAGTCTCGATACAGCCTAATAGAAAACAAATAACTATAATAAAATTATTTATATAAATATAAGTTAAGCTAATATTGGTGAATAACAAATCTATATTTTTACAAAACGGTTCATAATTATTATTTTTTTCAAAAAAAAAACACAAGAAGGAGAATGTATAAAATAGTTGTTTATCAATTAGATGGCTGCTCCCTCTCATGAGAATGACTTGTTTATTCAATTGAGAAGGACATTGCCATCCATGAGGGACACATTTTAAAGTATCTTAGCTAATAAAATGGTGGGATCCCCGCCACAACTGTTTCATTTGGCTTCAAGATTAAGCCATTTCCAATACTTTTAAAAAAATAAATTAATTTGAGCATCTATCTTTAGAATAAATTAATCCATTTTGGTATTCGAACAATTAATTTATGAATTTAATGGGTCTAGAGGAGTCATTTGGTATGAGAATTGCAGAGCTAGGTGCTGCCCTAATTAATTTATTTTTAGAATAATATAATGAACTTAAAATTCTTTGTTAATTTTGGAAATTTTTTTGATGGAGAATCATACCAAAGAAGAAATAGAAATATTTTTACTTGTATTGCTCTTAAAATCTATAAATTACTGATAAAAAAAGAAATTTATAATCTTGACAAATGTTAAATTCTTGCCAAATACTCTTGCAACACCAAGTCTTATTGTTGACCCGTTTGACCAAAGAACCCTTCGTGCTTGGAAGAGGTGAGAGTTAGGTCAACTATGGTTACAAAAAAAGCTCGAGTATATTCTGAATTTTTTGTCAATTCATGAGCCATAGTTAAGAGATGCAACCCACCAGTGATCTAGCTCAAGGTTAGGATGGACGAGTGGATGATCAATTTATAGATCAGCGGTTAAGTACCCTTGTTTTTATTTATTTATTTAAGACATTATTGTTTTTTTTGTTAAAAAAATTATTCGGGTCTATTTCAGGTTCTTTCAAATCAACTATATAATCAATTTGAATTCTGAAAATTAGTTTAATTGGTTAAATTTTAGATTTGTTTCTTAATAATTACGAGTTCAAATTTTTTTAAAATTATTAAAAACTTACATGATTATCAATTTTAAAACTCGTAAAATTAGTTAATCTTTCAAACAAAGGATTCTCGCACTAAAACAAAGTCAGTGGTAAAGTTGAATTTTGACATTTCATTAAGGGTTGCGTGTGGGCAAACCATAGCAAACTAGAAAACTGCCACCTTTTTTTATAATCTCTTTTCTTGAAATAGAATCCTAGCCTCTCATTCTGTACACGCGTCCACATCACAAACCAGATTTGCCACTTGTTCATACAGTTTGCCTTGCCTAACTCTACTCCGAAGCTTGTTTTATACTATCGTAAACGTTACTTTTTAAATTGATATTTTTTAAAAATAGAAAATATTAATTCAAAAATTTTAAAAATTAAAATTATAAAAAAAAACGATTAAACTCCAAAGGCAAGCAATATTTTCTTTGCACCACACGTTTTTCTTGCAGTCACGAATAATTAAAAAGTGGGATTTTGGGTTGCAAAATATGAGAATTTTCTTTATTTATAACTATATTACTATGAACATGACTAGCAAGTTAAAAATTTTGTAATCAAGAAGGTTTACGCTATTCTTTTTAAAATAATTAAAAAGTAATTTTTTTTATAAAATCCAAATTCAAATTAATTACTCGACGACGAGTTAATAAGTAATTTACCAACACAATAATAATGTTAACATTTAATCGTAACACATAATATATGGTTTTTATTTGTTTTAAATGCAATGGGATGGACTTAAAACACAGAAGATCACGCATGATCCCATGAATGTTAAAGCTTGCAAAACACATTTAGACGGACGATAACTTACAAGTGAGCATAACCGAACCCTTCGTTTTTTTCCTATTGTTTTCTGGACAGAAAACAACAGAGAGAAACCCTAATTAAATTAAATCTATCTAGCTACAACTTGCACAGCGTATCAACGCACATCAAGAACGCTTCGATCCCATGATTTGCACCCACCACCACAACCTAAAAACACAACTAATCTCATAAAAAAACACCCCAGTTGGGTCATTTCAGACACACCTGTTGCTTGAACTAGAAACTAAAGTTGTAGCCGTCGTCTGTGTTATGATCAGTTGGTGGAGACTGCCTAACAGAAAACGAATCACTCCTAACTCATGCTATTCGCAGGGCGATTATAATATTACACCGTCAGGTTTTGTGTTTTTCAATTTGGTTCATGTGACAAATGACTTAATTTTCTGTTCATATTGTTCGCATTTGTGTTTCGTCAGACTTCCAGTTTTGAAAGTGTTTGGTGAATTCACACTTGCTATACCTCTCTCTTGAATCTTTAGTTAAGAGAAAAAAACTATTATTTATATATATATTTTTAAATTTATGTTCTCAAATTATAACTACAACAATTACTATAATATCAAATACATATTAATTTGAGTATAATGATTTTGTTTAAAATTTGATTAAAAAATTCTTATAAATATACTAAATGGAATATCACATTATGTTAGGGAAAATTTAATATTAATGAATAAAAGTCATAATTGTTAAACTTGGTCAAAAAAAATTGATATGAAAATTTAAAATTCAGAATTTGATTTATATCGAGTTTAAAATTAAATTAAAAAAATATTAATCTTATTAAACTTGATAAACATGTAAAACCCGATCTAAATCCAATCTATCCATCTATAATATATATAAATATATATATAAAAAAAGAAGGGGGGGGGGGTTGATTAATTTTTTCGAGACGATTTTCAACGAAGTTTGACAACTAAACTGGTGTGATCATGGAAAATGGGAACAATATTTGTGGGGCCATTGTTTGGTTAAGGAGTACTGGAAGCTTAACCGGTGATAACCGGTTCACGATAGGAATCCACGAGCGCCGACGGGGAGTGATATTTTTTAAGTGTAAGGGGTTGGTTTGATGAGGCTACGCGCTTCTACTTATGTGAACGCTCACACGCTATCGATGCCACACGAAATCCACGCCCCGCCCCCACAGAACTTGTTTGCTAGATTTTCTTCTCTTTTTGAGGTTTGACTGGTAATTTACCAACTCCTGTCATATTATTATTTATTTTTCTCGCTTCCCAGAAGCAAAAACATTTTCGTTCAAATAAATAAAAAACATTCTTTCAAAACTACTCAAGATTCATGCACATGCTAAGTTTCTCTCTCTCTCTCTCTCTCTCTCTCTCTCTCTCTATATATATATATATATATATATGGTGAAAGTATTTTCAGATCATTTTCAGTAATTTCTAGATCATGAAATTAAATATTTTTCCAATGAGATTTTAGATTAATTATCATACATGCATGTGTATCTATCAATGGGTTTATTTTTAAATTTTATTTTGAATTTAAAACAATAATATACATATTATCTCGGAACATATAAGACAATGACAATAAAAATAAAAGGAATATGTTTTTTTATATTTTTTATTTGAAAAGTGCAAAAACCTACTTCAAAACTATTCTATAAATAAATTTATTTTATATTTTTATTTTATTTCTTTAATCATACATGTTTTTATCTTTTTTATACATGTTATATCTGCCCTGAAACATTAACTAAACACGATTTTAAAAAAGATTTGACAATTAATTAAGGAGGTTACAAGAAGACAAAAGACTAATTAGTTTAATTGCGAATTAATTTCTGTCGGTTACTGGTAAAAGAAACAACAGAGAAAATTGTGACGGTTACACCGTTTAATGCTGAACTTATGCCTGGTTAGTGGGTTTGCTTGCATTCTACAATCTAGATGGTGACTATCTAGGGTTTGTCCAAATTGCATTCCCACTTGCCCATATCCATACCATGGAGGGTATATATCTGGTTTTAATATCAATACATTAAAATAATTTAAAAATAAAAAAATTAATTTTAAATAAAACTATAAATTTAATTTTTTGACAATGGTTTTAACTGCGTTTCTAAACACTGTGTTTTCTTCTTCTTTTTGTGTTGCAAGATCAAAATGCTAGCGGCTAAAAATACAGTCAACTACATGCAATGGGTTTCAAAGGAAACCCAACTTAGTTACAAGGCAAAGATTCAACATTTGCACATGGAAAATGCAATCGATAGTTAGGTTGTTCCATCGCAATTGATTTTAATATTAATTAGCATATGATAAGATGCCAAGAATAAAGCCACGTAATGTATTGTATATATATGCTCGACTTTGATTCTCGATGGCCCTTTTTTTTTTGTTTTAATTATTTCTAGGTATTTTTATTGTAGCCTAGTCATGATGATTTCTTGATGATGCAACATGGGATATAATTTCATGACAAAACTATACATCAAAACCTTTTTTTGGATCCTCAATTCCACCCTCGAAGAAAGAAATATGTCGTTTATGTCTTTATTATTTATATTTTTTCTATCTCAAAACAATAATTAAATACTATTTAAAATTCAGTAATAATACACGTCATATTTAAAGCTTCAAGGGTTTTATTTATTTATAGTTGGCGTTTCAGGTTTCAGGTTGGGAGGTCCCCAAGGAGCGTAGCGTGATGGTAAAGGGTTTGAGATCTGCATAGCAGGTCTCGAGTTCGAGTCAAGGCGTGCACCTCTTGTAAGAGCCTAGAACAGCCGGGGTTTTACTTCCTCACCTGGGCCTATAAAATGCGCTTTCTAAAAATGTGAGGTTTTCTCTAATCCAAAAAAAAATTTCAGGTTGGGAGGCTGCATCAATCTTTCTATCTGCAAGCTATGGCTGTGTGCAATTTGTGGTTGGAATTAATTATTTGGATGTGCAAAATGTATCGAGTCCTTGTTCGGTGCCGCTTTACGGCTCACAGCAGGGACCAGTCCTTGTACAATGTCTTGATCACATTCATGCTATATCCAGATCACTTGTTAATTAGATCATCGGTCCCTTTTGAAACCCTCCCGCCCCCACCCGAACCCAATGTTATTCCTTCTTCCTTTTCTTTTTTCGAAATTGATCGCACATATATAGGTATATACTAGCTCCCGTGTCCATGTTTCACCACGTGATTAAATTATTTTTTATGTAAAAACTAATATTCAAGTATGGCAAGGGTATTTTAAAAAAAAATAAATGATAACTCGTATCTCAGGTTATAAACACAACCGTATCGAGAAAGTTAATTTTATTTTAATTATATAAAAAAAGAAAGTTGGTGATGATAAGTTAACCGATGTAAAAAAAATATACACGGTAATCTAGAAAATAACATATTTTTTTAATCAATCATTTAATAATTAGTAAATTATATGAAAAGACTTAAATATCCTCAAAGCCAAAGTATTTGGTTTTTATTAGCAGGTGCAAATACAAATATTGTCTAAATGGTTTTTTATACCACAATTAGGTCTAGTTAATGTGTGGATCTGTATACCAATCATATTACTTTAATTTATGTGATTAAATACATTTAGTTTTCTATTTAACACAAACAAGTATAATTAATGTAAATCATTTAAAATAAATAATAATAATAATAATTGTTTTAATACCAGATTGAATTAAGATCCAGGATCATTTAAGATCATGAATATATTAATCAAGACACTTAATATTGAATTAAGAAAAAAAACAAGAGGACTGGTTAGTAAAAATACAGGATATTTATCAAACCTCATTCATCCGCAATATCAACGATGAAAAACATGCTCCATGAGTCCATTTCATTTTCTAGAAAATAAAATAAAATTCGAAGATATACACGTGGAAATTAAAGACTTGGAATTGTGGGCCCCTTTAAGCTGTCATCTGATGGTGTGATTCAGACAGCTGCTGCCGTTTCCCGTTGCGTTGCCAACGTTTTCTGTTCCAATCCTGCACTCCATTCATTCATTCTGGATTGAAATGACGAGGTTTTAGATTTGTTTTTTTTTAATTATTAATTCAAGTTTAATAAATTTTTAAAAAATTATATAATAGTTAATTTTAAGACTTATAAAATTAATTAATGCGAATGTAAATTTAACATCTATATTAATAATAATAAAAATAAGTCAAAAAAATATTTTCTGCCACGTAACCTTGTCCTTTACACGTCAAAGACGAGGCCCTCCAGGCTCAAAGACCGGTCGTGAAACTTCAAGCTCGTTCAAGTATATTCTTGTAATTTGAATCTTTTACCATTTGCTAGCATATTCAGTTTATTAATTATTATTTTAATATAGGAAGATAGAATAAATTCTCTATAAATGAATGGGTGTCGTCTTTTTCTCATGCTTTTTGTGAATTTATTCTTCATTTTTGTCGATGCGAAGTCATCAAGCATATACCATATTTAGTCTTTTCTAAATAATATTTTTTTTATAAAACAAATTATTTTAATAAATTTTAAAATAAAAAATATTTTAAAAAATAATTACCATCATATTTTCTAACTCTATGAGATTAGAAAGCATCAGGACACCAGAAGAACTTCCTAGGAAAAGAGGCAGCATCCCTTTTGTTGACCGGTTGCAGCCGGTAACAGTTAGAGGTTGGTCTGCGAAATTGTGGGCCGCGCATCACCAATAAAAGAGAAAAACGGCTTTCGGCCTTTCTCAAACTTGACAGGACGAGGCTGCTAAGCGGATCAGAACCGTTAGATTTACTCAAAAGATCTGGTCACTCACACGTGTGCAGTGATTAAAGGTCAGGATTCAATTAATAGTTAGCTAACGTGACGGCTAAAAGCTGGAAACAATCTTGTGGCAGTTACACAATAGGAGCGGCCAAGAGGTACGGGCAGAGCTTAATAACTTTGTGCTACCTTCCTCAAACCGGAGATTTAATTCATTATTTTCTTTTTAAAGTAAAATTATTAAACCAGCACTGATTTAAAATTTAAATCATGAATTAACTCGAGTAAATTTAAATTAATTAAAAAAATAAAGTTTTAATTTCTTAATAAAAAAATAAACAGTATTGTTTTGGGATTTTTGCTTTAAAAAATACAAGTAAGATTTTGGCAAGAGCCTAAAAGATTTATAAAAAAGAATTAAAATTCGAAGAGACACACATGGAAATAAAAACCCCTTTAGATGTCATCTGATAGTGTGATTCAGACAGGTGCTGCCGTTTCCTGGTGATAGTTGACTATTTATAACAGTATTGTTTTGACTAATAAATTTTAAGTATCAAGGGTAATTTTTTATATTATAAATATTCATATAATAATATTAAAAAATCCACTAAAAAACTTATTTGTCATAACTTTCATTTAATTTACCTAATAATAAAAACTCATATTTATAAACACCTAAGAATAAGTGTTTATTTTTAACATGGGGTAAAAATCTTTTTATTTTTTATTCATTTACAAACTCCATCAATAATTAGCGTATCATAAAACTCCAAGCTCATTTAATTATAGTTTTAAAACTCAAAACGACTTGACTTGGGATAAAGTTTAGGTCATAAACCATGAGGATCAATTTAGGTTAATCATAATTTGTTTTTTTAAATTTAAAATGATATTATTTTGACCAAAGTTTATTCTCAAAAATAAAAAACAAGATAATTGAATGATGGCCAAGACATGCTTGAGTCATCGAGTCAACTTGGATTCTTGATTAGTTAGCCATGTTTTTTTTTCTTGTTTTTAATTTAATATGATCAAAGTTATCAACTTGTTGAGCCGATTTGAGTTTAAAACAACACATTCAAGTATTTTCAACTACATCTTCCTCTTGATGTAATTTTGGTAATGCGGTATAATATGTTTTTTAAAATGTTTTTCAATTAAAAATACATAAAGATATTTGTTTTTATACCACCACATTAAAACTATTAAAAATTAATATTTTATAAGTTAAAAATATTTTAAAAAATTATTTAAACCGCATCACCAAATACATTTTAATCACAAAGACTGACACTTCTAGAATTTCTTGTATTTTGAATATTTACCATTGATTGTAACCATTTGCTAGCATGATCTGTTTATTTGTTTTTTTAATATAGGATGATATCCTCAAATATAAACAACCCCTTTAAAATCTAATAAAAAAACGATCTCAAACGGCAAAGAAACCACCCCCCCTCTCCACGTATAGGCAAACAAATGCGAATATATATATATAAAAAAAAAAACATGGATATATAAAAAAAAAAAAAGGGATGAATAAAAAAATTAAGAAAATTAAAAAAAAATAACTTAAAAAACCGAATCGTGAACAAAAACTGATTAAACCGATTAAAATTTTGAAAAAACCGATCGATTCGGTTTCGGTTTTATAAGCCTAAAACCAAAAAAACCGAACCGAACCCAAACCGGAAAAAAACTGAGCAAAACTGGAAAAAAACCGAGCCAAACCAATTTTTTTCCAAAAAAACCGAACCGAACCGAACCGAACCGAAACCGGTCGATTTGAATTGGTTTTGGTTTTTTTTAAATTTCGGTTTAGTTACTTTTTTTTATAAAAAATGAACCGAACCGAAAATAATTACTCTTATATACACATATACAAATACAATTATAAGCGATTTTTCATGCATGTATTAATTTTAAAATAATCATAAATGAAAAGAAACAAGTATCTTATACTTATAATATTCATCACAAAATATGAACTAATTTTTTTTTATGAATAAGTAAACACTTTGTCAATGAATTAAAATAACGAATAAGGTAGTATTCAATAGAATTATCTAAATTCACATGAATTTTATTTTTGTGATACGGGTCTGTATTTTATTTTAATTATAAATTTAAAAATATTTCACTAAAAAAATCTATTTTGAGATCTTGATTAAAAAAAATATAATTTATAATTATTTTAAAATTTATATTTTCAAACTATAAGGTAAGAAAAGAGGCAGAATTCCTTTAGTTGACCGGTTGCAGCCAGTAACAGTAAGAGGTTTGTCTTCCAAACTGTGGTGCCGACTGCCGCATCTCCGGGAAAAGAAAAAAAAACGACTTTTAGCCATTCTTTAAACTTGACAAGACGATGGCTGTTAAGCAGATCAGAACCGTTAGATTTGCACAGTCACCCGTGTATACTGATTAATGATCAGGATTTACTTAATAGCAGATAATCGTGAGGCCCACGTGATATTTAAATTGCTGGCTAAAAGCTGGAAACAATCTTGTAGCAGTGCATGTTAGGAGTGGCCAAGAGATACGCGCAGAGTTTTTAAACTTTAGTAATTATTTATGTGCTCCCTTCCTCAAATTGGAGATTTAATTCAAATAATTTTATACAACTTGAACCCTTTAAGTAAAATAATAACTTTGTACATTTTTTTTTTAAAAAAACTTGATTAAAAAGCAAAGATAATAGAGATTAATAAAACACGTTTCTATTTTTTTTATATAAACAAAGAATTTTTTTAAAATAAAATTTTTATTTTTAAATAATATTGTAGATATGTTCAATCTTGCATAATATTTTTTATAACGCGAGTTTATTTAATCAATTTTATTTATATTTATCTTTTTAATTTATGAGTTTTTTATGGTGTGTGTTTATTCAACCATTAATAAAAAAAGAGATTATTAAGAAATAAGAAGTATATTTTGAAAGGCATGCGTTGCATATAGTTTAACCTTAACTTTGAAATAATATTGATACATAATTCACCAATCAAGAAAAAAAGCAGTGAAATATGCATGAGTGAATGGAAGTTGAGAAATAAAAAAGACTTTCATAGGTTGTTGGTAACTAAGGCCATAAGATAAGGCGCTCGTTTTAAGAGTTTACTCTTGAAGGGTATTTTGTTTTGAATTTTGTTTTAGAAAAGTTTTGGAAGGATCCGATACAGATCTTCATATTTGTAAATTGAGAAAAAAAAGTGGGTCGCCTATGAAAATAAATCAATTTTAATGAAGCATGAAAACTTGCTAAAATTCTTTTTGGAATTTGAAAAGGGCAGGTCGCCTGAGAAAATAGACCAATTTCTTTATTTTCAAAATGAACAAGTTGCCCGTGAAAATAGATCAATTTCAGGGAAGTTTGGAGGCTTACTAAAACTCTTTTTGGAATTTGAAAAAAGGTAAGTCGCTCGTGAAAATATATAAATTTTTGAATTTTAAAATGGACTTGTCGCCCATGAAAATAAACTAATTTAAGGAAATCTTGGAGACTTGCTAGAATTCTTTTTTGGAATTTAAAAATGACAGGTCACTCATGAAAATAGATCAATTTTTAATTTTAAAAGAGACAAGTCGTTTATGAAAGTAGACCAATTTTTGAATTTTAAAAAAAGCATGTCACCCATGATAATGAGATTATTTTCTTTTTAAAAAGCAAAGTTTTTAGTTTGATTCGTTTTGGATTCTCGTTTAGATTTTGTTTTGTTTTTTAGGTCAAACCAGTGGATTTTGGCTCAATTAACCAAAAGTTATGGGTCAATCCGGCCGGGTAAAATAATGATTTTTTTGCTTGTTGCATATAACCCAATCCTTACAAAAATTGCATTTTAAAAAATAGAGAAAAAAAATGTTTTTAGCATTGTTTCAAAAAAAATTTGTTGTATTTTTTGAATTTACAATAAGACTGTAAAATTCCTTAAGGATTTGACCAATATTTCAATAATTCTAAAAATTTAAATTCTTGAAAATTAATGATCAATATTCTGGTATAAATGCTGGATCTACAAGTAGGCTGATATTTAAGTACTAAGAGTTGACTAGAAATATTTTTCAGAATTATTTTGAATATTTATCAATTTTAATTGGGAGTATTTTCACCACAATATATGAGTTATAGAAAACCCTTTCGCACCCCTAGATAGGTGAACCCTGTCAAGGCGTCTACATGAATTCTTTCTATAAGAATTTACCTGGGTAATCAAGTCCATAATAAATTTGAAATAACAAATTTATTCATGAGTATAAATCTTTGTTCTGAGCTATAGACGGACTACTGGTTAAGAAGCCATCAATACCTTTAAACCATATCCAGACCACACAATACAACTTATCTCATGTAAGGTGTCCTAGGTTGATTTGTAATACCGGGGCCCTCGGGTTTCTCGTTGCATGAATCAAACAATTAGGTGGCGACTCTTTGACATCCTTCCATGCCACGCGGGCCACATGCGACACTGTTTTTTAGTTTCCAAACAAAAAAGCTAGTCTTTTTTTATTTATAGAGAAGGAATTTCATAAGCTAGAAAAAGGGGAAGGGGGGAGAAGAAAAAGAGAAGAAAAAAAAGAAAAAATAGTCATTAGAGCCATGCGAAGATTCGAATAACACCAAAAAAGACCGCCTTTAGAGGTTGTCTAAGTTCTTATGCACTACCCAAAATAAGACGACATTTACCACTTGTTGACACTTGGTTTGTATACGTCAGCATTTTCTCTTCCCTTTCGTTCACTTTGGTTCATGAATCTATAACAACTTTTTACTGATTCTCAATCCGCCGAACACCCAAGCTCTTTTTTTTTTTTCAATATAGTCTTTGATTCTCTAAGAACTCTTCAATTTAATCTGGAAATTCATCTAAACTGAGTACAAAGAAAGCTCAACATAAGGAGGGAAGAGGGAAAATCAAGAAAGTGATAGCTAGCCCATTAGGTTAGCAAATTATGATCGTGTCCATGACTCGAGTTATAAATTCAGCGTCCAACTCATCAATATTAAAAAACAAAATGTACATTAAATTGAGCCGGCTTAGGTATTAATTAAGTAAAGAAATCTATTAAAAAAACTAATTTTTTGACACATATTTTTCTCAATTTATTTTATTAACAGCCATTTGTTTTTGCTCAACCTCGGATTATCTCTAAATATGTAACAATGCGGAAACTACACATTATTTTTTGATTTTGTGTAACATAATAATATGCTCCAACTCATAGCGGAGAGAAAATTGTTAGCTTACATGTTAAAAAATATACTTTTATTTTTTTAATAACAAAGAACTCGGATTCATAATCTCTAACGAAAATCAAGTAAATAATAAATATTAAACCCCACTTACTAGTTTCAAATTTAATCATACAGAAATTAATGTTTCTAACATGTTTTTTTAAAAAATAATATTTTAATATTTTCTTTTAAATAATACTATTTTAAATTGATTTAGATTAACTCATCATAACCAGCGTATTCTATTTATATGCAACCTTTATCATTTGTTTTGTAAGGGGTTTTCCTTTTAAGATGAACCCAAAGTGACTAATTTCTCGTCGCCCATGTGAAGAGTCTAATATTAAACTCTGGTCTTTAGTTAGGCACCTTTTCATGATCCCATTTACAAGACTGGCATGAGCATGACCAGGAAGCGAACCAGTTAGGTTCAAAGAATGAGTCACGGTGGGTCACCATGGCAAGCGGCGATCTATTTATGGCCGCTGCTGGCTGACCTTTTGGAAGGGTATCGATCCTTCACAACTTTGTATTAAACCTTCATTTTCAAGCCATAGCCCATATTATTATTATTATTATATTATTATTCTTTGCTAAAAGGCAATAGCAAATGATCATAATGTATATGTCCAGGTCGGCTGGTTTCTATCCTCTTACTGCAAGATATATAATGGTTTTTTTTTTAAATATTTTATTTTACAAGATAATCTGATTAAAAAAATTTAGGGAATTTGATTTTATCTTTCAACTTCTCCTTATCATCGTGCCTTTTGCATCTAAATTTTCATGGTAGAATTGACATATAAAGTAAATATATTTAGTTGAAAAAATATTCATAAAAATATAGAATAAATTTATTTCTATTTTAATCTTTGAAAGTGATTTTGTATTTTTAAAATATAAAAGACATATAAATATATTTATTTTCTATTTTTTCATTTCGAAACAATAACCAAACAGTACTTTATACTTTATATTTATGATTATGAATGGAAATCATAACAGACATGGGATGAAGATTAATTTATTCAGGAATAATTGAAACATGGAGAATGAAATCCAAGAATTTAAAAATGCAAAAAGAAGAACCCCATCACAGTTTTCTATCTTGCTATTCCCTTCATCTGGTGACCTAATTTGCAAGCAACCCCCTCATTTATCCTGTAATTGAAGAACTACATGCATGTACAACCTGAGAAGCTTCTCGAGGAGTTGTACCATAAGGACAATATGATGAAAGATAGGGACTTGACTTTACCAAGTTACATGATATTTATGCATCAATCAAAGAACAACCTTTGTTAGTTAAAATTGATTCTGAGTTGCAAAAGTTACCTACATAATCAAGTCATTAGCCAAGAATATCACATATCCATAGCTTTTTTTATATAAAAAAACACAATTTTTAAACCAGGTTAATTTAAGTTTTTTTTAATACAAGAATTAAGTTAAAACCTAGTTTAATTTTAGTTTTTTTTTTCTAAAACGAAATTGTTTTAATTGACTCAATTCCTCAACCGAATTCATAACACAAAACTTGTAATAACTTTAGAAAACAGATCCAAGCACTTAAATTCATTTGATGCTATGCAATTTTTTTGGTTTTTTTCAATTTTATATGGTGAAGATCTGCTTTGGTAATATGATTAAGATGTGTGTTGTAGAGGGACAGAAAACATACATTTGCTAGCATTCAGCGACATGGAAATAGCCGGAAATGTAAAAACAAGTTTTAAGAGATATAGATGTTAACCAGGCCATTAGAATTCCTAGAGCAAGGAGCCAAGCTTCATCCTTCAAGCTCTTAAAAGTTTCTCCATGATGCCGTGCCTAGAACAACTAAACCCTAGCTAAACCTCAAAAACTAGACAACAGTTGGTCCGAGCAAGCAATTTTTCACAATATAGCACAAGGTTTTAACAGTAGTAATTTAGGGTTATTTTCCTTTTCCATGCTGTTTTTTAAAATAGTTTTCTCCGCACAAAGAAAACTGGTTTTTCCAGTTTTTGTGAAGGAGTTTACACTGTCAAAATATATATCCTGAACATTGGAACCTCTCTCTGCAACCATTAAAATTTGCCAAATCAGGCCTTCAGCTGCTCTGAGTTGAACATTACGTCTTTATGGCATGTCTTGAAACTAGGGTTTCTCCATGATTTTACAAATGAAGGAGGAATCACTTCATTTTGTCCTTGACAATGAATACAAGGATATGACAACTCATGCCGGACCATTGTTGTTCACTGAGTTTCCTTTTGAAAACGCGAGCACGATTGCGATTGCACCATCATTCCAAAAAACACATTTTAATTTGAAAACACAGGTGCAACCGCACCTGCGTTTCAACGAGCACTAGGAGATGTGTTTTCAATTAAAAATGAAGAATGCCCCTTCCCATTTAATCACACTTCTATTTGAGATGCAACTACATCTTTTAAATCCAATTGCAAGGATAAGTCATTTAACTAAACCATGATAAGCAGACATGGGGGAGCCTGTCCTGTCCATTAGCCAGCCCTCAAACATTGACTATCCATACAAGATATAGTTTGCAAGCAATATCTTTCTTTTGTAAATTTGTATATATTTTCATGCAGGAAGCATTTCAATAGCTTGCAGAGGATAGCATAGCAGGAGCAGACACCAAATTAAGCTCCCAATAGTAACAAACAAAAATATTTGTCCGTGAATCAACAATTTCACTCCAGTAACAAACATTTTCGAAATACACAATATTTCCCTAGGGCATCAATGAATAGGCCGATGGGAGATCACTGAAAATGGGAGTTTTAGCAGCTGGAGTTGCAACTACCCACAATACAACATTTCTTTTAAATCCACACGCTCACAATTGTTGTTGGTAAATAAGGTTAATTTTCCTTGGCCAGGTCAGCCACAACTTCTGACTCATTTCGGCGAGAACCAGCAATAAGCTGCTCAACAGGGATTTTGGACACATCACGACGTACTCCGATATCAGAAACTAGCCGGCTGGCACAATACATCCCATATCCCACAACTGCCAGGCCGCTAAAGCTGGTTGTCAAAAATCGAAGTGGTGAAGAAACAACAGCACTAGTAGCAGCTAAGAAGGAAGCGGCCTGCCCACTTCGGCCAACACTAATATTAGTAATAACGAGCAAACCAGTCTTACAGTAGATTGCGAAATCCTCACAGTTGTTCTTGAAAATGTGGTATCCACCAAAACCATTCTGCAAGAGGAAGGAAGCACGGTGAAGGACGTCTTCTGGTGGGTCAGATTTGGCAAGGGTGCAGGTACCACCTCGAGGTTTAGCAAGGAAGAGAGCTGATGAGACATCATACTCAAAGAGATAGAGATTGCCACCTGAGAGGAAACATTCAATGCAGGACGAGATGACACCATCAAGCCTTGATTGATCACCACATTTTGGGCATGGACTATCTGAAGGATGAGAAGGAGATGAGCTGAAAACAAATCGGTCTAACACAGTTCCTGTGCCAATTTCTTGGCCCCCTCCCCGAGTGAAATGGATCACCTTTTCATCACCAACATATATGCCTAGTTTCATATAAGGAACTGATTAGAAAAGCAAGTTCAAAATGCTAATGTCATATCCATAACTCAGAATTGCACAATAATAGCTAGATGCACACGAGCATATGCTGCATCTTGAGTGTATAAACCAGAATCAGATAGCACAGAATTCAGATACTTGATAAAGACAATTTTGATCATTGGAAAGAAAAATCTAAAATGCAAGAAATGAGTAGAGTCATTAATATAGCAACTCCAAAACTGGAAAGGAAACAGTGCATGAATTAAATTTTGACTTCCACGTGATCTCCAACAGAAGTGAATGGGAGAAGCCCTCCCCCTCACCTCCCCCCCTCCCGCTCTCAATGTAAACAAACAGTCATAGAGCCAAAATTTAAAAGTTGAGAAAAGAGTATGACAAAGCAGAAAATAAATGGGAACTATCCAAATTCCAGTTTTGATTTATCGCTTACAAGCCTTGTAAATTATAACGATTATATTCTATATGGTGCGGGTATTCTCTAGTAATATCATTAACATCCAAATTCCAGTGGGACAAAAAACATACATTTGCTAGCATTCAATGTCATGAAAAAGGCACAAACAACAAACAACAAATAACAAAAAAGCAGTAAATTCTATCAAATTCAAGAGTCATATAATGTAGTTGAAAATCTCAAAGATGCATCCAGTCCCAAAGGAACATTGAATAAGAGAGCAAAGGAATGGATAGAAAACTAGTTACTCTTGTAAAATCAAATTTCACGAGATACATGCAAATCAGGTCAGTAGGGTTGAACCCTAATGAAAGAGGCGAAGCCTCTTCAAACTTGTAAAGTTTCTCATTAATTATCATACCAAAAACAACGGAACCAACCTCACAAACCAGATAATGGTTGGTTTGAGCAAGCAAATTGTTCACAATATAGAAGACAATCGAACTATATGCACAAAGGTTTTCACACTAATTCAGTGACTGAGGAACCAACCATTGAGAGAACATGATAAAAGAAAGTTGAGAGAACAACTTGTTGATGGCTGATGAAAAATAAACATAGAAGGTGAACAAGAAAATTCTATGAAGAAAAGAACAACATTTCTGCGACAGAAGGCCCAATTGTCAATTGCTCCAAGCAGAAATAACTTAACAAAAGCCCTACTTTTCCCATTTCATTCCACATTTCTAAGCCTATAACTGCATCCCAAGTTTTAAACTCAAAGTTTCTATGCCACATCTTAACTACTCCCACAAATTTCTGTATCACTTCCAATAAAACTCCAAAAAGAAGCATCTATAACTATGATCAATTAACAGACATTATAAACTATGATTAATTAACAGACATTATAATCGTTTCCTGTAACAACCAGCAGTATGTAACTCGTACACAAAAAGCGTCACAAAAACAGTAAAAAATTAATGTCTGGTTAATTCAAAGGTATAATCACTACCCACCAACTCAATTGCACGTAAAGGCCTAAATCCACCCATTTTATGCCCATCACTCAATCAAAAAGCCCCCACCTTTGCATTCACGGACTATTAACCCTGCTCTCAAAATGTCAAAAACCAATGAGAAATCAAATGGGAATCCTAAAAGCACACCAAAACATCAATTGCTTCACAAATATGAATCCAAAAGGGTATCCACACTGATCTAAAATACCGAAAACAAAAAGGGAAACCAAAAAACAAGCCAAGACATCATTTTCCTTACAAAATTGATCCCAATGGGCATCCAAAACACCAATTACACAACACGAAAAAGCAAAAAACAAAGACAAATAGAGAGACAGACCGTGATGGGCATATAAGTAAGCGTTTCTCCATGAGTAGATATGATCCCCTGGCTTTAACACCTCTCTATCGATCTTGTTCGAAAGAAGTCCCATTTCTTCCTTTGCTTTTTCTCTTCGTTTCCTCCTTTGCCTTGAGATTACAGAGAAAGAAAAAAAAAGAGAGAGATGGTTGGAGAAAGACGCTAACTTGCTTTTGCTTTTGCTTCCGAAGCTTTACGTGTTCCTATATTAATGAAGACTAATTAATGAGTCAGGTTTAAAAATTCCCTTCTAGCTTTGGTAAGACTACACTTCAGTCACCAATGTATATATTAATTAGCAAAATCTTAAAGTTAGGAACCTGAGTTGTTATTTACTACGTATTCCTGTAGCGTTTGATTGAATGTTCCAGCAAACTTGTCCTAATCATGTGCAGGGGGCCGACATGAGAATATATATTATTTAAAGTTAGTACAATTAATTAAAAATATTGGTAAAGTAATATAGTTGAAAAAAATTAGTAAAATAATATAATTTGTATATTTCATGTTTTAAAAAATAATTTTTATAACTTGTTATTATTCATAATATATCATTTAAAAAATATTGAAGGGAGAAGAGATACAAGATAGAAAAAAAAAGATAATAAAGATTGATCACCAACACTGATCCAAGTGAGCTATACTTGTTGTCCAAAGATGAAGAGTGATCCACTTGTTTTTGGAGACAAATGTGACCGACTCGAGTCACTGTTGATGACTTTGCTTGATGTTATTGAATTTATCTTGTTAATATCTTTTTGATGATACTAATGATGTTATAATAAGAGTTTCAGTTTGTCTTCATGATTTTTTTTATTTTAATTTTTCTCTTTCTCTTTCTTGTTTATTTAATATTTTTTTATTAAATGTCGTTATTCTAAATATGAACAAGTTATAAAAGTCATGTTTTCCAATCATAATATATACAAATTGTGTTATTTTATTATTTTTTTCAACTGTGTTATTTCATTAATATTTTTTAAAATATGCTAAAAACAAAAAATAACCTTGACATAAGTATCAATGCAAGAGGCCAACATGAGGATCGACATTATGTTTCAACTTACTTTTCAAAATATTTTTAAACTGTATTTTTTTAGTTTAAAATATGTTAAATTGATATTTTAGGTGTTTTTTTTTCTTTTGATGTATTGATGTCAAAAATAATATTTTTTTAAAAAATTATTTTGATATATTTTTTTTGAAAAAAATAAATTTGAAAAAACCTTATTTTGATTATTAGATCAACTTATAAGCGAAATGATCAATCCCGGCTAACCATTTTTATTAAAATTACAATGTTTTGTTTTTTTTTCAATAAAATATTGACCCCATTAGGTATTTGACCAGGATCACTATATCTTTTTTAGTGTAATTAAAAACTCATCCCGAGTTAGAATCTAAATCCCAAGTTCTTCATGTCATAACTATGTTGTGAATTTTTTTTCTTCTAATTTTTCATAGAAACGGATATGTCATGATAAATTTCCTATTCCCCATACTCGTTCTTGACTTGAACATGAGATGTTCGTTCATACACAAAATAAACTCATTTGTCATTTGAGCAGACCCCAAAATATAGCTTTTAAATCGTCCTGTCTTTGTCAGAGGTTGAAACAAAATCTAGTTATGGATATTTGTCATGTAGTAAACCAAACCCAACCCTATTTGTCATGTAGGAATTAGGATAATTTTGTATTTAACTGTGTTTTTTCTAATTGCGTTCAGATTTTTATACTGTTAATTTTGCATCTCTGCAGTTTCATTTTCATTCCACTAGAATATATGCCTACAACGTTTGTGCTTCAAATTTAAATAAAAGAAAACAATGTCCCATAAACTGCACATGGCTAAAATTGTGAAGCATCTCCCAATTTGGTGTAAAGGTGGTGTGAAAACCTTACAACAATTTATTCAAACCACTACCAAGAAATTAAAGATCACCGACAAAATATTATTCAATAGTTTTACTAATATTTACTATATATTTTATACATAAAATTCTTTGATATTCTTTATTTTATGTTTTGAAGGCACTTTTAGATTAAAGATTAAAAAAAAAGTAGATTGAAGATAATTGACAGATTTGATCTCTAGTCGATGTTTTGTGCAGAACTTAAGCTCTAGAGATCAAAATAAAATGATTCTAGTGGCATTAGAAAGCTAACATCCATACTTTTCTATACATATATGGAAAGAAAAATAAAAAGAGAAAGAGCATGGAAATCACAGCCTTTAAAAACAAATCTTGCATTCTGCCAGTGTTGACCTTCGGCCATTTCGACTTGAATATCTTGAGCAACGGAAGTCCATTAGATGCAAACTCAATTTTGTTGGATTTCTGACTCGAAGACCTATTATACTACCAAATTTCAAAAGAAAAGGAGCTCATATGAGAGAGATATGATTTTTCTAAGATGACACATGAATTCTACTAGCAAACAAGTTTTGTGAAGAAACAAGTTCAAAGTACTTCTCAAAGCATCCAAACTGACATCCAAGTTGTATTTCAGCAATTTAGCTCCTTTAAGTCAAAAGTTAAAGTTTGAAGATTTTATACAAGATTATTTCTTTTTTTTAGGAAAATAGTTATTAAAATACTTAAATGTAAATTATATGCTTAGGAAAGGACTATTTTATAAACATAACAATAAACATTCCAATTGTGTTAACAATAATTCATTATAAAGCAACAACAAATGAAAATATTATATTAATATCAATTTCATTACACATTGATGCTTTACATATAAAATCAGTTCAAAACCTTTTTAATTAGAATTGTCTTCTTCTTCTTCCTCTTCAATTTTATAATAGTCATGTCCATCATAATCTTCTTCATTAAATTGAAGCTTGTCGATCTCATCATCTTTATCGACTTTTGTATATCCATTGGTTTTTAATATATCATTTAACTTCTCAACATCAGCATCAACTTCAACAAAAATACTCTCAACGACATGGAAATTTAAATTTTCTTCTAAGTCGGTCGATGGAGCAACTCGATATAGATCAACTAACTCATCAAGTTGAAAGACATCGTCTTCTATGGTTACTTCATCGTTAACATCCTGAACAACTTGGACACGACCCCTGAGTTTGGTTTTCACAATGGATAACCAATCAACTATAGAATGATTATTTTTAAATGAAGAAGTGTATGTGTAATAAATTTGTTGGCACTGCTTGATAAAAATAAAGACATCATCGATATTACAAAGTCTTTTGTATTAATTTTGACCAAACCATGGTGCAGATTTAATCTTATTCCTCTATCAATGGTATCATACCAGTATCATTTGAATAAAAAAATTTATTCTGCTCGTTATGATATTGCAATTCAATCACCTCTTTTAACTTTCCACAATAATCAACTTCAAACTCATTAGAAGTTGATTCTTTAACAGAAATTTCACTATCATAGGTAGCTAACATCATTTTCATGCTTTCGCCTTTTATGCAGTAGTAATTATTATTGTTGTAGCATGAGGAGTGAAGAAGACCAATCAAACATGGAGCTTTAACTTGATTAACCTTAAGGAATTCTTGTTCAAACCAATTATATTATGGTGTATATTTGCTTGTATAAACAACATACAACCTCATTTGGATTCTGTAGAAATGGAAGGCTAAAAATTATAAGATCAATAATACAATGACATTTAGAGGGGTCTTAAAACATATACTTAATAAGAAGAAATGACAATAATATAGGCACATGTACACTTAGGGGAACACCAAAGTGGAGAAGCACTTTGTGATGTCTTCTATCGTACATGATACAATACATATTAATGTTATCATCATTACAATGAAAATTTAAAACTAAAGTTATTAAGATCATTGGGTGTTGGGTTGGTCTAATGAATTAGTTTCGCAAACTATACATGTAATGTTTAGTTATTAAATAACAAGCCATTGAGTTTAAAAAACCCTTATAACTTCAAGAGTAAAATCAATTCGTGATTGACAACAGTATAAATCCATGATTAATATGCAATACCTTTTTCAATAAAGTGACCCTTGAAGGAAAAAACACAGCAAACAATGATCAATATGATACCAATAATTATGTTATTTTTAGGAATGAAATTTAGATAGTATTGGAAACTGGTCAAGTTCACTTCTTGAAAAATTAAATTCTAGGTAGATAAAGACCCCCTTAAAGTGACCATAGTAGAAACAAATTATAAACCAGAAGGACTTCTTAGTAAAGGATAAATATGGTAGATTAGGCTTGATCGACCATGATAAATATTAGAATTAATCACTTATACATTTACAGGAAATAGGCATATAGATCGTAGAAATGCCAAATAATTAGCACTAGAAAATTACGAGGAACCTCTCTATAAGGTATACAGGTACCCCACTTTTCATATAATTATCCTTAACAAAAGAAGACTAAAGGGGCAATGTTGAACAAATTAGCACTTTAAGACAATTCAAAACTTCTAGGCTTAAAAGACTTACTAACAATAAATGAAATAAATATCAGTCATAATAGAAGTCATCAAAGCTTGTGATGGAGATGATGAATTGGGTGGTGATCATTAACATCTCTTAGATTTGGAAACAAAGTGAAAATAAGGTTGATTAACCCAGCTAAATTTAGATGAACATAATATCTGAACATAATAGTGAGAAATGATGATATTAAACCATACACCTTATCAAAGAATTTACGATATTAATAGACTGAGTGTTGAGATGACCTAATTTATGATAATGAGAGCTTGATTTGTGATAAAATAAGAGGGAGGGTGTTGTTTTATGTAGAAAGAAAAATGAAAAAGAAGAAGAAATGAGAAAGGGGAGAGAGAGAGGGGGGCTCGTGTGACAGGCTATAACTTAAATATTATAGATAGATTCCCAGACAAAAAGTAGCGACAATAAATTTTCATCGGTAATTTCAACGACAATATTGATATGTCAGATTTATCGATGAAATTAATGAGGGGATACCTGTTCAATTTTTTTTATTTGAATTCCACTGGTAATTCCCTTTGTATTCATCGACAGAAATTTTTCCATCAGTGAATACCGATGGCAACAATGATGGCAACAACGACGTCATGTTTCATTAATAAATGTTACCGTAATTCAGTGAAGATATTTTTTCTGTCTATATTTCCATTTATATTTAGTAATTTTCTAGTAGTGATCTTTTTTTCTGAAACCCAAAACATAATAAATGGAAACAAGATAATCCTATATTATAAATTCTTTTATAAGATTACAATATATAATAACGTGAAGAATAAATTCTTTTTTTTTTAAAGTAAACTAAACCTTCTAGATATAGGGTTTACCACATTTTATCACACACACATTGATTTTCATGTTTTTTTTTTCAAAAGCTAGGGCCTAAAGGTGACAGAGAACAACAAACTATCCAATTATGGAATTATTTAAAGAAAAATAGCAGTATGATCACCCAAATTTTTATTTTCATACACTACACTACAATATATATATTTTGTAGCATCATTTTCATATTTTAGAAGTTGAACTAATAACAAAAAATATAAAAATGCTCAAGCCAAAAGGAGAGAAACACATAGAGTGCACTTCAGCAATTCCAAGCCAAAAGAAAAGGGAAGTCCTACGTTCTGTCAACAGGGAAGAATCCAAACTTCATAAATTATTGGCTTTGAGGGGGCATTTCATAGGATTACATTTTTTTTTTTAAGTTTAAGGGTAATTTTTAAAAGTTTTAAACTTTAGGTTGGGAATTAATGCCAACCCTAGATTTGTCTCTGGCTAGCAAGGAAGCCTGGACCATGCATGGATGGTCCGAGAGATAGGGCAGTTTTTTTTTCTCAACCATAACAAGCAGAAGCAACGATTGGATTTCATTTTAGTCCTCATACTGTGTAACTTTTCTCAAAGAATGATTTGCATAAAAGTCGAAGATCTCTAAGCCACGGGATGCATTATCCCTGTATAGATCTCAGTTATGCTTGACATCCCGTTATCAGCTGCTGATCATGAGTGCATTCATTCTGCAATTCAGGATAGGACAGGGAGCTCCCCCGTCTTGAAGAAAAGAAACTGACACGCCCATGATCTATATGGCAAAGCTTCAAAGGAATACCACCACATTAATTGTCTCTCAAGAGCTTCACTTGTTACGTCTGGATGATGGACTTCGCCTGCCAGGTAAGGCAAGTCAAAAGGTATCTATATATAGAAATTAAATGAGAAATTGATCAACATTAAAATGGAAACAAACCAACGGGATGCAACACACAAGGCCTCCTGCCCTCCTATTACGCTTGATGGATGATGATCGTAAATTCCTCTAATTACTAGCATCCAATTTGCAGCATATATTTGCAGGACTTAGTCAGCAATAAATGTTCTTTTCTCTTTTAAAAACCATCACTCTTCATCAATATGCAACTTCTCCATATGACAATGGACTTCTTGGATCTCATAATTACGTACAGACTCATAGAGAAGTTGTGTTTATTCGTAAACCAAATTATGTGCATGTAACACCATCACATATTGTCCTCCTCAAGGAAATCCTCATATTGCTGCTACTTGCCACTCTTGATTCATTTGAGCTGGAATTGTTCATAGAAAACATAAATCGACACTTTAACCACATCAACTTACGCTTTAGCCACATCAAGGCTTGCTCCAATTTCAGAAACAAGCCTGCTTGGACAATACAACCAAGATTTCACAACTATAAATTTTTCAGAACACAAGCACATCCCATGAAAAGCGTGTTGGGTTTGACGCTAGTCAGACTCAGCCATAATTAGACTTGAAAGTGCACCAAGCCCCAAGCATTGGGTCTGGCGTTGACCGAACCCAGCCATAAATAGATTTGACAGTGTGTCTAAACCAGGAACGTTACATCTAACGTTGACCAAACTAAAGAGATGATTGGGTCTAACACATTAATTCTATAGATTTTTATATAAAATCATAGAGAAATTATTTCTCAACAAATAAGTTTAATTAAACAAGTCTATACTCCACCAAGATCATTAGATGTATTAAAGTATTTCATGACTAGTCATTTCTTCATTTTTTAGCTAGATAAAATAAGTGAAATACAACTCACAATGCAATAAAATATCACAAGGATACAGTTACACTCCAGCCATTTTTCTCCATAAAAAGACAAAACTCATGGGCTATAAATACACAATGAGACCTTCAGAACAAAGGTTCACAATCTTCATTCTCTACTGCATATATATTTTTAAAGCATTTTTCTCTAGAATATTATTGTATTTTCTCTTTTTAAAAAGATACTTATTTAAACATTAAAAAGTCCTCACCTCCATCGAAAAATATCTTTTACAAGGTATTAGCCACAAGCCACATTAGTCAACCAATCATCAAGTAAAAGCTATCAATCACCTTAGTTAGAGAGAATATATGAAATTACTAGAGCTAATTGATTAACTGATTATCCAATTCAAAAATCTTATTTCTAAACTACTTGAATTTTTAGTACTTCGTCACATTCCGTAACCTAAAGCAAAAGGGCTAATAAAAGAAGTGGAACAGAAGCATAGAAAAAAATGGTAACTCTCTCAAGTAATTATGGATGGGACTGGGAGGAGAAGTGGTATTGTCAAATGTGTAGGCAGTACAGTTGTGCTGGTGGATTTGGGCTAAAAAACCTTTAATTGGCTTGTGTTTGGACCCTTACTTTTTAAGGCAACAAATGTTTGTCCTCATATGTGACGACTTGATTTTTTTTCCCTCTCCTCATCCTCTAGTTAGTTATATTATTTTTATGGAAAATTACTCACTCTATTATTGTTTAATTACTTTTTAATAAAATTATCATTTATATTTTTTAATTTATAATTTGATAACATTGTACATAAAAGCAAAAAAAATCAAATTATTTACAAGATTGTCATTATATTTTAATTAATGACTAAAAAAATCTTACTATGTTAAAATTATAAAAGCAAGAGATATTAAAAATAAAAGAAAATCTAAAAAATAAACCCTAAAAACCCCTGAAAATAATCTCATTTTACTTGCTCATTTTCCCCTTCCCTTTGGTTTAGATCAGTTTCTGAAGTACATCCTCTGTGTGTGTCTTTCTCCCTTCAAAGAAATACAAGAAAGCATGTTCTTTCTATCATGGTAGAGGAAAACCTTCTCTGATTTTGAATTTGAGCATATGCAGAAACAAAACAGGCATGATATATAAAAGTAAGACAAAAAAAGTACTGCTAAAACAAACAAAAAAACATTGTCTTCACAAGTTCAACTTAAAATATGGAAACGAAACCTTAAACTAGTAGGTATATGATATTTGCTAGTTTTTATCTGTAGCAGAATTGAAAAATATCATATACTTGGCAATATAAACTAGAATTGAAAAATATCACAATTGAAAAACTACTATTGTCACCTGAGAATAGGTGAGGGTTTTTTTTTTTAAAAAAAATACCTTAACTGATCAAGTCTTAGATTTAGTTCAAATGAATTTAGGTTGGTTGAATTAATTTATGGGTTTTCGAGCAAGTAAGATATATCCCAAAATAACAACATTTCACCCTGAGGGATATAGCTTAACTGATCAGGTCCTAAATTTGCTTCCTAGAGGTCACTAGTTCGAGTCCCACGAACCTTAAAGCCACTAGAGACTTACATGGTCGTTAACTTCAGGGCTCGTGGGATAGTCGAGGTGCACGCAAATTTGTCCGGACACCCACGTTAATTAAAAAAAAACAATAACATTTAATTTTTTCAATGAAACAATATTATTTGAACAAAATAAAAATAAAAAACTAAAATAACATTGTTTGGTTAACAATTAAAAGGACTTTTAAAGTAAAAAAAAAAAAAACAACATTTAATTTTTTTCCATGAAACAATATTATTTAAACAAAATAAAAATAAAAAACTAAAATAACATTGTTTGGTTAACAATTAAAAGAATTTTTAAAGTTGACCCGATTAAGTCTAATACAAGTTTGGTGGAGATTTAATCGTAATAGACACATGAATGGTAGAGATGTATTCATGTCGCTTCTTTTATTCAAGAACCTCATCTTGGTCCCAACCAAAGCAACTTCTTAATAATTACTTTGAGTAAAAATTACTCCCGTTACACCCAAGATGTTTATTTAGCTTTAAAACTTAAGTAGTCTAATCTTCACTCACCTTACAAGTGCTAGAGGTGATTTCTCATGTGAGTGAGTCAATCTTAGTCTATCGACATATTTTAACAAATTGTATTATACTATACTCACAATATATTTCATAAAACAAATAATGAATAACATAATATACTAATGGTATTTATTCATTATTCAATCACTATATAAGCCTTCACATGATTCTTAAAACTAGTTATATTGCCAAGTACATTCTACATAGACCAAGGGATCACACATGTCTAACAAATACATCCCTTGCAAACGGTAAAGTTTTGAGATCTTATACATGATCTCCAGGACTCATATAATAAAAAAGCAGAGATCCATTCTTTATTCCTGTAATGGTTGTTAGCATATGTAGTATGAAATACATGATATAGTGGAGCTTACTCTTTTCTTATCCGAAGACAAAGAATGTATGTCACTACTCTCTTTATTAAAGAAAATACACCATATGAGTTTTAGTCTTGTCGCAAAAAAAAAAATCAAATTAGAAATTCTCATTTGCTCACTGCCATTAGTGTTAGATGAATAATTTCATACTCAGATTTAATCATAATAGACACATGAATGGTGGAGATTTATTCATGTCGATTCTTTTATTCAAGAACCTCATCTTGGTCCCAACCAAAGCAACTTCTTAATAATTACTTTAAGTTAAAATTGCTCCTACTGCACCCAAAACACTTATTTAACTTTAAAACTCAAATATTCTCATCTCTACTCACCTTACAAACGCTAGAGGTGATTGCTCATGTGAATGAGTCAATTTTAGTTTATGGACATACTTTAACAAATTGTAATATACTATACTCACAATATATTTCATAAAACAAATAATGAATAACATAATATACTAATGACATTTATTCATTATTCAATCACTATAAGCCTTCGTATGATCCTTAAAACTAGTTATATTGCCAATTACATTCTATATAGGCCAATGAATCTCAGATATCTAGCAAATGCATCCATTGCTATTGGTTTTGTGAATGGATCTGCAACCATAGAATTTGTATAAATGTGTTTTAGAATCACATCATATTTAGTAATTGCATCTCTAATATAGTGATATCTCATTTTGATGTGTTTGGTCTTTCCATGGTATTTTGGATCTTTGACCATAGCTAATGCAGTAGTGTTATCAAAGTAAATTGTCACTGGATCTGACGCTGATTTGATAATTTTAAAGTGATTGAGGAAACTCTTTAACCAAATAATATCTTGTGTTGCTGCGGGACAAACTACATATTCAACCTTCATTGTTGATAAGGCTATGCAAGATAGTTTCTTGCTCGTCCATAGTATTGCACTATCACTAAGCAAGAAAATATATCCTGAAGTTGATTTGAACTAGTCGATATCTTCTTCCCAATCAACATCAGAGTAACCAATCAATCGTAGATCTTTCTTTTCTTGGTAACATAACATATAATATGAAGTTCCTTTCAGATATCGTAGAATCCTTTTGACCGTCATCCAGTATTTTTAACTAGGGTTTGATTGATACTGGTTAACCAATCAAACAACAGAACATATATTAGAACGTGTACATATCATTGCATACATCAAATTACCGACATCACTGACATAAGATACTCTGGACATTTTGTATTTTTCTTCTGAAGTCTTGGGACACATATCACATCTCAATCTTAACCTCATAAAAGCATTAGTGTAGGTGGTCGGTTTGTCTTTGTGCACCTGATGCATGTAATAAAGCTATGTACTGCATTTTCTATTAATAGGATAAGAGAGTGTGAAGTTGATCTAGTATAGTTAGGATTGTGTTGTTGAGCATTTGCACTTGATGGAAGAGTTGTTGGAGATATAAAGGAATTAAAGTTTCTATGGTATGGATATCAATTATTATCTCATTTCTTGGAGTTTTGTTAGTCATAGAAAGAAATTTTATGAGAAGTAAAATGTGAATGAATTAGCTTTTTACTCAACTTTTTAAAAACAACGATACTAATGAGATCATGAAAAACTTTAGATAGAAATAAGGTTTTTCATGGTTACATCCTAGGCTGGTAGAGTGACTGATCTTGACTATAGATCAATGAGATTTCCTCAAGGAAAATCTAATATTGGAATAGAGACTCTTCGTAAGTTAATAAGTGTAGAAAGGGTGTTGATGTGAAGACATAAATGTATGAAGAAAGAGTTTTATGTGTTCAGCACTTTTCTCTTATAACATATAACCAACATGGTTAATAATAGACTTGGCCTTCTTATCTTTATACACTTACTCCTTGAACATAAAGTACTTACTCCTTGAACTTACTTTATGGGAAAAAAAACATTTTTCTCAAAAGTTAGTCTGTGCCATGCTCGTTGTTATCGATGAAGATGTTGAAGGCAATATTTTCCTTAAAAGTTAGTTGGAGAATTTGTTTATTTCATTTAAGTATGGTAGCATCTTGCAAATAAAATTTCTAATAAAAAAAAACTGGTTACCTAATTACCTTCACCTAACGAATACCTAAAAAATCATATTCTTCATTTCTCTTATTCTATAATAAAATAGCATTCTTGAATTAATTTATATATATTAAGAATATATATGCCATGAATCTAGTTAAAGAAACAAACGAATCATACTAAATTTAGAATACTTTAAAAAAATTTATCCTTTTATATTACAATCCAAATAACTTGTAATACTTAAATTCAATCACATATTCAAATTTAAAAAGATATATGTTATTTATAGATATAAATTTTCTTATAAATATAGTATTTTATATTATTTAAATATACATCTTTTTAAAAGAAAATTTCTTTTAAATACAACAACCCACAAAATTAAAAATAATAATAATCATAAACTCATTATCTAATACAATTATAAAAAACAAATAATAGGATAATAAATTTCGAAACCTTTTTTTCCTCTTGACATTTATTTATTCTTTTCTTCCTTCACATAAATAAAACCACCCTTGCGTACCCCCTCTCTCCTCATTTCCTTCACCTTCCTTCCCAGCAAGAGTAAAAAAGTCAGCCAATCCTCTCTTCTGGGCTGCCCCCTTCTCCTCGATGGCACCCTCAAAGCTCATCCTCACCCTCTTCATCCTCCTTTCCTCCCTCTCCTTCTCATGCTCAGCAAGACCTTGCAAAACCCTTTTCATCTCTTCTTATTCCTTGTCCATCAAACCCCTTAACCCTAACCCTAACAACCCATCTTCTGGTTTCTTTATCGTTACTGAAATCGAAGAAACCTCAACTTCCACCTTCCATTCGAACTTTTTTAACCGCAGATTCATCCCTTTTATCCCTAACAATAATTACGAGAAATCCCAAGAAATTCATGACAAGAAGGGTTTTCAAGAAACCGCCCAGGTGGGGTCGGTTTGGCCTGGATTTGGTGGTTATGATTTGAGTTCGTTGCGTGATCGTACTAAGGATATTCTTAGCGTGGTGGTTGCTTTGCTTTTTGGCGTCGGATGTGGTGCTCTTACCGCAGCTACGATGTACTTGGTTTGGTCTTTTTTTTCTCCTTCGCAGCCGCGCTATAGTCATTATTTTGATGGAGATTTTAGTGATGAGGAGGAGGAGGATGTGAAGAAAATTGGGTATGTCAAGATTCCTGAGGCGGAGCAAGTTAAATGCGGTTCGGTATGAGGGAGATTGGTAATTTCTTGATTTGGGTTTGCGTATATAGTAATCAAGATAGTGAATTCGGTAATTATCAACTGGTTTCATTTTATCGATGTTTATGTTATTATGGAATTGTTGTTATTATTGACGAACAAATGATGATGCTTTTATGGTGTGTGTTGTTTTTATTGCCGAAAGGCTCTGACTTTTATTGTTATGTAATATCAGTTGAATCTGGTGCGTTAATTGCTCGTGTTTCGGTTGATGATTTGATGGGATGTGGCTTGGTTTTTAGGTTTCTGGAAGAAAATTTGATGAATGTTAGTGTTTGGTTGACATTGATTTTGTGCATAGTTTTTATAGCTAATGTGTTTGTCCTAGTTGATTGTTTTGCTGCTTTCATGTTAATAGGGAGATAGAGCTGATAGGATTAGTTACGGATAGAATACAAGAAAACTTGAGACCCCAAGCTTCTTCATTTACCATTGATGAGTGGTGAAGTGGCAATGTAGCTTTTGATCACTAAAAGGTCCCTGTACTGCTACAGCTACTTCTTCTGAAGCTTCAAGTAGTGAATGGTTGAGCATCTAGATTTTAATGTCCACTATCATGTACTTTCACCATCTGAAAGCATAAAGATGTGAAATTGTTTTAGGTGTTGCTGATGGGAGCTGGTCTATTCTCATTAGGGACTTACTGAAATGTATATAACAGAGTACTCCTGAGAGATAGAGACCGCTTCAAATTTTTTTTTGTGATTTGAAGATGTTTGTGGGTAAGTTTTTTGTTTCATTCCCTTGTGTGTCATTTTCTTAGCTGACTTGCATTAGGTCGCATCATTTTTCCACTGAATGCATTAATTTGGTCAGTGGTGCTGGAGATCTAGGGGAGAATATGAATTAGTACTGCCGTAGAAGTCTAATTCCTGAAAGGCATCATAATTAATGACACAAGTTCAAATCAAAGCTTCATTTTCTTTAGTCACTGAAATCCTTTAGATTCATGAGTTTCGAATTGTGGAGTTGAGCAAGTGAGCAGAGGAGTTGGAATGGTCTTATAAAGAGATTAAAGCTTTTGCTTAGTGGAAACATTGTGATTTCTGTGATTAAGAGGTGGTCATCTATTTTCTGATATAATTTGCGTGCATGTGATTGGTCTATCTTCACACCATCTCTATAGTCTAGTACTCATGCTTATTAGTACAGCAAGGAATTTGTTCAAACTCTGGGTCACCTAAACTTAACCCCATCTAGCCATGACTTCCTTTATATATTGCAGCTTCTTACACACATGCATTATGTCAAGAACACTATTCGTAGAGTGTTTTGCTCTTCAAGAAAAGCTTTTCAACCATTTCATAGCTGAGCACACTCGTATGGTGGCTTCAGGGCTTGAATGAGTAAATATTTTTTCTACCATTGTATTAGGACTCAATGAAGATTTTAAGACTTTGCAGTGTCTCCTCTTTCTCCCCCTGTAGCCTTTTGTCCTTGCTTTGTTTGAAACGCAGGTTGATAACGAGATGCTCTTCTTTGAGAGCGCAGCTCAAAGGCTTGCTGAAATTTATTACTGTTTTTTTTTTAATTATTTTTTTATGTTTTTAAAAATAAATTTTAAAAAAATAAATAAAAATATTATTTTAATGTATTTATAAAAAAACAGTTTGAAAAAATAATTAGATGGCATATATATATATATAGATGTAAATTACAGCTAAATCTGTATGAGGACTAGGAGGTATTATTTTAATTAAGTATTATTTTAACTTCAAATTTAAGAACAAAATATTATGAAATTGAGATTTTTAATTTATGGAGATGTTATGTTTGTTTTTATGTTTTAAAAGTAAATTTAAAATTTTTTTATTTCAAATTAATATTTTTTTAGTGTTTATTTGATGTATTGATATTAAAAATAATTAAAAAAATATTATTTAATATACTTCTAAATAAAAATTAACCGTAACGATATTTCAAGAAAAACTCATTTTCGAATAGACTTTTAATTTAAGGCACATGTTTAATATTAAACTCATTTTTTTAGTGTTTTAATTGCTAGATGTCTACTCCACATAGTAATTGACATAGATGTACATTAGATATTAATGACAGGATGTCCACTCACTTGCAAATCAATAGCCGAATGAGCAAAAAGTTTCGGTAAAATAATATATTTTTTAATATTATGGCCGGAAACTGTGATGAGATTTTGTAATTTATAACTGTGATATTTATTTAAATTTAGAATTAATAGAACAATTGATTTGTAAAAAATAAATAAAAAATTATAAAATTATTAATATTTAACACTTGGAGTAGCAATTTTATAGTTACTCTATGAAAAATAACATTTAGAAATTTTTGTAAAATTATACTCTATGAAAAATAACATTTACAAATTTTTGTAAAATTATAGCGTGTAATTTAATAGCCAAATTAAAAGCTATGGTTTTCTTTAGTTATTATTTTGGTCTGATGTAATTATATTTTTTTTAGACCTAAACTTGTCTTATTAATTTATAAATATATATACTAAGGCATCTATATAATTTGTCTGGAATATATTTTTATTTGAAAGAGAATTTATAAGATTTTAATTTGAGTTTATTTTTTAGTCTACAAGATAGACAAAAATATATATTTTTACTCATAAAATGTATTTGAAAGAGAATTTATAAAATTATGATTTTTGTATGATATAGTCAAATCATTTATACAATTGTAACCAATCAATTATTTAATTGGTAATTGTCACGCTTTAAAAACAACATGTTTAAATATTAATATTTTAAAACACGACAATTATTTTATCACTTTTTAAAATAATAACATTCATTTAATATCAGAAAACAAGTAAAAGTTTACCACTTCAGCTGGTTTTCGTTACCAAAACTTTAAATTTACTGTTCTAATTTAAAAAAAGAAAACCCCTACTAAGTGAACGCCACATGTTAATTGAAAGATGTCCACTCTACATAGTTAGCAAATGGTGAGTGGCAGATCTCAAGGAAAGCAGGAATTTGAACATACTATGATTTGAATCAAGCAACCCAAGAAAGATTACAGGGACTTAAATCTCTCTTATTTTCAAGTTGTTTGAAATGCATGATCATCCACAAGATTTCCACGCAGCATTCTTACATGTCAAAAGAACTGGCATTAGACATAAAAAGCCAGTGGAATGCAATGCCTGGGGAAAAGCATCATTTCGAATAGCTTCGATCCTGATCATTGCATCTCTCTATATTATTTTGTGTTAATTGGGATATATTGTGGAGTGACTGGTAAGTTGAGCAATTCCACAAGGTGAGAGCACTTTGCTAGCCATCATAAACATGGTTGGAAGGCCTGTATGTTAAATCTTGAGAATGTCAAGGCATGAGTTTGTTATTACGTTACAAGCTCATTTCCATCGGCGAGGAAATTTGAATGCTGTTCATGGTGGATACCTGATCTCTTGTTTTGCTCTTAGAAACCGGGTCGTTGACATCTTTCTGCCAAACCTATGCTGTGCACTATGGAGGATGGAATGGATGTTGCTTTCCAGATATTTTAAAAATACTCACTAGTGGAATATATTTACAAACTTTGAATTACACCAAGCTTGTATTGAAGTGGCCTATGACAACATACAGAGATGTCCTCCGAATACGGATGGCAGGGCATTTGATTCAGGATGTTTTATGAGATTCTCGGACAGACCCTTCTTTGCTGATAACCAGACTATCAACGTCAAGCCATTCTTGAAAACTACTGAGACTCCCTCTCAACCAACATTTGTCATCTTGATGCATTTCTAGGTGTCTTTAGCCAATTAAATCATGATTTCTATGGTGTAGAAAAAAAGCTATGGACATTTGCAATTGAAATACTGTCAACCCAAGATCATCAATGAAACATTTGCATTTGAGCCCGTAACGCGCAGACAGGCGACTGAAGCCTACATATGATACGGAAGCATAAGAGAAATGCCTTTGGCAGGCGACGGTGTGGCTGGAGGGGTAGCTCTTGTTTTGCTTATTGCTGGATTGTTTGTTTGGTTTAAACTATCAAGGAAGCGGAAGGCAACTCCTAGAGGTAAGGTAATAGCATGGCCACAATTTTAAGTTTTTAGGTAATTCTATTGCAGAGTGAAACCCTGACTCCAAATAATGTAGCAGGTAATATATTGGACGCAACTGGGTTGCGAGGCGCCACGGATAACAGTAATTAGGAATTAAAATCAGATCTGATATGAGAGAATGCTCATATTCTGGTACTGTTCTTTATGGGAAATTTCAATTCTACTCTCTGCCTCCCTGCTCTATTGTTAGTTAATGCTTCCTGTACTGCTGTGTCAATCTAACATAACAGGGTATTTTGAAGAATGGCAAGATTGTTGCAGTAAAGAAACTAGTTCTAGGCCAATCCAACAGGGCAAAAGCAGATTTCGCAAGTGAAGTCACACTTCAAAATAAGCAATGTTCATCACCGCAATCTTATCCGTCTACTCGGTTGTTGTAGTAAAGGAACAGAACTACTTCTTGTCTATGAATTCATAGCGAATAGCAGCCTCAATAAATTCTTATGTGGTATGGTTCTCCTATCTCGAAAATCTCATAAATGCTACCCCGGTCTCATAAATGCTACTCCGGTCACGGGATTGTCCTAGAGTAGGAGTTAAATTCATCATTGATCCGAGTTAATATAAGGATAAAAACTATTATTATCATAGTTTTAAAATTTAATTTGAGATCGATCTAAGGCCAGGCTTAGGTCAGAAGTCGGGTTGACCATTGACCCGGATCAATATAAGGATAAAAATGATTATTATTATAGTTTTAAAACCCTAATCAGGAGTCGATTCGGGACCAGGTCTAGATCACGGGTCGAAATGACCATTGACTAGGGTAAATATAGAGATAAAAACGATAATTATCATAGTTTTAAAATCCTCAAGGGTTGATCCAAGGTCAAGCTCAGGTCACGGGTTGGTTTAACCAATGACCTGGGTCGATATAAGGATAAAACTAGTTTTATCATATTTTTAAAACCCAACTAAGAGGTTGACTCGAAGCAAGGCTTAAGTCACGGGTTGGGATGGTCAACATGGGTTAACCTGAGGCAACGTAAGAAAAAAATAATTATTTTTATAGTTTTAAAACCTAACTTAAGAGTCGACCTAGGATAAGGCCCGAGTTATGAGTTGAGATGGTCAATCTAGATTGATCTAGGTCAAAAAGAGGATAAACATAGTTATTATCATCGTTTTAAAACCTAATTTAGGGATCAATCCAGAGCAAGGTTTGAGTCACGGGTTAGGACGGTCAACTCAGGTTGACCTAAGTCAACTTATAAATAAAAATTATTATTATCATAATTTTAAAATTTAACTCAGGGTTCAACTTGGGAAAAAGCTCGAGTCCCAGGTTGTGAGAATCAACTTAAGTTAACTCAAGTTAAAAAAAAAAAAAACCAACCTCGTTTTGACCAATAATTTTTTTTTAAAAAAAAATCAATAGATCTTTTACTCGTATTTTATCGCAGGTCGACCGAGTTGTAGGTCGATCTAGTTTTTTGATCAAGTCAAGTCGAATCAGTCATTCCTTTATTTTTCTAAAAAATTAAACCAGTTTAGACCTCAAGTCGGTTGAGTCCCATTTAATGTTAACCAAACACAAAATAAAATAATAAGATAAATTATTTAATTTAGTCCAAAGCACACCAAATACAAGACAAGACAATTATTTGTCTAGTCTAATTCTATATGGTTTTAGTACCATCAATATTTTTCAATATACTAAACACTATCTTTATCTTTTTCCCTTCTCTCTATTCCTAAGTTTCACATAAATTAAAGTTGTTATTTTTTAAGTTTGATATGATAAAGTAATGATGCATTTTACAATTCCAATATTTTCTACTTGATAACTAATAAATCATGAGAAAATAAATGAAAATTTCAAGAATTCATATTGAATTTTTATTTTCTTAGTCAAATCACAAACTTAAAAATACTTTATAATCTTCTTGTTTGTCTTTTTGTATTATATTATATTGCATTCTAACTATTTGATAAAATATTTTATAATGATTTTTATTTTGTTTTGGTTTTATATGGAAATTGTGATTTTTTTTGTTGTTTCTAATATATATATATATATATATATATATATATATATATATATTAAAGGTCTTATCTAGTTTTGACTGTTGTAACTTTTTTTTTTTTTTTGTTTTAAGAACATCAAAAAAATAAAAGAATTAATATATTTATCAGCAAATATCTATATTTCAAAAGTGTAACCCAGCTTAATCCAACTTACTCGAGTTTAAAAATAAATAAATTAAAGTTATATTTTATAAAATATTAAAAATTAAATTAGATACAATTATAAATCAAAATCCAACACATTATATCTACAAACATCCCTGCTTGAAATCATAAGTAGCAGAAAGAGCAGTGAGATGATAGCTGGTCCTGGTGCTGAATACCTCTTCAAGAAGGCGAGTCTCAAAAGGCTAGAACCTTAACCAAGACACTATATATATATATTCATAATGAAGTGCGCTGCATCACAGCAGCTGTTAAAAGAAGTTTACATGACTCATGCATGCAGTTATCAGGCATGAGTGACAAGTTCCACCTGTGAACGCGAAACTTTTATGCTTATCTGTTAGAGAATGGTAGCTTATGAGGATGGCACAAACCTTGAATTGGTGGATGAAAGCTTAGACCCCAAAGAATATGAAGCAGAAAATGCAAAGAAAATCATCGAGATTGCTTTAAGGCCAATAATGTCCGAAATAGTTGTTTTGCTCAAAAGCTTGGGTTCACGGGAGCACAGCACGCAGCCAACCAGACGATCCTTTGTTGAATCTGTTGAAAGGGTCCATGGGGACAGGTCCACTTCTACTTCTTCCTCCGTGGTGTCTGCTCCATGACGGATTGATTCATAAAATGTGAAGAGCAACTTCGGCTACAAGTCTTGAAGACAAGTAGTAAATAAGACCTGTGAATTTATGTCATCACATCACCCCATGAGAGATTGGCACAGAAAATAAAACTGTTCAAAAGAAAGAGAACGCTACTCCTCCAACTTTCACTTGACATCTGTTGTGAATAACCTGCCACAGAACTCATCTCCCTTTAAATGATATTGAATAGTTGAGATGAAATATATATATATATATATATATATATATATATATATATATATATATATATAGGAGTTGAAAGAAATAAATGTAGCTGGTGAACAGATATAAGTTGAAGTATAATTTAAGGTCTGAAATTTGATAAATTATCCTATAAATAAGTTAAAGATTGCATGAAAAGTTCAAGCCATTACATAAAAAAAATATTTTTTATATATAAAATATAATTTAAAAACTATTTTGAAAAAAAAATAATCGCAAATAAGCAATTCATCACAATACTCGAATTATTTAACATTATTAAGAGATAAACTTTAATTTAAAAATANAAAAAATATAATTATAAGGGTAAANATAAGGAGAAATTACATATAAAATCCTATGATTTGGTGCGAATTATATTTTATCTCTATAGTTTAAAATTTTACTCTTTGCATGTTGTAATTTGATACATGAATAACACTTTGTTTTTATAATTTGAAAAATTACATTTGTAGTTTGAAACCTGAATAACATTTTATTTTAAAAAATAATTAATAAAAATTATTTAAATATTTATAAAATTATCATTATTTTTTTAAAATGATTAAAAAAATCCTAAAACAAAAATATAATAAAATATTATTGGTGGACAGTGAGATGAAGGTTTTGCATAGCAGAAAAAAATGAGGGAGATGAAGTCACGATAAAGAGATAAGGTGAGGAAGACTGGTCGATAACTCAAAGAAAGTACTCCTTTTTTTACGTGCTTGGATAGCAGAAAAAATTGTTGAAGAATTTTTTTTTGTTTTTAAGGTGTTTTTAAAAAAATAATTTTTTTTATATTTTTTATTTTAATTTAATATTTTTTGATATTTTTAGATCATTTTGATGCGCTGATATTAAAAATAATTTTTAAAAAATAAAAATAAAAATATTATTTTGATGTATTTATAAATAAAAAACACTTTAAAAAATAACCGCAACTACATTTTTAAACAGCTAAAAAACTTTTTTGAATTTTTTTGTCTGTTCTTTTTAAACACATTCTCTTCAGGGTTGAGAAAAATATCATAATATTTTGATTGATTTTATTTTTTAAAAAGTATTTAAAATTATAAAATTAAAGTGTTATTTAGATATCAAACTGCATGAAAAAAAATGTATTTTTTTAAATTATAAAAACAAATTATTATTTAAATATCAAATTATAGAGTGTAAAGTATAATCTTTCAAATTATAAAGACAAATGTAATTATGTAAAAAAATAATTTCCTCTCGAAATAAAAATGAAAGAGAAGAAAAGGGAAGGAGGATAATACAGTAATTATACATTGCAGTGCATAACAAAACCCTCGTCATCAAGCTAACCCCAATTTATCCCTGGCTTCGCTTTTAATTTTTAGCTCTGCTCATCACATCTGCCCTTCTCTTCTATCTCTTCAAGAAAATTTAATATCACAAGGTACTTGCTACTGTTACTTAACTTCTAATTTCATAACAAGTTCACTTCTTTGTTTCATTTCTTTTGATGAGAAACTAGGGTTTAGTGGCAAATGCTTGTAGGGTTTTGTCAAAGACACTAACTTTGTTGCGAAGTATCTACAGATGAATAGAGAGAAGCTCATGAAGATGGCTGGTTCTGTTCGAACTGGTGGCAAGGGAACCATGAGAAGGTACTATATTACTGTAGAACTCGTAAAGATTCCATCTTTTTTGTGTTTTTGAAGCTCTGAAGTTTAGGGGGTTTGGCTCATGAGTGGTAGTATTGGATTCTTATTTGTTGAATGGCTTTATTTTTTGTGTTTTTGAAATCTTGGGCTCTTTCATTTGTCAAAAAAAATCATGGATTTCTCTTCTTTTGCTTGTGTGTGTTAGAATTGGTGCGTGAAGGTGTTATCTTTTTGGATTTTTTAGAATCTGGGTGTTTTTGGTTGATGAATTTTTTTTTGGCTCTTTCGTGTAGAAAGAAGAAGGCAGTGCACAAGTCATCAACAACTGATGACAAGAAGTTGCAAAGCACCTTGAAGAGAATTGGGGTTAATGCAATTCCAGCTATTGAAGAAGTGAACATCTTTAAGGATGATTTGGTTATTCAGTTTGTTAACCCTAAAGTCCAAGCCTCTATTGTTGCCAACACATGGGTTATTACAGGCACTCCTCAAACCAGAAGTAAGTTTTTAACCTGGAAGTGTTTGTTTGTTGATTAATTCAACTTGGTTGGCAGCTTTTTTGCTAATAATTCATGCATTGCTTTGGTTCAATAGCAGTTTTACTAGCTGATTTGAACTGGTGTTCTGTTTAGAATTTGATACTAGTTTTAGTGAAATGAAATGTTGTTGTTTCTTCTGATATTGTCAATTTGATGTAGGTGTCTAACCTTGACATGATTTTCCTACTGTCTTTTGTCAATGTTTAATTTGCTAAAGTTTTATATACATGTGTGAGTGAATGCGTTAGTGAGATGGACAAGGACTCATACAAATTGAATTTGTTGTGTCTGCAGAACTACAAGATATTCTTCCAGGGATTATCAACCAACTTGGTAAGTAATTTTACATGTAGTATCTGTTTTACATACAATACCATTCTCTTGCTTTTGTACTTTAAAAGTGGGAATCAAGAAGTTTGTTGTATATAGTACCAATGTTAAGGCGCTTGCCTAGGCACTCCAGGCGAAGCAAGGCCACAACGCCTTTATTAGCCTCAGGTGATGAATTTCAGTGTAGCGCTGCCCGGACGAGCACCTTGTGAGTGGGTGCAAGGCGATAAAGCTAGCACCTGCTTGAACTACTTTTTCTGTTGTGTTTTATGTTTTGACCTATCTGTCCAATTTTTAATTGACTACAAGAAACAACTTTGGGGTATTTTTGTAAAAAAGAAAGATTAGGGTACATAAGAATAAAAAAAATCATTAAAGTGGGAGACAAACAAACAAGGAAAGACACCTTAGAAGAGAAACACCAGCCACACTCTTTTTTCAACATCCAGTGCTAGAACTACACATAAAGAGAGATCAAGTTCTATTTCTAAACAAGTGCAGTTTTGAGAGTTGAGGATTCGGATTATAATCATGAAATGGATGGAGGATGAGGATTCAAGTGAAGTTGAGGAAAGCATGGATGAAGATGTTTTTGAAGATTAATGAATAATGATGATGATATTTACGTTTGCTTTTTAATTTATTTGTCTACTTACTACTTTAAATTATCATATTTTGTTTTAAGGGTGAAAAATATAACCTTATATGACTATGTTATGGTATTTTATATTTTCTTTTGATTTTCTAATGATCTAATCGTAATTGAGAAGATACATATTTTAGATTTATATAATATAATATAATATTATACATATATATTTTTTTAATTTATAGCATATCGCCTTGGTTCATTTGGGCATGCACCTAGCTCCTCATGCATTTTGCAGGCTTGGCACCTTTAGCCTTTGACCACACTGTATAGTACTCATGTTTAAGTATGAGATTTTTGTTTACCGCGCAAAGCTGTTGTGTATTCCTCCTGTACTTTTTCTTTGTGTACATAGCTTTTTCTTGCATCAGATGTTTTGGCTTCAAACACCTGATGAATTCAATTTTGGTTAGTACTACATTTTTTTCTTCTTCTTATTTTTATAGTTAAATAGGTGCAAAAATATTTGGATGAATAAGTCAATTGCATTTTATTTTTGCATATTTTCTTATCATTTCAGTTTTTTTCAATCTGTATGCTGTCAGTGGCTATGCTGAAAGTAGAAACATGCTAGTAGAATTTAGACACGAGGCATTTGGTGTTCAAAATGAGTTATCCTAGCTCTAGTCTAATATTGTTCTCTAAAAGCAAACATTTTTCACCTACATTGAATGAGTGCATTTCATGAAAGTGCCTCCTGTTCAGTATTGATAAACCCCTGGAGAGGATATATTCTTTCTTTTTTTTTAATTTTAATTAAGCTAAACAGCCTGGCTCTGTCTTGGGCATTAATTTCAAGTTTCTATCTGCTCCATATCACAAGCATGTGATATAATGAACACCTAATGTTTGTCATCTGCACTCAACTGGAGATTTTGGCAATGGTGGTTAAAAACAGACATATCCACATTTGTAGAGTTGGGCACATGAGCACACATGTAGTTGTGGGTGCTGGTACTTGCAAACCATTTTCTTTCACTTGTGCGGTGTAAGGTTATTATCTGGTTATTCTTGAAATCTATTTGATCAAATCAAGGCATTTTTCCTTGCACTCATTATTAAAAAAAAAGGAAAGAAATTGAAATTAAATAATGTGTGCAAGGAAATCTATTAGGGGGTGTTTGGGAGTGTGGTAGTGGTTGCTTTATTTTTTGCTTAGAAATGTATAAAAATAATGTTTTTTGTTAAAAAAAATCATTTTTGACTTCAATACAACAAAATTATTTGAAAACATAAAGAAAATATTTTAAGCAATCCTAAACAGGAGCTTAATCTACCTATGCCTCATTATCAACAAAATTGAAACTGATAGCCAATTTCTCTAGTTTGTGTGTTGTGTCATTGATATTTTATGACTGCAATTTTCAGGGCCAGATAACTTCGACAACCTTAGGAAGTTGGCGGAGCAGTTTCAAAAGGAGGTGCCATCTGGTGATGCAGGAGCAGCACAAGAAGATGACGATGATGTCCCAGAGCTTGTGGGCGGTGAGACTTTCGAAGCTGCTGCAGAAGAGGGACAGAAGTAGTAGTGCTTTAAGTGATCTTTTTATTTTCCTTGTACTGGATTGACTTCTACCCGGGCTCCTACATATTCCAGCTCTTACCCAAGGGTTGCTCCTTTCCTGATGGTAATTTTTACAGTTTTGTAGTGTTTCATGAACAGCTTCTTGCGACAAACAGGAAAACATGTTATGAAACCAGATGATGCTGATGTCTGAGATCTATTTCAAGAAATTTCAAATCTTTGGTTCATGTTATGCTTGGCCTGTATTCCAATTAACAGGATTCCCGTGTCTGACATCTTCAATTCCAAGAGTGTTTTGACCAAAGTAGTCCTACTTGTGACCAAGGAGACTGAAGTTAGGGAGAGGGATGTTCAATAAAAGCCATTAGAATAGGTGGTGTTGAAATTTTCATGGTGGGTAGATAATGAACATGTTGAGGACCTCTCCATTTTATGAAGGAGGAGGTCTCAATGAACAGAGGATCTGAGAGGTGATGTGCAACCTGATTACCTCACGTGGGTTAATCTAGGCACTAAGAGACGTGGCGTCTGAGATCTATGTCATAGCCAAAAGGGCCCCAATAAGTATGGTTGTCAGAGCGATTGTCAAAAGATTTGCACAGGTTTGAAAAGTCACAGGCAACTATGATGTCCCCGTACCCGCATACACAGCCAAGAGCAAAACATAATCCTTCTCTAACATTATAATTGTAAAATATAATAAAATAACTCAGTGTGTTTTATTGTATAAGTTCACATTGAGATGTTGAGCACCTGTTTTTTTTATTTTAATCTCTTTTTTTTTTAATTTTTTAATGATTTTTTTGTTTAATTTTTTTTTTGTTAATGTTAAATTTTTTTATCAAACTTTCATGACATGGGTTTCGGATTTGACGGGTTAATCTAGATTTTTATTCTAGTTTACTTTTTAATTAATTATTTTTTTGAGTACAGTCCAAAGTGAAACGCTGACACGTGTTCCGGATTTGACGGGTTAATCCGGATTTTTTTCTGGTTTTTCTTTTTAATTAATTTTTTTGTTTAATTTAGTTTGTTTATGTTAAATTTTTTCTATTTAGTTATCAAACTTTCATGACACGGATTCCAGGTTTGATGGGTTAACCCAGCTAATTCTGGGTTAACCCGTAATTTTTTTTCCTATTCAGTTATCAAACTTTCATAAATAGCTAAAAGGAATCAGTGTTTTCATCGTGGATCGCACCGTGGATCCACGAAGAAAACACCTGATTCCTTAAGCGTCTTTGTTTTTGTTTTTTTTTTAAGTTGTCTAAGTTTTTTTAGTTGTTTTTTTATGCTTTTTGGGATTTTTTTTGCTTCTTTCTTTGTTTTTATTAATTAATTTTTTTCGTTTAGTTTAGTTTGTTAATGTTAAATTTCTTTCTATTTAGTTATTAGACTTTCATGACACATATCCCGAGTTTCACGGGTTAACCTGGTTTCACGAGTGAACCCAGTTAATTCCGGGTTGACCCGTCAATTTTTTTTTCATAAATTTTTTTGTTTAATTTAGTTTGTTAATGTTAAATTTTTTTTATTTAGTTATCATACTTTCATGACATAAATACTGGGTTTAACAGGTTAACATGGTTTGACGAGTTAACCCAGATTTTTTTCTTTTTAATTAATTTTTTTGTTTAGTTCAGTTTGTTAATGTTTACTTTTTTTTTATTTAGTTACCAGACATTCATGACACGGATCCCGGGTTTAACGGGTTAACTTGGTTTGACGAGTTAACCTGAATTTTTTTTTTGCTTTTTTTTCTTTTTAATTATTTTTTTCGTTTAGTTTAATTTGTTAATGTTAAATTTCTTTCTATTTAGTTTTTTTTTCTTTTTAGAGGTTTTTTTCTTTTTAATTAATTTAGTTTATTAATGTTAAATTTTTTTCTAAGTAGTTCTCGGTTGATGTCTTTAGTTTTTTTTTATTCCTTTGAATGTGGATGCCGGTCATGCGATCCCGTGAAAAGGCTGATGCCTTTTTTTTTTCTTTTTAATTATTTTTTTTGTTTAATTTAAATTGTTAATGTTAAATTTTTTTCTATTTAGTTATCAAACTTTCATTACACGGATTCCGGGTTTGACAGGTTAACCTGGTTTGACGAGTTAGCCCAGTTAATTCTGGGTTAACCCATTAATTTGTTTTTTTCTTTTTAATTATCAAACTTTCACGATGCGAATTCAAGGTATGACGGGTTAACCTGGTTTGAAGGGTTAACCCAATTAATTCATTTTTTTTTCTTTTTTTCATTAGTTTTTTTCTTCCTGTTGTTTTTTTTCTTTTTAACTAATCTATTTAATTATCACACTTTTATGACACGACCTTGCAGCCAGACCCACGTCCAATGCTATTGGGTCTGGTATTGCAGTCCAGACACTTTTATGCTAAGGGTTAACCCAAGTTTAATGTTATTATTAATATTATAAACATTACTCTTGGGTCAGGCGTTGCAACCAAACCTGAGACTCTTTGGTATAATTTTGCAAAAAAAACCTAACACTTTTAGATCTTAGCTATTTTTAAAATGCAAAAAATAATTGACCCGCGGCATCGCGCGGGGCATGTAACTAGTCAAAAACTAAAATTCATCATCTTTTTAATTTAGGAAAAAATACTGTGTATTTTCTCATTATTTATTAAGGACTGTAACAGTGTATTTTTGATAATTTTTTCTTTGATACTTGAATTTTTATTTTGCACAATTTAATCTTTTTAAGCCCAAATTAACCCTCAATAGTATTTTTTTTAGGAGGGATGATTAAATTGAAAGCTTAGAGAAGCTTAGAGACTGAAGTAAAACTCTCGGGTAACACGGGTTGAAAGTTTTGTTGAAACATTCATATATGTAGCCTTCCATTGTTTTTTTTTTAATTATTGTTCAATAAATTTTATGTGAGTGTCAATTTCTATTACAAATTTATTTTGATAGAGAAATTCATTAAACATAACCATGTAAATTCTCGTGTTGCGATGTTAGATATCTTGATCTTTATTTTTCGCTTAATGCATTATCTGTGTTTTTTCAAATAAACTTGTGGTTTATGTTTTAATTAGATTGTGATTATTTTTAAATGATATTGGGTGTGTTTAATTTTTAAAGAGGTAAATATGATTCATCTGTGGTTTTTTCTTAATTTTATATAGATTAAATTTTTTTTTACTATTGATTTTTTATAGGATTTTTCATATGTGCAGCCTTGCATTGTTTTTTTATATATATAATTATTGTTTAATAAATTTTATGTGTGTCAGTTTCTATTATAAATTTTATGTGTTTTTCTATTACAAGTTTATTTTGATAAAGGAATTCATTAAACATAACCAGAAAAATTACCTGTGTTGCGATATTAGATATATTAATCTTTATTTTTCACTTATTTTTCTTAATTTTATTTTTGTTTATTGTTGATGATTTTTTTATTATTATTTTACACAAAGGTTATTAGGTTGTTTAATTAAATGAGTGCGTAAGTTTTTCGATTTACATCTAAGAGTTTTCTTTTCTATATGTGTGTGTGCGCGCGCGTAAAATTTGGTAGATGAAACTATTTGGCCAATGCTTACCCAATAAAGTTTAAAAGCTTTAAGTGTTATTAGGTTGCTCTATCTTAGGGGGGAATTTTTTCTAAAATGAGTGTTTGAGGTATATACCATACATTGGGTCTAGACACATAGATAGATACATAAAATGTTTTTGCAGACACTTAACTAAGTTATTCAAGTCATTGTAGTAATAAGGAGTAGATAAACATTTGTTACTCTTTACTTGCTAACAGTTGTTGGGACTTCACTTCTCACCCAAAAATTGAGCTTTCATACTCTTTTTGTTCATCATGTCACTTTTTGTTTTGAGTTACTCAAACAATGTCTATGTTAAATTGAAGTCTCTTTACATTTTATAATTTGATTCTTATATGAAATTCGAGACAGTTTAAGTAATTTTTTATATATTACTTATCTATTGCTTGAAAGTCAAATCATATACCTTTTAATGCTAGTAGCTCTTGATTGCATGCTTAGAAAGCGTTTTTTTTCTTTCAATTGTCTCACAATTAAAAGCAGAGCGTGTTTTTAAAAGTAGCTCACGACAACGTGCGGGCAACCTATCTAGTATAAGCTACAATGGTTGTTCATTGTTATATGTGTGACAACTCTATTGTTCTTGCAAGTTGGCTTTAAAATCATTCGGATGATGCACCAATTCTACTTCTTGGATGTGGAAAAACCATTATATACATGTTTAAATTCATTGTGGATTGTAATAATATAAAATTATGTTTTTTCCCTCCTCTTAAAATATCAATGAATTGGTCTTGGTTGATAAAAAAAAATCTTTTCACGGGGTCCATTTATTATTCTAGAATTGTTCAGGAGTATCGTAGTCTTTTTGTAATTTTTATACAATAAAATTACTTGGTTACCATTAAAAGCAAAAAAAAAAATTGGTCTAGGGATTTTTCAAATTTTCCTTTTACCAATGTAACTACTTTATTGCCCTTACAACCAAAAAAATCTTAGGCTTGGACATATTTGGCATTTCACATTGTTTTTTTTTTCCAATAATCATGTGATCCCATGAGCAATTTGGTAATTTAATCAACAATAAAAAAAACAGAAAGCTATTGTTGTGTTCATGGAACGTACCCATGAGTAAGCCACCTCGCTATAATGCATTCCAGTGCAAGACTTAAGGTTAAGAGATCTAAAAAAGCTTTCAATGGATTTTTTGAAAACACATGGGTTAAGATAGACTTCAAAAATATATGAAATAATAAAGTACAAGCCTTGATTAATTTAATTCATTTTAATAGAGCTAGTAAGTGGGCATTCATACATTACAAAAAGATTGGAATAAAAAAATTCAAATATGTCAGTCATGTCTTTTCTCTATTGTATTGATCATAACTTGAGCTACATGAGAAATTTTTATACGATTCTAGTTGTATTGGAATGTAGACACCCATATCTTTTTTATAATATATTAAAATCTTTTTATTCCATTAACACGAGAGAAAACCATGCATTTGAAGTTGGGCTTCAATTTTGTAAGGAGATTATGGAAATGACTTTACTCTTATTTAAATTAGTTGGACTATTATTTTATTTATCTTTTAGTTATTATTAGATCTTTTAGAGATATTAAGGCTTTTATTTAAATTTGAGTTCATTGGATTATTATTATTATTTAGGTTTATCTATATTTATTAGGGATATCCTATTAGACTTAGAATTCTTTCTAGTATAAATACTCTTTTGTAGAGACTTTTTGATAAGAGGACTATTTTTAATAAATAAATCGATATTCTTGTTATCTTTTATGTGGTTAAGTGATTTCTATACTAAATTTTTTATTGAACTTACAAACTATTCAAATGATTGATTAACTTCGTTGTGATTTTATACTACTTATTTGATCTCTTTATAGGCATAAGGTGGGAGTGATCATTGCATATAATTTTGGTTCTCCAAAACAAGTTCTTATTGGTTCAAATTGCAAGCCATTCAAATCTGATTTTAGCGTATCCCAGGCAGTGTTTACATTAGTTGGTATCAAAGCTTGTGTTCTTATCAGGTTTTATCCTTTTAATCTTTAGTTTATGTTGTTTCTTGATTTTATTTCTTTCTAGTTTTGACTAGGGTCTTGTTTCTTAAAAAAAAAAAAGAGTTTATTCTTCTCTTATTATTTTAAAGTTTGCATCAAACCATATATTAAAAAAAATCATCTTGCTTAGATTCTTGATTTTGCTGAACACATCAAAGAAAAGTTTTCTTGATCTTCATTTTTTATCTTTCTTCATTTAGACATCACAAATGGGTAATGGTTTCATAGTTTATCCAAAGAGTTTAATTTAGTCCTAATACTTCAAAAACTATAGATATTTGGTATCTCAATATATTTTTTCAATTCAATTTTGGTATAAAATTTTATTTTTGTTATTTTTTAATCCCTAATTTAAAAAAAAAGGTCGTCAGATTCTAAAAATAAAGAAAATCAATTTTTGTGTTGTTGGCGCCAATTTAGACCACCAAAACGATCAAGTTTTATGCCAAATGGTTCCATTTAATGAGAGGAGTTCATATTATGTGATTTTTTTAACCATAAAAATACCTAAAAAAATCTGAGTCCAAGAGTATTTTTAGTTTCGGGTTGATTTCAAGTTTTATGATGGTTTTTTGGGTTTTTTTTAAGCCATAGACAAGTTTAACAACAGGTCCTATGGTGTTTTCTATGTGTTTTTGGTCAAAAAAACCTTCAACCCTGATTTTTCAATCGCTATAATGGCTAGAATATGGGAAAAATCAAACGACATATCTTCTACCTCACCAAGCAATGTTTCTACTGATTTGTTTTTCAAAAAGAATTGGGGTGGGTGACATGATGCAAAAAAATAACAGCCCAAGCGCGCAGGCCCTAACAAAATGGCCTAGGCGGGCTGACCTAACTTACTAGGCCCAACAACACTTAGCATTTTTCTTTTTTCTTTTTTCTTTTCTAAATTATTTTTTTCTAGTTTTTTTTAAGTGTTATTTTTTATGTTTCTTTTAAATATTTTTTTATTTATATTTAAATTAATGCTCTTCTCTTTTTTTTTTATAGAATCTCTTTTAAATTAAAAATAGTTTTTAGTTTAAGTTTTGAAGAGATTTTTCTGATTCGTTTATAATCTTTTTTTTATCTTTTGTATAGATAAATTTTATTTTTTAAAATAAAAAATACTTATTTTAAGATAAAAATTTTCTAATATGTGCAATCTTGCATAGTTTTTTTTTTTTTACTCAATCAATTAAATGTGTCTATTTCTATTATTATTTGATTAAATAAAAATATTATTTTAATTAAAAAAATTAGTAAATACAATTAGGTAAAAATCTCGTCTTGCAAGATTAAATATCTTTATCTATATTTATCTCTTGATTTTTCTGGTTTTATTTTTAATTATCATTTATAATTTTATTTATTTAATAACACATAGTTCTAGATGTATGTAATTACATATATGTATACACACACACATAAAAAATTTTATTGTCACTTCAATATTTTTTTAACTATAAAAACACATTGAGAAAACCTCTGTATATAATATTTTGTTAAAAAACATATCTGACTCACAACTAAACACGAGTCAAATAATTCACCACGAGTCATATAACCAGTAATAAACCATATCAAGTCACAAATAAATGCTTTACGCGTACAGAGAGACCTAGTTATTGTCGGGGTCCATGAAACAACAAGGAAGTGTTCTAGTGAACACAGCCTGCATGAACCAAATTTCCAAAGCTTATTCATTGATGTACATTCTGTCCATTTGATTGATTGATTGATTCTTGCTTGAGCTAAATGATGGAAAATGATCGTGCCTGTTTTCTTTGGAGGACGGATCTGTAAGAAATGGCCCATCCTAAATTCCTAATAACCAAAAACCAAACTTAAAGGATCTTGTTCAAGGAGATAGACTGGCCGTAGGAGGAGTCGATCATGATTATCGATCAAAACTGGGTGGCTCAGAGCTCCGGTAGCTGGTAAAGACAAACGTGTTTACCGTGGCATTACATTAGCAATTATAGAGCCATCAATGATCGGTGAGCCTACGAATCCACCAGCAACTCGTTCAAAAATATTGCTTGAACATATTTCCTCAAACACATGTTTCAAATAAGGTCAGCAAGCATGATGTAGCTTTTCGATGTCACAATGTAACCTAGACTTGGTATGCAGTGTAATATCTGAGTGAATAATAATCATAAAAATACCAGAAACAGTGTAATATTTTAATAGCATGGATGGCATGAATGCTCATTCAAGTTTACATACCTAGAACCATTCTGCCACATTCTAATTCTTTTGGCTCACTAGTGAACTTAGATGTATCTAATCCATGATAAAAGTCAAATTCTTCAGAATAACTAGTTAGTCTAGGCAAAGTAATATATAATAACGTAGGAGACATATAAAGAAAGCGGGAGAGGTGCACACGTTGAAGGAGATGGGATTTCATTCAAGTTTATCTCAACTCTAGGGAGTGAGGATTTGATGAACTACGTGGAAGGAAGAATGCCATGCAGCTCTAGATCACTCAGTTTCAGGGAGCCGGGGGCAGGGTCTTAAGCCACACCACCACTCATCCTGTGCACTGCATTTGGACCAGAGGGTTCTACACCCTGCTCTCCCAATTTTAATACATCCTCCGGAGAGAGTATCTTGATATACCAAACATTGTTCACAAATAACCTGCAGGTGATGGTGACGATAACAGTGTTAGGTTGGAAAAAGTGGCTAAATTATGGGAATTCTCAAATAAGGGTAACTTGGTACTTACTCCCAGGGGTCATCTCCAAGGAGAAGTACATCATTCTCCCTGTCGACAAATACAAGCTGCCAGCCTGATCTATGAGGGTTTTCCAATTTCCCCTCAATTCCGAACATCTGAGCCAGTTCTCCTCGCAGCTCATGATAGCTGCTGAACCGGGAGATGTCCAATGAGCGCCCAACCGACCCTGATTTATAGACCTGGAACAAAAATAAGGATAAATTACTCAGGACATCTGAACAACCTGGAGTGGCGATAAGACAAGCAAATTACTGTTGGCTTGTACCTTGACAAATGTTCCACTTGGGGTTGGCGGGTCCATTTGTCCTGCATTTGACAATAACTCAGAAGAGTCTTGCACACAACCATACAGAGAATTCTGAAACCCAGAATCCCCTAATGGCATTGAGGAGACATCAGCATCAATTGATGAAGTAGAATATCTGGGCACCGTTGTAGGTAGTAAGAGTCCAGATGAATCAATATTTGCACCAAAAAGAGTCGGATTCTGGGCATCAGAACTACAATTTTCAGCTTCCATTGAGGGATCTTTCTCAGGGTATGTCCGTGGGAGAGAAATTGAATTAGCAAAAGCATTGACCTCTTGATGTGCATACTTTGGGACCCAGGACTGTTGGGGTAACTGTTCGGATAGTGTAGATTGACCAGCTCTGGAGAAGTCCAAAAGATTGACACTCCCTTCACTACACAGAGAACCCAGCATGTTTTGCATTGGGGTATTAGTTGCTGAGAACTTTGAGCTTGAGTCCATGTATTCTGTTTTTGAAAATGATGGAGAAGGCAAATTTGACTGTTGTCTCTGGAGTTGATCAGTTTGAATCTGAAGTCCATCATGATAGATATGTTGGTGTTGCTGAGCCTGATCACCTGGCTGGTTGTTGAGTTGCTGCTGTAGGAGGTGACGGGGCAAGCTTTCTGTTGAAATTTGGTTTTGCGTTTGCAGGATATTATGAGGGATGGATTGTTGAATTGCTTGCTGTTGCTGCTGCTGCTGCTGCAGCTGCAACAGTGGATTATGGCTGCTCGACTGTTGGAGGTATTGAAAAGGTTGCTGAAGCTGCATGAATTGCTGCCTCAAGGGATCTCCACTTCCCAGGTTTTGCATACCAGCTGCTAACATGGCCTGGTACCGCTGATTATGATCATTTCCCAGCATAGTTGGATCTAGCCTCTGCTGCATCCAGGGGAGCATATTAGCTTGAAAATTCAGAGATGGAAGACCTGGTTCTCCACTTCCACCCCTTAGCCACATTAAGCCATTGCTCGCTTCATCTCTGCTGTCTGAAAATGAAGAGGTTAACCAAAAAATGAAAATGAGAGAGAGAGAGAGAGAGAGCTGTCAACTTTAGACCCGCACAAGCAGAAAACTACAAGCAGTTGATTTTAGACCTACACAAGGCCTTGGAGTCTCGGACTAGATTTCAGATGACTATGCTACACAAAAATCATCCAATACAAGCAGTTTCAGTTTTACTATTCGAATTAGAGTAGTTTATATGTTAAGCTTGAGCATATTATCCATGCATCCTATAACTTTAGGCTAGCTATGATTTAACATATGGAAAACGCAACAAGTTTAACACAAATGGGATACAATTCACATAACAGTGCTTTATATGTAGAAAACCACATTCCTTGTCAGTGAGATTCCGCCTCCTAGCAAATTCATTTTCGATAAGCATTGAATTTCCATTCCACAAAGGATTTCTTTTAAAAGTTTTTAAAGTAGATTATTAGAACTCCCAAGGAAAACTTGTAAAGTCTCAAATTAGTATGCACATTACTTTTTCCCAAGCACTTCTCACTCGAGCAATGGAATGGATTTTCAGTTTTGGAAAATTTGTGATCTGGGATGGCAAAACCACTGCATGCAGCATGTAAGCCACATATTGGGTCATCCATTTTGGCAATCCAGATCATACACTTGTGCATCTCAAAAATCCACCAATTGAGAATAATATTCAATTTACCAAGCTTTATTTTTATTTTTATTTATCCATGAAGCAGAAGCTGTTTGTTTAGTTTTCCTTACTGTTTTTGGTCTTTCCTTTGTTATTTGGATTCTCTATTAGTCATGTAACTAACATATATCTCTTGTTCCACCAATTTTCTTCAAATTTTAGCCGTTATATTCCTGTTTTTTGCTGTTTCGATTTGTTTTATATCCCCATCCTACATCACTCCAACTCCCAACTATCATGCATAAGACAACCACTTAAACTCCCAGCTCCAACTATTGCAACTATCATGCATAAGACAACCACTTAAAATTTTAGCCGTTATATTCCTGTTTTTTGCTGTTTCGATTTGTTTTATATTCCCATCCTACATCACTCCAACTGCCCAACTATCATGCATAAGACAACCACTTAAACTCCCAGCTCCAACCATTGCAAGTCTCTTATATAATCTGCAGTTTGGCCAACACATGTAGATTCATTATCAGCAATTACTTCAGAAGGCCATTTAATAATAACTTGGATGGAGATTTATGAGGGAAGGTATGATATTCATTTCTTTTCCTTGCATCTAATGCTTTTCTAAATGTTCTCTGCTCTAAGAGGCTAGTCAATCTTCTTCCCCTGTTATTCAATTATTACTTCACATCCATAACAAGCAGACTTTGTTAAGTTCAGATCCTTGGTATAAACTAAAATCCAACTAGCTTTGTTGGAAAAACATAAAATAGGACCATAAAATAAAGAGAATGTACCAAGCAAAGATGGTGACCCAGGATGCCAAGGCCGTTTCAGTCGGAGGGGAAATAGTGATGGATACATGGGGAAAGTTGTTAAAGGCTCAATCTCCCATAATGACACCCTTGGCTGCCTCTCACCTGCTGTTGACTCATCCCAGCCAACCTACATGTAAAGATTAAGCACGAAGTTAAGAAATATGAATATAAAGGTGCTTCATAAGTTCTAGGTAAAACAGCCACAGGCTATGCCTTGTGCTATCTGGTTGGCAAAGTAGAATCACTTGGCCATCAAAAAGGGATTGTATACATACAGGCGTAAAACATGCACATACATGTGAAGGAGAGGGCGTTCTCACCAAAGAACTTTTGACAATAGTTTGCTAGTCTTGCTCAAAGCAAGTAAACCTTTCTTTCTTTGGATAAGAAGCTCAGCAAATTACGATAATTGTGTATGCATAAAAATAGTCTACATCTGTACTTCCAACAGGACTGGTGAGTATTATATACTATTTTAAACCATAAAAGACAGATTGCTTTATTTGGAAGGTGACAGCATGCACCTCCAGCAGAGACCAAGTGACAAAACTCCACCCTACTGTCAGAAAAGCTAAGTATTTAATGGGACAATAAACTACATTGCAATATGCGTGCAGCACCAAATATGTAAAAACAGGCAATATAAATTGGTTATTTAAATTTGGTTGAAAAGAAAGTAAAGACAGGTAAAAGAGCTCTCTCTATATGTGTGTGTGATGTGTACAAACACCTGAAAGAGAGATCCTACACCTGTCAAGCTGAAAATGAAGAGATGCATTAAGCAACTACATAACATTGTATGGAATATAATGGCACAAACATGTCTGGTATTATGGATCCAGGGTCTGACACATTAAATATATTACCTTGACAGATCGCCAGTGCGAATTAGGCCAGCGAACAGGATCCAGATCACTTATGCCAGTTATCGTACCCATGTACCTGGATAAGACAAGCCTTCCACATAAACATAGCTGCACACACGTACATGGCAGTTCGGCAAGATAAAACGAGTGATGTAGAAGCAGCAGTTCCTTGGCATCATCTTAATGTTGAGGGATACATGGCATGCATTATGACTGCTTTTGGTTGTCCGCTATTGGAACCAAGAACTTGCTCGTCAACCCAAATCACACACAGGGCCAATTGTGTTGTGATAACTTGGCATTTCCTACAGTTTCAACCTAGCAGACAATGACTTGTACATTGAAACTCATAGATTTGTGGCTGCCATACCTTAAGATTCTAGTTGTGGCTCAAAAGGGATGATACTCGTGCATGCCATCTAACCCTCAGCATTATCACACAAGAATGCTACCTCTACATCATGAACATTTATGCTTCCCCAAGGGTTATGTTCAGCTGTAGCTAATTACCAAACCGACAAGATATAATATGACAGTTATATGATTCAATACCATGGAATTGCAGAAGAATACATCAATCATGAGGGAGACTTCACAGAATATAACCAATTATGTGGGTTGAAAGACCTTGGCAGTAGAATATAAATAACACTGAACTATCAACTACGATAATACCTACGGACACTTGATTCTTCAGTCTCAAAAAGCATCCGGAAGCGCATTCCAACTGAAATGCGTGTGTGAAATACTGCTTTAACGTATTTGGATAGAGGTATAACAAACTCAGATGGACTAGCCCTGCAAAAAGAATACATGTCAGATGAAAACCTAAAGCAGGAATTGAAAAAAAACTTGCAAACATGTTTGCCACCTTGGGTTATAGAACACTGTAAAACAGCTATTAGTTGCAGCAGCATGAGCTGCAGCAGCTAGGAGACCAATGTGCATGCTGTCACTAGATAACACAGACGATGGCATTACAGTTTGTGGTCGAGTGGCCCGGCGAATTCCCAAAAGAAGTTGGTTTTTCTCATTCCTAATGGAAGGAAACAAGATTAGCTGTAATGACTGAAAATTTATGGAGAGAAAGAAAAATGATTACGTACCAGATAAAAAGAACAGAATCTCCAGCAACAAGTCTTTTAGCACTTACAAACACACTCCAACCCGTTGTAAGTAGATGCCGTTTGGGCTGTCCTGCAAGATGAGGAAGGAATTAAAACTGTAAGCCTGCACAAAAATCATTAGTGACATGATAGAAGAACATCCCATTCTACACTACAGCATCAACTCATTAGCAGTGGTTATACAGAGACAATGGGAGTACAAATGTTACCAGCAGGAAAGTGTAGCCTTCATGAATTTTTATAACTATTGTAGGGTGGGCTTGGCTTGTAAGCCACCAGGCCCACCACAACTACAATAAAAAATACTGCCAGTTGGAGCAAAGCAGTTCTCCATCTAAGAGGTGATGTGCTTCAACTGGAGGTACTTTACACTGTAGCAGTGGTGGCTTACACCACTCTACAAGATGCATACATGGATGATTTTAACCCTGGTTGGTTTCTAGAGAATGAATTATTGTATGTCGATTATCCTGACTACTTCTATACTTCATAATAATTACTTCCCCAGTGTTGGGCTTATAATCCACACAAACACTTGAAGGTTCTTGGAGAATAAAGTCTAGTCTCCCATTTTATAAGATGGAAAGAGTGTTTTTTCATCTTATTCAGTCATTGCATTTTCTGCTGAGACTTCTTTAGCAGGCATTCAAGTATAACTTTTGAGTTTTCATGTTTTTGGTATCTTTGTAATACTTCTAAATTCTAATTTTATCCTTTTATCAATAGCATTCCTCTCTTGAGACTTTTCTTCCTACTTTTACAAGGGGTTTTCCATATAAACTCTGTTTTTTTCTCATTATTTATTGCATTTAAACCCTTTATAAATTTACCAATGTATGTGTCTTATGATCTTTCCCGTTAATAAATGCACATAGAGGAACTTGTCATGGCTATTTATAAGCAAATTTCCACATAAATGGACAAATAGTTCATTAACTATAATCCTTCAACTTCAACTATTATAGTTAACTTTAATTACTATTCCTAACCATAATTCTTTAACAATAATTTATCCATGTTTACATGGTATTTACTAACCATAATAGTAATGTAATTTTGTGTATTAATCATGCATAATTAGAGTCAATAAGTTTTTCTATGTGTGCTGATATAATTAACCCCATGTAAATATCATTTACACAAATACAACTGCCATCCTCTTTAGCTTTTAATTGCAAACTACTTTCATTGGAAAGTAATCCACAATTAGGTACAACATTGTAACAGTTGTTAGATTACCAAGCTATGATGAAAATTCAAACAAATTATATACTTAGTAGCGTTTAATTGGTTCCCATGTGCTAGGTATAGTTCCTAGTATTCAAGTAAAACTTGCATGAAAGGGGCAGAATAAATTACAGCCATGTACTCAACGATAACTGACTTGATTGAGCCCCAATATCATGCCTATCAATATGGCTCTTGTATATCCCACATCTACTGCATCAAAAAGGATGCTTCTATCATACCAACATACTCCAAATATATATAATCAGTTTTGCTTTTTGTTCATTTAGCATTTCTTTCACGCATTAAGTAGAGCAACGAAAAAAGTTGGCCACTCATTTGAGTCATGATGAGCATTCCACTAAACAGATATTCTAACACAATATCTGACCAGTTCTTATTAATATTCCACCAACCTAATTAAGAAATCCTAAATGAGGGGAAAAAAATCAAGGCATCTCCTTCATAAAGACACTAGCTAAACTGCAGGATGGTCCAAATCTTAAGGGACAACTAACATCTGTGAACTTCAACTACATGGATAAGAGAAACCCACTCGATACAAATCAGACATCGACGAAAGATTTTTTTTTTTCGATAGAAGGGTGAGAGGCATGTGATCAATATAAATGATAAAACTAACATATTGCAAAGCTGATCAAGATTAGAATTAATTCTCAGGTGCTCACGAATAGCTCAGAAAAGTTTTCCAAAATGTTCATAATGGCTTCAGAGTCAATTGCATCAAAATGCAGAGTAAGACAGCGCACACTGCTACTAAACAAAGTTATTGTAATGGAAAAATGCAGATTGCCTATTTTCTCCAGTTGTGTTGTAGGTTAAAGCGATGGTATTATGATTGAAAATGCTAGGTGGCACAAAGCAATAACAATAAAGCATCATCAACCTAAAATCCAACCATTACATCCTAATACAATTACAAACTTATCAAATTAATGATAAAAAATTCCACAGCTTACCTCGGAAAATGTGCCTAAACTTCCACTCAACATCATGGAGATCCCTGGCGATAAGTTCCTGAGCTGGAGGCTGCTGGGTGAAATCCTGCATGGCAAGTAAATAGGCATATTGAAAGTCATTAACATTGCATAAATATTTGAAGCAACAGAAGCCAAGAAAGAGACTACCAGTGGAGGAAAGACTTTCTCAGCAGCACGACGAGGAACAGAGAAGCCTCCATGTGTACTAGTATCACTTGCAGTCAATGTCTTGCAAAAATAATTTGTGGGCTGCTTGCTTGGCATTCCCAAGTCCATTGGAAGAAAAGTCTCCTTTTGCTCTTGCTATTCGTGCAATGATAACAAAACGTGATTAGGAAACAACAAAATATACACAGCCAACAATTATTCTCATGCTAAAAAGAAATTTAATAAACAAATGAACTCGATACTTGAAGTTTTTATAAGTTGTTACCGGTGTCAAAGGCTGTAATGTCATTTGGGCATAAACTTCATCCGTTTCAACATCTGCCTGAAATTATCATAACTGGATATTTAGAAAAACAAAAACCACTTCAAAGTAAGGAAAATGTAAGAGATTTTACTAATTAAATTAAACAAATCGAACCCACATGCATGGTGACATTGTGGAGCTGGCATATCAACTGGGGTGGCAAACTGGGATAATTTGGGATGTGAGCATCAACTTCTTTGTTAGTAGTTGCAGCTACCTATAAAAAGTTCATTTCTTTTCAATCTCCACCAAAATGTGCATATATAACAAACAACAAATAGACAAGCATTACTTTTGGAACTAGAAATTAGAGTCATAATGAAGATAGACAACGAGAAAAAGAAGAACACCTGCTCACTATGACCCTGAGGGAAGTAGACCACTCTGCTCCCCGCAGTTGGTAGGGACACCAGTGGCCCAGCACAAGCATGCCACAACTCTGAATTCAAACATTTCTTCTCCCCTATCACCCCACCATCATCATAATCGTAATACACAAAACATAGTAAGCAAAACAATTCCTTTACATTCAATCATAAATTTTCAAGGATAAACTTGAAGACATTTAAAGCTCTAAGAAACTAAACAAGAGCCTGAAAATGACATACATAATAGTAGTAAAATTAATAAGCAAAATGAAGATTGATAAGATATATATACCTTCTTGACCAGCTTGCTGACCGCCCAACCCTGATGTTGAAAGCTTCATATCCCACCTTTTTTTAAAATTTTATTAGATAAATACACTTATTTATAACAAAATATAGTAATTAATACTGCTAAACACAGATAGTCTAACTAATTAATTACTATATAAAACCCTCACTAACAGCTACCATACTGATAATAATAATCATCTTCCAATCCAGCAAAAACACACCACCACTCCTCTTCTCACTCTCACTAACCCCACCTATCCTTTCTCTCATTTCTTCTCCTCCAAAACCCTAAACACGAAACCCCAAAAAAAGTAACAAAACCAACCCCTGATCCATTTAGATCTTCTCCTTCACTTTCTTGACAAAAAGATCAAAACTTTCATAGCATTTCAGCAATTTCATGACACAAATCAAGACCCCGGAAAAGAAAGAAACTTTCACTATCACCTCACTTCCAAGAAAATGAAAATGACCATACCACAGTGGGTTTCGGCTTTCAAGCTCAAATCTTTCACCCAAGTTACCCAACTTACAGTAATGTTTACAGGAGAGAAAAGAGAGAGAAAATGCAGTGAGTGAGGTCAGTGTCTTTTGCCTTATAAGGGGACCCGACAAAGCTGGACCTGAGGACAGTAGAGAGAGAAAGAGAGGGAGCCTTGTAAGAGAAAGAGAGAGTGAGTTAGATCTTGACCGTTAATGTATCCGTACATGGAAGATCTAGGCCATTGATGCTTTTGTGTGAATGATATGACAGCAGGCATGTGCCACCATCCTTAAGTGGTCTTTGACAGAAGGTGCGGATTATTTAAAAAAAACAATTCTTTTTTGAATTCTTTTTAAAATAGAATTAAATATTAAACAATCCAACCTCTAGAGTGATATATGTAGAGAGAGGTGTAGAGTGGGGGAGAGGGACCCATCTCTCGTGCAATAATTCAATTTTTTTTTTACTAGTTTTGGGTCACTGATTTTTACTTTTACAACCTTTTTTACTGTGATGAGAAATGCTAGGCATGGGCGATGTTTAGGGTTCCATCCATCACATTTTTTTTTGCTATGTTTGATGATGCATGGCATAGCATTGCTACGTACAATCTTTTGGACGGTCCACATTGGCACAATTACGAGTGTGTTTTGTATTTCTACATCTCTGGTCCCACGTGGGATAATCTATTGTGTAGGAATTTTCAGGGAGGTAATTAGGGTTAGTTTTACCATGTTGTGGTTTTCTATTGTTACAAGGATAGGTATTCAATTTCATCTGAGAAAACTTTGATTGAAATCTAATTTAGATTAGATTTTAGTTTAAATAAATAATAATATTAATATAATTAAATACGGTTAACTTTTGGGTTAACATGGTTAAACTTTACCAGGTTAATATTAATAACTTTTTTCAAAAAGAAATAAAAAAAAACCCATCATTTTAACAAAAAAATAATAATAATTGGGTGACTCTTTATCTTAGCATATATGGGAATTTAATTATTTAACAACACTGAGAGATTGATTGTTATTGTGGTAGCTTTGATTTTCAAAGGTTTTACTGAAAACACAACAAGTTTAGAGATCGGATATTGAGTAGTGACTAAAAATAAAAAAAAAAACAGGCACAAAAAGCAAGCAAGGGTTAGGGGAGTAGCTATGTTTTTTTGGTATGTTTTCATTTAAAAAACATAAAATAAATATTTTTTTAGTATTTTTTGATTATTTTAAATTGAAAAAAATCATTTTAAAATATTTTTAAATAAAAAAACTCTTTCAAAAAGTAGTCTTTACTATAACACCGAACACATACATTCACCCCACCTAAAAAGTAAGGGGTGTGCCTGTGTATTCTCCTGGAGTTACAACTAGGAATTGAATTAATGAAATAGTTGAATGCTTGATGATGGCATTTTCAAGTATAATTAACAAAAACAAGTAGTAATAGGATGTCGAGGCTTGTTTAAGGTGAAGAAAATAGATATGGTTGTCTTTTTTTTGCTTTAAAAGTTTCATGTAGCATTTTAGATTAAGGATTTTATCCTAGTTATTGATTTTAGAATCTAAAATATAAGTCAAGTTGTTAATTAAATCAAATAAGATATTAACTTAATAAAATTTGATCGTTCTAGTTAAATTTTTAGTGATAAGATTAACCTGAACAAATTCGGTTTAAAATTTACAATACCAGTGTAAAAAAATAGTAAAGAAAACAAAACAGCACAAAACCCTCTTTTTTAATAAAAATAATTGATTGATGATCCGAATCATTTGAAGTTGTATCCGAATCGGGTTGGAGGATTGCAATGAAGGGTAGTGGATGATTTTAACCAAAGTTTATGGCATGCAAGATAATGACGATTTTAGCCTCTCCTTTTGTTCATGGATGCATAATGGTTACTCAACGCGAGTAAAATGGGTTCATAAATATGGTCGGTGATTCATGAGAGTTGATAGATCTGGGGATATTTGCACAATGTTAGTATGTTTAAAAATATATAGTAAGGGTTTTTAATTTGAAAATATATAAAACAATTTAAAAATATAAAATAATTAAAACGCAATTACAAACGTCATCGAGGGAGATTCAAAGTGTGTGATTGCGCAAGCTGCCCCTCCACACCTTGACCATCTCTAATCGTAGTGGAGGGGAGACTGGAGAGGAGTTGAAGGGGTTAAAGAAAAAAAAAAATGAAAAAGCTGCCCTCCATTGGATTGGCTGGGCCCTGAGGGGCCCACTCGAAAAAGGATGGTGGGTACTGTTTTGGTGTAAGAATCTACCAACCTCCTTTTACTGATGGTATTATTGTCGTGAAAGCTCTGTTTATTTTTATATTTTAAAAAAAATTAAATTATTTTTTTTAAATTAATATATTTTTAGTATTTTTAAATTATATACTAATTTTAAAAATAATTTTTTTAAAATAATAGTATTTAGGTAATATTTAACAGTTGTTAAGAGATAGAAGACAGTAAAAAAAATGTTTTTCTATACCAATCAAACATATTTATATTTGTTTTTTTATTTGAAACACTAATAAAACTTTAATTCTAGCAGTAAAATTTAGATTTTTAGCTGCTTCCAAACATGGTTAAAATCAAGTTTTTTAAAATTTTAATTATTTTTACTTAATTTAATTTTTTTAGATTTTTTTGATGTATTGATGTTAAAAATAATTTTTAAAAAATAAAAAAATATTATTTTAATTCATTTCTAAATAAAAAATATTTTTAAAAATAATTATCACTACACTTCTAAACAACCCCTTTAAATAATAAAAAAAAAGGCAATAAGTTATTTTGAGCGTGTTTAGCAGTGTGGTTGCAGGTGTTTTTCGAATAACTTTTCGTGCCAAAATGCATGCCAATAATTTTTTTCATTTTTAAAAAATTATTTTTGACATCAGCACATCAAAACGATTCAAAACATACAAATCATATTAAATTTTACTAAAAAAAATTTTAATTTTTTTAAAAACACAGCCGCAGCCGCGTTCCAACTATTTTGCACACACAAAAGGTATAGTCTGAATTTAACATATAAAGTTGATTTATTTGACGGGAAAAAACATCAAAGGATGATATCAAGCCACGTTTCTCCTAGAAAAAAGGATCCGCAATTCAGATAAGGTAATTTGACTGGCCTTTGGAGTGGGCTAGGCTCACTGTCTAGTGTATTTCGAGTACGCTTTAAACACCCATACACAAATAATAGCTTCAAAAAATCTGGTGATCCATGCCTACTCCATGATTGAGCTCATCTCTTTTTTTGCCCCGGCATGAAAAAAATGCTAATATTATGAAAATGTTCCTAAAAAGAAAATAAAATCTTAAACTTGATTTATTCACTCGATTAGATTTGATAAACTTATTTAATTTAATAGCATGAATAAAAAACATAGTGATGATAAATAAAGTAGAAAAAAAACTAATGACAAGAAGGGTCAGAAAACTTGACCCGATCGTGTTCGGGTTGAAATGCATGGTTTTCATCGTATTTATATCGGAATCAAAGCTTAAAAACCAGGATATTTTCGTAAATGAAATCAATTGAATGTATGTAAGAGTGTAGGCTAATTAGATTAATTATAAAATTGTACCAAACCATCATCTAACACTATCATGCATCCCCGCATATCACAATGAATGTGTTTTATGAATTTCACCTCAATTTAATTACCGTTATTAAATGTACTGTATTCGTGATCAATTTTTATGAGTTTTAATTAATTAATTTTAATTGGTTTTTTACCATTACAAGCAATATAGTACAGAAGAAAGATTTGGGTTGAATTTTTCCAGGAGAGAAAGAATACTAATATCAGTCGAATTATAACTCATGAACATTAACAAATGTTAACGACTTGTAAAATCATCTTAGCATAGACCTTGCTTGATGTGCTCGCAGAAGGGAGCAGAGATGTGGCAATGGCTATCTCCGGCAAGGTTTCATTACAGGCTTTAGGGCACAATTAGTATATTTACCGGTGTTTTATCGCGGATTGAATTGTTTTTAAATATAAAAAAATATTGAGAGTATAAAAAAAATTTAATAGTGTTTTTAAATCTGATCAAGTGGGTTAATTTTAAAACCTCATGACTCAATTCCTTGTCTAACTTAAATTTTTAATTAAACCATGTGAGAACTAGTTCGACTTAAATCGATTGATTTCATAGGTCTAAATACAATCTTGATGATCGATAAAAATACGACTTAATTTTTAAAAAAACTTCAAGATGATATTTTTTAAAACAATATTGAGACAATGACATATTAGATTGACCTCGGCACCCCGGCGACCTGGGTCATGGACTCTATTGGGTTTAATTATTTTTTTATTTAACTCGTATGATAAAAATAGATGCTCATAAAATTAAACACCAACATAAAAACTGATATTTATTTGAGACAATTATCCCTATAAAGCAAACAAAAATCAATAATGCAATCCATTTCCTAACTAATCCAATATTAAATGATGAAAGGAAAAAAGAATAGATTAAAAACAATTAAATGACAAAAAAAACATATCTTATCAGTGGGTAAAGTCGTTAAATCTGTGAATCGGGTAAGCCGAGCTAGTACGTCAAACATGTGAACTGGGTTATGGACTCCATTGGAATTATAATTTTTTTTTAAAAATTATTTTTTATTTAACTATATGATAACAAAAATAGATAATTATGAAATTAAACACCAACTCAATACCGAGATATTTTTTTAGATCGTAATAACCTCATAAAAAGCGGAACGAAACCAATTATAAAACTAAACTCTCAATCAATCTAGTATCTAAGGATGAAAAAAAAACTAATTTTAAAAAATTTAAATTTGTCAACCTGCAAACCAAGTCAACCAACCAAACTTGTGAATAGGTCCATGGATTTTATAAAGTTTAATAACATAATTTTTGTCTGGAACTTTTTTTAACTATATGAGAAAAAAAATAGACGATAAAAAAATCAAGTTCAATTAAAAACATACCCCACCAAACTTGTAAACTAGGGTGACCCAAGTTACCCTAACAAACCCGCAAACCATACTAACCTTATAGAAATGTAAAATAGAAAGAAACAAATTATAAAGTCAAATTCTCAACCATCCCAATATTAAAAGATGATATTGACAAAAATAAATTTGAAATAAAAAAGCATAATAAAAATTCAAAAAGAAAAAGAAAAAAAGAAAGCAGAACACTGTGGACTACTATTGTCATTCACAATGCAATGTGTGTGAGTGAACAATGGTTCTCACCCTTTAGTTTTTGTTGTTTTATAAATTTTAATAACATGACTATTGTCACGGGGTAATTTTTCGCTTCGCGAATAAACCCGTGCGGCAGCCTAGTCCCTCGCTAGACTCAGCCTTCCCTCGCCAATCCCACTCGTGTTTGCCTAGTAACTAAGTGTTTCCCTCACCCGAGAGGTTTCCCCACTTTCCCAAGTTAGAAGACAAGCGGAATACACAAGAAGAATTGCACAACACAAAGCACACCAAGAATACAAGAAGAACTCTCAACCTTTATTTATCTCGTCAACAAAGGATTACACAATGTGTGCTATGCACAGAATTCACATGCTACACAATCAAGCTTACACACATTATTCCTCTCTATGCATTCCCTATCTCGTATACTCTCTATTGCTTTGTGCTCCCCATTACCAAGAGCTGCAACCACTATTTATAGACAAGCATGTGAGCTGCAAGGCTCACCCATGATCTCCTTTTTTTAAGGACATAGTGGGGCACTTTCTCCCCCATGATCTTCATGATCTTAGTGGCCTATTTTCCAGCAAGTGATAGGGAATGATCCCACGATCTCAGCAGCTTGGAGAGCCCAATTATGCTCCCACGTTCTGCCCCCATGATGCTGCCACTTCACCCACGTTCTGCCCCCATAAGGCTGCCACTTCACCCCCGTTCGCTTCGTCCCAAGCAAGTCCCATCCCAATCTGTTTGCTTTGCGTCGGTTCGTTAAGTTATTTATATGCCTTGGACAGTCCTTCATCCAAGTTTTAGATCGTGCCAAGTCGAGCCCCTGACTTGCACCGGCCATTGCTTGTATTTGCCGTGTTCACATCTGCGTGCAGCCGCCAATGTCTTTTCGTTCGAATTCCTCGGCGACCCCTGTTCTTGTCTGCCTATGCCCCTAACGAGTTTTCCTGCCTGGCTTGGACATTCCATCGTCAAGCCAATGTTCGTCAACAATCTGCTTGCCGATTTTCCTTTGATCGAACCTTCACCAAGACAAATCTGATACGCCGATTTATCCCACTGTTGGCGTAGTTGCCAGCACCTTTAGGCCCTGTTTTGGCCAGCCTGCCGAAGCGTGCATCCCATGCACATTTGACACTGTTACAACTATCCTCTAAAACTATTTTTTAATTATATGTAAAAAAATAAACTATAAAAAAAATCAAATTCAATTAAAAAAAACAACTCACTAAACTCGTAAACCGGGACAACCTGAGTTTCCTTGACAAACCTATAAACCACACTAACTTCATATAAAAGTAAAATAAAAAATAAATTATGAAGTTAAATTCTCAATAATCTCAAAGATAAAATTGACAAAATAGATTTGAAAACAAAAATTCAAAAAAGAAGAAGAAAGAAAGCAAAACACTGTGGGTTATTATTGTAATCCACAGTAGAATAAGTGTTGGGTGAATAGTGATTTCCCTCACATCCTTTAATTTTTGTTACTTCACAAAATTTAATAATATGATTTTTTTTTCAAAACTATTTTTCTAATAATATGAGAAAAAAATAAACTATAAACTGCGGCAATTTGGGTTATCTCGATAAACCCACAAACCACGTTAATCTTATAGAAAGACAAAATAAGAAATTTTTTTTTAAAAAAATTCTTAATCATCTCAATATTAAAAAATAAAATCAATAAAAATAATTTTTTTAAAAAATTCATAATAGGAAAAATAAAAATAAAAAATGAAAACAGCAATGGTTTCTACAATAATACAAGTAGCCTCTGCTGAAGTGATTGGCGGTTGGAATTTTTATGGATATTTGCTCCTTTAGTAAGAGTTGAATCACTTGGAATTTTGTTTACATCAATCCATAACGATGGAATGTGCAAGTTCTATCCACAACAGTCTTCTGTAGCACAATGATTAATTTAAACCATACCTTTTCAAATAGGATGTAGACCGTTTGTTTGCCAAGAATTAGATTCGTTTTGGAAAATAAATTGTTTTTTTTTATGTTTAATAATTTGAAAAATAAATTAAAAAAACTTTTCAATGTTTGCTAAGTCATGAAAAATAAAATAAAAATAACTTATTAATATTTTTATTTTTTAAAATTTATTAAGAGAATAAAAACTAAATCTGACAGATAAAAAATTTAAAATATAAAATTAAAAAAATATAATTTTACAAATTATTTTAAATAAAATAAATAACAATTAAAAATAACAAATAAAAGAGTTGAGAGATGATAAAATTAAAAATATTATAATTTCATAAATTATTTTAAATAAAAATAAACTGCAATCAAATAAATATCGATTAAATATGATAGATAAAATTTTTTAATTAAAAAAATAATAAGAAAATATTAAATAACAATAAAAAACAAGAGCCAAAGTTTATATAAAAATCAAATTAAATTAAATTTTAAGGGAAGAAATTCAAAAAAAAATTCAAAACAAAATATATAGTAATAAAAAAAATTAAAGACCAAATTTAATATAATCAATAAGTAACAAGACATTTCTAAATTTTTAACAACTTTTAGAAAGTGTTTTCCGCTCAAAATAAAAAAATTTTTATTTTCCTGAGAATCAAACTAAATTTTCATTTGATTGATCAATTTTTTTGTGATAAATAAATATATAAAAATTTAAAAAATAATTTTTAGAAAACCACTTTAGAAGCCCAGAGACTAACTTGGAAAAATGTATGAATCACTAAATTATCCTATATCAAGTCCATTCAAGTGAAATTTTTTTTTCTAAAATAATATATTTTTATTTATTTAAAAAAATTCTTAATATTGACCATTGAATTTGAACCAGGTTATTAAAAATCCAATCAAATGCAGTTAGATAGAAGGTGGAAGAATTGTTAAAGACGAAGTTGAATCAAGTCATCTAATTCTACAGGTTTGATTGCTTAAACTTAACAATGAGACCCCAAATCACAGTCAAATCAGAAAGATTTCAGTAAGAAAAGACGCGCCAAAATCACAGTGTTTTTTTTTTTTCAAAATTTTTTCTCAGAAAGATTCCAAAAGCAAAATCATTAAATTCAAAAAACCCGCCGGTTCTCCTCAAAAGTTGCAATCTATCACCAACTCTTGCTGCATTTTCAAAGCATGATCAATATTATACTGTAAGTTAGGTCAACTTAACTGGATCTCTCCTAAAATCATAAACTATTGACGTGGACCAATTCAACAACAATCTGACGCATTTCCTGGCAATGAGGTGGTGGAGGATAAATAAATATCGGAGCTATCAGCTACCGAATAATACAGCACCAGCAACAAAAGATTTGAGAAACCAAGGGAGGCCCCATCGTCATTAATGTTCAGGAAAGTACAGCTTATTTAACACAAAACACTACAAAAGTGTAGATGGGACATGGAAATTACAGGAAAGCAAAGGCTCAAGCCAGGTGAAGAGCAGAAAAAGGACTATCCTCGAAGAAGACTGATGCCAAATGAAATGGTGCACCCGATAAGCCCCAACAAAGCCAAGAATCCATATTTCCTGTGCACCAGGAAAAACAAAATCACTACCATTACATAATTAGGGGATTACCCCCGTGAATCTACCTTAATAAGAATGTCCACAGTTGCAACCGAAACCATAGTTAATCAGGAATGGCTGGAACGAGCACTTGTGAGCATCTATGTTTCAGCCATCGGATCAACACTTCAAAACCAAGAGAGTGTGCACGAGTGGCTTCCAAAAAAGTGAATTTTCAACACAATCAATAGCTTAAACATAGCACATAGGTGCTCATACTAGCCATTCCCTTGTTAATCCTACACATATGTGACATAAAATTCACATGATTATGTGCACGAGTCATGCATAGACTGACTGAAGTTGATGAAATTCAAAACTTAACGCAAATCCTATATGTCAAATGTCAATGTGATTTGCACATTTATATGCTTCAACATATGTTATGAACAGAATGAAATTGATCAAAATCATGTTCTGCCGTATCTGATTTCTCGAACAAGACAGAATTTATGGCAAACAGTCATAGAGAGGGAGGGAGAGAAAGGGAACAAACCCAATATTAAGACGGTTTTTGGGATCTCCAGTAGCATAGCCAGTGAAATAGAAATACCGAGTCACAAGGAAAAGAGAACCAAGGGCAGCACAAACACAAGGATGCCTTATCCCTCCTAACACCATCAGCAAAAAGAACACTGGCATCATTTCCAGGGAATTCTGATGTCCTCTCTGCACCAAAAAATAAATAAATCAAAATCCACCTTTCAAGAAACCAAACCAAACCAAACAAAAACAAGAAAAGAAAAGGCAGGGAGGGAGGGGAAAGAGGACCTGAACACAGTTGAAGAGCTTGGCATCTTTGTTCTCTGATTCAATGGCATAAAGGGTTGGATAAGGGACCTTGTATTTCTTGCGAGCTGAACCAACTTGGAATCCCATCCAGAAATTGAGAAAGCAATAAGCAACAAGAACAAAAACTACGTAACCATATTCTTTAGGGAACATCTCTACTCCTGCCATGATGTCTGATTTTGGAACTATAAGGAACAGAACCTACTTCTCTTATAGTGCTAGGATGCTAGCTCTGAGCTGGTGAGGTTGACTTTTTCAGTTTGTGCTCGTGTTTTTTTTTTCTAGAATGTTCCTGGCTTTTTCTTCACTGCAAAGGCAAAGCCCACATGGATTAGTTTGTGCAAATTTAAATGTTTTGAAGAATTTTTCAAAACAATTATAAGGCCTTTCTAGTTTTATCCTGGTTTTAAAGCTTGCACAGCCCATTGTTTTATCTATCTAGTAAACCTGCTTGGTTAGGATATTATTTTGACTATTTTAAAAATATTAAACTAGATCTCATCTTAGTTTTGATCTTGTTAACTAATTTTAGGTTACTTGTGTCAGATTAGTCAGGTTAATACCTACCTAATTCAACATCAAACTTGGCTTAGGTTTTAATGGTCACTGAATTAATTCATCAAATAAAATCAAATTAAAAAACTTCCTCGAATCAATAGAACTATAATAAACTCTATTGTTTTTTTTTTATTCTAATTTTGAAGTTGGCATTAAAAACAATTATTGAATGCATCACAAAATGAATTAAAAAAAATCGCTCATAATATTCAAAAGGTTATTATCATACAAGAAAGTATGTTTTTAAAATCACCTGTAAGAACTTGTAAAAAAAACCGGATAAAAAAACTCAGTTTCTATTGACATATAAATTTGGTATAAGAACATGCTTATCATTAAATCAAAAGAGAACTACCCACAAGCAATGCTTAATCATTAGATTAGGTGAATTTATGATGCATCCAATAATGAATTTCTTTAAGCTCTTTTTAATAAACAATTAAAATGATGTTGACCAGCTTGCATGTATTACAACCCATCCCTGGCAAATAACTTCCATTCTCAAAACTTAATCTTAGCGTTTTGATCCACAGAGAACACCCACTAGCCAACTGGGCCAAATGTCAAGGTTATACAAAACTAGGAGCACCTTTAATCAAAGATTGGTGGGGGGGTATTGAAGCCTAGCTTAGGAACTCTCTCCGCAAAAGGGGAAGGGAAAGGGCACCTGCAAATCTCAGTTTCCATAAAGCGATGTTTTTTCACATGACCATTAGTCAAGTGTAAGAAAGTTTCTGACACTCAAGAGTCCAAACATGGATACTTTTTCTCGAAGATCGCATTGACCGGGGTAAGTCCTAGTGAAAGCAAGAACGACTACACGACTGGTATCATCAAACGAAGAAATAAATGGAAAAAACATAGGCCTCAAAGAAATCAACATGCTAGCAGGGTGTAGAATGGAAAAAGCTCAACGGAGCTGAAATAGACTACAATCCTTGTAAGAACAGAGCAATAGATTACTAATAAACAAAAACAGGAGCTACATATTGTGTCAAGTGCCAATACTTTGAACTTCCATCCATCTATGATATAAAATAACATCTTCTAAAGCAACAAACAAGACCAGACACTAAGCAAAAGTTCTGAATCCTTGGAGCTTAGGATCACTTCTTCGACTTCTTAGTTCCCCTGTAAACAAAGCAAGAAAAGGAACAGTCAAAATATTGGATTAAAACAACTTGCTTTAGTCGAAGTGTCTATTCATGTCACATATGTGCTTACTCTGCTGGTTGAGAAACAGCAGCGGGTGGTGCAGCTACTGGCTTTTCTGTCCCAGGTCCCTGTACATAATTGCAATGAACAATGTCAACATCACATGTTATAAAGAATAACCTGATATCTATGAACTTAGGCAGAAAGTAGACAGAATCTAATCTCATTTGACACAGAACATCATTAATGCCAAGTTCTGTGACTGTAAGGACACCAAAGAACCAAAACAGGCATGAGGCATACAGTAATAGACATGGGCACAAATGGGAGAGCAAGGGTCTAAAGATTCATCTTAATTTACAACCTGGGGTGTTTGCCATTGCTATCTATTACTCGGCCTATATCAGGGAATTTAAACGTTTCAAAGCTTTAACCATATTTATAACATGTCAGAGCTGAGCAATTACACAACCTCAACCATCAAGAATCAGTTGATCAAGAAAATCAACAATAAATTCACTCATTCATCATCATCAAAGCACTATATATCTTACCATGGCTAATCGTTCTTCCCTCCTAGCAAATTTCCTCTCCCTGCTAGCCTTGTTCTTTGCCCGCTTAGCCTCAAATTGATCGGACAAAGTCTTCTCCCTAGCCTTCTCTGCCTTTGATTTGTGGATGCTTTCCATTAGAACTCTCTTGTTCTTGAACACATTACCCTTCACCTTCATGTACATGTCATGGTACATGTGCTTGTCAATCTTCTTTGACTCGCGATACTTGCGAAGAAGACGCCTTAAAACACGCATCCTCCTCATCCAGAGGACCTTTGTTGGCAGCCTAGCTTCCCTGGTGCCCTTGCGCTTACCTGATTGGTTTCAAACAAACTGAGTTAATGCAAGCTCCTACACACAAAACAATACATGAAAGAAAATAACCTGTTTATACTTTTATAATCAACAATAATGAGAATAACAAGCTCGATTACAAGTATCCTAGCAAATCTAATTTAACAAGGAAAAATAGTTAAGTACCATAGCCAGAGTGACGTCCCTTTCTCTTAGCTTCCTTCATACGTCGAGCGCGGGACCGAGAGTGAATCTTAGTTGGCTTCCTGATAATGAAACCATCCTTCACAAGCTTCCTTATGTTCTGGCCTGTATTATTACAAAACCACAAACACAAATTCAACAACTGAACAAACAACAAAAATCAAGGGCTACTTACAAATATTTTCAAGAATTGGAATCAATTCAATTCGATTTTGATTATCCATTTCAATAGAATTCAATTTCACAGAACACATCAAACTGAAATAAACTGAAATAAAAAACTAAAAAAAATAAACTGCAAAACCCTGATCCACAAGAAGTAAAATAAAGCCAAAAAAGACTTCAAAAATCAAATCAAACCAAACACTGATACATATTTCAATTTCCATAAATAAATTCAGCTTGAACCCAGATTTTCTTGCATAGAAGGGTCTTCAAAAACACAAGCAAATAATAGATTCCATTTCAATTTCATAACAACAAAAAAACCACAAAATAAAACCTCAGAAAATAAAAAGAAAAAAATTTATAAATTCATCTTAATTTTTAAGATTCATTTCAACATCAAATAACCTAAAAAACTGAGACCACCCCATAAAAAACTAAACAAAACTCACCAAGAAAAACAAAAAAAAAAACAAAATGCTGAAAGAAAGAAGGGTTTCCGTTTTCATTACGTGAATTAGCCATGGAGATCTCATTGCCTTCATTCGGGTCAAGCCAAACTTTTCCTTTGCCACACTTTAGAACACTAGCTGCAAGCCGCTTTTGGAGTTTGAGGGAAACCATCTCGGCTTCTTCCTCGAGAGCTGCTGTGGGCGAAAGGATTAGGCCAGGGCGTGTTTATGTGGTATTTATCCCATGGGACTTTCTTCATCTAGGGTTTCGGGGTACTTGCGTTATTGGGGCAATGGGCCTTTGGGCTTTGAAGGATGGTGGGTCGCTTGAGTCGGTGGAGAGCAATAATATGTTTTTATATATAGGAGATGACATACCCGCGCGCTGCCGCTGGTTTATAAAACAAATGTATTTAATAGTGTTATAATTATAAAACAGCACTAGATAAATAATAAAAATTAAAGATATAATGAAGCAAATATTTCATGACAAAAAAAAATTGTGTTGGTGATCCAAAACTTAGAGACTGAACAAAATGATTTGTAGTAATTTACAATGTTTTGTGAGAAAAGATACAGTGCTTTCGCCACATGATTTAGCTTTTCAGTTAATAATAAGAAAAAAAATTACAAAGCTAAATTCTCTACCAACTTAATATTAAAAAAAAACCAACAAATATAATTTTGGAAGGAAAAAAACCCATGAGAAAAAACGTTGCAGCAATTGACAATGTTTTGTGAGGAAAACTATAACGCTTTTCCCAAATAAAATAAAATAAAAAACCATTTAGATAAATATTGTAGCAATCCACAGTGTTTTGTGAGAAAAACTACAACGCTTTCCTCGTATGATTTAGTTTTATTGTAATTATAATTCTTAACCAACTCAATATTTAAAAAAAATCGACAAAGATAATTTTGAAAAAAATCATAAAAAAATCACATGGAAAAACACTGCAACAATTCACAGTATTTTAAAGAAAAAAATTATAAAGCTAAATTTTTAATCAGCTCAATATTAAAAAAAATCGACAAATATAATTTTGAAAAATAAAAAAATAAAAAAAAAAACTAAGTGGAAAAACATCATAACAATCCATAGTATTTTAAAGAAAAAAATTACAAAGGTAAAATCAACAAAAAAATTTTTGAAAAAAAATAAATGACAAAAAAGAAAAAATCAGAAAGTTGAAAAAAAATTTGAAAAAAAAACGAAAAAAAAAAAGAAAAAGCTGAAAAAAAAGGAGAAGAATTACTGTAGATTACTGTTGTAATCCACGGTGTTTTGTGTGTAGGGGAACAGTAAATCCCCCACACGATTTAGTATATTAGTTAATATATATATATATATATATATATATATATATATATATATATTAAATTTTACAATCAAGTGCATTGACTATGATTCTTTTTACAATTTAGTACATTTGTGGATTTTATAAATGAAGAGCTGAGTGCATAAGAACTTGTACGGAGTTGTTTTGTGGATGAGTTTATGTGATTTTAATAATGTTTTGTTATAAATGTAAACTACAATTGAATCCATAAACTATTTTACAAGTCTCAATTGAAGCTCTAATCTATCAAGATTTTCAATTAAGCTATTTATTTGTTATGATCAATTCACACCAGCATTGATCCTTGCCACTCATTTGGTCATTTCCACCACATTTTCTCTAGAAAAATGGAAGCCTATCATAGAAATATTCGAATTTTCTGATTTTTTTTTTAAAACAAAACTTATTGTTTAAATGCAATATTTCTCCATTTAGAAAACTGAAAAAAGGGAAAATTATTTTTTTAATAAAAAAACACAAACAAGACATTTTATTTTCTTTTATGTACATATGTAATTTTCTTTTTGTTTACAATATAAAAAATTAAAATTACTTATTTTAAAGGGTATTTGAGAATATGGTATCAGTTGTTTTTTAAAGTATCTTTCACTTGAAAATACATTAAAATAATATATTTTTTATTTTTTAAATATTATTTTTGACATTAGCACAATAAAATAATAAAAAATTATGAAAATATTAATTAAAAATAAAAAAATATTATTTTTTTCAAAATTACTTTTGAATCACAAACCTTCCCGGTAGTTATCATTATTTGCTCCCTTTGCCACAGCATGCATTCCATTTGGCAAGCCAATGTTCTGTTTAGTTTTCTCTGTTTATAGAAGCCTGTTTGTTTACGCATAGCAGTTACGATAGCTGTGTGTTACCGCTTCGAGTCTTCTCGTACAGAAAACCATGTAACGATCTTCGCATAATTCCTCTGTGGCATTGAATATTTCTGAGATCATGTCATGTGATCTAACAGCGTTGTCCTACAAGAGACATCTCGGAGTTCTGACAGTTGACACCTCCAAATAAGTCCAAGATCACTCTAGTACACATCCAATATTGTTGGATGGTGACAGTCTTTCTGTTTCTTGAAGATTGTCTGCTTGTTTGAATTATTCGCAACAAAGTTATGCACCAACAAGATTGGATTTCATCAAAACAGGGCCTGTATCTGCTTTGTCCATACTTTTTACCAGCTGATCACGCACGCACGCACCGGTTGCTGGTGAGCTTACTGGCATGACTGGAGTTGCTTTTGCAATTCATGCAGGAGTTGAAGGGACTTATTTGGAGTTATATCATATCTGAATTCGATGGGGACAGAAGGGCTTGTTTTCTGTGGTGTCAGAGATGTCCTTTTTCTTCTTCTTTTTTATTATTTTGAGAGCCTAACAAAGATTATTGGTGGGAAAACAGCATCGTCAAAGATATTAAACAGTAAAAAACCAATGCTGATTGATGAAGAAAACAGACATTAATCATTGTATCACAGGCTACACAATGCCAGACTTGTAAAACTAAAATGAATAAAAAAAAAGAACTGCAAGAATTTTGATCAGAGGAGCCACCATGCAAGCTTCCCAGAAGTGATCAGAAAAGAGATGAGAACGACTTAAGCATCGCAAGGCAGCAAAAAGTGTTGCAAATGTCTCAGAGCATCATCCATGCTTAGGTACCTCCAATGTTTTGTATTCATGATGGCCAAACTCAACTTTCCTCTCTTGAACTTGCCGTCATCCTTTATACCCTCCTCCTCGTCAATATAATTCTCACTGCAAAATCCCAACTTTATCTCAGCAACAAGGCTGCTTGCGGTGACCATGTTTGAGCAACACCCCGGCAATGGAAGCTCCTTGGAAAACAAGTCTTCTGCCTCTGGAACAAGGCTGGCCTTTCCACTACAAGATTCCATCATATGAAATTCAGCTTTCCAACCTCTCAACACAACGTTCCATGTGACTTTTATCTCCCGTATCGCTTCTTTTTTCAGTGAAGACTCAAGATCTATGTCGACAGCGAACTTGAATATCCCATTAGGATCTACCTGGAGTTCATCGCATGGTTTCGATTGGGTGAATAAAGTGGAAGACTCTCCGGTCCTTGCATTGATGACGAAGAGGAGGTCATTTAGGGGCAGGTGGGGTTTTATTGGCTTTTGAAGATGGAGCATGGAGGCTGCCGTGGAGGCAATACTGTAAAGGCGGTGACAAGAGACAGCTGGGTCTATGTGTGTTGAGGTTCGTGAGAGACATACTGTAGATATGGCTTTGGTTTTTCCTAATTATTCTAATGACCAACTCTTTGAAGGCTAATTAATGGAGTAGATTTGAACCTTAGAGGTGCTTATACAGGCTGTAAGTCTATTAATCAGCAAGCCATGGGATTCCTCATCGAATTTGGTTATGCTAATCAGGATTAGTCACTAATAAACTCAAATTTTACAGATTTAAAAAATCTTAAAAGTCTAAAAATTCACGATTCCTAGTAACATGTTTGAGTCTAATATCATGGGCTCAATTTAAAAAAAATAACTTGGAAGAAAAGCCTAATGTCAAGGGTTTCTCCAAGAAAAATCGTCGTATAGCGGACTCAACTTAATATGAGTTTGTTCAAGTGCCGAGTCCAACCACCAAGAAAAATTGCTTTATAGCAAACCCAACTTGGTATAAGCTCGACCAACTATCAAAAGGAATTTAGCTTAAAGGAGGAACTCAACCTAGAGAAGGAATCTAGGAGAAGAGCCCAATGGTAGGAGTTCTTCTAAGAGGAACTGTCTTATGGCGGACTCAACTTGGCATGGACTTGGTTAAGCATTAAGCTCAAGTGTCAAGGGGAGCTCAAATTAGGAAAAGAACCCAACCCCTATTAGGACTCACCCTTTTACTCCCTATACACCCCTATGTAAATAAAAGATCTTTCAAGGACCTACCATCTCTCTGTCTTTTTAATGCACGTATAAAATATATTTATTTCTCATTAAATACTATAAGGCTAAAAATTACACTTCAGTCTCTTCTATTCATAAAAAGACAAAACTTATGAGTTATAAATACTCCCATTAATCCTTGAAGTTTCATGTTCATAATCTTTTCATTCTCAATACATTTAACATATATATTTTCAAAGTTTATTTTTCTAAAATATCATTGCACTTTTTCTCTTTATAAATATACTTACTTAAGAATTTTAGAGTCCATACATCTACCACATGAGACTTTTTACAAATACTAGTTAGCAACCATTTTGACTTACCAAGCATTAACCATCCACTTTGACTTACTAAGTACTACCTACCAGCCACCTTAAATAGGGATAATGTATCAGATTTGTTAAAATTAAGAAATTAACCGATTATTCAACCCATAAACCTTATTCCTAAATTATTTGAATATTTTGTAACATCATCTATTATGATTAATTCTAGAAGTAAAAAAAATCTTTGGATACAATAAAAATAGATATATCTGGCACCCAATAGTTAAAAAAATAATAATATGGATATACATATTTTAATGGCTGAAATATATATGTATTTGATGCATAGTTTTTAAACCTAACATGTGATTGACTCGAGGAAGTTTTAAGTTATAGATTAGGTGTGTTGACTCGGGTTAATTTAGTTAATTCTTATTTTAATAAATAATTTTAAGTGTAGTGTAACTTAAACAATATTACTATCTTATTTTCTTTAAAAGAATTAGAATCCAAATATGTTATTTGTAAAAAATAAAAATAAAAATTTAAGCCTTTATTGAAATTTTTTTTCTTAAAAGACTTAATTGAAAAACATATTTTAAAACATGATTGAAAGGAAATTTAAAGCATGTTTCAATATTAAATAACTAGTTCAAAAATATAAATAGGAAAAGATTACAAACCGTTTGATATTGCGATCCAATCGTGTTCTTAAAAAAAAATTAAATTCTAAGTTTAAATATGATATTTTAATAGGTTTTTTATTGTTTTAATATGCCGATATTAAAAATAAAAATATTATTTTAATATATTTTTAGAATTATCGATACGAATGTGTTAGATATAATAATAATAAATCAACATATTATTCAATATAATATATCAATATGTTAATTATCATATTAACATATATATTTATATAACAAACATAAACTTGTGTATTAAATATCATTACCTATACTTTAAAACTAGAGTTATTTTTTTTGATAAAAAGATTTTGACCGAGTTTGGACTAAGTTGATTAGACCAATTTTTTTTTTCTTTATTCAACTTGAACCGGTCTAAACCTTAAAACAACTAGATCTAAGATCTTATAACTATGACCACCTTACACATTTAAAAAAACCTTGGCTTTCTTGAGTTCTCGAGTGAACTTTATTATCCATATGTAAAGTGAAGGAGGGGGGCTTTTTTTATTTTTGCATTTCTATTTTTTTTAATATTTGTTTTACTTTGATTTTATTTTTATAAATTATTTTATTTTATTTTTTATGAGGTTATCATAATTTTAAACAAATATCATGATAATTGTTTTTTCTTGATTTTATGAGTATTTCTTTTTGTTATGTATAAAAACAAAGTTTTTAACTCAATAGAGTCCATTGCCTTGATCATGAATTTGACAAGTTAAACAACGAAACACGGGTTGATCTAATATGTTATTATTTTAATATTAAAAAAAATTTATTTTAAAGTTTTTGTTACAACAAAACTATACCTTTCATACTTCTCAAGTTTATTATATCATATCAATACAACTCTCACATAATTTGATTTTAAATCTAAACTAATCAAGAAATTAGTATAATTTTTTTTAAAATTATCTCATTAAATTTGAATTTAATAATAATATCAAATAATTTCTTATAAAAAATATTTTTTTATGTTAATTTTTTCATTGGAGTATTACCATTGCACCATCTTATAAAGTAGTTAAAACATCCTTCACAGGCGAAACTCCTAGAACCTCGCCCCTTTTAAATTCCACCGCTGCCACTAACTTTCCCTTCCCTCCCTTTCATCATCATCATCGACGTTTGCTCCCAAATCATGGATCCCCATTAGCATTCCTCAACTGGGTAATTTCTCTTTTTACAAATTTTTGCATTTACTTATATGGGTTTCAATTTGGTGGGCTGTTGTTTACTTTTCAGTGAATAAAATCTTGTTTTTGTTTCAGGGTCAAGAAAAGAAAAACTGATGGAGGGGAGTAAAAGCTTGATACAGATGGTCTTTTCTTGGTCTGTTCAAGATGTTCTTAATCAAAACCTCTATAAAGACAAGGTATAGTGGCTACTTTCACATTGAAGTTGTTTGTCTTTTAGGGGACGTGTGTGTAATACAGGCACAGTTTAGATGTCACAGTTGTGAGTTTAGCTAGCAGCAGTCATGTTTTTGGAGTGTTTTGATTCGTTTATCGAGTTGAAGAATATGTATGGAAAAAGGGGTTGCTGTTTTCTTTTTTTTTAAAGTTGTCGTTAATGCTTGTATAGGGAGAATCTTAGTTGTTGGAGGCAGTTTGAATTGTGGGGATAATGTGTTATGAGTATTGTATTTCAAGTGTTTTGATTTGTTTTTTGACGTGAAGAATGTGTATTGAAAAATGGGTTGCTGATTGTTTTTTAAGTTTTGTTGTTAATAGTGAGAATCTTAGTTATTTGTGTCCGAGAGATGCATGCCATTCTGAATTTTTGGATGACATGTTATGTGATACTCATTGTTTCTGCTTTCGTGAAATTAATGTTGTTCAAATTATTTGTTTGTTTTGCTTTGTTTGATCATCGTGTACATGTTGTACAAATGATTTTTTTTTCTTTTATGAATGTGATGAATGTAATATAAATTCTTACAGGTGAGGAAAATCCCAGAGACATTCCCGTCAGTGACTCATTATAGGAGCTCATTTATTCTCCCACTTCTCGAGGAAACTCGTTCTGATTTGTGTTCAAGCATGATGACAGTGTCATCAGCACCAGTGTGTGAAATATTGTACATTGAGAAGTCAGGGGATTACAAGGAGCCCAATGATTTGATATATGATGTTGGAGTGAATAAAATGAATGAGGCAGAGAATGGGAAGGAAGTGTACGTTCCCGAGAACGGAGATCTCCTTGTTTTGGCAGAGGTATGGCCGAAATGCATTGGTGATTTGAGCTGTTCTAATGAATCATATAAGATTGCTTTAGTTCAAAGGAAAAAAAGATTTGAACATGAAGATTATGACGAGATTCAAATTTTATCATCGAAGCCCATCAAAGAGCAAGACATGCAGCAACATACCAAGCAAAAGACTCGTTTTGCTGTTTTTCTGACAAACATGAAAACAAATGTTCGAATATGGAAGGCACTGTCCTTGCTAGGAGAAGGGAACATGAACATCATTCAACAAGTTCTGCAAACTGATTCCTCTGTAAGCTTGTGTTTCATGCTATCCATCAATTTCATAAACAAATTTCCTTTTGTTTTGTGTACAAATGACCAACATTTAGTTGCTTTCCCTATAATAAAGCTTGTATTGTGGTTTACTGCTTTACACATAGTAAGTGTTGGTAGAATGAGTCTATTCACATGTTATTACCTTTTCATATCTAAATCATATAGGTGGTAGACAATTGTGCCAACTGTTTCATTAGAGAAAAGCACAACGTTGATGCATCAACTTTAGGTGCATATATTCGCTCCTTTGATCTAAATGCTTCCCAAGAAGAAGCAGTTTTATCCTGTATATGTGCGAGGGAATGTCATCATCGGAATTCAGTCAAACTAATATGGGGTCCTCCTGGGACAGGAAAAACAAAGACTATTGGTGCATTATTATTTGCATTTTTTAAAAGGAAATGCAGAACCCTTACCTGTGCCCCAACCAATGTGGCAGTGTTGGAAGTTACGACACGGCTTCTGAATTTGGTAATTCCAAAGCTTGAATATCAGACTTATGGTCTTGGAGATATTATTTTATTTGGGAATGGTGAGCGGATGAAGATTTGTAACCATGATGACCTTCTTGATGTATTTCTTGACTGTCGTGCTCATATACTTTCCAATTGTTTAGCACCTTCATCTGGATGGAATTATCATTTAAGATTGATGATATGCTTGCTTGAAGATCCTGGCAAGCTTTACCATGAGTACTTGCAAGAACTAGCCAACAGAAAGAAAGACAATAATTTCAAAGCACAAGAAAAGGGAATTCTTAGAAATGAGGAGATTCAAAACAACAAAGAAAAACAGGATGATGTCAACTCTAAAAAGTCCAGAAACCAAAATAACAATGTTTTTTGGAGGAAAGTTATTTTACAAACCTTAGAAGAAAGCAAGAAGACATGGAAGGAGAAATCTTGTTGTAGGAAGGAAAGCCGCTTGAAGCACAACAGAAAAGTGGACATGGTTCATTTTTCTCAAGATCATGAGATTGAAGGATTGACATTCGAGGAGTTTGTAAACTGTAAATTTAATTACTGCAAAGATCAGATGCGGATGCATGTTGTAATCATGCATACTCACTTGCCATCTTCTGTCATTTCTCCAAGAGTGGTAAACATGATGATTGAATTTCTCGAGTTTCTTGAACTGCTTGATTCTTTGTTACAAGCTGCTGATGAAGGGTTAAGTCATGCCTTCAGTCAATCTATGGATGAACCTTATGGAATTGGCTTTTCTAAGCAGCACAAGCTGGAAGAGGCTAGAGAACATTGCCTTAAGTTACTCAAATTGCTCCACAGTAAATTTACTCTTCCAGACATTTCTGGGGAGTCTAAAATCAAACATTTCTGTCTAGAAAAGGCTCGCTTGATTTTTTGCACTGCTTCAAGCTCTGCTAAGTTGTATGCAGAGGATATGTTACGGTCGAGTCTGGAAGTGTTGATTATAGATGAAGCTGCCCAACTGAAAGAGTGTGAATCAACTATCCCTTTACAATTTCCCGGTCTGCGTCATGCTATCCTCGTAGGGGATGAGTGCCAGTTGCCTGCAATGGTTCAAAGCAAGGTTTCTGTTTCTTACTCATGTTTTTTCTCATTTCCCTTGCTCTTGTGTTTTTTTTTCCTCATTCCAGCGTAAACTAATTTAAGTTGCATTATCTTTAGATTTCTGAGAAAGCTGAATTTGGAAGAAGTTTATTCCTAAGACTGGCACAATTGGGACACAAAAAACACCTTCTGAATGTTCAGTATAGAATGCATCCATCAATAAGTTTGTTTCCAAATGTAGAGTTCTATGGAAAGCAGATTCTTGATGCTCCACTTGTTAAAGAAAGAAGCTATGAGAAGTGTTTCCTTCAAGGAAAAATGTATGGCAGTTATTCTTTCATAAATGTAGACTATGGACATGAAGAGGCTGATGATAGGCACAGCCGAAAAAATGTGGTAGAGGTAGCTGTGGTCTCTGAAATAGTTGCAAAACTTTTTGAAGGTATTCCTAATGTTTTTACAAATGCATCTATGTAATGTATGTATGAATTCTTCTCCTTTTGGTAATTCAGATTAGTTTTTATGCCTTATTCACTTTGCAGAATCAGTTTCAATGAAAGAGACATTGAGCGTTGGTGTTATATCACCTTACAGTGCTCAAGTGTCTGCCATTCAAGAGAAACTTGGAAAGACATTAAGTAGGGGTTCTGGCAATGGTTTCTCTGTCAGTGTGCGCTCTGTTGATGGGTTTCAAGGTGGCGAGGAAGATATCATAGTAATCTCCACTGTCAGATGTGATTTGATGGGTTTGGTGGGGTTCCTTAAAAGTCCCCAGAGAACAAATGTGGCTTTGACTCGTGCAAGGTATTTCTGTCATAATTGTTATTGCATGGCTCAAACATGTTTTGAGTGATTTTGTTAGTTTGAAAGTAAAAGGCCGTGCTACTCCCTTCTTTTAGGTATTGCCTTTGGATAGTGGGAAATGGAGTAACTTTAGGTAATAGTGATTCTGTCTGGGAGAGAATGGTCATTGATGCCAAGACTCGGGGATATTTTTACAATGCTGATGAGGATGAGAGCTTGGCTCAAGCTATCATAGCTGCACTCGTTGAGGTTGGCAAAACTGATCAATTTCCTAATGCACATTTGGTCCTCTTTAAAAGTGCCACGTGGAAGGTGTGTTTTCACGTTATCCTTTCCAGGATTTAGCCTTTTTTTTTTATCTCTGTCTGCAGCATCATAAATTTAAGAGTTAAATTGAGCTGATTATAGTGGTTTTCTTTAATGCATTTAATTAGATGAAAGGATTTTACTTCATTTTATATATCATATATAAAAAAACACAAAACCTAAGAATTAGATGATTGCAGTTATATGAAAGATATTCGGTTTGAAGCATCCTTAGATTTTAGTCATGAAAACACATTAGTGCACAATCATTAGAAGAGAACTGGTTGGGTGTGTTTATCACCAGCTGCTGGGAAGTAAGCTTGCATGCTTGATTTAGTGATTGGATAATGGGGTTGGTTCAGTAATTAGGTTGCACCAGATCAATTTGCATCCGCATAGGAATCAATGGCTGACGTCAAATAATTCAGAAAATTTGACCCTCTATTCCACACTTCTTTCATCTATGCTTTTGAAAATTGAGAGTGATGCTTACAATCATGCCCAGGTTTCCTTTCATGACGGTTTCTCCAAATTTGTTGCGAGAACTAAAACCATGGAGATTTGTAAGGAAGTTATTTCAATGTTAAGGAAGCTTTTAAGCGGTTGGCGTCAGCCTCACAAAGGGAGAGATCCTAATTTCACCAATGGGGTTTCTTCTCAGCTGTTGGAGCAATATAAGATTAACGGATCACTCTATCTTGTCTGGACTGTAGACATTCTAGAGGAAAATGCATGCATTTTCCAGGTTCTGAAGATTTGGGATCTATTACATTTGTCTGAGATACTGAATTTAGCAAAGCTTGTTGACACCTTCTATGGAAAATATACAGGGGATCAAATTAATCGATGCAAGCTAAGGCACTTTGAAGGGTATGCAATCCTCTAATTTCATCCCTTTGGGCTTCTTTTTCTAATTTTTATATTTCCTTTTCGTACGTGATGATGAACAAAAAACATAAAATGTTACTGCACAAGTGATTAAGACGTGTAAGTATCAGGGTAGCATTAACCTTAGAAATTAATCTATTGGTGAATTTTGGTTCAAAGAATTAGAGAATACGCTTCCTGTGGAAAGCTACCTTGACGTTATGCTATCTCATTCTTTGTTTCCAAGAGCAGTGGAGCTTGGAGTCAAATAAATACAAAATAGAACAGAAAAAACTCAAATACTTTGACAAGCATCGGATCCTGGATCATAACTGTCAAGACTAACATTGGTTCCTGGATCATAACTGTCAAGACTAACATTGGTTCCTGGATCATTTGCCATCCATTGTGCCATGCCATGTTGCCATTTCTACTTTAATTGGTATAATGAAACCACAAAGTCTACCGTTACTGCCATTTCTTCAACCACCCACGTCATCAATCTCAGAGTGACAAACAGTCACTGTCAACGTTTGATGCCACATGACTACTGTAGATAGGGGCATCTTGGCCCCATCTGTTATAATGCCTCCACCATGACTGCAGTTCATGGCATATACGTATCACTTGATGGCCTTTTGATCTGTTGCTATCACCACACACTGCAATCTTGCTGTTGTATGTGGGAGTTTCTAGTGGAAAGGAGCTAATGCTATTGGAAAAAGTATAAGCTGGAAGAAGAATATAAAGACCTCTTAGTTTATAGCACTTGAAATGATATAAGTTTCTCCTGAAAATTTTACAATCAACTTGATGCAGGAACTTGCAGGTTCCGATGACCTGGCCTGTTCATTCTAATGAACACCCTAAAGATGATCCTGTGGAGTTTTTGTCTATCCAGTTTGCTTCACTCAGTTTACTGGATTAACATGGGCTATCAGCTAATTGTCATAGGTTAGTATATAGTTGTAAATTTTGGGGCGTCAGTTTTGTCCTTGGAATTCTTCATGCATTGATAAGTATGTGTTATTGTGCGGCACAATTCATGATATGTATCTGCATGAAAGGTTTCAGTGATATGAAAACAGACTGTTTCACAAAATTACCAGATCTGGATAATTCCTGTATGCCAATGACCTGTTATGGTCGGAAACCCTTGTTCTTACAGAACACCTTACAGAACAACCTGTTGGGCTGCAATAGGGCTGCATGAGTGCCCTTATCAGTTGTTTTGTCAAGTTATTAGTAAGATCGTAACCATACTATTTTATGGATGATGAGCATTGTATTACTTTGTATGTTATGAAGCTACAAAACTAATTTATAATATAAGCGTGGCAAAAGGTTAAAGCATAAGCCCCTCTTCTAAAGTGAACAAACCTCTCTTCTTCCTCTTCTTCTCATTATCCTTTTAATTTTCTAACTAAATTGTAGTCATGAAACTTTGCTTCTCAACTATTGATTTGTGTTTCTTGTTTCTCTCCTCTAGTAAATTTTAATTGCCCTCGAGTTAGTAGCTTATCCACTTCGCTCTTTGCCTTAGGAGATGAAATCCTTGCTTCAAGCCTAGGCAATGAGATGGAGCTGGTATAATATATTTCTCGAAGGCTGTAAAGTAAAACAACAAAATACAAAACAATGTTAAGTGGTTTATATTTTCATGATGACAGATCTAACGTTACCCATCTGTGATACTCTTTGGATGCAGGTCGAAAGTAGGTGTTCTGTCAACATTGAGCATGGTATGCTGAAAAAATGTCTATGCATGACGTAAATACTTGCAGTATTTGTATAGTGTCTAGAGTAGCTAGTCATATTACTTGCCAAATGGCTAATTTCTTCTCCCCACGATTCACACTATGTACATGTAAAATCTTGGCGGCTTTTTGGGGATTTACACAGATGAAAGTAGGGTGGTAAAATGTTTCGGATTGGGCAACAAGGTTGCAGTTTGTGCGATCTTTTGATTGAACCATTATATCGTTTCCATGCAATTGCATAATGAAGTTTAAGATGATGTTGGGTGTATTGTAATTGATGATTCCTGAAGGTTTCCGTGTTGTATGACAATGTACCATCTATGCTCTTTGTACTTTGAAAGGTGAAACGAGGAAGAGATTGACTGGGAGGCCACAAAGCGATCTGGTCATCACTTCTCTTACTTGGACACAATTTTAAGGAGAAGAGTGTTCCTCTCACATGTTTGGTGGTATAACAAGTGGCTGTTCCTTCTGTCCCTGTTCCCTCTACTTCCAAACCAGAAAAAAAAAAAACAAAGCACAATTTTCTGTCATAGAGAATCCAATATTGAATCCTGAAAGGGAAAATGTTTAGAATCCTTTTCAGCAAGCAGAGGGTTTTCCCTTGCTAGGCTCATGCCTCGTGCTTTCAAACTTGTAAGATTTCATGGGTATGTTGATTTTTGTGTCCGTCTCCAAATCTGTTTAGATATCACATAAATACTCCAAATCGAGTGGCAAAACAGTCGATAGTGACGTTTCGGCTGGCAGTTCTGCCAAAGGATAGTCAGTTGACTCAGTTGTAGGAGTTCGAGTTGGCTGGTGATTCAATGTTGGATTGTTGGGTGTAAATCATGGTTTTAAACATATTTACAAGTCTACTCAAGAGTTCGACATGGTTTGAGGTGGTTTGGATCGCGAGTTGATCAGCAGGTTAAACCAATGGTTTTTTTTTCAATAAAAAAACTATAAAAACGATGTCATAATATAGTTTTAAAGAAATTGTTTCACATGAATAACGTAATAACCGTGTTATATGATGCTGATGCTCTATATAGTGAAACTTGATGGTGATATTGGTTATGAAGAGAAGTAGTCATCATGTGTGAAAACTGGAAAATAGTTTGGACATCTTGCTACCCATTCCCATTCATGTAGAATTCACACTTGAAATTACAAGTTGATCAGCTTTGCGTTTTCTTACACCTTGAAGTAAATGAAACTTGCTTTAATTCTAAGCAATACTTCGAGTGGATAGAATAATTCTCTTGTGAAAATCACGTGTACTAGGAAAGGGAAAGAGGCAGACATGTAAAGCATCATCGTATTGTACGAATGCATTTGTGTCCTTTCCTCTACTCAATAATCAACATTAATTCGTGCATCGGTAATGTTACAGCAAAGGAGAATACGTAGGAATATGGAGTCTGTCTGTTTGATAACCAGGAAAAGTCCGTTGGCCTCCTCGTATGAAAGCTCCCTCTCTTGATTCCTCTCTCTTTTCATATACTATCCCTAACTTTAATTATGGAAAATAAGAGACTGTAGTTTCCATAGGGACTAAGACTCGATACATTGCTTGCTTTAATTTACTTTTGACTGACTTGCAGTCAGTGTGTTCTTTCTATCTCAGTCTTCAGGAACCTGCCCCATTTTTTCTAATCAACTGTACGTTCATTTCTTTTCTTTCAATGGGATTTTTGATAGCTATCAAAAAAGAAGCATTGCCACTTTTTGGAAAAAATATCTGTACTAGCCTTACTGTAGGGTTGCTTGCTTCACTCATAAGAAACCTGTAGTTTCATTGTTTAATTCTTTGCAAGTTCAAGAGTTTTTATTTTGTTTCCTTATTATCGGCTTCGTCAACTGATTTTACAGACGCATACTAGAGAGGTGAAACGATGGAGAAGAAAGTAGCGAAAACGAAAACTAAAGAAGGATTAGTAATTCCTGGTAGAAGCTTGGTAGATTTGGTGTTCTCTTGGTCTATCGGGCATGTACTCAACAAAGATCGTTACAAAAACCAGGTTTGCATGCATGCCATTGTGGTCATGTTTATGTGTATGATGGCGCTTCAGATTTTTAATTTTTTATATGGTCTGTTTTTCTGGTCAAAATCTGGTTGTTTAGTGGGCAGGATTTTATTTTTCCTGATTAAATTTGGCTACTTGATTAAAGTGAAATCATTTAGAGACATTCATGTCAATTTTATTTTTAATTTTTTTGACCTTATGTTTTTTTTTTACTTTTTCTTGCATTTGATGTCTGGCACTTAATTGTTCACGAACAGGTGAAGAAGATACCGGAGACATTCATGTCAACGACACATTACATGGAGTCATTCATTCCTGCGCTAATCGAGGAAACTCGTGCTGACTTATGCTCAAACATGACAATGGTCTCCCAAGCACCTAAAAGAGAAATCTTTTCACTGGGAATAGCTAAAGAGAACAAACCTCCGAAAGACTTGTTTTATAAGATCTGGTTTGAAAAAATGAGAAACAATGTGAATGGGGAAGGAATATATGAGCCTGGGGTTGGAGATCTCCTTGCTTTGACAGATGTAAGACCGAAAGACATTGATGATTTGAACAGGCCTGGGTTTAACTATCTTCTTGCATATGTTCATGGACTATCTATAGCGAAAGATGATAACGATAAATATGACATTTTGTCAATTCTCACATCCAAACCCATTCAATTTGAATTAGAAGACAGGGAAAATAAAAAGGAGTCTGTCATTGCTGGAAAAGGAAGGCGAAAGAACATGAAAGCTAATGTCTTCGTTGTTTACCTAGTGAACATGATGACAAATATTCGTACATGGAGATCATTGAACTCAGAGCTGGAAGGAGGGAACATGAACATTATCCAGAATGTGCTTCATACTAGCTCAGCTGTAAGAAGGGTGGTTCATTTTTCCTGATATGCGGAAGTTTTAGCTATATTCTAATCATTCAATTGCCTAACTGACAGTTGTTGTGTCTGCTCCTGCAGGATGGCCAAGATTGCACTCACTGCTTATCTGAAGTGAATAGAAGTGCTACACTTTCTGGTATGGAAGAAACCTCTTCCAATTTAAATGACTCACAGCAAGATGCAATTGTAAGCTGCATCGGCCTGAGTGAATGCCAACATCAAAGTACTGTCAAACTAATTTGGGGCCCTCCGGGGACTGGCAAAACAAAGATGGTTGGTTTATTATTGTTTTCTCTACTTAAGTTGAAGTGCAGGACCCTTACATGTGCTCCAACCAATATTGCTGTGTTGGAAGTAACATCGAGACTCCTAAGGCAAGTTAGGCAAGTTACAGACTCTCTTGAATATGACACTTATGGACTTGGAGATATAGTTCTCTATGGGAACGGAAAGCGAATGAAGATCTCCGAGAATCATGATCTTGAAGATATATTTCTTGACAATCGTGTCGAAGCACTTTATCATTGCTTTAACCCGTCAACTGGCTGGAAGCACACTGTAGACTCATTGATAACTTTGCTTGAAGATCCTGAGCATCGGTACCGCCGGTACTTGGTAAGTAAGGAGGAACATAATGAGGGAGGGATTGAGAATCTGGAAGATGGAATGCATGGATTAGAAGAGATAAACACCAACAAAGAGAAAGATGAAGCGGTCAATAATCAAGAAAAAAAGGGCAGGAACAGCAGGAAAGTTTTGAAGAAAGCTCTTATTCAGGCCGTGAAAGATAACAAGAAAAAGGAAAAACAGAAACAAAAGGTTTCTTCTCATCGAGGGAAGCTTCCAAAGCATGAGGAAAAGGAAAATAAAGATGGCAAGGTAAAGAAGGAAGATATTCTCTCTTTTGAGGAATTCGTAAAGGATAGTTTCGAATTCCTTAGTGCGAAGTTGAATGTTTTAATTGTAGATTTGTATACACACTTGCCAACATCTATCATTTCATTAGAAGTGGTGAAGAACATGATCAGAGCACTTGGTTCACTCAAGTGCTTCAAACCCTTGCTGTGTGGTGTTAGTGCTGGAGATGAAGGTCTAAAACAAGTCCTCAGTGATTTTGAAAATGAAGAAAGCGGCGCTGGTCAATTTTCACGGCTGGCCTTTATGAGAAAATATTGTGTTCAGACACTGAATTCACTTCCTCGAGTATTTGACATTCCCAATATTTTTGAAGTTGAAAGTAAAGCAGCCAGAAACTTTTGCTTGGGTAATGCGTGTCTGGTTTTCTGTACTGCTTCAAGCTCTGCCAACTTGCACACAGAAGGAGCAACACCAATAAATTTGTTGGTTATTGATGAAGCGGCCCAGCTTAAAGAATGTGAATCGACTATTCCATTGCAACTTTCTGGTCTTCGCCATGCCATTCTTATAGGTGACGAGCGCCAACTTCCTGCCATGGTTCAAAGCAAGGTGATAAGGTTTATCTTTCTTGCACCCCATTTACTAGGTTATTTATAAGTTCTAATGTTTCTATCACATACCTTCATCAGATTTCCGAGGAAGCTGAATTCGGGAGGAGTTTGTTTGAGAGATTGGTCATCCTAGAACACGGGAAACACCTTCTGAATATGCAGTATAGGATGCATCCATCTATAAGCCTATTCCCAAATAAAGAGTTCTATGATAGGCAAATTCAGGATTCTTCAAATGTCAAAGAAAGAACCTATCAGAAACAATTCCTTCAAGGCAATATGTATGGCCCTTACTCATTTATTAATGTAGCCATTGGGAAAGAGCAATCCTATAACGGCCGCAGCAAGAAAAATTTGGTCGAGGTTGCTGTAGTTTCAGCGATAGTTGCAAGCCTTTTTAAAAGTATGTATTTCAGTCATATCATAAAATATTAGATTTTTTGTTATTTAAGAAATGCTGTTAGGGAAATCAAATAAATGACATGCAAGTTTTGCTATTTTTTGTTATTTTTTGCTATTGGTTTTTTGCTATTGGTTTTGCTTTTGATTGGCAAGCTTGAAAGCTAAAGCTCTGCTTCTCTTTCTTTTGCAGAATTTAAAAGGGCAAGAAAGAGGATGAGCATAGGAGTCATATCTCCATACAAGGCTCAAGTGTATGCAATTCAAGAAAAAATTGGAAATACTTACAGTACATATAGTGACTTTGCTGTAAATGTTCGGTCTGTCGATGGATTTCAAGGCAGCGAGGAGGATGTTATCATTATCTCTACAGTCAGATGCAATGCAAGTGGATCAGTGGGTTTTCTTTCCAATCGCCAAAGGGTAAATGTTGCGCTGACCCGTGCAAGGTATTTTTTCCAAACACCAGAATTTAAACGATAGTTCGAGCAAGTATAGGCAGGTTCATGTGTAAGTACATGTGTTTCGGTGATTTTGAATAAAATTTTACGACGCTATGTCTAATTAAGGTACTGCCTCTGGATATTGGGAAATGGAGCAACTCTTGTCAACAGTGACACTATTTGGAAGAAATTGGTTACTGACGCGAAGGAACGAGGGTGTTTCTACAATGCTGATGAGGATAAAAGCTTGTCCAAGGCAATAATGGATGCCTTGTTAGAGTTGGACCAACTTGATGATTTGTTGAACGTCAATTTTCTACTGTTCAGAAATGCAAGATGGAAGGTATGTATGCTGATTTTTCTTGCTGCACAATTTTCTTAATTCTTACTCTTATGTCTGAAGCTGAATGCTACTCAGTGGACTTCTCACATCAACCTCTTTTCCATTGAAGCTTTGCTTCAGTGACAACTTTCGGAAATCTATTATGAAAGTGAGAAATGGGGCTCGTCAGGAAGTGATTTCTTTGTTGGCAAAGCTTTCAAATGGCTGGCGTCAATCTCCTGAAGAGAGAAACATCATTGTCCTACACGGAACTTCTTCTGAACTGTTAGAAAATTACAGAGTCAATGACCAGCTCAGTCTCATTTGGACAGTGGATATAATGAAGGAAAACAAAAACGACACTCAAATTCTTAAGGTTTGGGATGTTTTACTCTTACGTGATTTACCGAAACTAGCAAGGAGCCTCGATGCTGTCTTTGGGAATTATACAGTGAATAAGATGAACCGCTGCCGACACAAATGCACAGAAGGGTATGCATCTTTCTATTTTCCTTCTTCAGATATTATAGAGTGGGAGTTGTACAGCAGCAGTAGCTTGAGTTGGCTTCAGCATTAGGAAGCCATTGTTAAACACGCGTGTTCTTTTTCCTGTTTTGAGGAATAAGGGCAGGTCTCAAACCTGTGACCTCTCTCCTCCCTCCTTCTGTACATTGAAATGGATGTTTATGGATACTTTGTCATTTATAAATTGGCAGGGATGTGGTTGTTCCAATGAGATGGTCAATAAGTTCCGGTGCCGCTCTCGAGAGTAGTAATCCTGAAACCGATCCTGCACAACTCCTGTCACAAACATTAGCTTCACTTGTTATCAGGGATGAATCAGAAGCACCAGCAGCAACTAGTAGGTATGCAATACTAAAACTCTGAACAATTTGTTTCACAATAGAAAGGTCAAATTTTATGTTGTCTTAGCTTCGACCTCCCACTCTATCAGTAGTATTCTTCGAATCACCAATTCTTGTATGATATTCATGAGTATCAGACAGCCCTGGAGGTCTAAGAAAGATGGATTTAGCAGTGGAACAAGGAGATCAAAACCTAGGTGGCGAAGGACAAATGATAATTAATGTGGTAAGAACATCTTTAATACTCTTGTTAAAATATTTTTAGAATAATCTCTCTTGCTCTAATGTGTGAAAACAAAAATTAAGATGGCAATTTGACTCCTCAGGTTGCTCTACAAGCTCTTGAATGGAAGTTGCAGCTGTCTGTCTGAAGAATGAAGTGCTCCCTAGTTGTTGCATAGCTATATATCTGTTTAATCATGTCAATCTGGACTAAATATAATATGTTGCGAAAGGGTTGTAAAAATTAATGAAGATGTTTTTCCTTTCTAGTTTCTGGCATTAATTTAACGTTAATGTTTTTATTTTGGATGTGCTGAAGAAGAGAAATATGAAGTGGGAATCAAAGATGAGATGATGATTTCATCTCCCAGTTATTAAAATCCAGCCTAGGTTTCTTAAAAACCAGTGGGGAAGTTAAGACCATATAAAAAACAGGGTGCTAATACAATAATATCAGTGATAATGGTAAAAATATATTATCTTCATTTTATTTGATTTTAGGACTTCATCGAATGACGAGCATGGAAGAGGGGGTGAAGATGAATATAAAAAATGAATTTTAACGAATTTTATATGAGTGGACAAATCAAATAAATGACCTAAATATTATGATTCCTACTATTATTATAATTTTAATTATAACACGTACTAAAGGGAGTAGTGAAATGTCATGTTTTAGTCTTTGATTCTAAAAAAACAACTTTTATATTTTATGGGATTATTATAGTCTCATAATCTGTGAGTTTTGCGGATTAATCAGGTTGGCTAAGGTTTTTTTTAATTAATTTTTTTAATTTCATCCTTCAACATTGAGAGTTGATTGAGAATTGAACTTTATAATTTTTTTTATTTTTTTTGTATGGAGCTATTCTGATCTCTTGACCTGAATTTGACAAGTTAACCTGAGTTGACTTGAGTTATTTTTTTAATTTTTTTTAGTTTAATCCTTCAATATTAGATTGATTGATAATTAATTAGGCTTTATATTTTTATTTATTTGTTTTATATGGAGTTATCATGGTTTTATGACCTGGGTTGCGGGTTAGGCCGGTTGATTTTTGTTGAAACTTTTTCAATTTTATCTTTTAATATTGAGTTGATTGAAAATTATACTTCATAATTTATTTCAGTTTACGTTATATGAGGTTATCATGATCTCATGACTCGGGTTACGAGTATGGTCGGTTGACTCAAATGATTTTTTTGGTCTTTTTATAATTATTTTTTCCTTCTATTTTTATCCTTCAACATTCAGTTGATTGAGAATTGAGTTTCATAATTTATTTCAATTTATTTTTTATGGTGTTATCATGGTCACATGATCCAGATTTGACAAGTTAACCCGAGTTGATTCAGCTCATTTTTTAATTGAATTTTATTTTTAATTTTATTTTTTAATATTGAATTGAATAAAAATTAAGTTTAATTATTTTTTTTTATAAAAGATGTGCTGTCATGAAAAATAAGTGACAAGTAAGTTTTAAATATTTTATTTTGCATACATAAAATATCATAATTATTAAAAACTCAACGACACAATTTCTTCTGTCTTATTTGATGGAGATGTTTTACGTTTTTATACTTCAGCTCATCCTTTTACAGATTATTTAGAATCTCATAAAAAATAATATTTTTTAATAAAAAATTGATATAAGATTTTCTTTCAAGCTAATATATTCAATTGTACATTTATCAAGGTAACAGTCTCTTCAATCCCTTCAACTTTAGAGGGATGAAATGTTGGCAATAACATGTGTAGCCTACCCTAAGAAGAGAGGGTTGCCATTGTCAATGGTAGTTGCACCTATCACGACCCGAATCCAGGATCCATGACCGGCACATAGGCAAGGTTTCCCTCCAAGGTTCCATACCTATGCGAACCCAAACTTACACACAAATTTATCCTAACTCAATCAGAGTTCAACGCAGCATTAATAACAAAATCAATTTCATAATATAATTGAATTGTCTTAATACAAGAGTTAATATAATTTATAGTTTTGGAGCACTAATTTGACATAAAAGGAAGATACAAATTACAACCAAAAAGCAGGTTCGGAAGGTTCAACAAAAGTAACTTGCTATCAAGCTATAAGCCTGAAAAGATAAATAATGAGATGGTGAGTTCAACAACTTAGTGAGTAGATAACGTTCAATATACACACACGAGGTAATACAGCAATGAGAAATATATATACAAGTTTGGCTCTAGGTTCTTATAGAAAGGTTTCTCAAATAGGCCATAACAAGAATATCATATGGTAAAGCTCGTCAGAAAATCAAAATGCAATGAGCATGAGGCTCCGTACTGTGGGATGATCAGTCCACACAGGTTGGTGACTCCCCTGACTAACTATGGTTCAGATACGATGTGCACAAAGACTAACACTACCCTGTTAGCATGGGTATTCTGACTGACATACCATAGGTTCATAATCATAATCAAACAGACATATTCATATCTCAAGGCTCAACTCATGACATCAATCAAATGAGGAGCTATCAATTCAGAATTCAATTCAAAATATATACTGGTTCATATCAAGAATTTATATTCAACAATTGATCATGCTTTATCAAAATAAGGATAATAATCAACATATATATTATCAAGAAGCATGATTCAATTCATAATAACAAATCAAATATTTATACTATTTCTCATGCATATGGAAAATTATCCACTCACCTGACTCGAAAGCAACAAAACTCAAAGCTGATATCGAAGGAAATCCTACTAACGTCCCGCTGGTAGGATATCAGGATTATCTGAATATAAAGGAGACATATTCAAGAACGACTCGAAAGAATATTTAACTTATTTAATACACTTAACTAAGGATGTTTCCGTATTCCTATATGTTTTTGAACTAACTAGTCAATTTTCTCAAAAACCCAAAAATCTAACGGTTTTTCCGAAATCTAATCCATAATAAAACAAATAATAAAATTGGCAATAATTCACTAAATAACCCTCAATTATTCCTCAAACCAATCTGCAAAATTTAATATTACAGCTAGGGACCAATCTGTAATTTATCCTATTTTTAAGGGTCAAATTGCAACTTTTGTCAAATTGAAGGACCAAACTGAAATTGTCATAAATCCATTACTATACTGAATTTCTGACCATAATCAGTCCTCATTTCTGTCCAGATCATCTCATTATACTCCAAGGACCATTCTGGAATTTTACCAAATTTTTAGGGTCAACTTGTAATTTTTTGTCAAATTGGAGGACTAAATTGAAAGTGTTAAATTCTCTTATCTATACAGTAATTCTGTCCATAATTCATATGTTATTCTGTCCAGAATCTCGGAATAGGCTCCAGGGACCAATTTGTAATTTTCCAAAGTTCGGGGACTAAACTGTAATTGTCGCAAATTGAGGGACCAAATTGAATTTTTGTCATCTTCAACCTCCAACTCAGAATTCTCACAGATTACCTACTTTTCTTGCCAAATTTCTAACTCAACATTCACCATTTACACAATTCATAACTCAAAATCATCATAATCTTCCATAATCAACTCATTAATCAATTACCCATAACAATCAACCTCATAACATTCAATTTAATTCATCAATTAAACCCAAAACACAAATTTTCAAAACCCTAACATTTATCAAAACCAAAATTAAAAGCTCAATAATACAAATTTATACATTTAACAACCTAAATCTTACCTTTAAACTTATTCCCTTCAATTCCTTTCTATTTCCCTTCTAATTTCCCTCTTTTCTCTTCTTCTTCTTCTTTCCCCTTTCTCTCCTGCCGGTTCTCTCTCAAAATATTCAGATTTCTCTTTTTTTTTTCCCTTCCTATTTATATTTATCAAGTTTGTTGAATTACTACAATACCCTTATTTATTTATTTATACCCACACTTTAAGCCTTCAAGGGCTTTCTAGCCTTTTCCTATCCCTTTAATTCAAAACATTACAGCACTAACCATTGACAAAATGGTGCAACCCATGTGCTGCCACCATTAGTGCCATAATCTATGGCCAAGTTGTCTTACCATTCATGCCTATAAATGGAGGCATACGTGAGAGAGCAAAGAGAGAGTGAGTGTAGAGCCAAAGATGTGAGAAATGTAGGAGAGAGTGGGTTGCCAAGACAGCCAGCAGCAGCTGCCATTGCAGCACTGAGAAGAGAGAAATAGAGTGAGGTTGAGAGTTGCTAAAGAAGGGATGATTCCTCCTCCTTTATTGTTGTAAATCTTGTTCTCTCCCTATATAATGCAATGGCTTCTCCCGTGGATGTAGGCGGTTTGCCGAACCACGTTAAATATTGTGTGTGTGCTTAGCCTCCAATGAGCAAATATCAAAACATTGCTGGTCGGAATTCCCTACACGAAAGTGGTCGACGACGGCGACAAGAAGATGATCTGAACTCGAGGAAAGAGTAAGGGGCAGAAATGTAAAGCATCATCGTATTGCACGAATGCATTTGTGTCCTTTCCTCTACTCAATACTCAACATTTGAAAATCGGTAATGTCACAGTAAAGGAGAATACGTAGGAATATGGAGTACTCTATCTGCTTTATAACCAGGAAAAGTCCTTTGGCCTCCTCGTACGAAAGCTTCCTCTCTTGATTCCTCTCTTTTTTCATATGCTATCCCTAACTTTAATTGATGTTTAGTTTTGCTTTAAAACGCTTGAAAAAAAAGCAATGCTTGCTCTATATCTATAGGGGTAAAACAATGAACAAGAAAACAAGAGACTGTAGTTTCCATAGGGACTAAGACTCTCGATACATTGCTTGCTTTAATTTACTTTTGATTGACTTGTAGTCAGTGTGTTCTTTCCATCTCAGTCTTCAGGGACCTGCCCCATTTTTTCATTGTTTCTTTGTAAGTTCAAGAGTTTTTATTTTGTTTCCTTACTATCGGCTTCGTCAACTGATTTTACGGACGCTTACTAGAGAGGTGAAACGATGGAGAAGACTGTGGAGAAAACTGAAGAAGAATTAGTAGCTGGTAGAAGCTTGGTAGATTTGGTGTTCTCTTGGTCTATCGGGGATGTACTCAACAAAGATCTCTGCAGAAACAAGGTTTGCATGCATGCCATTCTGCTCATGTTTATGTGTATGATGCACTTCAGATTTTTAATTTTTTATATGGTCTGTTTTTCTGGTTGTTGTTTAGTGGGGAGGAAAGCCTGCTTAAGCTTTATTTTTCCTGATTAAATTTGGCAACTTGATTAAAGTGAGATCATTTAGAGACTTCTCCTTTTATGACCTTATGATTTTGCTGCAACAAGGTTATCTAACTTGGGATCAGTAAGCTAAGCATCTGTTGGTTAGTAAGGCATAACATATTGTTTCTGATGTTCATTTATAGCAGTGACTACTTCTTATATCTTTTATAATTTTGAGAAATGACTTAAGAATAGTTGACAATTATGTACAATTGCAAGAATGCTCGATTATTTCTTGTTCCAGTGAATATGCTCTTTTTTTTTCCTCTCCCTTTTCTTGCATTTGATGTCTATGGCAGTAATTATTGTTCATCAACAGGTGAAGAAGATACCAGAGACGTTCATGTCAACAACACATTACATGAAGTCATTCATTCCCGCACTAATCGAGGAAACTCGTGCAGACTTATGCTCAAACATGATAATGATCTCCCAAGCACATACAAGAGAAATCTTTTCAGTGGGAATGGATAAAAAGAATAAGCCTCCGGAAGACTTGTTTTATAACATCTGGTTGCAAAAAAGGAGAAACAAAGCCAATGGGAAAGAAATATATGAGCCTGACGTTGGAGATCTCCTTGCTTTGACAGATGTAAGACCGAAAGACATTGATGACTTGAACAGGCCTGGGTTTAACTATCTTCTTGCATATGTTCATAGGCTATCTGAATGGCAAGATGACGACGATAAATATGTAATTTTGTCAACTCTCACATCCAAACCCATTCAATTTGAAATAGAAGACCAGGAAAATAAAAAGGAGTCTATCATTGCTGGAAAAGGAAGGCGAAAGACCATGAAAGCTAATGTCTACGTTGTTTACCTAGTGAACATGATGACAAATATTCGTATATGGAGATCATTGAACTCAGATCTGGAAGGAGGGAACATGAACATTATCCAGAATGTGCTTCATACTAGCTCAGCTGTAAGAAGTGTGGTTCATTTAATTTTTCCTGATATGTGGAAATTTTAGCTATATTCTAACCATTCACTTGCCTAGCTGACAGATGTTGTGTCTGATCCTGCAGGATGGCCAAGATTGCTCTCACTGCTTATCTGAAGTGAATAAAAGTGCTACACTTTCTGGTATGGAAGAAGCCATAATCAGCTCTTCCAATTTAAATGACTCGCAGCAAGATGCAATTGTAAGCTGCATTGGTCTGAGTGAATGCCAACATCAAAGTACTGTGAAACTAATTTGGGGCCCTCCGGGGACTGGCAAAACAAAGATGATTGGTTTATTATTGTTCTCTCTCCTTAAATTGAAGTGCAGGACCCTTACATGTGCTCCAACCAATATTGCTGTGTTGGAAGTAACATCGAGACTCCTAAGGCTAGTTACAGACTCTCATGAAGATGACACTTACGGACTTGGAGATATAATTCTATTTGGGAATGGGAAGCGAATGAAGATCTCTGAGAATGATGATCTTGAAGATATATTTCTTGGCCATCGTGTTAAAGTACTTGAATATTGCTTTAGCCCGTCGAATGGGTGGAAGCACACTGTAGACTCATTGATAAATTTGCTTGAAGATCCTGAGAATCAGTACCGCCGGTACTTGGAAAATATGGAGAAAAAAAATGAGGAGGGAGAGAGAGAGGATCAGGAAGATGAAATGCTTGAAATTGAAGAGATAAACAACAAGAAAGAGAAAGATGAAGTGGTCAATGATCAAAACAAAAAGGGCAGGAACAGAGTTCTTCTTCAGGCCTTGAAAGATGACATGAAAAAGGAAAAACAAAAACAAAAACAAAAGGTTTTTTCTCATCAAGAGAATCTTACAAAGTGTGAGGAAAAGGAATATAAAGATGGAAAGGTAAATAAGGAAGATATTCTCTCTTTCGAGGAATTCGTAAAGGAATGGTTCAAATTCCTTAGTGCGAAGTTGGATATTTTAATTGCAGGTTTATATACGCACTTGCCAACATCTATCATTTCATTAGAAGTGGTGAAGAGCATGACCAGAGCTGTTGATTCACTCAGCTGCCTCAAACCCTTGTTGTATAGTGTTAGTGTTGGAGATGAAGGTTTAAAACAAGTCCTCAACGATTTTGAAAATGAAGGAAGCAGCGCTGGTCAATTTTCCCGGTTGTCCTTTATGAGAAACTATTGTATTCAGACACTGAATTCACTTCCTCGAGAATTTGAAGTTCCCAATTTTTTTGATAATAGGGCAGCCAGATACTTTTGCTTGGGAAATGCGTGTCTGGTTTTCTGTACTGCTTCAAGCTCTGCCATGTTGCACACAGAAGGAGTGACACCGATAAAATTGTTGGTTATTGATGAAGCTGCCCAGCTTAAAGAATGTGAATCGACTATTCCATTGCAACTTTCTGGTCTTCGCCATGCCATTCTTATAGGTGACGAGCGCCAACTTCCTGCGATGGTTCAAAGCAAGGTGATAAAGTTTATCTTTCTCGCGACCCATTTACTAGGTTATTCATAAGTTCTAATGTTTCTGTCACACACCTTCATCAGATTTCCGAGGAAGCTGAATTCGGGAGGAGTTTGTTTGAGAGATTGGTAATACTGGAACACGAGAAACACCTTCTGAATACGCAGTATAGGATGCACCCATCTATAAGCTTATTCCCAAATAAAGAGTTCTATGATATGCTAATTCAGGATGCTTCAAATGTCAAAGAAAGAAACTATCAGAAACAATTCCTTCAAGGCAATATGTATGGCCCTTACTCATTTATTAATGTAGCCAATGGGAAAGAGCAATCCAATGACGGCCGCAGCAAGAAAAATTTGGTCGAGGTTGCTGTAGTTTCAGCAATAGTTGCAGGCCTTTTTAAAGGTATGCATTTGAGTCATATCAGAAGCTATTAGATTTTTTGTTATTTAAGAAATGCTGTTAGGGAAATCAAATATATGACATTGCTATTGGTTTTACTTTTGATTGGCATGCAAGTTTGAAAGCTAAAGCTTTCCTTTTCTTTCTCTTGCAGAATTTAAAAGGGCAAGAAAGAGGATGAGCATAGGAGTCATATCACCATACAAGGCTCAAGTGTATGCAATTCAACAAAAAATTGGAAATACTTACAGTACATTTAGTGACTTTGCTGTAAATGTTCGGTCTGTCGATGGATTTCAAGGCAGCGAGGAGGATGTTATCATTATCTCTACAGTCAGATGCAATGCAAGTGGATCAGTGGGTTTTCTTTCCAATCGCCAAAGGGCAAATGTTGCGCTGACCCGTGCACGGTATTTTTTTCCAAACACTTTAAGTTAGACAATAGTTCGAGCAAGTAAAGGCAGGTTCATGTGTAAGTACATGTGTATTGGTGATTTTGAATAAAATTTTGCGATGCTATGTCTAATTAAGGTACTGCCTCTGGATACTGGGAAATGGAGCAACTCTTGTCAACAGTGGCTCTATTTGGAAGAAATTGGTTACTGACGCGAAGGAACGAGGGTGTTTCTACAATGCTGATGAGGATAAAAGCTTGTCCAAGGCAATAATGGATGCCTTGTTAGAGTTGGACCAACTTGATGATTTGTTGAATGTCAATTTTCTACTGTTCAGAAATGCAAGATGGAAGGTATGTATGCTGATTTTTCTTGCTGCACAATTTTCTTAATTCTTACTCTTATGTCTGAAGCTGAATGCTACTCAGTGGACTTCTCACATCAGCCTTTTTTCCATTGAAGTTTTGCTTCAGTGAAAACTTTCGGAAATCTATTATGAAAGTGGGAAATGAGGCTCGTCAGGAAGTGATTTCTTTGTTGGCAAAGCTTTCAAGTGGCTGGCGTCAATCTCCTGAAGAGAGAAACATCATTGTCCTACACGGAACTTCTTCTGAACTGTTGGAAAATTACAGAGTCAATGACCAGCTCAGTCTCATTTGGACAGTGGATATAATGAAGGAAAACAAAAACGACACTCAAATTCTTAAGGTTTGGGATGTTTTATCATTACATGATTTACCGAAACTAGCAAGGAGCCTCGATGCTGTCGTTGGAAATTATACAGTGAATAAGATGAACCGCTGCAGACACAAATGCACAGAAGGGTATGCATCTTTCTATTTTCCTTCTTCAGATATTATAGAGTGGGAGTTGTACAGCAGCAGTAGCTTGAGTTGGCTTCAGCATTAGGAAGCCATTGTTAAACACGCGTGTTCTTTTTCCTGTTTTGAGGAATAAGGGCAGGTCTCAAACCTGTGACCTCGCTCCGCCCTCCTTCTGTACATTGAAATGGATGTTTATGGATACTTTGTCATTTATAAATTGGCAGGGATTTGGTTGTTCCAATGAGATGGTCAATAAGTTCCGGTGCCTCTCTGGAGAGTAGTAATCCTGAAACCGATCCTGCACAGCTTCTGTCACAACCATTAGCTTCACTTGTTATCAGGGATGAATCAGAAGCACCAGCAACAACTAGTAGGTATGCAATACTAAAACTCTGAACAATTTGTTTCACAATAGAAAGGTCAAATTTTATGTTGTCTTAGCTTCGACCTACCACTCTATCAGTAGTATTCTTCGAATCACCAATTCTTGTATGATATTCATGAGTATCAGACAGCCCTTGAGGTCTAAGAAAGATGGATTTAGCAGTGGAACAAGGGGATCAAAACCTAGGTGGTGAAGGCCAAATAATAATTAATGTGGTAAGAACATCTTTAGTACTCTTGTTAAAATATTTTTAGAATAATCTCTCCTTCTCTAATGTGTGAAAACAAAAATTAAGATGAGAATTTGACTCCTCAGGTTGCTCTACAAGTTCTTGAATGGAAGTTGCAGCTGTCTGACTGAAGAATGAAGTGCTCCCTACTTGTTGCATGGCTATATATTTGTTTAACTATGCCAACCTATGCCAAGTCTAATTATGTTGCAAAAGGGTTGTAAAAATTAATGAAGATATTTTTCCTTTCTAGTTTCAGGCATGAATTCAATGTTAATGTTTTTATTTTAGATGAGCTACAGAGGAGAAATATATAGTGGGAATAAAAAATGAGATGATGTTCATCTTCTAAACAGGGTTGTTAAACTCGGCCCATACGGAGGGATCTCTTTGACAAACTAGAACAAATTCAAAGGTTGCAACAAGTTTCACTGCATACAAAGATTCTTGGCGCAGAAACCATATATATATATATATATATATATATATATATATATATAGAACAAAAATTAAAGAGGAGGGAGAAGGGATATTGTAATGTTTTGTGTTAAAAGATAGGAAATGACAACAAAGCCCTTGGTTAAAGTGTGGGTATAAATGAATGAGGGGTAGTGTGGTAATTAGATAAACATAATAAATATAAATAGAAGGAAAAAAAAACAAAAGAGGGAAATTAGAAGGGAAATAGAAAGGAGTTGGAGGAAATAAGTAAAAAGGGTAAGATTATGCTTTAATGTGTATAATATGTTTTCTTTAGCTTTAATTTCAGTTTTGATGAATGTTCCGGTTTTGAAAATTTGTGTTTTGGGTTTAATTGATGAATTAAATTGAATGTTATAAGGTTGATTGTTGTGGGTAATTAATGGATTGTTAAGTTGAATTTGAAAGATTGTAGATAAAAATGATGATTTTGAGTTATGGTTTTGTTTGAATGGTGAATTTGTGTTAGAAATCAGGGGATAACAGTAGGTAATCTGTGAAAATTCTGGGTTTGAGGTTGAAGATGACAAAAATTCAATTTGGTCCCTAAATTTTGGAAAATTACAGTTTAGTCCCCAAACTTTGGAAAATTTACAGATTGGTCCCTGGAGCATATTCCGAGATTCTGAACAGAATAAAAGATGAATTATGGGCAGAATTCCTGTATAGTTATGAAATTTTAACACTTTCAATTTAGTCCTTCAATTTGACAAAAATTACAATTTGACCCTAAAAATTTGGTAAAATTCCAGAATGGTCCCTGGAGTATAATGAGATATTCTGGACAGAAATGAGGACTAATTATGGTCAGAATTTCAGTATAGTAATGGATTTATGATATTTTTAGTTTGGTCCTTCAATTTGACAAAAGTTACAATTTGACCCTTAAAAATATGATAAATTCCAGATTAGTCCCTAGCTGTAATATTAGCTTTTGCAGATTGGTTTGATGAATAATTGAAGGTTATTTAGTGAATTATTACCAATTTTATTATTTTTTTATTATGGATTAGATTTGGGGAAAACCGTTAAATGTTGGGTTTTTAGGAAAAAAATAACTAGTTAGTTCAAAAACATATAAAGTTATGGAATACACCCTTAGATAAGTGTATTAAATAGGTTATATATTCTTTTGAGTCATTCTTGAATATGTCTCCTTTATATTCAGATAATTCTGATATTCTACCAGCGGGACGTCAGTAGGATTTTCTTCGGTGTCTGCTTTTGACTTCTGTTTGCTTTCAAGTCAGGTGAGTGGATAATTTTCCATATGCATGAGAAATATTATAAATATTTGATTGTTAATATGAATTGGATCATGCTTCTTGATAATATATATGTTGATTATTATCCTTGTTATAATAAGCATGATCAATTGTTGAATCCGAATTATTGATATGAACCAGTATATATATTCTGAATTGACTTCTGAATTGATAGCTCTTCATTTGATTGATGTCATGAGTTGAGTCTTGAGATATGAATATGTCTGTTTGATTATGATTATGAACCTATGGTATGTCAGTCAGAATACCCATGCTAACAGGGTAGTGTTAGTCTTTGTGCACATCGTATCTGAACCCTAGTTGGTCGGGGGAGTCACCAACCTGTGTGGATTGATCATCCCACAGTATGGAGCCTCATGCTCATTGCATTTTGATTTTCTGACGAGCTTTACCTTCCGATATTCTTGTTATGGCCTATTTGAGAAACCTTCCTATAAGAACATAGAGCCATAATTGTATATATATTCATCCTTATTTTATTACCTCGTGTGTGTATATTGAATGTTATCTACTCACTGAGTTGTTGAACTCACCATCTCATTATTTATCCTTTTCAGGCTTATAGCTTGATAGCAGGTCATTTTGTTGGACCTTCAGAACCTGCTTTTTGGTTGTACTTTGTACATTTTCTTTATGTCTAGTTAGTGCTCCAAAACTCTGAACTTATATAAACTCTTGTATTAAGACAATTCAATTATATTATGAAGTTGATTTTGTTATTAATGCTGCGTTGAACTCTGATTAAATTAAGATAAGTTTGTGTGTAAGTTTGGGTTCGCATAGGTATGGAATCTTGGTGGGGAACCTTGCCGATGTGCCGGTCATGGATCCAGGTTTCGGGTCGTGACAGATATTGCTTGAAAGAATCTTGTTTGAGTAGAAGGGTCGAGTTAGAAAACGTTTAAACGACAGAGATTATGCTAGGAATTCTGAACTACAGGGATAGGTATGGAGCATTTGTGAATCTAAAGTTATTCTTTTCTCTGTATCCCTGGCAAAGTCCATATACGAGGAAGAAAGACTTGAATATAAAAGGTGGAAACGATAGTTGACGTGAAGTCTATGAAAGGAATACATTTTAAATGTATCAAGCTTTTCTTTGTTTCCAAGGAAAAGCACGGCATATACTTTTCTTTCACTAGCAGAAGTGCTCAAGACATTAAGTACTGTTCTGGATTTGCTACGGTATAGATGAGTTTGTGCTTCATTTTGCAACTCATAATAACCATATAATGTTGTTGTGCTTTTTGAGAAGCTGATGAATATGTAACAGGAAAGCAATGGACAAGAGAACTGATCGTGTGAAGTGGGAAAAGGTCAAGGGTAGAGGGTTCCTAGATTTAGTGTTTTCTTGGTCTCTTCAAGATGTGCTCAATAAGGATCTTTACAAAGACCAGGTTCGTTAATTTGCCATAACATTCTCTTGGAAGATCATAATCTTATTCCATGTTTTGTTAAGTTCTTCATAGTTTTTTTTTTAAGAAGGAAAGCTCAAGGAAAAATATAGCTTGAAACCAAATAGAATAAGTTGAAAAACTCTTCTTTCAACTTCTTTTATTAAATTGAGAATTTATTGTTGTCAATAATTAATTATTTGTCATTAATGTTCTATTATCATCATTTTTAGTTGTATTTCTAAATTAAAGAGAATAAGCTGAAAAACTAAGGTGTAGAAAATCCGCATAAATATCATTTATCAACCTTAATTGTCCACCATAAAACAAAATTAACAATATTTTTTGAATTTTACCTTTTCATGTTAAATAAAAAAACTTTTCATATTTATTATTCATAGACTAGGTCAATTAATGAATTAATAAAAAATAGTTCATTACATGCTAAAGAAGAGTCAGAACCAAATTCAAGTCAATAATACAGTGAATTGCTATAGCTAGTCTCTAAAACATGAGATCCAAGTCCATGCCGGTATCTAAAGCCAAGGTCACTTTGCTTATATTTATTTATGATTCTTTAATTTTTTATTATATAAATTATAAGAAAATTTTGTATTTATTCGGTGAAGTATCAAGGGTTTTAGATTCTACAGGAACATACTAAAGTACTGTTTGAGATTAATTTCTAGTTTACATATAATATATATAATTTATTTAAACCATGTTAATATTTCTGTTTAAAAAATCTTATTGAAATTTTTTTTTCAAGAAAGTCTTAACTAAATTAAGTTTAACCATTTTAATTTGGCCCTTAGGAACAAATTTTCTAACATTATGTTCTTTTAAGAGCTTTTGGATTTAAATTTCTGTCAAAACCAGTTGGTTTTTCTACTGCAAGATTTTCTTCAAAAGTTTGGCAAATTAAGCTCTTGAAAATTCATACCAAGATTTCCTGCTAGCCAGATTACAAGCATGAGAATGATTCTGAACTCTGATATTGTCCCCTAATAGGTGGAGGAGATCCCAAACTCCTTCATGTCAACAGCTCATTACATGAAAGCATTCATTACACCCCTACATGTGGAAACACATGCTGAATTGCTTTCAAGTACAGAATCACTGGCTGGAGCCCCAACTTATAGAATACTTCGTGTTAGAAAATCTAAGGATTACAAGCCACCTAAGGACTTGTTTTATGAAATTTCGATGGAAGAAACCAGAGGTGGATATGTGCCTTGGGTTGGGGATCTTATAGCCCTGACAAATGTGAAACTGAAGTGCATTGATGATTTAAGGAAGACCCAGCAATCCTATCATGTTGCTTTCGTTCATGCCGTGAAAAGGGGAAATCGTTTGACATCCTCGATTCTGTCTTCGAAGCCCATAGTGGATGAAGAAGGCTTGAAGAATGGAACACTCTTTGCTGTTCATTTGATAAATCTGACGACAAATTTGCGAATATGGAGATCGTTGCACTTGGAACTCGAAGGGAGGAACATGAACGTTATTGAGAAAGTGCTGCAAAATAATTTCAATGTAAGAAGAACTATGATTCTGGTTTCTTGATTCAGCATCTCATTTTGGTAATCCCCAGCTTTGAAGATGGCAAATCTGTTTGTTGTATTCATTTCTATATTGAGCTTGACTGCATCTATAACTGATCTCATGCAGGATGATGGAAATTGTACTATCTGCTCCTCTCGTAAAAAAAGTGATGCTGCCTCTGCCTGCATAAGGGATACATTACAGTCTTCTAATTTAAACAGCTCGCAAGAAGCTGCGGTTTTAAGCTGTATTCACACAGCCAGATGCTGGCATCAGTACACTGTCGAATTAGTACAGGGTCCTCCAGGAACTGGGAAAACAAAGACAGCTAGTTGCTTATTACACTCACTATTAAGAATGAAATGCAGAACAATTACATGTGCTCCAACTAACATTGCAGTGGTAGAAGTTGCAGCTCGTGTCGTGAGTACAGTTGCCGATTTAGTTGAATATGAAACTTATGGCATGGGAGACATAATTCTGTTTGGGAATTGGGAGAGAATGAAGGTTGATAGTGATCAGAATGACCTTCTTCATGTATTTCTTGATCATCGTGCTGATATACTTGAGAAGAGCTTTGATCCATCAACTGGCTGGAAACACAGTTTAGCTTCATTGATAAGTTTACTTGAAGACTCTGAAGCGCAATACCATTTGTACTTGCAGGATAACATGGGAAAGGAAGGACTTTTGACTTGTGAGCAATTCGTATGGAAAAGATTTGATTTCTCCGGAAAGAAATTAAAGTTCTGTATTGTGAATTTGTATACACACTTACCGACTACTTTGATTTCATTAGAAGTGATGAGGATCATGACCAGGGCTATTGATTTGATGACATCACTTGAAACCTTGTTGCTTAGTCTCAGTGCTGCCGATGAAGGTTTAAAGCAGATTCTAGGGGAAAATGAAGATGAAGAAAGAAAACTTCATAATCGTATAAAGTTGATAAATGAAAAAAGGGAATGCCTCGATACTCTACGCTTACTTTCTCTAAAATTTCAGGTTCCAGAATTCGCTGATAAAAATGCTATTGAGAAATTCTGCTTATCAAATGCATGCCTGATTTTCTGTACCGTGTCAAACTCTGCCAGGCTGCATAGTATAAGAATGGCACCTCTGCGTTGCTTGGTGATTGACGAAGCTGCTCAGCTCAAAGAATGTGAATCAACCATCCCCTTACAACTCTTCGGCCTTCACCATGCTATTCTCATAGGAGATGAACAGCAATTGCCTGCCATCGTTAATAGCGAGGTTTGGATTTTCCTGAATGGTTCTATTCCTCTATCTTTTGATGCCATCAAAACCTTTTACTTTTTTCATACCATAACGTGTTTAAAATGCACCACTATTAGATTTCAGGGAAGGCTGGTTTTGGTAGAAGTTTGTTTGAGAGGCTCGTAAAGCTGGGATGCAAGAGCCATCTTCTAAACATTCAATATCGAATGCATCCATCAATAAGCTTATTTCCGAATACGGAGTTCTATGGAAGGCAGGTTTTGGATGCGCCAAACGTCCAAGAAACTGGCTACACGAGACGGTTCCTCCAAGGAGACATGTTTGAATCCTACTCTTTCATAAATATAGCCCATGGAAAAGAGGAATTTGTTGAGAAACAGAGTTTCAAAAATACAGTCGAGGCTGCTGCTGCTGCTGATATAGTTGGGAGACTTTTCAAAGGTTCTATTTAGAAATATCAGATGTTTCTAATGTATCTATTGATTTACAGAATTCTTTTGACTTCATTTTGATGTTACAGATATTAAAGGCACTGGGAAGAAGGTTAGCATAGGTATCATATCACCATACCAGGCTCAAGTTCATGCAATTCAAGCGAAGATTGGGAAATTCATTTCAGGCTCTGACAGTGCCTTGTCTGTAAGTGTTGGCACGGTTGATGGTTTTCAGGGTGGAGAGGAGGATCTGATAATTATCTCTACTGTTCGAAGCAATGAGAACGGATCGGTGGGTTTTGTTTCGAATCCTCAACGAGCAAATGTGGCGCTGACTCGTGCAAGGTACTAAATAAGAATCGAGAAAACATCAGCAGCTCAAAAGTTTCGTTTCCTTTTTTTTTTGCCTCTCCATTCCTATTTGAACTTTTATATTTTCTGGTGTGGAGGTATTGCCTCTGGATTTTAGGAAATGAAGCAACTTTAGTTAAGAGTGGCTCTATTTGGAAGAAGATAGTCAACGATGCGAAGCATCGGCAATGCTTCTATAACGCTGAAGAGGATGAGAGTTTGGCTCAGGCTATTACAGAAAGCTTGATCGAGCATGGCCGACTTGATGTTCTGCTACAAACTCACTCCCCATTGTTCCGGAATGCAAGATGGATGGTAAGCTTATTAGTTCTTGGCAAGTCTTGAATATTATTTTCAGAAATATTAACAGAATATACAATAGTTGCTGCTCTGCTGATCCATGGAACTGGAGCAAGCCATTCTTCAGAACAGATATTACTGCTTCTTATAGCCCACAGTAATGTCATGCTCCGGTGCCAAGTATTAATCAGCTGTTACCTTCACTTTAATACAGGTTTTTCTCAGTGATGATTTTCGGAGATCCGTGGCGAGAGTTAGGAATGTCAGAATCTGTAAGGAAGTGCTTTCCCTATTAGCCAAGCTTTCAAATGGTTGGCGTCAGCATCAGTCTCGCAAGAAGAGAAGCCTACTGGTTCACAATGGCATTTCTTCTCCACTGATAGAGCAGTATAAAGTTAGTGGACAGCTAAATATGATCTGGACTGTGGACATTCTGCAGGAAAACTCATTCTGCATTCAAGTTTTGAAGGTTTGGGATATTTTACCATCATCTGATATACCAAAACTAGCACCGCGTCTCAACACCTTGTTTCGGAATTATACGGAGGAGCAGATGAATCGCTGCTTATACAAATGTATGGAGGGGTAAGTTAACTGCAAAGATTTCAAGATATTTTTCATTCTTAGGATTCAAAATGTTGCTTATCACTTTTCCATTTATGCTGCAGGAATTTGGTTGTTCCAATGAGATGGACAGTGGACTCGTCTAGTGATCATCAGGACAGCTGGGGCGAAACCGATGCTGTGCAGCTGCCGAAATCACTAGCATCACTCTGTCTAGACGATGGACAGGGGACTCGTCTAGTGATCATCGAGTAAAGCTGCCAGGTATGCTACAGTTCTAGCTGGTACCGCCTTAGATTTTTTCCCTGCCTTGATGGTTTTTGCTGGAAATAGCATCTAACATTAGTTTTATGCTGACTGTGATCAGAAAACAATGGAGGCTCAGAAGGAATTAGCAGAAGCGATGTTGTCGATCAGAATGATCACTGTTGGGGTCAGATTCTTTCCTCATCAAGAACCAAATTACAACTCCAATCCAAAGAAATAGAAGTTCTTGAAGGGCAAGGACAATGATGCCTCGTTTACATTTCCAGCTTCTAGCCAGAGAATGTCTCCCTAGGCCTTTGAAACTCATGAACGTAACATTCCAGTAATTTCTGATTTTAGATTTCTTCAAATAATTATAATAATAATAAAGTTTGGATTTCTGAAGGATGAAGTTCCATTTCCTCATATGTTGTGGCAACTAAAGGGGATTCATACCACTCATTTTTTACTTGTCAAAAACATAATTATTGAAGCCCGCCCAACCTTACATATTGACCTTGCAAATTTAAGATTCGAAATCTAATCCGAATTTAATTTAAATCAATAGTGATATTAACTCGGCTAAACCTAAGTGATCCAATATATTGACTCACTACTCATTTGAAGCAACTCGGTCCAAATCCAATCGAGTTAATATTAAGAAATTTTGTTTTTAAAAAAACTAAACATTGTCTGAAAAAAAATATTCAGATTGACATGATGATTCTTTTTTTTTAATCAAAAGCACCAATTCTTCCATAGTTAAATAAAAGTCCAACCTCTGGATGGTTCGACTACACCCAGCTCTTCCTGGACTTCAGTGATATTACGATTATGAAACAAAAGAAAACTTAATGTATCATCATCCTTGTAAAACCAAGGGGCAGTAGAGGGAGCAATGACAAAAAGAAAACTTGTTAGAAGTGTGTACTTCCTAAATATTAGACATTTAATGGGGTCCAAATTGTGATGTTTTGAAATAAATGAATAGGAAAAGGCAATAAAACCCTTGAAAATTGTAAAAGTGTGTATAAATGAATAAAGAGTATTGTGGTAATTGAATAAACATAATAAATATAAATAGAAAAAAAAAGAAAGAGGGATTTGAAATTTTACCGTGAAGGACTGCAGGAGAGAAGGGAGAAAGAAGAAGAAGAAGAGAAAAGAAGAAAAGATAAGGGAAATAAAAGAGAGTTGAAGAAAATAAGTTTAAAGGTATGATTTAATTTTTTTTTAAAATGTACAAATGTGTGTTTTTTTATCTTTAAAATTCTGTTTTGTTGGATATTAGGGTTTTGAGATTTTGTTTTGGGTTGATTGATAAATTGATTTGAATGTTATAGGTTGATTGTTATGGATAATTAGTTATTTAATTGATTTTGAAAGATTGTAAGTAAAGATAATGATTTTGAGTTATGATTTTTGTTTAAATGGTGAATTTGAGTTAGAAATCTTGAGATAATAGTAGGTAATATGTGGAAATTCTAGGTTTGAGTTTGAAGATGATGAAATTTCAGTTTGGTCCTTCAATTTGTGAAAATTACAGTTTAGTCCCCAAACCTTGAAAAATTACAGAATGGTCCCCAGAGCATAATCTGATATTTTGGATGGAATAAAAGATGAATTATAGGCAGAATTCCAATATAGTTATGAATTTATGACATTTTTCGTTTGGTCCTCCAATTTTCCTCATTTGATTGATGTCATAAATATACTTGTTTGATTATTATTGTTGTATTACCTCGTGTGTGTGTATTGAACGTTATCTACTCATTGAGTTGTTGAACTCACCCTCTCATTATTTATCTTTTCAGGCTTATAACTTGTTAGCAGGTCATTTTTGTTGAATCTTCCGAACCTGTTTTTTGGTTGTAAATTGTATATTTTTCTTTATGTCTAGTTAGTGCTCCAAAACTATAAAGTTATATTAACTCTTTTTAGGCTTAAAGCTGCCAAGTATGCTACAGTTCTAGCTGGTGCCACCTTCGATTTTATCTCTGCCTTAATGGTTTTTCCAGGAAATAGCATCTAACATTAGTTTTATGCTGACTGTGATCAGAAAACAATGGAGGCTCAGAAGGAATTAGCAGAAGCGATGTTGTCGATCAGAATGATCACTAATGGGGTCAGATTCTTTCCTCATCAAGAACCAAATTACAACTCCAATCCAAAGAAATAGAAGTTCTTGAAGGGCAAGGACTATGATGCCTCGTTTACATTTCCAGCTTCTAGCCAGAGAATGTCTCCCTAGGCCTTTGAAACTCATGAACGTAACATTCCAGTAATTTCTGATTTTAGATTTCTTCAAATAATTATAATAATAATAAAGTTTGGATTTCTGAAGGATGGAGTTCCAAATTTAAGCCCGACCGATTGTATTTTTACTTAAAAAAAACATAGTTATTATAGCCGGACCGGCCTTGTAAATTTGAGATTCAAAATCTAACCTCGAGTTTTCATTTGAATTGATAGTGATATTAACTCGACTAAATCTAAGTGATCTAATATGTTGACTCGCTACTTGATTGATTTGAAGCAACTCAGTCCAAATCCAGTTGAGTCAATATTAAAGAATTTTTTTCAAAAAAAAAAAAAAAACCTAAAACATCATCTTTTAGAAGAAAAAAATAAATAAGATTGACACGATGATTCATGAGATCACCCGGGGGTTTTGTTTTTCCCGGCCCAAAAAAAAAAAAGGGGAGAAAAAAAAAAAAAAAAAAATTATTTTTTAATTAAAGAGATTTTTAATTTACACTGATAATGAATTTGGAGCCCTGGTAGGGGGAAAAGAGAGGGGCATAAGAGATCACAACAACTCAAAAATTTCAAGAGCATGGAACATGCACCGACCAAGCGTGCCTCTGCCACTGCCTTACCCTCTAACTATCAATTCAGACCTTTTTTTTTAACCTTTTATTTGGAAGGTCTATGAACAAAATAATTTCTTGATTTGGTTCCCAACAGATCAAGGATTCCGTAACTGGGTTTCTCCCGAAATTATCAGAAATTTATAAAATATACAGTTTAGATAGAAAAAGCTTTCGCGGACATGGAAGGAAGACTCAATTACGAAATGATTAAAACTTCAGAAACCCAATTGGAGAAACTTTTAGTTTGAGAACCCAATTAAAGAAACGATCCCCTTGATGTTTGAAGCTGAATGAATGAATAAAGATTATAATTGTCTCTCCATTTGGATAGAGGAAGAAAATGAAAGAAATCCTTCAGATGAAAAACAAAAATGATGGGGGGAAATGGAACTATGAATTATATTGGATCATATTTTCAAAAAAAAAAAAAAAAAACTACTATTGTGAAAGACCAGTTCGAGGATAGGAAAACATGACAAACGGTTGCGCATATGACAAAAATAAGATCCTAGATTGGGTGCTAATGCCAATTCTGAAGAGACCAACTTAATCCCTCATGGGCCTCATCATTACAGCAATTACCTCCTTTAGCCCTTTGTTTCCCATCACCATCTTCCTATAAGCTCTCCGTTCCTCCCCTCCCAAACTAATGGCTTTGCTCCATGGTGATTATTGATTGCCCCAAGATAAAGGAAACTGTGGTTTTTTTCACTCTCTTTTGCTCTTCTGAGTCTTAGATTCAACCCCTGAGGACAAAGTATGCCATGCAATGAGCAAGCGAATACATTCAATTAGAAAACCCAATTCTATAACTGAATGGAATAAATAGAAATGAATATAATCACTTCATGACAATTGACTTGCAAGGACAAGATTTGAATCCAATACTTTAGTAGAAAATTTGAAAGTACAAAAGCAGTGATTCTTTTAGCTAAAAAAAAACCTGCTTAACCGACCAAACTTTACTTTCACCATAGTTCAGTTAAAAATCTCCAGGGTTTTTTTTTTTTTTTTGAATCAAAAGCACCAATTCTTCTATAGTTAAATAAAAGACCATGGTTAAATAAAAGACCAACCTCTAGATGGTTTGACTACACCCAGCTCTTCTTGAACTCCAGTGATATTACGTTTCTGAAACAAAAGGAACCTTAATGTATCATCATCCTTGTAAAACCATGGGGGTAGAAGAGGGAGCAGTGACAGAAAGAAAACTTGTTAGAAGCGTGTACTTCCTAAAGATTTGACATTTAATGAGGTCCAATAAACATACATTTAATGAACATTTGGAATCTATGCGGAGAGACAGACATGGATAATGAAAATATGACAGGAACCATAAAAAAAAAATGTTTCTGAATTGAAATGACAAGATATGAGCAATCACCTCGAATCACTCACCCCTTAACATGAAACTTACAATCCTACAACATCAGTTCTTGTAAAGTCAATTACTGTAGACAAATTCACATAGTTCTTCACAGCCTTGTTTCACACATAACTTTTGACCAAGTGAAGCTACTTATAAAAACTCAACAAACTCTGCATGTTTTACCAGATACACAATGCTTCAATACGCGTCAATGTTAATGACTGTATCATAAATGAGAATTGCATGTATCACAAAGCTTCGATATGTGTCAACGTTAATGACTGTATCAAAAACACTCCCCAAAGTGTTTTTTGTCATGTCCATAATGCCTGTCCCAAAATATTACTATTTTGAAGAGTCGAGCATTAATATTATCATGTCTGTCCCAAATTTACCCTATATATGTCATTCTCTAGGAGTTAAATGCAGAAAACAATATCTGCAAATTGGACTTTAATATCCTCAAGAAGACTTCATGGGAGCATATCATATGTGTTCAACTAATGGACGGTGTTTGCCAAGTCTGAACAGGTGCTATCACAATCCAAAAAATGCAAAATTGGGAATATACCAGAGATACCACTAACCTCATCATAAACTGGAATTTGGTTGCGCCAGAAATCTAGGGTAGGTAAAAGTAGTCTCCCTGCAACATGTACAAATTGATTAAATAGTTGGTGAATCATATTACAGAAGACATATTAACAGACCCTCCATAGAGATGATTTCCATCACTGGGTTTCTCAAACATGGGGAAAACCATGATCTCAGAAATGGCCATCTAAAACAGTTCAAGAGTTTGACAAATAGCTTCTGCAAAAACATAAGCAACAAGACATCTCATTTTGATTTCCTGAAATCAGAAAACTGATCTTTATGTCAAAAAGACCATAAAAATATCATATTTCTGTAATGTTCCATGTATAAAAATTCATAGACCAGGAATAAACTACAAAAAAGTAGCAAACAAACCTGATCTGGATCTTTTGAGATTCAAGGATTCTGGAGAATGAATACATGTTGTCATTTCTCTTATCTGATTACAAGAATTTACCAACGTAGACAAATTAAAAACACGTATTTTGTATAGACTAAATAGGTGTTAAAAAATAATGATAAAATTTGAGGCAGACATTTTAGTGCAAAGCAAAAGCGCAAATGAAAAACGCAGATCATAAAAAGCTCTATCAACTAATAGCTAGTAATAGCAGGTTCAATTACCCAAAAAAGGTGATATTCAAGTCTAATCTAAATATAGAACTAAGCAAAAAGGTAACCCCACATAAATGACAAAATGTAACCCTTTATTTTGAAATGGTAGACTAGCAGATGCTAAAACTATCAGGTTATCTACAATTTTCTTTTGAGAACATTTTTCAAGTGATGAGGGCATGAAAACATCAGAAACTTACAAGGAATTCACTTGAATTCTTGGGGGAACAGCTATCTTTAAGATGGCGAAGATAAAACATAAAGTCAGGCCAGTTGTAACTGGTTATGATTTATGAATCGGTGGACATTAAAAATAAATGTTGAGGATTTGCACATTTGAAAAGGAAAAAAACTAAATTACCATGAAAAAAATCAGAATAGCTTACATCGGCATCAAAAATAACTTTCCTTCTAGCTTGCTTCATGGACAAACCACCTTTCTCAACAGCTATTGTTTCTTTCTTCTCTTTACCTGTTGAATTTCCTGACAGTGTATTCATCTTTCTTGAAGCTCTCAACATTGCCTCTGCTATATCAAGAGTTGTGCCTGAATTTCTCTTCGGTTTACCTTCATCTGATATCAACCTTTTGGCTTTGTACCTCACTGAATGTCCAGAGACCGATTTCTGTTTCGGTATATCTATCAGATTTGTTACAGAGGCAGTGCTTTTCCTATGTCCAGAATCAATGAGATTAGCATCCAATGTCTCTGTTTCTTCCATGGATGGACTAATGATATTTGCTTCCGCACCTGACCGCATGCTGGAAAACACAGAGTTTTCCACGAGACACTTTTCAGATTGATTTAAAATATCAGAATCTCCCCGAGTCGGAGATCTAGAAAGAGACGGCCCTTGTGTAGTATTATTTTCAATGCATCTTAGCATAACCTGAGGGCCTTGAGGCAAAGATGGCATTGAGAAATCACTTCCACTCTTCAGTCCATCCTTGTTTCCCTCATTTTCCCTTTTCTTTTTCTTTAAACTCGAGCTCACTTCTAAGGATGCAGCCAGTACCACACCCGAAGTTCTAACAGACCGTGTCTGGTCAAAGTTTGATGTAGTGATATTTCCCACATTATAATCCGTGAGTACCGAGCATTCCCCTGATGCATCATTCTTGATGCTGATTCTTTCTAAACTACTTGACCTTTTAGCCATCAACTTTCCAAAGGACCTGGTTTTGCTTTTCTTGCTGCCTATCTTTTCAGAAGATAGTGCCACATCCACATGGTGACCAGAAGGTTTTGCTGGTACCACCACACGATCTTTCACCCAACTTACATCATTTACACGACAACTTGATAGTGGTGAAAGATTCTTTGAGTCCTCATTCTTCAAATTATTAACACCATCATCTACTGGCAATGATAAGAAAATAGGCCGGCATTCATTTTGAGACACCGGAGGCTCTGCCGCGCTTTCACAGTTACTATTCAGAAACTTGGTTCCACATTCTTCCCAATCAGGAGGAAAGCCGAAACAGAAATGCCGAAAGACCTGTTGCGACATAAACCTTAACCTAACTTAAAGTACGATGTGATGTCGAAAAACAAATAATATAAATAAACACGGAATAGAATAAGAAAAAAAAACCTGAGAGGAAAACCCATTTTCAACAGTGAGTGTCCTGTTAATGTAACCTTGGAGAAGAACATTGACGCCATCAGCTGTCTGAAGAGTGAAAACATCGTATCTTTTGGTAATTGCAGCAGAGTGAAACACACGAACAGGTTTTTTCCTGAAATTTTTAATAATTAAAAAATAATAATTATTTACAAAGAAATCAAAGATTATAAGCGAGATAATGTAAAAATAAATAATTACGCAGGAGAAGTTAAGCCGGCAACAGCAATTTTCTTCCCTTGGAACTCCTGCTCGGCTTTGATCAACCACCAGTCATGTAACAACACCTATTTTTTCCAAAAAAAAAAAAAATTAAAATAGGAGACATTATCGGCATCGTAGTGTAAAAGCGGTGGTTAAAGAAAGCAGTGATTAGTAACTAACTGTTTTCTGGAAGGATGAGGTGGCGGCTTCGGTAGTCATTTCGATACTGGAACATGGGATGAAGGTGAAGGAAATACGAGAGAAGTGAAGTGACCGTTGAGAAAGAAGAAAGAGAATTAGGAGACATTATTAAAAACGAATTGGGGTTTCTTTTGATCACTATCATTAAAAACGCTGTCGTATAAAGGATAGTTAGACTGTACTCCGTTTGCTTGTTTTTGCGGTAACGCTTCTCAAATTTTTTTTCTTTTTTGCTTTAATTATTTTTTTATATTATTTTGGTTTGTTAATTTTAAAAAATAAAAAAATATATATTATTTTAATATATTTTAAAAAAATAATCATTACTACAAGTTTTAAATAAATCACATTGAGTGGAAAAAAAATATTATTAAACTCAATTTAAATCTAATTTTAATTTAAATATATTTTAATAATAATTTAATTAAATTTAGGTGATCTAATAAGTTAATTTATTAGTGAATTAAAATTATTGGGTTAACGAGATTTTTCTTAAAAAAAAACTTTTACCACCGGATTAGGATTAACCCAAACTAATCCGGGATAGGATAATCCAAAATGAAACGGGAATCCCATCGGCTTGCTGATAAATAGATTAGCAGCCTATATAATTAAGCACCTCCAGGCCAGGTTGAAATCTACTCCATTCTTTAGCCTTCCAAGTATTGATCGTTAGAATAATTAGGAGAAACCAAATTAAGCCATCTCTCCATGTCTCTCACGAAGCTCAAACGCTCTCCTAGTCAAGAAAATATCCATCATGTTTCTGTCAAAAGACTAAAACTCTTCAAGAATAAACTAGTATCCTATTCGCCATCGCCATCGCCATCTTGGGAGCTTCTTTTTCTAGTGGCTCAGTAGCTAGACCCTAAATCCCTTGCTACTGCTTCTTGTGTGTCCAAATCATGGTTGGAGTCATTCTCCTCTGAGGATATTTGGCGGCCGATATGCTCTGCTCACTACCCTTCTGTCTACAACCTCAAACACGTAGACCCAGCTGTCTCTTGCCACCGCCTTTACGGTATTGCCTCCACGGCAGCCTCCAAGCTCCAGCTTCAAAAGCCAATAAAACCCCACCTGCCCCTAAATGACCTCCTCTTCGTCGTCAATGCAAGGACCGGAGAGTATTCCACTTTATTCACCCTATCGAAACCATGCGATGAACTCCAGGTAGATCCTAATGGGATATTCAAGTTCGCTGTCGACATAGATCTTGAGTCTTCACTGAAAAAAGAAGCGATACGGGAGATAAAAGTGACATGGAACGTTGTGTTGAGAGGTTGGAAAGATGTATTTAATAAGATGGAATCTTGTAGTGGAAAGGCGAGCCTTGTTCCGGAGGCAGAAGACTTGTTTTCCAAGGAGCTTCCATTGCCGGGGTGTTGCTCAAACATGGTCACCGCAAGCAGCCTTGTTGCTGAGATAAAGTTGGGATTTTGCTGTGAGAATTATATTGATGAGGAGGAGGGTATAGAGGATGACGGCAAGTTCAAGAGAGGAAAGTTGAGTTTGGCCATCATGAATACAAAACATTGGAGGTACCTAAGCATGGATGATGCTCTGAGACATTTGCAACACTTTTTGCTGCCTTGCGATGCTTAAGTCGTTCTCATCTCTTCTCTGATCACTTCTGGGAAGCTTGCATATGATGGCTCCTCTGATCAAGCTTCTTGCAGTTCTTTTTTATTATTATTCATTTTAGTTTTACAAGTCTGGCATTGTGTAGCCTGTGATACAATGATTCATGTTTGTTTTCTTCATTAATAAATTTTATCAGCAGTGATTTGTACTGTTAATATCTTTGATGATTCTGTCTTCCTACCCATGAAATCCTTGTTGCTCTCAAAATAATTAAAAAAAAAAAATCTTTGACAGCACAAGAAACAAGCCCTTCTTCCCAAAAAAAAAAAAAAACTATTGCTATCGAATTCAGATATAATATAACTCAAAATGAGTCCCTGTAACTCCTCCATGTATAGCAAAAGCAACTCCAGCCATGCCAATAACTTCACCAGCAACAGGTTCGGGGTGTTGATTTTTCTCTTCTTTTTCAAGGTAAAAATACAGATTTGTCTAGTCAATAAAATACAGATTTGTTGATCAAGAACTTTATTGAAGTTGCGTAAGTTTTTTAATAGTAAAAATATATATTTGTCTCATAATCACAATAATAAAGGTGTTTTGATATTTTTAAATTTTACTATGCAATACAATTATATTTTTAACCTTGAAAAAGACAAAATATAAGATTAGCATTTAAGGGTATACTTTCATATGAATATTTTGTGTAATTGTCGGGGTTGTAACGGAAAATTTGGTAATTTCAAAAAAAAATTGAAATTTTTTAATGATTAAAATTGTTGTAGCGTGTTCGGCACTCCCCAGCACATGGGTGGCATCTACGTCATTCAGGAGGCGTGTGTGACATCACCTAGTGGACGTAATTAGCCTTCTACCGTCTCCCTAGCGTCGTCATGTCTTCTTTCATTTGGAGTGGCACGTGGCAGTTTACAATAATCAAATTATCGTCAGTGGTCATTTGATTTTCTCCCTTTCTTTTCTCTCTCTTAATATGTAATGTACACCATTATCTTCTTTTTAATTTCAGTCTTCAATCTATTAATTTCTTATTTCGTTACTTTTTTCATTTATAGAAGTTTTTATTTTTTTCAATTTAGTTCTTTAATTGCAATTTCTCATATGTTTGGTTTTTTATTTTGGTTCTTATCTTTTAAAATTTCTAATTTTGTCCTTGACACTTTTGTTGAAGTTTTTTTTCTTTCAATTTCATCATTTAATCAAATTTTTTGTGGTTTTATTTTTTTCAATTTGACCATCATTCTTTAGATTTTTTTAAGCTATTTTTCAATTCAATTAAACCCTCAAATTGAAAATTTTTATCCCTCTAATTATTAATGTTTTCTCACCCTCATTTTTTTATCCTTTTATGTTATTAATTTTTTTCTTAGTTTCATCTTTCGATATTTAATTTGTTGGGAATTCGGCTTTGTATAATCTTATTGTTCTGCATTAATTATTTTTTTAATATTGGTCGTGTGATTATCTTCAAGTTTTTTTCTATGGATTTATCTCGGTCTCATGATCTAAGTCACGATATTTGCACAACTTTTTTTAATATAAATTATTTTTAGTTTTTTTGTTTCTATTTCAATTTTCAATGTATTATTTTAATTCATCTATAATTTTTTTATACAAATGAAGTTTTTTTTTTAAATAAAAAATATTCATTTTTAAATTATATTGCTAATGTATTCGGCCTTGTATAAAAAAAATTTTGGCATTGGTTTATTGATCGGTTTCATTTGTGTTTATCTTTTAAGTCATGAGTTTTTTAAGATGTATATTTATCTTTTATTTATTTAAAAAAATATATTTAATAAACATAATCATATGCATGTCTCATTTTATGTTATGAAATATCTTGATCTTACTTACATAGACTTTTCAATTTATAGTTTGAATTTTGTCATGTAAAAAAACATTGTGAAGCAACTTGCATACCATATTAGTTTTTATACCAGATTTAGTTTTTATTGTTTTGATTACTATTTATTTTCTTTTTAATTTTTTGATGGTTATGAATTTTGTTCAAGATTTTTTTTTATCTTCTATATGATCATTTCATTCTCATGATCAAAGTTGCTGGTTTTAAAGATTAACTTGATTTAATTTTTATTTTTATTTTTTTATTTGATATTAAATTATTGAGCCTTGAGCTTTCTATTTTTTTTCTCTTTTCTTCTTGGTTATTCCGGATCATGGGTTAATCAAGTTAATCTAGGGTTCATTTAGGTTATCACCATTTAAATATCTTCTTTTATGTTAAAAAAACATTAATTCACTCCACACCATAACACGAACAAAAAAATCTAGTGTGTATCTCGTCCATTCTCAACTAAATCTTTCTTTTTGACAATTGAATGTGCCCTTATAAGCACATATATTTAGTAATTTCATAACTCTTTCTTGGGTATTAGGATCATCAAAATAAGTAAAAAATATTAATCAAAATGGTACATTAATTAGTTATTTTTCTTAAATCAATTGGGATGGGATGATAAATTTATGTTTTCACCTTTTTGCCAATAAATCAAGATTTTTGTGAGGAATAGCATGATATATGAAATTATAATGACCAATACATATGATTCGATTAATGTCTGAATAATTGAGAATTCTACTTTTAATTTTACTATAAAGATATGAAGAATTTATGTTTAATTTTATTATTATTATTATTATTATTTATTAAAGGGTTAGAAATTCAATATAAAACCAAAAGGATAAAATTAGAAAAAATAAAAAAAATCATTGTTATAAATAACAATTCAATGAACAGTGAAGAAGGCAAATCATACTCCAATGTGTGTATAACAATCAGCACAATAGCTGAAAGAAAGTAATCAGATAACCAGCCACAAACAGGCAGCTAAGAAAATCAAGGCTCGAGGATCTAAACAAGACAGAAACATCCAGCTTCAAGCCAATGACCGTAAGGAGCTCACTGTTGTGGAAGATCTGAGCCAACAAGACACTGAGATTATACAAACAAAGAATTTAACACTAATGGCAAGTTCAAAGAAATCTTAATATCTTACTGGATGAATCAGTTAACTATTAATCAGAATGCAATATCATACCACCTCGCTCTTCTTGCTCTGGTAAAGCTGGTTTTTCATTGAATCTACAGCTCCAAAACACAAGCATGCATACTTATTGAACAACACACGGGGAGAAAAATGACACAACGTGTAGCGAAAGAAGAACCTATTAAGATGTTTCTTAAATGTTTACATAGTCAACATCAATCTGAGGGACATGAGCAATCTTGGGCCAATCTTCTCCTGTTTCCCTTTGGCACCTTTCGCCCAGACTTGGACACATCCTGATCACAAGCTTTTGAAGTTTCTTCAGATTGCCGGTGCACTCTGGCAATTCTATGATGTTTGGACAGTCTCCGATTGCAAATGTTTGTAAAGAGCCTGCAGATCCTTGAAGAAACTGTTTTGGTAATGCTCGAGTTGCTGGTAACGTTATAAAACATAGAGTCTGAAGGTTAAATGGCTTAAATCCCTCCTCTTGCTCTTCCTCTATTGTCATCAGATCAAGCTTTTCACATCTCATAATACTAAAATACTCAAATGCAGTTAGGTATTTCATACTTCGTGGCAAAGAAATCAAGTTTTTACACCCTCCAATGCATAATCTCCAAAGACTTTTAAGAACTTGCATATCTTTACACAAACATTCAAGATTTTCACAGTTAGCAATCAATAAAATTTGAAGACTCCCCATGCACCCAAATCCACCTTCTGGCAACCACTTCTGCTTGGTGATTAGAAATAATAATCTAAGGCTGATCAAGCACCTCATATCTGTTGGCAGCTCTTCGAATCCATCACCTAGAACCAGAGCCTGCAAATTTTGTAACTTGAAAATAGATTTTGGGAATCTTTTCAGTTTTGTATTCTCAACCAAATTCAGATATCTCAACTCTTTCAGGGAGCCAATCTTATCTGGCAGAAATTCACAGACATCCATTAGTTCCAGCGACCGCAAATGCTTAAATCCTGACAAACATTTCTCGAAGTCTGTTCTGCAACTAGGTTCCTCTAGACTGGCTACAAAAACAAGCGTTCTCACACGCTCTATCTCATTTGGGAACTTAGGAAGAGCTTGGAAAAAAGAGTTACGAGTCAACAACTGATAAATGTCTGGCAGTTTTGAAAACTTGGTGGTTATTTGAGCGTAGGATTGAACATTCATTTTGAACCAATGATGATGCAAGATCATGCACTAAATCATGCATTTTAAAGCTAAGTACAAAAAGCAAATCGTTAACATCTTGGAAGAAACATTTTGAGATCAACTCACGCACATAGTGAATCCCAACATCTTCCAAGTTTTCACTTGGATGTGATGATTGATGAACCAGTCCTTGTGCCATCCAAAACTGCACCAATACGGCATCCGTGAAGTCATAATCTTTTGGAAAGATTGAGCAATAAAGAAAGCATCTTTTCAAGTGATTTGAGAGTCGTTAATAGCTTATTTTCAAAGCAGGTAAAAGACCATCTTCCTTCTCTTCCCAGGTCTCACTATCTCTTACCAATTTCCACTCCCTTTCATCAGTTATACCATAAAGTTGAGTTCCCAAGTTGATTACCGCCAGAGGAATTTGCTTGCATTTTCCCACTATTTCTTTCCCAATTTCTACCAAATTTGGATGTTGCTCCTTCTGCCTTTCCTTAAATGCACACTTGTAAAACAAAGACAGACAATCCTTTTGATCAAGAAGACTTAACTCGTGCGCGCCAGCAGAACCCATAATCTGTGCAACACGTTTACTTCTGGTGGTTACTATGATCTTACTTCCAAGTGCACCTTTTGATAATATAGGCTTCAGCAAGAGCCACTTCTGGGAGTCTTCGTTCCAAACATGATCTAAAATAAGCAAGTATTTCCTACCATTTCTAGTTTTGCTTTTAGTTCAACCTCTTCCAAGTCGTTACATCTTTCCCCAGTTGCAGATTTGATCATCTTTTGCATCACTTGTTTGAGAGCAAATCCATCTGAAACACATGCCTGCATCTTCAGCTCAAAAAAGGCATCCTCACTTCCATCGTCATACACCGTTTTGGCAAGAGCAGTCTTCCCCAAACCACCCATTCCAACTATTGGAATGACAAAGGGATGAGCTTCATCAACCTTGAAAGGTTCTACTAAGAGGTTGATGATGCATTTCTTGTCTCTGTCTCTTCCAATAAGACCGGAAAAGCTCTCAAAGGATTGTTTCATCTCTGATATTTCCTCAGGCAAGACAGAACTATGATCACTAGTCTGCTCGGTGAGGCCACGCAAAGACTTCAGAGATTCAATCTCGGCTAGCCTGTCGTTGAGGTCCTTTATTTTACGACCCATTTTAAAACGGAATGCAAGCTTGCTAGAACTTGAAAAGAAGCGGCGTAGCTTTCTGCTATTGCTCCCTGTATTTTTCACCACTTGCCTCCTCAAATCTTCACACTCAAATCCATCCAGTGCGTCCTCTTCATCATACATGAATTCTTGGAGCATCTGATGCCAGAACCGAATCTTCTCATTCTGAGACTGTTTCTTCTCAGCATCCATCAAAACTGCATTGATGTCTAACAATTTCTCTTCAAGACTTGCAAGTTCAGCTTTAAGTCCCCATGCCAGATAAAGTTCTTTAATTGCAGAAGAGCCTAACTTCCCTAAAAGGTATTTCGCATTGCCGGTTACAAATTCTTCCATTTAATACAAATAATTGATGTATGTTGATGTTGACTATATATAATGATTACAAATGACATTCTTGAATGTCTGTGTGTGTATTGATTTATTTTCCGAGTTTTCATTAGTTTCTTGAATTTGTATTCAAATTCTGTTGATTAAATATGTATATATGTTATTGGTTATAGCATTCTGTATGCCTAGTTGGTGAAAGGCATTAATACACGGCGACTTATCCTTCACAGTTATTAGAGCCGTAAACTCCGTTTGTTATTAGAATCTTATGGTTAATTTCATTTGCTATCTGATCTTATGACTCAGTCTGATATCTGACATGTATACCACTACAACATTGCTATTATCCTTAATATGTGTGTGTGTATCTATATTATATCACAATTTATGGCCTATAACTTGAAAATATTTATAATGCATATTAAATATTTTTCTATTACTGAGTTAATTGAACTCACCTCTCCATTCTAATATTATTTTTAGATTCTTAGTTTCTATTAGCAGGTTGACATTTAGTTGAGAGTTTTTGTCATTTCATTTGTTGGTATATCATACTTGCTTTCGCGAGGCTTTTCTTCTTATTCTTGTTTATTCGATTATTAGACGCTTTAGTATTACGTTGTTTTTATTTAAATTTGGATTTTTATTTCAAGTATTGAATTTTATTTAATATAATAAGTATTATGAAGTTTTGTTTTGTTTTTATTTAATGATGAGAAATTTTGAAGTTTTATATATATGTTTTATAAAATGTATGTTCGGAGATGTAGCGTATGTGACACATATACTGTTGGGCTGAGAAGAACAATGTGCAGAACAGATACCCTCAGTATAAAAAGAAAACATATAGTACTAATTCCTGGAAAGGACAAGATATTGTTGAAAGGGTAAAAATAAGTTGTTTTTGCACAAATTTATGGAGAAGGAGAATATGGAACAAGAGAAAGTAGAGAAGGCGAAGGAGGTAGAGAGTCTAAAAGGGAGGACACGTCATTAACGATCAACAGTGGCTTTGTCACGAACAAGGGTGTTTTAGGAAAGACGTTTCTGCTAACTTTATCTTATTCGTATCCATGTTCCAGGGATGAAAGTGGTCGACGACGGCGACAAGAAGATGATCTGAACTCGAGGAAAGAGTAAGGGGCAGAGAAATGTAAAGCATCATCGTATTGCATGTACGAATGCATTTGAGTCCTTTCCTCTACTCAATAATCAACATTTGTGAATCGGTAATGTCACAGTAAAGGAGAATTAAATACGTAGGAATATGGAGTACTCTATCTGCTTTATAACCAGGAAACGTCCTTTGGCCTCCTCGTACGAAAGCTTCCTCTCTTGATTCCTCTCTTTTTTCATATGCTATCCCTAACTTTACTTGATGTTTAGTTTTGCTTTAAAACGCTTGAAAAAAAAGCAATGCTTGCTCTATATCTATAGGGGTAAAACAATGAACAAGAAAACAAGAGACTGTAGTTTCCTTAGGGACTAAGACTCTCGATACATTGCTTGCTTTAATTTACTTTTGATTGACTTGTAGTCAGTGTGTTCTTTCCATCTCAGTCTTCAGGGACCTGCCCCATTTTTTCATTGTTTCTTTGTAAGTTCAAGAGTTTTTATTTTGTTTCCTTACTATCGGCTTCGTCAACTGATTTTACGGACGCTTACTAGAGAGGTGAAACGATGGAGAAGACTGTGGAGAAAACTGAAGAAGAATTAGTAGCTGGTAGAAGCTTGGTAGATTTGGTGTTCTCTTGGTCTATCGGGGATGTACTCAACAAAGATCTTTGCAGAAACAAGGTTTGCATGCATGCCATTCTGCTCATGTTTATGTGTATGATGCACTTCAGATTTTTAATTTTTTATATGGTCTGTTTTTCTGGTTGTTTAGTGGGGAGGAAAGCCTGCTTAAGCTTTATTTTTCCTGATTAAATTTGGCAACTTGATTAAAGTGAGATCATTTAGAGACTTCTCCTTTTATGACCTTATGATTTTGCTGCAACAAGGTTATCTAACTTGGGATCAATAAGCTAAAACATCTGTTGGTTAGTAAGGCATAACATGTTGTTTCTTATGTTCATTTATAGCAGTGATTATGTCACGACCCGAATCCCGGGTCCATGACCGGCAACGCAAGAGTGATGTCGAAAGGACACCTCATCTACGCTAAACCTCAGAACAGACATATTAAAAGAATAATTCATTAAAAAAATACGCAGCATTTCATAATCTTCAGAAATATTATATTATTTAAAACTGATGAAACCAAAAAATAGTTCAAAACTCTTCATCGGTAATTAAAACAAAAACAATAAGCCATAATACTAATTACATTGTCAAAAATCCAAACTTAATTAAAACAAAGTAATAGTGGAGCGTCAAAGATATCGAATCAAAACTAAATGGAAAGCCTCGCAAAATAAGCAAGGCATACCGACTAAAATTAAAGAAGCAGGAACATTCAACAAAGTTTACCTGCTAATAGAAACTACGAATCTGAAATAATATTAAGAATGAGAGGTGAGTTCAACCAACTCAGTGAGGGAATAACATTTAATATACATTTTAGATATTAATAATTTGCAAGTCGATTTATCTTGATATACAAATACATATTATCATAAAGTTGTGGAATATATGTCAGAGATTAGATGACACCCAAAGGTGACCACTGTGGGATGATCAGTCGTCATAGGCTGACGCCTCTCTCACTAGTTAGGTATACAAAATACTATATACACATAGGCTAACTACTTTCTGCTATCATAGAGTTACTGACAAATTCTATATCAAGTCATAATAGATATTCACAGAATCATCAAAGAAACGTATATCAAATCAAATAGAATTTAGTTCGACAGATTGCGAGCGCAAATTCAAGAATAAATAAGTACTCAGAAAACAAAGCAATATATATAAATATTCAAGAAATTAACTAGTTGTACTCATCATATAATCAACATATATATATTTATATATATTATATGCATATTAAAGATTATCTCGCTCACCCGGAAAATATAGAACTAAAAGGAATATCAGATGAAAGACCTGAAAAACTTATTGAGAATCGTTAGGAGAACCTACAATAAATATACGAAATATACTCAAAAGCAACTTAAATAAAAGATTCCAATGCATAAAAGAAAACCAGGTTTAGTCTCCTAGGTTTAGGGACTAAAACGATAATTATCCAAAATAGGGACCAAAACATAATTTTACCAAAACTGGACCAAACTGTAAATACATAACCATACTGAAATTTCACCCATAAACCATCCTCAATTCTTTCTGGAACGAACCAAGGATCAAATTGTAATTTTTATAAAGTTTAGGGATTAAAATGTAAATTCCCAAAATTGAGGAACCAAATTGAAAATATTCCAAATCAATTATCAAACTGAGATTCATCATCATTAATCTCATAATAACACTGTCCAGAATCTTAAAATACATTTTGGGGTCAAATTGTAATTTTTCCAAAGTTTAGGGACTAAACTGAAATTTTCATAAATCAAGGACCAAAATAAAATTTAGTCATCTTCAACCTCAAGACCATTCTATCTAGATTTTCTAGCAAGGTTAAAATAATTTCTTAACCCATAAAAATTAATTTAAACAAATCAACTCACAAATCCTTATTTTTAACAACATACTAATTAATCATGTTTAACAACATAAACTTCTAATCCTTCTAAACCCTAATCTCTCTCTCTCTCTCTCTCTCTCTTAATCCTTCCATAAACTAATCATAATTAAAAGTAACATGAGAGAGAATCACTTACTTGCTACTTTTATTTTTTTAAAACCCAAAACTCAAGATCAAAAACTGAAATCCTTAATATGATAAGGAGAGAGTCACAGTGGCCACAAGATTTAGAAGAGAGAACAGTAATTCTCTTGCAACTTTTACTTATATACCTAGGTATTAACTTAGGTTGAGTTTCAGCAGACTTAGGCTTGGATTTAGACCAAAAGTTTGGAAATTACATTTACTTCTTATATCTTTTATAATTTTGAGAAATAACTTGAGAATAGTTGACAATTATGTACAATTGCAAGAATGCTCGATTATTTCTTGTTCCTGTGAATATATATGCTCTTTTTTTTCCCTCTCCCTTTTCTTGCATTTGATGTCTATGGCACTAATTATTGTTCATCAACAGGTGAAGAAGATACCAGAGACGTTCATGTCAACAACACATTACATGAAGTCATTCATTCCCGCACTAATCGAGGAAACTCGTGCTGACTTATGCTCAAACATGACAATGGTCTCCCAAGCACCTACAAGAGAAATCTTTTCACTGGGAATAGCTAAAGAGAATAAGCCTCCGAAAGACTTGTTTTATAAGATCTGGTTTGAAAAAATGAGAAACAATGTGAATGGGGAAGGAATATACGAGCCTGGGGTTGGAGATCTCCTTGCTTTGACAGATGTAAGGCCTAAAGACATTGGTGATTTGAACAGCCCTGGGTTTAACTATCTTCTTGCATATGTTCATGGACTATCTTTAGCGAAAGATGATAACGATAAATATGACATTTTGTCAATTCTCACATCCAAACCCATTCAATTTGAATTAGAAGAGAGGGAAAACAAAAACGAGTCTGTCATTGCTGGAAAAGGAAGGCGAAAGAACATGACAGCTAATGTCTTTGTTGTTTACCTAGTGAACATGATGACAAATATTCGTATATGGAGATCATTGAACTCAGATCTGGAAGGAGGGAACATGAACATTATCCAGAATGTGCTTCATACTAGCTCAGCTGTAAGAAGGGTGGTTCATTTAATTTTTCCTTATATGTGGAAATTTTAGCTATATTCTAACCATTCACTTGCCTAGCTGACAGATGTTGTGTCTGATCCTGCAGGATGGCCAAGATTGCTCTCACTGCTTATCTGAAGTGAATAAAAGTGCTACACTTTCTGGTATGGAAGAAACCATAATCAGCTCTTCCAATTTAAATGACTCGCAGCAAGATGCAATTGTAAGCTGCATTGGTCTGAGTGAATGCCAACATCAAAGTACTGTGAAACTAATTTGGGGCCCTCCGGGGACTGGCAAAACAAAGATGATTGGTTTATTATTGTTCTCTCTCCTTAAATTGAAGTGCAGGACCCTTACATGTGCTCCAACCAATATTGCTGTGATGGAAGTAACATCGAGACTCCTAAGGCTAGTTACAGACTCTCTTGAATATAAAACTTATGGACTTGGAGATATAGTTCTCTTTGGGAACGGAAAGAGAATGAAGATCTCCGAGAAAGATGATCTTGAAGATATATTTCTTGACCATCGTGTCGAAGTACTTGAATATTGCTTTAACCCGTCGACTGGGTGGAAGCAGACTGTGGACTCATTGATAAATTTGCTCGCAGATCCTGAGCATCAGCACCGCCGGTACTTGGAAAATAAGGAGAAAATAAATGAGGAGGGAGAGAGAGAGGATCAGTATGATGAAATGCTTGAAATTGAAGAGATAAACAACAACAAAGAGAAAGATGAAGTGGTCAATGATCAAAACAGAAAGGGCAATAACAGCAGGAAAATCTTGAAGAAAGTTCTTCTTCAGACCTTGAAAGATAACAAGAAAAAGGAAAAAAAAAAAACAAAAACAAAAGGTTTTTTCTCATCAAGAGAATCCTACAAAGTGTGAGGAAAAGGAATATAAAGATGGAAAGGTAAATAAGGAAGATATTCTCTCTTTCGAGGAATTCGTAAAGGAATGGTTCAAATTCCTTAGTGCGAAGTTGGATATTTTAATTGCAGGTTTATATACGCACTTGCCAACATCTATCATTTCATTAGAAGTGGTGAAGAGCATGACCAGAGCTGTTGATTCACTCAGCTGCCTCAAACCCTTGCTGTATAGTGTTAGTGTTGGAGATGAAGGTCTAAAACAAGTCCTCAGTGATATTGAAAATGAAGCTGGTCAATTTTCACGGTTGGCCTATATGAGAAAATATTGTGTTCAGACACTGAATTCACTTCCTCGAGTATTTGACATTCCCAATATTTTTGAAGTTGAAAGTACAGCAGCAAGAAACTTTTGCTTGGGAAATGCGTGTCTGGTTTTCTGTACTGCTTCAAGCTCTGCCAGGTTGCACACAGAAGGAGCAAAACCGATAAAATTGTTGGTTATTGATGAAGCTGCCCAGCTTAAAGAATGTGAATCGACTATTCCATTGCAACTTTCTGGTCTTCGCCATGCCATTCTTATAGGTGACGAGCGCCAACTTCCTGCCATGGTTCAAAGCAAGGTGATAAAGTTTATCTTTCTCGCGACCGATTTACTAGGTTATTCATAAGTTCTAATGTTTCTGTCACACACCTTCATCAGATTTCCGAGGAAGCTGAATTCGGGAGGAGTTTGTTTGAGAGACTGGTAATACTGGAACACGAGAAACACCTTCTGAATACGCAGTATAGGATGCACCCATCTATAAGCTTATTCCCAAATAAAGAGTTCTATGATATGCTAATTCAGGATGCTTCAAATGTCAAAGAAAGAAACTATCAGAAACAATTCCTTCAAGGCAATATGTATGGCCCTTACTCATTTATTAATGTAGCCAATGGGAAAGAGCACGTGGCAGTTTATTACTACCTAAAAAATGGCAAAAATGTTTACGATGCTCCCAAATAATTTATTACTACCTAAAAAATGGCAAAAATGTTTTACTGTAGTAAAATATATCTTGAGATTCGGTAAAATAATATTTGTGCTCTTTTGTAAAAAAAAATTAAGCCTCTCTTAGTTAGGGGTGTTGATATCTTTTTCTTTTTTTTTTTCAAGGTGTATTCTTTTAACTTTAAAGTCAATTTCTTGACCTTGCATTATAAGTTTTTTAACCGTTAAAATATATATTTGTCTCATAGTCAAAAAAATTATTGTGCTGCTGGAATAGGATATTTGGGGATTTTTAAATTTTAATATATAGTGCAGTTATATTTTTAACCTTAGAATAGCAAAATATAAGATTAGTATTTGAGGATTTTTTTGTACTTTTATATATATATTTTGTGTAATTGTCAGGGTCATAGGGGATATTTTGACATTTTCAAATTTTTTAATGCTTAAAGCTATTGGAGCGTGCTCGGCACGCCCCAACGCGTGGGTGGCGTTTACGTCATTCAGGAGGCGTGTGTGACGCCGCCCAGTGAACATAACTAGCCTTCCACCGTCTCCTTAGATGCGTTGTCATATCCTCTTTCATTTGGAGTGGCACGTGGCAGTTTACGATGGTCTAATTATCGCTAGTGATTGTTTGATTTTTCTCCCCTTCTTTTCTCTCTCTTAATATGTAATGTATATCATTGTCTTCTTTTCAATTTCAGTCCTCAATCTATTGATTTCTTATTTCATTTCTTTTTCCATTTATAGATGTTTTTATTCTTTTCAATTTAGTTCTTTAATTGCAATTTCTCATATGTTTGGTTTTTCAGTTCGGTTCTTATTTTTTAAATTTCTAATTTTGTCCTTGACATTTTTGTTGAAGTTTTTTTTTCTTTCAATTTTATCCTTTGATCAAATTTTTTGTTGTTTTATTTTTTTCAATTTGACACTCAATCTTTAGATTTTTTTTTCTTTTTTTAAAGCTATTTTTCAATTCAATTAAACCCTCCAATTGAAAATTTTTTTCCCTCCAATTAATGTTTTTTCTCACCCTCATTTTTTTCGATCCTTTTATGTAATTGTTTTTTTCTGGTTTCATTTTTCAACATTTAATTTGTTGAGAATTTGGCTTTGTATGATCTTATTGTTCTGCATTAGTTATTTTTTAATATTGATCTTGTGATTATCTTCAAGTTATTTCTATGGGTTTATCTCGGTCTCATAATCTAAGTCACGATTTTTGCATGACTTTTTTTAATATAAGTCTTTTTTAGTTGTTTTGTTTCTATTTCAATTTTCAATGTATTATTCTAATTCATCTATAATGTTTTTTATACAAATGAAGTTTATTTTTTAAAATAAAAAATATTCATTTTAAAATTATATTGCCAATGTGTTCGGCCTTTTATGATTTTTTTTGGCGTTGATTTATTCAGTCAGTTTCATTTGTATTTATCTCTTAAGTCATGAGTTTTTTAGGATATAGATTTATCTTTTATTTATTTAAATAAATATATTCAATAAACACAATCATATGCATGTCTCATTTTATATTATGAAATATCTTAATCTTACTTGCATAGGCTTTTCAATTTATAGTTTGAATTTTTTTCATGTAAAAAAACAATGTGAAGAAACTTACATACCTTATTAGTTTTTATACCAGATTTGGTCTTCATTGTTTTGATTACTATTTATTTTATTTTTAATTTTTTCATGATTAAAAATTTTGTTCAAGATTTTTTTTGGTCTTCTATATAGTTATTTCAGTCTTATAATCAAAGTTGTCGGTTTTGAAGATTAACCCGATTTAATTTTGATTTTTTTATTTTATTATTTGATTTTAGGCTATTGGGCCCTTGAACTTTCTTCTTCTTCTTTTTCTCTTTCTTTTATCTAGGGTTATCTCGAATCATCATGGATGAATCAAGTTAACTCAAGATTTACTCAAATTATCACCATTTAAATTTATATTTTTATATTAGAAAAAAATTGATCAAATTCATAACATTATAACACGGACAAAAAAATCTAGTGTGTATCTCGTCCATTCTCAACTAAATCTTCCTTTATGACAATTGAATGTACCCTTATAAGCACATATATTTAGTAATTTCATAACTCTTTCTTGGGTATTAGGATCATCAAGATAAGTAAAAAATATTAATCAAAATAGTACATTAATTAGTTATTTTTCTTGAATCAATTGGGATGGGATGATAAATTTATGTTTTCACCTTTTTGCCAATAAATCAAGATTTTTGTGAGGAATAGCATGATATATGAAATTATAATGACCAATACATATGATTCGATTAATGTCTGAATAATTGAGAATTCTACTTTTGATTTTACTATAAAGATATGAAGAATTTATGTTTATTTTTTTTTTATTATTATTATTTATTAAAGGGTTAGAAATTCAATATAAACCCAAAAGGATAAAATTAGAAAAAAGGAAAATAAATCATTGTTATATATAACAATTCAATGAACAGTGAAGAAGGCAAATCATACTCCAAAGTGTGTAATACCAATTAGCACAATAGCTGCAAGAAAGTAACCAGATAACCAGCCACAAACAGGCAGCTAAGAAAATCAAGGCTCGAGGATCTAAACAAGACAGAAACATCCAGCTTCAAGCCAATAACCGCAAGAAGCTCACTGTTGTAGAAGATCTGAGCCAACAAGACACACAGATTATACAAACAAAGAATTTAACACTAATGACAAGTTCAAAAAAAATCTAATATCTTACTGGATGAATCAGTTAACTATTAATCAGAAAGCAATATCATACCAGCTCGCTCTTCTTGCTCTGGTAAAGCTGGTTTTCCATTGAATCTACAGCTCCAAAACACAAGCATCGCGTTCTTATTGAACAACACACGGGGAGAAAAATGACATAACGAGTAGCGAAAGAAGAACCTATTAAGATGTTTTTTAAATGTTTACATAGTCAACATCAATATGAGGGACATGAGCAATCTTGGGCCAATCTTCTCCTGTTTCCCTTTGGCACCTTTCTTCCAGACTTGGACACATCCTGATCACAAGCTTTTGAAGTTCCTTCAGATTGCCGGTGCACTCTGGCAATTCTATGATGTTTGGACAGTCTTCGATTGCAAATGTTTGTAAGGAGCCTGCAGATCCTTGAAGAAAACTGTTTTGGTAATGCTCGCGTTGCTGGTAATGTTATAAAACATAGAGTCTGAAGGTTAAGTGGCTTAAATCCCTCCTCTTACACTTCTTCTATTGTCATCAGATCAAGCTTTTCACATACCATAATACTCAAATACTCAAGTGCAGTTAGGTATTTCATACTTATTGGCAAAGAGATCAAGTTTTTACACCCTCCAATGCACAATTTCCGAAGACTTTTAAGACCTTGCATATCTTCACACAAATATTCAGGATTTTCACAGCCAGCAATCAATAAAATTTGAAGACTCCCCAAGCACCCAACTCCACCTTCTGGCAACCGCTTCTGCTTGGTGATTAGAAATAACAATCTAAGGCTGATCAAGCACCTCACATCTTTTGGCAGCTCTTCGAATCCATCACCTAGAATCAGAGCCTGCAAATTTTGTAACTTGAAAATAGATTTTGGGAATCTTTTCAGCTTTGTATTCTCAACCAAATTCAGATATCTCAACTCTTTCAGGGAGCCAATCTTATCCGGCAGAAATTCACAGACATCTATTAGTTCCAGCGACCGCAAATGCTTAAATCCTGACAAACATTTCTCGAAGTCTGTTCTGCAACTAGGTTCCTCTAGACTGGCTACAAAAACAAGCGTTCTCACACGCTCTATCTCATTTGGGAACTTAGGAAGAGCTTGGAAAAAAGAGTTACGAGTCAACAACTGATAAATGTCTGGCAGTTTTGAAAACTTGGTGGTTATTTGAGCGTAGGATTGAACATTCATTTTGAACCAATGATGATGCAAGATCATGCACTAAATCATGCATTTTAAAGCTAAGTACAAAAAGCAAATCGTTAGCATCTTGGAAGAAACATTTTGAGATCAGCTCAAGCACATAGCGAATCCCAACATCTTCCAAGTTTTCACTTGGATGTGATGATTGATGAACCAGTCCTTGTGCCATCCAAAACTGCACCAATACGGATCCGTGAACTTATAATCTTTTGGAAAGATCGATCAATAAAGAAAGCACCTTTTCAAGTGATTTGAGAGTCGTTGATAGCTTATTTTTAAAGCAGGTAAAATAACATCTTCCTTCTCTTCCCAGGTCTCACTATCTCTTACCAATTTCTACTCCGTTTCATCAGTTATACCATAAAGTTGAGTTCCAAGTTGATTACTGCCAGAGGAATTTGCTTGCATTTTCCCACTACTTCTTTCCCAATTTCTACCAAATTTGGATGTTGCTCCTTCTGCCTTTCCTTAAATGCACACTTGTAAAACAAAGTCAGACAATCCTTTTGATCAAGAAGACTTAACTCTTGTGCACCAGCAGAACCCATAATCTGTGCTACACGTTTACTTCTGGTGGTTACTATGATCTTACTTCCAAGTGCACCTTTTGATAATATAGGCTTCAGCAAGAGACACTTCTGGGAGTCTTCGATCCAAACATCATCTAAAATAAGCAAGTGTTTCCTACCATTTCTAGTTTTGCTTTTAGTTCAACCTCTTCCAAGTCGTTACATCTTTCCCCAGTTGCAGAGTTGATCATCTTTTGCATCACTTGTTTGAGAGCAAATCCATCTGAAACACATGCCTGCATCTTCAGCTCAAAAAAGGCATCCACACTTCCATCGTCATACACCGATTTGGCAAGAGCATTCTTCCCCAAACCAGCCATTCCGACTATTGGAATGACAAAGGGATGAGCGTCATCAACCTTTAAAGGTTCTACTAAGAGGTTGATGGTGCATTCCTTGTCTCTGTCTCTTCCAATAAGACCGGAAAAGCTCTCAAAGGATTGTTTCATCTCTGATATTTCCTCAGGCAAGACAGAACTATGATCACTAGTCTGCTCGGTGAGGCCAAGCAGAGACTTCAGAGATTCAATCTCGGCTAGCCTGTCGTTGAGGTCCTTTATTTTATGACCCATTTTAAAACGCAATGCAAGCTTGTTAGAACTTGAAAAGAAGCGGCTTAGCTTTCTGCTAGTGCTCCCTGTAGTTTTCACCACTTGTCTTCTCAAATCTTCACACTCAAATCCATCCAGTGCGTCCTCTGCATCATACATGAATTCTCGGAGCATCTGAAGCCAGAACCGAATCTTCTTGTTCTGGGACTGTTTCTTCTCGGCATCCATCAAAACTGCATTGATGGCTAACAATTTCTCTTCAAGACTTGCAAGTTCAGCTTTAAGTCCCCATGCCAGATAAAGTTCTTTAATTGCAGAAGAGCCTAACTTCCCTAAAAGGGATTTCGCAGCAAATTCTTCCATCTTCTTTTTGAGTGGAGAGGAGAAGTGATTGATAGGAAGAATGATCGAGAAGAGAGTGAAGTTATTTTCGAAGAGGCATAATACCTCTTCATCTCTAGCTAAAAGATTGCTTAAATTATTTAACTTTCATGTGAAGGCAACACAAATGCTTGTATTTTCTTTATTTTGCTGACATAGCCCTATGAATATTCTTTCCTTTGGTAGTAATTGATTTATCTTACTTTGCGACGCGGAGAAGGGTACGAATTCGAGTAACAAGTCTAAACCTACGAACATTCTTTCCTTTGGTAGTAATTTAAGTTTTATTTAACATTCAGATCAAAATTTATAATTATTTTATGTCAGGCTACTCATTTGAAAAACTTGTTTCTATTCTCAATCTAATCCATAAAATCCCAGGCTAATTGTTCTGCAAACAAAACAAAACAAAACAAAAATGTTGAGAATCTATCCTATGGTACCTTTTATTTTGCTGACATTGCCCTATGAATATTCTTTCCTTCGGTTGTAATTAATTTATCGTACTTTTGCCACACAAATTTTTTTCCCAAGAATCTGACCTTTGATGATATACTGTTAATTAATTTTAGGTTAAAAAAATACCAACAGGACACAGTTAATTAACATCATGTAATTCTCTTTTCTCATTGCCTAGACCTAGACTCCAGTCTCCTTTATTTTAACAACGACCGTAACCCTAAAATCAACAAATATTGGGAGATCAAACCTTGAATTTGCAGAAGCAGCAGCAGCAAATACCACCAATATTTTAGCATGATTTTGATGATCAATAATTTCTTCCATATATTTCTTGAATTCAATCAACTTTAATTGCACCCCAAGCCAATAAAATATCCATTTTGATGATCATTATGAGATTTATTCAAGGCTTTAGGCTTGTTTCATCATGTGTGCCTTAAAAATCTTTAGATGATTTACCTTTACTGTGATTTTACAGAGAAAGGAAGCTAGCAGATTCCTTGGCAGCGTATGCAAGTTGCCTCAAGCTGAAGTTGCAGTCATAAAGTAAAGCATCATTTCTTGAGATTTATTGCTTCCAGCTTTTTTACAATTTTGGATTTAGCATCAAGAAACTATTTTTATGACATTTGAAACTCTTGGATACAATAGTACAGATGCTTTAGGATTCCATTTATCCTTCAAGGGGGGAGTTTCATTTTCCTAGTATGTTATTACCATATAAATGGGATCCATACCACTCGCATACCATGGCAAATTACGTTCAGGGGAGAGTTGAAAAGAAAAGGAAAAAAAAAGAAGAAAAGAGATTTCTGTTTTCAGTCAGAGAAAGGCATGGAAACCTCATAACCACGTAGGAATGCGCCACCACAAGCATACAGAAGTTTACAGAGATGCATCTGAACAATAATAATGCACAAAATCACACTTCCAAACTTTTCCATTTCATGGGGGCTCCATTTGATAAACGGCTTAATGAAATTTTACAAGAGTATGCTTCAACCCTATCAAAACATCTTAAGCCTCTAAGAAAGTGTGAGGGCTGGACCATTTTACAACAGTAACCTTCAATCCTATCAACAAAACTAGGTCTCTATGAAAGTTCGAAGGCTGATATAAATTTCAGAACTCTTGCTTGCACTCGCTCCTTCTCTTCAGGTCCATCGAGGTCACCAATGTTATCATGATATTCCTATATATGATTCATAAAAGGAAGCATCACACAAAAGGTACTTGCTACGTTATGGCATTTGCTAGTTCAATGAAGTTTTTATGCAGTGCAATTTGATGGAAAATTACAATTTGTAATTTAAGGCTACCATTTCTACATATTTCATTCTTTTATATCACATGTGATTATTTATGACTATTTTGGTATTCCATATATGGATTCTACACCCATACCCTTTTATAATGTGAAAATATGTTCTTAATAGTCTGAACTGTTAATTTCTTTTCAGACAGTGCTAAAAGTTCACTTCACAGATAAGAACTGAATATGTTTTATAAGAATGGACATCACCAATAACACAGGTCACTGGACAGAATCTAGATGCAGCTACAAAGCACGTACCAGAAGTATATCCTTAACATCACTCTTAGTAAGCTTTTGCTGCTTCAATAATAGTTCAATCCTTGCTCTCATTCGAGGGTGCCTGAAGAAAACCCCACAAATCATCTTAAGAATTCAAAGTTAAGATAAGATATAACCTACAAATAAAGCTCCTCTAATGAGCTGATAAAATTATGGTTGATGGGAAACTTACTCGGAGCACCAAAGATGGCCCAGAATAATGGCTATCGACTGCAGGTTAAAACAAAAAACAGAGCTGAGATATTGAAAGCATGAAACTATTGAAAATCAGAGACAGAAACATGTTGAAACTCAGATAAATGGTTTTTTCAATCAGAAACTTTTCCAGATAACTTTTTTATCAGACACTTTTCCAGATTACTTTAAATGACCAATATCTGTGCTTGATATAAACTTTCCATAGCAATGCTAATTAAAAAGACCTCAAACTAAAAATTACATACTGATTGAATTACAGTAGCAAGATCTAAATTACAACCATGAATCAATGATAACTTCCTACCACCAACTACATGATATATCCCACAACATGTGCAAGTCCATCAACAAAGTAAACAATTTCATAGACAATTCTGACCAAAAGCCACTAGAATAGAAACTAACCTGAAGGGTGTACAGTCCAGATTCTAGTTTTCGATTATATCTTTCATCTCCATCCATCTGTATAACACACAACCCATTGTAAACGAAGTGGTTTCAATGTCAAATATGGACAAGACAACAAAAAAGCAAATGTGATGTACCTCCAGATCATCCAATTCAAGCTCATCCATTCGTTTAGTCTCTTCTTTTACTCTATCTGAATATCTGAGTAAAGATCATCATTAATTGGGTGTTAAAGTCTGAATATAGACATTAGAAACAGAATTTACAGCAACAACCTTGCCTCCTCTGCAGCAGCAAGAGGGAAGAAAGGAACAAGGGTGGAGGAATAGAGCAACTGTTCAAAATCCATGGGTAGAAATTCAAAAAAAAACGAGTGGGTTATTACCTTATATAGAGTTCCATAAGGCGGTCTATCTTCTCACACTCATTTTCCACAAATTTACTTAGCAGTCTCTCCCTTCTTGAACCTCTCAAAATTCCACCTGGAAAAGAAAGAAACACCAGGAAAGATAGATTACATCATGGTTTTCTTGGGGGGGGACTGAAAATTCTTTGTATAATTCATTTTTTTCATGTGAATTTAGTTGTGTACAATTTAACTCCAGTACGATCTTCAGGTAATTCTTTTAATATTACAGCTATAAAATCCAGTATGATGAAAACAAGGTTTGCATAAATATATTACAAATAGAAGAGCACCATATATGACTCCAATTTGGGTCTACCAATCTCTACCACCATCATATAATTGGCCCACCACACCATGGGATAACAGATCTGACGGTAGACAGATATCTGAATATCCATTCGATTCACTGGTTTCAGCCCAGATATGCTTTTGCCAAGTGAAACTCAATCCTCCAATAAGTGAACTTTTAGAACTCTTTTTGGACATTAATTTACTTTGCATCAGGTGACAATGCCACAACTCCTCCTTCGTGACCATGTATGAAAGCCAACAGATTAATAGATAGAATCATGTATATCATAAGATTATAATGTTGTATTGAATCAATCAACTAAGAAAAAATGCCAAAATCTCAATTCTCAGTTCTTTTTTCTTTTAAGTTTGCTAACCAAACACCAGGAAGAGCAAAGGGGCATCATTTGCATCCACTCCAATTACTGTTATAGGTTACCAAATGGTCCTTGAAGCTTTAAGTATTGTCTACTAGCAACCATGAACAGAATGTTTAAAATGGTTTCACTACTTACCAAATAATGATGCAATTAGGGAAATAACACGCTCTTCTAACTCCTCTTGATATCGTTCTTTCTTATTCTTCTTGCTCATGGGAATCTGAAGAATTGAAGGTAACAAAAAAAAAAACATGTTAGTCCAATTACCTTCTACGGAGACAAATTAATGGCACAATCAAATCACAATTTCACTGCACCTCTGTTGCATTATGCAGTGAAAGATGTGCTTATACTTTATGTCAACAAAAGATGAATGTTTATACGAAGAGAAGAAGAGCACAAATACATAAGGAGAACCAAGACATCTTCCACAAAATAAAGGGATTAAAAAGAAAGAAAATCAGAAAACTTGTGCATTCTAGCCCATCCAATTGTGGCTAATGACAGTTCCAAGAAGCTGAAATCCACAAAGAGACCAAGACAGCCAAGTTTAGGGCATTTTTTGCCCCATTGAATATTGATTGACAGGTCTCCTTTAAAGTACTAGAATCTGAGACAACTAGCTAGTGATTGTCCTGAAAGGGATCATTAAAAGTTCTTGAACACAGTACCCTGTGCAACTGCAGCATCTTATAATGTTTCATGCTCCAGAACCTCCCAAGAACGCCTCCAATAAACTAGAGACCCCCCTTGATTAACCACAAATCTCAAACAACATTTTCTGCACATCTTAAAACAATAAAAAAAATGTGGGAAAATAATGTTACAGGTCTCCCAACTACTGTGACACATGACATAAACACCCACGCTCTATTCTTATCCCTACATGGTTGATGAAAATGAAGGTGAAACTATAGAAACTGAGAATAACCAGTGACGGAAGGAAATCCTATGTTTGTCTATCACAATAATAGACAACGCCATGCATGCACACATGTCTGGGGAGAAGGAAGCAGGGTATCTATGCAGGGATGATTTCTTCAAGATATAAATAATCTCCATGTATGTTTTTATCAACTGCCAATGTTTGATCTTTGAAGCTCAGAAAGCAACAGAAACTGAAACACAACAGAAAAACTTCAATCGTGAAACACCGCAGACAAGTGCTTTCATATCTATAATCTACTTCAACACTAACACAACCAACCACACAAAAAAAAAATAACAAGGCTCAAACAATAAAATGTTGCAGAATCCCAAATTTTAACTAGAGTTCCAAACTAAATTCAATATCCATATTCAAGCATTAACATTAGCATAAAAAGTACAGCTAACCAATGAATGTAACTAAACCAATAGGAAACACAAGATCAGGGAAAAGAAGGAAATAACTTGCCTTACCCATGAAGGCAGCAAAAGCAGTTTTCAGCCCCAAAACATCAACAAACCTCTCACATGCCGGCGGATAATTAGTCATAGCAAAATCAAGCGCTCTAATCGCAGACCCATAAGCCAATTTCTTCTGTTTGATAATAATAATCATCAACTCCACTCCCTCTGCCTTCACAAACCTCTCCTTGTTCTCCAAAGGCATTAACAAACAACACAGACAATCAAACAAATTCTCCACCATTTCCTCCTCATCCCCACTCTTCGGGTCCTTACTCTTATACATCGCAACCGCCTGCAAAACCACATCAACCCCGTTCATTTGCCCCAATTTCTTCTGATTCGCCTCACTATTCTGCAACAAAATCGACAAAATCTCCGCCGCATACTGCTTATTACTATCAAACTCCCTCACCTTCAACTTCCCCAACAACCACTTCAAAACCCTCGTTTTCTCACAAATCATCTCCGCCACCTTCGGCTCCACCTCAATCATGTTCTCCACCGTCGCCAACGTGTTATAAACCGCCGCCATTTCATCCTGATCATCGGAATCCGACAACCTCTGCAAATTCTGCACTAACAATTCCAACACATTGTTCTCGATAAGCGTGTTAACCAGAGCCTTCATCGACTCCTCTTCGTTCTCGTTGCTCATTTCCACTACATCCTCGTCGGTTAGGTCTTGTAATAACTGAATAACATCGATGGCAATATCAGTATTTTCATGTGATAATAGGGATAAAACGGAAGGAATGGTGTTCAGGTTTATTAAATCGGGGTAAAGTTCCGGTGCAGAGGAGAGTATTTTGAGTTTGTGGAGCTCGTTATGGAGGTCAATTTCGGAATCGGCGAATTTTTCCGGCTGGTCAGGGTATTTGAGGCGGGACTCGATGTTTTCTTTGTATTTGCGTTCGAAGGAGAGGATTAGTTTTTTTAGGGTTTTGGGATCTAGGGTTTCTATGGGTTGGGACTTTGACAAGGATTGGGATTTTTCTATTGCGTCGAGGAGAGAGAGGTCGATTTCTTCGGTGGTGGTTTCGCCGTTGGAGTATGGTGGGGGAGGAGAGGTGGCGTCGCGTTTCCGTTTAGGGTTGTGGCTGCGCGCGGTGGCGATTTCCATGGTCGTTTAGCTTTTGCAGCTGGAGATGAGAAGAATGCACTGTGATGACTGTCTTCTCTATTTGTAGTGTGCTGGTAAAGTTTGATTTAGTCCCTATAATTTATATTATCTTATATTTAAACCTTACAGATAAACAATTCTCAATATTGAACTCGAATGAAAGCCGCGAAAGTTTCAATTTAATCCCTCGTTTGCTAACATAAAGGCTCATAGATATTTCTATTTCTATTTTTATCCTCCAGATTTTCTTGTTTTTCCCTTTTTTTTTCTTCCAAAATATCTTAGAACTCTCACATATTCCACTAAAATTCTTAAAATAGAAAACATATTAAATTAAAAAAAACAAAAACTAATAATATATTTAAATTAATTTGTTCATCAGATAAAAATAAGTTTTTTTTTTCTCAAATAAAAAAAATATCATTAAAATACAAGCATTATCCCTTTTTTTTTCTTCCAAAATATCTTAGAACTCTCACATATTCCACTAAAATTCTTAAAATAGAAAACATATTAAATTAAAAAAAAAACAAAAACTAATAATATATTTAAATTAATTTGTTCATCAGATAAAAATAAGTTTTTTTTCCTCAAATAAAAAAAAATATCATTAAAATACAAGCATTATTGATTAGGACATGTACACATCTATTTTATATATATATTTTTTTAATAATATAGGTGTTCGGTCAGCTTGCGTGTACTTTAATTAATTCCACGGACCCTGAAATTAACAACCATATAAATTTTTAATGGCTCTAAAATTTATAAAACTCAAACTAGTAATCATTAAAAAATAAATCTAAAACCTGACTAGTAAACTTTACCGGTTCATATTATATTTACTTAGAATGTAAGAAAATGGAGTGCTAAGCCAGGAAACATTCAGCTCATCTCTCAGTTGATTTGCTTGCTTGGTGGCCGGGTCTCATTTCAGCTGTTATATATTATCGTGCTAAGGATATGTTTGTTATTTTGTTGAAAACATTGTTTTAAAAAAATATATAATTTTTTTTTAGCAGGTGTCATTTTAGCTGTTATATATATTATTATATTAATATAAAAAATAAATTTTAAAAATAAAAATATATATATTTCTAAACAAAAACATTTTAAAATACAATCACAATTATAATTTATTATAATTGTTCTCGCAACACTGGGATGTAGACTTCATCTTTCAATGTCAAAAAAATAAAGTAGGAAAAAACATGTTTCATCATTTATTAAGGAGCACGAAAGGGTTTGTTAGATTCTAATTTTTTTTAATGTTTTTAAATTTTTTTAAAAAATAAAAATAATAATTTAATATATTTTTGAGTAAAAATCATTTAAAAAAATAATCATTATCATAATTTTTAATATGTTCTAACTATGCTGATAACACTTGGATACAGACTCCATCTTTAAATGTAAAAAAAACAAGAAAAAAAAAAAGACTTGTTTCATTATTTATTTAGGCATTGTTTGGGAACGTGGTTGAAACCGTGTTTTATTAAAAAAAATTAAAAAAATTATTTAAAATTAATTTTTTATATTTTCAAATCTTTTTAAAATGCTGATGTCAAAAATGATTTTTAAAAAATAAAAAAAAATATTATTTTTATATATTTCTAAATAAAAAACACTTTGAATCGTAACTAATACTATATACTCAAATATAACTTAAAAATTTAGAAGGAGACAATTAAAAAAAAAAAGAAGAAATAGTTCTTAAAAGTACAAACCAACATCAAAAACTAAGTCTGGGAACTCAATTGCAATTGCAAAAATAAACGATTCCTCTGTTGGGGAAAAGATGAGAGAGGTGTGTAGCATTTTGAGTATTTGGAGACGTCTGGGAACTCAATTGGAATTAAGGAATTAATTTTTTTATGTTTTTATTAATTTTGGTAATATAGTATATAAATTTTGATTTTTTTATGGGAAAGGAATCCTCGTGCTAGCTTGCATGTCAATCGAGATTAAGTTTCCCCTTAAGTCTGCAAGAACAATTTAAACTAGAGCACATTTGTTTCTGTGTAATGAATACAAGGTGGGGGCAACTGTTGGTCTTGCTGATGCAAAAAATGTGCTGAAACTGATCACACTTCTTCTAGCCCTCCCATTTTGAGAGTGGAGTAAAGCTAGAAGATTTTGTTTGAAGTCTGTATTTAGAACTCAAATCGCCAACGTGCCAACACACTAATTGATTAAAGTTGGAACGGATTTTCTGCATCTGGATTATGCAAACAGTAGAGTCTTTGAGAGCAATATGCTACATTGACTAGCTCAGGCCATGGAGTTTTCCAAGACATTTTTGGTACAATGCTTCATGGCCTCGTGCAAGGAAGACGCGATGCGTATTTAAAACTTAAAGGTCATGGATTATGATAGCGGTGCTCGAGGAATCTGAAATTGATCCACGAGGAGATCTTGGAGGGGAAGACAAGATCGGTCTCGGTGGGATTGGCAAGGGCTCGAGGCTTCCTTGCAGCATTTCTACCACTCGAGACATGGGTGGCCGATTTGAGGGATCAGTTTGTATGCACCACAAGCTTGCCAAAATCATTTTTCTTGCAATTTGCTCTTCTACTTTATTGCCCGTCCCTCGAAGTCCAAGTTCTTCACCTAGTTCAAGACGCTTGTATATCAAATATGGAAAATAGATCTCACTGGTATTACCAGCTCCGACGCAGAAGTTTTTTCTCCCTCCAATCATTTCTAATACTAGCATCCCGTAGCTATAAACATCAGATTTGTGAGAGACCCCTCCAAAATTTCGACAAAATACTTCGGGGGCAATGTATCCAATAGTTCCTCTTGCACCCATCATCGATACGATACTCTCTTTTCTGGGGCATATTTTAGCCAGGCCGAAATCAGAAATTTTAGGACAGAAGTTTTCATCTAGAAGAATATTATTAGGCTTGATGTCGAAATGTAAAATCCTTGTGTTGCAACCTCTGTGCAAGTATTCTAATCCTCGAGCAATGCCAACTGCAATTTGGTATAGTGTTTCCCACCCCAATTGGCGATCTGCCTTCGAGAGATTTTCTTCATATATGTGCTTGTCAAGTGACCCATTAGACATGAACTCGTAGATTAGAGCTCGTTTGGAACCCGCAAAACAGAACCCCAGAAGAGTAACAATGTTGACGTGGGAAGTCTGGCTGATGCTTGAAACTTCGTTGACAAATTCTTCTCCGTTACTCTTTGCTTTCTTCAAGACTTTAACAGCAACAAGACGACCATCAGGTAAATTGCCTTTGAAAACACTTCCGTAGCCTCCTTGGCCTAGTTTCTCTTTGAAGGTTTTGGTCATTTTCTTGAGTTCTGAATAACTGTATCTTTTTGGTGCCAAGGTTCCATAGTTCCTCAGAAAAACCTCTATACTTCGACTTCCTCTGGTTTTTCTCAAACTGGGAAGGAAGTTGACGGGTGAGAACTTTCTGATGATGACGCAGCAGATTGTAATTATTAGAACTCCAACGCCGGCAGCTGAGGCAGCTGCAGTAAAGAAAGGTGATGAGGAAGGAAAATAATCCAGTCTAAGAATGAGTCATTTAAACTATTTTTGAAGAGGTTTCAACCTCTCACAGTGAAGGAAAGTTTGGTAAAGCATGCCTTGTATGCACATGTGCTGCTAAACACTTTGTACTACGCTTGTTTAAAAGATTGGAGAAGGAGGAGAACAGTTTCAGTTGGGAGATGTAGTGTCCGTCTTGGTCAGGTTTTTTGGTTGAAGAAAATAATGCGAGCGATGAAAACGATGATTGGCTTGTTCAATTTCACTGAAAGAGAGACCTCTGCTTTTAATCAGAAAAGGGAAATGCATAATGGCAACAGAATTATCATTATAGCTTGGCCTTCTGTTCCTACGCCTTGATGATGGACAGGCATGGAGAAAAGCATACGACAGTCGAATTCAAGTGAAGATTATGAAGGAACATATAAAGCATAAAAATGATATATTATTCTGTTACCTATTATAAGCTTTCGTCCCATATTGCCATTCCCTGCATCATAGTTGACAGAATATAATGTTATGTTCGAATAATAAGAGCTGAACCAATGCAGAAGAAAAAAACAGACAGCTGCAAGTTAATTTCCTGATCTAAATTCATTGAAACAGAACCAGTTCTATTCCTGAAGAATCATTCAGAAAATGATACAAATCAAATTGTATAAATATTAAAAAATCAAGTTTATATATATGCATGAAACTAGCTATCTCCCCATTTTTCATCGAAGACTCTTTGCCTAAACCACCCAGTACATACTGCCAGTTTGTTAGTGGTGTGTGCCACTGTTCATCCAAGACTTTGCTAGCCTAGCAAGATGGACCTCTTCTAGACAGTGGAAGGAAGAGAGTTTTTTTTTTTTTTTTTACCATGGTTGTGTGGACATAACGATCCCAGCGTAACACACAACTAGCAACTTTTTAGCCAAGGCAAACAAGTGGGCAATGGCTCAATGCCATAAAATAACGTTAACAAAATTTCAAGACAGGAAAAAAGAAAAAATTAAAATGACTCACCGGAAGTACAAGACCGAGAATGAGGTCTATCAGGACAGAAACATTTGAAATGGTATGTGGCGTTATCAAATCCACACTTGCCACCACTCCCTTCACAGATGCTACAATTACTTGCTATCCAATTCAACACAAACCCTCTTTCTAACAATAGCATCCTTTCACTCCCCACATTCTCTCCTCTATACACATCCACAGGTGCCACAGCTCCAGTTTCACACTTGTCCGATGCAGGACCCAACAGAGGATCATCATCAAGCATTGCTAGAGTTGAAACAGTTCCATTCTCCCCAAAACAATCAACCTTGTAATTCAGAAGTTCACTATCATTTGCTAGCAGTGTTGAGTTGCAATTGTAAAGCAAGAAGAGGCTTGCTCTGTTAGAAGGCAGACGGAACCTGTCATCAGCTAGAGACATGTTTTGTATTTGAGGAATACAGGGGGTGCTTTTCCCAAAAAAAACTGCATTTGAGACACGAAGAGACTGGTTTTGGTAGTAGATTTCGTGGATGATATACTCGTTATTGGACAGTTTAAGGACTGGCTTGCCTTTGTTATTGCAAGAGAGACTGAATCCAGGGTAGCCACAGGAGGGTTCTTGCTTGTTCTGGATGTAAAATGGGAAGTTTATGTTTTGGCCATCGCCACAGCTTTCGGGATTGCAAGCTAGGAACTGAGGGTCTGTACATGAGGCTTTCTTTTCCAGGAGGAACAAAGTGACAACAAAGAGACTTATTATTGGAGAAAAGGATGTTAAAAAGAAGTTATGGTTCATTTAGGAATCTCGATTTTGTGGAGGAGATAGAGGAAGAGACACGGTGGTGAATAAATTATGGGGGAGGAGGGTGAAGAGGGAATCATTATAATGAAGGTTATGAGAGGGTGAGTTTGAGTTGATTATTGGAGCTTTTCTGCCTCAGACAATTTTTGACCAGCCGGCCTTTTCATCACTTGAAATGATAGTTACTGGGAAGTTTACCTTGTGCTGGCACAAAGGTTTTTTTTTGCAGTGTCACGGCGGGTTGTTTTGGAATATGGTGTTGGGTTTCTAAAAAAAAAAATTAAAAAAATATATCAAAATAATTTTTTTATTTTTAAAAAATTATTTTTAACATTAGTGCATGAAACATTAAAAAAATTAATTTTTTTTAAAATCGAAAAACAAAAATGCATCAGTTGAGTTTGAGGGGTAAATATGAAAGTATAATAGGGGGAGTTGAATTGGTATTGTGGTAGCTTTTATGGTTGTGGTTTGAAAAAAGTTGTTTTATAAAAAATACTTTTGATTGAGATTAGTTTAGTATTTATATATGTTTAGTTAAAACTGTGGTTGAAATTACGGTTGAACAAAAAGTAGTCTAAATCCGACAAGGATTACAATTTTCTTGGTTTCTTAAGCGCACAACAACATCAGGTAAAATATAATCAAGAACAAAATTGAAATTGCGATCAAATTCTACAAATGCTACATCATCAAGTGATCTCCGTCTAATTTATATAGTGTCATTGAATAATGTTAAACACTAGTTTTTCGAATAAAACACAATTAAAAATAAAAAATAAAATTTAATTTTTTTTACTGGGTCGGAACAGTAGAGATAGTCTCCACTGTTCACGTGAACAGTGGAGACACTCTCCACGACTGAAAGCAGTGTTGTGTTGCTTTCAGTGATCCTGCATTTTCAACTCAAATACTAATAGGATCATGAACAGTAAATTGAGTTTTATTAGTTATCAAACGTTTGTTTTCTCATAGTTTGTTTCAAAAGCATAAGCAACCACGAAACAAATAGGCTCTTAGTCCATTCAATATGACATGATGGAGTTTTTTTTTTCTTCACACCGCCGGCCCTCTTTTAAGAGAAAGGCTAAACTTTCCTTCTCTTTTTTTTTTTTGCATTTTAGTCCTTCACTTTATAATAATTTTAAAATTATCCCTCATGTTTCTAATTTAGTCCTACTTAATTTACTAGACTTTCATTCTCACCTCTTACTTGTATAAGCCCATTTAATTATGTTTTATATACAAGTTTCAACTAGGTTTTACAAAAAGAAAAATGGCACTATTGTAATTCATAATGAAAAGAGAGAGCGTGCACAATAACTTCTTGTCCAGTAAAACCACTGCCTTTTTTTAGTTTTTCTTTGTAATTGTAATTTTATATAGTCATTACTAGTTTATTTTATTTCTAAATGTATTGTAATATATTTTAATTTTGGCACCCTTCATTTTCAAAATCCTAATTTTGCCCCCGTTTTCAATTAGAAATACTTGCCAAAAAATTAATAATAATCAAAGATGTTTTGGTTTCCAACTATATTTATTGCTTAAGCTATATATGATAAAAAGTTTCGATTTTAATTTATGAATACGTCAAAGAAATAATTGAAAACAATTGATGGTATTTTGAATAAGAAGCTATCATGATTTGAAAATATTGTTTCAATAAAAAAAACATATATGCCTTGATAATTTTGATGTGATTGTATACAAAAATTAAAAAAAAAATTAAGTTGAGAGAATCGTATAAAAATTCATAAAAAAATAAAAAATAGACTTAATATTCTCAATGAATATTCATGGGAAATTTTAAAAAATATATATAATATACAATTATTCATAAAATAATTTGCCATAAAAACCTCTGATATGATTTGAAAAATATGGGATCATTGTATTGTATGATCTTTAAAATGTCATTATTATTATTTTGTTCGAAAATAATATTATTTTAGAATATTAAAAATAAATAAATAAATAAGAAAAATAGGGAAGGGTCAAGAGACTCGAGCTTAGTTGAGTCTAGATTTGAAAGAATAAGCTAGATATACACGTTCTTGCAAAGCTAGGCACATATATATAGTTTTTTTTTATAAAAAAAAAAAACAAAAACATAGCGAGCAACATGTTGGTCGCTTGTATAGACAATATATTGTTCACTATAAGAATTTTTTGTGACTTTCGTGTTATAACCCAATTTTTGAACAAATAATAAAAATTGAATATAGTTGACAATGAGATTATTAAATTTGAGAGTCAATTGATCAATAATTGAAAAATTAAAAGTTGAAGAGTTAATTAAGGATCAAATTGAACAATCCGGGAATTAAGGACTGTTTTGTAAACATGCTATAATTTAGGGATTTAGGTAAAATTAATCCAATGGCAAAATTAAAAGGAATTTTTTTATTATTATTTGGGATCCAATTGTTAAATTTCCAGAAGCAGGGGTCAAAGTGAAAATTTCCATTTCTGCCAAAACGGCACCGTTGCTGGGGAACAGTCGTGCGTCTTCTCCATCCTGATTCAACAGGGGAGCTGAAAAACTACAACAAATTCGATCCAATCGTGGACCACGTCTCTTGCCCACGATCTCGTTCGTGGAAAATAACAGTCCTGCAAAGGCAGGACTGGTTGGAGGCAAGCTGCTGGATCTCTATAAAAGGGGAAGAAAAACCCAGAATAGAGGAAAAACCAAAAATTGAAGACAAACAGAGCAGAAATACAGAGCAAAAAAACAAAACACAGAAAAGAGAAGGAAAAGTAAAGGAGCAGGACAGATAGGAGTATTGGCTTTTCCATTGTTTTCGTCCCTGCTGACAAAGGAAAAACCCGGAATTAGTCAAAGAAAACTCACAGCAGGTCGGCATCATCTTCGTAGTTTTAAAAGCTACTGAGAAAACAAAAGGAAAATACAGACAAGTGAGAACAGAAGGAAGACAAAGAGAAGTAGTAGGCGAGAATCATCATCAGCGCTGCAAGCATCTTCGGTCTCCAGAAGCAGGTATGCCTGTTTCTTCATCCACTTTTGCATCTTCATTTCAAATTGAATTGTTACAAGAACAGTGTTCATGCACGCATGAATTCACTTCACGCGTGCTTTTAGTTTTTTTTTGCCCAGCCAGGTCACTGGCTTGGGCTAGTGACCGGGCTGGGCTGGCTGGGTCTAGCCCAGTCCATGTGGGATGAGCTGGGCCCAGCCCAAAAATATGAGTTGGCTGGGCTAGCCCAAAAAAATAAAAAAAATAAAAAACAAAGATGTGTGTATGTATAAATAAAAAAAATAAATATGAATTTATTGTTTTTATTCATTGACGCCAGAGTCAAAATAAAAATATTGATTCAAATTTATTTCATTGTATTTTATTTAAATTACATAAAAAAATATGCTTGCAAAAATAAAATAAAATAAAATAAATTTATTGGTTTATTCACTGACGCCAGAGTCAAGAATAAAGATACTGATATAAATTTATTTTATTTTATTGTATTTTACTTTTATTTAGTCACATAAAAAAATATGTATGCGTAAAAAATAAATTTATTTGATTTGTTTATTCACTAACACTAGAGTCAAGAATAAAAAATACTGATTTAGATTTATTTTGTTTTTATAGCTACATAATATTTACCAACACCAGAGTTGGAAATATCCATAGTTAAATATTCACTGACGTCAGAGTCAAGAATATTACACGCAAAACCACCGTAGCATAAACCAACAAAACATTAGCAATTTATGACAAAGTCAGCAATGCAGCCTGCCCTCAAGGGGTGATAATATCTTTCCTTTTACGTAACTAGTCTCGTACCATAGAATCTCTGTTGACCAGTTAGGGTTCCTAGTAACCATAATACTAGGTGGCGACTCCTTAAATAATATCATTCCCCGTTAAAAAATAGGATGCCAGAAATCCATTCTTTTCCATGATAATTTTTAAGGCCGCCGCGATGTCGGGTGCGACAACTAGAAAATTGAGGTCCGAGTATTCTAACCCTTAAAACTCAAATTTTAACTTATTTTTACTTAAAACACCAAAAAAAAAAAACATGTTAGAAACCTCTATAATCTTTTTTCAATTCTAAAACACATCTTAATCAGTCTAAAAACTCAAAATCAAATTAAATCAAAATATATTTTTTAAAATTTCAATCTGCTTTTTTCAACAAATTCTTTAAAATTTAAATCACCTTCATCAGACTCTTCTATTTAAGAAAAACTAATTGACACCGAGATATGTGATTTTCATAGCCGGTATGAAGCTTTCTCTCATTATTTTCATCTTCAGTGCCTCTCTCATCTCTCCACAGTCAGAGATTGAAAGAAAGTGAAAGAGATGAAGTTTTATGATCGAAATGTAAACTTCAAAACCTAGACGGATAATATCCACATTGTCCATCTCTTGTTGTGGTACATAACGAGTGAGGTTTCCAGTCAACTTAATTTGTAGTCCAATTCAAGACCTATCTTTACTGTTGCTTTAGGGTTGTAAAGTTCCTCAAAGCCAGCAAGAATCCAAACTAGGATATTGTTACCACATGATTGAATATGTGGTTGCCGGTTCCGTTTGTCTGTAGAAACCTCCGGCAGTCGTAACTTTTATGGGGCATTTTGAGGTAATGGGTATTTGATTCTACTTTTCAGGGGGGAAATCGTACATAAAACTTAGGTTTATACTCCAAGGAGCATAATCAAAGGGAGTATTGCTGAGGGTGATGTTATAAAGATCCTCAGGGCAACCATCATCCTTCATATCCATTCGAACAACTGTACGAATAAGAAGCTCTTTGTCGATTGACATTAATGCTGTAATTCTGTGACATGATCTCTATAACAGTGTTATTGTTTAGGCACTAAATCGATCTTGAACCCTTGACGTCCACAGTCTAGGCTTCGGTTGTTGCCCCAGAAAGGATATGACAAGTCTTGTATTGATCCGCAGCTGAACAGGTGGCTATGTTCTTTAAATTTCTCGTTGCCATGGCGATCTAGAGGTGTGGATATGTCCAAAAGGACAAATATAGTGGCCAAGAAGAAGAGAAAGGAGCGCGAGCGCGAGCGCAATAGAGGATGCATAAGGAACGTTTTAGAGCAGGGGGCTGTAAAGAAATAGCACAATGATTAATGATGTATGATTGATTTGAAAGGATTATCAATATATTAAAATAAGATAAGAATATATAAAAAAAAAAATTCTAGGGATTGTTGGTATGAAAATATTTTACTGATATTTGAGGAGAAAGGTTTGGAATACCGCAGTGTAGCCATGCTTTTAAAAAAATTTTAAAAAATTATATTTTAGTGTTTTTAATATGTTTTGATACGTGTCAAAAATAAATTTAAAAAAATAAAAATATATATTTTAATTTATTTTTAAATAAAAAATAGTTTAATAAAAAATTTACAATAAAAATTATATAGTATGTATTAATTGAACAAACATTTTCAAAACTCCGCATCTGAAGTTAAGACAGAGGAGAGGCGGCTAGCATAATTGGTGGTCAAATCTCCATGTAACAGAAACTTCGACAAAGACACGTCCACAAACCAACTGAGCTAAGCACAACAATTTATATATATATATATATATATATATATATATATATATTAACTTTTCTTCTCCATGTTTTTATATGAAGAGTGTGAAACCGAACTTAAGTCGTTTTCGTTAATAACAAACCGCCCATTTTCTTTATTCTATTCGTCAGAATGCGCATCGAGTCAACATTAACAAAGAGAGTTAAAGAACAAAACGTTTCTCCTGCACTTGTAAATTTATAATCACTCAAATAGCAATACAAAGAGAGCTAAATCTCAAGCTTCATTGTTAGCATCAGCAATGGCTAATTGCAAGCCACAGAAGAAAGTTCTATTGTTATGTGGGGATTACATGGAAGATTATGAGGTGGGTTGCTTTCGTTTTTATCCGTCTTTCTCATTTTGAAGTTGTTTTTCTTCTTTAAGTGATGGGGTTTTGTTATTGTTTTTGCAGGCTATGGTTCCATTTCAAGCCTTGCAGGCTTATGGAATAGCAGTTGATGCTGTTTGTCCTGGAAAGAAAGCTGGTGATTATTGCCGCACTACAGTTGGGGACTCTGGTGCCTATCATGGATATCAGGTCCCCCCCTTCCTTGTATTTATTAATTTGTTGTTATATAAATATCCATTTCATGATTGTTAACGAAAACAAGCATGTTAGTATGTCAGTCTCTAGATATTAGTGGACAAAACCCATGGTGTTAGGCAAATCTTCTTGGATTAAAGAAGATTTCAAATCTAAGATTTTGATTTTTCTGAAACTAATTAGAGGGTTTTTCTGATTAATTGCTTGTCATATTGGTGATGATAGTGGTTGTGGTTGTAGTTGTGGTGAGACTGGTAGTGATAAAGATTCCATGATCATTTTACTTTCATAATGTGTCTAGCGAGCTCCCTTTTTGATAAAAACCGTGTTTTGAACTTCTGATGAACTTGGTAGGTGTCGCCCAACTGATCAAATAAAGTACATCCATAATATGGCCATTCATTTCCTTAGTTCTGATGTGTTTGTTCGAACTTTACTTGCTGAAGACTTATACTGAGAAGCCTGGGCACAACTTTAGTCTCAATGCAACTTTCGATGAAGTTGATTTCAGCAAATATGATGCGCTAGTTATACCAGGAGGAAGGGCTCCAGAATATCTTGCCATAAATGAATCTGTGTTAAATTGTGCGAGGCAATTTTCCGATTCAGGAAAGCTGATTGCTGCTATTTGCCATGGGCAATTGATCTTGGCAGCTGCGGGCTTATTAAAAGGCCGGAAGTGCACTGCATACCGTGCTCTGAGACCTGTTCTCATCGATGCCGGAGCTCATTGGATTGAACCCAAAACCATGATGGATTGTGTTTCTGATGGCAATCTCATTACTGGAGTTATATATAAGGCGCATCCTGAGTACATCCAGCTTGTTGTGAAGGCACTGGGAGGCAAGATAGCTGGTTCAGATAAAAGGATTCTGTTTCTCTGTGGGGTAAGTTCTAATACAAAAATTATTTGACTCTGGTTACTATCATCAAGATCGAAGAAACAAGTGTTTTTTCTTGTTTACTAACAAGTATTTACTCTCTTATTCTTGCTTTCAGGATTTCATGGAAGATTATGAGGTTACTGTTCCTCTTCAATCCCTTCAAGCTCTTGGGTGCCACGTTGATGCAGTTTGCCCCAAGAAGAAGGCTGGGGATTTCTGCCCGACTGCAGTCCATGACTTTGAAGGTGACCAAACATACACTGAGAAGCCAGGCCATAATTTCATTCTAACAGCTTCCTATGAAGGCTTGGATGCCTCGAGTTACGACGCTCTCGTCATCCCTGGAGGCCGGTCTCCAGAATATTTGGCACTGGATGAGACAGTGATTGCCTTGGTGAAGAAATTCATGCAATCAAAGAAGCCAGTTGCCTCTATTTGTCACGGACAGCAGATCCTAGCTGCTGCGGGAGTTCTCAAGGTAGTATCCAAAGTTTTCTTTCACTTTCATAGAATCACACAAGTAATCATTTTCTTCACACTTGCCATCCTTATTCTTGTATATGTGAATCATGTTGCTGCAGGGAAGAAAGTGCACGGCATACCCTGCGGTGAAGCTGAACGTCGTCTTGGGAGGGGCAACATGGCTAGAACCGGATCCAATCGATCGTTGCTACACCGACGAAAACTTGGTTACCGGAGCCGCATGGCCAGGGCACCCTCAGTTTGTGTCTCAGCTGATGGCCTTACTTGGTATCCGAGTGTCATTCTAGCTGTGCTGTTGCAATAATACTTACCTGTTCATGTATGTCTATCAAATAACATCCGGATTCAAAGCCCTTGATGACCCTGCTTTAATGCTTAAGTAGATGGCCTCATTTGGCATTGTATTTTATTTTTTATTGGGTATAAACTATTAAATACTATATTCTAATTAAAAAAATATATATGAAAATACGTGAACCCGTACCAAATCCTATAAATATGTAGCAGGGGCAAGGGAGGAACAACTCCCATCCATCACTACATTTAACGTCCATGGCTTACGTTGGAACTTCGCAAACAACAGCCGGCGTCTTTGAAAGATTTTCAAGTCAATTGGAAATAAAATGGAATATTTCTGCATCTATAAGTGCTAGTGTTTTTTAAATATTACAAAACACCCTCAAATATTTGGCAATGGTAGCTCTACTCGCATATCATTATAACAGTGTTTTTTTTCTTTGATTTTCCTGCACTTCTAAATTTTGTTTTGAGGTTTTTTCTTTTTAATTGAGTTCTTTGATAATTAGTTGGAATTGCTTTTTAAAATGATTTTTATTTAAAAATGTATTCAAATAATATTTTTTTTATTTTTTAAAATTATTTTTGAAATCAGCGCATCAAAATGATCTAAAATTACTAAAAAATTATTAATTTAAAATAAAAAAATAAAAAATTAATTTTTTTGAAAAGAAATTTTGAAACGAAAAATAAAAAGGGTGAATTTAGGTATTTGTGTTCTAATTTGATCCTGCTTGCCTTCTGTTAGGCTACCGTGGTCTTGATATTGCGGAAATCAAATTAATTTGATGGTTATTGGACTTAGATATTGCTAGGAAATCAAAATTAATTTAACGTTCAAAATGGTAGCTCTGATATAGGGAAAAAAACAGTCCCTCTGCTTTTTTGTTAAAGTTTCCTTTTGGTCCATATAGTTTTGAAAATACATATTTTGGTCCAAGACTTTATTTTGATCCCATTTTGACCCCTAGTTTGAGAGGAGAGAAAGTTGCTAGTAAATAGCAAAGAAGAAAGAAAGTTGTTAGCTGGGCATGGTTCCGAGCACAAAAAAGATCTGGCCTGGTGCAAGGAAGACGCAATGCGTATTTAAAACTTAAAGGTCATGGATTATGATAGCGGTGCTCGAGGAATCTGAAATTGATCCACGAGGAGATCTTGGAGGGGAAGACAAGGTCGGTCTCGGTGGGATTGGCAAGGACTCGAGGCTTCCCTGCAGCATTTCTACCACTAGAGACATGGGTGGCCGATTTGAGGGATCAGTTTGTAAGCACCACAAGCTTGCCAAAATCATTTTTCTTGCGATTTGCTCTTCCACTTTATTGCCCGTCCCTCGAAGTCCAAGTTCTTCACCTAGTTCAAGACGCTTGTATATCAAATATGGAAAATAGATCTCACTGGTATTACCAGCTCCGACGCAGAAGTTTTTTCTCCCTCCAATCATTTCTAATACTAGCATCCCGTAGTTATAAACATCAGATTTGTGAGAGACCCCTCCAAAATTTCGACAAAATACTTCGGGGGCAATGTATCCAATAGTTCCTCTTGCACCCATCATCGATACGATACTCTCTTTTCTGGGGCATATTTTAGCCAGGCCGAAATCAGAAATTTTAGGACAGAAGTTTTCATCTAGAAGAATATTATTAGGCTTGATGTCGAAATGTAAAATCCTTGTGTTGCAACCTCTGTGCAAGTATTCTAACCCTCGAGCAATGCCAACTGCAATTTGGTATAGTGTTTCCCACCCCAATTGGCGATCTGCCTTCGAGAGATTTTCTTCATATATGTGCTTGTCAAGTGACCCATTAGACATGAACTCGTAGATTAGAGCTCGTTTGGGACCCGCAAAACAGAACCCCAGAAGAGTAACAATGTTGACGTGGGAAGTCTGGCTGATGCTTGAAACTTCGTTGACAAATTCTTCTCCGTTACTCTTTGCTTTCTTCAAGACTTTAACAGCAACAAGACGACCATCAGGTAAATTGCCTTTGAAAACATTTCCGTAGCCTCCTTGGCCTAGTTTCTCTTTGAAGGTTTTGGTCATTTTCTTGAGTTCTGAATAACTGTATCTTTTTGGTGCCAAGGTTCCATGGTTCCTCAGAAAAACCTCTATACTTCGACTTCCTCTGGTTTTTCTCAAACTGGAAAGGAAGTTGACGGGTGAGAACTTTCTGATGATGACGCAGCAGATTGTAATTATTAGAACTCCAACGCCGGCAGCTGAGGCAGCTGCAGTAAAGAAAGGTGATGAGGAAGGAAAATAATGCAGTCTAAGAATGAGTCATTTAAACTATTTTTGAAGAGGTTTCAACCTCTCACAGTGAAGGAAAGTTTGGTAAAGCATGCCTTGTATGCACATGTGCTGCTAAACACTTTGTACTACGCTTGTTTAAAAGATTGGAGAAGGAGGAGAACAGTTTCAGTTGGGAGATGTAGTGTCCGTCTTGGTCAGGTTTTTTGGTTGAAGATGTAAGGACTATGGACACCACCTATCTTCACATTGGTATGATATTGTCCACTTTGGGCCTAAGCCCTCATGGATTTGCTCTTAGGCTATACCTAAAAGAGCCTCATACCAATGGAGATATTTGTCTATCCTTATATACCCATGATCCTCCCCACTTCTAGCCAATGTGGGACTTTGGTCGTATACCCAACAATCCCCCCCCGAGCCTCCCTTCACCGTCATTCACCCGCCCCCTCTACCAACCAGGATTCTTCATTCTCTACTTCACCTTGTTGGGATCAAGACACGTCCATGAAGCATCCGGAGAGCACTACCTGACTTGAGAGTTCTTGCTCTTTCTAGGTCAACTCCTCTCACCGGGGGGGGGGGACACGCCAGAAGCACCGACGCCTATCCAATAGAGCCGACCAGAATTACATGCGTGTTGGGCATTCAGGATTCACCAGGCAACTGCTGGAAGTGATCATGCCACTGTCGTGGTTGCTCTTGGGCTCCGTACCAATGGAGATATTTGTCTATCCTTATATACCCATGATCCTCCCCCCCCGCCTGTGGGACTTTGGTCGTATACCCAACAGAAGAAAATAATGCGAGGGATGAAAACGATGGTTGGCTTGTTCAATTTCACTGGAAGAGAGACCTCTGCTTTTAATCAGAAAAGGGAAATGCATAATGGCAACAGAATTATCATTATAGCTTGGCCTTCTGTTCCTACGCCTTGATGATGGACAGGCGGGAAAAAAAAAAAAAAAAAATGAAGATTATGAAGGAACATATAAAGCATAAAAATGATATATTATTCTGTTACCTATTATAAGCTTTCGTCCCATATTGCCATTCCCTGCATCATAGTTGACAGAATATAATGTTATGTTCGAATAATAAGAGCTGAACCAAGGCAGAAGAAAAAAACAGACAGCTGCAAGTTAATTTCCTGATCTAAATTCATTGAAACAGAGCCAGTTCTATTCCTGAAGAATCATTCAGAAAATGATACAAATCAAATTGTATAAATATTAAAAAATCAATTTTATATATATGCATGAAAGTAGCTATCTCCCCATTTTTCATCGAAGACTCTTTGCCTAAACCACCCAGTACCTACTGCCAGTTTGTTAGTGGCGTGTGCCACTGTTCATCCAAGACTTTGCTAGCCTGGCAAGATGGACCTCTTCTAGACAGTGGAAGGAAGAGAGTTTTTTTTTTTTTTTACCATGGTTGTGTGGACATAACGATCCCAGCGGAACACACAACCAGCAACTTTTTAGCCAAGGCAAACAAGTGGGCAATGGCTCTATGCCATAAAATAACATTAACAAAATTTCAAGACAGGAAAAAAGAAAAAATTAAAATGACTCACCGGAAGTACAAGACCGAGAATGAGGTCTATCAGGACAGAAACATTTGAAATGGTATGTGGCGTTATCAAATCCACACTTACCACCACTCCCTTCACAGATGCTACAATTACTTGCTATCCAATTCAACACAAACCCTCTTTCTAACAATAGCATCCTTTCACTCCCGACATTCTCTCCTCTATACACATCCACAGGTGCCACAGCTCCAGTTTCACACTTGTCCGATGCAGGACCCAACAGAGGATCATCATCAAGCATTGCTAGAGTTGAAACAGTTCCATTCTCCCCTAAACAATCAACCTTGTAATTCAGAAGTTCACTATCATTTGCTAGCAGTGTTGAGTTGCAATTGTAAAGCAAGAAGAGGCTTGCTCTGTTAGAAGGCAGACGGAACCTGTCATCAGCTAGAGACATGTTTTGTATTTGAGGAATACAGGGGGTGCTTTTCCCAAAAACAGCTGCATTTGAGACACGAAGAGAGTGGTTTTGGTAGTAGATTTCGTGGATGATATACTCGTTATTGGACAGTTTAAGGACTGGCTTGCCTTTGTTATTGCAAGAGAGACTGAATCCAGGGTAGCCACAGGAGGGTTCTTGCTTGTTCTGGATGTAAAATGGGAAGTTTATGTTTTGGCCATCGCCACAGCTTTCGGGATTGCAAGCTAGGAACTGAGGGTCTGTACATGAGGCTTTCTTTTCCAGGAGGAACAAAGAGACAACAAAGAGTCTTATTATTGCAGAAAAGTATGTTAAAAAGAAGTTATGGTTCATTGAGGAATCTTGATTTTGTGGAGGAGATAGAGGAAGAGACACGGTGGTGAATAAATTATGGGGGAGGAGGGTGAAGAGGGAATCAGTATAATGAAGGTTATGAGAGGGTGAGTTTGAGTTGATTATTGGAGCTTTTCTGCCTCAGACAATTTTTGACCAGCCGGCCTTTTCATCACTTGAAATGATAGTTTCTGGGAAGTTTACCTTGTGCTGGAACAAAGGTTTTTTTTTTTTTTTGCAGTGTCACGGCGGGTTGTTTTGGAATATTTGTTGGGTTTCTTAAAAAAAAAATAAAAAAACATATATTAAAATAATTTTTTATTTAAAAAAAATTATTTTTAATATTAGCACATTAAAATATTTAAAAATATTAAAAAATATTAATTTAAAATAAAAAATAAAATTCTTTTTTAATTTTTTTTAAAAGTCCAAAAACAGAATGCATCAGTTGAGTTTGATGGGTAAAGTGTGTTTGGTATTGTGGTAGCTTTTATGGTTGTGGTTTGAAAAAAGTTGTTTTATAAAAAGTACTTTTGGTTGAGGTTGGTTTAATATTTATGTATGTTTTGTTAAAACTGTGGTTGAAATTGAGGTTGAACAAAAAGTAGTTTAATGTCTTTGGTTAAGAATGTTTTTGAAATTAAGGTTATAAAATAATTTTAAAAAATATAGATTAATATTGATGGTTTTTAATTTAAATATTATAGATTTAACTATTGTTATTACATCATGAAATAAATAATACTTTATATAAAATATTTTTTATTGTTCAATTAAACTATCTACAATTCTATCACGTATGAAATACATTTGATAAGGACTACAGTTTCCTTGATTTCTTAAGTGCGCAACAACATCAGGTAAAATATAATCAAGAACAAAATTGGGATTGTGATCAATCAAGCGATCTCCGTCTAATTTATGTAGTGTCATTGAATAATGTTAAACATTAGTTTTTTGAATAAAACACAATTAAAAATAAAAAAATTTAATTTAATTTTTTTACTGGATCGGACCCGGTTCAATGTATTTAGCTTTGGACTAGACCCGGTCCGACCGGAACAATAGAGACAGGCTCCACTGTTCACGTGAACAGTTGAGACACTCTCCACAACTGAAAGCAGTATTGTGCTGCTTTCAGTGATCCTGCGTTTTCAACGCAAATACTAATAGAGCCCATGAACAGTAAATTGAGTTTTATTAATTACCAAATGTTTGTTTTCCTGTGGTTTGCTTCAAAAGCAAAAGCAACCACAGAAAAAACGGTTAGTCCATTCAATATGATAAGATGAAGTTTTTCTTTTCTTCACACCGCCAGCCCTCTTTTAAGAAAGAGGCTAAACTTTCCTTTCTTTTTTTTTTTTGCATTTTAATCCTTCATTTTATAATAATTTTAAAATTATCCCTCATGTTTCTAATTTAGTCCTACTTAATTTACTAGACTTTCATTCTCACCTCTTACTTGTATAAGCCCATTTAATTATGTTTTCTAGACAAGTTTCAACAACTTCTTTTCCAGTAAAACCACTGCCTTTTTTTTGTAATTGTAATTTTCTATAGTCCTTACTAGTTTATTTTGTTTTTAAATGTATTGTAATATATTTTCATTTTGGCACCCTTAATTTTCAAAATCCTAATTTTGCCCCCGTTTTCAGTTGATTAGAATCATCCTAATTATTTTCATGATAAAGCAGGAACCATGCATGCATGCATCTTTGACATGGATAAGATCTTTCTTTTCCTTCAAAAAAATATCAACACGCCATAGTATCAAGCAAATAGATTTTTATTGTGAAATTTTGCCAAGTTTTTCTTTAATTAAAACTTCCTTTCCTTGTTTATGTTTTTTTTTTATAAGATTTAAATCACTTTCATTAGACTCATTTATTCAAGAAAAACTCATTAACACCGATCGATTTTCATCACCGATATAAAGCTTTCTCTCTTTATTTTCATCTCCAGTGCCTCTCTTCTCTCTCAACAGTCAAAGATTGAAAGGTGAAAGAGTGAAGTTTTATGATCAAAAAGTAAACTTGAAAAACTACACGGATAATGTCCACATTGTCCATCTCTTGTTGTGGTACATAACGAGTGAGGTTTCCAGTCAGCTTTGGAGTCCAATTCAAGACCTAGATCTTTACTGTTGCTTTAGGGTTGTAAAGTTCCTCAAAGGCGCCAGCAAGAATCGAAACTAGGATGTTGTTACACCACATGATTGAATATGTGGTTGCCGGTTCCGTTTGTCTATGTAGAAACCTCCGGCAGTCGTAACTTTTATGGGGCATTTTGAGCTAGGTAATGGGTATTTGATTCTACTTTTCAGGGGGGAAATCGTATACAAAACTAGGGTTTATACTCCAAGGAGCATAATCAAAGGGAGTATTGCTGAGGGTGATGTTAAAAAGATGCTCAGGGCAACCATCATCCTTCATATCCATTCGAACTACTGTGCGAATAGGAAGCTCTTTGTCGATTGACATTAATGCTGTAATTATGTGACATGATCTCTCACTACTAGGAGGGTAATTAGCCTCGGATATTAATATCAGATTAATTTAGATGTAATTTTGGTAATTAAATATATATTAATTTTTTAATATTAGTAATGGATTCAACAATGAAAAATCAAATACTGAAAAATAAATTAATATATTAAGAATCAGCAACGAATTTACCGTTAGTAATATAGTTGCTGTTAACTTTTGTAAAATAATAATAATGTGTTGCTTTTTTATTACCTTGAAAACAACAAAAAAGGAGAGCCCACAGCTGCAAACTTTCTTCATTCTCCGGAAGAACCCAATATTGTATCCCTTTCTATAATTCTCCAAAAACCTAATTAACTCATATCTCTTCCTTTCTACTCCTTTTCCAGGAGCCAAACCCATATGTCCCTTTTAATTCTACCTATCCCTGTCATGCGTAATTTTCCACAAACATAACTTGTTGTTTTCTTAACTTCTTCTCTAGTTACTTTACGCTTCCAAAAATTCAATCTTGCAGGGAGCAAACATGGTGTGAAAAATTAAAATAGCAGGTACAACCAAAAACCCATATTTAAAAGATTATGTTTGTAATTTAGAGAAAATATATATTGTTTTATTAACTAATTTTACAGAATAATTTTGTAGATCTATTACAAATTATTTGTTAAATATGGAAGTAGTGAGACTTTTTATAGGGTTCTGGGTTTTTTGGTTTTACTGGGTGTATGTGTGTTGTTTTTTGGGGGAGAAATATGGGTAATGTGTCTTAGAAAGGATGGCAGAGTTTGTGCAAAATTTATGGTAAAAACTATATATGACAGCAGGGAATGTGTCTTAGCCGGCTTCCTAGCAAAGCTTCCCAACTTCTCCATACAAAGTTTGGGTAATGTGTAGGGCTGAACATTTTCGGTTCAGTCCGGTTTTGAACCAAAATAAACAACCAAACTGAATTTTTTTTTTAGTTTTTGAACCGAACCGAACCGAAAACTGATTCAAACCGATTAATTTCAGTTCAGTTCGGTTTTTTCCCTTCCAAACCGATTTAAACCGAAATGCAATGCCAAGATGTCATCCTCTAAGAGTCAACAACGTTGTTCTCGTTGTTACAACTTCTTGCAAAGGAAAAATTAATTGCAAAAAAACAGTATCAGTTCTTAGCAATCAGCCAATCATTGCTTTGATTTTTCTGGACACTCTTCAGCTTCTAGACCCAAAATAATCCCTCTCAGGCAATCGAGGTGGGATCTTTTTATGCCGTGACCCATGAAAGAGAGTCAAGTAAATCAATGGAAGAATCATCAACAATTCACCTCTGACATGGCAAGTTTGAGAGATGAGAGATGAGAGAGAGAAAGCATAGAAGATTGGAAGAGAATAAGACAAATTTTACTCAAATGTTGAAAGGAAATATTAAAGCTTAACCTGTAATCAGTTACTTTTCCCTTACGTTGAGAGATGAGAGACAAAGAGAGCATGGAAGGCTCGAAGCTATTAATAAAAGGGACCCTTCAAATTGTGAAAGCATTCAAAGAGTTAATGGGAGGGGAGGGGGCGGCTGTGTGAAAGAGAAGGAAATGATAAATGGTCTGCTAGGGTTGTTGACTAATAGAAGGAGGCGGCCCGCAACTTGTTTTTTTTATTTTTAAACTGAACCGGTTCGGTTCGGTTCGGGTTGGCCGGTTCAGGCACACCAAAACCAAAAACCGAACCGAATCGGACATTTTCCTAAATATTTTAACTGGTTTAATCGGTTTTTTTTACCGGTTTGGTTTTTTCGGTTAATTTTTTTTTGTTTTCTCAGTTAAATCAGTTTTTCGGTTTTTTTTACTCACCTCTAGTAATGTGTCTTAGGAAGGTTGGCTAGGCAACAGAAATGCAAATGAAGGCTTATTGGGGGAATGTGGGTTTGATTAATTTTGTGTCAATAAAAATATTAATTTTTTAATTTTTTTTTATTTTAGATTTAATGTTTGAAGTTTTTGAAATTAAAATTGAACTGGATAATAGTTTTTTTGGATTTTATAATCAGTTAATTTGATTTTTTTTATTTAATTAATTTTGGAAGGCTTTTTTATTTATTTCAAGACTTTACCGATACTGCATGCGCACTTAATGAACTCAAACGTCCAAACATGCCGAGAGAGGAGAAATTTTAAATTTTCCGGTTCAGGGAGAGGATTAATGACTCAAATATGTTTAAAAAATTTACCTTCCGGCCGATATACTTTCCTGCTTTCTCCGATTTTGCAGAGGCAGCCCATCGCAATAGTTCCTTCATTCTCGATATGGCTTTGGCTTTGTCTCCTTTAACCTTGTCTTTTTTCTCCAACGTGCTCCATTTTTCATTATTTGAAACAAATGGAGACTCATTATCTGAAACAAATGAAGACAAGAACGATGCATTTTAATATTTTGTTTCTTCATGGTGCCATTTTCTTAAGAAGTTTAAAAAAAAAAAAAAAAAATGACCTGCAGGATGGATCCAGAATTATAAGTATGGATCCAGAATTCATGAACTAGTCTTTGAAGATATTAGCTACTATGCGATTTCTTCATGTGTTGAAAGAGTCTGCTATGTTCAATTCAATCTGAATATTTTAACAAGAAGTAAATGATTTTCATCCAGATGTCTTGTTTTCTGTCAGGATGCTCAATATAATCTGGGACTCTTCAGAAGACTATTATTGTATGTGTTACAAATGTGAGTCCAAATTCATCAGCCTCGCCGTCTACAGCCACGAATGCTAACTTTTGTACCATTAATTGCTGGAGGATTTCCTTCTGCGAAGGGTCAGCTGTCATCAATATCAGGTTATTTAGCCTGAGGTTGAGCGGAAAGGTGAGTTGAAATCTACTCCAATTCCGTTCCCCAGTGATTGCCAATTCTATTTCCAGGCTGTTAAATAATTATTTTCTGACTTTATTTTTGGGTGCGCAAGGATATGGAAGTGTTGGGATTCTCTTTTTTATTTTCCAGCCTGTTAAATGATTTTTATTTTATGAAGTCCTGATAAATCATAAATAAAATGTTTGGAAACATTATTCAATGTTATTCTTGCTCGTTACATGCTAATTTACTTTTTTAATTTTTTAACACTATTATTCTTATTTATTTTTATTTTTTAATTTCAAATAATTGAACCCATCATCATCACATTACTTAGTTGCATTTGGAGTTGTCAAGTTTTTGGGTTGTACATATTGGTCCTCCAGGTTTGTCAATGTAGCTTAAAACTTTTTATTAATTTTGGAAGATAACTTGATTTGTAGAAAAATTGCATTGTAATTAAATCTTAGCCTCTGTTTACTAATAATGATATAATTTGTCTCCAAAGTGTTTTTAGTTTGTTAGTATTTCTTTGTTTAATATGACGATCTTAAGTAATAAATTATTGATGAAATAAATATTTAATAGTTGGTTAAAAAAATAATTATGGCATATGTTTGCATGCAAACTTTATTTCTACAATATTACTTGACAATGAAAACGATTATATTTTTTTTCCAATAGAATAGTCTATATTACTAAAGTTGAAGAAAAAAAATTATGGTAAGAAATAATAAACAGAGTAATTGCTTGGTGTATCCTATTTAGTTAGCTATTTTGCCTACATCATTTTACTAATCCAATGGACAATCAAAACAACTTATTATATTTTCCTTTGATAAATTATGGATGATGTGTTTTTGATGTTGCATCAGAATGCCAAGAAGCCTGAAACCTTCATAGATAACAAGTTTAAAAAAGTTGTTGTGAGTATTTTTTTATATAATTTAATTATTATTTAAAATTAAAATGAATTTATTATTATATTTAATTTTATTGTAGGAGAATTACATAAAAGAGATGATTTCAAGATATGAAACTAATCGGGAAAATCATCCTTCATTTGATGGAGCAGCTTGGTGTGTGGCTATAGAAGGAGTTATAAAGGGTAGAATATATGGTGCACCTAGTATGCCAAAATCCATGGTTAGTACGAGTGCTTCATCACAATCATATATGATGGAGTCAACACCTCCTAGCTCATCAATTCAGGCATTGAAAGAGCAAATAAAGGAAAGAGATGGTCATATATTATCACCACAACAGGAGATGACTTCAATCAAAAACTTTCTTAGTAATATGAGATACCAAGCTTGAGCATCAAATATGGACCAAGGTATGTTGACACTTATGGCTTCATCTATGCCATAACATATGGCTCCACAGATGTATTCCTTGTCTAATCCAGTATATCGACCGAGGCCTCGACCATCGTATACCAGTCCCACCTCATGATGGTCAGCATTGTTTTGGTTCGTTTCCACCACCACCCCCACCACCACCTTTATGATAAAATATATTTATTAAATTGTGACTTATCTATTTTGATGTAAGTTTGACGAGATTTAAAAATTTATTGTGAAATTTATTTTATTTGACTTATTATTTTTTATAAAATAATTTATAGTATTAATTTATGTTCTTTGTATATTTATCTATAATTTTTGAAATAGCCACAAATAATTAAAAAAATTCAATAAATGAAAAAAATAATTTAAAAAATTCATGTTAAATCAGCAACGGATTGGCAACAAAATTTCTATTGTTAATCAGCAACGTTCATTAACAATGGAATATCCGTTGCTAATTTATACATTCAGCAACCGAATTTCAGCAATGGATAATTTGTTGCTAAAAAAATTAGCAACTGATAATCTGTTGCTAAAAAATTAGCATCTATTATTTGCATCTGAAATTATCTATTACTAATTCCGTTACTGAATTTTATTAACAACAGATTTTAATATTATCTGCAATAGGCTAATTTTTTAGTAGTGTGTATAACAGTGTTATTGTTTTGGCACTAAATCTTGAATCCTTGACGTCCACAGTCCAGGCTTCGGTTGTTGGCCCAGAAAGGATATGACAAGTCTTGTATTGATCCGCAGCTGAACAGGTGGCTATGTTCTTTGAATATCTCGTTGCCATGGCGATCTAGAGGTGTGGATATGGCCAAAAAGAAAAATATAGTGGCCAAGAAGAAGAGGAAGGAGAGCAAGCGCAATATAGGATGCATAAGGAACGTTTTAGAGCAGGGGGCTGTAAAGAAATAGCACGATGATTAATGATGTATGATTGAGCTCTTCAAAGAAAAGGATTATTTCGAAGATACAGGAGATTAACAGAGAAGGTGTTCATTTGGAAAATCAAGCATTCAACTGCAGCAAGCAAGCAACCTAATGAATTTTTCTAAAAGAAAATAACAGAAAGAGAGACCAAGATTTTATTCACTTTCCCCATATGAATTTCCGTGAATGGGAATTTCTTGCCGATTTCTTAGATGAATCTTGTTGTATATACGAGACAATTCAATCATTCCATCATTCATCATCAAGAAATAGTGTCTTCGACAAGTTTTCAGAATGATATGGCTTTACAGACGACAAATTTTAGAGTGAACAGTTGCGATCAACTATAATTTTAGCGCAACATCTGCAGTGGTCAGTTTATGCTGTCCATTCAGACCGACACCAAAGTGCAGTGCATACATGAAGAGGAGCTTCAAATTGAACTGGCAAGGATCAAACAACTAACACTGGAAGTCTTGAATCTGAAAAATGAGTTCGGTATTAAACCCCACAAAGCAATTAGAGCAGCAACAGACCAAAATCATCACAATAGCAAGAATCAGATCCAAATTTAGGCAGTGGAAGCCAAAATGAAGTCAAGCAATCTTAGGACACCATATGAGTAGAGATACCTCTGAGAACTCAAAAGGAGGAAAATCTGATTGCAAGAAATAGAGTACTAATGTTTGCCAAAACTATGGCCTTGAAATTGCCTGCAAAGATGTTCTAGTTAGTCGGAGCATCATGATATTAAACGGTATCTTTAGAACTGTGCCAGCGATTATGGTTTAAAGTACTTTTCATTTAAAAATAAATCAAAATAATATTTTTTTAAAAAAATATTTTTAATTTTTTTTTATCGTTTTGATATGCTGGTATCAAAAATAAAATTTTAAAAATAAAAAATATATTATTTTAATAGATTTCTAAATAAAAAAATATTTTAATAAATAATTTACAATAAAAATTATATAGTATGTATTAATTCAACAAACATTTTCAAAACTCCGCGTGTGAAGTTAAGACAAGATAGGTGAGGGGAGGCGGCTAGCATAATTGGTAGTCAAATCTCCATGTGACAGGAACTTCGACTAAGACACGTCCACAAACCAATTGAGCTAAGCACAACAATTAAAATTTTATATATATATATATATATATATATATATATATATATATATATATATTAACTTTTTTTTCTCGATGTTTTTATATGAATAGTGTGAAACTGAACTTAAGTTGTTTACGTTAATAACAAACCTCCCATTTTCTTTATTTTATTCGTCAGAATGTGCATCGAGATCGAGTCAACATTAACAAAGAGAGTTAAAGAACAAAACGTTTCTCCTGCACTTACAAATTTATAATCACTCAAATAGCAATACACAGAGAGCTAAATCTCAAGCTTCATTGTTAGCATCAGCAATGGCTAATTGCAAGCCACAGAAGAAAGTTCTATTGTTATGTGGGGATTACATGGAAGATTATGAGGTGGGTTGCTTTTCTCATTTTGAAGTTGTTTTTCTTCTTTAAGTGATGGGGTTTTGTTATTGTTTTTGCAGGCTATGGTTCCATTTCAAGCCTTGCAGGCTTATGGAATAGCAGTTGATGCTGTTTGTCCTGGAAAGAAAGCTGGTGATTATTGCCGCACTACAGTTGAGGACTCCGGTGCCTATCATGGATATCAGGTCCCCCCCTTCCTTGTATTTATTAATTTGTTATTATATAAATATCCATTTCATGATTGTTAACGAAAACATTGTTTGCTTGGCAATACATATTTCTTTGTAACACCCCCATCTATGTCTTGTATGGATGTGCAAATTATTGTACAGGGCATGTAAGTATGTCAGTCTCTAGATATTAGTGGACAAAACCCATGGCGTTAGACAAATCTTCTTGGATTAAAGAAGATTTCAAATCTAAGATTTTGATTTTTCTGAAACTAATTAGTGTGTTTTTCTGATTAATTGCTTGTCATGTGATCTGGATGCTGGAGGTGGAGGTGGAGTTGGAGGTAGTAATATTGGTGTTAATGCTGGCTCCGATGGTAGTAGAGGATGTAATAGTGATGATCTTGGTGATGACAGTGGCTGTGGTTGTGGTGAGCCTGGTAGTGATAATGATTCCATGATCGTTTTACATTCATAATGTGTCTAGCGAGCTCCCTTTTTGATAAAAACCGTGTTTTGAACTTCTGACAAACTCGGTGGGTGTAGCCCAACTAATCAAATAAAGTACATCCATAATTTGGCCATTCATTTCCTTAGTTCTGATGTGTTTGTTGGAACTTTACTTTCTGTAGACTTATACTGAGAAGCCTGGGCACAACTTTAGTCTCAATGCAACTTTCGATGAAGTTGATTTCAGCAAATATGATGCCCTTGTTATACCAGGAGGAAGGGCTCCAGAATATCTTGCCATGAATGAATCTGTGCTAAATTGTGCGAGGCAATTTTCCGATTCAGGAAAGCTGATTGCTGCTATTTGCCATGGGCCATTGATCTTGGCAGCTGCAGGCTTATTAAAGGGTCGGAAGTGCACTGCATACCGTGCTCTCGGACCTGTTCTCATCGATGCCGGAGCTCATTGGATTGAACCCAAAACCATGATGGATTGTGTTTCTGATGGCAATCTCATTACTGGAGTTATATATAAGGCGCATCCTGAGTACATCCAGCTTGTTGTGAAGGCACTGGGAGGCAAGATAGCTGGTTCAGATAAAAGGATTCTGTTTCTCTGTGGGGTAAGTTCTAATACAAAAATTATTTGACTCTGGTTACTATCATCAAGCTCGAAGAAACAAGTGTTTTTTCTTGTTTACTAACAAGTATTTACTCTCTTATTCTTGCTTTCAGGATTTCATGGAAGATTATGAGGTTACTGTTCCTCTTCAATCCCTTCAAGCTCTTGGGTGCCACGTTGATGCAGTTTGCCCCAAGAAGAAGGCTGGGGATTTCTGCCCGACTGCAGTCCATGACTTTGAAGGTGACCAAACATACACTGAGAAGCCAGGCCATAATTTCATTCTAACAGCTTCCTATGAAGGCTTGGATGCCTCGAGTTACGACGCTCTCGTCATCCCTGGAGGCCGGTCTCCAGAATATTTGGCACTGGATGAGACAGTGATTGCCTTGGTGAAGAAATTCATGCAATCAAAGAAGCCAGTTGCCTCTATTTGTCACGGACAGCAGATCCTAGCTGCTGCGGGAGTTCTCAAGGTAGTATCCAATGTTTTCTTTCACTTTCATAGAATCACACAAGTAATCATTTTCTTCACACTTGCCATCCTTATTCTTGTGTGTGTGAATCATGTTGCTGCAGGGAAGAAAATGCACCGCATACCCTGCCGTGAAGCTGAACGTCGTCTTGGGAGGGGCAACATGGCTAGAACCGGACCCAATCGATCGTTGCTACACCGACGAAAACCTGGTTACCGGAGCCGCATGGCCAGGGCACCCTCAGTTTGTGTCTCAGCTGATGGCCTTACTTGGTATCCGAGTGTCATTCTAGCTGTGCTGTTGCAATAATACTACCTGTTCATGCATGTCTATCAAATAACATCCGGATTCAAAGCCATTGATGGCCCTGCTTTATTGTTCAAGTAGATGGCCTCATTGGGCACTGTATTTTATTTTTTATTGAGTATAAACTATTAAATACTATATTCTAATTATAAAAAAATATATGAAAATACGTGAACCCATACCAAATCCGATAGCAGGGACAAGGGAGGAACAACTCCCCTCCATTCACAAACAACAGCCGGCGTCTTTGAAAGATTTTCAAGTCAATAGGAAATAAAATGGAATATTTCTGCATCTAGAAGTGCTAGTGTTTTTTAAATATTACAAAACACCCTCAAATATTTGGCAATTGTAGCTCTACTCACATATCACTACAACAGTGTTTTTTTTCTTTTATTTTCCCGGCCCCTCTAAATTTTGTTTTGAGGTATTTTTTTTCAATTGAGTCCTTCGATACAAGTGAATTTAGGTATTTGTGTTCTAAGTTGATCCTGCTTGCCTTCTGTTAGGCTACCGTGGTCTTGCCGAGGCATTTCGACCTAGGTTGCGACTTGAAATTGCGGAGATCAAATTAATTTTATGGTTCTAATTGGATTAGAAGCTAGGGTACCAATATTGAATAACAATCAAAATGGCAGCTCTGATATAGGGGAAAAAAACAGTACCTCTGCTTTTTTGTCAAAGTTTCTTGTCGGTCCATTTAGTTTTGAAAACACATGTATAATTTTCTTGATTATTTAAGTTGAAGGATCAAAATATATTTTGTCGAAACTCATGGGGCGTCACCCATGTTTGCCATGTTTTTTATTTCGGTCCCCTTTTTTTCAATCTCACCCTTTCATAAAAATTTAAAGCCAATTGCTTCTTAATTGGGACTAAAATGCCCAAATAAAAGTTTGATTACAAAATTTAAAAAATACAAATTTTATACAGTAATAAATGCATATTGAAAATCCCACTCGTTTTAGAGTAAAAGTAATGAGACCATGGAAATAGATATGCATGTCTTTTATGTTTTTTTATTTTATAATACTTAAGTTGATTTTAAAATTAATTTAAAAATATATTTTTCTTAAATAAAATATGTTGTTGTCTTTTCTTAAATTTACACGCTAACCAATGATAATTGGATTAAGTGATCTGTCAAATAATCTGTAGCTGTGATATCAAAAAAGCTACAGATTATAGCTTTTTACTAGCTTTGGATGCCGACGCAATGCTGAGGGTGTTTTAAGTGAAATTTGATTCTAATTATTATAACAGACAAAGATAAAATGCCCAGAAATATTATGAAGTAAAAGGCATGGAATTCATAAAGTTAGTGACAGGATTGCAAAAGTTGAGTAAAGATAGTTAAATCAAAGAAAAACAAAAGGTGCCTAGAGCCAAGTACTTTATACCTCGTACATAGAGAAAAGGTGGACGTCGATGAACTGCAGGTTGCAATAAAAAAGCAGGTGAAGAAGATGTCCAATGAGCTTGCGATGCTGGATAAGAAAGCATTGATTAACTGAATGCTAGTTTTTTTCCTACTTTAAGAGATAAGTGTAAGTGTAAGCTACAGATGATTCTCAAAGGAAATAAGAATGATGTAGCTGCTTGTGATTGAATAATTGGTTATCTAGCGAGTTGATCTGTACGAAAAGTATCTTTGTTAAACAGAGAGAAGGTGGAGCAGCACAGAGAGATAAATGATGTTGTAGATGCAAACCTTTTCAGGGATGGAATGGAGAGACATTGCTTCTTTGAAAGTGCTGGTGCAGGACCGACATCATCTCCTCCAAGATGTTTCTTTGATGAACCTGCATAATCTTCCAAGGTTCTCTTGGCTGGGGAAGTTGGGTGGTCGATGGAGTCAAATCTCCACGTTTACAAATTCAATCATGTTTTTTACAACAGTGTGCACACGTTTTTTATTTGATGCTAGCAAGACTGTCATCAGTGGACAGCAGGGAGACATGGAAATGCTTAAAGATTAGTTTTACCGCTTTTAAAATTTAAAACTATACTACTTTTAGAACTTTACCTCTGAAGAAAATTCGTATGCAACTGATCATGGCTCATATCATCAAATGACAGATTCAACAACCTTAATTTATCTTCTATGTTTGAAACAGGATTGCTCCATAGAATTGCAAATATCATATGTTAATTACATGTGTTATACCGTATAATCCCTCATACGAATCACCTTTGCAGGGACTAAAATGCGCAGTAAACCCTGCGGTGAAGCTGAATGTTGTCTTGGGAGGGGCAACATGGCTACAAGCCTAGAACCTGATCCAATGCATCGGTGCTACACCGATGAGAATTTAATCACAGGAGCTGCTTGGCCTGGGCATCCTGAGTGTAACGACCCGAATCCCAGATCTATGACCGGCACATAGGCAAGGTTCCCCTCCAAGGTTTCATACCTATGCGAACCCAAACTTATACACAAACTTATCCTAACTCAATCAGAGTTCAACGCAGCATTAATAACAAAATCAACTTCATAATATAACTGAATTGTCTTAATACAAGAGTTAATATAATTTATAGTTTTGGAGCACTAACTTGACAAAAAGGAAGATACAAATTACAACCAAAAAGCAGGTTCGGAAGGTTCAACAAAAGTAACCTGCTATCAAGCTATAAGCCTAAAAAGAATAATAATAAAAGGGTGGGTTCAACAACTCAGTGAGTAGATAATGTTCAATATACACACACGAGGTAATACAGAAATGAGAATTATATACAAATATGGCTCTAAGTTCTTATATGAAGGTTTCTCAAATACGCCATAACAAGAAGATCAAATGGTAAAGTTCGTCAGAAAATCAAAATGCAATGAGCATGAGGCTCCATACTGTGGGATGATCAGTCCACACAGGTTGGTGACTCCCCCGACCAACTAGGGTTCAGATACGATGTGCACAAAGACTAACACTACCCTGTTAGCATGGGTATTCTGACTGACATATCATAGGTTCATAATCATAATCAAACAGACATATTCATATCTCAAGGCTCAACTCATGACATCAATCAAATGAGGAGCTATCAATTCAGAAGTCAATTCAGAATATATATACTAGTTCGTATCAATAATTCGGATTCAACAATTGATCATACTTATCATAACAAGGATAATAATCAACATATATATTATCAAGAAGCATGATCCAATTCATATTAACAAATCAAATATTTATAATATTTCTCATGCATATGGAAAATTATCCACTCACCTGACTCGAAAGCAACAACACTCAAAGCTGATATCGAAGGAAATCCTACTGACGTCCCGCCGGTAGAATATCAAGATTATCTGAATATAAAGCAGACATATTCAAGAACGACTCGAAAGAATATTTAACTTATTTAATACACTTAACTAAGGATGTATTCCGTATTCCTATATGTTTTTGAACTAACTAGTCAATTTTCTCAAAAACCCAAAAATCTAACGGTTTTTCCGAAATCTAATTCATAATAAAACAAATAATAAAATTAGTAATAATTCACTAAATAACCCTCAATTATTCATCAAACCAATCTGAAAAAGTTAATATTACAGCTAGGGACCAATCTGTAATTTATCCTATTTATAAGGGTCAAATTGCAACTTTTGTCAAATTGAAGGACCAAACTGAAATTGTCATAAATCCATTACTATACTGAATTTCTGACCATAATTAGTCCTCATTTCTGTCCAGATCATCTCATTATACTCCAAGGACCATTCTGGAATTTTACCAAATTTTTAGGGTCAAATTGTAATTTTGTCAAATTGAAGGACTAAATTGAAAGTGTTAAATTCTCTTATCTATACAGTAATTCTGTCCATAATTCATATTTCATTCGGTCCAGAATCCCGGAATAGGCTCCAGGGACCAATTTGTAATTTTCCAAAGTTCGGGTACTAAACTGTAATTTTCACAAATTGAGGGACCAGATTGAATTTTCGTCATCTTCAACCTCCAATCCAGAATTTTAACAGAAACCTACTGTTCTCCCCTGATTTTTAACTCAAAAATCACCACAATCTTCCATAATCAACTAAATCATCAATTAACCACAACAATCAACCCCTAACATTCAATTTCATTCATCAAGTAAACTCAAAACACAAATTTCATAACCCTAACATTTATCAAAACCGAAATTAAAGCTAAAAAAAATATATTATACACATTAAAGCATAATCTTACCTCTTTTTACTTATTTCCTCCAACTCCTTTCCTTTTTCCCTTATTTTCCCCTCTTTTCTCTTCTTCTTCTTTCTCCCTTCTCTCCTGCCGATTCTCTCAAATTTTTCAGAGTCCTCTTTTGTTTTTTTTTTATTTATATTTATTATGTTTATCTAATTATCACACTATCCCTCATTCATTTATACCCACACTTTAAGCCACCAAGGGCTTTATTGTATTTTCCTACTCATTAATTCAAAACATTACACTGAGTTCGTCTCTGTGTTGATGGCTTTACTTGGAATCCGGGTGTCATTTTAGCTATTTTCATGTTAACTGCTGTGCCTGTACCTTATATCAAATAACACACGGATGCAGACTCCATGTTTGGGAGTAGAAATCCATCTTGTAACAAATAACACATGGATTCTATGTTAGTGTCTAGAAATCCTTGTAACTTGTCTGCTGTTTTGCCTGTGGCGAAAGTAGACTCTACTGCTGGGCAAAGAAATGGGTTTTCATCATGTTAGTTGTGCGAATGAATGATGACCTGTCAATGTCATTAGCAGAGGATTTTGCTTACAATATGAATGATGTCAGTGAAAAAATAACAAGATCACTTTAAATATCATGCTAATTTCGATAGTGAGTTGTTGTGTTTCATTTTCACCAAAAAATTATCATTAATAATGATTCAGTATTGATGTAAGACTTGATTGGATCAAGTCTAATTGCGATTTAGTCTAACTCGTATTTTTTTTCTATTTTCAGGTTACGAACAACATTTATATCCATTTTTTAAAAGGAAAAAAAAAGATTATCTATCACATAGCAGACACTTCGACTAAGACACGTCAACAAACCAACTGAGCTAAGCATAACAATGTTAGAAAACAATTAAAAAATATATATATGAACTCTCTTTTTTTTCGATGTTTTTATATGAATAGTGAAACCGAACTGAAGTCATGTAGTTGTTTACGTTAATAACAAACCTCCCATTTTCTTTATTTTATTCGTCAGAATGTGCATCGAGATCGAGTCAACATTAACAAAGAGAGTTAAAGAACAAAACGTTTCTCCTGCACTTATAAATTTATAATCACTCAAATAGCAATACACAGAGAGCTAAATCTCAAGCGTCATTTTTAGCATCAGCAATGGCTAATTGCAAGCCACAGAAGAAAGTTCTATTGTTATGTGGGGATTACATGGAAGATTATGAGGTGGGTTGCTTTTCTCATTTTGAAGTTGTTTTTCTTCTTTAAGTGATGGGGTTTTGTTATTGTTTTTGCAGGCTATGGTTCCATTTCATGCCTTGCAGGCTTATGGAATAGCAGTTGATGCTGTCTGTCCTGGAAAAAAAGCTGGTGATTATTGCCGCACTACAGTTGAGGACTCTGGTGCCTATCATGGATATCAGGTCCCCCTCTTCCTTGTATTTATTAATTTGTTATTATATAAATATCCATTTCATGATTGTTAACGAAAACATTGTTTGCTTGGCAATACATATTTCTTTGTAACACCCCCATCTATGTCTTGTATGGATGTGCAAATTATTGTACAGGGCATGTGAGGATGTCAGTCTCTAGATATTAGTGGACAAAACCCATGGTGTTAGACAAATCTTCTTGGATTAAAGAAGATTTCAAATCTAAGATTTTGATTTTTCTGAAACTAATTAGAGTTTTTTCTGATTAATTGCTTGTCATGTGATCTGGATGCTGGAGGTGGAGGTGGAGGTAGTAATATTGGTGTTAATGCTGGCTCCGATGGTAGTAGAGGATGTAATAGTGATGATCTTGGTGATGATAGTGGTTGTGGTGAGACTGATAGTGATAATGATTCCATGATCGTTTTACATTCATAATGTGTCTAGCGAGCTCCCTTTTTGATAAAAACCGTGTTTTGAACTTCTGATGAACTTGGTGGGTGTAGCCCAACTGATCAAATAAAGTACATCCATAATTTGGCCATTCATTTCCTTAGTTCTGATGTGTTTGTTGGAACTTTACTTTCTGTAGACTTATACTGAGAAGCCTGGGCACAACTTTAGTCTCAATGCAACTTTCGATGAAGTTGATTTCAGCAAATATGATGCCCTTGTTATACCAGGAGGAAGGGCTCCAGAATATCTCGCCATGAATGAATCTGTGTTAAATTGTGCGAGGCAATTTTCCGATTCAGGAAAGCTGATTGCTGCTATTTGCCATGGGCCATTGATCTTGGCAGCTGCAGGCTTATTAAAGGGTCGGAAGTGCACTGCATACCGTGCTCTCGGACCTGTTCTCATCGATGCCGGTGCTCATTGGATTGAACCCAAAACCATGATGGATTGTGTTTCTGATGGCAATCTCATTACTGGAGTTATATATAAGGCGCATCCTGAGTACATCCAGCTTGTTGTGAAGGCACTGGGAGGCAAGATAGCTGGTTCAGATAAAAGGATTCTGTTTCTCTGTGGGGTAAGTTCTAATACAAAAATTATTTGACTCTGGTTACTATCATCAAGCTCGAAGAAACAAGTGTTTTTTCTTGTTTACTAACAAGTATTTACTCTCTTATTCTTGCTTTCAGGATTTCATGGAAGATTATGAGGTTACTGTTCCTCTTCAATCCCTTCAAGCTCTTGGGTGCCACGTTGATGCAGTTTGCCCCAAGAAGAAGGCTGGGGATTTCTGCCCGACTGCAGTCCATGACTTTGAAGGTGACCAAACATACACTGAGAAGCCAGGCCATAATTTCATTCTAACAGCTTCCTATGAAGGCTTGGATGCCTCGAGTTACGACGCTCTCGTCATCCCTGGAGGCCGGTCTCCAGAATATTTGGCACTGGATGAGACAGTGATTGCCTTGGTGAAGAAATTCATGCAATCAAAGAAGCCAGTTGCCTCTATTTGTCACGGACAGCAGATCCTAGCTGCTGCGGGAGTTCTCAAGGTAGTATCCAATGTTTTCTTTCACTTTTATAGAATCACACAAGTAATCATTTTCTTCACACTTGCCATCCTTATTCTTGTGTGTGTGAATCATGTTGCTGCAGGGAAGAAAGTGCACGGCATACCCTGCCGTGAAGCTGAACGTCGTCTTGGGAGGGGCAACATGGCTAGAACCGGATCCAATCGATCGTTGCTACACCGACGAAAACTTGGTTACCGGAGCCGCATGGCCAGGGCACCCTCAGTTTGTGTCTCAGCTGATGGCCTTACTTGGTATCCGAGTGTCATTCTAGCTGTGCTGTTGCAATAATACTTACCTGTTCATGTATGTCTATCAAATAACATCCGGATTCAAAGCCCTTGATGACCCTGCTTTAATGTTCTAAGTTGAATCCTTTGATATTAAGTAAATTTAGGTATTTGTGTTCTAAGTTGATCCTGCTTGCCTTCTGTTAGGCTACCGTGGTCTTGACGAGGCATTTCGACTTTAGGTTGCGACTTGATATTGAGGAAATCAAATTAATTTTATGGTTTTAATTGGATTAGAAGCTAGGGTACCAAAATTGAATAACAATCAAAATGGCAGCTCTGATATAGGGAAAAAAACAGTCCCTCTTTTTTTTGTCAAAGTTTCTTTTTGATCCACTTAGTTTTGAAAACACATGTTTTGGTCCAAGACTTTATTTTGTTTTCATTTTGATTCTTGATTTGATAGATGAGAGAGTCGCTAGTAAATGGCAAAGAAATGAGAAAGTTATTAGTCGGGTATGGTTCCGGACACAAAAAAGATCGTTGTTGATGTTAATAGGTTTTTTCGATGAGAAAAGTTTTATTAAGATATTTTTTGGCTTTCATCTTATCTAAAAAGATAAAACAAGTTTCTGAAAGTTTTTTAGAGTAGAATTGATTTTGTGTATCAGCGTTTTTTTTTAATATAAATACTTTTTTTTCAATCTTGCCTAAAATGGATTTTTCAAGGTCTCTACATTATTTTATAGAAAGTTTTTAGATGAAATATTGGTTGGAAAATTAATTTTTAGGATTCAAAAATTTGAGCCTTAATTTTTTAGCCTCAACAATAGTGATTAGAATTTGAATTCATTAAATAACGCATAATTTATTTCTAAATATGACATGTTATTAATTAAGATAAAAAGAGGTTGATGACATATCTTCTACTCTTTAGAAGAAACAAAAACTAATAATAACTCATGTATTTGGACTTAGTTTTCTTGTCATGCACGTAGGTTGACAAAGCAGACTTAAAAATACCTAGCTTTATTTTTTTGTTTTTTTTTTACAATTTTTATTCAAACTCTCTTTTTTTTTTTTTTTGTTTGTTTTTTTAATCTAAATTTTGATTAAAACCCTCCCTTTTATTTTTTAGATTATTAATCATTCAATTAAACAAGAAATAATTTCAAAAGATAAGGTTATTCAACCTAGTAAAGGCTATGATCGAGATCACAGTTTAAGTGGATTAATTCGGTTTAACCTAGATCTATACAAGATATCATCTTTCCAATATTTTTTCTAGACGTCACTATTTTTAAAAAAACAAAAGCATATCGAGTTTTGACATATTTTATTTTTTATATTGTTAATCATTCAGTTAAACCAAAAAATAGGCTCTAAAAGATAAGGTTATTCAACTTGATAAGAGCTATGACATGAATCAGAGGCTGGGTGGGTTAACTTTGTTTGACCTAGGTATATCCAAAATATCATCTTTCTAATATTTTTTTTATCGTCATCATTTTAATTTTTTTTTTAAAATCAAGTTTTGACCCGGTAAATCAAGTCAGCTAGACTATACCTTGGGATCCATATCCACACGAGATAATATCATTTTTAATTTAAAAAATTAATTAAAATAACAACATTTATAATTTCTTTTAGTCTTTAATCATTGTCAATTCAGGTCACATTCGTACCCTTTAAATTGGTTGTTCACATTCACATTTGTACCTTGGCAAGGTCACATTCACATTTGTACTGGTTAGGTCACAATAGTTCAACTTTACCAATGCCAAGTAAAGAGCCAAGTTGAGGCGCCTCAAGGTTAACCCACCCAATTTGATGAGAAACCAAAGTTTTAATGAGACCCTTACCCTTCTTATCTTTATTTTAGAACATCTAAGATTTTTTTTTTATGTTAGTGGTAATGGTTTTTTACTTTTATTAAAAGAATGACATTAGAACAACAAAATTATTATTATTATTATGTAATAGATATTAATAAAAGAAAATAATAATTATACTAGCAAATTATTTTATTTCAATTAGCGTAATAAATATTAATGAGAGAAAAAAAACTGGTTAAACAGCTAAAGAGACTCCATGATGAAGATAGTATAATAAAAGGCAGAAAGGTTCTTGGAGAGGTTCACAGAGAGCAGAGCATGTTACATGTGCATCTCAAGTTTAGCAACACCAACACAGAGAATGATGCTCGTTTACCTTTGGATAAATGTCATGAAATCTTCTTGTTCAGACATCATCAGTTGAATAATTTCACATCCTTGAGATTTGGAGTGGAAATGCAGCATCATGGATTTCACCTCTTGAGGGAACTAGCTGGAGCTTATCAAAGTAGCCAAGTCTCTCTAATATGTGTCCTTGACAGTTCTCGGCAGCCATGATTCCTGCCGAGTATGCTCCGTGCACGGATCCTTGATGGTCCTCCATGCTGACTGCTTCTCCTCCAAAGAAGAGATTGCCCAATGGTGCACGGAGTCTCTCATATGAATCTCCAGGCTTTCCAACTAGATCATACGAGTAGCAACCGAGTGAGTTAGGGTCTGTTCCCCACCTTGTTACAAGATATTGAACCTGTTCCAGCAGAGCCAATGATATTAGTTAATAACCTTTGACATGAGAACTGAATTGAGAAAACTAACATGAAAGAGATAATAGGAGCAGTGCAGAAACCATGCGAAATTTACCGGTTCTGTTGCATTAGGAAACATTTTCTTCAGCTGCAACATGACAAAGTTTGCAGCAGACTCATCAGATAGCTTCTCAAGATCACAAGCAAACCTTCCGGCAGCCATGTAGACAAGAACAGGGTGGCCAGTTGCCTTGTGGAGATTGAGAAAATAACCACATGCATAAGATGTGGGTGCAACAACACCCAAGAGTTCAACATCTGGCCAAAATACTCTATCAAATTGCATTGCAATCTTGTTTTCACTGCCAAAACCAAGATCTGAAATTGCATCAACCTTCCACTGTGGCAGCTTTGGCTCAAAATGAATTAAGTTTGCTTTAAGAATCCCAAGGGGTACTGTAATGATAGCTGCATCAGCAATAAAGCCTGTTCCATCCTCTACAGTGACCATCACCTTATTAGGCCCGTTGGATATTTTTGCAACCCTACTCAATCACAATTCATTAAAGAATGAAATCATTTCACCGGGAAGCACTGTATAAAACTTCCAATTCAGAAAACAAGATACATCCAAAATATTAAGAAATGAGCAAGTATACCTGTGATTCCGGCGAATATCAATATCTTTTGCAAGAGCCTTTATTATAGGGTCATAACCTTGCACCATAAGACCATGACCGCCAGAAAGAACTTGCTCCTGCAAGTCAAGCAATACCCTCAATAACGTCAGCATTCATCTAAAGATAAACTCAAAATGACCTTAACATAGTACAGATTCTGTATAGAATTTTGCAACATACAAGGAAGAGAACGTATTACATTTAATAGGAAAGCAAGCCAATTCTGCAATCTAAGATTCTCAAAAAAACATTCACCAATTTCTTTGCTGCTACCATCTCAAATCAAATTCATTTTTTTCTGAATCTTAAGTCAACCCATAATGATAAACAACTTCTTTTCAAGTCAATTTTATAAAGGCAAAGCATTTCTTGACATATAGCAATGTTGTGGACATAAAAGTATGCATTAAAGCCCAAACATCCTTATGCATAGTTCATGAAATCATTGCAGCACAATGACAAGACACTTTAGAAGAGGTGCAGAAAATCAAGCAGTCCACTTGCCTGATCCCAAGATTTCAGTGATATCATATCGGCATCTGCTGCAAACCAAGCTTCCATTCTACAGATGTACCATTGCAGCACTTCATACGCAAGTCCTTCTTGCCTGCAGAAAAAAGAAGTTTTATTAGTAACCCTCAAAACTCCATGCTGAAAAAAATTCAAAAGTTTGCATTTGCTACAAGCTGTGCTTTTTCCCGTACCTTAACTCTGGATGCCTATCCAACACAATCCAAATCGCTTGAAGAACAGACATGTCATCGGTGTGTTCATCTCTTACTTTCTCAGTCTAAAGGTGTACACAAAGAATTTAGTTTGCTTTAGGAGGAGAATTTTTAATCATAAAGAAAAGTTCCAGTCACATAATTTAGTATGAAAATCCTACCTCGTCAAGAATTCTTTTGAATGCATCTCCAACTTCGATGACCATCTGTTGTGGAATTTTGTGTCCTTCCTTATCAAAAAGGGTGTAACTGAAAGAGAAAACCCAAATCCTCTTGATAAGTTTGGACTCTAAATTAATAAGAACCAGAACAGTGGCTCATAATTTTCTAAGCGATGCAACTTTAATCCATACAAAATAGAATCAGTTTGTTCTACTTGAAAGGAAAAGGAAGGAAGGAAAAAGTCTGCTTAATGCAAAGTCTGAAGTGAATTGCAGAGAACGTAAAAGTAAAACTGGCAAAAGACAGACCTCTCCAGATCATGGTCATATAATACAGAGTTGTCTCCACTAGTACGGTATAGTTTAAGCCCCAGACCTCGTATCAGCGGCGCCAAAGGATTCTCATTGCAAACACCATGTAGCCTGGAAGGCAACATGAAAAAAGAATTAACAAATTGAGGAGTCAATCTGTGTGTTGCTTCACATTTACAAAGAATCAAATCAAAAATCAAGGCCACCCAGCACATATTACAGCAATGGTAAAGAGTGGTTAAGGAATCAAATGACACATGAGCACAGAGATCTCTTCCTGAGCTCCATGAAAAATTAATTGTTTTTTCAACACACAATTAATGAGCATTAGCATCCCTAACAAACAAACATATGGATCAACCTTTCCAATGTCGGCACATGTAAAGTGCATTCATTCCACAAAACATGGCAATCACACTACTAGATTATGAGTCAAAATCTATAACAACTTGATATTGGGCAGAATATTAAAAGGTTCCAATAAAATTAAATATGACTGAGAAAGGAAAAATACCATGATGCTCCCAAATCCACAGGATAGCCAAATGAATGGTCAGTATGAATGCGGCCACCAAGTCTATCCCGTGATTCCAGCAAGATCACCTGAAACAATAGAACACCTATTAGCCAATTGATGCATATGAATACACATATTCCGACAAACATATAACTATGTGCATAAATACATATAACCATGTGCATAAATACATATACACAGTTTGCTAACCTTAAAAGATGCATCATGGAGTCTTCGGGCAGCAGCAAGCCCTGAAATACCACCACCAATCACGATGACAGTAGGAAGCGAACTGTTTGGCCTCTCAACTTGTGAAATGAAAGTGCCTAGTCATTGGTTGAAGAGAAATCAGCAAATTTGAAACATATGTGTTCATCAAAAAGTAAGAAAGCAAGACTGGAGAGACATTTAGAGTACACTGGCATCACTTGATTTGTCCAATCGGTTGACATCTTGCTCATGAAAATTATGTTTAATATTTTCAAAGAGACAAAGACTACAATACATCATACGCAACACATGATCTACCACATCAACATGGTTGCCAACATGATCATCCAAGATGACAAACATGTCAGCAACTTTGATGACATGCTCATGCCAGCTTCCTTAATGTAACCTGACATAATTGATAACTTGGACGGTCATGTTAGCGAACATGACTAAATGGTTGCCGACGAATGTCCTACAATGTTTGTCCCAGTCCCAATGCATCGAAAACTTATTTTCATGGTAAAAATCATTTTTGTCCTAAAATAATTTATCTATATTAACTCGAGAAAATAACTGCCTTCTGTTATAGGCTTATAATCATGCACGAGTCACGTCAAACAAACAACAAAAAATCAATTAATACTATTTACTACTATATAAAATCACTATCTTTTCACCCTAACAAATCACAATTTATATCATAATACAATACCAAGAGAAATTCAATCAAATCATAAATAAATAAAAAACCCATATGCTATCTTTTCAACTTATAACAAATCCAAAAACAAATTGAAAAAAAAAGAGAGAGAGGATGTATTCTATCTTTTCAACGTCAACAAATAATTAATGAAAGCAAGAAAGTGTTCCATAGATTATACTAACCGTTCTCGATCAGATTCTCCATCTTTGAACCACACAAATTATCAGAACACGCAGAAGAATCAGCCAAATCGACGGATTATTATTCTTAAAAAAAAAAACAACTGATCGCTCGCGGTTTTTTCAAAAGAAAGAAAGAAGAAACGATCCGTTCACTGGTGTATAGGAACAGGAAAATTAGAAATTAATTGAGAAGAATGGTAAAGAATATATAACAGAATTCCAGCAATAAAATGACTAAAAAGACTGCTCAATGAAGAAGAAGAAGAGCAATGTAGCTGCTGCTTCTGCTGTTGTTTACGATTTAGACAGCTCATAAGGAGATATTTTCTTAAATCCTCTCAAAATTCCTCTTTCTTTTTGATCAATTATCTGATTATTCAAACCTAAGAACCGAAATTCTTTTAGAAACGAAGATGGTTGCATAGATCGATTGATTGGTTTTTGATGATCAAAATATCAATCGATTGATCGATCAATGCAGGTGAGAAGGAGGAGGAATTTAGGTTTTTTTTTTGTTTGGGTTTCCTTGAGTTTCTGTTGTGCAAGCGAAAAAATCTATGGGGGGTTGGGTTATTTTATAGTAGTGTTTTGTGGGAATAAATTATGAACTAGTCCTTCTAGTTTTTAGAGAGGAATGAATTAGTCTCCTTTGTTTCGTCCATTTTTTGTTCTTTTTCTGTTTATTTTGTTATTTTATTTACAAATAGAAACGTTAAATAGATATTACGAAAAAATTTATGAGGGAAGAATATATCATCTGAATTAAATTAATTTAAATTAATTATTTGATTATTTTTAATACAGTTAAGGGGCTAAATAATTAGTTTTAAAATAAAAGGAAGTAATTGATTATTGTTTAAGAGTAGAGGGACTAGGTTATAATTTACTCTGTTTTGTGGCGATGACCAAGTTGCTTACGGCTTTAGGTTGGGCTGGGAGCCTGGGAATAAGAATTGGAATGGGAAGAGGAATGGGAATGGGGAGGGAAGGTTCCTTTTTTTGCTTTATTCTGGGTGGATGAGAGATCGGCCATCGAACCCGGCCACGTTTGATAAAGAACTAAGAAAATATTCTATTTTTTGTGATTTCTTTTTAGGAAAAGACAAATATAAAATCTTTTTAACGTGGAATAAAAGTTTTTTTATATTTTTTTATTTTTTTAATGTGTTGAAGTTAAAAATAATTTAAAAATTAAAAAATATATTATTTAAAATAAAATTAAAAAAAATATTATCATATTTATAAACACCACTTGAAATATTCTCAAGATAAGATAAAATAGATACTGTTAGTTAGGATGAATTTAGCGATAGATATTTATATGTTGCAGTTCCAGCCTTATTTGACTTTCCCCTTTCATAACCTATCCAAAGAAGAATATGATTTTTCTTGATTTTGAGAGTACTAAAATGCATAGTAGTTGTTTATTAAAGTAGGTTTTATTTAAAAATATATTAAAATAATTTTTTATTTTTTAAAAATCACTTTTAATATTAGCTCATTAAAACAATAAAAAAAATTAAAAAAATTAATTTAAAATAAAAAAAAAATTAAATTTTAGCCAACCTTAGTTTGAAATGCAGTATAAAATAAAAACTTAATTGATTAATCAAATAATTGAAATATATATTTTATTCCGTTAGAAGATCTTTCAATTGAGAATACCTTTACTTCTTTTATTAATTCTTTAGATTACAAGTTCCAACTTTAGGATTAATATCCATGAAAAGATAATTTTGAAATTAAAAAATATAATTTCGTTAACTTAGGTGAGATTTTATATTAAAGGATATATTATATAATAGTATACACTTTTAAAAGTGAAAAGACACATCGGAGACCTATCCATTTACCTTTTTTTCGTTATTATTATTATATGCATCCTTGAACTAGAAAACATTTATATTTTTATCCTGGATAATGATTTAATTGTTCTAGATAAAATGCCTGCTTGGACCTGTTTTTTTTTTAATTAAAATTATTTTTTTATATTTTTTTTATTATTTTGATATAATTTTTTAAAAAATAATATCTACCATACTTTTTAATAACTCCAAAATCATATTAACAAAAGAACGATATTTTTATCAAGCATACCTTTATAAAAAAAACACCCCATCTCTCACGGAAGGCTTGATTTCAACGATTGATATTATTTTTATTTTCTGTGTAATTTTGACAAATGAAAAGTAAAGAAAAATAGAAAATCAATATATGGTATAATTTTGATAAAATAATATTTTCATTTTAAATAATATCTTAATAATCAATAAATATTTATAGAGGTATTGCTGTAATTTAATTTCGTAATTTTCTAATCTCCATTTAAATTTAAATTAGATACATTTTTAAGTGAATTTAAAAAAGAATTTCACTGGCTCACGTAACTCTATTATTTTTATGTTATTTTTGTAGCCATCTAATTTTTTATGTGATTCAAAGGCAAGGAATATCTTTGTATTTAATTTAATTAAATACAAGTTAATTTTTATAATAAATGGTATATTAGTAACATCTTGTGCTTTAAAAAATATGGTAAGAACACGTAGTTCGTATAATCTAATACATAAAAAAAATGGAGAATAATGATTTTATTGGTAGTAATATTTTTATTTGATGAAATATATGGGTCCCTCATCCGTGCATGAGGAAAATTCCACGATGCTGCTGACTAAGGGATGATTGGAACACAGCTCAGCTACCCTCAATTATTCAGCAACTGATCAGAAGAGTCAGACCTGGCAGTGGTATCTTTGGAAAGTCGAAAACTAAGTAGGTGTCCTTTATTTAAAAAGGTACCAGTACCCGCTGCGGAATATTCTTTTTAAATGTTAAAAAAAAACATTAAAAATATAAAAAAATATTTAAAATGTTTTTATCGGTTGGCGAAGCGAAACCCGTAACACTTGGATTTAACAACCAAACCAGACTCTATAACTTTAGATCTGATAACTATGTCTTGATTTCATCATAAATTCAACGCTACTCGTGATTATATGAACATCTATGAATATTTAAAATGTTTTTATCTGGTGGCGAAGCGAAACCCGTAACACTTGGATTTAACAACCAAACCAGACTCTATAGTTTTGGATCTGATTACTACGTCTTGATTTCATCATAAATTCAACGCTACTCGTGATTATATGAACATCTATGAATATTTAAAATGTTTTTATCTGGTGGTGAAGCGAAACCCGTAACACTTGGATTTAGCAACCAAACCAGACTCTATAGCTTTGGATCTGATGACTATATCTTGATTTCATCATAAGTTCAGCGCTACTCGTGATTACATGAACATTTATGTTGTGATTTACAGTATAAATATTTTATATTTACAACGTAGCCTATAATAAAAATATTTTATGTGCATAGTTTAAAGTATAGTATAAATTTTTGTTAAAATTAGTAAAATAAAATTTTATATATAAAATAAATAGAAAACATGTTATTTTAAATTTTACAAAATCAAAATTTAAAACATAATCTTATTTAGAATTTAATATAAAAAATAAAAACTATTTATTTAACAAAATAGTTTTTTTTTTTTAAGGTGATTGGATAAAAAAAAAAATCTCTAAAACAAGATGATGATGTAGCAGCAGCCGTCAATGGCCCAATGAACCTGCAGAGAAGTGGTGGATTATAGCGTATTAAAATACAGTATTTGGGTTAGGTGGGGGATTGGAAAGGGTTATCTTGCTTTTTTTTGTTCAGATTAACTTTTTAAGGTGACGGGGGAGAGGATTAGACTGCACGGAAAGGTGACTCCATATCCGTCTCGATTCTGATTCAAGAATGGGTGCAGGCTACTGGGCAGTGGAATTAACTTGGTTTCATCGAATTAATTTGGATTTATTAATTTTTTATTTAAAATATTTTAAAAAAATTTATTGGATTTTATCTAGTCAAATTGAAGCTTAATTTGATCAAATTATATGTTAACTTGCTAGATAATACAAGTTTAACCAGGTAAATATAAAAAATTCATTAAAAAAAATAATTGTATGCCAAAGCTTAAAAAACAAACAACTTAAAGTTTGAAAAAAATTATATACATACCCAACTAATCATGTATTAAATAATTATAAATTATAGTATTTATGTTCAGGTTATGGGTGTCTGTAACCAAGTCGAGTTTATTTTAGGCATTATAAATCAAAATCAAAATCTTGTCGAGGTTAGATTTGAATAATTATTTTATTTTTAGTTTCAGATATAAATAATATAAAACTCGATTCATGGATATACATTATTGTCCCTGAAGGTAGGCTGCGTTTTTATTTTATTTTTTTTCATGATATTCTTAGAGGCCTTTTTTTTTTTTTTACAAAACTGAATCTATATTATCCTATAACAAAAAAATCACAATTAAATTTACAAAAAAAAAATCAATCCTATTAATGGGTTTAGATATTTAGGTGTAGAATGCTAACTATTTTGTCTTAATTATATATTTAAAAATGTTTGATTAATTAATATATACTATAATTTTATATAAATGTTACTGAGAACTTTCTTTTAAAACCTTAATTAAAATAAAAACTACAATTTATAAATTTTTTTCAATCAATTCTTTCAAACCACAATTATAAAACCACAATTATTCTTTCTCTGTCCATTATTTCCTGGGCAGTCATAAAATGATGATTTGATGTTGAAAAATTTAGGGCAAGCTTTGATTTTGAGGGTGGCTGGTTATGATTTTGAGAGCTGTGTTTTTGAAATTACGTTGGGCTTTGCCGAATTGAGCTACCATCTCCATATTTGGGATGATTCACGTCATCCTAATCAGTGAATTAATATGGTGGTAAGCATGGATTAGTCTGATGACTCAGTTACAACTCCCATTTCCACTAAGTTTCCCACCAACTCTTTTGATTAATGCTTTCTCATCATGCTAACCTAGAATGATCAAGTTAATTAACATTTTAATCAACTTGCTTAATGTTATTTTTAGATTAATGCTTTCCCGCGATCTGCGACCTTTTCGCAACTTCTTCTGCAATATTAAATCAAATTTATTTTTAGATTCATGAAACCTCTCCTTCTAGGAAATTCCTTCATCTTTTTGAATTGGATTATCTTATTAATATACTCTTTACTTGAAATTTATTAATTAACATGTTTATAATCATTTCTTTTCTTAACTAATCTAATTATTTCCCTTTCACTGTCTTAAGAAAATAAATCTTTATTTCGTGTTGTATATATATATATATTCTCTTTTTACTATTAATAAATCTTTCTTTGTTTTGAATTCAATATTAAATTTTTACATATTTTTGTTAAAGAAATCAAAGTCTTAATGGAATGATCTTTTTTCTCTTTCAATCATCTTAATAATTTGAATAATTTCTTCTCCAATTTCAAACTCATATTGTGACCTAATGGACTTAGCTAATTTAAAGCATCCATTCAAGTTTTTTCTTTTTTTATTTACTTAAGTCTTTATCTCATAAATTCATATTCTAATCATCAATAAAGTGTTGATTTAACAATTAAGGTACTGCTATATTTCTGTAAGGGTGAGAACACAAATTCAATTCTCAGGAAACGCACTTATTGAGAGTGACAGCCACGAATCCCAAACGACACTAATCTCACCCTTTAAAAAGATATGATGATATCCGGGTAAGAACAAAAAAATATATATTCTAATTAACATACTTACTTTATATTTGTTCATATTATAGTCAAATAAACATCACAATCCCACGTAAATATTTCTAGTTAGAATTTTGCATATTCTTTCAACAATTTCTTTCAATTACTCCTTACCTAAATAATTTATCACGCATAACAATATTAATCTATCGTATAAACATCAATTCAAAAATTAAATCATTCTACACAATTGTACCTAACATTCTTTTATGCTAAATTCATCAATATATCATTAGGAATGCATGAAATTCACAAACTTAAGCACTTAACCACTTACTCGTAAGGATAAATGAAGATAAAAGGTCCTAGAATAATTTTTTCTTTTCTTTCTCCCTATTTCTTAAAGAACCCACCAGTCCCTACCAAGATCCTAAGGAATTTTTCTTGATTCTTTGTCTAAACCCCCTCTAAACTTCTTATAATCTCCCACTCTTTAGTATTTAGTGCTTAATTAGGTGTAATATAAGTGAAAGATGTAAGAAATCTCACACGATTTTCCTCTCTTCTAACCCTCACATTGGTCGGCCATGAATGGCTTCCCAAGGAAGCCATTAATGTACTTATATCATGCAATTTCTTTATTTGCGTGATAGTGATGAGTTTTTTTAATTCTCATTTTGGACCCACTCTTTCATCACCTTAATTGATTCAATCTAACAACCATTTGCTTAATGTTATTCAATTGCATCCATCTCCAATTTAATTTAATTTATATTTCTTTATTTTTGTAAAAAATATTATTTTATATAAAAAAATCTGACTTTATTAATAATTCTATTTTCTTTTTATTAAATTACCAGTCCAAGAAAAATTTAATCGGGTGTTCATACCTTGAGCTCAGGCTACCAAGCCTGAGCTTAATATATAGTTGGAGCCTAAGAAAAATGGGCTCGAGCGTTGTATCTCGAGCCCAACACCCAAAGAGCATGGGCTCGGGTGTGGTAGCCCGAGCCCACCCATAGATTCGAGTTTCTACACCCGAGCCCAACGTCTTCGGGGTCTATGAAGTACGTTTGGATTCATTTATCTTTAATGAGCTTGAATACCTTGCCTAAGCCCGACACTCACCAAAGATTTTTTTTTGGACCCCATGCATGTCCCTTAATATTTTATACTGATTCAATACATATTATTTTGAGTATAACACAACTCAAAATATCATAAGGATAAAATTACACTTTAGCCCTTTCTCTTCACAAAAAAAAAAAAAAACAAGACTCATGGACTATAAATACACCATTTATCTTTCAAACTAAAGTCTTACAATCTCTTTATTCTTAACATTTTCAACATATATATTTTTACGATCTATCTCTAACATAAGTTTTTTTAATTCTCATTTTGGACCCACTCTTTCATCACCTTAATTAATTCAATCTAACAACCATTTGCTTAATGTTATTCAACTGCATCCGTTTCTAATTTAATTTAATTTAATTTATTTATATTTCTTTATTTTTGTAAAAAATATTATTTTATATAAAAAAATCTGACTTCATTAATAATTCTATTTTCTTTTTATTAAATTACTAGTCCAAGAAAAATCTGGTCGGGTGTTCATATCTTGAGCTCAGGCTACCAAGCTTGAGTTTAATATGTAGTTGGGGCCTAAGAAAAATGGGCTCGAGCGTTGTATCCCGAGCCCAATGTGCTGGGGTCTATGAAGTACGTTTGGATCCATTTTTTATCTTTAATGAGCTTGAATACCTAGCCTAAGCCCGACACTCACCAAAGATTTTTTTTTAGACCTCATGCATGTCCCTTAATATTTTATACTGATTCAGTACATATTATTTTGAGTATAATACAACTCAAAATATCATAAGAATGAAATTATACTTTAGCCCTTTCTCTTCACAAAAAAAAAAAGATTCATGGACTATAAATACACCATTTATCTTTCAAACTAAAGTCTTACAATCTTTTTATTTTTAACATTTTCAACATATATATTTTTACAATCTGTCTCTCTAAAATATTATTGTACATTTTTTCTCTACAAAGTTATGAACTTTACAATCGAAGAGTATTCATGTCCATCAAATAGGACTTTTTGCAGGTACCAATTGTCTTGGCTTACCAGGAACCACTAACTACTTCTCACCTAGACTTTTTATATCAAACCACCAAATACTTTGCCTTGTGAGAATGAATTAAATTGCTTGAACTAAAAGATTAATTGATTATCCAACACATTAATCTTATTCTTATGCATCTTGGATTTTAAAACTCATTAATTGGAAGTCTGTTAAATATATAAATTACCGATCTTTTTCTCGTTAATTTCATCCATGTTGTGCAAGTTAGTCAGATAATATTAAGTGTCAATAATGTTTAGTTTATGTGGTAGATCATCTAGTGGGTGTGATTACTCATTTTTTCATAGCCAAGATCCATTTTCTCTTGGTTTTTCTTAGTGACTTCTCAAGTTTTATAAGCCAAAAATAGGAATTATACTTTGTCTTATACCACTAAAAACAAGTTTTTCCCTTTTGGTTCTAGCTATATTTAGCAGTATGTCCATGCTTAATTGAATATTTCATTTATTATGCTGGAATTATCAAAGCAAAGCAGAATATATAACTTTTTCTAAGTTCTTATGGGACAAGATCTTAAGAAGTTGAGATCCCATTTTTTATAGTAGTGGACATGAATCCAATCTAACCCTTTGAAGTTCATTGTAGTTTTAACTAAATTATTGACATGTGTTACGTTACCGATTAGGTTAAAAAAATTTTTAATGTTAAAAAATATTTAGATGTTGCTAATTTTTTTCTAGTGAAAAAAATATTAAACTGTGTGGGGGTTGACTTTGCGGGTCCATAATCAACCTCAATGACCCATCAAAACATAATTTGACTAGAATTGTTTTTAGATGACATTTTTTTTTTTAATATTAAGATAACAACATATTGTATTGACTTAGGTTAACCTGGGTTACCATGTCAAATTCACGACCAGAGCTATGACACTATGATAACTTTATAGAAAGTAAAGCAAAATAAATTATGAAGTTGAACTCTCAATCAACCCAAAGTTTGAAGGATGAAATTAAAAATAATAATTAAAAAAAGACCTAAAAAGTGTCAAGTTAACCTATTAAACTCGTGATTCGAGTCATAAGATTGAGATAACCATATAAAAAGTAAATCAAAACAAATTATGAATTCTAATTATCAATCAACCCAATATTGAAGAATGAGATTAAAAAAATATTAAAAATAACTCAAGTCAATCCATCAAACTCACAACCTTAGTCACAAAACTAAAATAATCTTATAGAAAGAAAATAAAAAAATGACATGATTTAACTCGGGTTAACTTGTCAAATTTATAACTTTAGTCATAAGACTAATATAATCCTATAAAAAACAAGTTAAAATAAATTATAAAACTTAATTCTCAATTGATCTTATTGGATCCAATGTGGAATGGTGAAATTTGTCAAAATTTTAATTAAAAAATGACACAAAAAATAAGTCAAGTAAACTTGAGTTAACCCATTAAGCATTATTCTTAGGTCATGATGATGAGATAACCTAATAACAAAAAATAAAATAAATGATGAAGTCTAATTCCTAATCAAACATAATATTAAATGATAAAATCGGAAAAAAAGTCAATTAAAACAAAACTGAGTCAACCGGGTTAACCCGCCAAACCCGTGATTAAGGTCATGAGAAGGGGATAACCGAATAAAAAATAAATCTAATGTTGAAGGACCCGTGACCAGGGTCTTGAAACCGAGATAACCTCTTATAACAAAATAATAAAAAAAAATTGATTTAACTAGGGTAAATATATCAAAACATGTGACCTTGATAATGAGATTAAGATATCCTTATAAAAAGTAAATTAAAATAGATCATGAAGCTTGATTCTCAACCGATCCAATGTTAAATGATGAAATTAAAAAAAATTAAAAAAGACATTAAAATAACTCAAGTTAACTCTAGTTAACCCATTAAACATTATTCCTAACTTATAAGACCGAGATAACCTAATAAAAAACAAACAAAATAAATCATGAAACATAATTCTCAATCAATCCAATACTAAAGGATGAGATTGAGAAAAAAAAAGTTAATCAAGAAAAAAAACCTCAAATCAACTCGTCTAACCAACGATCTATGTCATGAAAGTGAGATAATCCATTAAAAAATAAATTTAATATTAAACAATAATTGTTTTTTTAAAAAAAGCATTGATTGAAAAAAAAACAAAGAAGAAAAAAAATTCTAATGAATGGTATCTTGTAAGGAGAGGTACAGTAAAACCCCTTCATCTTTTACTTTTTTTTTTTTTTGTCAATAATGATACAAGAAACAATAAGAAAAGAAAATTTATTTTTCTTAAAAGAAATTTTTTCTTCCAATCATTTACGCCATGATTTTTCAGCCAAAGATCTACCAAAACCAGGTGTTACTTAGTTCAACTAATTCTACTTAACACACTTTTTTATGTATTTTTTTTAGGTTCCTGCCTATACAAGCTTTTCATACACACAATTCTTCCATGCACACAACTTTCTCAATGCCAAACTAATATGACACCAATTTTTTCAACAATGATACAATTTTTTCTCCATGAAGAAATTTTAAAGTTAGGTGTATAAATACAACCAATAATTTCTAGCAAGAAAAGCTAGCCAAGAGCCATGAAAGTTAAGCAAAACCATTGACTAGCCAGGCCAGATTATATAATTTTTAGGGCAAATATGTGCTTCTTAACCCTCACATTTTTTTTTTCTTGTTGTATATTTATTTTTTCTCTACATATACATTTTTTTATTCATTTGAATTAACCTATTTTATAATAGGTCTAGGGTATGGTGCCAGGTTTGATAACTTTTGTTTAAACAAGTTGTGGGCTCAAATGTTTGGGCCAAGTAAATAGGCCTATCCTTTTGTTTAAACAAGTTGTGGGCTCAAATGTTTGGGCCAAGTAAATAGGCCTATCTAGTGCCTTATGTTGGTCATGAATGGGCCGAACTTTCATTGAAAAAATGGAAAAGATAGTAATAAAAAAAAAGAAAGGCTACTTCTTTCTAGACCAACTAAATCAAATTTCCATTTAGGTTTCTTTCACGGATTTGATTTCATTCTCGCCGAATCAGAGAAGACCTTAAAAAAAAAAAAAAACTAAAAACCCAATAGAGATCGTAACTTTTCCTTTTATTTCCCCCAATTTTCGGTTGAATTTTCTCCATTTCTCTCTCTACAGGTACTTGCTAGCTTATTTTATTTTAAGATTTACAGCTATAGTTACATTAAATGGAACTCATTTCTTGATTTAGTTTTTTTTTAATGCAATTTAGTTGATGTATTGGTCAATTGAGATTTTGGGGCTGCTGGGTTTTTTGTTTTGTATGATGTGCTTGGTTTGTTGGGTTTTTGATGATGGTAAAGATGCAGACTTTTGAAGATTTCAGCTTTAGAGCAGTAAATAGAATTACGGGTTTTCCTTTTTGCTTCCTTTTACTGATTGTTTAAACAGTGAAAAGGATTTTTTGGGTTCTTAATAAAGCTAAAGATGCCGAAGTTGAAGTTCCTCAAATTCTGTTTTATTGAAAGTTAATAGGGCTCTGAGTTTATTGAGATTTGTTATAGCAGCATCAAAATCGAGCTCGGGGTTTCCTGGGCTTTTCTTTTTATGTCTTGTTATTGATTGTTTTGGCTGATTTTGTTAAATGTATTGATTTAGTAGATAAAAAAAGGTTTTTTTGGGTTCCCAATGAAGTTGAATTTACTAGCTTTGAAATTTATAAAAGAGTTTTAGAGCTTAACAGTTTCTCGGGGTTTCTATCTGATGTATTTTTATTGATTGTTTACGATTAATGTTGTTAAAAATATTGATTTTTAATTTTGATTTCGGGTTTGTTGCCTTATCAATGAAGCTAAAGAAATGAAGCTAAAGATACAGACTTTGAAGTTTTCATTTTGGTACACATTAATAGCCAGCCTAAACAGGATTTTGTAGCTTCTTGGTTTTTGTGTTCTATTTCTTGTTATTGATTTTTATGTTCCATTTTGTTAACTTCATGATGTTTTTTATTTTGTTGCAGGAATACGATTTGAGAAACTTTGATTATATGATAATTCATTGATAATTGTATGTTGTTGTTTCAATTGTACTAAACACAGGAGTGCTTGCATTTGTTTAGTACATTATGGAGGTACAGACAAATGGGAAACCGATAGATTCACTCTTTGAGAAGGTCCTTTGTATGAACATTCTATCATCGGATTACTTCAAGGAGCTTTACCGATTAAAGACGTACCATGAAGTGATTGATGAAATATACAATCAAGTTGACAATGTTGAGCCATGGATGACTGGTAACTGTCGTGGCCCATCTACGTCCTTTTGCCTTCTGTACAAGTTCTTCACCATGAAGCTCACTGTCAAACAAATGCATGGTCTGCTAAAGCACAAGGATTCTCCTTATATCAGAGCGGTAATTGTGCCATACCCTCGCTAAAGCTTTACCAATTATTTTTTTGTTGTTATTGGCTTGATTTGGTTGCAACTTCCTGATGTGTGGATATTTATTCAAATACTTCATCGGTTGATCACTCTTGAATTTGAGAAACATTCCCTTGCTAAACAACTTTATATTCTCTTATGTGACTGTATTTACAAGGTCGTTTAATTTGTGGAAGCATTTGTTAATCTAAAAGTGTTTTGGTGTGTAAACATGCATAATTGGGTCTTGAGTTTTAAGGTCACAGGTTGACTTTTGCGGGCCTTAGCTTTAGATCATGTCTTATCAACTTCTTAAGGTCTTGTCCTTATCTTTTCTTGTTTTCACAAATATTAGCTAAGCTTGGAAACATGATGACTGACTTTTATCAAATTTGGGAACTTTTGGTTAGAGTCTATGATTTTGTTACATCTCAGGAAGTATTTTACCATTTTACATGATTTAAACTGCACAAAGGAAACTAAATTTTTTTATGCAACTTGATTCAAGCTGCTCTATCAACTGCAAATTTATGAATGGATATTTTTATATGAATTAAGCTCCACTTATAAGGACTTTTTATCAACTTTGCTGGAGTGTGAACTGCTGAGAAATTACGAGCCTGTTTTTAATTACAAGGTAATGGGCAAAACATTGCCACGTCTGAATTTTAACAACATTTGAAAATCTCTATTTTGATTTACATATCGCACATGATAATGTCCTTGTTTTTCATAGCAGATCTCTGCAAACCAAGGTTGAGGTGTTCTTGTTTCTTTGAGTTGCTCTGACTTTCTCACTCCTACATAAACTGCCCTTGCTTTGCTGAGCAGGTTTCGCAAAATTAAGGTTTGGGGTGTCTTATTTTTGATTCTCACTCCTAGGCTTTTTAATCCTGAATCGATGCTGTCAGCACTTTTTTAATCATGAATCAATACTGCTCGTTATCTTTTAACCCAATTTCTCTTGCTACTACTTTGACTGGTATTGTTACTATTTGCTAATCATGGGAAAACCAGAACTGGCATTCTGTTGCCCCCTTTTATTGACCAGGTGCTGTTATTGTTACCATTTTGGTTCGTTGAAACCATGGATAGAGATTCCTTATTCCACTGCCATCAAAGCTTGGTTCACATTAATCCGCATGTTTACAGTTTTTCTTCTCTTTCTCTGCTTGATTTGCGGAATGTACTGTTTAGCATAGGGACTGCTTTATCTTAGCTTTGTGTTTGAAATGAGGGATTGATATCTCCAAATTTGATTGCAGGTTGGGTTCCTTTACCTGAGATATGCTGGTGACCCAAAGACACTGTGGAATTGGTTTGAACCATATATCAAAGATGATGAGGTACTTCTCTTATCCTTGCTTGAACTACAGTTTAAGTTTCTCTTACCAACCCATGTATAATAACTGGCAACTTGATGCCTTCTGATTCTTGAACGCCTAAGTTGCAACTCAATCTGCTTTTTGAAACATTTTTAGTTTGTGAAAAATGAATGCCCAATAACCATGTTTAAGCTTTCTTCCACATCTTTGTTTTGCAACTGTACTGATCTTAGCAGTTGCTTAGTTACAAGTAGTGTATACATGCCAGTTGTTTAAGGTCGTTGGTGGTGGGTGGGGGAGGGAATTCAACTTCAACACAAACTTATCAGAAGTGTTGATATAGTCTAATCTCCTTTAGAATTGTATTGTTTTAGTTGAAATGATGATTGCAATTGCTGTGCTCTGTATTCTTTGAATTAGAGATCCAGTGAGTGGTCTTTTGTTCAGGGGAACTGTCTAAGAGCACAAGTATGTTACATGCATAGAGATGGACAAACACTTGGATAGCTCTTCTGCAACCCAGTTTAGCCAATGTATAAAAACGTGGTCGAACAGAATGCTGTTCATTTCACCAATTGCTTTTCAGATACATAAATTCAGGAGTTAATGTATGATGATATTTTAGTTGATGGTGAAAACTTCTTGATGAAACTGGTAAAGCGGCTGGAACATTTTCTAGTTCTAATTGCTTGATGAATGTAGGCATTGAGGGGGGATACCAATTGCACAAATAACTGAAGTAGTTGAGGAAATAGGAAATCCTACTTAATAACTAAAATACTGCTCCATATACCAATGTAACACCTGCCCCCAAAAAAAAAAAATTCTGGACTTCTCCTTCAAATTATGTATTTATTTTTTTGGTTTCACATTATGTTCCTAATTAAAGTGTATCAGGATTCCAGCTAGATAGCTACCAAAGATTGTTTAATGCATGGGTTTCGTGAGACAACTTGATTGCTTAAGAGGCTGACCTCTTTGTCAAATTGGTCATGTTTCTTGCCTGTCCTTTAGTTACTGACATGTATCAGTGCAAAAGAGCAGTTCATAATTTATTTTGGCCCCTGTCCTTGTTGAGTAGCTTGCTGAAAAGAGCTCGCTCCCAACATCAAATGACCTTGGGAGAATTTTTTTTGTTTGCATTTGGATTGGTGGGACTGAAATGCTTCCTTTTCTAATATGTGAATTTTCCAGTAGATCCTGCTTTCCAAAATTTGATATTTATATACAAGTACCAATCTTTGACAGTTACCTAGTAGTTTTCTAGCTAATGCCATCTTTCCTTTCACTGCTACTGTTAACTAAATGCTCCTTCATGCGAGATGTTAATCCTTCATGATTTTTTTGACATGATATGCATGTCCTTTTCCATCAGTAGCTTAAGTTTCTCTGTGTAGTGACGTATTAGAGCTATGATATTATATTTCAGGAATTTTCTCCTGGATCTAGTGGAAGGAAGACAACAATAGGCATATATGTGCGTGATTTACTTCTCGGACAGGTCAGGTTGAAACAATATCTAATGCTTTGTATTGTAGTATTTTCATATTCTGTTACTCTTCCTGGTAGGCAAAAAGGGATTGATACCATATGTTTTTCTCTTGCAGTACTACTTTGATACCCTTTTCCCCCGTATTCCTGTTCCTGTCTTGCGGCAGATCACAGCCAATCTTGAGATGATGAAGCTACCCACAAAAATTTCTGGTTCAACAGGGGATGGCAACCGTCATGGATCTGATGATACTGCACGTCGACCACCATCTGTGAAGGCTGCACTTTCAGTCTCTTTTGGTCAGCGTGCTCCTCATCGTGCATCAACTAGGGACTCATCTCCTGTTCGTCGCACGCTACCTCCACCCTCCTATGACAGAACCAGTGATGATCCACGAAGTCATCGCAGCCAGAGTCGTGAATATTCTGATAAAGAATATTCAGACAGGGATCGGGATCAAGATAGGGGTAGAGATAGGGACCGTGATAGGGACAGAGAGAGGGACAGGGTTCGGGATAGAGATCATGATAGAGAAAGAGATCGGGACCGTGGCAGGGACAGTGACAGGAAACAGGAACGTGAGAGGGGTAGAGACCGAAGGTCTGATTACGATAGGAGTTCCAGGTACACTGACAGGGAGAGCAGAAGGGATTATGAACGGAGCAGCCGTGATGGAAGTAGGCGTCATAGAGAAAGTAATTATAGAACCCGGAGTCGGAGCAGGAGCAGAAGTAGAAGCCAAAGCTTGCAAGCTGGCACATCACCATTTGATCAGCATCCAACTCCTCAAAGGGATGGAAGCAAGGATAGGACATCTGCATCTAGCAATCTGGCTAAGCTCAAAGATCTTTATGGTGATCTTGGTGATCAGAAAGGGGATGCTGGCCTGGAAAGGGTTCCTCGGAGGGACAATGATGGTGAAGAAGTTTTTAGACTGGGTGGTTCTACTTGGAGGTAGGTAGTTCAATGAAAGCTGTCACTGTCTGATGTATCAGTAAGGTCTTCAGCCATGCCAAATCACTGATTGAGTCAAGAAAATGGTCACCATTATAAACCTTTCCTCATCTCTATCTAGTCATAGTTCATGTAAGCACGTGTAGTGCATGTGCTTGAGCTGTAGGGGTTCATGTACATGAGCCCCCCCTCCCTATGTTCCATGCGTACAATTGTTTTAGAAAATTTCATATCATGTCTAATTAACTTATTGCATTAAATACGCAAGAGAACTTTCTTTGTCATATCTCGAATCTGTTTTTCTTTTGCTAGTGGTTTCTACGATGTGGGTTGTGATATTCATGTCGATCAGGCACGATTTCTCCTTGCAGATACCACTCCTTGCATCATTGGAAGGGACTTCGTCTTTATGCTAGAGGTTATATGACTAGCAGTTTGGATCCCGTTGCGACCATGGAAATTTTAGAGGAAACTGTAAAAAGCAGACCCAGATTCTCCAGGCTCTAATTGTTTTGTTTTTCTGAGAATGAATATACAGTTTGGTGTAATTCAATAAAAAAACAGCAGACAGCCCTTCATTTAATTTCAAGATTTGAAAGAAAAAATGAAAAACATTAAGAAAAGATAAATGAAAAATATGAATTGGATTAAAAAAAATGTACTTTCAATGTTTTATATATTTTCTAACCTAGTTTGAGCAATTTTTACTGTTGTAATGTATAAAAAGCTAAACTTGAAGCCAAAAACCGGCTAAATTGATGTTTATGCCCTTTTTATAAATTCCACTTTGAGGCAGAGATAATTTTATTTTTTCAAATGAAGTATTGGTTATTAAAGAATTGTTCTGGGTATAATTGTATTTTTCATTTTTGTTTGCATAATTAAATAACCTAATTACTTCCATATAAAAAATAAAACTGGTGGGAAGGGGTGTAGAGGTCTTTTCATTTATTTTTATACAGTAAATTGATAGATATGTGCTTGAGGTAAAAAAAAATTATACCACAGGATCATGGGTCTTTACATCTTTTCACCAAGGTTTTTTTTTTTTTTTTTATATAATTGTTACAAGGTTAAGGGTATTATTGTCTTTTTATACTTATTAAATGTTATCTAAAGTTAAAAAGTTGTTAATATATGTCATGCACTCATCATTGCTTAGGAGACGCTCATACATTTTGAACGACACTTGTGGCGTCTCTTGATAATAAGGCCTGCAGTAAGGCATTAATCAATGCAAGTAAACACACAGCAGGTATCAGCTTTAAAAAATAAATAAATAAATGCATTACGAAGGCAACTACTTGGTAACACCTCTCTACGAAGGAACCTGACGGCATATGGTCGCGCATGAATAAATAGGAAGAGAAGCTCCTTCATGGCTCTCGGACTTATTCAATAAGGATTACATCCTATTAATAGTAATGATAATAATAATAATATTAGTAACTTATCATTTGATATATGATTTATTGGTGATTGAGTTTTTCTATTTTTCTAATGATTCAAGTTACGGGTTTGAAAAGTTGATATAGATAGATTTTTTTAAACTTATTATTTTTTTATTTCATTATTTGATATTTAAAAAAAAAAACAGGCTTTGTGATTTTTTTAAATTTCTTTTCTATCAAGTTATTTCAATCTCATAAACCAAATCACCAATTTTACGATTTAACTTATGTTTTATTGCCTAGGTTACATGTATATCATTTTATATTAGGTTGATTCGAGTAAGGTTTTTTTATTTATTTTTATCTAATTACATATGTTTAAAGATTTTTTTCTGGTTTATCATGGTATCTTTTTATTTAGTTTATTTATTATCGTTTCTAATTTTTTATCCTCCGATGAAAATAAAACGATATTATTAAATCTAATGAGGGCTATAACTTAGTCGTTTATTTGTTTTTTTATTTCTTTGAAACACATTTGCAATATATAGACATTGTTCTTTACAAAAAAAAAAAAAAAATAGAGACCTGTGGCGTAGTATAGATTTCTAGTCTTAATACAAAAACTTACAGTGAAAGAATATAATATTTTCTGCCAAATTCTCCTTCTTCTCTCTCTCTCCTTTTCTTTTTATTTCTTTGCTCTTATACAGAATCAGAGCATTAAGTTAAGAACATTCGTAACTTCACGATATGTTCTCTCTTGCTTTTTTAGCAATCAAGAACAACAACCTGCTTCTTCCCTTCCAAATGGCCAGCAAACTACAACAACATCCTCCCTACTGTCACTTTATAATGCTCATTATTATATCTTCATATTAGACTTGTAAATGCATCAGAAAGATGTTAAATCCATAACACAAACTCGTAGCAAAATCTTCTTCTGTTTCGTTTCTTCTTTTCATTCTCTTGATCTTATAAATCTTAAGAGTTCATTCCTTACATCCACATCGTACTTTCTACTCAGGGGAATAAATTCTCCATGTAAGGCTCATATAACTCGATAGCAGGGGTTTTATCCCTCTGTCTTCACTATTTTATCTCCCTCCCTGGGAATGAAAAACTGTTGGGCCTAATCAATAAATAGTGTTTCTGTTAACATGGGCCCATAGCTAAGATTTGAATTGGGCTTTTCTCTCTTCCTCAAAATGCTATTAACCACCCTAAATTACAATAATAAGTAACTTCTAGCCGTTTCCCAACGACCTTGCCCTATACATTCCTTCTCGTACCTTCCCTTCGTTTAGATTCTACAGAAGTTTGGTTCTTTGCTGCTTTCTTCTTCAGCTTTATCTTGTGTTTCACTGCAAACAAGAGAGAGAGAGAGAGAGAGAGAGAGAGAGAGTTGCTTAAGTTAATAATAACAGAGAAAAAATGGAAGGCAGAGATAACAAGGAGCAAATAGTGGACGTGAGATCAGTTGTTGAAGCTATCTCTACAGCAGATAATAATGACATTAATGTCCCTCTTTATGAAGTTGAAAGTCTCTGTATGCGTTGTCGTGAAAATGTATTTCCACTCTCTTTCTTCCTCAAGTTTCTTTGTTTTCTTTGTGTCTCTTTCATGTTGGTGTTTTAGAAAAATGTTGGATTTTGATTGATTTTAGGTGAATTGTGAGATACCCGTTAACTAGAATTTGATAAAGAAAAATGGGTTTTGGTTATTTTGGTTTGTTATTTGTTAAAGTTTCATGCTTGCCTTTGTTTTTGACACTAGCTAATGTTGTGTGTTTGTTGCTAACAGGGAACCACAAGGTTTTTGTTGACATTAATTCCACATTTTAGAAAGGTATTGTAGTCCTTGTGATTTGCTACCTATAAGGATCAATTCTGGTTTTTGTTTGTGAGGGTTTTGCTTTAGAAGTTCTAGTTTTGGTTGTGTTAATTATTAATGAGCCTAACTTAATTTTGTGCTTGCAGATATTGTTATCTGCCTTTGAATGCCCACATTGTGGTGAGAGGTAGGTGGGCTGGGGGGGATTTTATTTTATTTTATTTTTTGTTGCTGAGGATATACCATTTTAGTTTAAATTTCTAATTTTTTTTTATTCCTTTATTTGTTATTAGGAACAATGAAGTTCAGTTTGCCGGTGAAATTCAGCCGCGCGGGTGTTGTTATTCTTTAGATATCCCATCAGGCGATCAAAAGGTTGTTTTCTTTTGTCTTTCAAGAACAACAAAACCAAAAAATGGTTATGTTTTGGTATAATGTGTAGAAGTTCTAGTTGTACAAGTTTGTTTTCCACTGCTTTGCTGAGCATCATATCAAATTTGAAGAAGATGCACTTTGATAACCGAACAAAATTGTGTGTTTGACAATGCAGATTCTTAATCGACAAGTTGTAAAATCTGAGTCTGCCACGATAAAGGTACCTTTTACTTGATCCTACTTGTTATATTAGGTGTGCATTATTTTTTTTACTTACAATTCCTAGCTTTCTGATATTCTATTGAGCTTATAACTTTATTAAAAGCCAGATTGGTTAACTTCTTTAGCAATTCAAAGCATGTATCTTTCTGATTTTGATCTTGGTCATGGTTTTTTTTCCTTCTCTTCGATACTAGTTCTGTTTCTTTAGTCTGGACAAAATTTTTCATTAGAATTAATGATTATAGTTTGGTTGAGGCCTTAAGTCATAGTGAAGATAAACTGGTATCAACAAGCTTTCTGCAAAATTTATGCCATCCTTTCTTATATTGTGAACAATGCATCATTTTATCCTAAAAACAAACTTCCTACTTTAGGAAATGAAAATAGAATCATGAGAATCTTTCAATAGTAGAATGCTTTCCATCATCCTTCTGCTTTTTTTTCAAGAAAATAATTTAACTGGTGGATGATGCATTGACATCATTTCCTTTCATTCTTTTATCTATCAATTGCAGATTCCTGAATTGGATTTTGAGATTCCTCCAGAGGCACAACGTGGCAGTTTGTCAACAGTATGCTTCAGACCCTAGTTTTCTTTCAGTTTTACTAGTTTTCAGTTTCCATCATCCTTCATTTTGTTGATGGCTTCAGTCTGTTGATATCCGTCTTTCCCCTGGCCTGTTGCTCTGATTTTGTGGAAACTGAAAACTGTTTCTGTGCATGATTAAATTTGGTGAAATCTCTCTGACATTTCTTTTTGTTAAGGGGGAGTGAAAAACAATACCATCAGAAATAAATGTGATGGATTACTAGAGTGAACAGTTTAGAGAAACAGAATGATGACTTTTTAACCTTTTTTTTTTGTCATCTTAAACTTGATGGCTGGTTGGTTCTATTTTTATTTATTTTATTGTTTTGGGAAGTCATATCTTGAATGCTACAAGGAGATAGCCATCTGGATAGTGATTGGTACTTGATCTCCCTTTATTTTCCTTAAATTGTATTATGGAGAAAAATAGAAGATGATTTAGTAGTGCTCGCTCCTCTGAAAGATGTTGGCTAGAACTACATTTGAAATCAAACCTTATGCTGCTTATATTTACTTTCACCAGAAAGATAAGTTCAGTTAGATATTGCAATGAGAGATTTGTCTCTGCATGCCTTTGACAAGATTGTTACTGCTTTCAACTTCAACATAAAACTTCCTTTTACATGTTTGTTGTTCTGAATCTTGATCTCTGACCATGATACCAATTTCAGAAAGGACCATGGCAGTGAATTTGTTGTTCTGAATCTTGATCTCTGACCATGATACCAATTTCAGAAAGGACCATGGCAGTGAAAAATTGTGTGGTGTGAAAGTTTAATGCCATTGGATGGGTGAATTTCTGAATAGTGTTTGCTGTGTTCCTCTGAATTGCTTCTGGTGCATCATGTCAACTTAGAACAACTCATTCACCCCGGATATCATGCTTTTACTTTGACCATGCTTTTTGCTGCATATGTTACTTGAAGATAATGTTTCTGTTATTTCCTGTATGTTCCTAGAGTATTTTATATCTTCCTTTGAATATTTAAACCATCTCTTGTTTGGCATAATTCTTTTAGATTGAAGGGATTTTGGTACGGGCTGCTGATGAATTGCAGGCACTCCAAGAAGAACGCAAGGTGAATGATAACTTTGATATCACTGTTGTTTGATGATGTTTAATCTGCCATTTTCTATTTCCTCAATGTTATTTCTTTGGTTACTAGAAAGTGGATCCAAAGACTGCTGAAGCAATAGACCAGTTCTTGTTGAAATTGAGAGCTTGTGCAGCTGGGGATTCATCATTCAAATTCATCCTGGATGATCCTGCTGGAAACAGCTTCATTGAGAACCTGTAAGAGGCTGTCTTAAACTTGAGCATTTGTTCTCTCCTTTGGTACAGGAACTGTATATATTTTTCTTCTTTGTTCCCTGCTGAGCAATGTAACCCCCCCCCCCCACCCACACACACACACACACAATCTAGAGGTTGATATTTTATTGTGATTTCTCACGGATGATTAAAATCATTTTGCTTTGGCTGGGATCTTGTTTTTCTATCATGTATTATGGCATATTGAACAAACCTTTGGGTGATTCTATTACATTTAAATTAGAATATAACAATATTTGATAAACAGGTTTGCTCCATCCCCTGATCCATCATTGAATATAAAGTTTTATGAGCGAACACCAGAGCAGCAAGTAGCACTGGGCTATCAAGTTGGCCAATCACAAATGGGAGTACCTGATGATGGACCATCATCAGAAGTGACCAGCAATGTTTCTGATCAGATCGCGAAGAGAACCTCATGGATCAGTTGGAGCTGCAGCTGGTCATCGGGCCATTGCTCAAAGTAATAGTGCAGAAATTGCTGAAGCCATATTTCGGTACTCTGCACCGGAAGAGGTAAATGTGATTGTCAATTGCAATCATTAAATATCTTATACGACGAAGGAAATTGTCTCTTATATATCATATTCTTTGACACATCCTTCCTTCTGTCAGGTGATGACTTTCCCATCAACCTGTGGATCTTGTGCCAGCAGTTGTGAGACTCGAATGTTTGTCACCAGTATCCTTGACCGTTGTTCCATTTCTTGTTGTTGATGATTTAGTTCCTTTTATCAATCAACTTGTCTTCTTTGCTGGAAATGTCGTAAGTTTCTAGTTTGAGTTAAGAATATTATAAGACTGTTTAATGGGCCTGCCAAAAGTTTATTGGAAATTTGTTTATGGAGAAGCATGAAAAGAATAATTTAAAGGCCAAGTAGTTTGGCACTGAGGTAACTTAAAGTTTAAGGCGTTGTAGTTCAGCTGGTGGGGAAGGGCAAGGTAATCTGATCTCATTATCTAAACCTGGCGCTTGAATTCATTATGATATCCGTCCTTTTTTCAGGCATTGTCCACCATTTAGTATGTAGGGGTGCTGCTACCATATTATTTTCTTGGCAGGCACTTATCAGTAGCTAATTGTTTCTTCCTTGAAACGTTCACTTTTTGCTATTTGCTGATAGATTTACACTTGTTGAGCTTATTGACAAGAGTTGTCTAAGAGAGCATTGAATGATTATGGTGGACTGTGTTTCCCAACTGTATTTCATGGAATTTTCTGTGTGAGAATAGTAGTCTTGAGGTTAATACCTGGTTTTTAACTGTCTCAAGGAATTGTTTCATTGGTACCTTCTGCAAATTCCCCCGTCACTGACTTATTTTTCCTTCAACATTCTCAATTGCTAAAATAAACTGTAAAGGATTGCAGTTTTGTGAAATTTGACCATATTAGTTGCTGTGTAGAACTCATCTAACAAAATTCAGTTGAATGCTTCCTTTATAAGGATGAACTCGTCGAAAGCATTATGATATGAATTTCGATCCTTAAATGTTAGAGCATATTGCTGGTATAGTGGATGAAGATTGTGGGTCTTAACTTCAAGCAGATATTCCATACTTCCAAGAAGTAATTGTCATGGCATCTACTTGTGATTCCTGTGGTTACCGAAATTCTGAGGTTTGTGCTTTTGTGGTATCATGTTCTTACTTTCTACTCTCTTTTCCATGGAATGATTTTAATAATTATTTACCATGCAGTTGAAGCCCGGTGGTCGAATTCCTGAAAAAGGAAAGACAATCACTTTGTGTGTGAAGAATGCAAATGACCTAAGCCGTGATGTGATAAAGGTTTGCTCTTGTCTTTTATATAATCTTTTTTTTTTTTGTGATACAATAAATTCCCTATTATGCTGGTTTTCTAGTCACAGAATCCCCTTTCAATTTTCCAAGTTTCCCTTGCCAACTCCACTATTTTGGATTGAGGCTTGGCTGAGTTGAGCTGCTATTGTGGAGTAAATTTTAATTCCAATTGTTTATACCTCTCCACTGAAAGGAGCATCTTGAAAGACAAGGAAGAGAGGTGCCAGTGAGGACCATGTGGAAGTGATTCTAGGAGACAAGAAGTTCTTGACCTATGCCCACAATTTTGGGGTGCTAACATTGGGACCATATGGGCAAATAGATGATAATCCTGTTATCAATTTTGTGTTGCCTGCTGTTCCATTAGCTTTGTTCTTGTGGGCAATAGAGGCCTGAAGAGGACATCATGAAACCAATCTAGAGTTAGGGGAGGGTTTTTCATCAAATCTCCTCGTCTGCGTATGGCGTGCATGGCACAAAACATGTTCATGTAGAGGAATGAAACAAACATTTCGCTGTATAGTGTGATCAAAACAAACATTTTTCTGTGCAGTTGATCATTTTTTCTTTGTGTAGTTTCATTTCTAATTTTGCTTTCTTTTTGTGTTTTGCTGCGTGGCTCTGCATATACTGACTGTCCATTGCTGGAAGAGTGTGCTGACTGTCCATTGTTGGAAGAGTGGATGTTACTACTGGTGTCGTCTAAATGGAATCGGATTAATATTTTTATTGTTTGACTTAGAATATTGAGGATACTGCAAGTGTGAAATATACCTAAATACACATTTAAATCAGTTACATGTATTGTCTGCTGGTGATGGAGAAAGTGTAGTCACTGTTTCTTTCTGCCTTTACCTTGCTCAATACTTAGTGTTCTGCAAGATGTTACAAACCACTCTCTAACAGTATTTTGGTTTTATCAGTCAGATACTGCAGGTGTGAAAGTCCCAGAGCTTGACTTGGAGCTGGCTAGTGGGACTTTGGGTGGCATTGTTACAACTGTTGAAGGTCTGGTCACAAAAATTAGTGAAAGTGAGTATTATTATTACATCTCGCACCTGTTTCAGTCATCCTATCATTTTATAAATGCTCTTGTATTTGTTTTTAATTTCTGTAGCAACTTCTTTTCCCCATATATATTGCATCTGACCCAATATTTGTCACTGCTACCTTGGAATAGACCAAGTACCAGCCCAGTCCCCTCCCGGGACATGCATAATGATCCTGTTGTGTTCACATCTTATTGTAATTTTTTTGTTGGTCAGACAACAGACCACAATACCAGTTTGCAATTATTTTTTCAAATTCTATACTATGAGTATCATTTTTGTTCTTACAACATTTGCATCTTATATTATTGCTTGGCATCTCCAGTTAACTAAATGCTGGTTATCACTTTTAGGAAATTTTTACTTTTTTTTTTCAACTCTGCAAATTACTTCAGCTGTGCCCTTAATTCCAGAAAAAGGTTTGAAAGTACTGAAACCATAGGCTTCTTTTTGTGTGAGTCATGCCTTTCCTTCATTTCCTTGAAGCATCTTTCCCCTTATTTGTGCTCTATCTTTCTTACAACTTTTGTCAACTTCAATTGTTTCCTTGTCCACAATAGTAATCTTTTCAACTAAAGAGTGACGTTTACTTAGAAATGGTGAATATTCCTTTCTGGAAAACTGAATGATGTCGAGCCAAAGATAGTAATTTTCCTTCTGTCATGATTTTCTTCTGAATATCCACTCTAGATCATGTTACCACTTAAGTGTGATTTCCTTCTGGACACTGAACACTGACTAAATTAGATCCCAGTTTCATGTTGATTTCCGTTCTTCTAGCCATTTTCCTTAGAACACAGTAAACCCCACCCAAGATTTTCCAAGCTTGCAAGCTGTAACTCTCTTTTTTGGACTGTGCATCTTTTTGGAACTCTTATAAGAACTCATGTATATGTGTGTTAAAATATAATCCTTGGGAGTTCTGTTATCATATGAAAATATTTTCAGGCATTGGTTGGGTGTGGTTTTTCTGTTTTTGTCCTGCTTTATTTATCACATCTTCATTGCAGTATAAGTTTAATTAGTGTCAACTTTTTCTGAAAAGAAAATGACATGTGCTATACGATTTACTATATGGACTTCCATTTTCCAGCTTAAGTTAAGGAAATCATAATATGTATGCTTTACATGTGCAGGTATTGAGAGAATTCATGGATTTACTTTTGGAGATAGCCTTGATGGATCCAAAAAAAGCAAGTGGCAGGACTTTAAATTAAGGTTAAACAAGGTAAAAATGTGGTATATGGTTATCGAAATTGCAATCCAAGTGTAAATTGTACAATCAGTCCAACATGTTTTGGATGATCCTCATTTATTCGAAAATTGCAAATTTCTAGGATCTAGGTTTGGATCATGGCACTGTGATCTTATAGTCCTGCAATTTCATTGTAATCAAGACTATGCATTGGTAATTACTTGGTATATTTTAAGTTTTGACCTTCACCGATAATATTAATGATTTTTTTTTATATGTTTCAGCTTCTAAATGTGGAAGAACCTTGGACTTTGATTCTTGATGATGCATTGGCAAATTCTTTTATAGCCCCAGCTACTGACAATATCAAAGATGACCATCAGTTATCATGTGAGTTCTTTTCCTTGCTGTCTTGGCAGGTTCAATGTCTTACACAAAATTTTGATGATAGGTCTATATGGATGCTTGCTTGCTTCAGAAATACATATATAGATTCCTAGAAATACGTTTGTAGTTTGAAGTGAAAACATTACACGACAAACAATTGAAGAGAGCATTGAAGGAATGTGTTTGAACTAGTATAGTACTCTGGGAACTAACAATTCATTGCATTTTTTATTTTAAAAAAAAAAAACCTTAGCTTTGAAAGGAATGTAATTTGCTTGCGAGGAGCTTATTATGTTTCAAAAGTCACGCTCTGGATTTATTATTCAGATGTAAAACTCAGTGAATTTAGTACTTCAAAGATGGTGCGTGTAATTTGTTTCACTCAGCAGTTTTATGTCTAAACTGATTGTTCATCAAGTCTTCCCGTGTCAAATCACTGCATTTTCCTCTTGATGACTTCATTGTGTATTTTACTATTTTCAGATGAGGAATACGAGAGGTCCTGGGAACAGAATGAGGAGTTGGGATTGAACGATATTGACACTTCTTCAGCTGATGCTGCCTACGACTCAGCACAGACAACGATAAAAGAGAAAACGAGAGAGTAAATTGTTATGTTCAATCGCCATGCCCCTCTCTCTTTCTCTCTCTCTCATCATGGGGAGTAGGAGGAGAGAGGCGATGCTGAGAAGAGTGTTTTTAGAGTCTAAAGTTGTGCAACAATGTGTTAGGACTGCTTGTGGTGTGTACAATTCACAGTTTTCTGAAGGTCGGATACTGTATTATGATATGAACTGTCTGGTTCATTTAAATAAAGTGCTGTTTTTTTGGTTAAATATGGTAAAGCATATGCTTCTATAGAAAACGTACTAGATTTTTGTGGCCTAGCTGTGCATTGGATTTAATATTTTTTTTAACATGCAAAAGAAACATCCAGTGTTCATGTTTTTCTAATAGAAAAAAACTTTTAAATTGTACAGGATTTACCTGATTTACATTTGTTTCGCTTATAAATTTAAAGATAACTTAAATAATTAGTTTGACTTATAAAATTTCAAGTTGGGTTAATTTAACTTATTAAATCTGTGACTTGAATCATGATTTTAAATATAATAAATTAAAATAAATTATAAAATTTAATTTTTAATTATCTTGGTGTTGAAAAATAAAATTATATATATATAAAAATTATCGTGAGCTAACTTGTAAAATTTATGATTCAAGTTATAAGATTGGTATGATTTTATACAAAATAAGTAAAAAAAAATAATTCATGTCAAAATTATGACTTAGATCATGAGATTATAATAACCTTATAAAAAGCAAATTGAAACAAATCATGAAAATCAATTTTCAATAAATTCATTGTTAAAGGATATAATTAAAAAAATCTAAAAATGTGACAATAAAAATATCTTAATTTATTTGGGTTAACCGACAAAATACTTGACTTGAGTCATGAGATGAGAATAATTTCATAGAAAGCAAACCAAAATAAATCATGAAACTAATATTGAATGATGAAACTGAAAAAATATCAAAGAAAAAAAAACTCGAGTCAACTAGGTTAACCTATCAAAGCTGAAACTCGAGTCATGAGACTAAAACATCATAGAAAAAAATTAAAATAAATCATCAAACCTAATTCCTAATCAATTTAATATTAAATGATAAAATTAAAAAAAACAATTAAAAATAAAAATAAAAAACTTGAATCAGTCAGGTTAACCCGTCAAACCCGCAATATTAATCAGAGCTTATTATATAGAAAATAAATCACAAAATTTAATCTCCACTAAATTATATATCAAATTATATATTGAAGAATTAAATTCTATATTGGCAAAGAGATGATGCACGGTAAAAACACAACCGCTTTTATGTTATTTTGTTAATGCTAATGTTCGACAGCTGGTAACCTTCTTGTTCTTTTTTCTTAGCGTCATGAAGTCTTTCAAAGTGCTAGAGAACAAATTGTCGACAGAGAATTTTCCAAGTGCTGCTCTCAGCTACAGTCTCGTGTTCAAAAAATATTTTTATTTTTAAAAATATTTTTTTATAATTTTAAATTATTCTAATGTATTAATGTAAACAATAAATTTTCAAAAATTAAAAAATATTATTTTAATATATTCTAAAAAAACAGGTGTTAAAATAATATGTGTAGCTATCATTATCTTGAATTATTTGTAACACGCGCACTTAACAGCAATATAGCACTGAAAAAGGGTTCCGTTAAATAACGGTTAATGCCTTACAATACACTCAAAACAGACGGCTTGTGCTCACATTCAAGCACTGCATGATATAAAGTCCTACATATTCTACTATAAAAGATAATATAACAAAAAGTCCTACATGTAATCTGCAATCATTCTCCAAGGCAGTGGCATAAAGCCCTTGAAATCCCAGAGCATGTCTTCCAAGCCACCTGCTGCATCTCCTCCTGTAGCATAAGAGATTCTATAAGACAAAATTCATGTATACAGACGTGCAGAGTTCTCTACAATGAAGCCAGTTAAGAGAAAGGAAAGGGGCCTACTCATTGAACATGATGAACACCATATCACTTGCTATTCGCACTTGATTGAATGGTAAATGTGGCGGACAAAAAATAAGGAAGCACGGAAACCAATGGAGCCAAGCATGAGGAAGAAACCATAACAAACGCAAGCCATGTAGCCAAAGAAAAATGAGGTTTGCATGAAGCCGGACATATCCGATCTTGCAAAGTAGTAATACAAGCAATAGCCATAAATGAACAATCCAGTTGATCCACCACAGAGGAAAGACCTGACAAAAACCAAATACATGATAGTGAGTGTGTAGAAAGACGGATCAGGCAATCAGATATCCTTCTAAAACAAGACAATTTGCAGAAAACGTGAGGCAAATTCATGCAATGGGTGATGTAAAGCAAGCTAGGAGACCATTATGTCTGGAAAGTTTGTAACATGACACAAATGATGCCAGATTGACATTATGACCTGGATAGTTCGAGCAATTTAGATAACATCCAACAGTGAGAAAGCATAAAATAAGTAACACAATCTGCTAAAATATCACTACAAGTTAGAAAAGAAAAACAAAGATGAATAATTTTGCAGACAATGATGTAAAATTGAACCAATAACCTTAGAGACATTGATATTTTACAAGTGAACATTATATTGATCAGTAAAACATACCTCCACCACCACTCATGGTCTTCAGCAGCAAGTTGGAAATATGTCAATGCCACTGTTATAAAAGCAGTGACAATCAAGAGAATGATGAAGACAATGAACAAGATGCTGTATATGGTGTAGATCCTGTGACCCCAAACACTGGCAAATATGTAGTAAAGTTCGATATAGATTGCACTGAAAGGTAAGAACCCAGCCATGGCCATCTGAGGAAGTGTTTTCCGATACCAAGGCAACAAAGGAATCTCTCTCGGATATTTAGTGGTGCGGCAAGGAGCCTGAAACTCAGCCTTGCTATTCTTCCCAGCAATCCCACCAAGTACCAGCAATGGTGTTGTTACCAAAGCCCAAATAAGAAATATCACCACTATGGTTCCAAAAGGCAATGCTGCAGTGGCACTATATGTGATTGCAACAGTATTAAGAAAGCTGAACGTGAGGAGCAGAGGTCCGCAAAACAGACCTCCAGTTAACAACAAGTTCCTGACCTGCCACACCAAAATTTCAGAACTGTTTGGCCTAGCATGTCTCAAAGTTGAATGGTAGTTTCTAGAGTAAGAAGTTTTGCAATAAAAGAGGATATAGGATCACAAAAAATTGCAATGATGCCACTGCAAAATGCTTACATCATTATAATAATGACCAATGAACATCAATATCATAGCTCTAATGAATGCTGGCCATGCTAATTTTCACTAAGCCGCAACCAGCATAAAATAGTCAATTGCACTCGTATCAAAGTCTACATAGTTTCATTTGATGTAAATTTATATTCAACTGTAATCTTGAATGCTGAAATCTAACTTGTTGTCTCCTTAAGATCGCCTTTTCAAATGTACTGCAAGCCTTCAGGCAGCAGTACACCATCAATTTTCAAGTACGCTGTTTCAATGCACTTTCTTCTTTCAAAAAGCTTACCTTTCACATCCCAATTGGTTCAGTTATTAAGTGAGAAGAACAATTCAGTTATCAAGTGATAAAAAATTTCACAGAGTAGGTGGTTTTGACCCCCTTCTCCATGCTTAAGCCAATTTCCACTAAGCATTTATAAAAAAATCAACCACATTCTGAAAAACCATTTTCCACGCTTAATTTCTCTCAAAACCAAACACATTCCAAATAAACATTGAGAATTCCAATATGCATGTTACTGAATTTGAATCCGAATACCCTGGGAGACACAGTAATAACAAGTTTCAAGGGCATGCCCAGCAATGACAATGATGTGTGCAGAAGGCAATGAGAAAGGAATTCATGATCACTTACCCAGTTTGTTCCTTCCAGTTGGCAAAAGAAAGAGGCTGCAGTGTAGCCTGCAATTCCAGCTGTGAGGGCATATATGACAACCAGGGCGGTGAAAAGAGCTCCGCGATTGTAAGGATAAAATACACCAACTAGAGCGAGTAAGAAAATGAAAATTGTGCTGGCAAAGTATGCATACATACAAAGTTAGCAGGTTGCTCAGCAACATACAATAATTAAAAAAAAAGGTTTGAGACAGAAACCCCATACGCACAGCTTTGAAGTTAAACTTACAGAGTAAACAGCTGGGTGCCAGAGCCAACTGCTGCCGCGAGTACAGACTTATACTTTGGATATCTAAATACATCACCATGGATGTACTTCCACCCGGTCTCTTCTTGGTCTTCAGCTGATTCCTCATCGTGAGCATACCTGTTGTAAATGGGAGCATCACCATATAAATAAACCAGAAAGCTTAAACAATGTTAGTAGACATGTTCTAACAACATAAATCATTAACATGTTCTTACTTGACAAAATCATTCTTCAGGACTCGCATGAGAATTGTTGCAAGAAAACCAGTCAAGAGGAGAACAGTCACACATGAGTTAATAATTGAGAACCAATGAATTTCCAAGTGATGAGGCAGTGAAGAAGATTGTGAATATTTCTCCATCCTTTTCTCATATGGAATTTCTGTTTCCTTCCATTTAACTGAATACATGAACTCCACATTAACTTCCTTATTTTCAGTCAGCTCCACAACATTTTTCTGATCGGATAGTGCAGTTATCTCAATGACACGATCCTTGTTGTAAAAGATGGTGAAGTGAAGATGCTTAAAGAGGTAATATTTGTATTCGCTAGGGTCATTCTTGCCTTCCTTTTCAACTTTCCCTATGAAACCCCAAATGGGCAAGTCATCGTAGTACATTTGGAAGTAGTAGTCCTTGGAAACTGCTTCTCGGAACTGAGCAACTTGCTCCTTTGTCAGCTTGTTTTTGCAAGCAATTTCAGAGTCTTTGTCATTTAAAAAGTCAAGTTTGTATGGGGCAGTCACTAAACGATCCCCGTTCAACAGTTCACCAAGGGCTTCCTTCTTGTCCTTTGTAGGACCTGTAATAAATAACATCAGCAAACTTCCACAGTAAAACATAGCATTAAAGTAGGAATAATATAAATTGACGCAAACCTGATGAACAGAAAGGAAGATCGAAATACCGGTATGTTTCACTGACAGAAAGAACAAGAAAGAAACAATATCAGACAATTATGACTAAAAAATACTTTAAAAAGTTCATAGTTCAACGGTTAAAATCTCAGTATAAAAACCCAAAAAATTGGGATGATATGAGTACTTATAAGTTTCCTATCTAATTCATACCACCCAACTCACCACCAGCCATGCCTTCTAAATCAAAGCAAATACACATGTAATCTAGAGTGGACTAAGAAAATATAGTTAAATTTTCCAGCATAATTTTGGGTAAGGAAAAGAGTTCTTTCGATTGCTTATAGGATCTAAAACTGAGATCTAATTTTCAGCATTAACAAAGAAATAAGCCCCTAGATAAAATTTTCCACCTCACAAGAAAAAAACAGAAATACAAATCACCTCCTACATCTCTAGACATTATTCTGTTCTTTTACAAACAACCTTCCCTAGCTTGCAGATTTCTCTATTCAACAACTTGCATTCCCGAATCCCACTACACTATCTCCCCAGCACAAAATTAACCAGCTCCTTGTACAAACATTAAGCTGTGTTAAATTTCCAACTTAATTAGTACCTAACCGACATCAACAACATTTTCATGTTCAAGTCCAAGTTCCAATCTTTGATCTTCTTCTTTAGAAAAACAAACCCAGATCCACTTTACCATAAGCTCAGATCCACAACAATTAAAGAAACCAATCCAAAATTTCATTTCTAATCCAAATCCCACGGTCCCCACCATCCCAAATCATCAAAAAGTCACAAACTTGAAGACAACCCACAAAACCGACATCCTTGAGCTAATCAAAACTGCAAAAGACAGAGAATTGGATTACCTGGGATTGTGAAAAGGTCCAACTTTGTTAACATAAAGAGGGACATCATCACCTACTTTGTAACGATTATTAGATGCATCTGATCTAACACGGGTCACATTGCATAGGATCAAAATAGAGACTACCAAACAAGGCACTAGTTTCATCTCCATTTTCGCTCTCTGTAACTCATAAACAGAGCATGGAGAGATAGAGAGAGAGTTATAAAGATGGATACTTTTCAGGCTGTGGCTCGAAGAAGACTTCAAGACGCTAAAACGGTTAACCTTCGTGTCAAAAAGAGGCCTTTCTTTAATTAACAATAACAAGGCGAGTAATTGACTTCTCATTAAGGTCATTTTTTTAATTTAAATTTTAGTTTTAATGATTTTTCTGTTCTTGAAAATTCTCGAACTTGAATTTTTAAGTCTAATTTTTTATCAAAATAATTAAATATTGGTCATCCCAAAAATATCATATTTTTACTTTAATGTTCATCTCTTTTAACTTATTTGGAAATTAATCTTGGTATTTTTGTATTTATTTATTTCAGCACCACTTACAAATTTATAATTCCATTCTTGGTTCGGATATAAAATAATTGTATTAAAAAACACCCTCAACATGTAGTTTTTGTTTTTAATTTTTTTAGTTTTGAAATGATTGTTAGGTAAGTCAAGTTGTAAATCAATTTGTTTTGTTGGATGATCTAAATTTAATCAGGTAAATATTAAAACTAGTTTAAATTAAAAATCAACAAGAATCAAGTCTCGAATTACAAGTTATTTAGGTTAACTTATTAAACTAGATCAATATCAAAACTAGTTTAAAATAAAACATGATTTCAGTTAGGTTTCGAGTCATGAATTTAGTAAGTTAATTTATTAGGTTGAGTTAGTGTTAAAGCTAATTCATATTGAAAATAAACTCAAATCAAGCTCTGAGTTGTGAATTTACAGAATCAACATCAAAACCAGTTCAAATTAAAATCTAGCTCGAGTCATGTTTCAAGTTATAAATTTACTCGATGAACTCGCTAAAGCGGATTTAATAACCATGCATTAAACTGGTGGTACTTGAATTAACGTTAATTATTATTATTAAGAAGAAGAAGCTTGACTTCATTTGGAATAGATCCCAAGTACATGCATAAACTAATTGAAGAGTAGGAATAAAGGAACCCTCCAAATTATGAAGGTGGGGGGATGCTTAAATGCCAAGGATTATAGCTTGACACTCATGAAGCCCTGGATATCAAAATTGTCATGCCATCATCTACTCTGTGGTTAATTCTGAGGTTTCTGCTGTCTTTTTTTGTGGTAAACTGCTTTTACTTTGATCCAACTCTCTTTCCCATTACGTGGTTGAAATTGTTATTTTACCATGCGGTTGAAGAAGCATGGAGGTCAGGTCAAATTCCTGAAAAGGAAAAGAAAACCACTTTGTGTGTTAAGAACGCTAATGACCTAATTAGCCGTTATGTTATGTGATGAAGAGGGTGATGTTATGGGACTGAGTTTTAACATGTTTTTTTTGTTAAAATTTTAAAAAATATATATTTTTCAAATGATTTTTTTTAATGTTTTTAAATAGTTTTAATGTGCTGATATCAAAAATAAATTTTAAAAATTAAAAAATATATATATTATTTTGATATTTTTTCAAATAAAAATTACTTTGAAAAAAAATCACTACTACTCTTAAATACACTTGTCCTAATCTTTCCATATAAATTATAATATTTTCTTCCTTTTGCAATGTAATCAATGTTTCATATTATAATGTAAAGTCATTACAAATTATACCATTAGATTTAAATAAAATAAAGTAAAATTTTAAAATTCAAATTCAACCATGTAATGTAATGGACATTTCACTCAAAAAAAATATTAATTTAATGATTTTTATTGATATTTTTTATTGTTTTAACATCCTAATATAAAAAAAATATGATAAAACATCATTTTAATATTTTTTATTGTTTTATCATCATTTTAAATCTAGATGATAAGGTGAGTCAAATTAAAATTTGGTCAAGCTTAGATAAAATTTAGTTAGATTAACTTTAAGGATTTTTTTTTATTCAAGAAGACACCGTTTTAGGGTTTTTTTTAATTTTGTCTAATTGACATTTAATTTTATCCGATTGACATCATTTAAGATTTTAAAAAAAATTGAAGGTTTTTTTTATTAGATTAGGGTTAATTTATTTACTTGCTACTTAACTCGATAAACTTGGAACCTAATCTTGAACGGAGATCCCAAGTGATAGTTAGTTTGTGGCCGGCATTGTTATTGAAGAGCGGAAGAATTCTAGAGTACTAGGTTAGACTGTTAGGTTTAAATGCAACAACAGAATCGATCAATTCAAAACGAATCCAACAAATTCAAATCCAGCGATTTAGCAAGCATTGATATTTTATTTGCATCCGGTCTTGACCTGATTTGTTACTGCTTACATTGAAATGGACAGGCTACCAACGCCATCCCCTCCTGGACCAGAATGTTGTCTGAGACATAAATAAAAGTTTGCTGTCATGTCCACATCTTACTGCAAATATTTTGTTAATAGACCATGATTTTCTGTTAATGCAAGCACCATAGAAAACTCACCAAGGTTAACCAGTTCAGTTCCAAAAAATTAAGAGATAGTAAATAGATAATTTACAGCTTAGTTTCATCCTCTCGTTTTTGTTCAATCTAGAGATTTTAAGGCAGTGCAAAAACATAATTACTTGCATATTTTTAAAAATTACCGGTTAGGTTTCATCGCCATGCTCAAGTTTTCTAGTTTAACCCCCGAAATAAATGAATGACGGGAAATATATCTTGCTGCTGTAATAAATTGTGGAAATAAGAATGTTCAAAGTGCTGCTACCAGGAACACAAATTCTAAGGCTCCTTACAGTTCTAGAATACATTCAAAACGATGGCTTGTGCTCCCATTTAAGCACCACAAATTCTTATAACAGCATGCTAAGGTCCTATATGTTCCTCTCCTATCAAAAAAGGTTATTACAGAAGTCCTCCATTTGATGTGCGGTCATCCTTCAAAGTAGTGGGATAAAGGCTCCTGCAATCCCAGAAGACATTTTCCCAGCCAACTGTTGCTTCTCCTGTAACATAATGCGAAACGATAGAAGACTAACTTCATCAATACAAATGAGCATAGTTTCCTTCAGTTAAGCCTGCTAAGAGAAAGTAAGGGATCCTACTCACTGAACACAATGAAAACCATATGACTTCCTACTCGCACTTGATTGAGTGGTAAATATGGCGGACAAAGAACAAGGAAGCACGGAAACCAATGCTTCCAAGCATGAGGAAGAAACCATAACAAACGCAGGCCATGTAGCCAAAGAAAAATGAGGTTTGCATGAAGCCGGACATATCTGATCTTGCAAAGTAGTAATACAAGCAATAGCCATAAATGAACAAGCCAGTTGATCCACCACAGAGGAAAGACCTACAAAACACAAAATATATAAAAGTGAGTGTCTAGAAAAATATATATCAGGCAATCACGTATCCTTTTAAAACATGGCATTTTGCAGAAAACACAGCTACAAGAAAAGGAAAAAAGAAGCAAACTAGGAGAGGACTAAATCAATGCCAAAATTACATTATGACTTGGATATTCCAGCAATTTAGATATCAGAAAACATTGAGAAAAAAAGGCAAAATTTAACTCAAAGTTAGAAAAGAACAACATTAAAGAACTCTTTTTTTTTTATGTGAGTGAACCTTGGATATTTTACTGTGCTTATAATAATGGAAAAGCAAATCAGAAGTAGTAACAGTTTATACCCGAACTTCATATGATCTAACAGTAAAACATACCTCCACCACCACTCATGGTCTTCAGCAGCAAGTTGGAAATAAGTCAATGCCACTGTTATAAAAGCAGTGACAATCAAGAGAATGATGAAGACAATGAACAAGATGCTGTATATGGTGTAGATCCTGTGACCCCAAACACTGGCAAATATATAGTAAAGTTCGATATAGATTGCACTGAAAGGTAAGAACCCAGCCATGGCCATCTGAGGAAGTGTTTTCCGATACCAAGGCAACAAAGGAATCTCTCTCGGATATTTAGTGGTGCGGCAAGGAGCCTGAAACTCAGCCTTGCTATTCTTCCCAGCAATCCCACCAAGTACCAGCAATGGTGTTGTTACCAAAGCCCAAATAAGAAATATCACCACTATGGTTCCAAAAGGCAATGCTGCAGTGGCACTATATGTGATTGCAACAGTATTAAGAAAGCTGAACGTGAGGAGCAGAGGTCCGCAAAACAGACCTCCAGTTAACAACAAGTTCCTGACCTGCCACACCAAAATTTCAGAACTGTTTGGCCTGGCATGTCTCAAAAGTTGAATGGTAGTTTCTAGAGTAAAGCTAGAAATTCAGCAATGATACAGATTAGGATCACAAGGAATTCCATCAATGCCAAAGAGAAAAACTTAAATCATCATAATAATGAATAATTAATATCAATATCAAAAGACCAACAAATGCAAACCTAGCTAGTCTTCATAGAAACCACAACCAGATGAAATAATCAATTGTACTTCTATCCATGTCTAGCATTACTCAGTTTCAATGCACCTAAAGTGATACATTTAAATGTGACTCTCTAAGTGTTGATCTTAAGTTTATTGACTTCTCAAAATTACTTTTTAAAAATTTAGTGCAAGGCTTCAGGCAGCGTTAAGCCATCAACTTTCAAGTACACTCTTCTCTTTCTCTAGGACAGGTTTTTTTGCAGCATCAAATGGGTTCAAATATGATACGTAAGGAAAACAATTTACCCAGCATAAGGTGGTTTTCAGCCCCCTTACCCGTGCTTATACCAATTTTCACAAAACACTTATCCCAAAACCAATCAGATCCTAAAAAAAACTGCAATTCCACTATGTATGCGTACTGAATCTGATAACATTAACCTTATAGAAATACACCAATAACAAGTGCTTTGGGCATGCCCGAGAATGATGTGAGCAAGAGGCAGTGAAAAAGGAACCCATGATCACTCACCCAGTTTGTTCCTTCCAGTTGGCAAAAGAAAGAGGCTGCAGTGTAGCCAGCAATCCCAGCCGTAAGGGCATATATGACAACCAATGCGGTGAAAAGAGCTCCGCGATTATAAGGATAAAAGACACCAACTAGAGCGAGTAAGAAAATGAAAAATGTGCTGCAAAGTATGTATATATACAAAGTTAGCAGGTTGCTCAGCAACATACAATAATTAAAAAAAAGGTTTTGAGACAAAAACCCCCCATGCACAGCTTTGAAGGTAAACTTACAGAGTAAACAGCTGGGTGCCAGAGCCAACTGCTGCCGCAAGTACAGACTTATACTTTGGATATCTAAATACATCACCATGGATGTACTTCCACCCGGTCTCTTCTTGGTCTTCAGCTGACTCCTCATCGTGAGCATACCTGTTGTAAATGGGTGCATCACCAAATAAATAAACCAGAAAGCATAAACAATGTTAGTAGACATGTTCTAACAACATAAATCATTAACATGTTCTTACTTGACAAAATCATTCTTCAGGACTCGCATGAGAATTGTTGCAAGAAAACCAGTCAAGAGGAGAACAGTCACACATGAGTTAATAATTGAGAACCAATGAATTTCCAAGTGATGAGGCAGTGAAGAAGATTGTGAATATTTCTCCATCCTTTTCTCATATGGAATTTCTGTTTCCTTCCATTTAACTGAATACATGAACTCCACATTAACTTCCTTATCTTCAGTCAGGTCCACAACATTTTTCGGATCGGATAGTGCAGTTATCTCAATGACACGATCCTTGTTGTAAAAGATGGTGAAGTGAAGATGCTTAAGGAGGTAATATTTGTATTCGCTAGGGTCATTCTTGCCTTCCTTTTCAACTTTCCCTATGAAACCCCAAATGGGCAAGTCATCGTAGTACATTTGGAAGTAGAAGTCCTTGGAAATTGCTTCTCGGAACTGAGCAACTTGCTCCTTTGTCAGCTTGTTTTTGCAAGCAATTTCAGAGTCTTTGTCGTTTAAAAAGTCAAGTTTGTACGGGGCAGTGACTAAACGATCCCCATTCAACAGTTCACCAAGGGCTTCCTTCTTGTCCTTTGCAGGACCTGTAATAAATATCATCAGCAAACTTCCACAGTAAAACATGGCATTAAAGTATGAATAATATAAATTGACACAAACCCGATGAACAGAAAGGCAGATCGAAATACCGGTATGTTTCACTGACAGAAAGAACAAGAAAAAAATAACATTAGATAATCATGACTGAAAAGAAAATCCTTGTGATGCATAATGGAACTGTTAAAATATCAATATAACAACGAAAGATTTAGAATGTCTCGAGTACTAAAGAAGTTTCCAATCTAATTCAAAATAATCCAATTTGCTACTAGCCAAGACTTCTAAACCCAAGCAACATACACAAAACGCACATGAAATTTAGAGTAGAAAAGAGAAAATATCAACATAATTCCAGCATAATTTTGCTTAAGAGTGATAGTTTTCTCATTGCTTAAAAGATCTGAGAATGTAGATCCAAGTTCCGCATCCACAAAATAATTTAAAATCTCTCAAATATCTAAACTTTTCTAGCTCACAAGTGCCAAAAGAAAAAGAAACACCTCCTACATCTCTAGACCAACTCTTATATTAACTACTGCTTCTTGCTTACAATTTTCTCTATTCAAATCAAACAATTTCATTTCCAAAATGCCACTAGACAAATTATATCCTAAGCACACTATGGCCTACTTAATCAACACCTAGTATAACATTAAGCTATATGAGATTTCAACTTAATCAGTAACCAACCCATTTCTTTATCATGCTCAAGTTCCAATGTTTGATCTTCCTTTACAGGAAACCAAATCACGGATCCACTTCCTCACAGCTCAGGTCCACACAAATTAAAGAAACCAGCACAAACAAGAACAAAAAAAAACTAAACATGGGTTCTTTGAAATCAAACCCATTAATGCTAAAATAAAATTCTCCAAAACCCTACTCCACAATTGCAATTCTAACCCAAATCCCACAAACCCCATTTTCTCAAATCATCAAAAAGTCACAAACTTCAAGACACCCCACAAAACCAATAACCTTAAACTAATCTAAACTGCAAGAAGATTGAGAATTAGATTACCTGGGATTGTGAAAAGGTCCAACCTTGTTGACATAGAGAGGGACGTCCTCTCCTACTTTGTAACGATTATCAGATGCATCTGATCTAACAAGGGTCACACTGCATAGGATCAAAATAGAGACTACCAAACAAGGAACTAGTTTCTTCTCCATTTTCTCTCTGTATCTCACAGATGCATCGAGTGAGAGATCAGGCAGGGTTTTAAATTTGGGAACTTCTGAGGGCTGTGCCTTCGTGTCGAAAGACGGCTTCCTTTAATTAACACAGGGAGTGAGATTTTTTTTTCTTTTTATATATATATATTTTTTTTTTCCTGAACAAATTCTCATTCAGGTCGTTTACGGAAATCTCTTTTTTAATAATTTAATAGTTTTTCTTTGAAAAAAAAAGTTTTTTTTAGATTTATGTACTATATAATGGCTAATGTAAAAAAATGATGTTAAAGTGCTCCAAGTGATAAAAATATATTTTAAAAAATAAAAAATATCCACAACTCAATATTATAGAGAAAAAATTAAAAAAAATAATGATTATCAATCCTTAAAAATCAAAATATAAAAAAATGAAATTAGAAAGAAAAAAAATTTATATATATTTTTTCTTGAATAAATTTTCATTCAAGTTGTTTACAAAAATCTCTTTTTTAATAATTTAATAGAATTTTTATTTTTAAAAAATATTTTTTNGATATATATAATAGATAGTTGTCCACGCTTCACTGCAAGTCAAACTAATTTTTTATAATATACAAAAATGATGTTTATGCGTTGTAAGTATATTTTAAAAAACAAACAAAAAATCTACAACTCAACATCATAGAAAAAGAATTTAAAAAAAATACCGATTGCCAATCCTCAAGAATCAAAATATAGAGGTATGAAATTGAAAAGAAAAAGGTCTTAAAAAAAGAAATATCAGCAAAACCAGGTGAGGTCGCTAAAACTCGCAAATAGAATCATATGAGCAGGAGAATTTAATAAAAGGCAAAATAAAAACAAAAATTAAAATTTAATTCTAAAAAGAATCGAATTTTGAAGGATAAAATTAAAAATTAAAAAAACGACCTAAAAAAACTAGACAACTTGGACAAACCTCTTACCTAAATTATGAGATAGGAATAACTTAACTGAAAAGAAAACCGAAGAAAATAATGAAGTTTATTTTTCAAAACAAACAACTTCAAATGATATAATTGAAAAAGAAAACGATGTCAACTCATGTTAACTTTTCAAACTTATAACTCTAATTAGTAACCAAACTGAAAGTACCGCATCTAGAAAGCCACTATTTTAAAACTCAGCTCGATCTAACAGGTTGACCCATGATTTAGGTGACCTATGGCTTAGACCGAGTTGGATTTCAAAAGAAATTAGGGGAGAAGTAGTCTAATGTAAGGCGGTGGTCAACCCATGTCTCGGTTAACTTAGAGCAAATCTAGTCAAAACTCATTGACTATTTTGCTTTTTTCCCTTTCAAAATTGTATTTTTTTTATTTTCTAGTAAAATAAAAAATTTTGGTTGACTTAAGTTAACTCCGATCAATCCACTCGACCTGTGATCTAATATTTATCTCATATTGACTCCCGCGTAGGGCCTAAAAACAATGGGAAAAAATAAGTAGATCAAATTTCAAAAAATCAAATATTGAATGATAAGATAAAAAAATAATTAAAAAATAGCAAATAAGAGAATGAGGACCTCATTCGAAAAAAAAAACAAAGAAGACAACATAAAATCTTGAAATGAAAGATAAAATTTTAAAAAAAATCAAATGAATTCAAAATAAAAATAAAAATATAGATTATTTGACTTAAAAAACATTATAGTAGTTACACTGTACCAAAAGGATTAAAAATCGAGTATGCCCTTGCCTTTATTGTTATGGAAATTAAATATTTACGGGTATTTTAGATATCACACTATGCAAATAAAATGATACAAGACTCCTTTAACTTAAATTTATAATAGCAAATATGTCTTGTGAAAAATATTATATTACTCTTGAATGGATGCTAGAAAACTTAAATAGTTAAAGATAAAATAGTAATTTTACTATGTAAAATACATAGTTAAACACTGAAATCTTTTAACTTTTGTTATAATAATTATCAGATAGACTCAAAATCTATCTCGACTAAAAGCCCAAATCATTAATCATCTTATCAATACTAAAATGGTGTTTTGACTAAAGAAAAATAAACCATATTAGTTTTTAAAATTGAAAAAGAAAATCTAACCTATGACAAGCTCTAAATCGTTAAGTCATCAGATTGATTTGTTAAATTATGTTGGTTTTAATAATTTTGAGTTTTTATTTATAGATATTGATCTTTTATTCTTTTTTATTTTCAAAGCATATCCAATGAAAAAAACCATTCCAAAAGGCTAAATTATCAATATAATAATTTAAATAATTTAATTTAGTCCCTTTTTTTTTTCATGTAGTACTCTAATAGAAAATGACATTTTAACAAGCCATTTGTATTTTATATAAAACAAGAAAAGAGAGAAAATAAGTTTTAAAAAGAAAAAAAAACAGTAAAAAGATTTTCCTTCATTTGACAAAAAGGGATTTTAATAACCCATATGATGATTGAGTTAAAATCATGGAGTATCTACTCAACACAAGTGATTCCCACGTTCATACTTAGAAATTAACAACAAGCTAGCCATTTCCTTCTAACGTGAATCCAATCAACTATTATGAGTTTGAATCCATAATTGGAGGTTGGGATAGATCTCTCCCTCTCTCCTCTCTCTCCCTCTCCCTCTCTCCCTCTCTCTCTCTCCCTCTCTCCCTCTCTCTCTCTCTCTCTCTCTCTCTCTCTCTCTCTCTCTCTCTCCCTCTCTCCCTCTCTCTCTCTCTCTCTCTCTCTCTCTCTCTCTCTCTCTCTCTCTCTAAGCAAGTATAGATCTCATTCTGGTTGTCAGTATATGCATAAAGTATTTGAAGAGTGAGAATTAAGGGACAATGCTCCTAATTGTAAAGGTGTATGGATGCTTGGAGGCAAAGGATTCACCGATGAACAAACCTAGATGTCAACCAAAAGGCCAAGAAGGCTTGAAGGGAGGCCAGATTCATTTTTATTCTTTGTTTTTAATGCATTTTCTAACATGGTTTTTTTTTTAATTATTATTATTATTATTAAGTGAAATAAAAGATTCATTAGCTACTAGTTTGGTGGATTTGATCCCTCACAGGGAACAGGCATCTACTTATATAATAAAATTTTACTTCGATTTTTCTGTTGAGACGTGGGCTCGTAGACAGCCGCTAGATTTTTTAATCACCAGCTGATTGGATGCCATGAACAAATCGATAAATATTGGTTTAGAAGCTTGTGTTGGGTTACGTTTTGCGTCGGATTAAATTTTTTTTCGAACGTAATGAAAAATATATTTTTTATATATTTTATGAAAGATTATTTAATATTATATTAAACTCAGTGGAATAGATCAATTTTGAAATTTTATTACTCGAATCTTTGCTAATCCCAAGCTTAAAATTAAATAGTAAGGTAGTTATTTCGACATGACTCGGTCGACTTGACTTGTTAAAAAAAATCTGGATGATTGTTAAAAAATATGGGGATAAAATGAGAAAAAAGGAAAACATTAAAAGAAAAAAACCTCTCTCTCGACTCTTTATCTAACTCGAATTTAAAATTAAACATGTGGGATTTGTTCTCATATGACCTAATTGATTTGGTTTAAATGCAATCTAAATAACCAATTAAAAAAGTTTAAGGATGAAATTGAGATGAAACAAAATATGAAATTAGAAAAAAAAAACTATACCTAACTTTACTTAGCTCAAGTTTTAAATTAAATGTGTGAGATTTGTTATAACATGATTCTGTCAACTTGTTCGGCCCAAAAAAAATCTTAATGGTCAATTAAAAAGTATAAAGACAAGATTGAAGAAAAAGGATGAAATTAAAATAAAATGAAAAAGAAAATGAAAAAAAGCCTCCTAAGTTTTTTAGTTTGCAGTATGATACCTTCACCTTCATTCTCTAATACTTTTGTAGTCAATTAATTAATTAAGAAATACTTTGAAAGGCATGGTTTCCCCAAGCCATTGTTCAATTAGAGATAAATCATTGTGGATTGTCCTAGTAATTTATTTTTTTAATTTTTTAATTACATTTTTATAAGCTCAAATTGATAATTCTTTATATTAACCTTGTCCAATTTGCTTTTTTTTTTTTCAAAACAGTCCCTCTAATCATTATTTATTTTTATAAAAATAAAATCCTGATGATATCTTGTTTATCCATTCTTTATTATTTTATAAAAATTTCATGGAGCTTACAAATCTAGCCAAACAAAAAATTTCAAGAAATTAAGGTATATTATTTTGAGATAATTCATTCATATAACATCATATATCTATTATGAAATTTTCTTTTCTTTTTTTATTTTAATATCTTGATTTTTATGCTAAAACCAGGAAATATTTTTTAAAATAAAGAAAATAAAAAAGAAAAATCTTATAGCTAATATTTTAAAATTAGTATACCTGTTTAAATTCACTTAACTTTTACCTTATTTATCTACCCATTTAAATTTTTTAACCAATTCCAATGAAATTTACAATTTGTCGTGTCAAGACTTAATCGAAAATAAATCAAGTTAGAGATTAAATTATATTCCATGTAAAATATGATAATAAAATCTCTCAATGTAGGAACTAAATGATAACGAAGGTATAATGTATAAGAGAATGATATTAAAATAAAAATAATAAATGAACCTTTATAAAAAGAGAGAGTAGAGGGATGTAAGAAAAACATTAAACTTTTAATAAAATGATGAAAACTCTATTATTTTTATACCAAAGTTTCGTCTAATAATTAAAATCTAATCGGTTTAATATTTAAACTAAATTAAATAAGATTTTTTTTTACATAGATTTAAAGGCAACACATCACATCATTTTTGGGGCGTGTACAATTTATTTATTTATTTATTTATTTTATGAAAAATATCAGTGTGTTTTTTTTGTCGGTGGTAAATTAATTATTTTCATAAGATACATATGGACAAGATAGGTCCACATGCTATATTGACCCAATGTTGACAGTATGCATGCAAACAAGCCCAATAACAAGGGAGTTCACATGAAAATTATATAACAGCCCAGTCATTGTTTTAGTACTGAAGAGAAGAGATAATACATTTTCTTGTATTTTCTATTTTAATAATATATAAATTCATTTCAGAGATATATTTATTTTATACCCCCTTTATTTTTCAACTAAAAACATTCTATCTCTATTGTCTTTATTTTTTATACCAGGACAGTGAATAAACACAATCTTTACATGGTTGTGAGAGTGGAGAGTCTCAACATAACTTTGACCCGTTTGTTTGCTGGAAAGTAGTTTTTTTTTTAAAGTGAATTCCGGAAAAGTGAATTATTTTTTTATATTTGGTAATGTAATGAAAAATAATTTGAAAAACACTTTTCAGTGTTTGGTTATGTTTTGGAAAATGAACTGAAAAATAACTTATTAATGTTGTATTTTTTTAAGTTTATTAAAATAACGAGAAACAAATATTACAAGTTAAAAAGTTGAATAAGAATGAAATTGGAAAAAAAATATAATTTCATAAATTATCTCAAATAAAATAAATAATAATCAAAATAATAGAGATCAAATCTAAAAAATAAAAAAAATTGAAAGATGAAGAAATTAAAATCATAACAATTAACATTTCATAAATTATTTGAAATAAAACAAGTAACAATCAAAAGAACGAAAACCAACTTTGATAAATAAAAAATTTCAATTAAAAAATGATAAGAGAAAAGCAAATAATAATTATAAAAATGAGGACTAAAGTTAATATAAAAATTAAATTCTAAGGGATGAAATTGAAAAACAAATATTCAAAACAATATATATATATAACAATTAAAAGTTTGAGGACCAAATTTGATATAATCAGTAAATAATATGACATTTTTAAATTTTTCACAACTTCAGGAAAGTGTTTTCTATCCAAAATAAAAGGAAAATAATTTCCTGGAAACCAATTTAATTTTTCTTTGACTGGAAAGTATTTTTCATTAACCAACTTTTATAATAGCAAACAAATAAAGAAAATTTGGAAAATGATTTCTCGAAAATCAATTTTCAAGAAACAAACACACCCTTTATATGTATTTATTTCTTCTCTCTTTTATAATCTATTATTTATTTTCTTATCTTATTTTTTTTCCTTTTATTTTCTCCCGATTTTATTTATGTTCATGATTTTGCAATGCTTACTTTATCTTTTTCACTCGATTTTCTCACCAAAATGAATGAAAACAATTTTAGAATATTAGAATAATCATATAAATGTATTTTTTTAATTTAGAAAAATCATTAAAATAAAAGGAGTTAAAAATGAGTTATAACAACAGCCGTGAACCTAGGTTACCATAAAAATTTATTGAAGATGAATTTGCACATAAAAAGTCAATATATTTAGGCATGTTAATAATTATGAAGAGGACAAACCTTCTGGAAGGAAACTGGCACTGTTAGCAATCTTTAATGATGCTAAATTCCCCCACTTTGTCCAAAATTTATTTTCTATGAGAAAAGTCTTGCCCAAATTTGATTTTTTTATGCTGCTAGTTGCTTCAAGAACTTGCTCTCCTGCTCTATAAATAAATAATCCAAAGCCCAGAAGAATTTCAAGAGGCATAAACTGTGACATCCAATATTATTCAATAATTAATAAACACAGCAACTCCAAGAATCTATCTTTCTTTTAGAGCATTTTAGAGATGGAAAAGGCACGAACGGTTGGTATCGGCATGGATTACTCTTCCACAAGCAAAGCAGCGCTGCGTTGGGCGGCTGAGAATTTGATAGGTGAAGGCGACCGAATTATTCTGATCCAAGTTCAGCCTCCTAACGCTGATCATACCAGGAAGCAGCTTTTTGAGGGCACTGGATCACGTATGTATTTTCCCTTCTTACTGCCTGTTCTTGCCCTGAGAACTCAGGGCTAGCTGTTGCATGAATCCATGGATTTAATTTATAATCTGTTAAGTTATTTACGAAGCTAATATTTTTTTTACGGGTTTTCAGCCTTAGTGCCACTCGCGGAATTCAGGGAGATCAATTTTTCAAAGCAATACGGGCTTACTTACGATCCTGAAGTTCTTGATATTCTTGATACAGTTTCAAGGACCAAGGGGGTATGTATGCATGCATGATCCTAGTTTTGATCTATAATTTTCTGTATAATCTGCTCTTTTATTGGTGCCAAAATGATATATTTATTTATGTTTTTGGTGATTAAATGTGTGGTTAGCAGGCTGAAGTGGCGGCGAAGGTCTACTGGGGAGATCCAAGGGAGAAGATAGTTGATGCTGTGGAAGATCTTGAGTTGGATTCTCTTGTTATGGGAAGTAGGGGTTTAGGTGCTATCAAAAGGTATTTTTCTTGTCAATCAAATCTAAGTGCCCTTATCTGAATTTTTTTTTTCATTTTTCATTTCCGTTTATCTCCCATTTTTAAACTGTATTTTTTTTAAAAAAACATCAAATTCCAACTTGTTCATTTATTTCATGTGTATATTCATGATGTTTTTCTGTTAAGAAAAATCATTTTAATCCCTAGTTTTTTCCCTGTACCAAACAAAAATTTGGCATGAATTATGAGTTAGATGAATGAATCTGAGTTGACATAAAAATTAATTTAAAATGATATAATTTTAAATAAATATTTAAAAAGTAAAACAATGGGTTGTAAGTTTTTTTAAATGTCAAATCAAGTTAACCAAATTAATTTTCTACTATATTTAATTTAAAATCCGGTTCCAATCAAATCCCAATCTGTTCCTATTCGGGTGGTGAAGAAGTTGGAGTGTTTCTAGTTTTGATCAAGTTACCAAAAACTCCGACTAAAATTTGACCGAATATTACAATACTTATAGTTTTAAAATCTAATTTAGCTTCAGGATGGAATTTGAATTGAAGAAAAAATAGAAAAAAAATTCGGTATTATCTAGCTAATCTGGTAAGACCTGGTTAAAAACTCGGTAGCAACTCGTCGATTTTCTTTTACTAAAATAATATTATTTTAATTTTAAAAATTAACCCGAATAATCTATTCAAAAATCAAAACCTGAATTTTAAACCGTATTGGATCTAAAAATTATAATAATAGTAGATTATGTATCATTTTTATTCTTAATGCTGAAAAGTGAAAGTCTTCGAAGACATTATTATTCTTTAAGATGCTGAAAAGTAAAAGTATTCGGAGATATTATTATTTTTAATACATTTTTGTATTTAAAAATTATTTTAAAAATAATAATTGTTTTTTCATTCATTTTCTACTATGCTGATGGCAGGGTGTTGCTTGGGAGTGTTAGCAACTACGTGGTGACAAATGCTCCATGTCCAGTCACTGTAGTTAAGGGGTCCAAACCTTAATGTCCTCAAGAGTCTAGCTTGTGTCGCAACACGGGATTGCTGACGATATCACGAGGCTCAATGTGTGTATTTTCATGTGTAGAATACAGTATTTTTTTTATTACCGTGACGTTGGTATTTGGTAAGAGTAGATACAAGATACGAGTGCTGGTGTGATAAAAGTGTGACAAGGATATCAATGATTTGCTTCCAATTTGAGCTTATCTCTATTTATTTATTTTTTAATTATTGTATTTGAAAGTCCACTGAATTATTTTTTAAATGGAAGTCTTCATGTATATTTTAACTAATTCATTAAAATTTTAAAATTAACAATTATATAAGTTTTTAATAATTCTAATGTTTGTGGCTCTCAAATTGGTAATTTTTTAAAAATAAATTCAGAATTAACAAATTAAATTATATTTTTTAAAATTAAAAACACTAAATTTTAACTAATTTAATTAGGTCAAGTAGATAAGATAAAACTCTCAATAATATATTTTATTCATAGAATTTGATCTCGAGATTTTATTTAAAAATACAATCATGCAACCATTTGAACGTTCACTGTTGGTTGACATTAATACACACGCGTGTGCATATATATAAAGCGTGTCCTTTTGTTATTGGGCTAGGGCATATTGATACGCTCCACGTCCATGTCCTGCTTGGACTGGAGATCTTCGATTTTAATTCATAAATTTGTGGTGGAGACCTGCTTCAATTATGTGAGGCGGCTAATGATATTCTCGTGTAGTCGTTTACTCGTTTTAATTCGGAAAAAAATCTAAACACAAATCGCAATTGGGTGCCCAAACTATATAATTTCTTATTTGGATCATCAAAGTATCATACATTTCTCAATTGGGTCCTTCCATCCAAGGGAATATTAATTAGTATTCAACATTAGAACCTGATTAAGTAATCTCTGATACATTGAAAATGAAATTAACCAATTTTAAAAGGTTATTTGTTGGGGGATGAAAATGGAGTTACCCTCTTAATTCCCTTTCTCTCTGAAAAAGATGTTTAGGCAGGTGTAATGTTTTCAAAGAAATAAGAAAAATCTGAAACACATGTCATTGATTTAACTAAATTCAATAAGTTGATTAATTTAATAATATAATTTTAAAAAGATATTGATAGTAAATAAAGTAAATAAAAAAAGCAATAATTAACTAAGAAAAATGACTAGCCAACATCATACATGTGAGGAGAAAAAAGAAAAGCATATTAGTGACTTACTAGTACTCCATCGTCGACACTACTTGATCACTCAGAAAGAGCTCACCGAAGTGATTTTAATGTCATTATGAAATGCTGCATGACAACACCAAAAGAGATCGTATACGCCTTCAAAGCAATAACGCGAAAAGCAAATCAAATAAAATATCATTAATTGAGCATCTCATTAATACTTTTCATCAATTAATTTGATTTAGTTCAAAAACAAATTTTTTTTTAAAAAAGCTAAATTTAACAAAAAAAACAACAAATAAAAAGATAATTTGAGTTATTTTTTAATTTTTTTGAAAAATCATATAAAAAAGTCAATCTTCAATTAAATAAATAAAACTAAAAAATCACGAGTTAAAAAAAACAAAATAATTTAATATTAAAGGATAAAGTAAAAAAAAACCATGTTCGAATCTTAAATCTAAGTTAATTTTTTAAATTTACAACATGTGAAATTTAAGACTGAAACACAATTAAAAAAAACTCAATTCTTAAAAAACAAATTAACTTGTTTGATTGAAGAGATATAATCAAATACATAAAATAAATTTCTATTCTTTCAAATATAAAATACAGATAAATTTATCGTTTCTATCTGTATCTTTTTTTAGTTAGAATTTTTTATTTTCCTTTTAAGCTTGCCATTTAATGTCCCCTGCAACACCGTGGAATCTTGGAGTTACAAATCTTAAAGAGATAGTGATTAGATATAGTACTGGAAAATTGACAGCCTTATGCTGTGACTTTGATCAATTGGTTTTTAATATAAAAATAATATTAAAATGTTTGATATAATTTTTTTAACTATAAATATTAACTTAACTGATATGACCTGATTAATAATAAATTTAAAAATAATTTAGACAATCACTAAAAATATAATATAATTTTTTAAAAAATCAAGATAATATATTTTTTTTAAAAAATACTGAAACGATAATATGTTACCTGTCAAATATGTTAGATCGACTCGGATCAAATCGGGTTAACCTGTCAAATATGTTACCTGGATCATAAAACCCTGATAATCCAATAAAAAAATAATAAAAATAAAATTATTAAACTCAATTCTCAATTAACTAAATAATAAATAATGAAATTAAAATAAAATTCAAATAAAAAAATAAAGCGAGTCAACCCGGATTAACCGTCCAAACATGGATCATAATACCAGGATAACCCCATAGAAAGTAAATCGAAACAAATTATGAAACTCAATTTCTAAAATTAATTAAATATCAAAGGATAAAATTAAAAAAAATCACTTGAAAAAGGACAAAAAAAAATACACTCGAATCAACTGACCAAACAATAAGGTTATGAGACTGAAATAACCTCATAGAAAACAAACCAAAATAAATTATAAAACATAATTCTCAATCAAACAAATATTAAATGATAAAATTAAAAAATAAATTCAACTAAAAAAAGACAAAAAAACCTCCGGCCAATCGGCCTAACCCGTGACCCGGGTTATAACATTGTGATAACATCATAGAAAGCAAATAAAAAAATAAGGCTCAATTCCGAATCAATCCAATATTGAAGGATTAAAATGAATAAATAAATAAATAAACCAGAGTCAACTCGGGTTGACTTACAAAACCTTGATTAAGAAACTGGAATAACTCCATAAAACGTAAATAAGAAAAATCAGAAAGTTAAATTCTCAATAAATCCAATGTTGAAGGATAAAATAAAATAAAAATACTCAATTTAAAAAAGGATAAAAAAACCTGAGTTAACATGGCTAACCCGCAAAACTCGGAAGTCGAGTTATGAGACCATGATAACCGCATAAAAAATAAATAAAAATAATAATTATGAAACCCAATTCATTGAAGGATGAAATTGAAAAAGTAATTCAACTAAAAAAATGACAAAAACACTCGGTGAATCGACCTAATCCGTGACTCGGGTTATAAGATCATGATAACCCTATAAAAAACAAATAAAAAAAATTATAAGGCTCAATTTCCAAGCAACCCAATGTTGAAGGATTAAAGTAAAAAATATAAATAAATAAATACAAAAAAAACGAGTCAACTAGGGTTAAACTGCCAAACCTGGATCAAGAGACCAAGATAACTCCATAGAAAGCAAATAAGAAGAATTATAAAGTCAAATTTTCAATAAATCAAATATTGAAGAATAAAATAAAAAAATAACTACTCAATTTAAAAAAAGAGAAAAAAAATACCCGAGTTAACACGGCTAACCCATAAAACTCGAAAGTCGAGTCATGAGACCATGATAACTCCATAAAAAATAAATAAAAAATAATTATAAAACCCAATTCCCTATCAACTTAATGTTGAAGAATGAAATTGATAAAAATAACAATTAAAAATTGTCAAAAATAACTTGAGTTAACACAGCTAACCAGCAAAACTTGTGTTGTGAGACCAGAAAACTCTATAGAAAACAAATCAAAGTAAATTATAAGTTTAATACCCAATAAATCCAATGTAAAGGATAAAATTAAAAAACATTCTCACAAATATAAGGACCAAAATGAAAAAAAAAACTTGGCTTTTCACCTCTGGTCACTACAATGAAAAATCAAGTTCTTTTAGTTCTTTTTTATTTAATAATAATAATAAAAAGAACAACAATAACAACAACTAATAATTTATTCATTCTACAAAACTCACAATACACTGGGTAAAGATAAACATGAAAATTAAGGCAAATGACTATTGTTTTTCATTATACAATATGATTTTGTTTGATATTGTTATATATGTTATACTTTTCAAAAATATTTTTAACTTGTATCAAAATATATTTTTTAAATTTTTTTTATTTTTAATATTAATACATTAAAATTATAAAAAATATTAATTCATGTTTTTTTAATTTAAAAACACTTTTAAATTGCACTCGAATACACGCACCAGAAAAAAAAAACACCTTAAAAGCTCTATCTTGAGTTTGTGCAAAGCACTTACGAGGTGATCAAGTCCTATTAACCTCCAATACTTGCATGATTTCTTTCATTAAATATTTCAAGGCACTACTACTGTTCATGTTGTTCATATATGTCCCTGAGCGATGCTTGCTGTCCAAAAAGAACACAGCTTTCCATCACTAACGATCTGGATTCAAGCTCGGAACTCCAAGTTCATTGCAAGCCAAGAAATTATGATCTTGGCTTAAAATCCCTCTCTCCTCATTGTAGCTGGTCATTTGATTATTGTTTTTAGATTAATGATGGTGTTTGAACCAGTTTTTGCGCATCTTAATTAATTTTATAGGCATTAAAGCTAACGGTCATGTAAACCTCCAATAACTTTGAAATTTATAAAATTCAAATTGATAATTTCTAAAAAGCAAACTCAAAACTTGATTAATTAAATTAGAACCCCCGCTGATCATTTGATTTTTTAAAACTCAAAACTTGTTTAATTAAAAGTCAAAACTTGATTAAACTCTTAGTTCATTGCAAGCCAAGAAATTAAGATTGAAATTTCAAGGGATTGGTTAATTATGTTTTGTGTTAGGCTTATGAAACAAGCTCAATTAGACATTAAAGATATTTTTCAGTAAGTTTTTTTTTCCTAATCATGTACTTTAAATTTCATTGTGAAATATGTATTGAATTTAATTTTGATATATGAAATTAAATTCACTCGAGAATACTACTTAATTGTAAAATAAAACCTTGAAAGCTTAAGAGGGATATATATTATTATCATATAATAAGTAGAATTTTAACAAATTCCAGGAATAGAAAATATTGCAACTTGAAAAATATTATTCGCGTTTTCAAATCAAAAGTATTAAAATAATGCTTTTGGTTCGCAACGCGAATATAATCACAATAAGGCTCTACTCTTTTGGGAGATAATTGATGAAGTGAGAAAAATCTTTAGCAAACACCATTCATCTTCTTCTTTTCCATGACAAACTTCCTCCAAATTGTAGTTATCTCCCTCTGTGTCTGTAGAGCAGTTTTCTTCACAACCACAGCACCATGCTGCTCATTATCACCATCACCAGAAATCGAAATCCTAGCACAAACTTTGCATGGTACGGTCTCAAGCTCATGCATAACTTTCTGGATATCATTGACAAGCCGTTCGGCTAGTGTTCGTGAGAAGTCTTCTCGTATAACGACGCGCAACACTGTAATATGCTGAGCATCAGGAGGCATGGTGTATGCTGGCACAATCCAACCAAACCGCCTTAGCATGTCGGATACCTCAAACTCGTTGTGGGTGCTATTGTCCTTCAAAGAAAAGGCTACCAATGGTACTCCAATGTCTTTAGAGATAATGTCGAACCTGCATGTCAGCTCCAATCCTTCTTTGAGCACTAGCATGTTGTCTCTGCAATTCTCCATAACATTCTTGTATCCCTGATGAAAAAAAGATTAATAATTTTGGTGTCTCAAAACTAGCTAATTTCTCATGTTCATAGATGTTGAAACCTACCTCATAACCCAAACGAATCAGTTGATAGTACTGGGCAATGACTTGACTAGAACCTGCAACAACAAGAGGCAAGATTTAGCTTATCCATGTAAGATATAGGGTAAGCTAGGTAGGTAGAAAACTGTTAAGAGAAAGCTATTTTGAGCTTGGAAATAACCTTTAGAGAAGTTAAGGGTGAAGGTGGGCTGATCAGCTCCGAGATAATTGATATGGAAGATAAGCTCTTCAGGCAAGTCCTCTTTGCTCCTCCAAATGACCCAACCAATTCCAGCATAAACTAGTCCATATTTGTGTCCACTAACATTGATGCTCTTCACCAATGGCAACCGAAAATCCCATTCAAGATCAGGGTATATGAATGGTGCTATGAATCCTCCACTTGCTGCGTCCACATGGATTGGTGTATCCCATCTGCAAAATAGTGAAATTCTTGTTGGATTTAGTGTAACGTACATGTAAGATTAATGTAATGTCGAGAGAGAGAGAGAGATCATACCCAGTTTCCTTGTTCTTCTTGGTCAATAGATCATTCAAGAGCTTGACATCTTCAAACTCTCCATTGAGAGTGGAGCCAAGGATAGCAGCAACACAGATTGTGTTCTCATCCACCATTTCCACCGCCTTTTCAGGGTCCATCACATAATAGCCTTCTCTTAGCTTCACTTCTTTCAACTCCACTTCAAAATACCTTGCAAATTTCTCCCAGCAAACCTTTAATTCATGCAAAGGGGTCAACAAATTCTCAGCTATACTAGCAATGATCACATTTGAATTATTGAAAAAGAAGCATAGTACTAATCTAAATTTATTACCTGAACATTGGCCCCGGTGACGATGTTGGGCTGATCACAGGGCTTTCCCTCAGCTTTTCTCTTGTTCTGCCATTTTCTTTTGAATGCTAAACCTGCCAACATGATTGCCTCTGAGGATCCTACAGTTCCTACTCCAACTGCAGTCTCTGATTCTCCAAGTGGGGCATTAAAGAGATGTGCTATCATGTTAACACATCGATTCTGCTTGTATAGGAATTAGAAGATGAGCTCCACGAGCTTTAATATTAAATGTTCGTTATTTAAAAGATGATTGTAATTCAGATTTAAATTAATTACTTTTTGAGTTAATTGGGACTGATTTGTTTTCTCATTAATAAGACCATATGAAGAATAAGGCAAAATTATATGAGAAGCTTTATTGTTTTAAGAAGGGAATTATGTGGTTAAATTATTTTGATAATTTTCTAAATTGATTTTTTTTTTTGGAAAAAGACATATTTGTCTCCAAAAAATCCCATTATTCTTGCTGGCTCTCCAAACCAAAAGCAATTCCCAATTAGATCCCTCTTCTATCAAACATCACCCAATTAAAACGGCCTCGTTTCTTAAGATTTAAAGGCAAAAAATTTAAGGGGAGGGTTAATCGGGTAAGGTCTCATCGATTAGGGGATCCAATTGGGAATTTGTTTTTGTTTGGAGACATTGTTGAGAGTTGCATGATAGTTGGGGGATAAATAATTAAATGTGTTCTTTGCTCTAATTTTTTATTTGAATGTAATGATAATATTGTATATGAAATCTATCTCCTTAAAATAATTGAATTATTTTTAACAATGATTTCTTAATAATTTTGGTGCATTTATCTATAATGTGATCTTTCTAGCTTTTTAATTGATTTTTTTATATATATTTTAAAAAATACTGATATTTCAAGAGAAATTATCATAGAAGATTAAAGAGAGTTTGTGGTCCAAAATGTGTATCGGGATTCCATAACTTTTTACTGACTGTGAATATGATTTATTAATAAAAACAAATTCCAATATTATTACCAATCTCTGCTCTAAATTCTTTTAATATCAAAGCTATTAAATCTGTTTGGGCCATGGTTTGACTCACATGTTAGATATATAAATTAAGTAAATTTAAAATAATGTTGTTTCATGATTTTTCTTAACTCCTTTATTTTTGAGTTTTAAAAATATTTTTAAAAAATATTGATTTATATATATATATATATATTTTTTTTTGTTTTAAATTATTTAATTTTTTATATTTTTAAATTGTTCAAATATATTAATATCAAAAATAATTTTTTAAAATAAAACAAATATTATTTTAATATATTTTTAAATAATAATAAATACTTTAAAAAACAATCTCGTTATTTAGCTTTGGACACACCGAAATTATAGAGATTAAAGCTGAAATCTCGGATAAACAACACCTAGTCTTAGGAAAAAAGCACCAAGCAAACCTAATGATGACCCAATCAAACCTCAACCTGCCTAAAAATCGGCCTTCTTTCGGTTTTCCATTTTATCCTACTTTCCCTCTAGGCCAGCAACAACAATATATATATATATATATTAGGATTATATCAATATATAATATTAATTACACCATATATAGATATGTGATGGTTTTTTGTTTTTTAGATTTAAATCCCATATATAACATCATATCATTCAATGAGTAAAAAACTGACATATTTATTACATTAAAATAGCATTTAATAATTATATCAGCAAAAGAAAAAAAAACAATTAATTATTTAAAAAGAGAAAAACTTACTTCAAATTAAACTGTTTAAAAAACAGATCTATCTCTGTTTCTCTGGCCTAATATCCTTTTGTTTCTTCTTGTACATATCACTTTTATCCCGATCGAGACATTAACTAGACGTAATATAAAGTTTTTGATATATTTTTTTTTTATTTAGTCAAAATCTTTGTATAACAATGATCTGAATAGTGCTGGCTAGGAAACTATCATGGCTGTCACACCTCCATGCATCACTTAATTCATGAGAAGATATTACAGATCCAAAGAGCTGAAACAAGTTTTTGATCTAAATGAAATATCCATTTTAGAATTAATTCATGCATGGAAATATATAATTATTTATGAATGCAACACAAGAATATGATCTGAAATACCAAGCAAATATAATTAACTCGCCTGTAATTCAGTGGTGACAGGATACTCATCCATGTCAACATAGTTCTTGTTAACAGAAGCCATGATGAGCTTGTCGCACTCAGGCTCCATCCATGTTGTCACAAAAGACGCCAGGTTCAGCCTAGGGTTTCCATCCAACATGAGCTCATCGTTTATGATCTGGTAGGCTGCCTCTTTTGGGATCGAATTCTCTGGCATTCTGAACCTGAAAGAATGTTCATCATGGAAAAAAAAAAAGATTTAAAGATCGAAATCAGAAAAACAGATTCAGGAAGTGATGGGATATAGATCACCTTGGAAGCGAGGCTCGAACATATCGAGATGCGAAGGTCGAGTGGACAGAAACATCAGTGTCTAGTGCAGTCTTGGAGAGAGCCATGGTGTGAAGACAAGATCAGAGGTAGCAGAGAGACAGAAAACGAGAGAGGGATGATACTTATACGGTGAAAACTTTGAGGCTTTGTATTTGCAGCTTAATTTTCTTGCCATTAATTTCTAACAGACCTTGACGTCATTTATGGTTACTCTTTCATTTCTTTTTTGTTTGGTTGGGGGAATTATGGAGTACAGTGTTTTTTTTAATCTCTTAGCATTTTAGGTTTGGCCTCATTTATTTTTAGATGACATTTCCTGTTGATTTCATTTATTTCCTGTTCTTTTTATTTTTATTTTTTTATTCTCTGTTTTTTTTTTAAGCAGGTTTACATTTTGCTCCATTGCATTTGATTAAATGTTAGATGACAGAAAGAATATAAATAAAAATATATTTGATTAAATAGATAAAAACAAAGACATAATTAATATAAATGTTTTAAAATAGTTTTGAAATGAATTTTAATATTATTAAAATATGAAGTGCAATAAGACATATCTCTGTTTTTAATTTTTCCGTTTCGAAATATTATAAAATAATTGTTATTTTTGAACTAGTTTGTGTATTAATCCAAAATAAATCATGTACTAATTTCCAAATCTAAATACGAAAACTAAATAAAAAAATCATATATTTTTAATCATCAAACCAATTGTTTCCTCGCAATCAGTTTAATTTACTGAATTAGTAGTTCTCGCAACTAAATAGGACATACAATTTTTTACAATTTCAAGCATGTATTACTGTGATGGTTTTTTTTTTTTTTTTAAGTTACTGGTAATCTACTCTTCTGATTTATTTCATAATTGTCCTTGAGAATTGATGGCACATAATTAAATTAAAAGATATTAAAGGAGTGCTGGAATTATTGTTGTAGCGTGCTAAACATTTGTGTACTTTTTCACAAATCATTTTTGATTGTAATGGTGAGTTTATTTTTAATTTTTAATTTATATATCAAACTTTTATGTCACACAATTAAGCTTATTCGAATTTAAATTAGCATTCAATTGCATATATTTTTTTGGAGAGACAATTAAATTAAAAGACAGAGGATTAGAGTGGAAAAAAAGAGTAAAATAAGTGGTGATTTTGAAATTTTTTTGAAAAGTTCAATTTAATCCCCATCTTTTTTAGCTAGTAGGTAAGCTGTCCCTTTAATTTTTGAAAATTTAATTTTGATATTAAATTTTATTTTTTTCATTTTTAGTTTTTTTTTAGTGGGAGAAAAGAGAGGGGCTTGTTGAATTTCAGTGTAAATAGAGAAAGTTGTCGTTGATAATGATTCTAGCAATAAAAAAGATCGATTTTTATATCAGATAGTTTTTTATGATAAGAAGAGTTCAAATTAGGTATGTGTTTTTACTTTGAAAGTGCCTAAAAAAAGAGATCCAAACTTAGAAAGATTTTTTTTATTTTAGGTTGATTTTAGGTTTTGAGGTAATTTTTTGTGTTTTAGGAGGCCACGAATTAGTTTAACAAGGTTTTCTAGGTGTTTTTGGTAAAAAGATGGGTTTTTAGATGAAAACACAAGAACCTTGTTTTTCCAGCCACTAATCTAGGGAATTCTAGACAATGTGCCATCCACACGCGAGCCTTTTCTTGATGGGTTAAATGTTTGGCTTAGCTTACCAGGCCCAACAACGTCTACCTCATGCTTTTCTTTTCTTAATTTTGATTTTTTTAAATACCACCTTTTTTATATGTCTTTTTTAAAATAACACTCAATTACATCAGAGATGCAAGGACAATTCCTTGACTCATCTAGAATTTGATCTGAATTTATAGTTGGAGGTTGGATTGTCCAGTAGACCTGAAAGAAATCGGGTTTACAATATCTCAAACACTACAGCCAAGGATATGTAGACAAGTCATAGTGTATCGACCGCTAGTTCCTTGTAATTAGGGTTCGAGCTCCCAATCCTTGGTTGTCGAGGTGATTATATGAGAACAAGTAGAAGCTTGGATGACTTGGTTTAGTGTTGAGATGACGCAACTTAGATTCGAGATGATTGGATTTAGGCAATTGTACGAGGAGATGTTGCCAAGCCTCGATGGTTTATGTGGTCTACCTACCTCATTGCCCACTTGGTCTAGATGAAGACTCATCTTCTCCTTTTTCAGTTTCTATCTATTACATAAATTGTATTCAATAATATTTTTTATATTAATAATAAATTTTTTTTTTATTATTTTAGTTTTATTTCTTTTATGTTTTTTAACTTTTTTAAATATTAAATATAATATTAACGGAATTACCAATAAACTTTGAATCACATATAGAATGATTGACATAATAAGTTCCTTACAAAGTTCAAGAGAGCTGAAAAAAATTACATGACTTTACCATTGACAATTACAAACAGAATTATCGACAGACTAATTCTCTTAGAAAGTTTCAGACAGTTCAAAACAATTTACATACTTGCCATTGATAATATGTGGATTTTTGATAGATTAATTTTGTTGATAATATATATTTTATCACTGATGGAATTACCAATGATTTATTATTTTGGTAATATGCCATGATTCTTAATGAAATTATCAACAAAATAATAATATTGATATTTTTTTTATTTAATGTGTTTTTCTCTTTTGTAAAATCATTGAAGATTATACTACCAAGAAAATGATCGATATAATATAAATCATAGAAAATATATTTTTTAATTACTAGTTATCTTTTATAATTTTATTGGTATATTTTTTTGACAAAATAAAAATTTAAATATTAATAAAATATTTTGTCGGTTATGTAATATTATAGTCCAGCGATCAAGTTATAACCAAGTCGATTTAAGTATTTGATATGGAATTTAATTAACCCATCCTCTTCTGTTTCGATTATGATATTTAAGAGACCCTTTTTTTTTTATGGAAGAATATTTTGGAAGAAAACTCAATAAAAATCTAAAGTCCTCATAATCCTTGCTCGATTAAGTACTTCAAGCATAAATCCATTCCTGGGTTTCAAAAATACACACAATCAAGTAGTTGTACATCACATAACGATGACACAAGAAAAAAAAAAACAATTTGATTGATTAGGAAGACTAGCTCAACACCATAAATAATAAAATTGCGAGAGGGAAAATCACTCCAGCTCAATCCACCACCCTTTCATTCTCTAGCAAACACCATTCATCTTCTTCCTTTGAATGACAAGCTTCCTCCAAGCTGTAATAATCTCTCTTGTTTCGTTCTGGACGTCCTTCTTGTCTTTATCGGCCACGGCATCCTTCTCTTCATTAGCCAACACAATATTGGCACTGATCCTGGATGGCAATGTCTCAAGCTCATGAAGAACCTTGCCAATGTCAATGACAAGACGCTCAGCGAGTGTCCGAGAAAAATCTTCTCGAATTACGACGCGCAACACAGTAACATGTTGAGCATCAGGAGGCATGGTGTAGGCAGGCACAATCCAACCAAAACGCCTTAACATGTCGGACACCTCAAATTCGTTGTGGAAGCTACTGTCCTTCAAAGAAAAGGCCACCAGTGGCACCCCATTGTCTTTCGAAACAATGTTGAACTTGCCTGTCTTCTCTAGTCCTTGTTTAAGCACCAGCATGTTGTCTCTACAATTTTCCATGACATTTCTGTATCCCTGATGAACAAGACGTGTTTCTGATGTTAATTATGATTTTCTTATGCAAAGTATAATATGATTGATCATGTTAACATGTGTTAGAGACTCACCTCGTAACCCAACCGAATGAGTTGGTAATATTGAGCAATAACTTGACTAGATCCTGCAAAAGAAAATTAGGGTAAACTGAGTATAGATTTTGGTCGTGAAGAACTGAAGGAAAACGTTGTGAATCATGGATGTTTTGTCAAGTTACCTTTGGAGAAGTTAAGGGTGAAGGTTGGTTGATCAGCTCCAAGATAATTGATATGGAAGATAAGTTCTTCAGGCAAGTCCTCCTTGTTCCTCCAAATGACCCATCCAATACCAGCATAGACCAGTCCATATTTGTGCCCACTGACATTGATACTCTTCACCAATGGCAACCGGAAATCCCACTCGAGCTCCGGGTATATAAAAGGTGCAATGAAGCCACCGCTGGCCGCATCGACATGGATCGGAGTATCCCAACTACAGAAGAAAAACTCAGGATTAAACAGAAAGTGGGTTCAAAGCATATTTCTCCCGGCCCCGTCCCTCTAAGATGAGCAAACTTAATTTTGTTAATAAAGTATATAAAAAAACAAAGAGATTAATTACCCTGTTGCTTTGTTCTTCTCCACCAGGAGATCATTCAAGAGCTTGACATCTTCAAATTCTCCATTAAGAGTGGAACCAAGAATAGCTGCAACGCAGATTGTGTTCTCGTCCACCATTTGCACTGCTTTCTCAGGATCCATCACATAATAGCCATCACTAAGCTTCACCTCCTTCAACTCCACCTCAAAGTACCTTGCAAATTTCTCCCAACATACCTTCAAGAATGAATAAACATCACATTATTTAGTATGATTTCTTGCACATTATGGTTAGTAACTTGTACCTTGAGCAATTGTTATCAATATATATTCATATTAATCACAATACCTGAACATTGGCTCCCGTGACAATGTTAGGCTTATCGTAAGGCTTTCCCTCAGCTTTTCTCTTGTTTTGCCACTTCCTCTTGAATGCCAAACCAGCCAACATTATAGCCTCAGAAGATCCAACAGTTCCTACTCCAACCGCTGTCTCCGAGTCTCCAAGTGGAGCATTGAAGAGATGGGCTATCATGTTAACGCATCGATTCTGCTTGCAGAATAAACAATCATCATATGGTTCAGCTCCTTTGCAAAAAAAAAAAAAAAAAAGGTCTTGAAAATTCATCAAATTAAAGACTAACAAATGCATTAATCAATAATTTTTATTTGTCGTTGAATGGTTACTTGATATTTAAGAATATCATAATTAATTAGTACTCTAGCTATGATAAACACTAAAACTTGTCATCTAATTAATTTATCTTAACAATTAAATATCAGAAATCAATTACTGATTTTTCTTTAATTTACAAGACAGATTCTTCATGATTTTCATTTCCTAGCTGTATATCTTCCCTAATTATAAAACCTAAATAATCCGCGTGGCAAGTCAATCTCGAATATAGTTGATTTAAAATTTAGAGTAATTCAAGTAAAAATTAAAACGACTCAGTTAAAACTCAAGTTAATCAGAAACCAATCAATTCAAGATAAAAGCAAGTTAAAATCAAGCCATCAATTAGCTATTATTTTTTTTGAAAAAAATTGTTGATAAAAGCAACACCATTTTAATCTTTAACACACACACACACACACACACACACAGAGTGAATACAGGTTAACCCTGGTGACCACAATCCAAGTCTTATTACAGAGATGACAAATATCCTGTTCTTTGTTGAAGCTCAATTGTGTACAGATCTGTCATATCTGTATTCGTCTTTGTCATTTGAAAAAGAAAAAAAGAGAGAGTAGAAGACAAAAGGACATCAATTTTTTTTGACATGGCCATTATGATTCATCACGCTTGTGCCATTCATTCATCACTGGCTCAATGGGCCCAGCAATGTCGTCGTCTTCTTCCTGACTCCTCACCGACTAGTGGATGTGATGATAGAAGATGAAAAAGTCCTTAAATCATGAATTCTCTAAGCTGTCGGTGTGTGTGTGTGTGTCTTGCTACTTTTGGGAGAATCAAAATAATCATAATTTCCAAGGTTAATCTCAATTAATTCTTTGCTGATAAACCAGAAAATTTCTTTTGAAAAAAAATAAAAAGAAAGAAAGAAAATTTCTTTGAGAGGAAGCATCAAGAGAGTTAAAAAATATATATTTCCATGCTAAAATTAACTGATAAAACCCACTTTATTTTGCAAATATTAAGTAAAATTACCATATTTGTTTTTTTTATATAAAAAATATGTTCAAGTCGTAGCTTTTTAGATTAGTAAAAAGAAAGTGAATCCCTGTTTCCTAATCTCTTATAACAGGCAGGTGGATCGTGGCCTTTTGTTTTAGGGCATACTGTAAAAGTCAACATCTAATTAGGAGAATGTTACATCATTGGACAGCTCGAATCATCATCTACCACACAGCCAATAGTTCAATTAGTAATTAATTTTGGACCTGCAACTATAAAGTAAAGGCTTCAAAATCGGCAAGAATCAAGACTAAATTTATTCAGTTCGATCGCGCTATCCAATACTTTAATAATATATTCTATAACGTCAATTCTAAACATTAGATCTTAATATTCCATTAAAAGTCAATTATTTCTTTTTGTAAGATTGATTAAAAGGGTACTTGGCAACCTAGTTTATTCTGATTGTTTTATATTCTTAACTTGTTAGACTAGGGAAGGCATGGAGAGTGGAGACCCATCGCCAGCTTACTAGCTAAGAAAAGCATATATGTGTATTTGATAGTGTAGCAGTGATTGTTTTTCAAATAATTTTTCGTGCCGAAATATATGTCAATGATGTTTTTTTATTTTTTAAAAATTATTTTTGACATCAGCACATCAAAACAATTCAAAAGGTATAAACCACACTTAATTTTAGTAAAAAAAATTTCAAAATTTAATGAAATACAATTATAAACACAATGCCAAAAGATCTGCGAATAGGAGAGCTGCAACCATACGTACATCAACAACCTGACCGTATAATTCAATACTCCAATTCGATTTTTCTTTTTTCTTTTTTTAATACTTGAATATATATAATTATAGGAAAATAAGTTGAAAATCATTTGATATTATAAAAATAAGCTAGAAAAAAAAAATAATTTCTTTTTGTCCGTCGGCCAAGGACTTGTCGTTGTACAATAATTAAACCATCCTGTCCTTAACTACCACATCATACAAGTAAAGATTAAATTATTTTAGAATATAGTCTTTATTAGAATCCAATACTTTAATGCATTTTATAGCTTAAGTAGGTAGATGTAATGATCTGTCTAAATTTATTTATTTAGTTTTGAAAACTTAAAATCTCTGTGTAGGAGAAGAAAATAAATAAATAAAAATAGCAGCAGCATATCGTGTGTGAAGGTACTGGTGGCTTGCCTGAAGCTCAGTGGTGACAGGGTATTCATCCATGTCGACATAGTTTTTGTTGATAGAAGCCATGATAAGCTTGTCACATTCAGGCTCCATCCATGTCGTCACAAACGATGCTAGGTTCAGCCTAGGGTTTCCATCCAGCATGAGCTCATCGTTTATGATCTGAAAGGCTGCCTCCTTCGGGATCGAGCTCTCTGGCATCTTGAACCTGATCGAAGGAAAATAAAATACAGGAACACCATTTATTCATCATGTGTGTGTGTGTAGGTGGATTCAAAGGCGACATATGATAAAAAAAAAAATAATGAAGAACATGATCAAGATGATCAGACTAGTAATTATACCTGGGAAGTGAAGCTCGGACATATCTAGAAGCAAAAGTTGAGTGAACGGAGACATCAGATTCTGAAGCTGTCTTGGAGAGAACCATCGTGATCAAAGAGAAGTGTGAAGTGTTGCTGAGATGGGAAAGAGTCAAGAGTGAAATTGCGTGAGGAAGATGAGACTTAAGGGCAGGTTTATATAGAGAAAGGAAAGGAAAGAATGGTCATTGGTCAGTCCGATTAAATATTACTGGAGTAGTTAGCAGGTTACATATTTTTCCAGAAAAAATATGTTTAAATATTATAAACGTTTTTTTTTAAAATAAATAATAATTCAAATTATATTTGTCATAACCCAATTTTTGATCATTTTATTTTAATAATTATTATTATTTTATTTACTGAAAAGGATAGAAAAATGATGATAATGATGAAAAAACAAGTAAAATGAAATAAATGAAGAATGAATTAAAATTTGGGTTAAAGGCAACATGATTGGAAGTTTGGGGGTTTAATTAAACTTTGGAATTAATCTAATTAATCCAATCAAGGGTTTAATTGGAGAATTGATAAGTTTTGAGACTTAATTGTGCTTGGAATTAATTTAATTAATCCAATTAAGGGTTTAATTGTAAAATTGATAAGTTTTAAGACTTAATTGGACTTAAATTTAATTTAATTAATGAAATCAGGGACTTAATTGAAGAATTACCAAAGTTTGGGGTTAATTTGGGGCAAAATTGCAACAGTTAGAGTTCAAGGACTGTTTTGTAAAAAGCTCTGAACTGCAGGGGTCCAATTAAAGTTTATCCAGGGGCTTGCTTCAAGGACCAAAACACAAATGGCCATTAACAATCGAACGACATCGTTTCAAAGAGAACCCATCATCTTCTTCCATTCACCAAACCAGAAAAACGGACGACCACCGCCGCACAACCGTTACTTCTGCAATTATCACACTTATGGTTGGAAGAAACGACATTGTTTTCTCTGGCTATAAAAGCCATAGAACGACCGAGAACAAAAAAAAAGGGCAAGTAGGAACCACAAAAAAAAACCAGAGCAAGACAGAGGGAAGAAACCCAGCAAAACAGAGAGAAAGAAAATACACAGAAAAAAAAACAGAGAAAACGCAAACAAAGAAACCCAGAAAAACCAACATTAACGTCACCGTCTCCTCAAATTCCCCCCTGCAAATCGGAAAAAGGAAGAACCCAAGCAGCAAGCCGTGACCTTCATCATCACCGAAACAAAAGGAAAACAGAAGGGGGCAATCATACACAGACGAGAACGAAATCACCGAGCTGCAAGCCTCCTTGCGATCTTCAGAAGCAGGTAAGCCGTTCTCATTCTCTCTTCATTCTTGTTTGGAATTGTGCAAATGTAAGAACTGTGCGAAGGTAATTTAATTACCTTCGCATAGTTGCTGCACGCGTGCAGTTTAATTAATGCTGCCGGGCCTAGCCCAGCCCCTTTTGGGCCGAGCAGGGCCCGACCCAAAAAATATAGATAATAAAAAATAAAAAAATGAGAAGTGTAGAAATTTTGTTTTTGCATGTCTTAGAATTTTTTTTTTTATCAATGTACTGGTGTAGAAATAAAAATTTCTCATGTTTTAAAAAAAATATATTTTTTTATGATTCACTGATATCAGGATCAGGAAAAAAAAATAAAATAAGAAAAATATTGTTTTTTTAGGCTATGAATATTTACCAACGCCAGAGTTGTAATTTTTTGTAGTGGAATATTTACTAACGTCAGAGTTGGAATTATTCGTGGTGTAATTTTTAATTGGAATTATTTATGATGGAATATTTACCGACGCCAGAGTTGGAAATATTCGAGATCAAATATTCATTGACGCCAGAGTCAGGAATATTATGATCAAACCATCATTTTTTTTAAAAAAAATACATGCATTGATTTAAATTTATTTCGTAGGTTTATTCATTGAAATTAGAGTCAATAATATCATACGTTCTTACACATAAATCAACAAAAAGTTTTAGCAAGTTAAGATTAAAACAGCAATGCAACTTACCTCAAGTAGGGTGCGCTAGGGGTGCTAATACCTTCCCTAGCCTCAACCAGTCCCGTACCATAGGATCTCTCTTGACCAGTTAGGGTTCCTAGTGACCATAATACTAGGTGGCGACTCTTTAAACAAGACATTTTTCCTAAAAGAACAAGATGCCAGAAATCTGTTCTTTTTCTATAAATCAAGAGATTATTTTTAAGGTCGCCGTGAAGTCGGGTGCGGCAATATTTATGACCATTTTATTTGAATTATACGGGGAAAATAGAGAGGTAACAATAGTAAACAAGAATATATATATATATATATATATATATATATATATATATAATTGCTATTTAAAAAGGATAAATAAGCTAAAAATATTAAAGAGAATGAGTATTGATAAAAAAATAAAATTTAAAAACAAAAAAAGAGGCCAGGTATCGTTGGGTTTGGTAAGTCAGGCTACGCACTTGATTTAACTTTGAGGGGTAGCTTAATTGGTTAGGTCTTGAATTTACTAGGTCACAGTTCGAGTCTCTTCAAGATCCATGGAGGTTTACATGATCGTTAATTTCAAGGCCCGTGAGATTAGTCAAGGTGTGCGCAAGCTGAACCGAACACCTATGTTAATAAAAAAAATCTTTGCACGGTTTTAAAATTATTTTTTTAAGTTAATAGAGTGGATGATACATCATCTGCTACTATTAACTTAATATAATTATTTAATTTATACTATAATATAATTATAATAGGTCAAAAAAACAAAAACAACTGTGATCTAAATAATTGTGCATACAGTCCTTTTCTTTGGCTAAAAAAGAAAGAGTTGATCGTGGGCCTTAATTTGTCTAATACAATTGCCCCTTTTTCTTTTTTTTGTTTTTTTTGTAATTCATTTACTTTATGCAATTAAGGACTTTCTTTTTTGCATAAATCAAGATTTGATGGCAATAGGGAAAAGAAAAGCCCCCCATAATTAAGGCCAGCATTAATTATGGATGTCCATGCCTAAAATCTTGACTCGAGTGAGTTGGATATATTGCGTTTGGGTAGAGGGAAATCTAAAGTCAAAATAACCATGTGCCCTCTGTCATTTATTACCGTTGTACGTCCTTCTGTTTCAGAGAATCTAGAGTGCTTGTCAGACTTTTCAAAGCAAATATATATATTTTTTTTGTGGAGGCTATAAACGCGGAAAAAACTCCTCGGCACGACTGATTATTCAGTGATTTTTTTATTGTTCTTGTATGCAAATTGTTGCCTCGAGGGAACATTTGCCATGGGCCCTCGGCAATTAATTGCCCTCGCCTATCTCTTATTCATAGATTTCCCTTCCATCATGGCATCTCATTTTCGAAGATACGTGGCTGCTTCAATTCGATCTTCCACTTCCTGTGAGAGCTCAATTTGAATTAAATCCTTACTTTGACAAGAGATTTCTAAAATATTGGGGTTTAGAGGCGATAAATAGTAGTGGTGTTCAAAAAAACTGATTAACTAAAAAAACTGAGAGAACCAAAAAAAATTTAACGGAGAAAACCGAACCGAGATAGAAAACCGATTAAACTAATTTTTAAAACAATAAAATCTTGCCGATTCGGTTCCGGTTTGACCACTTAAACCGGTGAACCGAACCGGTAGTATAAATAAAGAGTAAACCACTAAGCTGCCTAACCCTAATTGACATTCTGAAGCCGTCGCCCTTCAATTTTCATCCTCACTCTTCTCCTTTCTGCATCTGTCTTGCTTTTGTCCTCTGCCCCTACATCTTGACTCTTGCCCCTTTAATTTTCATCCTCCCTGCGTCTTGCTCTTGCCCCTTGGCTTCTCTCTTCACTTGCACCAGAAAGAGAGGACTCCTCTATTAGAGAAAAGGCGGCAAGGTAAAGTTTATTTTCGTGTGCTTGTAAGTTCAACTTTTAGTTTCAAACTTTGATGCTTCTCTGACGCTTCTTGCCATTGGCTTCGCAAGGCTTGGACCTTTTTCACTCCTCTTGATTTTCTGCTTTATTTTTATCTTCCTCAGGTTTCGCCGTTGTTTGTGGTCCATCTCAACTTTCAGGACCTACGTTGTTATTGCCTTTGGCTTGCCCTGTCAAGGTAAGGGAACAGTTTTTTTGCCAGAATCCTTTTTCCTGCTGTTACGGTTCTTGATTAGTTTGTCCTAATCAATTTAGAGAATGATTGCATGATGGGGTGAACACCATTTTTGTTGTGTAATGGATGCATGCTCAGCTAATGTAGAAATTCAATTGGAAGGCATAAAATTTATCAACTGACTTGCAAATGAATTATTTTTTGACAAAATAGAATTTAAGTAAAACATAGGCCTAACCTGAAAGCAATGAGAGGACATTTGTATGATGCATATCTATGATCTGTCCACTAGTTAACATTTTGTGCTAGGTGTCCAAATTAGTTACTGTGAAACCTCTTGATGATTAGGGGATGTTACTGTATTGTTCTTGAAAGTCTTAAATGTGGAAGAGAACCCCTCTTTGATATGTTCTTTCTGTTATCCTTTGTTGATACCTTTGAGAAAATAGTAAGATATTCCTGAATATGCAAAATTAACTTTTACTTCAATTAAATATTCTCACTGTCTAAAGGAGGATGAGTTGAAGTTGCACAATGGTCAGCCAAGATTTAGTTTTTCTCAGCTTCAGAAGATATCTGATTTTTTAGCGTGCACTCTTGAGATTTTTAGGAATTTTCTACCCGATTCTCTCTCTATCTCCCCCTCTTTTTTACTAACAGGAAATGGCCAATAAGTTGCAACTGTTAAAGAAAATCTTAGGAGAGGAGTTGAGTGCTCTCAGGGAGATTCGCCAAATAGTTTTTCTGTGACAAAGACCACCAAGAACGGTATGTGCTTTCTACTAATAATGCCTGAGATATATTTCAGTCAATATACATGGATATCTTTACATCTCCTGCTGAGGATATCAATCATAAAAGAATATATTTCCTCTTTGGTCTTCAGTTCTCTAGGAAACAATTTCAGTTGTTAAAGTCATTATGTATTTTAAAGTGCTTTTTTTTTAAAAAAAAATTATGGCTTATGATAGTTGGTGAAAAGTTATATATTTGCTTTATCAAAATGGATTTGAATAGTGTTCATAGCTTTATTCATTCTGGTTACAGTATTTCTAAAATGAATTGATATTTAATCTGTTTTTTGCCTAGTCCATTATAGTGTATATGGTATTGGTTAATATGGTTATTGGTTAACATGGAAAATCAGTATATGGTTACAGTATTTCTGTAATGAATTGATTCTCAATCAGTCAATCTGTTTTTTGCCTAGTCCATTATAATATTTCTGCTTGATTCTCAATCTGTTTTTTGCCTAGTCCATTACAATATTTCTGATTGATTCTCAATTAGTCAATTATAGTCAGATGTTGATTCATGTTGTTGTTTTTTTAATTTCAGATGGATAATCAGGAAGATCCTACACCAATTGAATCAAATCCTTCAAGTTCGGAACCCAATTCTGTACCTATTCTAGTTCCAGTTGCTACTTCTAGTACAAATAGCAACACTGAAAGTGAAGGTAATCCAGCTTCTAGATCTAATAAAAGAAAAACATCTCAAATTTAGGATCACTTTAAGAAACTAGATGGTAATGTTAAGTCTCCTAGGGCTGCATGTATGTATTGTGGAAAAGACTATGCATGCCATACTATACTTAATGGGACTAGTAACATGTGGAGTCATCTTGTTGTATGCAAAAAGTTTCTTTTTGGAGTCATCTAAGAGTCATTTAAACTTTTGTCAAGTTTCTAATCATAAAGGTGAAACAACTGGCCAAGCAATTGAGAGTTGTTTGTTGGAATGGGGAATTGATAACATTTTAACAGTTACAGTTGACAATGCAAGTTCCAATAATTTGATAATAAAATATTTGAAGAGAGTAATAAGTAATTGGGCAACTAATATATTGTCAAATGACTTCATGCATGTTAGATGTTGTGCACATATTGTTAATCTTATTGTACGTGCGGGATTGAAAGATATTGATGATTCAGTTGTTAAGATTAGAAATGCAGTGAGGTTTGTTAGATCTTCTCCTTCTAGACAACTTGTTTTTAACCAATATGCAGAGAGGTTGAAAATTGGGAGTAAAAAATCTGTTTGCTTGGATGTTGCAACTAGATGGAACTCTACATATATGATGCTAGAAGCGGCTGATAAATTTGATGTGATTTTTATGAGGTTAGAAGAAACCAATCCTAGGTATTTGAGTTACTTTGAGGTTGATTCAAAAGGAAAACAAAAAAACTTAGGTTCTCCTACTTTAGAAGATTGGGAAAAGGCTAGATCTTTTGTCAAGTTCTTGAAACTATTTTACACGGTTACATTGAAATTTTCTGGCTCGTTGTATGTGACATCTAATTCTTTCTTTCATGAATTGATTTTCATGCATACAAGCATATCTCAACTTTGTAGAAGTGAAGATGTTTATGTAAGTAAAATGACCAAGAATATGATGGCAAAGTATAAAAAATATTGGGGGGGATTAAGATACACAAAATTTTTTGTTGTATGTGGTAGTTGTGTTAGATCCATGTTTCAAATTGAAGTATGTGAGATTTTGTTTTGGAAGATTGTATGGTGTTGAAGAGGCTGAAAATTTTACAATTAAGATTAAAGATACTTTGCTAAGGTTGTTTGAGCATTATATGAATGTTGATGAGAATGTTGAGGTTGTTCATGGTGTTGGAACTAGTATAAATGAAAATGTTAATGTTGATTTAATGGTGGTAAATGATGATATGTTGGATGACTTAGCTTCTCAATTCAAAAAACATTTAGAGGAAGAAGGCGGTGTACAAAAAAAAAATAAGGTTGACAGGTATTCGGGTGATGATTGTGAGGATCCTAATGATTTTAAATTAGATATTTTGGGTTGGTAGAGGTGTAATGCTACAAAATACAAGATTCTTTCTAAGGTGGCATAACACGTGTTAGCTATTCCGGTATCTACAGTTGTTTCAGGCGACTTTCGATCGGTGGTCGTATTTTAGATCCATTTCGAAGCTCTTTATCTCCATCGACAGTGCAAGCACTAGTTTGTTGTCAGAATTGTTTGATTTTAGCATCAATTCCAATCAACATCAGCAACTACAGGGATTATATTGAAAATTCTGAGATGATTGAGTCAGGTAATTTCTTTTACAAATTTAAATGTAGTTATTTTATAATATCATTTATTTACATATGTTTAATCTAACTTTTTAATTTATGTTTTTGTAGAATTTGATGAAAGTTTAAAAATCTCAACTGATTGTTTGTAAGCAGTATTGGTGGCTTGGTGCAATTTTAGAATATAATTGTTCTGGGTAATTAATTTACTTTACCTTGTTAATTCCCCTTAACATTTTGAATTCTTAATTTAATTATTTCAATAGTTGAACTCTAATATGTTGCTAATTTGCTAGTGTTTTTTTTTATAGCATTATCTTTACTGGAATTTTTGGATGCCCATGCTGCTGTTGTTGGAATTTTTGGATGCTGATGTTGCTGTGTTTTTTTCTTCAAACTGTGCTAGATGTTTATGATAATTTATTGCTAGTTGCTAATGTATTCGCTTGTTAATGTTAATTTTTCTAGTGCGAACAAACTTTTAATTTGAGGTGTTCAAATTTGATTATGCATCTTGCATATTGAAATTGATTTATTGCATTGCATGCATATTGAAATTGATTTATTGCATTATATTTATCAGATTGAATTCATGTCTAAATTCATGTGAAGAATTAAATGGTTTACATTCCTTGGATATATGATTTTCTCAGCATAGCTCACTGCCTGTAAATCATTTGAACAACTTCAGGCTTATAAACAAGACATGAAAAATAAATTTATTTGTCATCAGTCTTAGGATGCCCCTTGAATTTGAAGTTGTCTGCATATACCTTAACATGAAAGGAGAAGAAAAGTTCAGAGTGACCAGGAGAAGAAAGGCTTGCAGATGGCTAAGCCAATTTTAATTCAGGTTTTTATAAATTTTAAAACTCAATTTACTGTAAGGCTAAGCTAATTTTAAAAAAACCGAAAAAAAACTCATAAATGAAAGGATTTTGAAAAAAACTAGATTTAATGAAGGGATTAGGTTTCCCGGTTTTTTTGGGAAAAAACCGGATTTAACCGAACTAGACCGGCTCGGTTTGAACCGGTTTCCGGTCCAGTTTGGTTAATATTTCTCTAAAATAATGAAATTCGGTTCGGTTAGTTTTTTTAGTCTAAACCGAACCGAATCGAACCGTGAACATCCTTAATAAATAGTATTTAACATGGCTGACAATGTCAAGCTAGAAATCCAAAGCACTTCACCCCCTCTGTGTTTCATAAATTACCACCTTTTCTTTTTCCTTCCCTTGAGCAAAAAACCAAGAAGCTGAAAGAGAAAAGGGGCATGGAGGTAGGGATATCAATGGCTTTCCATGAGTCGGGAACATGTATGGATCTTTCATACTCGATCCCAACTCAATTGCGTCTTGGGTAACTATCGGGTACTCATGATTCGGATTTGAATGCTATAGTTTTTTAACTATTTAGAATATAATTATCGTGGTACATATATAGTTTTGTTTTTGAACTCCAAGGGTATTTATTTATCTTGAGTTGTTCCTGTCAAATAAACTAGTATCTATATCAGATTTGAAACCTGAATTTTTATCTCCAAGTTTTGCCGGAATCTGATGAAGTGAGTTGGTTCAGGTAAGTCTTCATCGACATGAAAGAAATTGCCATCCCAACCAAGCGGTTTCTGAATTATTATTATCTTTAAATTACTGTTGTGGCACAATTGAAAGCAACTATGCATTCGGCTTGAGCACGTTTTATGCATCCAAATGAAGGAAAGCTCCGATGCATATAAAAATGGGGGACACGTCCAAGCCGAAGAAAGCCAGAAAAAGGAACGGTTAATCTGGACACGTACATGCTGGGATGTGAAAGGAATTGCTAGTGCTTAGAAAAACGACATCCAAACATGTTTTTTTCTCTCGAAAATGAAGATGATAACATGAAATATAAAGGGATTTTGAATCATGGTTTTGTCGTCCTATAATTGTGTACGATAACATGAATCATGGTGGCCAGGTGGGCCGATGATGATAGATGATAACTTTGAAATATAAAGGAGTGGTCGGTGAAGTTTTGGATGTTCTTAGCTACTGTTCTTGATGATATTTCAGAGAGAGAGAGAGAAGAGAGAGAGAGAGGGCATGCCCGCTTGCTGTGGATTAGAGTTATCAGGGAAGACAAAATAGGTAAATGCGTGTTTGGTACCGTAGAGAATGTTTTTTTTTTTAAAAAAACAAAAAATATATATATTTAAATAATTTTTAAAGAATTTTTTTTACATTAAAACATTAAAATTATTGTAAAATAAAAAAAATCAATTTTTTCCAGAATTTTAAAATGCACATAAATAAATTTTAAACATAAAAACAAATAGAACCTTTAAAAATCAAGAAAAAAACTCTATTGGATCAAATAAATAGAAAATATTTTGCTAATCGCAATTACAAATACTCGAAATTTCATACATATAGTCATTGGTTAGGTGATTGAGTGAACTTTTTATTATTTAATCAAAATAGCTTAGTAATTCCCCTAATTTGTAGTCATATATATATATATATATAACCAGTATACAACCATAAGAATCTGCTTTCACGAGGAAAAGGAGAGTGCAATTCACAATAATGAATAACTCATTTTCCACTAAATAAATAAAAAAATTGCAATAATTTATAAATTATGCTATCATACTCTCTTTTTTTCCAATGAATTTGTTAGCATATTTGTTAAATTTATTCCAACTTGGCTGGTTGATCTAAAATCTTGGTAACCCAGAGCTTATTTAAATTTAAAATTAAATAAAAAAATTATTATTTTAGTAAAATTTATTTAATCCAACAAGGTTATTAGTAATTTAATTTATCCAGTCAAATCTATTTTAAGTTCCTCTGCGTTCATATTAAATATATATATATATATATATATATATATATATATATATTTTTAAAAAAATAAAATATATTATTTTAATAAAAGTAATTGAGTAAGTTGACTGATAACATAGTAATATATGCTCTTTTTTAGGCCAATTTAAATTTTTAGACAGACTGTACAAGCCCATTATCATTGGACCAACAAATATGGGCCGCATAGCCTACTGAAAAGCCCATACGCATAATCTGGAATCCTCACAAATTTTTAAGAACTCGGACCGTTTTTCAATATTTTTAAAAGACACCATACCTCCGTTCCCTCGCCGCCAAAACCACCACCAGCGCCACCATCCTTCACAAAACGAAATGACCTTCAAACAAAACTTCAAGCTTCCTTTAACGAAAAAAACTAAAATTTTACTGCTAACAGCAACCACTGGCACCGCCGCTCTCACTCTCTACACCACCACAACTACCACCGACTCCTTCACTAACAAAATCACCTCTCCAATCCACGCCGTCCCTCGCTCCTCTCGCGCAATCTCCACCGTCCGTAGAAAACTCTCCTCTATCTTTCTAAACTAATTACTTAATGAATCATGTTTTAATCGTTTCCATTTTTTGTGACAGATTGCGTTAACCATCGCTGATTACAAACTCTCTCTCCGTAACCTACCAGTGAACTCTGATTCTTATTATCAGAAATTATCCGAGGTAAATGAAGTATATTTGTTTTTCGTATTTTTTTTAATTTATGTGTTAATTTGTGATTTAGTGAATATTTTAAGTTTTGATTTTGATTGAATTTAATTAATTAAGGTACATTTACGATCTGCGAAGAGGATACTAAAATTATGTGAAGAAAACAAAGGATTTTATGTGAAAGCTGGACAGTTTGTTGCTTCATTAAAACAAGTACCACAGGAATACTCTTTGATGCTTTCTTCATTGCAAGACCAGGTCTTAAATTTTGAATTTCTTGTTAATTTTGATTGTGTTTATTGCGAAATCCGTTTGTTTATTTGTTGCATGAAGAATTTGTGTCTGTTTCGTAGGCTAATATTTTGTTTAGTTATAATGTAGGCAGTTCCTTGTAGTTTTACGGAGATAAAACAAGTGCTTCAAAGCAATCTGGGTCGAGATTTAAAGAATATGTAAGTTTCGATTCAGTTTCTTTTTTAGATGTTGAAGGTGGACATTTGTTGTTGAATTATTATTATTATTATTATTATTATTATTATTTATTTATTTATTTATTTATTTTAACGTAAATGGCAGATTTTTGTCGTTTGATGAACAACCAGTAGCTGCTGCGTCGATTGCGCAAGTGCATCATGCGATTTTGAAAGATCATCAAGAAGTAGCAGTCAAGGTTGGTTGGTGTCAGTTTTAGTTGTAAAACTCCCTTGGTTTCATTTTTTGCTTTAGCAACTAAGCAATTTTCATGACCTAAATTTTGGAAGTTAAAGAATGCTTTTAACCGGAGATGATGTGATTCATTGACACCATTGATCCTTTGATAACATGTTTCCAATTTTACTTTGATTGTCTTTAGTTTGTTGAATCTTTGCTTACTTTCCAATATTAAAGTTGTCTGTGACTATTAATGCTGGGATTCTTCTTCTCTCTCTTGCCTATCTATTTTTTGACCTTTTCAAAAGCAAACTCTTTGCCATACAGTTATTTATTGGATATGTTGGATCTTGATTCATATGTGGAACTTAATCCATCATTATATATCCAATTTGCAGAGGAAAAACTTGATATCATTGTGATTTGATTCTTCCAATAAAGTTGATGATTACATTAGGAGAATCTATATAATGTTCTCTGGTGAATGTGGAACATACCCTTCCAAACCTTCTTTTTAAATGTTAGAAAATTTTCTTGTTCTTCAAAACTTTACGGATTCTTGTGAGTTATGTATTTAATTGTAACATGCTTCTCTTTTTCTGCATGTAGGTACAGTACCCTGGGTTAGAAAGCCAGATGAAGATAGACATAACCACTATGTCCTTTCTTTCAAAATCCGTGGCATGGGTGCGTGATAAAATTCTCTTGACAATTTAAATTATATCTCTGTTGCATCATAGTGGTATCATCTTTTTGTGAAGTTAGACTGTGGATGTTCTTTTTTGGATAAGGTAACAGTCAACACATCTGATGTCTCTTGAATCTTGAATATGAATATGTCTTCCTTTTCTTTTTGGACAACAATTTATTCTCCTGATTTTTTTTTTTTTTGCATATTTCATGTGGGAGTTTTCACTTCCTAATTAACTTATACTCCTTTTATTTTGATGACTGATCCACTAGCTTAGAGTTATCTTTCTTTTTTCCCTTTCTTCTCCCCCCCTCTCTTTTCCACAGCTTTTCCCTGATTATAGATTTAACTGGCTGGTAACAGAATTCAGAGAGGTTATTTCTTCAGAACTTGGTCAGTGGTATTCCTTTGCTTATTTTATGCATTTTTAATCTCCTTGATAGACACTTGAAGAACTTGTGTAACCTCTTTATTGCATGCATTCTCCATATTCCAACGTGAAAAATTGCCTGCAACCAAGGGTAAAAGTATGTGCTATATGATATTCCAACCTAAAGTATTCAACTGTTTAGAACGGATGTCAGTTAGTTACCTTTTTTTATAGGAAAAAAATGAATATTTTAGACCCCCTTGCCATCATATGGCCAATCAATGTGATGCGGAACAAAAAAAGATTTGAAGCCTAATAAGAAAGAAAAGAAGAAGCTAAGAAGAAAAGGCTAAAGAAAAAGTTAGAGGAAAAGAGTTGGGGTTGGAAAAGTTTGCAACTTTGCAAATTTTTATTTGATTCATCAAAACTCCTTAACATTTAGAAAAGTAGTACATAAATACTAAAACCTTGACTAGAACAAGCAATTGGGCTTATAGCCCACTAAATAAAATACCCAACAATAATTAAATCAAGTTCAACAAATAAAGCCTGATTAATAAATCTCAATATAAAGTTCAAATAAATTAAACCAAAATATAAGCTAAAGCCTAATCTCCATTGTCTATGATCATACAAGTGCGTAAACAATGTCTCGTGTCCGGTGTCTTCACCAATTCTCCCATGATTGGAGAAACTAGACCTCGTCAAGTATAGTTCAAGGCGACTCCAATAATGATCCTAAAGATCATGATTAAGTTATTGTGATCTCTCTGATAATCAAAGTATAGTCAGTATCTAGTTATCTAGCCTCTGGGATTCGTTGAAGTTTACCATCCCTAGTGAAAACAACTTGTGCATCCAAAGTAGCATTAATATGTTCCTTTTGTGTCAATGATAAAGATAATACAGTAAGGATATCAAAAGGAGTATCAAGAATAAACTGTTGTGTTTTATATATAACGAGATCTTTCATGTCAAAAGTAGAACTAATATCAAAATTTAGTGACAGTTTAATGACATAATTATTTGATTAAATCATTTGCAACACTTTGAATGGTCTAGCACTACTCACTTATTTATGACTGGAAAGATATGATTTTTCACTTTTCCATGTTTCACAGATTTCATTCAGGAGGCAAGAAATTCTGAGAAAACTGGCAAAAACTTTAAAAATAACAAGTTTGTCAGGATTCCTCGTGTATTTTGGGTAGGATGACTGAGATTTTCCTTTACCAACAGCTCATTGTCAAATTATTTGTGCTTACTGGTGAATGTAATTCTGAGGACCATATTAATATTTCCAGGAGCTGACCACACGTCAGGTTTTGACGATGCAATTTTGTTGGGGGCACAAGGTATGGATTTTGAACTTGCTGCATCTGTCTTGTGATTAGGATTCCAATGAACTTAGAAGGTCTATTTCGGTTCTCTGCGGGCCTTGAATTCTTTACAAGGCTGCCAGTAATGTATTAATACAAGCTTGGGCAACAAAATGGGTTCCGGAACCATAATTGCCAGGATAACCAATAGCGTTTTTTATTTTTTTCCCAGCAGAGAAAAGGTGCTACTTTTAACAAATAGTGGTTTATGACTCCATTTTTTGCACCAATTTTTCTACCAGTTACAGGGAACTAAATTGGGCACTAAACTAAAAGGTTCTGGGACTTATTAAAGGAGAAGTATTGGTTACCTAGCTCACTTTTCCAAAATTTGATGGTGTTAAAATTCAAGATTTTTAAACCATCATTTTAAACAACAATTACAATATAACATAACCGATGAACATTTCTTCCATGATGGACTGTTGTTAAATCATGGACAACTTTATCTGATACTTCTCAGAAAACCTATTAAATTATAGCACTGTTCATAGTATCATTTTGAAACGTAATGGTTTCTTTTAATTGGTCTCTATATTATTATGAGGCTTTTGGCTCAACTGCTACGTGCTATTAACATGATGTTCCTAGCATTTCAGGTTGATGATGTGGAATTTATGAAGGAAACGAGAATAAATCCTATAAAGGTTGGTTTCATGAGTCCCCTTTAGGTTGTTTTTCTCTAAATTTATAACGAATACTCAGTTTCCTGCAATTGAGATTACTTGTAAACGTTCACAAATCGAGGATATCATATTTATTTTGTGGCTGGTCATGATTCATCATTAAAACTTACAATGCATGATGCTGACTAGATTAATATTTTTTACCGATCTTCCCTTAGTCTGTATATTAGGTTGCGAAAGCTTTGGTGGAAATCTTTGCTGAGATGATATTCGTGCATGGATTTGTGCATGGAGATCCACACCCTGGAAATATATTAGTTTCTCCAGAAGGTCCAAATGGCTTTACTCTGGGTATGTGTTGAATTTTGAATTATCATAAATAAATTCTCATTTGCGAAAACAGCTTGTAGCATGAAGTTGTTTCACCATACACCTGCAGTTATTTTAGATCATGGAATCTACAAACAATTGGATGAAGGATTTAGACAAGACTATTGTCAGCTGTGGAAAGCTATGATTCTTCAAGACACACATAAAATACAGCAGCTTGGCAAAGGACTTGGTGTTGGGAAGTATGCTAAATACCTCCCTGTCATTTTTCTTGGAAGAACCATGAACAGGTGATTTTTCTTGTTTTTATCTTTTACTGTGTGATGGTAGAGTTAATTGTTGAATAATTTTGCAATTAAATACAGATTTTTGTTAATAATATCATTGTCGACCATAGCGGTGATGAGATGATGGGGGTGATAATTGAAGTCTTCTTGATGATGTAGAGTGGTACAAGGGACCGTTCTGGAATTGTATTTGTGGTACCTTTTCTTGAGGCGCTACAGTATAACACCAAATATGACACTCAGTATTTAACCAGGAAACTGGGGTTTTATGATTCCTAGGTATATAAGATTGTCACCTGACTTGGTTCTAACTTTCACTCTTAATTCTTTCATCATCACCTCCTGTTTCTTGCACTCCCTGTGTTTCTCCACAAATACTCGTTTTCTTTCTGTTCGTTTCATCCTTTACTGAATGTGCCTTTTAGCATTCTACAGCACATAACCCCACTTAAGGATACCCAAACAAAGACTGCAGGTGAAACATAGTTACACTGGTCTGTTCCTGTGAATTAGTATTTCTTATCATATAATGGAGATCTAGTGGCATTTTATTATTGAATATTAACAATTAAATTAGAGACCTAACTGAGCTTGGTTCATGCAACAGTAAAGCAATTCTTGGAAAGGGAATGTCAGATGAAGAAAAGAGTAGCTTGAAGCAGGAGTTGAATTATTTGAAAGTGGATGACTTATTTTCTTTCATGGAATCTCTACCACCTGACTTTCTCACTATATTGCGCACGGAGTAAGAGAAGTCCAACATCCTAATCATTTACTTTTTAATAAAGTAGCTGTGCAGCCCTTACTGGCCGGCTGTTCTTTTGCAGTGGCCTCCTCAGGTCAGTCATTAGGAAGCTGGGAGCTCCACAGAATGTCAGGCTATTAGCCTATGTGAAGTACGCAATACGTGGCCTCTCTCCAAAGTTGAGTCCTGAATCTGGTAGGTTCTTGAAATACATGTCCTAAACAAAGGGATTATTTGATAATTCAAGCATCAAGGGATCTTACTCTCTCATTTCCATGCCCCTGGTGATGAGTTTCAGCTGATATATTTTTATATGCTCTTGTTCTCCATTCAGATTCATCAATGAAAGTTACCTTCTCCAGATTAAGGACAAATGCGAGTTATCTTCAGCTACGGCTTTTTCTCGGTAAGAATGCATATAATTCACATCGATAACAACCCTCTAGAGGCCTAGTTTAGACAACTGGATTTACAGGGTTTCCTTCTTTTGCAATTATAGCGGGACTGCAGCTGCTTTTTTGGATGGAGAAGGTCAAGCAATTTCTATGCACATTGTATAGAAAATTGTTGCTGAAATGCCTTCCTGGTAAGCATGATAGCTGTCCTATATAGTTAAACCTCTATAAAACAGTATCTTTGGCACCATGAAAATTTATTAATTAATTGTCATATTATTTAATCAAGATATTAAAGTTTTAACAAAAATATCATTTAATTGAGGTTATTGATTTATCAAGGTTATACTCTAATTTGTATCTGATTGACGATGGGTATCTTGTAAAGGATGTATGAATGGATGGTTGAGATTGATTGATTTGATAAAAAATACAATAAAGAATAAAGGGTTATGAGATTAGTTTGGGATTTTGATCTAAATTAATCATACTGTGTCATTCAATTGAAAGACGGCAAATACGTGAAATTATAAGAGAGAAAAAAAGAAGAAGCAACTATTTCTAAACAGTAAATCAAGCCACTGTTATAGAACCTGCTTGGCATGTAGATTTTGGACTTGGACGATGTGGGATCTATTTTGAATTAATTGACTCGGTTTGATCCGGTTAGAAATCTAGGTTAAAACGAACACCTACTTCTGCACCTTTTTCTTCCACGAACTTGGCCAATTCCATCCGACGATCAAACATTGGATCCCCTTGCCATCAAATTACCATTACACTCCACTCTACAAACTTCAATCTATCCATCAACTTTGATCCACCGCCCACCGTTGGATTGCAAAATTCATGGTCCCGAGCAGCACCAACGGGCAATGCATGGTACCACAGCAAATCATTAGCAGCTAGTGGTATAACAGGATCATCATCGATCGATAGAGATTCAAACTTTGTCCTAATAGCCCCGCTAAAACCTGGGCAGTGAAATATATCAACCCTTCGATTTTCAATGGCTCGATATCATCAAAATGAGCTAAACGTAAGCCTGCATGTTTAGCTATGTTGCCTCCTGCACTTTTACCCATAACATAACAGCTTGAGTAATCAGCATGTTCCTTGAACCGAACTTCATCGCTATTTTTTTATAAAGTGAGTTGCTTCCATTGCATCACCGGAGGCCGCGGGCAGCCGGTGCTCAGGAGCGAGGCGGTGCTTGACAGATATAACGATAGCCTGGACATGACTGCCAAGTTTGAGCAAAGGCCATGATAAACAATCGAGGCTGCACCAATAGAAGTAATGAAACCTCCTCCATGCAAATAGACCACAACAGGGAGTGCTTTCTTGTCGGACAAAGAAGCATCTAATGCTTGCTTAGGTAGAAATATTCGAGCCCAGAGTGTTTTTTCCTTGGTTAACAGGGATGTCCTTGGAGAGAACTGGGGTTGGATTGTCAGGTCCGGTGTAGCTGGGACGTTCAGAATCGTGCTTGGTTTTCTAGTGATTGTACCATCAGGTATAGGGATTACTGGCTACGCGACCGTGCTTTGTCACGGTTCGGATAGAAAGGTTTTTGAGAGGAAAAAAAAAAACAATATTAAGCTGATGTACGAGCTTTTTTTAAAAAAAATAATATCAAATGATAAAAAATAAAAAAATATAAAGAAAAAAAAACTTCCACCTGTATTAACTTATTAAGTTCATAACTCGAGTAATTTGACCAAAAAAAACTTAACTGGAAAAACCTTAAATCTCAATCCTCAACAAATAAAATAAAATATATGAAATTAAAAAAAATAAAAACAAAACCTAACATATAAAATGATAATAATAAAAAACAATTATAAGCCAAAAAAGACTTGAGCCTACTCGGGTTAACCTGTCAAACCTACAGTTAGGTTATGGGACCAGAAAAACTTGACAGAAAAAAAAAAAGAAAAAATCATGAAACTTAAATTTTTTTTTAAAAAAAACCAATGTCAAAATATGAGATGAGAAACAAATCAAGTAAAAAGAAAAAAATTGATGCCAACGATTGTTAATTTATAAAACTCGAGCCCAAAACTGTTTGATTGAAAGCACCAAATATATAAAAAAAACCACGAAAGTCAATTCTTAACAAATCAGATATTGAAGGATGAAATAAAAAAAATCAATAACACAAAAGGATTTCAAAAAAAAAAAGTAGCTTAAAGGAAAAGGGGGGGGGGAAGCCTACTTGGATTAATTAACCCGCTAAATCCACAGACAATATCATGAGATCGGGATAACCCTATAAAAAAAATGAAGAAAACCATGAAGCTTTTTTTTTTTAAAAAAAATCAACGTCTAGTAATGAGATTAAAAAAAAAGTTCCATAATAAAGATGAGAACTTATGTTAGCACATAAAACTCGTGACCTGGACCATTTAATTAGAAACTCTAAACTTGAAAAAACCATGAATCTCAAACCTTAAAAATTCAAATGTGAAAGAATAAAATTGAAAAAAAATTCAATCATAATAAATATATAATAACAATAAAAAAAATAAGGATCAAATTTGAAAAAAAAAACAAGTGATATGGTGGATAATTTTGAATTGAAGGGTTAAATTGAAAAGAAAAATCAATTTTACAAAAGAATTAAAAGAAGAAACCACCCAAAAAATTAGAACTAAATTTAAAAACAATAACAAACTAAATATCTTGATTAAAAGATGTAATTGAAAACAATTAAAAATTCATAAAAGAGATAAGAGAAAAATAAAGGAAAAAAAAAAACCAGGATCAAATTGAAAAAAATAAAAAACAAAAACTTACAAAAGGTATAAGGATAAAAATAACAAATCAAAAGAATAAGGTTTGATATTAAAATATCCCCAACTAAGAGGACCACCTTGAAATTTTAATTTCCAAACATGAACTTCAAGGGAGGAGAGAGAAAGAAAGAGGAAAAAAAAAGATATCTCTAGCTATATTTCATTCAATAAACAATAACACGCACCGCCTTTATGGGAATAGAACATCTTGGGGAATCCATTGATATGGTAGATGATAATTTTTAGAACGCCGAACGCGCTGCTCAAGCATGATTGAACCCTCCCACGTGTATTTGCGTTACATCCACGTGTGTGACATATTCACAAATTTAATAACTTTTAATCAATGAAAAAAACACCAATTTACCCCTCTACTGATATGCTTATAATGCAAAAACCAACATGAAATTCCATAAATGCCCCCAAAGCAAGCCTAGTTTTATTTTGATTCCAAGGTTAAGTTAGTAATTGAACTATACAAAAATAAAATAATCTAAAAAAAGCTCTTAATAACCAATTACCTGATTTTTGCCTTTAAAGGTAATGAAGATATTTTACTATTCTAAAAAATTAAGAACTTTGTACCTCCAATGAAATTCTAGGTTAATTTGATGAAGGATAAAAACATTAATCAACTATTATAATTCACGTGAATCAAGGCCAGTGCATAATGATTTTTTCATATGAAATAGGCTATATTAATTTGGAGATATTAATCAAGATCGACTAGTGATAGGTTTGTTTCAGTATTGACATAGCCAGCTGACATTTTGAGACCCGTCTAATTTATGCACTAAAGGTATATGTTATTTCAATTAAAGTTGCGAATTATATTTTGTTCTGGTTGGAATTACTTGTATATCTTTTACTAAATTAAAAAAATAAAATAAATTTTATCTTGTTTAAAATCTTAGATTATTCCAAAATTTTCAGCTAAATTCCACTAAAGAACAAGATCTCAGATTATTCCAGATTTTTCAGTCAGATTATTCCAGATTTTTCAGTTAAATTCCAGCCTAAACATCAAATTTCATTCCACTCGCTCTATTCCTATCATGAAAAACTCTTTCATTTTTTTCCATCTTAACTAGATTGCGTTTATTCTCAATTAGACAAACCAACTATCTCAGTCCCATGCATTAAAACTTGTGTGATTTTTTTTTAAAATTTAATCAACTTAGTGATAGTAGAACATATCGGTCTTATGGTACAAAATATGGAAAGCCAAAAGGTATTTACTAGCAAATTGGATTTCCATCAATGAAGTTATGTTCTTCAACAGGATAGGGATATGGAAAGCCAAAATCCCTTAAGCATCCATCAATGAAGTTATGTTCTTCAACAGGATAGGGATATGGAAAGCCAAAATCCCTTAAGCATCCATCAATGAAGTTATGTTCTTCAACAGGATATGGATATGGAAAGCCAAAATCCCTTAAGCCAGCTGATTCTATCAGCCAACAAGATAGTTCTCTCAAAATTATGAGGGCCCTTCTGCGAAGGCTCAGCCAACAATTTGATGTCTCCAACCAGTTACTCTAGTTATCATACCTAGTCCAGGTCTGCCTACATGCTCAAAGGTCTAGGTTGTATGTATGCGGGCTTAACTCGAAACAATGTGTATATATATAAAAATAAAAGCAGTCTTCGACTATAGCCATCGAGTAAGCAGAGATTTGAGATTAAGAACCGCCTTGCAGTAAACTAGTCGGCGACAAAAATTACAGTTGAAATGATATTGAATTGAATCAAACAAGAGACTGGAAAGAAGAAAATAAAGCTGAGTTGTTTAAATTCATGAGTTCCCTACTCTTCCATCTTTCCCTCTCCTTTATTACCTTCACTGCTCACTTTGCATGCCAAGTCCTGTAAACAACACCAGCAACTCGATTAAGATCTCTATTGGTTTCGAACTACATTTTGGAACAAAAACGGAAAACAATTAACAGAACAGAAAACCACAAGATATTACGAACATTGAAAAGTTGACAAACAAACATGAGATGCAACTACTCTTGTGAACACATTGTTTATCTAGATGATATCAACATCCACTTCTCAGCTTAAGTTGATGACGTTCATGAATTCCTCATGGTGACATTTTGCAGGACGAGGAGTAGGTTATGATATAAATTGTACATGAAACCTCCTATGAGACAAGAAGCCAGCCCTGATGTTTCTAACAGCTAAGTGATTTGGCAGAACTAGATTTCGATGTTAAAATTATTTACTCATAAAAATCCTACATTCATAATCCTATTTTTTTAGCAAAGACAAAAAAAACACAGATAATCAAACGCTCCAAACTTGATTAACATCAAGGAAAGGAAGAAACTACAGCATTAAAACCATTCTCTAGCCGAGCAAAGTTGGTGAGTACCACATACACTTATGCCTTGATAGAAAGTCTGGCTTTCAGCTCCTCCGCCACAGCATCAATGAACTCCTCGGTATTGAGGTAATGGTCCCTACTAACCCTGCAACACGCACAAGAATAATATTAAACACTTATAATTCATATAAAGTAGAGCATAAACATTGATATACATTCAAAATACACTTTTTACTGGGCTGGTCTTACTTAGATCCATGGATAAGCAGAGCGAGATCCTTGGTCATCTTGCCAGACTCCACAGCTCCGATACAGGCTGCCTCTAGTTTCTCAGTGAAATCCAAGAGTCTGGCATTGTCATCCAACTTAGCCCTAACCAATAAAAAACACAATTAAATTATTGACCAGAGCTTTCAGCAAACTGAAATAGTATAATTTTCAAGACCAATGGCATAAATTTGCGGGATCATAATTACATACCTGTGGGCAAGTCCTCTTGACCAAGCAAAAATAGAGGCAATACTGTTTGTGCTGGTTTCACCACCTTTCTGGTGAACCCTGTAATGCCGAGTAACTGTGCCATGGGCTGCTTCAGCCTCTATAGTCTTTCCATCTGGGCACACCTGAACCATACCAATTTAAACATAGTCAGAGATGATGACAAAGAGAGAGTGAACAATATGTTAAGCTCTTAGTTGTTGCTGAAATTTCTTTCTGCAAACCCCCCCCCCCCCCTCCACACTAGCATTAACGTATTTCTTGTATCAGAACCTTGATCAAATAACTAAAGAGTAGTTAGAGGATGCATTTTAATGTGTCATTTTAACTGTGGCGCATGAGAATTAGAGAAGCTTCAAAATTGGGAAACCAATGCTTTATGCATGTAAAAAGTAGTCCATTGGAGAAAAGGATGCAAGACAGTTTGATTAGCAGAGGGAGGATTATTCAACTGCAGGAGTACAGAGAATACAGATGAACAGAGACGGCAATAAAAAATAAAGCAAAAGGCAACTAAAAAATATTACAAGAAAGCTTGTCGGATATCATACCAATACAGAGGTCATCAAGCCAAGAGATCCAAAACCTGTAAAAAGACAGCCAGATATCAGTACTGAACTTCCTACCCAGAACCAAAGGCCACAAAGAAGAATATAAATGTTGCAGCCAGAATAAGATAAGCACACTACAAAGGTTTTGGAAGCTGAATCTTCATGGTGTCAATGGTCTGTTCCACATACCTTGGGCCAAGAAATCACTCTGCACATCTCCATCATAGTTTTTGCATGCCCATACATAACCTCCTTCACTCTTAAGAGCATAAGCAACCATATCATCAATGAGTCGGTGTTCATACCTTCCAGTTCAAACATACAAGTTATTGACAGTACAAATGCAGCCAAAACGAACCATCATCTTAAATGAAAGACAGTGAATCACTCACCATATTCCTGCGGCCTCATACTTTGATTTCCAGCTGGCCTCGTAGACTTCTTGAAAGATGTCCTTGAATCTGTATCAAATAGAAAAGTCAACATATATCAACTAAATAACCAAAAGAAAATACAGGCAGGTTCATGAAAGCCAAGCATGGAGTTCTAAAAGGTATACAAAGTGATGAAAGTGTCATACCTTCCATCATACTTCTTAAGAATGGTATTTTTTGTGCTGAGATAAAGTGGCCACTTCTTCTGGTAAGCAGTGTTCATGGAAGCCTCAGCAAAAGCACGGATGGACTGCATTCCAGGGTCAAAAATAAAAGACAAAATTAACATACCTGCATTTTGGCTCATTAGAATAATCATCAGAAAAAATTAATATACCTCATCAGTGTTATACATGGCCAATGCCACCCCACCAGCACCTGTAAAGTTGTAAACCTCCAACTCAGTCTTCTCATCCTGTCCTTCTGGCACTGCAGATTGAAAGACAAATAAGAAATGAGAAAATATCAACAAAATGGGAAATTATTCCTTGTAAATTCTGAATAAAAGCTGCAAATCAACAGAAAATCTTACCAAACACTAGCTTGAGCTTGCCAGCTCCTTTGATAACTGCATCAGTTGCTCGATATTGATCACCAAAAGCATGTCTTCCAATGCAAATTGGCTTTGTCCAACCTGACAACAGCAATAATCAGTACAGCCCTAGTCCATCACTGAAATTGTAGAGCTGCTGCATCGACAAAATGAAAGTTACCTGGGACAAGGCGGGGGATGTTTTTGCAAATAATTGGTTCTCTGAAGACAGTGCCTGCAGAGATCGAATATGTAATTGGAGCTAAAAGCAAAAGGAATGTTATATAAACATATGGTCTGTCTTAAGTGCAGCTTCACTGACCATTCAAAATGTTCCTGATTGTTCCATTTGGACTCTTCCACATCTGCTTCAAATTAAACTCCTTGACACGAGCTTCATCTGTCAATAACACATTGAATATAAGAATTGCGCATGGCTGCTTTAGAAGAAAAAAAAAATTATTGCCATAGGAAATTAATGTTCATTTATATCGATGTTCATGCCAACAGAAATGAATGCATACCTGGGGTAATAGTTGCACACTTGATTGCTACGTTGTACCTGAAAAGATTCGAATTTTAATAACATAATCACACGGTCAAACACTTAGTTCAGTACTATTAATCCAATATCTACACCAAAATACTCACAAGTAAGAACTGAAGGATCGATCAATATTAACAGCTTTTTACATACATCTTTATATCTAAAAGGAGAGGATTAAAGGATAACTCTATCTGGGATAAAGGATTCTCAGCACAAAGGAACAGATATATAAATGAACTGAACACTCACTTAAGAGCAGCTTCGGCACTTTCAACAGTGACTTTATCATCAGTGGCATCACGGTGAGGGAGACCAAGGTCAAAGTACATGATATCCAACTCCACAAAGGGGAAAATAAGCTGTCGTCATTACACCAAAACCCACATTACAGCTATAATCCATTAACTCAAACCTTTATCAACCAGCAAGATAAATTCATAAATGTACAAACAAATATTAAAATCACCTTATCCTTTATTGATTGCCAGAATATTCTGGTCATTTCATCTCCTGTATCATCACAATAACAAACAAACACGACATGAGAAACAAAGAATGACATATAGTATTCAAACACAGAAAGAAAGGCACTATCTTTGTGATTGACAAAATGACGATTCCAATAAAACCCAGATCTCAAGTAAAGGGATCAATCAATCCCAGATTGAAAATCAGATCCTATCCATGACCCAACAACTTTTTTTAAACAAAGAAACATAAGGATCCAAACTTTCATGCATCTACAAAAGCAAGGATGCTTACTTTATAACACCATTGCATCACTAACAACCAATCAAAGTCTAAACTTTCATTGATAAAAAAATGAATCCAAACAGCTTAAAGTGATAAGATCATCAAAATGAGTAAAGGAGTCAGAATTAAAAAAATAATAATCTTACCGTCCATTTCAACGATGGGGTTGGCAACCTTGATCTTTTCGAAAGCCATTGTTTTGTTGTCTTGTTTTCGTTTGAGCTGAAAGAGTTTTAAAGATTGAAACTTTAGGATTGTTTTTCTTTCTTTCTCCTCCCGTGAATTGAGTAGAGAAGGAAAAGAGACAGTGGAGAAATAATGCAGAGAGGAAAGACAGGAGGAAGGTGGAACTGGTTTATATATCCAACCAGGGAGTGTTTTGCCCTACAAGATCATTTTGATGTTGGGCTTTTTTTAGTAAGAGATTAGAGAAAGAAATTAAAAAATAAAAATATTGTTTCGAATGATAATTTAGATTTAAGGATGATTAAAATAATTGGATTATTTAGAATATTTGTAAAAATTGATTCAAAATTAACAAAAAAAAATATTCTAAAAATTAAATAAAAGCACTTATTAAAAAATCAATTAGTTTGGTTTTGATTTTAAATTACAAAAACAAAAACAAGTTAACAAAAATAATAAAAAATTAAATAAAAATCAAATCAAATCAAAAAATACAAAACTGCAATCAAATTAAACCAGATTATCTTATTTAAAAAAAAAACTTTGATAAAAATCATCTAACTTTCTTTAATTTTTGACTCATTTTAAATTATTAATTTTTTAAAAAATAAAATAAAATCGATTTAGACAGACGAAATTATTTAGTTCTTGTATTCAATTAAGTTAAGTTTAAATTTTTAAAAAAATATTAATTTGTTGTAAATTTTTATCCAAAAACTTATATTAAATGAAACATTAAACATAATCATATATGAGCATTGGGTTTTTATTTTTGTTTTATATTTATTTTAATATAATTGAAGTGGTCCAAACCCTAAACCATAATTATTTTTTACCAACAAAATAGTGAAAACCTAATTTGCATAATGCATTTTTTCCCTTCAAGAACGCATAATGATCTCTTGAATGATCCTTGATGAGTTGGAAAAAGGTTCTCCACATAGACGACCAAATGTTGATTAACATATTAAAAATACAAGAATTAAAACTTTAAAAGGCACAGACGCAATGGCATATTGTAATTAAGGTATGGAATGATGGGCAATCGCTTTAGAGGTGGTCCCCTCCAACTAACCTCCATTTTTGTCAGAAATGACGGCATCATTTCCACCTAACACATTGACAAAACCCTAATCCGAAAAAATGGACTCGCAAACGATTTCGGTATCGTTTGGCAATATTGGGGTATTTGTTGGGCATAGAAATCGTGTTTTATAAAAAAAATTAAATTTTTTATTTTTAATTAATTTTTTATATTTTTAAATTATTTTATTTTAATGTGTTGATTTTAAAAATAAAAATAAATATTTTTAAATAAAAAATAATTTTTATCATTATTTTAAATATTACTGTAGTATCACGAGTAACACCGCAACAAAAACATATATATATATATATATATATATATATATATATATATATATATATATATATATTTATTGTAATTCTAGAACAAGATCTCCCCCCCCCCCCCCCCATTTTTCTAAGAAAGCTTATATATATATATATAACAAGGTATAAGTATATATTTATTTTTATATTTTAAAAGTGTTTTTAGGTAAAATTTGAAATTTTTTATTTTTTATTACCTTCAAATTAATATGTTTTTAGTGTTTTAAATCCATTTTGATGTGTTGATATTAAAAATAATTTTTAAAAAATAAAAAAATATCATTAACATGTATTTTGATACCAAAAATTACTTGAATATATTTTGTTTACGCTGAAAAGGTATAGTCAACGATTCATGGAGTTTCTTATATTTTGTTTAGGCGGAGAAAGAAGTGGATCAGCTTACCCTCTCTCTAGAGGTGCCACCTGCAATTTACCTACAAATACATTAATATATATATATATTATATATATATATATATATATAAATAAAAATATTAACCAGTAATAATGGCAAGCTTAATATGTGTTTATCCAGAATTTAGTTTTTGAAAAAAATTAATTTTTTTTTTAATTTTTCTTTACTTCAAAATATTCATTTTTAACTACTTGGCACATTACACCAATATCCATATTAATATTCATTCAAATAACAGTTTAAGTAACAATTTTTCTAATTATTACAATTTATCAAAATAACAATATTTAATTTACATGTTCCATACACTATTCTAAATACATATCTATAAACATAAATCTATAAATTTACAATATTACAAGGATTCACAACGTCTAACTGGATGATCCAAATCCTGCTCTCTACTAGTAGTTTCTCATGCTAATTAGCTGCTGAAACCAGCTAATCTCGCAGCAACCTGCATGATATGATCGCAGCAACGATTCACAACATGTATCTCCAGAGATTTTGTTCCCACTGAGACATATAGAGTAACCAATAATTTTTTTGTAATTTATCTTTAGAATTTGGTATTATGCCACTTAATAGAGTATCCTCCAATGACAACATCTGCCTGATCGAGTTTTGTTGACTAGTTGGCTGCCAACTATTCTTGGCAGCATCGATCCCTCCTAAATTGTTATCATCTAAACACAAAACTTCCAAACTACTGGTCTTGTTTGCAAGGGGATAGAGAAAGCTCAGGTCGTCATCATCCTCACCATGCATTTCCTAGATTGTTGACTTGAAGTGAAAGCCTCCATGGAGTAGATGTGCTTGCTAACGTGGGCTCTTTCCCAGTGAAGCTAGCTGTTGAATGACATCGAGACAAGTAATATTCAAGGCACTGGAGAGTGTTTCTGGAATTGGTCCACGGAAGAAAAAATTGTTGTGAATCTGAAGGAATCCGAGATTTGGAAGAGTGAGGCCCAAGTCTGGAGGAAGTCTCCCATGGAGTTGATTAAATGCAACAGGTAAGAAAATAAGAGAAGAGAGATTGCATACAGAGGAAGGGATAGTATCACACAGGATTGAAGTCATATACTTGTTTCCCCAGGCCAACTGCTGCAGACGAGATCTAACTCTCGCTGGATAGAATAGCTGAAGCTGTTGTTTTTCAGGTTTAGTATCCTGAGAAAGCTCGATTTGCCAATGTGGGGAGATAGGCTGTCCTCCGGCAGCCCCACAACTCTCTGCTGACAAGGATTCGTTCCACGAGCTTAGCATACCCAGAGGATCATTAGAAATATTTGTATTTGATTATTATTCTAGGATTAAAAAAAATGTGTTTAGTTGAAGAAATAAAAATAAATATATAAAAAAAAAGGTGTTTAGTTGAACTATACTTTAAAATAGAAAATGCATGAAAACATATCATTTCTATTACTAACAAGGAGAGTCTATTTCCTGCTCTAGGTAATGAGAAGCAAAAGGAGATTTAAATTATTTTCAAGAGAAGTTACCAACGTAATTAGCATCACATCACAAAATTTCGAAGACTATGCACAAGGAATCAAGCAAAAAAACACCTTGATTTTCATGATCAATCTCGTAAAAAGTAATGAATTAAATTTACAATTTGAATAGAAGTTATAATTTTTTAATCACAAAACTCTATTTCCAACATTTTCAATGCTGAAGCTTGAAATTAAAAGAAAGAAAAAATCAATGAGAGACAATGATAGCTCAATTCTCAAACAACATAATATTGAAGGATAAAATTAAAAAATTGAGTTGTTGGAGGGTGAAATTGAAAAAAAATCAATTCAAAAGATTCAAAAAAATAAATCAAATCAACCTGCCAAACTCGTGACCCAAGTTTTTAAGATTGAGATAACCTCAAAGAAAGCGAATAAAAAAATTACGAAACCCAATTAAAAACGAACCCAAAAAAATGAACATAAACAACCTGGATCAACTTGCAAAATTCACGACCTTAGTCATAAGATCGGGAAAACTCTATAGAAAACAAATAAAAAAATAATCTGAAATTCAATTTTCAACCAATCCAATATTAAAAGATGAAATAAAAAAAATCAATTAAAAAAAACAACAAAAAAAACCTGACTCGAATCAACCCAAAGCTAACAAGTTAAACTCATGATTTGATTCATGAAATTAAGATAAATTCATAAAAATCTAAAAAAAAATTACAAAACTCCACTTCTAATAAATCTAATGTTGAAATTAAAAAAAAAATCCATAGGATCACTATATAATCCAACATTAAAAAAATAAACAAAAATTATATACAAAACACAATTCCTAAAACAATCTAATATTGAACAATGAAATTGAAAAAAAAAACTAAACAAAAAAAAACACAAAACATTATTCCAATAAATAATATTTTGTTAATATTACTATAATAATTTAATCATACTCTTTAGTGTTTTTTTTTTAAATTAATGCTACCTCATGTACATGGCATGCATTGTTTTAGAACATGTAGCAATGAAAAACATTAAATTTCTTACAAAATAACGCAATTTTTCAATAAAAAAAATATAATTTAGATAGTTGTTCTTAATTGAAAACTTCTAAAATTCCAAGACTAAGATTGATACAATAGGTTGTTTATTGACAAATATGAGACTACTTATAGTCGTGGGGCATTTTTTAGGTTAGTAAAATCAATAAATTCTCTTAGATATGTATTTCAAATAAAAAAAATGGAGGAAAAATTTATATTTTTAGTTTTTAAATTAAATTCACAACAAGAATTTATCACCATTTATCTAAATCTAGGTCTCGCTCACCTCTATCATAACCCTAAATGGAAAATTTTGAGAAAATATGGAAGGTTTTGACAGGTCAGATTATAAATGATGGATTTTCCTATTTTCTTTTTCAGAGACAGCTGCAATACTTGATAAGATATTTAATTTGCTTATAAAGCATTTTACTAAATGTTCAATTAATATTATTTACATCTCAAATATATAACCATAGTTGTAAATTCTCAAAATAATAGTCTCGAGTAAAATTAAAATGTTTTGAATATTAGTTTGAGATTTTCTTAGTATATTTATGCAAACATTTCATTTCAAGGTTTTAGCATTTTATTAAATTATTCATTAAATTAACTAGAATATTTTCAATTTCAAAATTCAATTAATTGTAGCTACTTAATTTGGGATTTTTTTAAATATATTTATGCAAACATCTCATCTCAAGTTCATGGAATTTTGAATACATTATTCAATTAAATTAACTATAGATTTTCTCAATTTCAAAATTCAATTAATTGTGATTTTTTAAAAAAATATTCTTAAATCAAGATATCTAGAGAACAACACAGTAGTTGCATTTGGAGCACAATCTTGTTGCATTAATATTTCGTAGATGTATGATAATACTTAATCGTAATTTTGGAAAAGGTCTTACCAATATTCAATTTACTAAATTTGTTAAATGATTAGTATTATGTAGTGTTAATCACACAATAATTAAGGGCATCATGGGTGTATTGATCAGTACACAAGACGAACTAAGCCTACCCCAATTCAAGCATGTATCATCAACAGTCCATCAACAGATTAAACTAGCCAAGCATGTTCCTTAGCCACAGCAGTTAGTCCTCCACTCTTCGAAACTACACAGTCGAGTCGTGCTTGTTCTTGGATTGATGAGGGGGGAAACAATGGTTACTTGGAAAAAAGTAAAAATCATTTGTATATATCCCACTCCATATATGGTACGTAGCTTTTCATGCGAAGCATATCTCTGAAACCACGAAATTTGCTGGCTTGCACTTTTTTTTTTTTTTTTGCTGTAACGTGTAATGCAGTTCATGGCCAAAAGAAAGAAAGAAAAAGTTTACAAAAAGCATTATGCCTAAAACAGTAGAAAACCAAGAACCAGAAATCTATCTTTGTGGGATTGGTTTGGTGTTCATTTGCTGTCCTTATTTGGAATTGAGTTGTTGGGCTATAAATGCACAATATCTGATATATAATCATAGATTGTGCATTACTAGCCTGCATACCAAGAAGGGAGACTTGTAGTGATAATATTTTTGCGAGTAAGAGGAAAATAATGGAGCTTTCAATGGGAAACAATGGTGGTGCTTCGGGCGATGAACATGAAGCAGCTTCGAACTCAAGAAATAAGGGAAAGAATGCTTACCATCGCCATTCTAATCAACAGATTCAGCAGCTTGAAAAGTACAAGACTAGCATCACTCTCTTTTCAAGGACTTTGTTTTATGTTCTTTAAGCAAAATATAAAAACAAGATTTTGATCTTTATATGTTGCCTTTGTTGTTGTTTTTTATATGGTTTTTGTTTGGCTATTTTGACATGTTCTTCCGATTGATTCATAGTTTCACCATCCATTGATTACTGTGAAGCTTCTGTTGATGTTCACGAGGAAATCTATAAATTTTGGTGTTTTCACTCTTGGCTTGCTCTTTGTTGGTAAGGTCTTCATTATTGAGCGGCTTTTGGATAAAGTCATTTCACTCGACATGAGAGGTCTATTTTATTTATCTGTGAATGGAAGAGGATTTTCCCATTTTTTTTCCCCTTTTCAGATTGATGATGGTGTTTTTTATGGAGATTGTTTACTTCTTCTGTTAATGCATTCATTTTTGTCTTGAGAAATCAATTTTCCTATGTGCTAGTTCGGTCCTTGATTGTGTTGTTTGGATTGCTTGCTTCCTTAATTCATTCACTTGGCTTAGTTAATGTCAGAACTTTTTTCATGGATTTTTAATATGCATCCTGTAAGAATATTTGATGTTTCTTCAAAAAGGTCCGTCCTTCCACCCCCCACCTTCATTTTCTGCGTTTGAAGTTTGTGGTTTTGTTACTCTGATGAAGATTTTTCAAGGAATGTCCACATCCGGATGAAAACCAGCGGCGCCAGTTGAGTAGGGAATTAGGGCTTGAGGCTAAACAGATCAAGTTCTGGTTTCAAAACAAAAGGACTCAGAAAAAGGTGCTCGAGATTTCTTGGTCCAAAACCTTGTGTTTGATTACTTTGTATCCCTTAATAATGTACTGATGCTTTTACACCTTCTGATCCACTTCGCAGGCGCAAAGTGAGCGAGCAGATAATTCAGTTCTTCGGTTAGAAAATGAGAGGATTCAATGTGAAAATCTGGCAATCATAGAGGCACTGAAAAATGTGATCTGCCCAGCTTGTGGTGGTCCTCCCTTCGGAGAAGAAGAACGCCAACGTAGTTTGCAGAAACTAAAGCAGGAAAATGCTCGGTTGAAAGAAGAGGCTAGTTTGGATTATCTCAACGAAGTTCCCTTTCTAAATATCTCCTCATTCTCTATTAGGCCTTTTCTTTTTAATGATGCATAAATGTTCGTGTTTCGAGAGTCTTAATGATTATTTTTTTTATTGATGATTATTATGATTGTTGTGCAGCATGAAAAGGTATCCACCCTTCTTACCAAGTACATAGGAAAATCGATTTCACAGATTGATTCGTTGACACCTGGCGCTGGATCTTCACATGGCGTATTGACAACAAACCCTGGCATTGATCTGGAACGGAATCCAGGACTGGACAACAGTCAGTTGGTCTATAAACGTAGAGGAATTCTAGATATGGAAAAGGCACTCATGGCTGAGACTGCTGCCAGTGCAGCAGATGAGTTGGTCAGGCTTTTGCGAGTTAATGAGCCTCTGTGGATCAAGTCCCCATCTGATGGAAGATACATCCTTGATCGTGTCGGCTATGAGAAACTATACCCCAGGGACAGTCACTTCAAAAGTTCTAATGCTCGTGTCGAATCATCTAAGGATTCAGCAATGGTGATCATGCCTGGAATGGACCTGGTTGACATGTTTTTGGATCCAGTTAGTGCGCTCTTACTTTCCACACTGTAAGATCAGACCATATTCTGTTGCTAAAGAGGAAACAAGTTTAACTATTTGCTTTGATTTTACAGAATAAATGGATGGATCTTTTTCCGACAATTGTTACCAAGGCCAGGACAATTCTATTACTTGAAGCTGGAACTGTAGGAAACCGAAATGGTTCCTTGCAGATGGTATGTTGAGTAGCTAATAAATCTCTATCATTCCTTAAATTTTGTCAGGTCTTGAGCTGTGTATTAATGAAGTGAAAGGGTTAAATGCAGATGTATGAACAAATGCACATACTGTCGCCCTTGGTTCCACCTAGGGAGTTTTACTTCCTTCGTCTTTGTCAGCAACTTGAGCCCGGGGAGTGGGTGATAGCAGATATATCGTATGACTTCATGAGAGATGGCTCCCCCTCCCGCACTTGGCGGCTTCCTTCTGGATGCATGATCCAAGATAAGCCTAATGGATGTTCCAAGGTGAGTAGTTACTGCATCTCTATACCCGGAATGATCAAATGATTGAGCAAGTGTCACTTCTGAGAATTACTTGTTCTAGATTAACCATGCCATGCTTGTTCGTAGCACAGATTAGGGCTGAATGTGGCTGAGCTTTACAGTTTTCAAATGTTACCGATTCTGACGAACAACGACAAAGTTCTGATGCACATTTGTCAATTAATCAATGAACTATAAAAGGAATGGAGCCTGGCATCTCTATCCTCTTGTTTACAGAATATTTTGACGTCTGCATTTAGTGTAATGTACATATTAATTAATGAGCATGGCTATTATAAATGTTTCGTAGATGCAATATCTAAAACAAGCATATCTGCAGACCCCCATTTATTCGATACCAATTTTTTCATCGCTGATAATGTCATATACAGGATGATCTTTTTCTGTCATAAGCACTAAGCAAGCGTTTGTATGCATCTCCATGAGCTATTAACAAACGATGACTTAAAGATTGCAAGACTAGTTTAGCATAGAATCATTGCATAATATTAGCATATCTGAAATTGTCTAACAATAATTTATGTCAATTTTAAGTGAATCGTGTGTGAGACTGATTATGCATCACACTAACTTGATAGGTAACTTGGGTAGAACATGTGGAGGTGGATGATAGAACTCAAACTCATCGCCTTTACAGAGATCTCATATGCGGAAGATCTGCTTATGGAGCAGAACGATGGATTGCTAGTCTCCGGAGGATTTGTGAGAGGTTAGCTTTGTACAAGGAGGAAACTGCAGCTGCTCGAGAATTTGGAGGAGGTGACAATAATCAGTTTTTTGCCTTTCCATTTCTTTGACACCCATTTTATGCAATACTGTTGCTTTAACATCTTCCATTGCTCAGTGATCACTTCACCTGAGGGTAGAAAGAGCATAGTAAGCCTAGCCCACAGGATGGTGAAGATCTTTTTTGCAAGTTTGGGTATGTCAGGAAAACTGGATTTCCCTCAACTCTCTGAAGTGCACAACAGTGGGGTTCGGGTGGCTATTCGTAAGAACACGGAACAAGGGCAGCCGATTGGCATGGTTGTTAGTGCTGCTACTTCTCTCTGGCTTCCACTCTCACCTCAGAATGTGTTTAACTTCTTCAAAGATGAGAAATCACGAATTCAGGTTTATGAAAAATAGAATGATTCATTCTGTGATCAATAAATACGTACATATTTCACTCATTCGGATATTTATAGCAATGTAACAAATGGTATTTCCCGTCATTGTCTCTGACAGTGGGATATTCTGTCCAATAGCAATCCTGTGCATGTGATTTCACACATTTCCAATGGGACTAATCCAGGGAACTGCATATCCATTACTCACGTAATTTCTCTTCCTTTCTCTCCTATTCTGATGCAGTATAAACTATAGCCAAAAGGCTAACAGCAACAATGTCTTGATTCATTTTCAGTAAGTTTACTTGTGCAGTTCTTTGATTGTTTTTCCTTTCAAATTAAAGCAGCCTTTCATTCCTACTGAGAACAACATGCTGATACTTCAAGAGAGCTGCACGGACTCTTCAGGATCAATGGTGGTATATGCTCCACTTGACATTCCAGCCATGAACATGGTAATAGGCGGTGCAGACTCATCGATCATTCCCATACTTCCATCAGGTTTTGTAATATCTGGCGATGGCCGTCCAGACACAGGAGGGGACAGTTCTACTTCCACAAGTTCTACTGGGGCAGACTCAGGAGGTTCACTTCTTACAGTAGCCTTCCAAATTCTGGTCGCTGGCCCTAATGCCACATCCTCCACAGAACTCAACATGGAATCTGTGGCAACAGTCAATACTCTTATCAGCACCACGGTTCTCAAAATTAAGGCTGCTTTGAATTGCTCTAATTTGGGTTAAGCATTGGTGATGCTGTTGTTGAGAAATTAGTTTCTTATCATATGATTCTGCCTGGAAACTGAAACACAAAAAAATAATCAGCTGCTACTCTGCTCAACTTTTGGCTGCCAGTCTAGTTTTTTTAAAACACTTTCATCTCCAGGATGATGGTCTTGCATTGCAAGAGAAAGACATTGAGTTTTTTTTTTTTCTTTGGATGATGGGGATGTTTTATTTATTTATTTTCTTTCTTTCTTATATATCCTCTCTTTAATTAATTATGTGTTTGTTTATTTATTTATTTGAAAATATTTCATGCTATATTTAGCATCAATAGAGATAAACCATTGATTAATATTTCTTATAATGCAAAGGATTTAAGACTTAAGGAAATTTGTTACCATCAAAATGCTTTTATAAATCATTTGTAATACTGTTTTGCACTCGACATTTTGAACACTTTCATTATATATATATATATATATATATATATATATATATATATATATATATATATATATCCTGAGGACTTCTTAGAAGAGCAAGAGACTTCAATAAAGATTAATTTCCAATCCCATTAAAAGGGATTGCTAATGGCAAATCGCATAGTCACCTGCAGAAGCACAAAATATAAGAACAAATTTTGAATCCATAAACTAAATTAAAACTGGTTGCATTCATCTTTTGTTCCTCCATGCAGTATTCGTTCTTGTTTCTAATCAGATGGTTTAAGATTTCTGAAGCACTAAGTCAAGGATATAACACGCTACAAGACTTCAATTCCAAGCATTTTCATGTTTAAAACCAGAACAGAGTATAACAAAAATAAAAACCTGAAGTCAAAGTTTACAATGAGAACCATAAATAGGATATACTCAAATCAACAACAGCACCGAGGTTCCCTAGTTGGCAACAAACACGTACTCTTTACCCTGCAAGGTGATAAGGAAATACAAAGGACATAAGAGCTAAAGTACCAGAGGAGCACAAATTACTTCTTAATATCACAAGGATAAAACAAAAGCAACATCATAGCATCAACCCGTGACAATAAAGCATCAAGCTTGCCACTGTTCTTTAGAGATGGGAACACATCACCATGTCCAGGGCGATACCTACATGCATAAATAGAAGTTTTCAGAACAGCAAGCAAGAAGATAACACGTTGATAAGATTATAAATTAAACTATACACTCAAACCTACTCCTTGCACTGCACAATTCCTAACTTTTTTTAGGTGTTATTTTACTTTCATTTCTGAATTTTAAGAAATTGCCCATGTTGGATCCCACTAAAAAAATTTCTTTCTTTAAGAGGGACAAACCTTGATCAGACACCATCAGCTTCCAAAAATTTGAGTAACAGATAACATTAAAGATATGCCAAAGTAAGATTGGATACACAATCTTCCAATTGTGGCATACTTTCGTCACTGGCCAGTGATCCAGACACTCTATGCCAAGTTACACTCATCGCTCAGTTTTCAATAAACAGCTAAAAGTATAATAGGCATGTCTTTGTCACATATCATAAGGAAAGGAAGTAATTTGTGAGAGCATTAGTATGCAAGTATAGGAGTTACTTTCTGGGTTTTACACATGTCAGAAAAGCAAAATTGATTTGGAGAAGTTTATACAACTCAGAAGTTGGTTGATAAATAAACGACTTGATATGCATCCAAATAGTCCCTTACATAAGACTCTAGAAGTAAGAGGTGGAATAGATTGATAGAAGTTCACCAGCTCAGAACAGCAGGTAAATAGAAGAGTTTTCAACTCAACTTTCTTAATCAGAATTCACAGAAGTTCAAGCTCTCCCGTAGTTTTACAACATATTCAAACTCATAAGCATCTGGTGCCAATTATATTATCATCAGAGTGCATCTGATAGAATATATAATTATATAGCGCATGCAAAATGGTAAAAATTGACTGAAAGATATTCATTGAACTTCATATAGTAAAATATAGAAATTTGAAACTATACCATCCATCCTTGTCAGTGTGTCCTTTTGAAGGCATTGGCACAAAATCATCAGCAACCAGACGTGGATATTGGCTCTGTGCAATTCCAAAGGGGAAAAGGCAAATTTGTTGTTTACCATTTTCAGCAAAGCTAAGCGCAGATATTAAAAGAAACCGATCAAATAGTAGCATCACAAACCTGATTAAAGGTGTGGATCTCAATATTTGAGTTTGAGTGCTTCTCAATAATCTAAGTTGGACAGCAACTGGTGTTACTATACAAGTAAAATCTAGCAAGGACAAGATAAAGAGCAGGAGAAAAAGGTAAGGATCAGGCACCTTCTGTGTATCATCATGAGTGTTGAATGGGTTCATTAGAAACAAGGGAACGCTGCACCCATATTTGTTGTTAAGATTCTGCAGCAACTTTAACAGTTAGTTCCATGCAACAACAGAACCAAATCAAAATCAAAGCAGAACAGAAGAGAAGAGAAGAGAAGAGACAAACACTCACCTCAATCTGGATGACAATAAGGTCAAGAAATGTCAGTCCATTACAAACTTCAATGCCAGAACGGTGAAACACAACAGCATAAATCAATTTCAATGTCATATATATCTCCTAAACCTCCATTCTGCTCCACAGACAAAAGGGTAAATCATTTCAGCCAAAAAAAACAACCATCACACTAGTCACCAATCTGACATTCACCTTTTTCTTTTTTCCCTAGCAATTTGACAGCATAACGAACAAAAGATTACATATTTAGGACCAGTGCATCCCATTGTTGTCCCCAAACCAAACCTCCATTAACCTTCAAAACAACAAGCTTGTCAAAAAGCTTCTTGGTTTCCTCTGGGTCTGCAACAAAATCAAATCACTTTAAGCAACAACCACACAAGTTTGGCTAAAAATAATGCAATAAAAATTCAGATCATTATCAACTACCCTCACGAGCTGACTCCAAGGTATCAGAAGGAACCACTACTTCATCAGTAGGTGTCTGAATCTTACTCCACTCAACTCGCCGCGCTTCCCCACTTTCACACACAAAATCAATCAATAAATAATTCAATAAATTCCAAATCTCAGATTCATAACAAAAAAAAAAGGAGCAATTATCCAAATACCAAAAACAATCTCCATCACATTGCGCTTAGCACTAATACAAATATCAGTCATATAAAACAGAATTATTCCTTTTTTTCATTTTTGAGCAACAAAATCAATTTTTTTAACGGGAGTTGGTTGAAGAATAATGAATTACATATGATAGCAAGAGATGAGGATGAAGAATGTTTTCTCACTCTCACTGCACCAAATCTCAAAACAAAATTAAGAAATTGTAAGTAGATCTGAGAACGTAATTACTTTGATTAGTGAGATTAGCAAGAAATGAAGGAGTGAATAAAGCAAAAGAGCATAACAAGATTTAATGACAACCAAGTAAACCCGAAAATCATCTATGAATTTTAAAGCAACACCTAAAATTATTTGTGTATTAATATTAATTGATGACTTGATAGGAGAGAAACTTAGGACCCACAATAATAATAAGAAAGAATGCAACATTGTCTCGACTCTAGAGTCAATAAAAACAGTGAAACCAAAAAGCATGGCTAATCAGTTCTTGAATATCTTTTATTCATGTGCTATAGGGATTTTGCACTGTACATTCTAGACTACTAAACTAAGCAGTCAAGCCCTAGTACTTTTATAATTTCAGCAACGTTGATTCCTATTTTCTATTTTATCAACTCTTTAAGGTGTGGGGTATAAACAAAGTAGGAATCCAAAAGAGATCAGTTGAAATTGGAAGGAGTAAATGTTGTACTCTGAGTCTTGTTGGTTTCACAAGTTTGCAGCTTTTCCTGCTTAAAAAGCTTGCTCATAATCTTTAGTTTTATTGATGAAACTATAGCAAAAACATCACAGAGAAATTCACATGAGAGAAACAGAGGAGGCTAAGTAATAGCAGTGGCTTATGTTACTCGCAAAAGGAGGGAAAATAGAGGTTTGCTGCCGTGGAGGTCTTACTGGTTATGCAAAAAAAATAAATTGATGCCCTTTTATGCATTAAGATTTTGAACAAGTCAAAATGGAAGAGGTGTACATCACAACAGCAACAAGTAAAATTAAAGAAGTCAAGTTTACTTTGGAAAGATTGATCCATTGGCATCCAGGAAAACTGGCTTCCAACCTGCCTCTCCTATTTTATTTTTCTAGAAAACTTAGCAATGAAGGATCATACTGAGTGCTGACCATATTCACTGGTCAATTTGCTAAAACAACCACACTGGAGAATCTCTGATTTATTCACACACAAATGATATCAACTATCCAATTATAATAAAAATTAGATTAAAACTTCACCATCGAATTCCAATTGCCTGTTTGCTATATCATATCATCAAACATCACGAAATTCAGCTGTACAACACTAAAAATGAAGATCCGATGCCCTTTCATGGAAATACACCATACATATTCAACCATGAAAACACATATTACCCAACTTTGCAAACAGAACAAAAGATCCAAAAACCAAAATAAGAAACACAAAATAATCCAAACGCACCAGGGTTGTTTGCGTATTTATTTGTTTCTCATTTGCAGAATTGGGAGTAGCATCCACCTGCATCCATAAGGCAACAGTAATTGAGAACATTCTACATACAATAGCACTTAAATTATGTCTTGTTTGCTTTAAGAAAAGCATTTTTGAAGTTACCCAAGATGATGAAAATTTTACACAAGTTTAATCACTAATGAGAAAATTGAATAGGTTCATCACTTTAACTCAATTCCACACATTTATTGACAAACATAAATGTGCATGTATAACCCAGAAAGCTGAATGCTAGTCCAAAACAGGTATTATGATTTGTGAAACAAAAGCAAGTAACTGGTATCATTGTCAAGTTTTTTACAAGACTGAACTAACAATATATTAACCAAGATTTTGACAAGACTGAACTAGCAATAAAATAACTAGAGAAGAAAAAAGGTACCTAATATTTGCAGTGTGAATTAGCAGCATGAAAAATTGACATAAGCCTTTTTCACCATGATGACTTCATGTAAGCCTAGATACTTCTTCAGAACAAGATTGTCTTCATTAGATAACAGATCTTCTACCAAGCTGTGGTTCCCGCATCTGCAATGAAACCTCTGTCTCTCATTTCACCGATAAGATGCACTGCCCTTGATTCATCCTTGTGCTGGAGAAATCCTCGGATAATAACATTGTAAGAAAATTCATCTGGAGGGCAGCCATCGTCTTCCATATTTCGGAAAGCTTCCAATGCTTCATCTAACAACCCTTCTTTACAAAGTCCATTTATTATTGTAGTGTATATCTGAACATTAGGCTGCAACCCGTTGACAAAGAGTTCTGAAAACAGTTCCCTTGCATCTTTAAGATTCCCGGATTTGCACATGGCATTAACTAGGATGTTATACATCACCAAATTAGGCTTCAAGTAAGTACTTTGCATTGCTCGAAACAATCTCAATGCCTTACCAAGATACCCTTGTTTGCAAAAGCCATTAAGCAAAATTGCGTAAGTATATAAATTTGGGAGGTTTCCATTAGTGTGCATATTCTTGTAAAGATCTTGTGCTTCCCTAAGTCTGCCTAACTGGCATAATCCATGAATAAGAGTGTTGTAACTAACATTGTTTGGAGTTGAGCCTTGATGAATCATTTCATTAAAAAGTTGCTTGGCCTCATCTATCCTTTTGGCCTTACAATATCCGTTAATTAAGATGCTGTAACTAAAAACATCAGGTTTACAGCCCTTGGTTATCATAACATCGAAAAGCTTTCTAGCTTCAACAACTTCCGTCCACATGGAATATCCATACATCAAAGAATTGTAAGTCACTACATCAGGCTCCACACCCATTTCAGTCATTGTTTTTAACACACCTTGAGCCTCTAAAACCTTGCCTTCTTTACAAAATGTATCAACTAGCACGTTGAAGGTGACAATATTTGGCATGATATTCAAACTCGTCATTTCATTTAGCAATGTCGAAGCCTCCTTCCATCGGCTGAAATTGCATAAGCCCTGGATCAGAGAGGTGTAAGTGAAAATTGTTGGGGAAATGTCTTTAGCCTTCATATAAGAGAAGATATCTAAAGCCTCATTCACCCGCCTGTATTTGCAAAGACTGTGGATGAGTGTACTGTATGTCACCACATTCAGCTGGCAGCCTGCCTCTTCCATTTTCTTAAATAATCCAGCAGCCAGAGCAGTTTCCCCAATCTTACATAAGCCATTGATAATCGTAGTATAAGTGTAGTCATCAGGTTGACACCCTCTTGCCACCATGCCATCAAATAATTCCACGGCTTGGGCAAATTTACCCACCTTACCGAGCCCATTGATTAAGGTGGTAAATGTGACAATGGTGGGTTGAAGACCAAGTTTAATGCCTTTGGCCAAGACAGAGAATCCAAGATCAACATGTTGCAACTGGCAGAAGCAATTAATCAAGATATTAAGCGTACAAGTATTAGGAGAGAGCCCAGCTAATTCCATTTGTTTGGAAAGAGAAATCACAGCATCGTAATACTGTCTCATTTTGACAATTGCAGATAATAATTGATTGAATTGGATGATACAAGGCAGGGGTTTCCTATGAAGCATTTGATTGAAAGAAGCAAGGGCAACATCAATGTTTCTGAAAGAAGAAGAAGCATCATCATTTTTGTGTTTATATCTACTGCTACTGCTACTGCTAGATGAAGAAATGGAGTTGGAGTGGTTGCTAGACAACAGTGATGGAAGAATCATACCCATTATTTTCACTTGGCATCGCTGAATTTGGGACCCAATAAAGAAGGCCTCTGAACCTCGAAGTCTGACTGCCGCCACCGCCATCATCATCGGCCTTCCTCTGTGTTTTTCCTTCTCCTTGTGGTCTCGTTTTTTATCGACCAAAACGACAGAGACACTTTGTAACAAATCTGGAAGATTGAAGAAAGGGATTTGGGGAAGCAGCAGCGCCTCCCTCTAAAACCACGTGGGAATGAACGGTTGGGACTTGGGATCATGCTTGGAGCGCTTCTAAAACGCTGGCGTTTTGAAGAAGAAGAGACAGCAAATTTACAGCTAATACAATCCAGTCCAGATTTGCTTTTAAATTTTAAATTGCATCCATTTTTAAATTTGAATATTTGCTCCAGTTTATCTGTAGAAGTTCTTTTAAGAATAAATGTATATTGAGTGTCCTAAAGCTATTAGTTTAGCAATTGGAGGCCCCAGCAACCTCGATTCTACCCACAAGTTTTTTTCTTCTTTTCAATTAAGTCCCTGTTAGTTAAAGTTATTTCATTCAACAAGAATCTCAGTTTGGGTTCCTTTCAATTACACCCTTTTTCAACACAAACTACTAAATTACAAACCTAATTTATCACATTATACATTCACAAACACCATTAAAAAAGAGAGAATTGTTACATATTACACATTGAATGAATTACAAGCTCAATTTTCAGTCATCCCTTTCTTGATGGATGAAATTAGAAAAATTCATTCTAAAAACAAAAACATAGTAAAACGACCCAAGTCTACCTAAATTAACTTGTAAAACTTGTGACTTGGGTTATGAGATCAAAAAAGCCTCACAGAAAGCAAACCAAAACCAATCAAGAAGTTTAATTCATAATAAAAACCAATATTGAAAAATGAAGTTGGAAAAATATTTTTAAAAAAAAAAAACTTAAGTTAACCAAGTTAATTTGCCAAACCCGCGACACGAGTCAGGAGACTAGGATAACCACATAAAAAACCAAACGCAGCAAATCATGAAGTCCAATTTCTAGTAAATCAAATGTTAAAAGATAAAATTAGAAAAAGAAAAACAAAGATTTAAAAAGAAAGAAAAAACAAAGACAAAAAAAAAATTACAATTGATAGTATTTTGTAAGGTGATGCTTAGTAAAAACAACATTTCTTTTAGTATTTTGTTAAAATTTTTTATTTGATCAAACGATTATCTCTGCCAATAGAAAGTAAAAAATTAATCACAAATGAAAGCAAACTATGGAGTTCAACTTTAAAACAACTCAATGTTAAATGGTGAAATTGAAAAAAATTATAAAAAAAAAAATCAGGATCAACTTGTGCTAACTCGTTAATCCCACAATCATGGACACATAATCGGGATAACCTTGTGGAAAAAAAATATGAAAACTAATTCCTAAAAAAATTAAATGTTGAAAGATGAAATTGATTATTTTTTTGTTGAAAAGAGGACCTAAAAAAGACCAAAATTAACTTGTGTTAATTTTTAAAACCCATGACCATGATCATGAGCCTAAGACTTACAGTGTGAAAGGCAAACCTAAAAAAACAATAAAGCAAAATTCTCAATAAAAAAAATATCAAGGTACGAAACTTAAAAAAGTCTAAAAAAACCAATGAAAAAAAATCTGAGTCGACCCTATTTAACCCATAAACCCAACTATTATGGGAATATGACTGAGATAACCCCATAAAAATAAAAATGAAAAAAAAAATACAAAGATCAACTCGTACAAAAATAAATGTTGAAGGTTAAAATTGAAAAATAAATAATTTTAAAAAATACCAATGCCAACCTATTTTAACCTTCGAAACTCTTGATCATGGCTATAAAGCCGGAACTAACCACATAGAAAGCAAACCTAAAGAAATAACAAAGCAAAATTCTCAATAAAAAAGATGTTGAGGCATGAAACTGAAAAAAAAAAAAACAAAGTCAACTCGGGTTCACCCGCCAACCCCGTGATCATGAGTATAAGGTTTGGATAATCCTTTAAAAAGAAAAGCAAAAAAGAAGAATCATGAAGACCAATTCTATAAAAATCAAATATTAAATAATAAAATTGAAAAAAAATCAATTTTATAAGACAAAAAAAATCAAAGTCAACTCAAGTTAACTTTCAAAACTCGTAGCCCATTAAAACAAATGCTGAGGGATGAATCTTTTTAAAAAATGCAATAAAATAAAGATTCAAAACAAAACAAATATAAATAAAAAGAATGAGGGTCAAATTTGACAAAAAAAAATTAAATTATGAGGGATAAAATTAAAACAAAATTTAATTCATGTAAGGATGTAAAAATATCAAAAGAATAAGAGTTAAATTTGATACAAAAATCAAACCTAATGGTAGGACACTCCCATACCTTATCCAACCACTTTTCCTTTCTATTAATATTTTATATTTGTGAAATATCAAATTAACCCTAAATCAACTTGATTATAATAAAAAAAATCAAAATGAAAAGATGAAAAAACCCTTTTGAATGAAGCTTTATTTTTGTAATTGTCTTTAAATCAACTTGATTATAACAAAAACAAATAATAAAAAAAAGATGAAAAATCCCAATGGAAGGATGTTTTATTTTTGTTGTTTTTTCAGAAAGTTTAGTAATTTAATTATGCTTGAAAGATAAAAATATCTAAAAGTTCCCTTGATGAAAGGTTTTTTTTTTTATTATTATTATTACTTCTAATGTTAATTAAATCATTTAACTATTAATAATGAAAGACAAAAGTTAAATTTGTTCTTAATTAATTTGTCAATAATTAATGTATCTCATGAAAAAACTAAATCAGCCCATGATTGTTAAGTTAGTAAGTTTTTTATTGGGCCAAATTGGAGAAGATTTTGTTCATTCCTACAATACTTTCCCCACTTGTTCTAGTTTCTTGTTAATAACAAACAAAACAAAAATAGAGCAAAAGAAACCTGAAAAAGAAATCAGAGGATATGAATGCAAAGAGTCATTGCTTATTATATGGAACACCTCTCATTCAATCTTTTTTTATATATAAATGATAGATAATATGAGGGACTAACATGTTAAGGCTTAGAAAGATTGGGGATAAAAAGAAAACTAGAAAGATTATAAATGATAGTTACTAATTATAAAAATTATAAAATTTAGAGGCTAATTTTTAATTATTCTGTTTTAAAATGTTAACATTCAATAATTTGCAAAGCAAATAATGAAATAATAGCTCCAATCAGTAGGATTCATGTTATTAAACCAGTCCGGCCTAATAGATGAATTCAGGGACCCATTAATTTGAGACCTGTCCATACCAAGTTTTATAAATACAAAAGAAGACTTGACAACTTCGATATTCAGACAACTGCAAACTGAATTCATCTCTTATTGTTCTAGCAAAATACATAGGAATTGCGACATGAAAACAAGGCTGCTCGAAGTTTTTCTTCAAAACATTGTTGCGCCAGGCAACTTCCTTAGAGGTCCTCTGGGCCATTAATTTCCTGGGCACAGAAAAAGAGATTGGTAACTCCATGGTGAGCCAATACAAAGAATGTTTTAATTATGATAAATCATTCAAGTTTAGCATCTTACCTTGTTTTCAAGATCGACTCCCTCTGGTATTTCCAGTTTCACACCAGATTTCACCACGACGCTCACTTTTCCCTGCAGAGGTGATGGAACAGAATGGCAAGTGTCGGTCATGAAGGCTTTTACCCAGAGAGACTAAGGCAACAAATCAATAATTACATGCAACACGTTAAAGATAAAGGGATTTATACAAGTTCGCAAGTTGTTGAGAATCAATACTGGTCACTAAAAGATCTCTATACAGTGAAAACAGTCATCTACGCCCATGATTATACAAAAGGAAGTTTCAACACCGAGCTAAGGAAAACACCCTTCCAAATTGATGTTAGGCAAAGAGTCTATTAATAATTTTTGTAGCATGAGAACAGGGTAAGAAGGGTCACTAGGAGTTTGGTGAGTCAACAGAACTGGGATCAGACTCAATAGAGGGAACTTTTGAGTGAGAGGCCACCTCAGATCATTTCAATGGAAAGGTTAATCCCCAAATTTGCCTCATCATATGAAACTGACTTTCGAGGGACTATAAAAAAATCAATGGCTTTTTGTATTGTGGGACTATAACAATTCAATGGCCTTTTTTTTTAACACCAATCGATTGCTCGTACCGTAATATAAGAACCTTACAAATTACATGGTTTTTTCACCAGGAACACCATGCTATGATATGGATAGGTATTCAAGTTAGTAAAAGTTCCAAACACCTCATCTCCTAATTTTCCAAAATATACCCATCCCACGGTACATAAAGAGTAGTGGTCACTAAAGTAGTGTTTGGTATTGTTATAGTGGTTGCTTTTTAAAGTATTTTTTACTCGGAAATGCATAAAAAAAATACTTGTTTTATTTTTTAAAATTTATTTTTGACATCAGTGCATCAAAATGATCCAAAAGCACAAAAAAACTAATTTTAAGCAAAAATAATTCAAATTTTTAGCAAACACGCAGCTAGCTGCTTTGCCAAACAGGATCTAAAAGATCTCTATACAGTAAGAACAGTTACCTATGCCCATGATTATACAAAAAGAAATATCAACACCTAGCTAAGGAAAACACACTTCCAAAATGATGTTAGACGAAGAGTTTATTGATAGTTTTTGTAGAATGAGCACAGGGTAAAAAGGGTCATTTGCAAAGGAGTTTGTTCTAGCTGGATTTCGGATGACAAAGCCATAAACTAAAGTGTAAAGATCAGACTACAAAAGAGGCAACCTAATGAGTTAAGCGAGTTGCAAACAGTTCCCCAAGATCCAATGGCAGTGAAAGAAAAGAAAGCAACTTGAACAAGAAGCAGATCTGAAGAAGCCTTCACTGGAAGGAATCGAGATCAAGGTACATTTATACCAATTGCATGGTCAAAGAACTGGTAGACGAGGAAAAATTGCATCAAATGTGTGATTTCAATATAAAAACCTCATGAAAAATTATGTTGAGTATCAAGTACCGTAACTGCTGCTCCAGCTGCAGTTTCTAGCTGAAGAAATTCGACTCCATCCACATCCTGATAGCAAGATTAACATTATCATAATTAGCCATGCTAAAATTGTAATTTTTCATTTCTGGAAATAAAGAAACAACAGATGAAAGGAAAGAAATAAGAACATACCTTTGGGTTTGGAATAATCTCCATCTTAAGTGCATCAGCTTCCACAAGCCTTTTGGTTGCCTTCAAGTTCACCCACCTGTTATAGCATATATTGTTAGTAGCATATCAAAGTATAATTGCTGCATTAATGGCAAGGTTGACTTACAAGTTGTTCTTATTGAAAATTTTGAACTTCTCAATCGGCGTGAACTCATTGACCTGTTTCAAACAGAACAGTTGGACGAGAACTCAATTAAGATAGTCTCCAAAAATAGTGTAAATGAGTGTTAATTCCATTGCCATCAAGACAAACTGCTAAGCAAATGCCAGATATATTGAAGGAAATGAACAATCAGTTTCAATTACAGGAATGCTGCCAGCCTCAAGTGGGTTAATCTACCTCTTCTCCACTGGTGCCATTTACCTCAATACTGTACATGAGCACCTCAATGGTGTTTCTTGCCTTTATCTAAAGGGTACTGATCAATGGTGTTTCTTGCACCTCAATTATTGAGTGTTTCTTAATAATCTAAGTTGGACAACAACTGGTGTTACTATACAAGTAAATCTAACAAGGACAAGACACAGAGCAGGAGAAAAAGGTAAGGATCAGGCACCTTCTGTGTATCATCATGAGTGTTGAATGAGTTCATTAGAAGCAAGGGAACTCTGCACCCATATTTCTTGTTAAGATTCTGCAGAAACTTTAACAGTTAGTTCAATGCAACAACAGAACCGAATCAAAATCAGAACCAAATCAAAATCAAAGCAGAAGAGACACTCACCTCAATCTGGATGACAATAAGGTCAAGAAATGTCAGTCCATTATGAACTTCAATAACAGACCTGTGAAACACAACAACATAAATCAAGTTCAATGCCAGATATATCTCCAAAACCTCCATTCTGCACCACAAACAAAAGGGTAAATCGTTTCAACCAAAAAAACAACAACCATCATGCTGTGGTCACCAATCTGACATTTGCCTTCTTTTTCTTCCCTGGCAATTTGATGTGCAGATTCAAATGCACCAAACAAAAGTTTACATACCTAGGACCAGTGCATCTCATTGCTGTCCCTAAACCTCCATTAAGCTTCAAAACAACATCTTGTCCAAAAGGGAACCACTACTTCATCAGTAGGTGTCTGAATCTTACTCCACTCAACTTGCTGCACTTCCCCACTTTCACACACAAAATTCACAAAAAACTTCAACCAATCAATAAATAATTCAATAAATTCGGAATTTATGCAGTCAAGCCCTAGTACTTTCGTAATTTCAGCAATGTTGATTCCTATTTTCTATTTTATCAGCTCTTTAAGGTGTGGGGAATAAAAAAAGTGGGAATCCAAAAGAGATCAGATAAAATTGGAAGGAGTAAATGTTGCACTCTGAGTCTTTTGGTTTCACAAGTTTGCAGCTTTTCCCGCTTCAAAAGCTTGCTCATAATCTTTAGTTTTATTGATGATCTGTTTCTCATCTCCCTCTCTCTTTTCTCTTTTCTCTTTGTCCTCTATATGAATGGCATTTTGCTTGAATGAACTACACCAGAAATGTTTATCAGTAATTAAGTATTATAAAGGATGTCAGCAATCTCTAGATTTGACCATGAATTTACAGGCTATACATAAGAAAAATAACAACACAATTCCAGAAATTCTCGATTCCTAGATTCTGATGAAACTATAGCAAAGCATCACAGAGAAATTCCCATGAGAGAAATAGAGGAGGCTAAGTAATAGCATTGGCTTATGTTACCCTCAAAAGGAGGAAAAACAGAGGAGATACTTGGAGGTCTTGCCAATTATGCATCTAAGAAATAGATGCCTTTTTATGCATTAAGATTTTGAATAAGCCAAAATGGAAGAATAGATATGGGAGTATTACTTTGGAAAGATTGATCCTTTGGCATCCATGAAAACCTGGCCCCCAACCTACCTTCTCCTATTTTATTTTTCCAGAAAACTTAGCAACGGAGGATCATATTGAGTGCTCACTAGAGAATCTCTTATTTATTCACACAAATGATACCAACCATGCAATTATAATAAAAATTAGATTAAAACTTCTCTATCGAATTCCACTTGCATGTTGCTATTATCATTATCATCAAACATCATGAAAATCAGTTGTACAACACTAAAAATGATTATATGATGCTCTTTCAAGGAAACATACCATACATATTCAACCATGAAAACAAATATTACCCAGCTTTGCAAACAGAACAAAACACAAAATAATCCAAACTCACTAGGGCTGCTTGCGTATTTATTTGTTTCTCATTTGCAGAATTGGGGGTAACATCCACCTGCATCCACAAGGCACAGTAATTGAGAACCTTCTACATGCAGTAGCACTTAAATTACATGTCTTGTGTGCTTTAAGAAAAGTGTTTTTGAAGCTACCCAAGATGATGAAAATTTACACAAGTTTAATCGCTAGTGAGAAAAATAGGATTCATCACTTTAACTCAATTCCACACATATTTAGTGACAAACATAAATGTGCGTGTATAACCTAGAGAAGTGAATGCTAGTCCAAAACAAGTATTATGATTTGTGAAACAAAGCTAGTAATTGGTGTCATTATCAATATTTTGACAAGACTGAACAAACAATAAATTAACCAAAGAGAGATAAAAAGATACCTAATATTTGCAACATGAATTAGCAGCGTGAAAAAATGACATCACCTTTTCACCTTGACGAGATTCAAGTAAGCCTAGATACTTCTTCAGAACAGGATTGTCTTCATTAGATAACGGATTTTCTACCACGTTGTGGCCCCCGCATCTGCAATGAAACCTCTGTCTCTCATTTCACCAATAAGATGCACTGCCCTTGATTCATCCTTGTGGTTGAGAAATCCTCGGATAATCACATTATAAGAAAATTCATCTGGAGGGCAGCCATCCTCTTCCATATTTCGGAACGCTTCCAATGCTTCATCTAACAATCCTTCTTTACAAAGTCCATTTATTATTGTAGTGTATATCTGAACATTAGGCTGCAACCCTTTGGCAAAGAGTTCTGAAAACAGTTCCCTTGCATCTTTAAGATTCCCAGATTTGCACATGGCATCAACCAGGATGTTATACATCACCAGATCAGGCTTCAAGGAGGAACTTTGCATTGCTCGAAACAATCTGAATGCCTTTCCAAGATACCCTTGTTTGCAAAAACCATCGAGCAATATTGAGTAAGCAAATAAATCTGGGAGGTTGCCATTCTTGTGCATATTCTTGAAAAGATCTTGTGCTTCCCTAAGCCTGCCTAATTGGCACAAGCCATGAATAAGGGTGTTGTAAGTAACTTTGTCCGGAGTTAAGCCTTGAAGAATCATTTCATTATAAAGTTGCTTGGCCTTATCTATCCTTGTGGCCTTACAATATCCGTTAATTAAGATGTTATAACAAAAAACATCAGGTTTATAACCCTTGGTTATCATGACATCAAAAAGCTTTCTAGCTTCAACAACTTCCATCCACAAGGAATATCCATACATCAATGAGCTGTAAGTAACAACATCAGGCTCCACACCCATTTCAGTCATTGTTTTTAACACACCTTGAGCCTGTGAAACCTTGCCTTCTTTACAAAATGTATTAATTAGCACATTGAAGATGACAATATCTGGCATGATATTCAAACTCCTCATTTCATTTAGCAGTGCCGAAGCATCGTTCCATCGGCTGGAATTGCATAAGCCCTTGATTAAAGAGGTGTAAGTGAAAATATCAGGGGAAATGCCTTTAGCCTTCATATAAGAGAAGATATCTAAAGCCTCATTCACCCGCCTATCTTTGCAAAGACCGTCAATGAGTGTACTGTATGTCACCACATTAGGCTGGCAGCCTGCCTCTTCCATTTTCTTAAACAATCTAGCAGCAGCAGCAGTTTCCCCGATCTTACATAAGCCATTGATAATTGTATTATAAGTGTGGACATTAGGTTGACATCCTCTTGCCACCATGTCATCAAATAATTCCGCGGCTTGGGAAAATTTACCCACTTTACAGAGCCCATTGGTTAAGGTGTTAAATGTTACAATAGTGGGTTGAAGACCAAGTTTAATGCCTTTGGCCAAGACAGAGAACCCAAGATCAATACGTTGCAACTGGCAGAAGCAATTAATCAACATATTAAGAGTATAAGTATTAGGAGAGAGCCCAGCTAATTCCATTTGTTTGGAAAGAGAAACCACAGCATCGTAATACTGTCTCATTTTGACAATTGCAGATAATAATTGATTGAATTGTATGATACAAGGCAGGGGTTTCCTATGAAGCATGTGATTGAAAGAAGAAAGGGCATCATCAATGTTTCTAAATAAAGAAACATCATTGCTGTGTTTATATCTACTGCTACTGCTACTGCTAGAGGAAGAAATGGAGTTGGAGTGATTGGTAGACAACAGTGATAAAGTGGTTGGAGATAGAAGAAGAATCATACCCATTATTTTCATTTGACATCGCTGAATTTGGGACCCAATAAAAAAGGCTTCTGAACCTCGACATCTCACTGCCGCCGCCGCCATCATCATCATGAAGTGGTCTGGTTTTTATTGACCAATACGACAGAGACACTTTGTAACAAATCTGGAATATTGAAGAAAGGGCTTTTGGGGAAGCAGGATCGTCCCTCTCTAAATGCAGAAGTTTCGGGAAGAAAAGTATGTGGGAATGAACGGGAAACACTGGCGTGTCGACGATGATGAAACAACAAAATATATTATAATTATAATTATTTAAAAAAAAAAAAACCTAGAAGACGGTTTGTTTTATTGTACTCATACTCGCTTTCTTTTTTAATCATTGTTTTTTTAAAAACATATTTTTTAATATTAAATTTATTTTTTTACTGACCCTCTTTTATGACATAAATAACATAAATAATAAATGCTGCGGTTAACTCGTTGAATTGAATTTTTTTTAATTAATTTTATAATTTAATATTAAATTTATTTAAAATTAAATTTTATAATTTATTTTATCCATTTTATATTATATTAGGTTATTTCAATCTCATAACCCTGAAATAACGTTAATTGAAGTTGATTTATGTTTTTTTATTTAAATTTTATTTTTTAGTTTCACCATTTAATATTGGATTGGTTTATAATTAAACTTTATAATATATTTTGATTTGCTTTTTATAAGGATATCTTAGTTTTATAATCAGGGTCATAAGTTTTGTTATTTTTACTCCGGTTAAATTAGGTTGTTGTTCTTTTTATTTTCTTCTTAAGAAGTTATCTTGATTTTATGATTCAATTCATAGATCATTCAATGTTAAATTTGTTTTTTATTGGGTTGTACCTATTTCATGACTCGAGTCGTGAATTTGACGGGTTAACCTAATAGACTAAGTTTTTTCTTTCTTTTTTTAATTGATTTTTTCTTAATTTCATCATTTAATATTGTGTTTAATTGAGAATTAGACTTCATAATATGTTTTGGGTTGTTTTTATTAGTTTATCCTGGCCTCATTAATTTTATTTGTTTTTGCTCTCTAATGTGTTATCTCAGTTTCATTACCAGAGTCATAAATTTGACAGATGAACTTGGGTTAAATCATATCATCTTTTTATTTTCTTTCTATGAGACTATCTCGGTCTCATGACCCAAGTCATGGGTTTGGCTGATAAACTCGAGTTATTTTTTTAAATTAATTTCTTTTTTAATCATGTCCTTCAACATTGGGCTGATTATTGGACTTCATAATTTGTATTGATTTGCTTTTTAGGGGGTTATCTCGATCTTATAACCCAAGTCGTGAGTTTGACAGGTTAACCCCCAGCTCTTTTTTAGGTTATTTTTTAATTGATTTTTTTTCAATTCCATCATTAAACATGTCGCACGTGTGCGGCGTCGCGGCGAAAATATATGTCCCACTTTAAATCTAAAATGTAAACCTATTTGGCAAATATGGGGAGACAAGAAAATCTTGTCGTTTTATTGGTAGAAAATGGAATGGGAGTCGCCACCTAGTATTTTGGTCACTAGGAACCCTAACTGGTCTCAGAGATCGAGTAAGGGGACTAGTTACGTAAAGGAAAGATATTAGCACCCCAAATACGTCTTACTTAAGGTAAGCTGCATTGTTTGATTGTCTGGTAAAAAGTTAAGGTGTTATCGCGTTTCTAGTTGTTGGTCCGTCTATGGTTTAAGAAAAGTCCTCCTCAGTAAGGAGGTCCTTATCTTATTGGGTAAAATCATAAATGTTCTAACTTCTATATAAAAACGATATTTTTAATAGCAGAAATACGTTTTACGTATAAATTCGTAATTCCCAATACTAAAGGAAGACAAAAAGATTTTTTTACCATTTTTAAAATATTGGTCTAGTTCTCATGGTTCTAACAAACTTGTTGTTAAAGCCAAAGTGCATGCTAATACATATATTTTTTTGTTATATGAAAATATGATGTGATGATTTTTTTTTTGTTAATTTTGGAGAGACTAGGCCGTATGCATTAAAACAAAAAACATCCTTTTTTATATATATATTTTTGTCTTGCCGAAAATCAGGTATTTTAACAGTGGATTTGTATCTTTACGGTATAAAAATACAAACAAATATTAAGCTATTTTAAAAATACGCAGGAAAGTCAACAATATTTTTTAAGGATTTTTTAGAATTTTTGAAAGCAAAAAATTTTTTATTTTTAAAATTTTTTTTGATGTTTTGACGAAAATCGAGTATTTTAATACTGGATTTGTATCTTTACGGTATAAAAATTCAAACCAATATTAAGCCATTTTGATAAAAATATACAGGAAAATCAACAATATTTTTCAAGGATTTTTCAGAATGTTTTTAATTTTTTTTTGGATAGATATCTATATTTAAATAATATAAAAACATTATAATAAATAATATATAATATTAGGTGGGCCGGGCTGGGCCGACCCAACTAACTGGGCCGGACTCAGCCCAAAAGGTTTGGGCCGATCTCGGCCTAACAAAGTCTTCTATTTTTCATTTGGGCCAGACCTGGCCCAGACAGCAGGGATGGGCCAGAACCAGTCTGGCCCAGAGAAGGAAAAACCAACAATGCTGGGCCAGAATCAGCCTGGCCCGACAACATAACATCAGGGGGGAATTATTTTCCCCCTCCCTTCTTGCATGCAGAACGCTGTTCGTTCTACATGCAAGGGAAAAACAACGAAAGTGCAAACAATTAGGGGGAAGAAAAGTTACCTGGTGTGGAGGAGGTGGTGCGTTGCTGGTTTGGCTGCTTCACTGGCGGTGCTGCGGTGGAGGCCGGTGGCGATGTTGTGGCTCACGGGCGGCAGCTCCAAACAGTAATGTTACTGCTTCAGACGGTGGAAAAAAAGGCTTTCGTTCTTCCCTTCTCTTCCATTCTCCTCCTCTTCTTCTACTGCGTTTCCTTTCCCTTTTTGTTCGGATTTAGATGGTGTTTCTTTCCAATACCTAACCTCGTCCAGAGTCAGTATTGTTTTTCTTAACTCTCATGGTCCACTCTCCTTTACCTCTTATTGTCCCTCTCAGTCTATTTTGTTTTCTTTTTTTTTTGGTTTGCTTTCCCTTTCCTCTAAACCTCACAGTCCCTCTCCCGTTTGTGTCTTCCCCGGTTCTTTCCTTTTTGGTCCGTTTTCCTCCCTCTCAGTTTGGGTTTACTGGTGGTTCCTTTCGGTTCCGGTTCTCCTTTCCTCATTCACTTCCCCTTTTCTTTTTTTTCTCTCCATCCTTTTGGGTGCTAGCGTTGGGTCTCTATTTATAGGGCCAAGGGAGCGGGGGCTCTTTATTGCTGTGCATGGGGAGCGGGGCAGCGCCGGGTTGGCCGGCCAGTGGGCGTGGCTGGCAAGGTGCGGCGCCCCTGACTTCTCATTATCAAGGCTTGGGGTTGCGAGACTTCTGCAGGGCACGTGGCTCACAGGAATTAATGAAGAAAGAGGAAGAAAACTATCTACCTTCCCCTGCTGCACGTCCGGGGGAAGGAGAAAGAAGAACAATGTCGCTCAAAACGACACTGTTCTACCCTTTTTTTTTACATGAAACGGCGTCGTTTTATACAAAACCAATCTGATATTTTGAGGCTAAGTTCATTTTGGTCAAAAAGTTTGTTTTTCTTATTTTTTTTGGTTTTTAGGCGTTTATTGTAGCAAATCTTTTCCATCCTCAAAATTTTCTTTTAATTGCTTCCCTATTCATCTAAAATGATGAAAAAATTGCCAAATTTTGTTAAGGATTAGAAGCTTTCAATGATAGGGTACCAAAATAAAAAACACGTAGAAATATAACAATCAATTTAATATTATAAGGCTAAGTTCATTTTGGTCAAAATATTTGTTTTTTTTTTTCAAGTTATTTTATTTTATCAATTACATCTTTTTCTAGCCTAATTGAATTGAATAAGGGTTGAAATTATGATAAAAGTATCAAATTAATGGTTCGAGAATCAACAAGCAAAATCAACAAGCAAAAGACATATAAAATTGATGGATACCCATATGTGCTCGCCACATTTCATTTTGATCTTAAAGTTTATATTTTAATTGTTCAATCGTGGATGAGAGAGAAAGAGAGACTCACTAGAAAATAATATTAAAGTGAGAAAGTATTTAACAAGGAGAGTTACATGGAGGTAGTTTTAAACCTTAATATTTCATAGAAAAACATACCAAGGTTGAGAAATAAATATTTTTTTGATTTGATTTTGTATTTTTTAACCGTTTTGAGGATTGTTTATAATGATAAAATGGTTTTTTGAGGTTATAGGAATGTTTATGAGGTATTTTTGGGCCACAATAGGTGAAAAAATAGATTTTTCACACCTAAAACACACTAGTTTTAATTTTTCAGCCACCGCATTAGTGGCTGGATTTTGAGCAGCAAGATGACATGTCATTTACCATGTTAGGCGATATATTGTTTGCCTTATTTTTTTTTCAAAACATAAATACATGTTTAAAATAAACATAAGTCATTAGCGATCAAAATGGATATTATGTGTGAATGGTGAGGGAGATAGCCCTCAAGGTTCTTTACCATGGATTTTATGGCTTGCAATTGATGCTTTTCCAAATATTTTTTACACACTTTTTTTTGTACCTCTTTATTTTTGTTTTTAGTAAAATTTACTTTTACACATACATTTTAACCAAGTTATATCATTACCCTCAAACCAAAAGGCAATTACATTTTTTTTTGTCATTTTCAAACAAATAAAAATATTGAAACTATTTAATACATGCTGACAAGAAAAACAAAAGTCCAAAAGAAAATTATATTTATAAATAAAAATAAGTTGATATAATATTGTCACGATGTCAAAAAATCATTTCGACATTAAATTAATGTTTGATATAGTATAATAAAATTTAATTTTATTAATTAAAATTTAAGGGATCAAATTTTAAATTGAAATAAAAATTTAGCCTCTTTTTCCTTTTTTACTATACAGGAGATGTGTTTTGGTCATTCAAGTTTTTTTCAAATAAATAAATCAAAAAATATCATTGAATTTAGTAGAGTTCATGACTTGGATTATGAGTTTGCTTTTTAAATATTATCACGGTCTCAAGAACTAATCTTAAATTTAACGAGTTAATCAGGATTTATCTATATTGATTCAATATCTCACCATTTTTTTTTTAATTTACATTGTTAGATTTTTATTGATCATTTAGGTTTTTTTTTCTTTGAAAGAAATTGGCTTGGTTCATAGCATAGCATAACACGAGAGAGTACCTAGTTTTCAACTAATTATTATTATTATTATTATTATTATTATTATATTAAAAAAAAAACTAAAAGCCACGAGGGATTCACTATACAGCAAGATTAATTGTATTGCCACAGTGTAATGCCTTTTTTCTCTCCATGATACAAGCTAAGCACAAATTTAAGGGCAAAATCATTTATTGATGTGGTTTATCAAATTGATCAGGGTTAAATTGGTTATCTTGCTTTTTTAACATTGTAAAAAAATTAAATTACTCTTAAAAAGAAAAAAAAATAAAATAATCTTGGCATCAAGGGGCTACTTGGTCTTTTAAAAAAATAACAAAATTACCTTTAATAACAAAAAACACTCAACTTATTAAGTGTTTTTTTTATCATGGTTTTTTTTATCATGTTAATTTACCAAATTTAAATGTTATTAAAAAAAGATGGTTGACACCTGCATTGCACGTGTCATCATGTGGGTGTGTCCACGGGGTTTGGGTGATGTTTACAACGTCACCTATTGGCCAAACATCAGATTCAAGAGCGGCATTAAAAAGTGTTTGGCGTCCCCTCCAATACTGGGCTTCACGTATGGCTAATAGACCGTTGATTTTTCACCAATTACCTTTTTTTTTTTCTTTTTTCTCTTCCTCTTGATTCTTGTGCCAAATCCTTTAATTGTTTTAGACTGATCCTTCAACTTGGTTTTTCTTTAAATTTAATCTATGTTTTTTTCATCATTATTTTTTTATTTGAAATTATTTATAGAATTGATTTTTTTTTTCAATTTCTTTCCTCTTTAATTTTTTTTTCATTTATCAAACTTCGTGCCCATTCTTTTAATTGCTATTTTTTTGTTTTTTTTTTATTATTTTCTTGATTTATTTTATTTTTTAATTTAATCCCTCATTCTTTTATTTAATTTAATATCATTACCATATTTGATCTTTATTCTTTTGATTGCTACTTTTTTTTCCTTTTCTTGATCTATTTTATTTTTTAATTTCATCCATCATTTTATTATTTTATTTAATATTTGTATCATATTTGATTATTATTCTTTTGATTACTATATATTTTTTTAATTTTGGATGGTTGAGAATTTTGCTTTATATTTTTTTCGAGTTTGCCTTTTATAAGTAACTCGTTCTCGTGAGTTTTGAAGATTAGCCTAGTTTGACTTTCCAATTTCATATCATGAATCGCAGGTTAGTCAAATTAATTTATAGACTCAAGTTTTTTTTTACCTTTCTTCAATGAACTTTTTTCTGGTTTTACTTTTAATTATTTTGTTGTCCTAGACATTCATTATTTTATTTAGTCTTTTAATTATTTTGTTTGCCTGCCTAAGAGTTGATATCTCCATTGTTTTATTTAGTTATTTAGTTTTTTTTTATAGGGGTTATTAAGCCATCATAATGTGAAATTCTAAATGTTAAAACATATCATTTAAGTCAAACCAAAGTTAATCAAGTCAATCATTGCCTGATTTAATTTAAAACCCATCCCACGCTAGTTCTACACCAGTTCTAGATTGAACTTCGAGGCCAGGTTTAATAATAATAGTCTTGATTTTTAGGTTTTCACCAGACTCGATGTGAACTAAATACGGACATCACCAAAATTTCCATGAGATAATAAGAAATGGAGAGTCATCATCATCGTAAACCTTCCAATAAACTAACTGATGGATAATTGAACAAAAAATTGGATCATATATATTAATATGTAGCAGAAGCAGTCTTCACACCCTCGAGTATACCAGTTCTTGTTATAAACAAGGAAGACTTGTACGCTGCAAGAAAACTTCGAGATTCAGACAACTGCAAACTGAATTCATCTCTTATTGCTCTAGCAAAATACATGGGAATTGCGACATGAAAACAGGGCGCAGCTCAAAGTTTTTCTTCAAAACATTGTTGCGCCAGGCAACTTCCTTAGAGGTCCTCTGGGCCATTAATTTCCTGGGCACAGAAAAGGAGATTGGTAACTCCATGGTGAGCCAATACAAAGAATGTTTTAATTACGATAAATCATTCAAGTTTAGTATATTACCTTGTTTTCAAGAACGACTCCCTCTGGTATTTCCAGTTTCACACCAGATTTCACCGCGATGCTCACTTTTCCCTGCAGAGGTGATGGAACAGAATGGCAAGTGTCGGTCATGAAGGCTTTTACCCAGAGAGACTAAGGCAACCAAGCAATAATTACATGCAACACGTTAAAGATAAAGGGATTTATACAAGTCGCAAGTTGTCGAGAATCAATACAAGTCGTGGTCACTAAATGATCTCTATACAGTAAAAACAGTCATCTACGCCCATGATTATACAAAAAGAAGTTTCAACACCGAGCTAAGGAAAACACCCTTCCAAATTGATGTTAGGCAAAGAGTCTATTAATAATTTTTGTAGCATGAGAACAGGGTAAGAAGGGTCACTAAAAGTTTGGTGAGTCAACAGAACTGGGATCAGACTCAATAGAGTGAACTTTTGAGAGTGAGAGGCCACCTCAGATCATTTCAATGGAAAGGTTAATCCCCAAATTTGCCTCATCATATGAAACTGACTTTCGAAGGACTATAAAAAATTCGATGGCCTTTTGTATTGTGGGACTATAACAATTCAATGGCCTTCTTTTTTTTAACACCAATCGATTGCTTGTACCGTAATATAAGAACCTTACACATTACATGGTTTTTTCACCAGGAACACCACACTAAAATATGGATAGGTATTCGAGTTAGTAAAAGTTCAAAACACTAGTAGCTCACCTCCTAATTTTCCAAAATACACCCATCCCACGGTACACATATGCATGGGGGCAAATGGTTAAATAGTGAGCACAAAAAATGTAACGAAAGAACATGTAATACCTTGAGAGTGACATTAGCACCAAACCATACATCACCAGCAACCTTAAGACTATCAAGCTCGATAATGCTAGGGATCGACTTAAATCGGCTCAAGAAGCTGGCAACCTGCCAAGAGGAGAAAAAAATCAAGAATAATAATAATAAAAGAAAAAAACTCCCAAGAATACTTGATTATCAAATACTTTTTTACCTTCTTAAATTCTGGCCCCAGTTCGATAGAAGGATTTGCAGGATTTGCTCTAGCTGGATTTCGGATGACAAAGCCATCAACTACAGTGTAAAGATCAGACTGCAAAAGAGGCAACCAAATGAGTTAAGCGAGTCTCAAACACTTCACCAAGATCCAATGACAGTGACATAAAAGAAAAGAAAGCAACCTGAACCAGAAGCAAATCTGAAGAAGCCTTCACTGGAAGGAATCGAGATCTAGGTACATTTATACCAATTGCATGGTCAAAGAACTGGTAGGCAAGGAAAAATTGCATCAAATGTGTGATTTCAACATAAAAACCTCATGAAAAATCATGTTGAGTATCAAGTACCCTAATTGCTGCTCCAGCTGCAGTTTCTAGCTGAAGAACTTTGACTCCATCCACTTCCTGATAGCAAGATTAACGTTATCATGATTTGCCATTCTAAAAATGTAACTCGAATCTCTGCAAACAAAGAAACAACAGATAAAAGGAAAGAAATAAGAACATACCTTGGGGTTTGGAATAATCTCCATCTTAAGTGCATCAGCTTCCACAAGCCTTTTGATTGCCTTCAAGTTCACCCACCTGTTATAGCATATATTGTTAGTAGCCTATCAAAGTATAATTGCTGCATTGATGGCAAGGTTGACTTACAAGTTGTTTGTATTAAAAATTTTGAACTTCTCAATCGACTTGAACTCATTGACCTGTTTCAAACAGAATCAGTTGGACAATAATTCAAAAGAGATAATTCTCCAAAAATAGCGTAAATGAGAGTTTATTCCACTGCCATCAAGGCAATCTGCTTAGCAAATGCCAGATGGATTGAAGGAAATGAATAATCAGATTCAATTACAGAAATGCTGCCAGCCTCAAAGCGGGTTAATCTCCCTCTTCTCCACTGGTGCCATTTAACTCAATACTGTACACTAGCAACTCAATGTTGTCTCTTCCCTTTATCTAAAGGCTACTGATCTATGACATATATCTAAAAGGCACCGCTAGCTATCCATTATAGATATACAAAATGAAAACTGGAAGGAACACATTATCTGAAAAAAGGATCAGAACATGTCTTACATGCTGATCAGGGACCTGTGCAATTTCCAGGAGCTGCATCACATAATCAAGGAAAAAGTATTAGTCAACACCAAAAGCAATATTTTTCTTCCTTTTTTCTTTGATAACTTTGATTCAAGAGGGAAGGGGGAGGAAAGGGGAGACTTCAGGGCTGCTGGAGGGAGCAAAGTAAATGGGAGCATTCCCAAAGAAAGAGGAAAAGGCAAACATAGCATGAGCAAAAAGAATTAACCTCATAACTGAAAATTGGAGTGAAAAAGAAAGAACCAGACAAAAATGTCAAATATGAGAAATGAAAGCACTTCCAAGTCTACAGAATCAAGTCGTTTGCAAGTTCAAGCAAGTATGATTTAGAATAATTTATGCAAAGCTATAATGGGAATTTTATCCAATTCTGTTGGACTGTTGAACTCAAGGTGGGAGTTGCTAACACCGGGTAAGAGGTATATACCTGAACCTTCCCTTCGTAAGAGATGAGAGTACCACCCTTCACATCAGCCAGGGTTTTGGGTGTCACCTGCAGAAGCACAAAGTATAAGAGCAAATTTTGAATCCATAAACTAAATTAAAACTGGCTGCATTCATCTTTTTGTACCTCCATGCAGTATTCATTCTTGTTTCTGATCAGATGGTTTAAGATTTCTGCAGCACTAAGTCAAGGATATAACAGGCTACAAGACTTCAATTCCAAGAATTTTCATCATTAAAACCAGAACAGAGTATGACAAAAATAAAATCCTGAAGTTGAAAGTTTACAATGAGAACCAAAATCAGGATACTCAAATCAACAACAGCACCGAGGTTATCTGAGTTGGCAACAAATACATACTCTTTACCCTGCAAGGCGATAAGGAAATACAAAGGTCATAAGAACTAAAGTACCAGTGGAGCAAAATTACTTCTTAATATCACAAGGATAAAGCAAAAGCCACGTCATAGCATCAACCTGTGACAATAAAGCATCAAGCTTGCCACTGTTCTTTAGAGATGGGAACACATCACCATGTCCAGGAGGATACCTTCATGCGTAAATAGAAGTTTTCAGAACAGCAAGAATGAAGATAATACATTAATAAGATTTTTTGATAAATTAAACTATACACTCAAACATATTCCCTGCATTGTACAATTCCTAATGTTTTTCAGGTGTTATTTTACTTTCATTTCCGAATTTTAAGAAATTGCCCACACTGGATCCCACTAAAATTTTTCTTTCTTTAGGAGGGACAAACCTTGATCAGATACCATCAGCTTCCAAAATTTCAAGGGAGTTACAGGTAACAACAAAGATATTATTATCACAGTGCATCTGATAGAATATATAATTATAAAGTGCATGCAAAATGGTAAAATTGACTGAAAGATATTCATTAAACTTCATATGGTAAAATATAGAAATTAGAAACCATACCATCCATCCTTGTCAGTGTGTCCTTTTGAAGGCAATGGAACAAAATCATCAGCAACCAGACGAGGATATTGGCTCTGTGCAATTCCAAAGGGGAAAAGGCCAATTTGTTGTTTAACATTTTCAGCAAAGCAAAACACAAATATTAAAGGAAACTGATCAAACTGTAGTGTCACAAACCTGATTAAAGGTGTGAATCTCAATATTTGAGTTTGAGTACTTCTCAATAATCTAAGTTGGACGACACAACTGGTGTTAGTATACAATTTAAATCTAACAAGGACAAGACACAGAGCAGGAGAAAAAGGTAAGGATCAGGCACCTTCTGTGTATCATCATGAGTGTTGAATGAGTTCATTAGAAGCAAGGGAACGCTGCACCCATATTTCTTGTTAAGACTCTGCAGCAACTTTAACAGTTAGATCCATGCAAAAACAGAACCATATCAAAATCAAAGCAGAAGAGAAGATAAGCAACAAACACTCACCTCGATCTGGATGACAATAAGGTCAAGAAATGTCAGTCCATTACGAACTTCAATGACAGACCTGTGAAACACAACAACAAAAAATCAAGTTCAATGTCATATGCATCTCCTTAACCTCCATTCTGTTCCACAAACAAAGGGGTAATTCATTTCAACCAAAATAAAAGATAACCATAACACTGTGGTCACCAATCTGACATTTGCCTTCTCTTTTTTTCCCTGGCAATTTGATGTACAAATTAAAATGCACCAAGCATAACGAACAAAAGTTTACATACTTAGGACCAGTGCATCCCATTGTTGTCCCCAAACCTCCATTAAGCTTCAAAACAACAAGCTTGTCCAAAAGCATCTTGGTTTCCTCCGGATCTTCAACAAAAATTCAAATCACTTTAAGCAACAACCACACAAGTTTGGGCTTTAAAAATGCAATAAAAAATCAGATTATTATCAATTACCCTCAGGAGTTGACTCCAAGGTATCATAAGGAACCACTACTTCATCAGTAGGTGTCTGAATCTTACTCCACTCAACATGCTGCGCTTCCCCACTTCCACACACAAAATTCACAAAAAAAAAATCAAACAATCACTAAATAATTCAATAAATTCCAAATCTCAGATCTCATAACAAAAAAAAAACATCCAAATATATATAAAAAAATCTCCATCACATTGCACTTAGAACCAGAACCAATACATATAGCAATTATAAAAAAACATAATTATTTAATTTTTAAGCAACAAAATCAAAATTTTAAAAGGAAACTCGTTGAAGAATAATGAATTGCCTGAGATAGCGAGATACGAGGTTGACGAATCCAGTTTTCTCACTCTCACTGCACAAAATCACGAAACAAAATCAAGAAATTGTCGCTAGATCTGAGATCTCTTGGCTTCATCATCTCATTAACGAAACGGAATCACTTTGATTAGTGAGATTAGCAGGAAATTAAGAATACCTGATTTGATTGAGATTAGCAACAGCGGATTTGAGCTGAGAGATCTTCTCGGTATCAGTAGCCATTGTTGATTGATTTGATCTTAAGAGGTTAGAGAGAGAGAGAGAGAGAGAGAGAGAGAGAGAAATGAAGAATAAATCTGTGTGAGAAAAGGATGATGTTTGAAAGGATGCCTTATATATATGGAACTGTTTATTTTTGTTTTTTGAAAAAAATTTTATTTTTATTAACTTTAATTAATATATTTTAGTATTTTCAAATCATTTTGATGTGCTGGTAAAAATAATTTTTATTGGCGGTGGAGATGAAGGGGTTTTTTATTTATTTATGAGAAATCCCAAGTTAGCCCCTAAACTAGTATCTATTTCTCAGTTGAGTCCCAAAATTGTTTCGTAGAGTGAGAGATAATTAGGGTAATGTTTGATTATTATCTCATTATAATAAAAAGGAGGAGACAATAGAGAGAGTAAACATACCTTCACATATTTTTTATTTTTAAAGTATAGAAATTAATTTTAAAAAAAGATTTGTTTCATGTTTATGTTTATGTTTTTATTTTTATTTTTATTTTTATTTTTATCTTCTTAATCAAACATATTTTCACCTATTATATATTCTTTCTTTTTCTATTTTCTCTTCTAAAATACTTATCAATCGCAACTTGGTCACTCTTATTTTAGTTAATTTGTTTTATTGTTTACATAAAAGTGAAATTTATGTATATTTATTATAATAGATATTTTTATGTGAATGAAAAAGCATTTCATCTAAAATTAAAAAAATAATTTATTCCAAACTTGATAAAGATATTAATCTGACTTGTCTCAAATAAATAATAATTTTTTTGGATAATTATCTTATCTGATGATTAATAAATAGAATATAAATATTATTAAACATTACTCGAAATTTATCTGAAGATAACCTAAAATATATATTTTTATTATATATATATATATATATATATGTTTAACATTTATTTTTTAAAATAAAGTAAATATTATATAATCGTGATAAGGTATGGTGCAAAAGAAAACGTGTGTACCCAGAAAACAGACATTTTGTTGAATTTTTTTTTTAATATAACAAGACTTAAAAGAGAGTAAATAATGATAGAGTAAAAGACAATAAAATTTTGTCTCTGGAATTGGAATAAAATAAAAATGTGATGGGCAAAAAAGGGGTGGTGCTGTGTGGAGGTGATGGAATTTGCTACGCCACAAACAGTGTTTTTGGTCAAAAAGGCCAAAAATAGGCGTCAAGGTGTAAGAGGATGAAGGAGAATATGAAGGAGAATATAACGTTCGGCCTTTTAGCTAACCCAAGAGATAGACTTGAAAAGGAAGTGGTGGCGCCTGTTTTACGCAAAGCTGTGGACAGCTCTCACGCCCCCTCGATCCACGTGTTTGGTCATGATTGGTTTCTATCAACTTTGTTTAGCTTAGTAACTAGATCGATGGCCCCGCATCATGATGCGGCTAGTACTAATTTTTTTTCTTTTAAATTAAAATAATTAGGATACAGTTGTGTTTTTAAAAAAATAATAAAAATTTAATATTAGTTTAAATTTTAGTTAATTTAATCATAAAAAATTAGATAACACTGATAAATAAATTAAAATAATATTGTCTAAGTTAGAGTTGGGTTAACAAGTGAAACTCGTGATCTAATATATGAGATAGTGATAAATCTATAAAATTATGGTATTAACAAAAATTATTTGTAAAAAAAATTCTAAAAAAAATGAAGTCAACTTAGTCCAATATTTCAAAAATTGTGAGTGTAGCAATCAAAAAATACCAATTATATATCAACTATTATTATTTCCTTTAATTCTTTTATTAAAATTTTGACAAAATTTCCTTTATATCTTCATTCAACTATTATATACATAATCACAATATTTATCCTGTCATCCTGGAATTTCATATCTTAACCATAACATGAACTTATTTTTTTAAAAAATTAAAACTTTTAACATTTCATTTAAAAGTAAAATAATTAGAAACACATGAGAACACACACATAGAAAGAGAGAGAAAGAGATAGTATTTTTTTAAGCACATTTATGTTTGAATAAACACACAACCATAAATTAGCTTAAAATAGTTAAATATATTAATTACAATATCCATAATTAAGTTAAACAATACAATTTTTTTATATAAAAATATATTATAACAAGATATTGATTCTTCAAAATGCATGAATTACTTGGACAAAAGACCACCTATCCTTGAAACTACCACTTGACTTACGTGTGCGAAATTCCTGAAATATATATATATATATATATATATATATATATATATCAAATATATATATATATAATTCAAGATGTAATAATTTACATTATTAAAAATTACATATATTCATGCGCACATATTTAAATCACAACATCCTGGGAAGGTTTGTTTTTATTTTATTACCATCTTTGCATAACATTTATAATAATATACCAAAATTGTTTATAGGCTAACTCAAATATCTATCTTATCTAAAATTAATTTGTATTCTTTAATTACTTATTAACAAAAAACATAGACTCTTAGTCCCTCTATTAATAGGTATCATTTCCGTTAATCCAAGAAATGATTTTGATCATTTGTCCAATAACTCGAGTATTAATCTCATTAACCAAAAATTAGTCTCTTAATCCACTTATTCAACATGACAGTATTTCCATTAACCTAAAAAATAGTTTCTTCACTCACCTAATAACTCGGGCACTAATCTCATTAACCAGAAATTTATCTCTCAATCCATCCATTCAACAAGACACTGTTTTTATTAACACAAGAAATAGTTTATCCATTCGTCCAATAACCTGGACACTGATCTCATTAACCAGTGATTTGTCTATTAATTTTCTCATTCAACAAGGCACTATTTTTCATTAACTCAGGAAATAGTTTGTCCATTCACCCAATAACCCGGGCACTAATCTTATTAACCAGGGATTAGTCTATCTGTTTTTTTTTACCTTTTTCTTTCACAATTCACACTAAGATACAAAAAGAAGAAAATTCCATCTATATTTAATATAATTAATAGTTTGTCTTAAGATGTCGAATACCTACCTAGTGTCTGTGCACGCGAATTAGTCCTCTACTGTTAATTAGGTCCCACAACCTCTCTTGTAGCAATTAAATCATTACATCAATTGACATATTCTCATATAAAATTTTGAATTCTCACTTTATTCTCGTCGAGAATTCCCTCTCTAGTTATATAAAACATCCATTTCTTTTCTTCCATTTATTCTCCATTTTCTTCTTAATCAACACATTTTATATAAATCTCTTATTATTTAATCTAACCAAACCCATTTTATTTTTATTTTTTCTAACTCAATCAAAATCATTTAAACATATTTTTTCATAATAAATAGTTAAGAAAATTTATATTCCTTCCCATTTTAATACATCCTTGGCCGAACATGGAAAGGAAAAAAATAGGATTTATTTTCTCCTTTCTTCTTTTACTTTCATCCAATAACATTCATCTAATCATAATCCCCTACAATCCTAATTAATTTCGTCAAAATTCTCAGTAATTTCTTTACCAATTTCTTCTTATTGGCTGAAATTCAACACAATTAGTGAGGGGTTCTTATCCTTTACATTTTTAAATTAAATCCTTACCCAACCCTAATTCATGCATACAAACATAAATCAACCACAATTACATCAATTCATCATATAATTAATTCAATTTCATCCTCACATACATCTAACAATTTCAATTTATTAACAAAATCATAAATTCAACCCTGCGGAAATGTAATCTATATGGAGGAAAATTGGGCATTTATATTGCCCAATTTTCTAATTTTGTACATTGACCCATTGTTTTTAGTTTTTTTTTTTTGAAAAAAACCCCTAAGCTTTCCTTCATCAATTCATTCATTTTTACCCCTTTCTTTTGTCCAATTTAACCCTAACCCTTGTTATTTTGTCCTAAAACTTTTACCCAAAACACTTTTGTTTTCAGGTTACATAGTAATTTAATTTCCACTCGAAATACAATTTTATCTAGAACTCACACACAACCACCTTTTTATATTAAATAATATTTTATTTATGCTAAAAATACTAAACCACCTCTTTTCAAACTCAATAATTACAAAACAAATGAAAAGACAAAACAAACCCATTGACTCAAGGCAACGACAATTATGATTCAAAGGTGTTGTGGTAATTTTACTATCCATTTAAAATGAAAAGATAACAAATGCCTCTGCCTATTAGTGTTTAAATTTTTGCCTCCATTGACATATCAATAATTTCATTGTGCAAATAGTGATAAAAAGACTATTATACCCTCCCTCATTCACAAGGCCAATTGTTTTATTTTATTTTGGCCCAAAGCCTCATTGTTTCATCCCTGGGGAAATTAATTCATGTTATACCAGAGCCCCATCAGATTATCTTAATGTCTTGTAAGTTATGGTCTAAGGGTTCGATTTCACAACGTGAGTTAAAACTATATTATGTGTCAATCACCAATTTAGAAAGTATTTGGTTAATTAATATACAACATAAAATTATAATTTATGGTTTTTTTTTTAATTCACCTTTTCAAATCATAATCTCAAAATTTACACACTACCACAAAATACAAATAGCTTTTGATCTGTTGTGTTTGAAAAAAATCACGCACAAAAAAATTATAAATTATATTTTTTATTAAATTATAGTTTTTTATTAATCAAGATTAAAAGAGAATTTTTAGTATGATATATGCAACTGTGGTGCATGTTGATTAAAGCAAAACATAGATCACAGTGCATCACAAAACAAATTGAGCCTAATTAATCTAGACAATGAATGATTTCTTTTATGATGTTTGATACATAAGAATTAAGGCTCAAACCAATTTTCAGAAGGTTATGTGGACTTTTTTTTTCTAGCCATTTGATTTATGGATTTCTCAACAATACAAAACCATTTTCTTCTTCTCCCTATTAGTGTTTAAATGGCTTTTCTTGCCTTCTTTCCATATGAACATGGTCTCCCACACAAATTTCAGTTGTGAAAAAAAAAAATAATTAATTAAATCAAAAAAATAAAAAAAAACTAATTATACCTTCCCTCATTACACAAGTCCAAATTTGTAAAAGTTATGTTTGGTCTTGGGCAAAATAGTCGATCTCATCCTAACAAAAAAATCCACTGAGCCTAGTGCACAATAAAAAATTCACAGTAAAACCAAGGAGCCCCATCAGATTAATCATTAATGTCTTGAAACCGGTGGTATGAGTCCGGTTTTTTAAAAAATTTGGGTTCGATTTTTTTATACTAAATACTGAACAAGTCAAAGAGTCAAACCTACATTACGTGTTGAAATATCATCCATTACTTTAGACACAAGCCTATTATTGGAAATTTAATTAAAAATTATTCTAATTCCTTTTATTAAAATTATAATATTAATTCCTTTACATTCACGGATTATATTCAAAATATTAAAACAATATATATAACATCTATGATTTGAAATATTAAAAAAACGAAATATTCAAAGTATTTTATTTTTAATAGTTAAATAATATTATAAAAGTATAAATTTTTTAAAAAAAATTGTAGAAGGTGTCAAGCAATGTGAAAAAACAATGCATTATTGTTTTTGTTGTTAATTGAATAAACTATAAAATTAAAAATAAGTTTTAAATAGATTAAAAAAAAATTATAAATTTTTAATGTATGTATAAAATCAAAATTAAATTGGGAAAAAAAACAAGTCTTCAAAAGGAAAAAAATTATAAATTATAGTTTAAAAAATTAAAAATTAAAAATATCTTAATGTCTTGTAACATAGTATGATTAGAAAAAGAAAAAGGAGTTATATAAGATGCATATATTAGGAAATGCAAGAAAAAAAGAAGCTAAATAGGAAATAGGCATTCAAGAAATTATTTTAATTTTTTTAAATAAATACATGTATTAAATAATCATATAATGGATATTTAAAGAATTTAAAGGTATTAAATTTTTTCAAAAATATTTAAGGGAATTACAGTTAATGAAAAGTTTTTATAGAGTTTGTATAGTTATTAGTACTGATTTATTTGTTTAATGGGCTAAAAAATAGATCATTTACCACATGTATTCTTTCCATCTTGTTGGGCTGAATAAGTGACAAACCTTGACATCCTGGGTTAGATTATATATCTCAAGAGAGCTTAGAATTCATTAAAAATATACAAGGACATGGAGAAAACTTTGTACCACAAGATATATACAATTTATTATGGATTGTATTAGTAAAATAATGTTTAATGGTAAATTCGTATTTTTCATATGATTGATTTGTCATTTTAGTTTTTAGTTTTTAGTGGGGATACAAATATATTTTCATTTTTTTTTAACAATAAAAAACCCTTGCTGCCCTTAAAAGAAAACACTTAGATATTTTGTAGATTTATTTTCATATAAGAAAAATCCCTTTGCGATTGAGAAATCCATGACAATATTTACATCCTAATATCACAATCACAGAACAGATATCCATTATTGCTTTCTTGCATTTTTTTTTATGAATAATATTTTTTTCTTGATCAAAACCTAATTGTTATTTGATTTATTATTTTATATTAGAGTTTTGAATTAATATCATTTTATAGATTTTATTATTTAGAGTTCAAATCTTGTTGAGGTGTTATTAACCTAAATAAAAAATAGAGGGAATATGTGAAACTATCAATTACATTTTCTTATATGAAAATAAATCTACAAGAAATAAAACATTCAACAAACTAGAATTTAATTATTAAATCATAATGACTAGTGGTATAAATCACGGTTAATTTTTAATAACACTATTTTAATTTCCTCCAATAATCCAGTGAGTTTGTAAATTTGCAATGCATATAGAGGTTTAAAAATCAACGAGGAGAACTTAATTTCTTTTTTTTTGTAGAGCACTATTAAATCATTTCTTTTGTTTTTAGTATATAGTTTAATTCGCCCGTTAAAGTTCAATTGTTGCAACATGATCCTTATAATTTCTCAAAGGTAACAATTATTTGGTTAATTATATTCCATAGCTAGTAGCTAGGTTAGTAGCCTTTTATGCATGCATGGCGAATGTCTAATTAATGAGGCATGTAGATGAAGATATTCACATTGGAAAGTGAAGAATTTATTATATTTAATTAATTTGAACCAAGAAAAGGAAAATGTGAAGATCAATATTCATGTTTCCAAGGTATTGGCTGGACCTGAGAACGATGGGCTGGAATTCCTTTTGTGTTCATCTCGTGGAGATATCATTTTCTGCTCATGCAAACTAAGCGCAAGAAGCACTCACATGCATTTCGAAGATGGAATGATTGCTGTATATTGTTTTTTTAGGATCATAAAAAAAAAATATATGAGAATTTATGTGTCTAAACCTGTAGATATATTATTTATAAAAAAAATTTAATCTAATCCGCTTGGATATAAAAAAAATAAATAAATTAAATTTATATTTTATAAGATATTAGAAATTAGGTTGGATACAATTACAGAACGAAACCAACTCAATTATTTCTATAAACATTGTAATATTTATCATGTTTGAGGTGATATGATTTTTTTTCTTCGTTTGCTTTGGAGTCTCTCAATTAAAAGAAACTATATATTTTTTTAGTTATCACAATCTAATATTTAATAGTCAATATAAAAAATAAAAACATATATTATCCATAAAAATAATGAATTTATCACAATTCTAACATAATATTTGGTTACTGTCCTGAGATCAAAAAAGATAAAAATAGTGAAAATAAAAATGTGCTTGGTTGAAGAAACAGAGGCAAACACAGGGACAAAGACATAAAAATAAATCTCTCTCGGGGATAATTTTAAAGTGAATTTCTGTACTTAAAAAATAGAAGGTACAAAGGAGACATGTCTACAGAAACAATATTTATTATTCCTAAAATATCATTGTAAAAAACTCTCGATTTTAAAATTGTCAAAGTAAGAACTGTAAGTATAAAAATGATCATTGTCATAGTTTTAAAACTCAATTTAGAGGATTGATCCTAGATAAAACTCAGGTCACTAGTCGAGGCTCAGGTCTCAGGCCGGGTTGACTCGAGTTAGTATAAGAATAAAAGTAGTTATTATTATAATTTTAAAACCCAATTCGGGGTCGACCTGAAGCAAGACTCAAGTCACGTGTTAAGAGGGTCAACATGAGTTGACCCGAATTAGCATAAAAATAAAAATGGTTATTATTATAATTTTAAAAATCTATTCGGGGACCAACCCGGTGCAAGCTCCGGGTCATGGATCATGAGGGTCAACCCGGGTTGACCTAAGCCAATGCGAGGATAAAAGTTGTTATTATCAAAGTTTTAAAATTTGGCTCGGGGATCAATCAAGGCAATGTATGGATAAAAGTGATTATTATCATATTTTTAAAACCTGACTTGAGAGTCAACTCGAGGCAAAGTTTAGGTCATAAGTCGGGAGGGTAAACCTAGTTAACCCATTTGTTTTAAAAAATAATCAAAGCAACTTTGTTTTGATCTTTTTTTTTTAAGTCAACAGGTTTTTTACCTATGCTGTACCATTGGTTGACCTGGGTTTTTGACTAGGTTAGGTCAAGTCAATCCTTTATTTTTTCTTAAACTTGGGTCAATTCAAGCCCTGGGTCAACCCGATTTCGAGTTTAACAATATTTTACACTTAAGCCCGGTTCGGTCAACGATTCAGTCCTGGTTTTGTAACTAGGGTTACTATAACATAATTAATTTTAACACTTAATATAAACTAAAGTAAGTAAAAAAAATTAATATCTAATTATTTTAAAAATATGTAAGTTTAACAACAATATATATTAAGGATATAATATATATGTTTGTATTTTATCTTGTCTTGTTCATCATAACCAAACAGGATATAGAGACAATCATTTTGTTTTATGCATTACTACCAAGCACAAGTTTTCCCCTGTCTCCTCTGTCTCCATCTCTTCTGTCCCATCACAGTAACCAAACGTTACCTAATATATAGCTAAACACTAAGCTATTTGACCAGCGTTTTGTCGTGGGTCGGATATTATTTTTGGTTAAAAATGAATATGTAGGCTTTTCCAATGTGTTTTTATATATATAAAAAGAAAATTATAATCATAAATCAAAAGGCCTATACATGCATTGAATTAAATAAATTAACAAGCATTTGTGCCAATAAAAAAAAAGTGTTAACGCATCTATTTGACTTGCCTTGCTGCAGGTCGAATAATTGTTTTTCTAACACAAAAGAATGGGTGTGTAGGTGTTATTAACATGTTTTTTAATGTCAAGCAAAAAAATATAATTATGAATAAAAAATTCAATGCCTACATATAATAAAATAAAATGAAAATCATATACGTTAATAAAAACTCGTAAGATTTTAAGTTAATTTTTAATATAGTAGAAAATAAAACAATATTATAATTACTATAGCAAAACATCATTTTCTTTTAGTATTTGTAGGATAATTTTTTTTAAAAAAAAGTGTAAAGAAAAATAAAACATTACAAAAACAAATTACAAAATAATAAAAATAAGAACAAAAAAGAATGGTATAAATAGATCAAGTGTAAAGTGAGAAATATTCCAAGTGTAAAGAATAAAAAATATATATATTTTTCATCCATCCATCAAAATGTTAAAAAAAAACTAAGAAACATTAATTTAAAACAGTTTAAAAATCATTTGAAAGAAGGATTTGAACCAAAAAATAAACACACCCTTGGTTTTATCTGTACCTGGTGATGAAAATTGAAAGGACTGGCTGGTACTATTACGAGGAACAGCTCGAAAAAGACGAGCATTCATTCCAATATCTGCCCCTTGTGTGGAACTTTGAGCTGTCTCCTTCACCTAGGAGATTCTCAACTCTTGTGCCTAATATCCACGATAACAATGTCTGTCCTTGCTGAGGCAAATATATAAGGATAACACGAAGAAGGAGTGGAAGACAAAAGAAGGGGCCCGTCCAAATTAAAGAAAAGGAAATCAGCAAATACATTTGATGTCGATTCTTGTTTTTTATTTTATTTTTTTCTCTTTTGCTTTTTATAACAAGGCTATAATAATCGATCTCCAATTTTTTTTATATAATTTTTTATTTTTTTATAATTATATTTAAACTTTTTCAGTATTCACATGTTGTTTGTTTACTGTTTTGTGATGAAAAAGATAACATAAAAGACATGCATTTACTATTTTAAAAATATAAAAATTCACTTTAAATTTTTTCTAAAAATATATTTATTTAATATATTTACCTTTATTACCTCGTTCAAACATATTTCGTCTTTTTATATATGTATTTATACTAATTAAATGCAGCTTTTGTGTTGTAATCTTTTCATTTGTGTAAAACCGTGGGCTCTTACAGCATATGAACTTGATTGACGTTTTTTCCTGTGAAAATAATTTAAAAATCTAGATATGGACTAGGTAATTAATAGTTTTATCTAGAGTTTTGTTTGTTTGTTGAAAAGTATTTTTTTAAAAAATAATTTTTTTTAAAAATAAATTATTTTTTGATGTTTGGTAGTGTTATGACAAATAAGCTGGAAAACATTTTCCGATGTTTTGTTATGTCGTGAAAAATAAATTAAAAATTAACTTATTGATGTTTTATTTTTATTTTTTTTCAAGTGTATTAAGAGAATAGAAATAAAATCTGACAACTAAAAAAGATGAAAAATGATGAAATAAAAAAATTCTAATTTTATAAATTACTTCAAATAAAAAGAATTAAGATCAAATCTAATAAATAAAAAATTGAAAGATGATGAAATTGAAAAAAATTAAATTTATAAATTATTTTAAATAAAATAAATAGGAATAAAAATAGGAATCAAATCTGATAGATAATTATTTTTAAGAAAATAATAAGAGAAAAAAATAAAATTCAATATAATAAAGATCATAATTGATATAAAAATTAAATTAAATCAAAGTTTTAAAAAATAAACTGAAAAAAATAATTCAAAACAAAATAATAAAAAAAATTGATGGTCACACTTCATAAAATCAACAAATAACAATATATTTTTTAATTTTTGTAATTTATAGAAATTGTTTTTCTTCTAAAATAAAAAAAATATTAAAAATCAAACCAGAATATTTTTTGTTCGGAAAATATTTTTTGTTAATGAATTTTTTTAATTGTAAAAAAATACCCAAAAATTTAAGATTATTTTTTAAACATCACTTTTTATAAAATAAATGGGCCCTAGTCAAGATCTTGATATAAAAAGTGTGATTTTCCAGATTTTATAGTATATAAAAGAAAAAACTTAAAAATAATAAAGAAAAAGCAGAAGAAGAAAAAGAAGTCAAAACTCAATAAAGGAAAATGTGAAAATTTGACGATCACAGCAATCCGCTGAAGAGATATATTGGGAGCCAGAAATTCATGATGAATGGCCATACACGACGTCACAATTATATGCAAACCAAGATGACCCCACTTGACCCACTCACCACCACCACCACCACCACACAACCACCTAACCAAAGACAAGATGTTGAAAGAGCCAGGGCAACAAGCAAAAATGGTGATGGCTAACATCAGGGGCGGAGCAAAGAAAAAAGAGTTAGGGGGGGCTAAATTATAAATAGTTAAGGGGTTAAAAAAAAAATTCAGTTATTTTTATTAAAATTATAAATATTTACAAGAAAGAGGTATTTTTTTACAGGACTCTAACCCCTACCAGCCTCTCTCCCTCCGCCATTGGCTAACATGGCATAAGCATGTTGCACAAGATTTGCCTGCTATGCAAATGTTGTAGTTTTGTTTTTTTAATATTATTGAAAAGCAACTTGTATATAGTTTGTTTGGAAATATAAATCGTGTTCATTTAAATTTTAAATTTATTTTTATTAAAAATTATTTTTTTTATATTTTCGGGATTGTTTTAATGTGTTACTATGAAAAATAATTTTTTAAAAATAAAAATTTTTATTTTTATATATTTCTAAGCAAAAAAAACATTTTAAACTGTGACCGCTTCCATAATTTTAAATATATTCATATTATTACTAGACACATGCCGACAAGTTTTTGACATTTGTGGTACAAAAAATTAGAAAGAAATATCTTCAACATCAAGTTGATCAATGAATTTGGATATTAGCATGATTAAATTTAGATAACCCAACAAGTTTATCTAACCAAGTTTTATTTAGGTGAAAATCAAATAATTTTTTAAAAAAATAACGAAATTTAAAGTAAAAAACTCGAGTTAATTTATTGATATGATTAGTTGACTTGCAGTCAGTCCCCAGATGAAGGCTGACAGCTGTACCTTTTGCATCTTAATTTCTTGAATCATATTATCATATGATATCATGATAGATGTATGGTTGAAAAAGGCAAAAAGTTCACACAACACTTAAAATGAGATCATCCTCTTCTAATCATTTCCTCCCACCAAGAAACTCTCGTAACCCAAAGAAAACAAAACATGTGGCCAGAGATTTGTGAGAATAAAAATTGAAGATGAATAAAAATGAGTGGCTAGCAATGATGTTTATCCCTTTTTGTTCTCTCTCTCACTCTCTCTCTTATTTATTTTAGAAAAATACACGTGTCAGTGTTTACAAGCAAGGGCGGCCAGTGGTGGTGCTTACGTGGCCAAAAGTGCAGAGGAAAGTCACCTGACCTTTTTCTAATCCACAACTCCGGGCCTACCTTCTCTTTCTCTCGGTCACCCTATTTATCAATTTATATTTCTTTTAATATATATATTTTTTAATTTCTAAATGACTATATTGTGCATTATATATATATATATATATATATATATATATATATATATATATATTTATCCAGGTTCTTCAGGTCATGATTGAGTTTTTTTTTTTTTTTTTACATCTGGATTTTATTACCATTATCACGATTCTTACATCCATCATAATAATAAATCTTTTTATTTATATTAAAGCTTGGATTTTAAAGCTATAAAACTAGATAAATCAATAATCAAACGAATTCTCTGAGAATATTGAGTTGAATTTATATTTTTATAATTGTAATTATTTTTTTTAAAAATTAAGATATTAGTGACAATTATAGCATACTTCATTTATAAATAAAGCTGAATCTATTTAAAAGATAATTTGTTTTTTTAATAATTAAAATGATATTTATTTATTTATTTTGATGGTATTCTTACATCTCTTAATATTATATTTAACCTCAACTTATTTTTCTCGATTTATTTCAAGATTTGAACCTTGAATTGACTGCATTGGAAATAATTTCACTCAATATTTGAGTGTTAACAATTTTTTTATATATAAAATAAAAATCTATGCATAGATAATTATGAATTCAACCTCTCTAGCCATCACTTTCCACTGGCTACGAGAGGTACGAATGACAGGTAATGTGCTCGCCAATCTAGACCAGTAGTAGACGGGCTTGTGGTCCCTACTGCTTCCTTTACGTGGGACTTTCCAATGTTCATGAAAGATCAATAAAGTTATGCTTCTTACACTTTCCAGTGATGAGGTGGAAATACGAAGAAGTGTGTAATTGGCTGGGCGGTTCAAATTTCAAAGTGTTTAGCCTGTTTTTTTTTTAATTAAAATTTAAAATTTTATTTTTTTTTTAAAATTATTTTTTTATTTTTTAAGTTTTTTTATGTACTGGTATAAAAATTATTTTTAAAAAATAAAAAAAATATTATTTTAATATATTTCTAAATAAAAAATATTTTAAAAAACAATTACTACACTCATAAATACAACCGAAATAATAATACCAATAATGACACTATAAAGACTTTCAGTGAAATAAAAAGATGGGAGACAGTTGGAGCTTTTGAAAACTCGTCCATGAATTGCCTACAAATTGTCTTTCATGAAAACAATTCAATTAATTAGAATAAATTAATAAGAAATTAAGCTGCCTTGAACAAGGCTAGCTCCTAATATTTGTCTCGATAAAACTGAAAAAAAAAACTAAGAGAAATTAGATATTGTTAAAATAGTTTTTAAAAATAAAAAAATAAAAAAATATTTAATTAAAAAATATAAATACAGATATGCAACGAAAATTTAAGAATGAGAGTGATATCATACAAAATTATTAATAAGATGACGTCATATAGAATATTATGGTACATAAAATCTTGAGCATAGAGATGACATGACACCTATAACACATGCTAGAGGTCCACCCTAGGATATATCTGTATCTTCTCCGTCTATGATTTTTACAATATCTAACTTCTATATTTATTTACTTATTTATATATAAAAACATATAAAAATTGCCTCCATTTTTCTCTCCACCAAATTAAACATGCTTGCCTAATAAAAAGGGAAGATGCAAAAAATATAAAAAATAAAATGCCACGTGTTCTGCTGCTCTTTTGACGCGAGCCACAAGATTCCATTGAATTCTCGAGCTTTCTATCTTAAAAAAACAAAGAATAAAAAATCACTTCTGACGTGGCATCCTTTCCTTTCCTCTCTTATTTTTCTCTTCCTTTTTTTGGTTTTCCATCACAAGCCAAATAGACATACAGACTCACACGCCTCTCTCTCTCTCTCTCTCTCTTTGTCTGTCTGTCTTCCTTCCTCTCTCTTTCTGTTTCTTCACTTCTCCTTCTGTTGCTTGTTTAGTTCTTCTGGGTTTTCCTTTTTTAGCGTGGTTGAAGCCAACAGTTTCAGTCTCTCTAGGTTTTTGTAGATGGTTTTTGTTCGACTACCAAGGTATGACTTCATTGCTTTGAAGGGTCAGGTCAGGTTTTTTTTGTTTTGTCAGAGAGCATGTGAAAGTTGAGAGACAGAGAGATATTTTATTGGAATTATTATGTTGGGTTATGAGTTTGAGGAAGATATCATCAAGAAGGGTACAATAAGAGTTTCTTTTACTACGATTTTTTGAACGGTTTTTCGGCTATGACTATTCAGGTATGATCAGAATGAACTTTATTTGATTTTATTTTTTGGATCAGTGCATTTAATTTATAAATTTTGTAACTCAAAAGGGTATGATGAATTTTTTTTGTTTGTTATTGTTGTGGTTGTGGTTGTTTGCAAGAATTGACTTGCTGTAATTAAGGAAAGATGGATCTAAAAGGGAGACCATATAATGAAGACTTGTGTTAAAAGTCTTATTCTTGACACAAAGAGTTATAATATTCATGTGGTAAGAAGTTGTCTGGTCGGAAAGGTGACTATCTGTGGCAAGCGGCAAAATTTATGATGATATATTCTTGTTGATGTTGAGCTGTCTTTTGTCTGTCTATATAGTTTCACGAGCAAGTTTCTTTACGGGTGTAGTTGTTTTTGGGAATTTGATATTCAAGTTTCAGGTAGTTTCTGCTTTGGTGAACATTTATTATTTATAAATTCGATTCCTTGCCTTTTTTGTCTTGCAAGATAAAGGAGCATAAGCACATTGCAACTGTTATTTTAATTGTGTTTCAGTTAGATTTATGAAGTACGATACTCATTTGGTTCTTGATTTGTTGAATTTTATTGTAGCTGCTCAATTAATGAATTTTAATGGATATTGAATTTTCTGCTAGTTAAAAGAATCGTGTGTACTTAATACAGAGTTGCGTGCTAGCACTGGTAGTGGTGGAATCTGGGATACCTTTCTGATGTCTTTGTTTCCCACATTTGATGCAGGATCAGTGTGGAGGGACTCGACTGAATCTGGTTCTCCCAGCAGGCAATGGAATTTCACTGGGTGCTACACTAAATAATGCATCTGGGCAGCAACTAAAGGAGCAATTCTCTTGTGGGAGTGATTACTCTCCCAAGGTTTTATTCTTAACATGTCGGATGTGAATTGTGATTGATGTAACTCTCCACAATTATTACTTGATACCCATCCTATGGATGTTTTTTTAATCAGGCGAGGAAACCATACACCATCACGAAGCAAAGAGAAAGATGGACAGAGGAAGAGCATAAGAAGTTCCTTGAAGCTCTAAAGCTTTATGGTCGCGCTTGGAGACGGATTGAAGGTGTAATTGATTGTCAAGGTTCTTAATTAAGTTTATTTGTTCTTTGACTTGTGAATCTAAATCATTGTGTGTTTCATTTGGCAGAGCATGTTGGCACAAAGACTGCGGTTCAGATTCGAAGCCATGCTCAGAAATTCTTCTCTAAGGTTTACTGCTCTTATTCCAGCATCTGCTCTCTACCATAATATATAAATACCCTCAATTAAAGCAGGTTGGATTTTTGACGAACCCGAGGAGTGCGGATGATCTTTGATGGGTTCGTTTTTCATGCTTGATGTTGCTCTTACAATGTATTTTTATTCGGGGTAGGTTGTGCGTGAGTCTGGTGGCAGCAACACTAGCTCAGTGGAACCAATTGAAATTCCTCCTCCTAGACCAAAGCGAAAACCTATGCATCCTTACCCCCGCAAATTGGCACATCCTCTAGAAAAAGAGCTCCTTATTCCTGAGGAGTCACTAAGGTCTTCTTCTCCAAATTTTTCCATTTCAGAACAGGAAAACCAATCTCCAACATCAGTATTGTCTGCAGTTGGTTCAGATGCCCTCGGTTCCACTGATTCAGACACACCAAACCACAGCTTATCGCCAGTTTCATTTGCTGGTGGTGTTCATCATGCTGATTCGTCTCCTGAAGAGGATGGATCTCCATCACCAGCAACTGCTAGTTCAGTTCCTGATGAGCAATTTCCCAAGGTATTGGCTTACTCCTATAACAAATCACAATTTTACTCTGCTTCCGATGTCTTAAAAGTTCTCAGGTTGTCCTAAATGTTTTTTTCTGTTTGCTTGAAGGTCGAGAAACTTGACTCCTCTCCCGAAGAAAATGCTTCTTCTGACGAACCTGTTGTTGAGGAAACATCAACTCGGAGTCTGAAGCTCTTTGGAAGGACAGTATTAGTCACAGAATGGCATAAACCATCTTCTCCAAACATGGGAACTTCTAAATTGTCTACACCAGACGCCGCAGAAGAAAAACTTGTGCGACCATTAACACTGAACAATGTGGCCGCAGAATTTCCGTCCAGGAATGGGGAATCCACTTGGAGTCCTTTGCCACATGGATCTCATGGAGCATTATGTTACATGAAATTTCAAAAGGAAAACTCAAGTCCTGCACAAAATGACTCTGCTCCTCTGCCTTGGTGGACTCTTTATGGAGCCATGCCATTTCCTTGCATACCATTTCACAAGAAAGAGCCCGCAATAGAAAATTTAGATTCAAAAGGAGATGAAGTCCAAGATAAAGAGATTCCAAAGGAAGTATCTTGGACTGGTTCCAACTCTGGATTAGTGAGTGAAGGGGAAAACGTAGATAAAAACATGGATGCTGAGACCGAAAGTCAACAATTTTCTTACGAGGAAAAAGAGCTATCCCCAATTTTTGAGCTTAAGCTAACCAGGAAATCAGCCTCATCTGGATCAAAAGTGATCAATGAAAAGTGCCCGAAAGGGTTTGTGCCTTACAAGAAACGAATTGCAGAAAGAGACAGCCAATCCTCAACAATAACCAGTGAAGAGAGGGAAGAGCAAAGAATCCGCCTTTGCCTGTAGTTAGCCTCATCAGTCGGTCGTAATTTCCCTTAACTAGAACATAGAGCCTTTTTGAACAAGTTGAGGGTGATGGACTGTGAGAATGCCAGTTGCTGGATGACTCAGAGTGAGAGGGGGAATGGTGCTTAAGCAGTTGCCATCTTCAGAAACTCTCTAGATTCTCATCTAGTTACTTAGTTTTTCCACCCTCAACTGTTTATATCTTTATTTCCACCCTTTGTTGTATGCATCATGTTCTGTCAAGCTTTTTTTCTTTCCTTTTTGATCCTTTGGATTTGCTTTCTAATCTCTTAAATTCTTTTGTTTCTTTGAACTATGAATCCCTTAGTCCCCTAGTTTTGTTTTGACCTCTGTACAATATCATAAAGCAGTACCTATTGTATTTATCTCCAAGCAGCTAAGTCAGTTGGTATTTATGAATCTGTCTTTCCCTATTGTCTCCTCTTGCTGCGCATACAAGGTATACCATCACTGCAATTTTGCCATGATTGGAATGAGAAATTAGCCAGCATTTTCTCCTGTTATTTTATCAGATTAGGGCAGACCAAGATTCTTCCTCAAAAAGAAGAGAAGAAATCCATCGAAGAAAAGGGTGTTAGCTAAGATCAACTGGTTAAGTGACTTGCTGTGTTTACCCTAAAGCAACGAAGGCAGGTTGGAATCTATGAATCTGTCTTCACACAGGCTTGAAATTCTCCGAATTGCTTGAATTCTTTAGAAAAAATAGAACTCTCTTGACGGCTTAGCCGTGGAAGTGGAAATCTTAGAGCGAGTACCTCTCATTCTTATAAAAACGAACTCCCTTGAACAACTGCTTTACAGTAGAGGAGGAAAACTTCTTACCATATTGTCTCCTTTTGCTATGCATGCTGCATGGAGGGTATCCCAACCTGTCTCTGCAATTATGCCAAGACTGGAATGAGAAATCAGGCATCATTTTCTTTTACTATATCATTAGGGTGGACTAAGATTCTTCAAAACGGTATTTTAACATAAATCATTTTTTTTTATGAAAACCCAAATAAAGATTTATTTCTAAAGAAATAAATACAAGTTTTAAATTAAAATGCTTGCTAATTAACACAAGCCATCTCCACAATACACCAGATAGAAATCATAATTCATTAATAATTTGACTTTGACATAATTGTTTCGAAAGTGGTTCTAACCAAGTGATAAATAATTTTTATTTTCTCATTTCATAGAATTTGGTAATGAGTTTGATTTGAAACTTTTTCTACAGTGGTACAGTTACTAATTAAATAAAAAACAGCAAATAAACTTTTTTATTCTCCAGGGTATTCCTAGCCTATTGTCCATTACTAATCATTCAAGGTTCTATCTAGCGTAAAGATGAGGATCACCCCCAAGAAAGTTTACTGTGTTCAGCAAGGCTCAAACTCAAAACTACTTGCTTAAATGGCTAGAGCTCCTTTCGGTCAGGCCAACCTTCATTGGTAGAAGCAAATACACTGGACATGATAAAAATTAAAGATGAACTAATTTGAAAACTGAAAGAAGAAGAAGTGGATAAGCATATATCCACCATTGGATAGACTTGAAAACAATCCAACGTGCTTTCCTTAGACGTTCCTTTTTTTTTTCTTTGTTAATTATTAATTTACTACACCATTGTCCTGGGGTCAGATCAAAGTGTTTTTTAAAATGTAAAAAGAATATCTAGAAGTTCCTTATGTTTTATCTAATCCAACGTGTTTTTCATGGCTGTTTTTTTTTAAATCCAACGTGTTTTTCCTGGCTGTTTTTTTTTAAACCAGTAATTTATTATATTCAGAATGCTGCGGATCAAATTATTTTTTTTAAATATAAAAATTATCTAATAATTGCTAATATTTTTATAATAAAAAAAAATTTAAATTGTGTTGAGATTATTTTTATATGATTTGGTTGACTTGACGGATCAAAAATAAATTGAAAGGCTAATAAAAATATATTTTGATTCAAAATAAATATTCAAGATAAGTTTTTTTTTATATATAAAAGTACCCAGACAACAACCTATTAGATTAATTCGGGTCATTCCATGTTAACCAGTCAATCTTTATGTTGGGTCATGAGACCATAATAACCTCATAGAAAGTAATTCAAAACAAATTATGAACCTTAATTTTTAATAAACCTAATTTTAAAGGATGAAATTGAGAAAAAAAACAATTAAGAAAAGGACAAAAAAAAATAACCTGAATCAACCCAGTTAACTTGTCAAACTCACAACTAGGGTAATGAGACTGGAATAATCCATTAAAAAGCAATGAAACAAATTATGAAGTCAAATTATTAATCAAACCAATGTTGAAAGATGAAATTGAAAAAAAAACATTGATAAAAAAAGGACAAAAAAAACTCGTGACCCGAGTCATGAGACATAAATAACTTCATAGAAGAAAAACTGAAACAAATCATGAAGTCTAATTCTCAATCAATCCAATGTTGAAGGATAAAATTGAGAAAAAAAAAGAAAAAAAACTTGAGTTAACTAATTTAACTTGTTAAACTCGTGGTCTGAATCATGAGAATAATATAACCTCATAAGAAGTAAATTGAAAAAAAATTATGAATCCCAATTACCAATAAATCTAATATTGAAGGATGGAAATGAAATTGAATAATCAATTAAAAAAAACAACTCAAGTGAACATAGGTTAACTTGCCGAACACGTGACTCGAGTCATGAGATGAAGACAACCTCATATAAAGCAAATCAAAATAAATCACGAAATTTAATTTTTAATCAACACAATGTCGAAGGATAAAATTAAAAAAAACACAATTAGAAAAAACAGAAAAAAACTCGAGTCAAGTACTCAGTTAATTCATCAAATATGTGGTCTAGATCATGAAACTAGAATAACTTCATAAAAAGTAAATTAAAAAAAATATAAAACTTAATTTCCAATAAATTTAATATCAAAAAATAAAATAAAATAAAAAAAATAAAAATATAAATTAAAAAAATTATTCAAGTGAATAGTAGTTCATGAGAAGGGTTACAATAAAATTCTTTTCTCTATTACTTTTTTTTTTTTAGTAATTGGGATAAACTAATATAAAATAAATTTTAAAAAAATCTCAATTCTTGAAAAAAGAAAGTATTTAAATGAATAGTATTGACGAGAAGGATTACTGTAAAATCATCTTCTCTTTCAGTTTCTTTGTCAATACTTCTTCAGGTTTTGAGATCCTGCTTTCTAGAAACATAATAAATTGTAAGAAGAGATTATCAATAATGTTTGTGTGTAAAAAAAGCTCTCTCCTAGTTCATTCTGCTAGTACAAGAACCTCTCCAATATTTTCTCCTTTATCAAGAAACCCAATTGATCTCTGAAATTAAGTAATTTCAGCCCCATTCGTATAAATCACTGTTATATATTCGCTACACACGTAAAAGATTCAAACTTTATTAGAACTCATGATTTGTTTGTGGATAAAAATGCTAAATTTTGGAACTTGGCAAACTCTGAGGTGGTGCAGAGTAATAAGCCCCCCTCTGTAGCACCCTGTGGATGACAATGTGGTTTCTGAAACTTCCCAAAAGAAAGCGGAAAATAAGTTAAGGGCTAAGCTAGATAGGTACTCGAAGCGAGGTGATGTTCTTGAGGCAAGGCGTAGTGGGTTTCAGCTTAATCAACAGCATTATAATTTCTTGCTTCTTGTGGTGAAAGGGAGGTGAGGGGAAGTCATTCTATATAGGTTTGCAGAAGGGGTTTTGAGTTATTTCAGCAGAAGGTTATTGATAAAGTAATGCCAAATGAGGCTACGTTTAAGAAATGTGGTGAGGCTAGCTTCTGTATTGGAAGACCCGGAAATGGCTTTTGACCTGCTTAGATCTGCAAAACTAGCTAGTAGCTAAGAGCATCCACAACCATGCTCTCTGGCATGCCTCCTTAGGTATAATAGCTAGAAAATATGGTTTTTTTCCATAGCATTCATGCTCTCTAAAACACTCCCTATATATTCTAGCTTCATGAACAGTGCTCGCTACATATAGCGAGCACTGTAGCACTCCTTAGTTGTTGGTGGCTGGTGGCGCGAGATAGAAGATTGAGCAACGCCGTTCGCGGGAAAAAGAAGGCTTAGCTCCAGGGTACCTGGTAGACTAAATGAGGGTGGAAAAGGTAAGAGGAAGTACCTAGTTTTCTTACTTCTGCTTCTCTTTCGATTTCTTCTCTCTATAACTAAAGAATCAATTCTGTTTATTTTTTATATCTAAACTTGATATTCCTTCCTTTAGCTGTCATTTTCTATTTGATTTCAGACCATAAAGGAGGAACTAGGAAGATAAAGGTAGAGAGAGAGAGTGCTCCTGTTCTTGTGCTGCTGGGTAGGTAGAGAGAAAACGAGAGAGATGGGAGCAATCAAGGGAGCCATAGTAGATGGAATCTTGACATGCATGTGGGTATTCAGCGTCCTTTGCTGGGTGTTTTCTCCTCCATCATAGCAACATATGCGGGTGTTGAAGCCATGTCCATAGCAGGTCTTTTCATTTTTTTGGTGCCGGATATTAAAACATATATATGGGTCTGTCTTGTGAAGAATGAATAGTGGAGTTTTAGTTCAAATTGATGTAATTGTTGCCATTAATCTTAGATTAAAAGTTGACTTTTCTTTCTATAGGGTTGGTAGTAATTGTAGTCTCTGTTTGATTTTTGAAAGCCTCCGAAAAGGGTAAAAGATTTAGCTTTTTAGCATAATGATTGAGAATTTTCTTGGCATTGGCTTGGATCTGATATTCGTGTGCACTTTAAGGTATTTTATATGTTTAACATGCACCCCGCCGGAATGACTGTGAACTAGTTTGAATTGCAAACAAGGATAGTATATTTTGAGCTAGTGGGAAGAGCAGATAAGAAAAGAAATTTCTGGTTAACAAGATGAAATGGATATTGATATTTTGGTGGTTTTGTGTAATATTCCAGGGATGTTATTGATCAGATTTTGTTCTTCAACTTTTTCGCAACCATTTCTGTCATTGAGAAAGTTTTATTGCTTAGTATAGGGCTCCGGCAATGTAAGCTGCAGTATCATAAATTCACAGGCTCGTCAGTAGAGGTCTAAGGTATAGGATTTGTGCATTTAGGAAAGAACAACAGTCTTGTCTTTTCTGGAATGTTGGAGTTATTAGCTAGTTGATGTTTTGAAGCCTTTGTCTTCGTTTTTCCCAAATCTCTTTGGTTTGGTTAAAAGTTTCTTCTACATCGCATGGCTGGTTGCAGGAATCTGGAGGTGTTGAAGTTGAAGTTTTATAACATAACAGAAGTTTTAGGACAAGTGTTTCAGGACCTTGTTGCTCAATTTCCTGACTTAAACTCTTGGCTTTGAATTGTTATTCTAATTTTGTAAGGAGGACAAGATAGAGTTCAGTCTTTTTATCAGTTTAAAAATTTGCATTAATTCATAAAGCAAACTGTAATATTTCAAAACTTGAAAGGTAAATGCAATTTTATTTCCACTAAATTATAGAATATCAATGTATTTTTTTTTAAAACAATCCTTGAATTTAAGTCCTACAACTACAATCCTTGAATATCTCTTAAACCTTGAAATAATTTAGATAATAATTACTTGTGCTCTGCTGCGGGTCGGATCAAATTATCTTTGGACACATGATCGTGATAATCCAATAAAATAGAAAGTAAAGGAAAAAAAAAGGTAGGGATACTAATTTCAAATAAATTAAATGTTGAAGGATGAAATTAAAATAAATTAATTTTAAAAAAAATACCCATAAAAACATAAGTCAACCCACGTTCACTTTTAAAATTGGTGACTCTAGTCATGAAGCTGAGACTAATTCCATAGAAGGAAAACCATAAAAAAATAATAAAGCAAAACTCTAAGAAAAGGTCAACAATAAAACCACAAGCTTTTAAAAAAGAAAAAAACAAATAAAACAAACCTTCTAAACCCAATCTAATAACTAAAACTCGCAACTCATAAATTCCTTAAAAAAGGTTCAATTAAAAAGCTTTATTCCCAACCAATTCAATTGTAAATGATGAAATTGTAAAAAAAAAAAAATACCAATTCAAAAAACTTGCCAAAGAAAAAAAGATAACACTAAAAAGAATGGAGATCAAATTTGGAAGAAAAAAAACTCATGGAGGATGAAATTGTAAAACAAAAACCTAAAAAATAATCTCAAACAAAATAAATAACAATCAAAAGAATAGATACCAAATTTGAAAGGAAAAAAAAAAAGAAAAGAAAGGGGGTGAAATTGAAAAATAATTGTAATTTTATAGCTTATTAAAAATAAAAAATAACAATAAAAAGAATGAGGACCAAATCTGACAGATCAAGAAATAAAAGGGGTTGAAATTGAAGAATATTTGTAATTTCATGGCTTATTCAAAATAAAAAAAATAGTAACTAAAAGGAAAATGACCAAATGTGAAGGAGAAATAAATTATAGGAGTTGGTGTGATTTTTTGATGGGGCTAGCGCAAAATTCAAGGTTGGGAGAGAGAAGAAAAGGATAAATGGTTGTTAATGCCAATCCTAATACGTGTTTGGGGGCACGTGCCGACCCATTTTGTCGAAGGTGCTGAGACCTTCAAACGTTGTCCTTAAAGGCTCCACACACACCTTCTAGATGACCTGGTGATCGTCCGCACGCTGATGCGAACACACCAACAATGTTTTTTTTTAATCATGTTCAATTCCTGTTAATTACAACAATGCCCTTGAGTACTCTTGCAATTTACAATAAAATCAATATAAAATGACAAAAAAGCCCTTGCATAAGAGTTATGTTGTTTTTGTTCTTAAAGACATCAAAGTAATTACATTATTCTAAAAAATAAAACAACAAAAATATCCTTGAGTATTAGGCATTTTATTATTTTATTCTAGTGTTAAATTATTAATTTGATTGTAAAAATAGAAAATGACTAATCTAACTCCATATAATTTGTAAAACACAATTGTGTTACGGTGATATGATCACCTTGCTCTCAATACATAGTTCTTAGATTTTTTTGTTCAAGAATAATTTTATAATTATACTATTACATAGTAACAATATTTTATTTTTTAATTTAATTTAATAATCAAGTTTATTTCTCGTGTAATATCTCAGATTTTAACCCAATGTTTTATTGCAAAAAAAATTATTATAAATAAACCAATATTAATCATGGATGGCTTGTGTCACACCCAGACATCGCGATGATTTTTAAAAATTTTCATTGTAAAAGAACAGATATCTGACATCTTGTTTTTTAGGGGGAAATGTCTAGTTCAAAAAATCATCACCTATTATTATGGTCACTAGGAACGCTAACTGGTCAACAGAGATTCTATGATATGGGACTGGTTACGTAAAAGAAAAGATATTATCACCCCTTAAACTTCTTGCTTGAGATAGACTGCATTTCTAGTTTTGTCTTATATTGCTAAAGGTTTGTTTTTGTTCTGCTCTTATGATTTTCCTACAATATTCCTGACTTTGATATCAGTGAAAATTCACTTATAAATATTTTTAACTTTGATGTAGGTAAATATTATGTAAACAAAAAGGTATGGTATTTCTAATTCTAAAGTCAGTGAATAAATCTGTAAAATTTAGATTAAAAAAAACTATATATATATATATTATTTTACCTTTTATTTTTTTAAATTGTGCTAGATCTAGCATATAAATTGGACTGGACCTAACTAGCTCAATCTAATTACTGATAAATCGGTGACTAGACCTAAGCTCGGAACCGTTCACGCATGGACCTAACTAGCTCAATCCAATTGACGATCCAGGCCATGACAAAGCCACGCCATGCATGCGTGAACCGTGTTCACGCATGGTTCACGCATGCTATGGTAATTAAAATAACCTTCGCACAGTACCCATGCAATTATAAATTGATGGGGCGGGGAGCTTACTTGGTCTGGACGAAGGCATGAAGCCGATGATGAAGGTGTGGTGGCCGGCTGTTCTCTCCTCCTCTGTTTTTTCTGGCTTTCCCCTGGTATTCCCTCCTCTCAGTTCGTCCTGTGCATGTCCTGGTTTTCTCTTTGTTTCATTCGTTTCCTGTGTGGTTGGTCCTTGTTCGTTCCCTGGTCTTCTGCTTCGTGCCCGTCTGTTGGTCCTGGGTTCTTCCTTTCCGTGAGCATGTGCAGGAAAGAGCTTGACAGGCTCGTCAGTAGACTTGTCCAAAAGACCATCCAGATAACATCCTTTGAAACTGAACTTCTTGAACGTTCTCTTCTTTGGCTATCCTGCTGCAGCAACAGCGGTTGCAACGTCCCCATGAGATGGAATAATATATACTGCTAGTGCAACATCTTCTCTTGAGAGGAATAAACCTTGAGGAGTGGGCTGGTTCTGTGAAGGGTCTGGATGCCGGGGAAGAAGAGAAGAAAAAAATAGGGAAGGGCTGATGGGGGGCGGGGCGGCTAGTATAGGTTTCGCCGCCCCCCTCGTTTTTTTTTAGGTAATGTTTTTTTTTTCTTTTTTGCAATGTCTCGCTATATTTATTTTTTTTGTAATTTTTTTCCTCCCCTGGTTTTTATTTATTTATAATTGCCTCCCCTGTATTTATATATTAAGATATGTATTTACTATTTAGTGTGAAAGAGTTCCATCCTGTAAAATAAAATTCTAAATAAATTTATTTTTTTCTTTAAAATTTAAATTTGATTAAGAATTAAATTTGAAAATGGATAATTAATCTTATTTTAATAATAAAGATAAAAATATATTATATTTTTTAGTTTTTATGTAAGCTGATAAATCATTATTTTATTAAAATAACTTTTTAATTTTTTAATTTTACATTTTAAATCCTATAAAATTAAATTAAAAACTAACGGTTAAAATTGAGTTACAGCAGCATGTATAAAATCCAAAGGCAAAAGGATTATTCTTGCCTATGAAATCTCTAAAAAAAAAAAAAAAGGGTTTAAAATGGAAAGGAACAGATACATTACCCCAGTCAGGCAGTCACCATAGTGCTCAGAGATTATCTGGCTCGAAACACTCAACCCACATTACTTGTCCTTTAGGATCCGGTTTTATCAAACAGCTGACGCAGCACCTTCTTCTTCTCCACAAAAATCCTAAATCCTTGGGTTTTTGGCCATGACAGTCCAAATTCATGGATTTCAAAGAATCCCAGGACCTCAAGGTTTTCTCTTTCTCTGAAGTAACTGATTTTCTGATTCTGTATTGCATCAAAATTGAAACTTTAATGTTTTTCTCTGCTAAAAAATGAAGAAACTTTGCCTGCCAAAAATAATTATTTTTGGTTAATTTCTTGTAGTTTATGGTTGCTAATTTAGTTTTAATGATTGTTGCTTGGTAGAAACACAATAATTTGAAAGAGGAAATTATCAATATCTGTCTGTAATGCTGCTGTGTAGAAGCAGTACTTTTTTTGCACCTTCTTTTAATGCAAAAACCTCTCAAAATTTTTGCTCTTACTTCACTAAGAAAACCCATTTGCTTTCATTCTTTAAGAATAGCCCCATCTGCTGTAATCATAGTTATTTATTTGCAAAACACATAAAGGATTCAAACTTTATTGGAGCCCATAATTTGTTCATGAAGAAAAAGGCCACATTTTGCAACTCGGCAATCTCTGCGACATCGCAGAGTGATGAGAAAGCTGTGGGTGGGAATGTAGTTTCTAAAAGGTTGAAAAAGAAAGCGCGGCGAGATGCGCCAGAGGGAGTGCTTAGGTTTAAGCTAGATATGTGTTCGAAAGTTGGCGATGTTGTTGAAGGGCTTAGGTTGTATGATGAGGCAAGGAGGAATGGGGTTGAGCTTAATCAACACCATTATAATGTGATGCTTTATTTGTGCTCTCAAAATAGAGGTGAAAATGGAAGTGATTTGAAGTTGGCTTGTAAAAGGGGTTTCGAGATATTTCAGCAGATGATTATTGATAAAGTTCCTCCTAACGAGGCTACATTTACAAATGCGGCAAGGTTGGCTTCTGTAATGGAAGATCCAGAAATGGCTTTTGATTTGGTAAAGCAAATGAAGGGTTTTGGTATTATGCCGAAGCTGAGGTCTTATGGTCCACCTTTGTTTGGATTTTGTAAGAAAGGGATGGTTGATAAAGCTTATGAAGTTGATGCACATATGATTGAATCTGGGGTTGTGGCTGAAGAGCCTGAGCTTTCCTCTCTTTTGAAACTTAGTGCTGATGTAAACAATGCTGACAAGATGTATGAATTGCTGCATCGGTTGCGAACCTCTGTGAGGCAGGTTATGGAGTCAACTGTAGGGGTTATTGAAGATTGGTTCAAGTCTGAGCATGCTGCAAAAATTGGGAAGGGGGATTGGGATGTGATCAAGGTGAAGGAAGGAGTTGTGAGGGGAGGGGGAGGTTGGCATGGACAAGGGTGGTTAGGGCATGGACAGTGGAGAGTGGTCAGGACTCAAATGGATAAGAAGGGTGTTTGTGGTTCTTGTGGTGAGAGACTTGCTTGTATTGATATCGATCCAAGAGAGACAGAAAACTTTGCTATCTCATTATCTAAGTTGGCTTTTGGAAGAGAGGTTAAGGCTGATTTTATTCGGTTCCAGGTATGACACCACTCCTTGTCTCTAACAAAAGGTTCAGTGAATGATTGATCAATTAACGCTTTTGGTTTCCACGTTGCCACTGCTTGTGCATAAAAAAGAGTTTCTATATGAGAACTTTAATCAAAATTTGCTTCATATTACAAGAATTGGCTCTATGGGTCTATGCGATCACTCTTATATCACTAGTTTGTTTATGAATAGATTCTTCTTCTCATATCAAAATGTCAACATACTACGTAACTTGTTGGGGTTATTGGATTTTTTTAAGAATAGTAGAATAGAAAATGATGGATACTCACTTTTTATGTTTATTCTTAAGGGTAATAACACTTTAAAATAATTGCCAACAAGCTATAACTGATGTACACAGTGAATTGATTCAGGAGTGGCTGCAGCAGCATGGTCCATTCGATGCAGTTGTAGATGGAGCTAATGTGAGTCTTATCAATCAACAGACTTTCAACTTTTCCCAGGTAAGTGGCATGTTGAGCAAGTTTTATGAGATTACATCTCTTATTTTTCTTCAGAGAAGGGTATGCTGTTGGGATGCTGAATGCTTCTTTTGTTTTGTAGCTTAATAATGTTGTAAATCGATTACATGATATGAGTCCATCCAAGAAATTTCCACTAGTTATTTTGCACACAAGTCGTGTAAATGGGGGTCCAGCTCAGAGTCCTTATAACAAGAAATTGCTAGAGAGGTGGAAAAATTCTGGTGCACTTTATGCTACTCCGGCTGGTTCCAATGATGATTGGTGAGAGTGCATTTTATGAACCATATGATTTGTATTCATATGTACTTGCCTTGTTTTGCATGTTCTTTGCTATGAAGTCTGCATTGAAGACATACTAAGAACCAAAATCATAAAATAAGTGCACTCCAGTCCCTGTAAATATCAGCGAAGTAATTGCTACGAAAAGCTTCCACAAAATTACACCAAGTAAAGCAAAACAAAATTCTATTTTCTCTCAGAATACATGTCTCATGCTGTGTAATTATTTAAAAGTCTTGCGTAACTCTCCGTCTGGAAACACCAAAAGACTGCATATATGGCACAGTACCAGAAGTTCTCGCAATTATTTCCTCTTTCAAAACTCTCAACAAATCAACAACCTGTTAGCATGAGCATTGGACGTTCAATCTCTCTCTCTCTCTCTCTCTGAAAACTTTATTAGCCCCAAAAAGAATGCACAATAACCTCTTTGTGAATAAATTTGGTTGCTGGAAAAAGAGAAGTAAAGCTCAACCAGAAGAATGCATCAATCTTTCTGAATAATAGCCAATGAAATACCACTCAATGCCCCTGAAGTTACAGGACAAAGAAGCAAGAAACGTATCCAATCCCAAGAATATTGCCTTGGATGCGTGGAAATCCAAGAAAATTCTTCTTTCAACACTGCGTACTAGATGAATGATTTTTTATATTATTGGAAATCTTAACTTGAATCTAGGATTTTCTGCAAGGTAATTATTTTTATTGATTGGAGTATCAAAGGATCAAATTTTGCATCAATTCATTCTGTCTAGAGGTGGGGTTTGGGTCCGTCCTAACAAGCGGAACTGCTATTTCTGCTGCATGCCATAGGTTTTGGGAGATGGAAAGATAACTTGTTGAGTATGCAATGTTTTCTATTATTTGATATTTGAGGATTCAGGGTAGAATCTTTAAAAACCATCATCTTTCTTACCAAATTTCATGGGATAGAACTTTATAAAGTGTGACAACCAAGTGCTACGGTGCATCCTAACAATTTGTTTGGCATTATCTCCTTTGTAGTTCCTTTGCTGAATTTGTGCCATGTTTATTTACAGGTACTGGTTATATGCTGCTGTTAGTTGCAAGTGTTTACTGGTGACAAATGATGAAATGAGGGACCACTTGTTCCAGTTGCTAGGGACTTCCTTTTTTCCAAGATGGAAGGAAAAGCATCAGGTACTTCAACTCTCTTAGATGCATGTGACATACTTGTACCTTTTATGCTGTGCCGGTTCATAGATTTGCAAAACTAGCTTTGATCTGACTGACAAGTGGGGGAAACCTCTTCATTTCAGTTTATGTGTTTGTTTCCTAAACTAGGTACCTTCTGGTGATAAACCCACGATGTTGTGCATGTTTGGCTTCCAAGTTTTCCTCTGGATCCATTTATTTTATACAGTCTTGTGTTGCTTGATCTGTTGGTTCATTGCATTCGGCTTCTTGTGGGGATACAAGTATTCCTCATATTTTACAGCATTTTCCCCTCACATTTCTTAAGACGGCTACTGAAATTAATATAAACTAATACATGTATTCCATAAAAGACACTACAGATTGTGCCGAAGTTTACTTGGAGTTCAGAATGTCCAGTTTGAACCGACTCAGGACTGTGACTAATTGAAGTTCATCAATAAAAACATGTTCTACTATAATTGGTAGTAGAATTGATAATGCCATGCATTATAGAAACTCATCTTTCTTTGAAAATTTTGCAGGTTCGGCTCTCGGTATCGCGATCTGGAATTGCTCTGCACATGCCTCCCCCGTATTCAATTGTTATTCAGGTGAGATGTTCAACTTGCAGTGTGCAATTTCGTTAATCTTTTGTATCAACACACGGAATTTCTAAGAGATTTTGGTATATGATGGTATTGTTAATGCAGGAATCAGAAAATGGTGGTTGGCATGTCCCAACAACCACAGGCGATGATCTTGAGACTCCAAGACAGTGGTTGTGTGCCACCCGACCTGTCAAAAGATGATTCATGATTATGCTCATCAGCAGGGATGGGTTCCATTCCTGGCAAGTATTTTTGCATGAACGAGCATGTATTCGCATCAGAGAGAGGGATTGAGAGATTTATATCATACATTTTCACTCTGTGATTTTTCGATCATTATATATACCATGTGGAATCAATAAGATACTTTGCTTCTTGCCGTTTTATTTATGAATGTTATGTTCCCTCCGTTTAATAATGAGGAAATAAGAGACAATGGTAGGACGATGAGCACCCGGTAGTCAAATTGGTTAATGAAGATTTTCACTCTGCTTTGTTGAATATCCAGATGTCGACTCTTCCATGGGAGAGTGTGAAAGCAATGCAAGTAGATGTCGTGCTTTATTTTATAATAAATGAAATTAAATGAATTTAAAGTAACTTGCAAACCCTTCCTGGAGTCTGCAGTTTGCTCAGACCAGCTGCAAGACGCAACTAAAAAGGGGGATTTACTAATGAATGTTTACAACCTTAGCTCTCCAATGTTAAACTACTAGTCTACAGATACTTTGGATTTTAAAGAGGAACCAATAAACCAAACAGCTCTAAACGACACAGATGTTGTAAATTATTTCGCAAATTTGAGTGTTGATTGTTATTTTTCCTTTTTTTTTTTAGTTATAGTTTGAACTAGATTTGTGGCTGCACTCTATTGCGGGTTGATTAAAAAAAAATATGTTAAGAAAAAAAATGAGATCCAAATCATTGGTTTAATTAGTAAATTAAATAATATGATTAAAAAAAATACAACAACAATATATAAACTAACAAAAAAAAATGAAAACAAAAAAACCTAGAAAAATTGAGTTAACTTGCAAATTTCACAACCATAGATATAAGATTGAGATAATTTCATAGAAAAAAATACAGGAAAAAAGTTCAAGGACTAATTCATAATAAATCAAATGAGAATATGATAACTCCATAAAAATAAAAATTAAAAGAAAAAAGTTTAAGCTCAACCTATAATAAATAAAATGTTGAATGATGAAAATTAAGAAAAAAATTAATTAATAAAAGGTTGAAAAAACTTGATCCGATCCTACTTGGATCAAGATGCAAAATCTTTGACCTAGTCGTGATACTAGGGTGACTACGTTCAAAAGCAAATTAAATAAAATCATTAAGCGCAATCACTAAACAATGTTAAAATACAAAAAAAAAATGAAAAAAATATGAGTCAACCTCGATTAACTCGCAAACCTTACAACCATGGGTATAGGATTAGGAAAACCCAATAGAAATTAAAGGAAAAATGAAGGCAGGAAGATCGATTTCCAATAAAATAAATGTTGAAAGATAAAATTGAAATAAATTAATTTAAAAAAGAAGAACCTAAAAAAATAAAAAAAGTCAACTCATGTTAACCTTTGAAACTAGTGATTTTGGTCATGAACCCGAGACTAATCCCATAGAAAGCAAACCATAAAAAAAATTAAGGCAAAACTCTAAAAAAGAGAAGAATAAATAATTAGTTTTAAAAAGAAAAAAAAACCAAGCAAACCTGGGAAAACCTCCTAAACCTAGTCTAATATCTAAAACTTGTAATTTGTGAAATCTTAGGTTCAATCAAGAAGCTTAAACCCTAACCAATTTAATTTTGAAGGATGAAATCGTGAAAAAATATCAATTTAAAAAATTTATCAAAGTAAAAAGATATCAATAACAAGAATGAAAATCAAATTTGATAGAAAAAAAACCTATGAAGGATGAAATTGTAAAAAATAGAACAATAAAAAATGATCCAAAAAAAAATAGCAATAAAATGAATGAAGACCAAATTTGAAAGATTAAAAAAGATAAAAAAATAGTGAAATAGAAAAACAATTGCAATTTTATAGGTTATTAAAAAAAAGTAATCAGAAGGAAATTGATCAACTATGAAGGAAAAAGAAATTGAAGAGGCTGGTCTGGAATCTTGAAAGGGCCAACACTAAATTCAAGGAGGAAAGAGAGAAGAAGAAGAAAAAAGAAAAATAAATAATCGCCGATGCCAAATTAGAGGCTCGTCTTGTCCATGCACCACCCCATCACATATAGAGTGCCGAGATATTCCAAATGCTGCCCCTAAAGATAACGATTGGTGATCGGACGACCATGTACGCACTGTCCAAACAACGTAGGAGTCGACCATATGCACCCCTAATTTTTTTTAATAATTTTTAATATATGTCAATCATAATAAAGCCCCTGAGTAACCTTCAAATTTATAATAAAACCAATGTAAAATGAAAAAAAAAAATCCTAGTGGGAGAATTCTATTGATTTTGTCTTTAAAAGCATCAAAGTAATTATACTATTTTTAAAAATTAAAAAGACCAAACCACCCCTAAGTTATAGACATTATATATTTTTTTATTTTAGGTTTAAATTGTTAATTTTACTGGAAAATAAAATATAAAATAACCAATCTAATGCTATACAATTTGTAAAAAATAATTATATCATGATAAAACTATCACGTATCCTCTAATACTAGTTTAAAAGTTTTTTAAGCCATAAATAATTTTGTTAAATCACTGGTCTAATAAATAGTGGGCCAAAGACGATTTCATCAAATCACTATTCTAATAAACTGGTCTAATAAATAATTTTGCAAGAACACTGGTCTAATACAATAGTTTACCTTCTAACTTTAGATTTTTTATAATTTATAATTTATAGTCCGTTACGATACATGTTCTTGCAATGCATTAAGTTGTCTTGTAACTGCCCACAATTATGCTTGATGGTGTTAAAAGTAATTTCAAGTTATAGTATTTATATTTTGATATTTAATAATTTTATGTTCATCACATTAAAAGAAACTAAAAGGACTTGTGCTTTTATTATAGCACAATTATTATTTAATGTCCCCCATATCACTGAGGAGGATTGGAGTAGTGATTTTTTTAAATTTTTTTTAATTTGATTATTGAAATTTATTTTGTATAATTGAGCTATTTTGAGCTCAAATTAGCACTCAAATGCATTATTTTTTGGGAGGAAGGGTTGAGTTGAAAGGTAGAGGACTGGATTGAAAAAAACAGGTAACATAAGTGGCTACTTTGAGATTTGTTTGCAAAATTCATTTTAGTACCTCATAATTTTTTAGCTATTAGATGGCCTGTTCATTTAATTTTATAAAAAAAAATTTTGGTATCAAACTTTGTTTTTCTCATTTCTCAGTCTTTTTTATGTGGGAGGAGAGAGAAGGGCTTGCCGGATTCCATGTAAAGAGAAAAAGTTGTTGCAATGATTTTAGTCACCAAAACGATTGATTTTTATACCAAATAGTTTCATATAATGAGAGGAATTTAAATGAAGTATTTTTATTTTTATTTTATTTTTATCTTGAATATGCCTTAAAACCCATATCTTAGCTCATGAAAATTTTTAGTTTCGAGTTTATTTTAGGGTTTGAGTCGGCTTATTTGTATTTTTGGAGGTCATAGATTGATTTAATAAGGTTTTTAGCGTGTTTTCTAGAAATTTTAGGTTAAAATGAGTTTTTAAAAGAAAAAACAATAACCCTGTTTTTGCGGCCACCATAGTGGCCAGAATTTGGGGAGTTCTAGACTACACGTTGTCTATTGTTTTCAAAATAAATTATGGTGGACAACATTCTTTTCTTTTTTTTTATTTTGATTTTTTAATTAATACTTTTTAAAACAGTTTTTAAGTTTGTATTTTACTTCTTTGTGATTTCCCCCCTCTTATTTAGCCTTTTTTAAATAGTGATTATTTTTAATTATATTGGATGTGTTGAATTTTTTAAGTGGTTAGTGTGATTCATCTGTAATTTCTTATTATATTTTGTATATATTAAGTTTATTTTTAAAAATAAAAAAATATTTATTTTTTGTAATATTTTTAATATGTGCAACCTTGAATAATATTTTTTTTTCATTTTATTTTATTCAATAAATCTTATGTGTATATCGATTTTTATTACAAATTGATTTTAATAAACAAATTTAGAAAACACAACCAGATAAATAACCCGTGCTGTGATATTAAATATCTTGATGTATATTTGCTTTTCAGTTTTTTCAATTTTTTTTTAATTTATTGTTAATGACTTTTTTTTCTCATTTTTTACACAATGGTTCTTAATTTATTTAATTAGATGTGTGCATAAGTTTTTCGATTTACTTTTAGAATTTTTTTATATAAAAGACCGCGTTGAAAAATTCTACATGTTCAGTTTTTTTTTTTTATCATATATTGATATTTTCAATTTGATCCTTAGTCTTTGGATTTTTGATTTTTTTCCTTGACTTTTTTATAAAATTTTTATTGTTTTTAATTTTACAATTCAATGAATGTTTATAGTGTATTTTTCTTTTCATCTGGTCCTCATTCTTTTGATTTTTTTTAATTTTTTTTATTGTTTTCAATTTAACTCTCAAATTAAAAATTTATTATTATCCTTTAATTTATTTTTTATTTTGATTTTAACTCTGATTCTTTTAGTTGCTATTTTTTATTTTTTTATTTATTTTTGTGTATTTTTTTCGATTTCATCCTTCAATATTTCATTTTCTAAGGATTGAGTTTCATTATTTTTCATGTATAGTGCTTCTGGTCTAATGACTCGATTCATTGGTTTGAAAAGTTAATGGAGGTTGACTTTTTTTTTGCTTTATTTTCTTTTCTGATATCATTGTTAGACAATGTTTTTTTTTTTCAGATTTTTTTTACAATTGATTTTTGATGGTATCATACATTTATAGAGTTATCCCGATCTCAAGTGCTAGGTTAGAGGTTTCACATGTAACCCTGCTTTTTCCAGGGCAATATTTCTTTTTTTATTTAATAATTTTTTTTGTTGTTGCCTCATTTTTTTATATATTATATTATCAAATTAATTAAAAATTAACCCTATTATTGCATTTCCTTACTTTTTTAAAACATAATTATCTGTTAAACTCTTAAAAAATTGGTTCGGCCCGTGGCATTGAATGAGCCACCAATCTAGTATTCAAAGTCAATTAAATTATTGTTTTTTTTAAATCACGAACACCATAATAGTGAAAAAAATTAAAATCTTTCTACTTTTTAATTTTAAAAAAAGACATGAAAGTTTCTTACATTAATTAACATAATACAAAAACATTGTTTTAATTTAATTATAACTATATATACCGATAGATAAATTAGTAATTTGTTTTTTTAACCTCTTTTGGAAGACTCAAATCAAAATAAAATGATGTATTAATGTTTGATATGACATGAGAGGATATCAATCCATAAATATCATGACTTCTGCTGAAGATTACGAGCAAGGATGGATTCAGGAGATTTTCCATGTAAGTGTGGATGCGACAAATATATATGGGAGACAATATTCTTGCTTTGCAACCATCCAAATTTCGTTCATGGAGTCATCCAGCATCATAATTAACTTTCTGTTCATGCAAATATCCAACACGCCTCGACAAAAGTCTTTCGGCATCGACAATTAACTTTCTCAAAAAGAGAAAAGAGCAAACCACTTAACCTTTCCTATATTAATTCTAGTTTACAGCCCTGCACTGGGTTATAGTAGTTCGGATAAAAGAAATTTCAATGTAAAAAATAAATATTTAAATCATAGAGTATGATCTGTAATTAAACTTGGTATAATTAATCAATTAACCTTAAAATCTCTTGATACAACTCTTTACATAGCGTGGTTTTAAATTAAACAGTGTAATAGTTGCCTTGATCTATTTGGCTGACCCGAATGATTATTAAAAAAAATTTGAGAATAAAATTGATAAAACAAACGGGGAAAGTGAAAGAAAAAGATATTCCAACATAACTTTTTATCTAACTCGAGTTTAAAATTAAATATGTAAAATTTATCTTGACGTGACCCAATCAACTTGGCTAACTCAAACACAACTTAAATGACCGGTAAAAAAAGTCTGATGATGAAATTGAAAGCATTAACCTCTTGACCTAACTTTTTTGCTAACACGGGATTAAAATTAAACATGTGGAATTTGTTCTAACTTGATCCAGTCATCTTGACTGGTTCAAAAATAACCCAAATAACATGTAAAAAAAAAAGAAGATAAATCAAAATAAGGATGCGGTGAGTGGTGGGTGGAAAGGGTGTACGCCCATGGTTTTTTAGTTTTCACGTGAGTGTTTATTTTGTATTACAATAAAGTGTTTTAGATGTTTTTGAATAAATTTAATATCTTAATATTTAAAATAAATAAAAAACATCATTTTAATACAATTTATAATTAAAAACCACCGGGTACAACAATACCTGTTATAACATTACTACTGTTTAGAGAGCAACATGATTGATCAAATTGGAGGGTCATTGTTTGGGCACCATCTTTAGGTGCATCTTTTCTGGCCAAGGTAAAAAACCAAAGTAAAAGTTGAAAAAAAGGTTATCGACTAAGGTAAACTAATCAACTTTGATGTCGGAACCAAATAATTTATAATTACATTGCTCTAATCAAACTGGTTATGGTTTGTTGATCCATAGAAGATATTGTTTTTTTTTGTTTTTTTTTTGTTTTACCTATATATATGATTATGATGTGGTGCTAATCCTCACAAACACTTGACAGGTATATATAATTAGATGATGCTGTCGTCGATGCATAGAAAATTTACGAGTCTCCACTCTCCACTAGCTACAAAGTGAAGCACTGCATGGGCCACTAATTAAGATTACATTTCTCGTATAGATATTGGCTGGAAATGTAGGGTTTGCAAGATGGGGCATCGGCGTGTGCTATTGCAGAGTTAACACGTAGCTGCTCTGGAACCCCATTATTGGAGAAGAAATTAAGGTCATACAATAATCATCAATGGAGGTGTTGAGTCATCGCCACACCAAAGCTTCGTGGCGCATACTTTACCCTAGTTTTGGATTCATATATATGGCGCCATTGTTCGCTTTCTTCTTCTTTTGAGATTGACATGAACAGATTCAAAACAAAAAAAAAAAAGGTGATTGGATATCGTATATTTATTATTATGCAAGCCGTTAATGACAGTTATCAATGACCTTGATGGGTTTTTTTTTTTTTTAATTTATTAATTGTCCTGTTTAACCCCGTGGTTTAGAAGATTATAGCTAGCTAGTGAGTTCTTGGTTTTGAAATGTTTTATAGGATAGAAATCTTTTGAATTCAACTTCGATTAATAAGAAAAATTAAACATTGATACAAGTTAAAAGAAAAAAAAACAAAATACTATAAAAATCGTATAAGATTTGGGCTAAGCATTTTTAATGGAAATGAAATCAATTGGCATTCTTGTTTAAATGTAATAAAAACAATACAAATAAACATAATTATAATAAATTCCATTATGATAATATAATCAAATAATCAAGATCAATTACATATATAGGAATAATTGAGAAATCAAGATTGTTTCACTCTCCAAACACAAAAGCATGCACAAAATCAAAAGAAACAACCTCCAATTAAAGTTTATGGATTTGATATTTCTAAGTGTTCGTGAATGGTTTTAGCGATTATTTTTAAAATATTTTTTTATTTTAAAATATACATTAAAATAATCTAGAAATATATAAAAAATTAAAGTAAAATAAATAATTTTTTTTAATTTTTTTCAAAATATTTTTAAAATACAGAAACAAACTATATAAATATCTTTATTATTTTTACAATAGATGTTCTTAAGTACATAATATCTATCTAGATCCTAGATTTAAAATTCTTGTAGTGGGTTCCTGACCCTAAAAATCTCTAGCAGTTGACACCTGAGAATATTGAGATCAATAATGGAGTTGTGTCTCCTCCACAAACAAACACTCATGCCCCATGGGGAAATCCCTTTACCCTTTTTTTGGACATATGTCATCGTTCCCTTTCCTCTTTTAAGACAAAAAAAAAAACAAAAAAAAAAGAGAAAAAAAAAAAGAAAAAGAATGTGACAGGACATCATCATCTTTTATAATGTAAATAGTTCAAGAAAGTTTATCTGTGTTCTTGTAACTAATTACTCTTTTAGGTCAAAGATTTGACAGTGAAACATACTCGTCTACGATTGTATACACTGCTTTTTCTAGTTTTTGTACGTGCTGAAGGTGGACGAATGAGAGTCGAAGGGAGTTGGCCCATGGGCCCACCCTATCCTTTCCTTTTTTTTAAAAAAAAAAAACTCTATCTTATATTTCAAATTGTTTTAATATATTAATATTAAAAATAATTTTTAAAAAATAAAAAAATATTATTTTAATATATTTCTAAAATAAATACTATAAAAAATAATCACTAACGTAAATAAAATAAATTAGCTCACAGCATATATGAGTGAACGAGTCAAGCAAGAACCTTAACTCAATTATACGGTGACGTGCACCTTTTCCTTGAGTTTCTCTGGGCATTGATAATACCAAAAAAGGAGGGCGGTTGTGACATGCAATTGTTTTTATTTTATTTGATTATAAGAATTATATTTTTTAATCATTTGTATATTAATTGAGATTAATTTTTTTTAAAACCGTTTTAAGAATACATATATCATATCAAGCTAATGCATTCATATAAGAATTTAATAAATTCTTCTGTATAATTACTCCAAGATTTGAACTAAGAAAATAAGAAATGAAGTGTACAATTTTAATCATTCGGTCCACTTTTTAGGGTTAGAAAATATAAAATTGTCAAAGAATTATCAAATATATTGCCTTCTCAAATTTTTATTTATAAAAAACCATTATAATCTCATCATTTTAAAAGAATTTCATTCAATATTCCTGTGTAGCGGGCCAAAGATCATAACTAAATGTTTGTTTGGAAAGATGGGTCAATTCATGCTTTTAAAAAATTTAAAATTTATTTTTTATTAAAATTTTTTAAATATTTTAATGCATTGATTTCAAAAATGATTTTTAAAAAATAAAAAAAATATTATTTTAATACATTTTAATATAAAAATCACTTTAAAAATCAACCAAACTATTATAAATTATCATCATTTTAGGCAAGATAGAGCTGCAGGTAAAGTACTTGGTAAAGATGGAATTGAATGGTAGAATTTGTTTTTTTTTTGGAGAAATAGGAATTGATCCTTTTACTGCTACTTGAACAAAGAAAAACACAGCGGCAAGGACAAGATTGGGTGCTATAAATTAAGCACAACAGGAGCTATTCTCTCTTTTATTTCATTACAATATAGGATATTTGTACAAATTACACACAATTACAAGCTTAAGATATGTAAGCAGCAATGCTCAAAATCATTTTAGGTCAAACATACGAGGGGTGTTATAACAGTACGAGATATGCACTCTTTGCAATATTTTTTCTTTTCTTTTCCTTTTTTAGTATGTAGTCCCCCACATTGAATAGTCATCATCCTACATATCTAATTTCTTCCTGTGGGGTATGGAACTAGCAATCAAACTGAAAATATTTTCTCATATTATTGACTTGGCTGTGGCTCTAACATTGAGAATTGATCCAAAATTTTTCCCATTTTGGCAGATTTAACTAATCATAACCCCTTGGATGATTTGGTTCTCCTATTGATCTCCCTTTCCAATTCTTCTTGGCCTCCAACTTCCTCAATTTCCTGCTCCACACACAAAAAAAAAAGTTTCAATTTTTCATGATTGTTGGGAGTACACCGCAACACAAACGTAGCCTCAACCTAGGTGAGGGTCCAAGAAACTCACCTTATGCCCTAGAAACAACCCATATGGGACGCCATTGAATTTATCTGAGTGGTGGATCTAAAGCCAACGTCAAAATCACAAAAAAGAAGGTATCATGATGGTCAAATTTTGGGAACACGTCAATCAAAGAATGGCACCATAAGATGATCAAATAACAGTGACAGGTGTGCAAATTATAAATTTACCTGGTGAGCTGCTGCTACCCTGGTGAAATATGGGACGTCTGCAATGGGCCCTACTGGAAATCTCTTGTGAACAAGACCATCATGGACAAACATATAGGCCATGCCGAACACTGTAATTCCTAGACCCTGATCAGCAAAGTCAACAGAAATAAAGGGTAAATTTGAGAATTAGGAAGTTGAAAACTTCTAGTCAACAGTCATACAATTAGAGAATTAGTTAGGTCCATTCGTTAGGAAGGAATGGAAATAAATTAATGATAATGTAGCAGACCAAGAAAGATTGGAGGGAGGGAGGAAAGACAGTGAGACTTACAGCACCGAAACAAAGACCAGGTACAAGGCCCTTATTAAAGAAACCATAAGCGACAAGGGAAATTGCCGGGACTGCATTGATTATGGCAAATACATCGTTTAGCTCAAATGGCCCATCTCTTGGTCTATGGTGAGACTGTAAGATAACATAAAAAACAAATCATTCAGAAAAGGAACTGAACCTGATTGTTTCTTGTATTAAGAAAACTAATCTTTATTGCATTTTCATGGAGACGAGACTGGCTAGGAGTTGGATGGCTTTAGCATTACCTCATGCATGTTCCACAAAGAAGCATGCCAAAGTTCTTTATGAGCCCATCTTGCCCAAAATTCCATCCCCACCTAAAAATAACAAAAAAACATCAAATTGAGCCTCAAAAAACAAGAAGAAGGAAGCCCAGTAAATAATTGAGAAAAGAAATTGATACTCACAGCAGCACCCACTGAAAGAGCAAATGTACCAAACATTTCAGGCCAAGACACTTTCCCTCCCTGTTACCACACACAAACAAGTTCTAGAGTCTATGGACATATACGAAAGATGGTCTGAGGTTAATAAAGGATTTGAAACAAGAGAGAAAAAAAGAAAGTACCTCGAGCCAATAAAACCTATAATAAACAGCCAAGACGGCCGTGGAAGTAATCCCCAAACTAGACATAACAGCTGCAATCAAATAAGTATCTCTTTCTCTTTGCTTTCTTGCCAATCTTTCAGCCACGCGAGGCGTCAAGATCTGGTTCTTGTTAACATCTTTAGGCTCTTCTTCTTGTTGATTCTCGAGATGGGCACTAATTGGTTTCGTTTGATCTTCAACTACAAAACAAACAGCAAAGCTTGTTTTTCTTGGAACTTTGAATCCATAGTGTAGAAGGTTTTGGTGTCGAATAAAAGGAAGGGAAAGTGAGGTTGTTGTTATTGGTTTTTGAAGGAGATGAGAGGTGAAGATGTACCCGGAGGGCTTGGATACGGTGGCAGCGGTGATTCCTGACGCCATAATTGGTGGCTGGTGGTGTTAAGGTTTGGAGAGGGGGGGAAAGAAGGGGATTGTGGGTGGTCTAACGAAGTTGGAAATGGGGTTTAAATGGAAGACCATAAACAACCTTTTGTGCTTTTATGGCCTTTTTTTTTTTTTTAGTAAAATAAAATCTACAAGGTTAGATTTGCTACCATTTTTGTACTCACTAATTAGATGTTTTTTTGTACTATTCATGTTTCAAGTTTTATTATTAATTTCAAATTCAATTAAACCATGTAAAAAAATTAAAATAATAATTAATTAAATCATTATTATTATATTTTTATTGAATACTAATTAAATCATATACATTTAATTTGTTTAATAAATATAATAAAATATACAGATTAAATTACACGAGGATAACAATTTAAATAAAATATCTAGAGTATTTGAATTTAAATATGATCAAAAGGATTTTAATATGTATAAAATGAAATTTCTTTGTATTTGATAAATGCTTATTTATTCTAAATTTTTAAGGTTTATGTTATGCTATTTTCTACAAGTATATTTCTTTCAAGTGTAAAAATATCAATTGGTCTACTGTACACTAAATCTGTCTCCATCTTCCTTTTTTATAAATTCTTTATGAAAACTTAAAAATATAATTATATAAAATAAAAATTATTTAATATATATATACACACACGCACTGATAAAAAAAAATTAAAAATGAAAGCTAAAAATATAAAACGTAATTTCGACAGAAAAAAAAGGATAAATGATAAGGAAGTGGAGGTTTTTTTTTTAATATTAATATAGCTATTCGAGTCAGTTTGCGTGTATCTCAACTAATTCAACGGATCCTGAATTCAATAACAATGTAAATCTCTAATGGTTATTATATTAATAATTACATTGTTTAAATTTAAAATAAAAAAAATAAATTTTTTAATTTTAAATTTTTATCACTATACCACTTGGATAGGAAGTGGTGGTCAATATGTGGACATGAGGAGGATGACAGATGTCGGAATCAAACAGGAGAATACGAGGTCCTTGAACCGCCTCTGGATTGTCTCGGAAGCGACAGCGAATCACATGGGACTTATATTGGATTCTTATTCTGCCACGTAGCATCCAGTATCATCCCTAACCGCCACACCCTTTTTGGGATGCTCTTGTCTGCTACTTGGCAAGTTTCAATTGGATACTTTTAGATACACATGTTCATTTTCTAGTCGTTTGTTGTTGAAACTTGAAACCTGGCATTTTATCTTCGACATAACCTGATAATTGCTCGCATTATGATGTGTTATGATAGGAGTGAGATCTTTTTTATAAAAAAATTAAAAAAATTTAAGTGTTGGTTGTGAATGAAGTTTTTTTTTTAAAGAATAACATACTTGTTGATGTGTTATGATAGCAAACTCAGAATTTTTTTTTATATAAATCCGACAAAGTAAAATTAGAAAAAGGTAAAAGTAAAAATAATTCCGATTAGAAAAAACCCTATATCCCTACTATTAGATGAAATTTTTTTATGTCATTATATATCTTAATAAGACAACTCAAGAACTACATTGAGTGCTAGTTGTTGTTTTATTTTGAAAGATAACCTTCTACTTATGAAAAGAAGGCATATGAACTTCAGGATCCTCACGATTCCAAGAGGGACACATAAAGACTTTATGGGAAAGACAAAAAGTGTCTCACCTATATAATATCCAAAGATTAAGAGGGCTATCGATGAATCAATAGTTATTGTTTTTTGTTTGTTTGTTTGAAACTGTTCTCCAAAGAGATGATTATCAAAAGGTTAAGATCTTTCATCCTTGGGATTAATCAAGTGCTGAGCCCAAATTCTGTTTGCTAGACCCGTCGTTCCTAGGCTCAGTCAAGCATTAAGCCTAGACATCTATGAGTCTGAAGAGCTGCTAAATTTGTCGTTCTTAGGCTCAATTAGACTTTGAGCCTAGACGCCTGTGGTTCCGGCGAGCTTCCAGGCCTATTGTTCCCGAGCGCAGTCAAGCGTTGAGTCCAGACCCCCTTGATGGATCAAAGATATTTTATTCTGATGAGATCATAAATCAAAGATATTTTATTCTGATCAGACAAGTAAATCTTTCCCCTACAAGAAGGAGGAAACAAAGATAATTACGTTAGGTTTAGTTTTTCTCTTTGGTTATAAGGATTGATGAATCTTAAAAGTCTTTTCTAAAAATTATAATCAATCTTTCTTTAAACCAACACTAATTTAATTATCAGAGAGTTTCTAAATAGATAAAAGAGAGCTTTTATAGGTAACAACAATGATCTACTTGTGTCTTCACTGTAAAAACATGAATTAAATTGTCAGAACCAGGACATTAATGATTTTATCTGAGTAAAGTATGACCTTCAAGCTTACAAGATAAAACTGTACGTAATCAAAAAACATTAAACTTTTTGATGCAATCTCTACACTATATTTGATCATAAATATAAAATAACCTTTTCTTTCTGTAAAGATTCTTATATATTATGCCTATGGAGTAATTGATTGGAAATAAAAAGAATAATTTTTTTGTATATTTTATTTTAAAAGAATAAAAATTTATATAAAAATTGTTATAAAAACAAATTAGTTTATATTTATGTTTCTATTTTTTCAATCAAATTTGTTTTTGCTTCTTTGATATTTATTTTTTTATCCTGAAATATCAACTAACCACAATTTAAAATCCCATTAATTCATTAGTCATTACTCCATCCATTCTCAATGAATTATTATGTGTAATGATAATTATAATTTTGCATTCTTTTGAATTTACTTGGAAATTAATTTAATATCTTGATCGTGACTTATTAAGATTTCAAGGAGATAATTCTAATTCCACCGTGACAAACCAAGGAAAGAAAGAAAGAAAAAAACTTGTGGAGCATGTAGTTCAAAGATGCTGCGGATCTCTTAAAAAGCCAGGAAAAAAATAAAATAAAATAAAATATAGGTTTTGTTCATATAAAGCTATTTTATTTTAGTCATTATTTTTAATTGAAAAAAAAATAGGTTCGTCATGAATAGAATTACACTACGCCATTAAACAGTTTTATCGATGGATTAATTTCGTCGGTATAAGGAACACAAACCGTCAGTAACATTATTACCGACGGAACCTTCGACGAAATGATCCCATCGGAGTCCTGAGCGTCGGTAATTTTGCATTCTGTTGCCATTTCTGTCGGTAAGAAAAAAAATTAATTATCGACGGAAATTCCGACGGTATTATAGACGGCTACACGCGCCAAATTTTTTTTTCCCCACCACCAAGTTACCGACGGAATATATCCGTCTGTATATTCAACGGTAATTACCGATGAATATTCCGTCGGTGATTGTGGCAAGGAATTACCGACGGAATACTTTCATCGGTAAAAGCCATGGTAAATTTGTCGGTAGTTTACTATGCTAAAATACCAACGGAAATATTCCTCTATAAATCCGTCGGTATTGATTTAAAATATTTTAAAAAAATTATTTATTAACAGTTAAAAAAACTTAATAATGTTAAATAATATTCATCGAAATATTCATTACAAATTTAATGCTTTTTTTAAAATTAAACTAATTAAAATAGCGGCGGAGCTGGGGGAAGAGGAGGAGGAGGAGGAGGAGGCCGGTTGTTACCGGGACTGTACGACAAAAAAAGAAGCAGCACATGGATCATCACCCATCTTTGATCTAATCTCCATGATCATTTGATGGAACTGAGCATAATCCGTTGAGAGGCGTTCATATTGTTGTTTCAAGGCTAAAAACTCCTCTGACTGGGTGCTCGATACTGATGGAGAGCTCCCAACGGTTGAGACACTACCGGCTGACCGTAATTTTTTGGTCGTAGTGTTGGAGAGCCCGTAGACCCGATTTTTATCGGGTCCACCAGACGATCCGACCTCCATCCACAAATCTAGATTGAAATCTGGTTGGGTCAAAGGTTCGTCCCCGTATCTCTCTCTCGACTGGCTATTATAGGTCTCCTGATTTTTTTTTAAAAAAATCATCACATTCAATTCAAGAAAATAATAACTTATGAGATAAAATGATTGATCGAATATACCACAAAATGCTGAGCACGATTGTCCACGTACTGCTGCACCCTCTTTTGGCGGCCTTGACTCCGCACGTGCATCTCTACAAATAGCTCCATTGGACTGGGCTCACGTCCAAGAGACGTAGCCTGTAAGGAAAAAAAAAGATTGCAAGTTAAATATATTTATAAGCAACAATACATTAATTAACAATATATTTCATTTAAATTAATCTTACCATCCGCTTCGTATGTGCGCTGAATGGGACGGAGCCGTCGGTGTGCGTGGTCACCGAACCATGAATTTGCCTGTTCCGGTTGATGGCTCTGGATTGTGAGCGCCGTGAGAACCGCTCAGACGTCACGTGCTCAATATATGCCGTCCATGTTTCTCTTAAGATGAATGGCGGTTTAAATTCCCGCCAAATCGCCATCTCATTCCATCCTTCAAAACCGTTGTCCCTCGCATATCTTTTCGCTTTTTTTTTTTGTGTCATACGAAAAATCACGCAACCTAATTCCATAGTAACTGAATTTAGAACATAAAATTATAAATCAAAAATAAATATTATTTTCGATGTTACCTAGTTGCCGTGCGATTCTCCCATACTCTCCTGACAACATTGTTGTCCGCGCTATCCCACTCAAATTTATTCTATATATATAAATAATTCATTGAAAATAAAAATAGTACAAGATATAAAATTACAAAAATTATTTATTAAAAATAAACTAGAAATTAAAAATTAACACCTACTTAAAATCGCTGAAACCAAGCATCGATATGAGGTCTCCACTTAGGATGTTTGGAGACCTGACTCCATTGAAATAATAGAATCTCCATCGATGATTTCAACACCATTGTAATTATTCTGGCAGCCTCAATGTTTGTGAACCTGAAATTAAAAAATAAAAAACTAATTAGTTGTTCATAAATTATGTTATACGTATTAAAAAAACTAATACCTAAACAAACTTACATTGAGAGATCATCCTTCCATTATGCTTGGTACTTGCGGGTGAATTGACCCCGCTGTGAAGGCACACCGCTTCTGCGCTGTGAAATCACGCTAGAAGAGGCAGCATCACACGGTTGCGCAGATGCATCGCCGTGATCAGCACCTAAGGAGATGTCCTCCTCGCTGCTAGAAGAACTAGATGCAACTGTCTCCTGATGACATTCTATAGATTTCATTCGACGCATCTACACAAATGTATATGAATTATTACATAAATTAACTTTGATTATTTTTTAAAAAATTCAGCAGCACCTCCCTATACTAGAGACTACCCATAGTTTTCAAACCTGCAATCTTTACAATACCCACAATCCATATAATCTCCATCAATATCATATATACAACCTGATATCTATACCAATTCAATCATTAAAAAAAATATAAACAGCACCTCCATTATAGAAGAGATTACCCACAGTTTTCATACCTACAAATATTGATAATTACACAAATATTGTAAAATCAACTATATACAACCTAACATCTATAGAAATTCAACGTCTATATATTTTGAACTACAATCAATACAAATTCATAAATAACAATTAAAACTAATCAAAATAAGAAACAACATAACATAAATTGAACAATATCATAAAATTGAAATTAATATAAACTAATTAAATTTAATTCTATATATCAATTTATATTTATAACATAAATTCAACAATAACAATTATTCTCATACAAACAATAATATCCTAAAATTAAAATTAATATAAACTAATTAAATTTAATTATATATATATATATATATATATATATATATATATATATCAATTCACATTTATAACATAAATTCAACAATAACAATTATTCCAATACAAACAATAATATCCTAAAATTAAAATTAATATAAACTAATTAAATTTAATTCTATATATCAATTCACATTTATAACATAAATTCAACAATAACAATTATTTCAATACAAACAATAAAATCCTAAAATTAAAATTAATATAAACTAATTAAATTAAATTTAATTCTATATTTCAATAACATTAAACAAAACATCCTAAATACAAAACAAACAATACACAAAACTAAAAAAAACAATACATTAATTCAAAACAAATTTGGGAATAAAAAATGCTTACCTTAATAGTGTGTTGATTTTTAGATTTTATCTATAAAGAACACACAAAACAAAAAACACCAAAAAAATAATGATAATTAAAATAAAAAAAACCATTACATACCTTTTAATATGTTGAAAACTACCACTAAAACAATCAAATCTCTTCCAAAAACTAAACTCAAACGGAAAGGAGAAGAAATAGAGATGAGAGCCAAGAGAAAAAATGAACCAAATGGGGGAGGGGGAACAATTTTATATGCCAATATTTTCATCGAAATTACCGACGGAACATAAATGTTGTCGGTGGCATTTATTTCCGTCAGTACCGTCAGTGAAACAATCAATATTTTTACACCTGCTCTCTTTATTTGTGTCTATCCTCCTGCACATTTAGATCACACACAACACAATTACAGGAGCTGACAATTAATTATGAATTACATAGCAACTGTAATATCTAACCTCTCGAATGGATACATTCATCTGTACTGGACCGGTCCTCCAACTTTTACCTCAAACGATAAATGTACGGGTAGATGCTCCATGGAGTCAAAAAATGATGGAGGGAATATCATCTCAAGTTTGCATATTGTCTCCACGATATTTGTTTCAAGCTTCTCAATGTGATCAACATTCAACTTGCTGGAGCATATATCTCTGAAGAAATGACTGATCTTCGTTAGTGCATCCCATATCTCCTTTAGCAACAAATCACTAAAAGCTAATTGGATGAGTGTTTGCATAAACATATGACAGTCATGACTCTTCATTCCATATAATCTGCATTCCTCGGTGTTAACCAGCCTTGATATGTTTGAGGCATGTCTATCGGGGAAATACAGACTCAAGCCATTTGTAGACTAGTAGTTGTGCGTTTTTCTCTAACACAAAGCTTGCTCTTGGTTTTGCGACCCGTGACCCATCACAAACCAACTCCATATTTTTACGGTTATAGAATAACACTATATCCAATCTAGCCTTGATGTTGTCCTTTGTCTTCCCTTTCACACCCATGACGGTGTTGAAAATGTTCTCAAACATATTATTTTCAATATGCATGACGTCAAGGTTATGCCAGAGAAGATTGGTCTTCCAATAAGGAAGCTTTCAAAATATACTTCGCTTCACTTAGTTATGGGTCAAACCAAAACCAGGAAACTTCTGCTTACCTGATTGGAGACCAAACATAATGTCACTGTACTCTGAAACAACATCAAGCAATTCTTCACCGGAAAGACGTGGGGGTGCAACATCCTTTTCAACTCTGCCAACAAAGAAATCCTTCATGTTCTTTCTGTACCTGTGGTTCGGCGACAAGAAGCAACGGTGACAGTAAAAAAAAAAGCTTTACCCCCGTTTGTTAGCGTAAATGTCTTGTTGTTCTCCATACAGTATGGACATGCTAGCTTTCCATACATGCTCCAACTAAAAACCATTCCATAAGCTGGAAAATCATTGATAGTCAACATCAAAGCCGCTCTCATAACAAAATTATGTTTCCTCAAGATGTCATAAGTCAAAGCTCTAGAGGACCACAACTGCGTCAACTCATCAATCAATGGACGAAGACAAACATCTATATTCCGACCCAGACTGCTCGAACCTGGTATGACCATAGATATAAACATGAATTCCGGCCTCATACACATCCCCTGTGGCAAGTTATAAACCGTCAGTATGACCGGCCAACAAGAATAAGGAGCAACAAATGACCCGAATGGGTTGAATCCGTCTATACATAACCCAAGATGCACGTTCCTTGATTCAGTTGAAAAGTGAGGATGCACACTGTTAAAGTGTTTCCAGGCTTCACCGTCAGAAGGATGCACCTTCACTCCATCAACCGCATGATGTGATTGGTGCCATATCATGTACTCAGCAGTCCTTGGTGACATGAATAACCTCTACAGTCTAGGTGTGATTGGGAAGTATCTAAGTTTTTTATATGCTACGAGAGTCTTTCCTCTTCCAGTTCTGGGTTTGTAACGAGAATACCCACATGTCATGCACTCGGTCAGCTCAACATTTTCAAGGTAGTATAACATGCAGAAGTTAGGGCATATGTTAATTTTCTGGTATCGTAAACCGAGGGGTTTCATCATGGATTTGACAGCATAGAAGTTCTCTTTCATCCTGTTCCCTTTAGGTAAAATGCTTCTCGCCCATTCGATAATCTTGTCATAACTGGCCTCACTTAACCTGTGATCTGACTTGATGGTGAACACATGTGCTACGATCGATAATTTACTGTGGTTCGTGCAGCCATCCCATAATGGCTTGTCAGAATCTTTCAACAGATCAAAAAACCTTGCTGCATCTGCATTAGGTTCTTCTTCTACGTTTGGAAATTCACTAACATTACCTTCACTCATTCTCATTGCATCCATAACTATATTCCTGTAAGGATTACTATTCTCATTTCCAACTTCATGCATGTTGCTAGCACTAGAAGTTGACCTGACCACCCTTTCAACCATGCTTTCATTAGGAACAAATAGTTCTCAATGTGCATACCAACACAGGTAGTCATGCATGAACCCTTTGGTTAGAAGATGAATCGTTACAACATCTTGATGCAGAAACTTTAAATTTTTACACTTCCTGCATGGACACCTAGTACCGCCATCAGTAAAATTCCTCGGGATAGATGTTGCGAAATTAATAAAACCTTGAACACCGTTACAATAATCCATCCTCCCCAATCCTTGGGATGAGTATACATCCATGAACGATCATCCATGACTTCTATTAAATCTTTATAAAACATAAAAAAAAATTGGTTTCCTATGTTAAATATTCATGCATTATCAATTATCCAACAAACTAAAAAAATACTTGTGTTAAATATTCATTATCAATTATCAGCTATCTATCAACTATCAACGTCATACATACAAATTTATACATATATAAATTTACAGAAATCACAACTTCGCAATAGAATTGATAACAATTAAAACAGACTCGTTAAACAAGCTATTATCAACTATCAATTATTTATTTATATACTAAAAAAACAATAAAATTCACATTAAAAAGTTAAAACTAAAAATGATAGATTTACTTACAAAAAATGATAAAATCCACAAGAATTAACGGATATTGTGACCACGTACAAAAGTATAAGAAACTTGAGTGCTTGTGTTGAGAAGAGGGGAGAGTTGGGATGGGTGGTTGGCTGCAGTTTGGGAGGGGAGAGGTAGGATGGGGAAGAAAAAGGGGAAGAAGAAGGAGAAACAGAGGAAGAGAGTGTCGACAGAGTCAATATGTACCGCCGTTTTCCGATGGATTCACCGACGGAAAATTGTCGTCGGTGATTCCATCGGTTATTCCGCTCGAAAAAAATCCACGTCATCATGCCGTTGCAACTTTCAAAAAAAGTTTCTCACCGTCGGCGATACCACCGGTATATACCAATGGAAGTAGTCCGTCAGCAAATACCGGCGGTATCATCGATGGAATTATTCCGTCGTTAAAAATTTTCGATGAAAAAATTCTGTTGGTAATTTTGTTGGTGTTATCCGATTTTCTGGTAGTGTTATTTAGACAAAAGAACAAATTAAAAATATAAAGAAGAAAATGGACAGGGCCGCTTGTCACTTAATTATGTGGTTGTCATATCTTTGAAATTTTCCATCTACTAAAATGTTAGACTAGAAAGCCCCCCCTCCCTCTCACACACATATAAATGAATTTGTTATAAATAAATAAATACTTCAAATCATAAAAAGGTTTGTAATAATTTAAAAATTATATGTTAATTGTATAGAGATTTTAGTAAATATGTCTTATAGGTATTGGATCTAATTTCATTCTTCTTACCAACGGACACTAAGAATAATACAAATAAAGTTAATTACATGAATTATCATACATAATCAAATGAATCAATGAAGTGTTGGTAATCAAATGAATCAATGAAGTGTTGGTCTGGCAGTTAAGGTATTATTATATTCCTGCAAGGGTGAGAACATAAGTTCGATCTCCAGAAATCACACTTATTGGGAAGGGCAACCACGAACCCTGAACGAAACTGGTCTCACCCTTTAAAAGGGTATGAGGATACCCGGGTAAAAAAAAAAAATACATAATCAAATGAAAAGTTGTGTTAATTAGCATCATACATGGATCATACATGTTATAAAATATTATTTTAACCAAATAAATTTATAAATAAAAGGATTGTCATAACCCAAAATTTGACCTTTTTTTATTTTAATTATTTTTATTTTTTTAAAAAATGATGAAAAATAAGTAAAAATAAAATAAATGAAGAATGAATTAAAATTTGGGTTAAGGAACATGATTGGAAGTTTACAGATTTAATTAAACTCTTGACTAGTTTAATTAATTAAATCAAGGGCTTAATTGGAGAATTGATTTAATTAAAATTTAGATTATTTTAATTAATGAAATCAAGAGTTTAATTGAAGAATTAATGAGTTTGAGGACTTAATTAAACTTTAATTTAATTAATTAATGGAATCAGGGGTTTAATTGAAGCAATACTAAAGTTTGGAGCTTATTCAAAGAAAAATTGCTAGAAAAATTAAAGTTCAAGGACTAAATTGAATAGTCCAAGAAACCAGGACTGTTGTGTAAATGGCACTATAACTGAGGGTTCAATTGAAATTAATCCAAGGGCACAATTAGAAATTGATTGTTACTGATTAAGATCCCAATTGTTAAGTTTAAAACGTTCAGGGTCCAAAGTGAAAACTAGCCTCAAGGATACAAACGGCGCCGTTGGAAGCTTTGTTCTTCATCCCTTCCGTTTCGCACGGAGAAACCGATCCAACAGGAAATCTGCAGCAAATCGTGGACCACGATCCCGTTCGTGGGATAATGGTTGTTGAGGCTCTCTGGCCTTTTAAAAGGCAGTGAGTAGCAAGGGAAAAAGGAAGGGGGGGAGAAGGAAAACCCAGGGACCCGAAAACCAGAGCAGGAGACAGACGAAGACAGGAGGGCACGGAACAAACCGAAGGAGGGGGAAGACAAATAACACAGGAAGACTAAAAAGCAGGGGAAAGAACACTGGAAGCAGGAACACAACGGGGGAGCTGACGAAAAAAGACCCAGAACAGAGGAGGATTTTGGGCACCGAAGACGAAAGGAGGAGACGGAACCAAGGGGGATTTTGGGACGAAAAACTAGAGAAAGACCCCAGCAACAAGGGAGGAAAAAAAGCGCACACAGAACCCAGAAAAAAACCAGAACCGGAGGCAGCAACAAGAAGGCAAGAAAACGGAAAGATAGCAGAAAAGAAGAAGGACCCAGAACCAAAACCATCGGGGAGAACAGGCATCATCATCATCTTCGTTCCTTCATTTCTAAAAAAAACAGAAGCAGAGAGGAGACAAACGACCGAGAGAAGAAGAACAAACAGAGGGCAGGAAAGCAAAGGTAGAAGGAGGAATTCCAGTTTCCCAGCGAGGAGCGTGTTCATTGATCTTCGCCCGAAACAGTAGCACTCTAGGAGAACAGGTAAGCTTTCTTTAGCTTTCATAGAATAATTCTCTTTCGCCTTCACAGATCAAATAAGTTTGTTAATTACCTCGCACAGTACACAGCACGCGTGCTTCTTGTTGGCTTTTGCCCGGCCGGGCCACTGGCTTGGGCCAGTGGCCGGGCCATGTGGGCTAAAATAAAAGAATAAAAAAATAAAAGATAAAAAAATAAAAGATAAAAAAATAGGAAAATAAAAAGGTAAAAAAAATAAAAAAAATGTGTATGCATGAATAAAAATAATGTAAATTTATTGATTTATTCATTGACGCCAGAGTCAGGAATAAAAATACCGGTTTAAATTTATAGTATTTTTATTCGTTGTATTTTATTTTATTTAGCTAGAAAAATAAAAAATATGTGCATGCATAAAAATAAATTTATTTTTATTTATTTATTTATTTATTCACTGGTGCTAGAGTCGGGAATAAGAAAATATTGATCTAATTTATTTTATAGCTACGTAATATTTACCAACACTAGAGTTAGAAGTATCCATAGTTGAATATTCACTGGCACCAGAGTTAGGAATATTATAAGCAAATTATCATAGCGTAAACTAATAAACATTTAGCAATTTAAGACGAAACTAGCAATGTAGCCTGCCTCAGGCAGAACGTTTAAGGGGTGATAATATCTTTTCTTTTACATAACCAGTCCCGAACCATAGAATCTCTGTTGACCAGTTAGGGTTCCTAGTATCTATAATACTAGGTGGCGATTCCTTAAATAAGACCATTTCCCATCAAAGAATAAGATGCTAGAAATCCATTCTTTCCATGATATATTTTTATTTTTAAGACCACCGTGATATCGAGTGCGTCAAGGATGATTAAAATTAGATCACATTGCAATGGGATATGCCGACAACTAAGTTTCTAATAATAATTTTCTTACAATAAAGAGAGCTATATTGGTTGTCTACGTAATTCTTTATAATGGTCCACGTACATTTTACTGTTTATCAAGGGAGTATCTCTTAATACAAGTGCCCACCACGTATATATTCCTCCACCATTGTGCAACCAAGTTTCTTAACAAATTAATAATTTTAAAACATTATATTAATAAAATAATTGGAGACCCTCCTTCCTGTAAATAAACCTACCTCCCTGTTAATGCTAGCCTCACCCATTAGCAACCAAAAGTTACCGAACATTTTCTTCAGCTTTCACCTTTTCTTCCAATGGATCTAACCCATTTTCTCTTTGCAACCTCTATCCTTCTATTATCATTGTTGGTCTTTGCCTCTGCTGCTGATTATGGCTATGACTCGAACCCAAATCAGTTTTTAAAACTGGTCCTAGTTATGTTCTAAAATTCAAACCCAAATAAGCCTTTGATGTCCCTAACCCTAGCCATGATCAACCAAAACCAACCACACCCAAATCATACACTGCCAATCCATGTTATGGATATGGCCCAAAACAAGACCTTCCCGGATCAAAACCTAACTTTAAGGTAGTAATTGATATACTAGATAATATTTGATTGTTTGGTCTTGGATTTGGTATGTTTTGAATTAAATTAGACAATTTACTTTATTTTCTATTTGTTAGATACTAGACAAGACTTCGTCGTTCCAAGATCTATATTGTTCATAGTTTAAGAAAAAAATAAAGGAAGGATTAGTTTGACATATCCTGGTTAAAAACTTGAATCAACTCAGAACCCGATCGACTTGAGATAAAACACAAGGGAAAAATCCTTTGATTTTTTTTTTGTTTCAAACAAGGTTGTTGTTGTTTTTTTTTTTTAATTTGGGTCAACTCAGGTTAATTCTCCTAAGCTGTGACTCAGGTCTTATCCCAGATTGATCCCCCGAGTATAGTTTTAAAATTATGATAATAACTATTTTTATTTCTAAGTTGCTTTTAGTCAATCCCAGAGTTGATCATCCCATCCCATGGCTTGTGCCTTGCCCTATGTCAACCTCTTAGTTAGATTTTAAAACTATGATAATAATTATTTTTCTTTTTATGGTAACTCGAGTCAATGGTCAACTCGAGTATGGCCCTAGGTCAACCCCAAGTAGAGTTTTAAAACTACGATTATAATTATTTTTATCTTTCTATTGACCCGAGTCAATGGTCAACCTGGCCCGTGACCTAGGTCTGACCATGGATCAACTCCCGATTCGAGTTTTAAAATTATGATAATAATCATTTTTATTCTTATGTTAACCCAAGTTAATGGCCAGCCCAACTTGTGAACTAGACCTAGCCATAGGTCAACTCCCGATTTGAGTTTTAAAACGATAATAAAAATTATTTTTATTCTTATATTGACTCGGTTCAATGGTCAACCTAACCTATGACCCGTGCCTAACCTAGGTTTGACCCTTGAGCTGGGCTTTAAAATTATGATCATAACTACTTTTATCCTTACGTTGACCTAGGTCAATGGTCAACCCGACCCGTGACCCAGGCCTGACTCCGAGTCGACCCCTAAATCGAGTCTTAAAACTATGATCATAACCATTTTTTTCTTACATTAACTCAGGTCAATGGTCTTGACTTGTAACTCAGGACTGGCCCTGGGTCGAACCTCAAGTCAACTTTTAAAACTATAATAATTATTACTTTTATCCTTATGTTGACTTGGATCAATGATCAATCCGACCCGTAACCCAACCTCGGTCCCAGTTTGACCCCCGAGTCTGTTTTAAAACTATGATAATAATCATTTTTATTTTTATGTTGACCTCGGTCAATGATTAATCCGACCCGTGACTCGAGTTGGCCCTTAGTCGAAGTTTTAAAACTATAGTAACAATTATTTTTATCGTTATGTTAACCCGGATCAACTAGATTAACCCTTATATTGAAAATTAGATAAGCTTGTTTTTACCTTTTTAGTGGGACAAATTGTTTTTTGCTAGATCAACTTTAGACAGAATAAAAATTAATTTTTATACTATCCAAAGGTGCAATAAACACACTTCACAAAAAAATTATCTTATCTAGTCCATCATTATCCAGTAAATCATAAGATCAAAAACCAAATGTTGATATACCAAAGTTCATCGTTCCAAAACTACCACACTATGGCTACCATTATATCCCTGAGCCAGAGGAACTCCCCAAACCAAAACTAAACCATGGCAAACCATGTTATGAGCCAGAATGCACACTTCCAATTTGCATTGAAAGTCTTGTTGCTTGTAAGTAAGGTTCTAGTTATATCCCTATCCAAGGTAATATATAATCTCTATCCTCTAGTATCCATGCCATGGATAATATATGGAGGCAAAATTAGATCAATATTTTTTTTTTGTTAATTTTATGCATCACATGATCAAGGAAATTGACTTTTTCTTTGCACTAGAAAAAACATTGGCTACAAATAATAAATTTCTCGTATGAAGGAGACTAGTAGGCTATTGTTATGATTTATTATTTAATAAATAGTGAGTACATAAAAAATATATCTTTTATATTTTTTATTATTTTAAAAATATAAAAATTTATTTTAAAACTATTCCAAAAACATATTTATTTTATATTGTCTCTTTAACAAAATGTATTTTTTTTGTTTTTAATTTGTTTGTATCTCTCCTTTTTATTATAGTACAGTACTAAGTAAACACAATCATGCATTCTGTTATTGAAGAATATTTTTTTTAATGATTAAATTGAGAGCATGAGTGTAATTGTTCTTCAATAAACAAAATCCATGAATGTTGTCATATCTAAATTACATCTGCTATTAATTTAATGTAATTAGCGATCCAACTTAATGAATTGTGTTTTTTTTTTCATTTTAGACTAAAGTAATATCCTAGAAACAATTTTCACTTGTATATTATATCAAGATTCCATTTCCATCTGTGAGAATATCGTCCCCATGCATTTTTTCATATATAATAAGGTTTTCTTTTTTTAAAAAAAATTATTAAACAAATTTTAACTTAGTAAGTCAACTTAAAACCTAATCAATTTGATTTAACATACAGGGAATCATGTAAATTTTATTTCTCAACTCTGACATGAGTTCGATAGAATACATATTTTCTTAATCATTTATCATTGTTAACAATAAGCTAGTTGCCATTTTTCTCAAATAAATAAAATAAAAATCATAGAATAAAATAGAAATAACATTAAAACCAAAATGGGCCAACGGAAAGTTCATTTCAAATTATATTTTATTGTAGAAAATAAATAAATAAATAGAAAGAAAAAAACCTAAGAAAAAGAAACCCGCCATGCATGCAAACGTGCATGACATCTCCACTATACTAATAATTTAAACTCATACATTATTTTGGTACCTTAAAAAGGTTTGACTGAATTTCCTGCATTCATTTTTAAAGAATTTCGTCTGGATTTCATCCTTAATTAATATTCATTATGCTTAAAGAATTTGTAATCTTTTATCATTATCATTATCATTATCATCATCAAGCTTTGATTTTCTTCTTTTAACTTTTCTTTAAAAGTGAATCAAGATCTAAAATACTCGCCAGGTTTAATTTCCTTACTGCCACCATGGACTTAAAGTTACTGATATAGTTGGTATTTTTGGAGGCTAGAAAAAAAAAAAAAAAATCTTTCCATGGTAATTGCTCAAATTGTTCCATGGAGTGATTTTATTTTTCCTTAATATTCATTCAAACAAAACTGTATAAATGCTCTCCATTTTTTAACTAAAAAATGAATTAGTCTTCTCTTTCACTTGTACAAAATGGAGTTATGTCCTAGCTAGATCGAGACAGCATATCCAGGTAGTCTCTCTAGTCCGTCTCTACACATTTTCTCTCAAAAAAAATTTAATTTATTTTCAAGAGAAACAATCAATTGCTATTCCTCTTCCTTTTCTATTCTTTTCATTTCATTTTCATCTTTTCTTTTCTTGACGGGAGATAACTCAGCGGTAGAGTGTAACCTTGACGATGGGCTACCTAATAGCTGATGATTTATTGAATTTCGTTATAGACCATTTTCGTTCCTTATTATGATAATATTGAGATTAATGATGTAGATTTATTTGATGTTTTACAGGTATAGGACATAATCATATCGTTAGTTTTGATATTGGGATCACTTGGTTCAGCACTAGCAGGCACTGGCATAGAGTACCAAGCGATAAATTTTCGGAAGCACAGTGCAGTTTTGACAGATTTTGGAGGAGTTGATGATGGAAAAACATCCAACACAAAGGCTTTAAAAAAAAATATCAAGAAACTAAGCAAGTATGCACCAGATGGAGGAGCACAACTTATTGTGCCACCAGGAAAATATGGTTAACTGGGAGCTTTAATCTCACTAGCCATTTCACTCTTTTCCTACACAAGGATGCAGTCCTTCTTGCTTCTCGGGTATGACTTCATCCCCTATTAATCTAGAGCTTCAAGAGGTAATGGAGGAAAACTGATTGATGATCTTGACAAGCAGTTTTTGAGTGGTCATGGTCGGTTTTGAAACAGTTCTTGTACGTGGGGCCGGGGACATCAAAGTATGATCAGATCCTCTATTGGTGCTAGAAATGTACACTTGGATTTTTCTTCTTTTTTTTTTGGGTGTGAATATATTAATCTATCTTGAGTCGTTGCACCTAGTTTTACACGGGAGTGAAGCCCTTGATCATATGTACATTGGCATCATCAAATTAGATTGAAAATTCTTGTTATTTCTCATGTATATGTATCTATAGGGTTTTTTCCTTGTGTATATATATGCACTTCTACATGATTATATTGCCAGGATGAGTCAGAATGGCCAGCTTTCCGTCCATTGCCCTCCTATGGGGTTGGTAGAGATGAACCTGCAGGAAGACAATGAAGTATGCCTTTTGGATGACAGGCTCTTATGGGTCACATCCTGACGAGGTGTATGATCCGAAAGCACTGCCTGAGATCAAAGGAATAAATTACAAAGATATAGTGGCTGACAATGTCACCTATTCGGCAAGACCTGAAGGAATTCAGAACGATCCTTTTACAGGAACTTGCATCTCTAATGTAAGAATAAGTTTGACTGAGAAACCTAAGGAACTACAATGGAACTGTAATGACATACAGGGAATTTCTAGCAAAGTAACTCCACAGCCATGCGCTGCATTTCCGGAGAAAGGTATCGAGTGTCCTTTCCCTGAAGATAGACTGCCAATTGAGGATGTTCAGCTCAAAACTTATTCGGTTAGTAGCTAAAAATATACCACCATCAAGCCATGATGATGATATTTCTCTTCGAGTAACAAATATAACAGGCTGATGATCCTAGACCGTACGTAGACATGGATTTAGCATAGAATTCGTTAGTTACCACAAGTCACAAAGAAAAGGTTGATTGATGATAATTTTCTATCTTTCCTTTTTCCATTTTTTTCCCTACTGCTTTAAATGATTGTTTTAAATCCATAAATTAAAGTGCAAGAAACAAATTGATTGTAAAGCAAAACCAATGATTCAAAATTATGTAGCTATGACTCAATAGCCTCTCTACAATCTCTGGTAAGTATTCACCAGCGTGCTAGCTGCTGCGATGAACAACACTGTAATCTGATTCGCCTCATGTATCAGGAACCACGGAAGAGTACTTAGCAACAGACCCCAAATCAGCTAAACCAACACAGCAACACTGCATTGAGTTGTGATCCCATTAGTCGTATTAGACTACTGGTCAGTTCACACCTCCTGATGATGGTCTCACTTTGAAAAATTCATTTTAGGCTATCATTCGATTTAATAATTTTATCGATTAAAATTTTTATCGGTGTTTACACTAATATTTTATCTATAATTATTTTACCAATAAAATCACAAATAAAAACCATCCATCTAAAAAAACATTCATCAATAATTTCTATTTAGTTGATAAATTTGTTGTTAATAATTTTACTGATGATTTTATAGACTGACTATGGGTGCTCAAAAATAAAATTATTTGTTTTAATCTATCGATATATTTATGACTGAATTGTACCATCAATAATTAGGTTTATAAAACTTACATATCATCTCACTATTTAACTTTTTTTTTTATTCCTTTTATTTTGATTAGGATTTCTTCAATATATATCGATGATATATTTCTGTTGATATTTATCAATAATTATTTTAGCAATGCAAAAATTCGATGGATAAATATCACTACAATGTACCAACAAAAAAAATCAGTTGATATTTCTATTTATATTTGCTATAGTTTGACAATTGATCCGTAATTTAAATATTCTGAAAGTAAGAGTTATGCTAAACGAACAAACTGTTTATCATTCAGTTCATGGGATCCATACTTCACCACTTATCAATTGATAAATCAATTATTTGTATGAAATTTTTGTATCTTAATGTAAAAAAACTAGTTTGTAAATAAATTGTCGTCTAAGAATGAGAATAGCTAAGAGGCAATCAAAGCATGCATTAAGAGTTTAGAGCCACGAGTCCAAGTCCCGGTGTCTGCGCCATGAAAAAATAAAAATTTGTTGCCATCCTACGTACGGGAGACAGGCCACGATGTTTTCACCATGCCATTTAGTTTTTTTTTTTTTGCTTGTTAATGTTAATATTCCATAACCGTATGACGAAAAGTGAGATGTTACTGCTGTATTTGGCATCTTAAAGGATTAAAAAAAGGCAATTCCATGCATCTTGATTACTCTCATCCACAAATATCCCAGAAACTCTCGGGGTAATTATTATCCTTAACATTCTTCCAAAGGATCTCTATAAATTCTCTCCATTTTTGTACTGAAAGATGAATCCCATCTCTCACTTACATACACAAAATGGAGTTTTGTTCTAAGTACAGAAAGTACCAGGTAGTTTGTCTGAGGCTAGAGACAACATTTTCTCCTCTCCTCTCCTTTTCTTTCCATTTTCTTGTATGACATGTAACATCTATTACCTCGGATCTGGTTTAATGCAGCGATTATCAAATTGTGATACACAATTTTTGTCCCTTGTTGGGAAAGGAAATGATATAATTTTATTACCTTGATGATTTACAGGTTTTGCAGATTATTATCTCAACCGTTTTCATATTGGGATCATCACTAGCTGGCTCAACACTCGCAGAATACCACCAAAATACGGTAGAGTACAAAGCGATAAATTGTCGAAAGCACAGTGCAGTTTTGACAGATTTTGGAGCAGTTGGCGATGGAAAAACATCCAACACAAAGGCTTTTGAAGAAGCAATTAAGACACTAAGCAAGTATGCACCAGATGGTGGAGCACAACTTATTGTACCCGCAGGAAAATGGTTAACTGGGAGTTTTAATCTCACTAGCCATTTCACTCTTTTTCTCCATAAGGATGCTGTTCTTCTTGCTTCTCAGGTATATATGGATCTTTCCTATTTAATTTTCAAAAAGAATTTATTGCATGAGGCCTACTACCATGATGGATCCCACATAATTTAGCGAGGCTCCGGCTAACCTAACATCTAAATGTGTTCTCTATAGAGCAATATAATCTTGATCTCATGTTTACAGGGAGGAATGCTTTGCAAAGTCAAGCTATGAACATGTTAGCCTGTACATTCACTTTTGTTCTTGTCGAACGTGAATGGCTGCGATTCTATGTTCATTTCCATCACTGCTGTTTAAAGCATTTCCCTCCTGTAATATGATTAATTCTTTGTAGCTATAAATCACTACATTTTGTATATTTACATGATCATATTGGCAGGATGAGGATGAATGGCCACTTCTCACTCCATTGCCCTCTTACGGGGGAGTAAGAGAAAACGCTGTTTTTGGAAGGCCTGGTGGTCTCATTTTTGCTTCAAACGTAACCGACGTCATAATTACTGGTAATCAATATTCTTAAGGCATTGGTTTTAGATAAGTTATGAAATATTATGCATAATTTTGTTTATTTTTTTCCTCTAAATAATGGGTTCTGATGTACCGTTCTTGTTAGGCAACAATGGCACGGTTGACGGCCAGGGTGCAGTATGGTGGGAAAAGTTCAACGAGAAAAAACTGAAAAAGCTGGAGAGGCCTTATCTGATCGAGATCATGTACTCTGATCAGGTTCAAATATCGAATATAACCTTGATTAACTCTCCGCAATGGCATGTTCATCCTATTTATAGCAGGTTTGACCATTTTAATGTGCTAAACCTTGTGTAGAAGTTATGATAGTCGAGCAGCATATTATGAAAGCAGATTGCATATAATTGTGTGGTTTAATGTTTTTGAAAAATGCAGCAATGTGTGGATTCAGGGGGTGACTATTCTGGCACCGGTTGATGTTCCCAATACAGATGGGATTAACCCAGGTGTGTGCTATTTTCGTATAGCAACATAGATTTTACTTGATGTTTGATGTAATCTTTCGGATTTATTGATGATGGCTTCTCTCGTTTTGTTTTAGATTCATGCTCTAATGTTATAATCGAAGATTGCTACATCGTATCTGGGGATGACTGCATCGCAGTTAAGAGTGGATTGGATCAATATGGAATCAAAGTTGGGATGCCTATGAAGCAACTAGTCATAAGAAGGATAACATGCATTTCCCCTAAGAGTGCTGCCATTGCTCTTGGAAGTGAAATGTCCGGTGGAATCGAGGATGTTAGAGTTGAAGATATTACAGCCATTAACACTGAATCAGCTGTTCGAGTCAAAACCGCTGTAGGAAGAGGAGGTTATGTAAAAGACATTTTTGTGAGAAGAATGACCCTAAAGACAATGAAGTATGTCTTTTGGATGATAGGCTCTTATTCGTCACACGCTGATGAGGGATATGATCCAAAAGCACTGCCTGAGATCACAAATATAAATTTCAGAGATATAGTAGCTGACAATATAACGATTCCGGGGAAACTAGAAGGACTCGGCGAGGGAAATCCTTTTACAGGGATTTGCATTTCTAATGTAACAATGACCTTGGCTGAGAAACATAAAGAGCCAGCATGGAACTGCACTGATGTATCGGGAGTTTCAAGCAATGTGACTCCCATGCCATGTGCTGCGTTGCCGAAGAAAAGCATGGATTGTCCCTTCCCAGAAGACAAACTTCCGATTGAGAAAGTTAGGCTCCAAACTTGTTCTGCCACTAGCTAGATCATGCCCCATCCAGCCATTGCGGTTCTCCTAGAGATGAATAAAATAGGTTGAAGTTACTAGACATCAACGAATTGCAGAATATTGTTTGTATTTTGTAAGCCCAAATAAGAGAAATGTGTAAATCAAATAAAAAAAGACTTGCAACTTTTGTGCAGTTCATCAGCTTAATATATTTTATTGATCGAGAAGGATGGATTGAATGGACAAAATTATTGATTTAACTCATGATGAAAGTGACTACAGATGAACAGAAAGTTCATAGCTTCATCTCTACAGATGAATAAAAGATGTCTACAACCTCTCGGAAGTCAGATTATCCATGATCTGTTAGGAACAAAATCTTCTTACACCGGCGTGATTTTCTGGTGGAGATTAATCTTTCTTTCTTTCTTTCTTTCTTTCTCATATGTACTAAAATCACCTTCACCAAATTTGGCAACAGTGTGACTCTCTTGCCGCTTTTTTCGACGAGATGAGCCATCTCTCCTTTTCGACGATCCTGCATCATATAATCGGACTAATAAACCCAACGTGTTCTGAAGTTTTAAGAAGACAATATTCTTAGTTCTTACATCATCAAGCAATAAGTCGCGATGCTCATGCATGTGGATCACATCTCCCATTGCAGGCCTCTGCTTTATATCACGATCAACACACAGCGAAGAGCGAGCAAAAGCATTCGTTTTAGTTCCTTGGAAGGTGGCATATCTGGCAATTAGGATCCACCACAAGCGCAATTTGTTTATTTGCAATCATGGAAGTTAACCAGTCAACCAAATACACCTGCAATGAATGACTAATTCTATGATCAACGAAACATTTTTTTATATGCGGAGAGTAAAGTAAAACTAGCATCTTGAAGATAAGAAATCTGTACTTGAGGCTGATTGTGATCTACAGGAACTCTAGCACATATGATCTCCATGACAAGTATTCCAAAGCTGTAAACATCGCTCTTTTCACTCATAACTCCAGCAGATTTGTCTGCTTGAGCTAGATAACTGCAAACACATCCTCCTTGACATAGTCAGAGCAAATTATCAAGTTCACTTACAGTAACCAGGGCAAGATTCCTATGTGGTAAGCAAGCTGATTCGAAGAAACTCACCCAGATGTTTCCATTGAGTGAATTGTTAGTGATCCCAAAATCATTTATCTTAGGATTCCACTGGCGATCAAGCAATATGTTGCTAGATTTTAGGTTCTGATGAATAATCTTTGGCTCGATATCTTCGGGAAGGTAGGCTAATCTTCAGAAGCAAAAGTACATATTATGAGCATGAGCTAATAGAAGAGTATAAACATCTGAAGATCACAGAACTTACCCTTTAGCTATTCCTCGGATGACGTTCATCCGTATAGCCCATGTTAGAGGGCTGACTTGTTCAGAAAATCCATAAAGCCATTGATGCAGATTACCATTATCAACTCACTCACTCACAAGAATTCTAATAAAAGGGAGAAACAAGCAGAAGATTGAGATAAATAACAATTTAGTATAGATTCTGAAAAGGGACTTATCAGGCATTCGGAAAAAAAAAAAAAAACGAAAAGTTCATCTCGGGCGACCCTTGCTGTGAAGTCTTCAGCTTGGCAACTGATGATTAATCATTAGTTCAACAAACTACTCAAAATTCTGAAATGCACAATTTCTTTGTTTTCAGTAATCTAGCATGCATGATTTGATGTAATCAATAAATCGTGTATCTTCTAACAGAGATTCAAAATTGAGCACCTGTTACTCAGTAGCCTTATTACAGCCACTCTGGTAGCATCCAACATCACCCCGCGATACACAACACCACAATTTCCACTTCCAATCAGATTCTTATCAGCAAAACCATCCGCAACAACCTCAATCTCCTTCGAAGCAATCCGATCTCCCCTTCATGTATCAGGAACCACAGAAGAGTGACTAGAAACAGACTTCAAATAAGCTACTTTACCACTCCATTGCGTACGTTGTGATCGCAGTACTACTCATATTAGACCATTGTTCAGATGACATCACCAGTTGACGGTCTAACTTTGCATTGTTCATTTAAACCTCCGAGATTCGATGCGACAAAAACCTTTTATCCATGGAAGGAGTAGTGCAAGAATTTTTAAAATCTTTCATCGAAAGGGGGTTCGATAAGCGAAAATGGGGCTTGAAAGGTTTCGATTTTCGGCGACAGAGATAGATGATCCAAGCAACGATGATGACCAAAAAGAGCACAGTAAGGACAACAATCAAAGCAAGTATTAGAATCCATAATCTTATGCCAAAATATGAGGTGTGCTTTGATATCTTGTTATTAACAGATGATGTGTTGCATGCCATGATTAGAGATAGAGAGTGAAGCTGAAGTCCATGCAAATATAAAAGAAGCTGTTCTTGTTTTTTATATTTTTAGGACCAAAAATTAAGATTAAAATTAAAGACAAAAAAACAAAGATAATGTAGGAGTTTGAGATTAGCTACATGAAATTGTATTTCAAATCTTTTAAATATATTTGATCAACTAATCAAAAAAAAAAATTGAATAGCTGACTTTCAAATTAAACTTGCCACTTCAAAGAAAATCTTCATTTTTCATTTAATGCCAGGATAATATTAAACAAGTCATCTATACTATAATAATTAATTTGAGAGAACTTTGGTGAATAGAGTTGAAAATGTTAAAATTAAATGAAGGCTTTGAAGCATGGTTATGATTTATTTATTTATTTATTTTATCATGGTGCTTAAATGAATATTCATATAAATAAATAATAAAGGTTTTTTTTATTTTTTTTATCACCACTTTTGACTTGTATTACATCAAGAAATTGGTTTGATTGTATATTTTTTTATATAATATAAATAAATAATTTTTTATTAATAAAAATACTTCAACACTTTTTTATATTAATTTTTATTTTTTTAATTTTATCTAAATTATCTTTAGATCAATCAAGTAAATAGATCATTACAGAACAATTTTTATATAATTTAATTTTAAATCTAGAATATACAAAAAGTCAAATAAAAAAGTTTCAAGATTCACATATAAACCAGGATTAATAATAATATCAAAAAATTCTTTATCCTACATATTTTATATATATATATATTACTCGCAACTAATAACTCATTGTGTCGGACTCAAACCCAACAATTTAAAGGTGTTGTGGCAATCCAACCTCCATGGACCATGGTGAGCGCTAATTTTCCACATCCAGTAAATGTCACATCCCAATCTGCCTCCTACTATTCCCTCATTTGGAAATTAATGGCTTCAAGTAAAGTTACAGACTTACATGCACCATACCGTGTAGCTCCTAAGGTAACTCAAAAGATATAATTCAAAACAATTTCATAAAAAATCCCAGGAAGCAGAAGTGTTATTCTCCAATTTGTGTATTTCCAGTGTCAGCCAAACTTTATTTTGACCCTAAAGTTCCTTTTCCTTTCAATAATCATACCAAAAGTTTAAAAATATGCTTTATGAGCACATCCAATTCAGTATTATTGTCTGAAATGTTATGATCTTGGTGGGATGCAAAGCTGCACGATCACTCCAGTATCAAAATGTTTCTTTACTGGATGCAACTTGATTTCGTAGAGCTTTGGCCATAATTTTCCAGTAACTGCAAAGAAGTTTTGAACATGGAAAATAAAAGTTATATAATAAAACAAGAAATCTGCTACAATATGACTTCTTGAGGAAAACATGATTCAACATAATGAAGGTAATATATGACATGCAGAAAAAAAGTCATAAAATTGCATTTGGACATGCAGACACTTCAGCAGTTAACTCCACCAGTTAGCTACAGCATTTATGTGTTCAAAATATGGACCACATAAAACATGTCAATGGGATTTCAAGAGAAACGGAAGAGAAAAAACATCAGCAGCAGCTTACCAAAAAGGCGGTTGTCATTGTCATCCCAAGCTATGCCATTTAAAACATCAATGCCCTATAATTCAGTGAAAAATCCAATACATGATTAGGAAATGAAAAGACTTCTGTGAACCCACAATCTATACAAGAAAAAGGAAGAGAAAATAATTGGAAATGCAGTTCCTTTTAAGTATTTCTTCCTTTCCATTTACTAAGGAAACAAACAGAGAGTGCTTTATATCACAAACTGATTTTAGAAATTATTTGATTATTGCTTACATTGTGTCCAGCTGCTATCAAGCCTTTCCTGTAAAACAGAAAAGAAAATGAATGATTCTGAAACCGTTGAGCAACATCACAGGGTATTAATTATCTCATGATCGATTAGAACAAATATCAGAAACTAATAAACTATACTAAGGAAAGCAAATTGAAAAAGAACCTTAAATTTGGAAGGAGAATCCATCCAAGCACTGCACCATCTTTCAGTGAGATTCTTGCAATGCAATCGGTCTGCACATAGAGAATAAAAGGTTTAGGCAACATTGGAAGGAGAGTCTTCGCTAGCTTGCTTGGTAAAGTCTTTGCCATTTGTTTAAGATACAAATGCCTGCATTTGAAAAGTTCTTTGCTATCCTGTAGCTCAATCACTAAACTTAAGCCCAAAAACAGGGGGTTTGGGATAGAAGATATCCAAGGCAAAAAAAAAACCATTTAAATCTTAAATCACTTATGTTTAGTAAAGCAATAAATCCCTCCATAGGGGAACTACAATATCAATGCCCTCACTGAAATGCCAGAAAGTAACTATTAATGGAAAATTATCCAATCAGTAACCAAATGAACACAATGAAGATCCAAGAACACACCTGCCAAACATTAGCCCAAATTTCATCATTCACGAACTCTAGTTCATTGAGATAGTGTACTTCGAGTCCATTATATCTGACAATTTGTTTGCCAATGACTGCAATAGAAAAGCCGAAAAAAATCGCTGATAAATAATGTGAAATTTAAAAGGAACTTAAAAATCAAGTTCATGCATCAGAATTGGAGTTAGCACAAAGCATACCAAGGAAAAATGGCACAGCTAAGATAGGAAAAGAAACAGGACACTATTATGAGCAACTACAACAATTGAGGTTTATATGAACATTGATAATCTTGGGGGTAAACACCGTTGAAAATTGTTCAAAAGAAGGAAAAAAGAAATGGAACAACAAAAAACCATATAATTTTCAGAAACTGATACACTGTTTTATGCAAGAACCTTTCAATGTTTACCTTTCAATGTTTGAGGGTCAAGCTGATATAATGCTGAAGTCCCATCACTGCCGAACAAAACTTTTCCATTGGTAGCCAGTCCCCAACCATCTTCCATCCCATGAGTGAATTTCCCAATCTGCACTAAATAAAAATTAAATTACGAAATATCCAAAACTACAACCTTCAAGTCACCCCAAAAAAGGATGCACGTGAGCAGGAAAGAAAATTATAAGCAAAAATAATGCACAAGCAATCAAGTATGGAAAATGCAGCATGATCGTTTTACTACAAGGTAAAGTTTGGTCTGCAGAGCAGTTTTACATGCAGTAACTAATCACAATTGTAAAAGCAACAACAACCCAAGATTGTAGGCATTTTGACAAGCAAATAATTTTAAGAATCAAAATTTAGAGCAGGAGATTTCAAAAGCATATTACCATAAAAATGTGGTTTGGTGATACCCAAATGAAAAACTAGAGAAAAATCTCAAAGATTCCAATACTTAAATGTGTAAAAGTACCTATCAATCTTAATAAATAAATTTGTATATATCAAAAGTAAACAGTGAAGCACAAACTTTGCTTAAATTATTTGGGTCATATATGAAACCGGTTTTCGTCAACCAAGTTACTTGGAACAGCCTACAAAAGAAAATAAAAATAAGTGTATTAGCAATTTAGCATAATATTTTTATTTTGACTACATAGAACTGAATATGCAAATAAATTAAATTGGAGGTTAAGCATGTATCGTCATTATGAATGCAAGTGAAAAAGCCAACCTTTGGCATATTTTAATTCAAATATATATTTGCTGAATCAACAAGAACAAAATTGCAGCTGAATCACAAACCTTTGCTCAAAATAGGTTAAGCCTTCCCCAAAATAAGAATCATCCATCTTCTGGAGAGCCTCAACCTGTACACAAAAAATAAAGCTTAAGGCCTAAATTAAAATATATGCCTTGTTATATAATTTAGGTATTGCTTATTTGTTGAATTAAATGTCACTGCTACCTCTGCCAACTATTCATATAAAGAATAAAAAATCACCAGTATTTTTTCTCTTGTTAAATACAATTTATCAGTCCACTAGCAGCACTAATAGCTAACTTTAAACAATTAACTCTCTTCTAACGCAGGCATATATGTTCAGCAGTTTCAGTTCAAAATGAAAAGCCATGGAAAATGATTGTGAAAACATCTGACAATAAATGAGAAACCAAGTATTAGAGCTCGTACCTTTCCAGTATGAAGAGCTACTCTGCGTACAGATGACTGAAATGATAAAGTTAAATAGACTGATCAGTAGTGAATTGCATCTAACATAAGTGTAATTGACAAGAAAAGAAAAGACACCGTGCAAAGTATGCAGCAAATTTACCTTCCCATAAAGGCCAGTTGATTCATATAGTGTACCATTTCCAGCATAAAGAAGACCCTGAAACAAGGATTGATGCAGTCAATAACCTGGTAATAAAGCACAGGCAATTCATACTCAAAGAAGAAAAGTCTCAATAATTTGGAATGGCTTTCTGAAATGTGTGCTTAGGGATCTCAATCGAATTGTTAAGGGAACAAAAAAATAAAAAATGAAATGAAACGCATGAACAAGACTTTGTTTGCTACATGAAAATGGCAGCCCATTCACAGAAAGTCCCACAAGTTAACAGTCAACAAAAACTTCTGGTAGTGCCATCACCAACTGGAATCCCAACATGTGTTGGATCCCGCAATCCACCTAATTCCGGTCTAACAATGACAAAAACAAATCCTTAATACCTCACTCAAAAATGAATGACTGGTCTCCAATTTTGCTTGGCATAAATTTAAATTAACTATAACAAGACGAAAAACATATTTGAAATTATGATAATGATTGTGTTTTAAAATATTTTTTATTTAAAAATATATTAAAATAATTTTTTTTAATTTTTTAAAATTATTTTTAAAATCAATACATTAAAATAATTTAAAAACATAAAAAAAATTAATTTTAAATAAAAAAATTCAAAATTTTCAGCCATCCCCACTTGGATCGCAATACCAAACGGGGCGATATAAAACATTTCAAACGAAGATTAAGATGATCAAATCAGGGACTCGGTTGCTCTTTTATGAAACAAAGAGACGGCCCAAGAAAGAGTCAACTCAGTGAAAGCTTTTGGATCATGAGGGAACTCATTGAGTGCTTGAATTGAATAGATTTTTGGAGAGTGATCAACACATGCAAAACTGATCAATATGTTCAAGGAAATCCCCACGATAAAAATAACAGTTATACACATGACTGCCTGAACAGACAGACTTCTGGTGATAAAAGGAAAAGTTTGATCTAAGAAGAGACGATGGAAATATTGAGTAGGTTGTTAGCTCCCTTCTCATTCCAAAAATATTGATGGCAAAAATAAATGAAATCTTTGATTTCTTTAAGCCATAAAAGTACTTACCTGAGTGAAGGCACTGGGATCATGAGGGAACTCATTGATAACCTGAACCGAGTATAATTTAGGAACAGAAGCAACGCCACTCAAAATGTTCGATGAAATGCCCAACAGAAAAATAACACCAAAAATCATGACTAATGAAACAAAGACTGAAACTTTCTTGGAACTAAAAGTAAAAGACCGAGAGGGCATGGAAATATTGTTGGGCTTTTTATATGGTTTCCTTCTACGAGGTTTCGAAGCCATGGAAAGGTGAATTCATGGGGACCGACCAAGAGGACTTTTACGCTAGAAAAATGCGTTTGGTTTGGTTATATAGTTGGTGAGTCTTCGCTTTGACAGTAATAATTTTGAAGTTTCTTAGTTAGGCCAAGTAGCTGACCGTTCCTTAGATGGCAGATTCTTTCTTTTCGTGTGTTGATTGTATGATTGATAAAGTACATTTTGGTGCTTATAGTTTATCAAATGTTTTCATTTTCAATTCATTTACTTATAAATTCTATTTTCCTTGGCTTATTATATCTTTCTGGATAGCTGTTTTGTTAAATTTATACGAGTGCTCTTCATGGAAGCTAGGAGGGTTGGTAATAAAGCCTACTTGAGCCATTGGTGTGCTCAAGCTTGATTCGAAAGCTCATTTACTGATGGTTTCTGTTGTTTCTGCGTTTGATTTCTTCAGAAGGGCATGGACAGTGAGCCCGTTATCTTCGTTCCCCTAACCCCAAGCCATCCATTTTCATCGAATGTGCTTCTGAAGACGACAGACTTGTTATTCAGTTAAAAAAAAAAAAAAAAAAAAAACCAAGGTTTTGTTTTCCTTATTTTAACCTCATTAAGAATTTTAATGATGGATTAAAACAATAAAATGATAGTTTTGTTTAAAAAAATTATTAAGGGTAGGACAATTTGTTTTCGTGGCTTAAAAGTAGTTTTTGAATTGAGTGTCCATCGAGTCCTTTTTTATATATTTTTTTTATAATAGTAAAATAACTTAATTATCTTTTTAAGTAAATGTTTTTAAAGTTGCCTTTAGAGATTTTTTTTATATTTTTGTTTTCTTTAAAATGTTATAATGATTTATTTACACTTAAAAGCAATATTTTTTTAAACTGACATGCATGAGCTTTTGAGTCTTTTTCTCATGGTTTTTTTTAATAAATAAGTTGATTAAGGGGTGTTTTGATAATTGAATAAAGATAAATATTATTATAAAAAAAAGATTGACACGTGCATTACATGAGTCATTGCCTAAGTTGAGGCGGCGTATGAGGGTTGTTTCAAAGGCCAAACAGTTGCCTCCCCGACAGCTTTTGAATCATCTTGGCGCCCCCTCATCACAAGATGACGTGTGTAATCAACGAATCACCGGATTGACGTCAAAAACTTTTCTCCCCCCTTCTTTTCTCTTCCCCATCGATTTCTGCACCCGCCCCTATAATTTTTAAAAGCAATCCTTCAATTTGTTTTTCCTTCAAATTTCATCCTTATTTTGTTGATTACTATTTAGTTTATTTGAAACAATTTATATATCCAAATTTTTTTAATTTCATCATTTTTAAATTTTTTCATTTACCATATTTAGTTCTCATTCTTTTAATTACTATATTTGTTTTAATCTTGATCTTGATTTATTTTATTTTTCAGTTTTATCCCTTATTGTTTTATTTCATTTAATTTTTAAATTAGATTTGATCCTTATTTTTTTAATTATTATTTTTTTATCATTTTCTTAATTTTTTTTTTATTTTTCAATCTCATCCCTTATTATTTTATTTCATATAATTTTTATATCATATGGGATAACCCGGTCTCGTGACCTAAATCACGAGTTTTGAAAATTAGCTCAATTTGACATTGGTTTTTTTAGGTTGTTTTTTTTTTAAAAAAAATATTTTTCATTCTAATCTTTCAATATTCAGTTATTAAGCTTTCAATTTTGTGATTCTTGCCTTTTTTTTTTCTACGACATTATCCCAATATCATATTTCGGGTCGCGGGTTAATCAAATTTACTTGGGTTAATTCGGGTTTTTTTTTATGTTTTTTTAATCAATTTTTTTTATTTTTCCTTTCATTGTTTTATTTAATTTTTTTATATAAGGTTATCTCGATTTTACAACATCATTCATGTCTAATCTATATGATGAAATAATTTCCAATATTAAATATGTCAAGACACTTATGTAAATTAGCTTGAAACTTGTATTGTTCTTTACTTGCTTGAATTTATTTTATGATCTAAACATGTACATTATGAACTTAACATACAAAAAAGTTCATCTGAATCAGACATTCTAGTGTGAAAAGATATGGGAAGGAGATCTAAATGCTTTTTAGGTTTGTAAATATGAACATTATATGACTAAGAGGGTGGAATAAAATAAATATTATCCAAAACCTGAGTTGATAAGAATTGGACACAACTTAGTAAATTATAATTATATTCATCTTTCTCATCATGCTTAAGGGGTAAGGGATCAAGAAGTTCAACATGCAGCTTAAAATCTATGACGTTATATATATTAAGCATAGGAGATAATGAATTAGGGAGTTCCCGAGAAAAAATATCTAGAAAATCTTCTAACACTACCCTTATCTCTTCAAGCAATTCCACTAAAGAGTTTCCTAAAACTTCCTCTACAACTAATGCAGACACAATATACTTTTCATTAATCTCCTTTCCAAACTCATTTGATCTTATTGTTCTAAGTCTATCTTCTTTCATGTCCTCTTCATCTAGGTTACTAAGATCCTAAAAATTGGGTTCATACATTTAATCACTATAGTTTCTCTTTTCACCTATATCTTTATGTTCCTTAATGATAATGGGTTTAGTGGTGCAATTAGGTGCAATGTGATCAAAACCTTGACATTTAGTATACTAAATCTTTTGACTCATCCTAGACACTTCATCAATGACTCGTTTATTGGTATCTTCTTTATTTAGCTAGGCACTACTAGGATTAAGTCTATCAAGTGAATCACTTAATAAAAAACTTATATTTTTAAATTGAGATCTAAACGGGGTACTACGAGGTTTTGATATTCTGTCTATTCAAACCTTTACAAAACCTATTTAGAGTCATGATCTCTTCCTCTCTAATTGAACATTTCATCTTATTCTCATTAAATCACATTATATATTCGTTGACAGACTTGTTATCTTGTTTAAGACTATTTTATTGATTTAAAAGATTTGTTCTATAAGATTAGAGTAAGTACTTCTCTTGCAACTCTTGTTTCATCTCAACTCAATCAGTAATACAAGTAATCTTTTGTGGCACCACTAAATTTTATCTTCGCAAACCTTACCTTTCTATTTTTTTGATAAGTTATACAAGTAAAAATCCATATCACAAATACACATCGTACAAATTCCAAGGTTCATGAGGACCATTAAAAGTGAAAGTCTCTATTTTATTAGGTCTCATAATTAGCTCATTAGAGTTATCATAGTTAGAGTAATCCAAATAGTAAATATATTAGTGATGCTGATGGTGAACTTGCCTATAATGGCTATTGTTATAATTTTTACTTGTATTAAAGTGTCTTGTGTGAAAAATCTCTATTTGTTCAATTCTTCTAAACAAGTTGATCATTTAGGTTCACATAAGCTGTATTTTCTCTTGAATGACTTTAAGAGTATCATTAATGGTCGGGTTTATAATAATTATAAACTTAGGATTGGATATTATAGGACCACTATGCAAATAAGTGTAATACTTGTATTGAGTTGTAACCGAGAGCACTGCAATTCTTGCAAGTACAATTATAATAGAAAATAAAGCAATTTTTTATGTGAAAGTTAATCAATACCATAATATACCAAGAAAATCTCAATCTAATCTTGAAATGTAGATCTTCTAAGTGTAAATAATTAATTAAACAAAAGTCACAATGTTCTATGATTTTCAATAAGCTCCACAAGTAATAAAAATGACTAATAACTAAATTTGAATGATAAAAATGTAAGAGTGTAATGTAATGAGTTTAATTTTTTAGCATAGAAGATATTATCAATGATAATTTAAATAATAAATGCAATACTAAAAAATTAAAATCCAATAAATAGAAGAGTTGAGTGATTTATTGGTCAAGATATTTAATGATGGCAATATACCATCTGGATGACACAAAATATTATTAATCTACTACATGTGATATGATGTTGTACTGGCTGACTTGTTGTTGATGATGTTATTTTTTTTACCTTTTATTTTTATTTTTTAAAATCAATTTAAACTTATAACCCACTAAATAATAAAATTTCAATGAAAAAACATAAATTAAAATACAATAATAAAACTAAATAAAATTTAATAACAAGGGTTTGTCATGATCTCAGGCACTCCAATATCAGAAGGTTTCTTCGCTGGATACAACTTGATTTCGTAGAGCTTTGGCCAAAATTTTCCAGTGACTGCAAAGAAAATTGAAGAGATTTCTTGTGGAAAACATGATTCAACATAACAAAAGTAATTTATGAGATGCAGGGGAAAAAAAGTATTAAAATTGCAGACACTTCAGTAGTTAACTCCACCAGTTAGCACAGCAATTTGTATGCAGAAAATCTTCTCACAGAACGATGAGATTTTTGGGTCATAATGTCAATAAAGCATATGAAAAATATGGACCACATAAAACATGTCATTGGGATTTCAAGAGAAACAGAAGAGAGAAACCATCTGCAGCAGCTTACCAAAAAGGCGGTTGTCATTGCCATCCCATGCTATGACATTTAAAACATCAATGCCCTATGATGCAGTGAAAAATCCAGACACATGAATTAGGAAATGAAAAGACTTCTGTGAACACACAATCTAGACAAGAAAAACGAGAGAGGACGAGAAAGTAATTGGAAATGAACACCCCAAAAGGGGGTTTGGTGCCTCAAGTCCGGAAGGGACCGCTGAGCACACCGACCCAGGGTCTGCATGCGTCCCATTTGGAGGGGCGTCACCACGGGAACTGCAAACCTTTCTAAAACTAAGGAATGCAGCCTGTGTGGTCCTGTGGCAGGTTCGAGTCATGCAGGGTCCGGTCTCGACCCTCCTGACAAGGAGATGGGTTGCCAAGCCCGAGCTTCAGAGTTCATGGCCCGCCCTGCTTTGTGCTTGTGCTGTGCATGCACGCAGGCCTACCCTATCCCGCGACAAAAGAGCCTTAGAGTTTGTATAGATTCTTCGGCTTAAGGGTAGAGTAGGACGTATGTTCTAGACTCGAACATTGTGTGTGATATTCAGAAGTCCCAGAGCAGAAAGAGAGACATTTTTAATAGAAGAAGCAAGCAAGATGGGAAATTCCAGCAGGACAGGACAACATTACTCGTGATAATTCTGCAAACCCACAGTCTATACAAGAAAAATGAGAGAGGAAGGGAAAATAATAGGAAACAAACAGAGAGTGCAATATATCACAATCTGCTTTCATAAATTACTTGTTATAATGCTTACATGATGTCCAGCTGCTATCAAGCCTTCCCTGTACAACAGAAAAGAAAATGAAAGATTCTGAAACCCTTTAGCAACATCACAGGGAATTGATTATCTCGTGATCAGATTAGAACACATATCAGCAACTAATAAACTATACATAAGGAAAGCAAATGAAAAACAGAACCTTAAATTTGGAAGGAGAATCCATCCAAGCACAGAACCATCTTTCTGTGAGATTCTTGCAATGCAATCTGTCTGCACATTGAGAATAAAAGGTTCAGGCAGCATTTGGAAGGAGAGTCTTCCCTAGCTTGCTTGGTGAAGTCTTTAACATTTGTTTAAAATACAAATGCCTGCACTGGTTTAAAGGGATATAAGGGAAGGAGAAAAGATATTTGCTATCCTGTAGCTCAATCACTAAACTGAAGCCCCAAAACTAATAACGGGAAATTATCCAATCTGTAACCAAATGAATATAATGAAGATCCAAGAACACACCTGCCCAACATTAGCCCAAACTTCGTCATCCACGAACTCTAGTTCATTGAGATTATGTACTTCATGTCCATTATATCTGACAGTTTGTTTTCCAATGACTGCAATAGAAAAGCAAAAAAAATCAGTAACAATGCAAAGTTTAAAAGGATAAAAAATTGAGTTCGTGCATCGCAATAAGAATCTTCTGGAACAAAATTATTATCTTGTTTTTCTTTTTTTCGGTTAAAATTTTAAAAAAAATGAAGTCAGCAATTTATTGAAATTTTAGACATTCTAGAACTAAAAAGAAGCCATCTCAAAAAATTGAGTACCAAAGTAAAAGAATAGGTTCACGTTCCACAGTCCATGTTTCTTCAATTATTTTATTAAAATTGTTTTTCTTATTATGTTTTAGAGTTAAGTTAATCATGTGTAGCTGGGTTAATTCAGTAAAAATAAATTAAATTAAATTAAATTAATTTTTTAATTTAAAATTCAATTTATATAAGGCTCTAATATAGTGTTTGGAATGGCAATGCAAATTGTTTTTTTAAAATAATTTTTTTAAATATATTAAAATAAAATTTTTTCAGATTTTTTTATTTTTTATATTAATATATCAAAATTATTAAACAACATTTTAAAAAAAATTAATTTAATATTTTTTTAAATCAAAGAAACTTTTGAAAAAAACTTACAATCAGAGACAAAAGTTGTGTTATCTCTAAGAAATTATTTGATATTATGATAATATTTATTTTTAATGTATTTTTATTTTAAAATATATTAAAATAATATTTTTTATTTTTTTAAAAAATATTTTTTTATATCAACTCCTAAAAAGAATCTAAATAAACAAAAAAAATTAAATAGAAAAAAAATCTTCTTCTTTTTTCTACCCTAAAATCGCTTTTGCACCTAACAAACAAACTATGCCTTAAAATCACAAGTTACCGCCTGCGAAACTTGCCTGAATAACAAGCGTGAATCTTACAAAAAGAACCTTCTGGTCCAGACTTCCTTAACCAACCAGAACCTTCTCAATTCCCTCCAAAACCATCTCATCCTTCCTTTTACGCCGTCATTTCCTAGAACTATCCAGACCCTTTCAGCTTCCACGTTAGAAGAAGGATAACCTAGAAGAACCCCATGAACCAATATAAAAACCCTAACCAAGCAGCACTCTAATGTCGAGAAAATATCATCATCAAAAATCTTTCTCTAGCTTCGTTTCTGGCTTTCTTGCTTTCTTGTTAGCTTTGTTTGTGTGCGTGTGAAGATAATGGCAGACGTGAAAATGGGAGAAGTAGAGACCTTTGCATTCCAAGCAGAGATCAACCAGCTCTTGAGCTTGATCATCAACACATTCTATTCCAACAAGGAAATCTTTCTTCGTGAACTTATCAGCAATGCCTCTGATGTACGTTCTTTCTGTTTCATTTTTGGAGTTCTTGGTTTGGTTTCTTGATTTTAATGGTACTAATGGTGGTGATTTGGGGTTTGTGTAGGCGTTGGATAAGATTAGATTTGAGAGCTTGACGAACAAGAGCAAGCTTGATGCACAACCTGAGTTGTTCATCAGGCTCGTACCTGATAAAACTAACAACACTTTGTCCATCATTGATAGTGGTGTTGGCATGACCAAAGCAGGTAGCTATAAAATCCTTCTAACCCAAGTTTTTTCTTTGAAAACTATGATCTGGGCAAATGAAAATTTCGTTTCTTGATTTTGATTATGAGTTTTGGGACTTGATTCTGAAGTTGATTAAAATTTAGAGTTAAGAGTGAAATGTGGTTTCTTGGTATGGTTAGTGGTAGTATTAGAGATATTTGATTTTGATTGATATGAATTGGGGAGACTTATTTTTTGAGTTCGTGAAATATTGTAGATTTGGTGAATAATTTGGGAACAATTGCAAGATCGGGGACGAAGGAATTTATGGAGGCATTGCAGGCAGGGGCTGATGTGAGTATGATTGGACAATTTGGTGTGGGGTTCTATTCTGCTTACCTTGTTGCAGAGAGGGTTGTGGTGACTACTAAACATAATGATGATGAGCAATATGTTTGGGAGTCACAAGCTGGTGGTTCTTTCACTGTTACAAGGGATGTTAATGGAGAGCAACTTGGTAGGGGTACTAAGATTACCCTCTTCCTTAAAGAGGACCAGGTAAACAAAGCATCCTATTTTAATTGATCAAATTTTTTTGTGGATTGATGCTGTTGTTGGCTTGTTTGTGTTTGATTTGATGTGCGGTTCTGACTTTTTTGTTTTTGTGATGATGTTTTTCGTAGCTTGAGTACTTGGAGGAGAGGAAGATCAAGGATCTTGTGAAGAAGCATTCTGAGTTCATCAGCTATCCTATCTATTTGTGGACCGAGAAAACGACTGAGAAGGAGATTAGTGATGATGAGGATGATGAACCAAAGAAGGAAGAGGAGGGAGATATTGAGGAAGTTGATGAGGAGAAGGAGAGTAAATCCAAGAAGAAGAAGATTAAGGAGGTTTCCCATGAGTGGCAGCTCATTAACAAGCAAAAACCTATCTGGCTGCGCAAGCCAGAGGAGATCACCAAGGAGGAGTATGCCGCTTTCTACAAGAGCTTGACCAATGATTGGGAGGATCATTTGGCCGTCAAGCACTTCTCTGTTGAGGGTCAGCTTGAATTTAAGGCTATCCTCTTTGTGCCGAAGAGAGCTCCATTCGATTTGTTTGATACTCGCAAGAAGATGAACAACATCAAGCTTTATGTCAGGAGGGTCTTCATTATGGACAATTGTGAGGAGCTTATCCCTGAATACCTTGGATTTATCAAGGGTGTTGTTGATTCTGATGATTTGCCACTTAACATCTCTCGTGAGATGCTTCAACAGAATAAGATTCTCAAGGTTATCAGGAAGAACCTTGTGAAGAAGTGCATTGAGATGTTCAGCGAGATTGCAGAGAACAAGGAGGATTACCAGAAGTTCTATGATGCTTTTTCAAAGAACTTGAAATTGGGTATCCATGAGGACAGCCAGAACAGAGCCAAATTGGCTGATTTGCTCCGCTACCATTCAACTAAGAGTGGTGATGAGATGACAAGCTTGAAGGACTATGTCACCAGAATGAAAGAGGGGCAGAAGGACATTTACTATATTACTGGTGAAAGCAAGAAGGCAGTGGAGAACTCTCCATTCCTCGAGAAGCTCAAGAAGAGGGGCTATGAAGTGCTATTCATGGTTGATGCTATTGATGAGTATGCTGTAGGCCAATTGAAGGAATATGACGGCAAGAAGCTGGTTTCTGCTACAAAGGAAGGGTTGAAACTTGACGATGAGACAGAAGAAGAGAAAAAGAAAAAGGAAGAGAAAAAGAAGTCCTTCGAGAACCTCTGCAAGACCATCAAGGACATTTTGGGAGACAGAGTTGAGAAGGTGGTTGTCTCTGACAGGATTGTTGACTCTCCATGCTGTTTAGTGACCGGAGAGTATGGCTGGACAGCCAACATGGAGAGGATCATGAAGGCTCAAGCATTAAGGGACAGCAGCATGAGCTCTTACATGTCAAGCAAGAAGACTATGGAAATCAATCCTGACAATGGCATCATTGAGGAGTTGAGAAAGCGAGCTGAAGCTGACAAGAATGACAAATCTGTCAAGGACCTTGTGCTGCTGCTGTTTGAGACTGCTTTGTTAACCTCTGGCTTCAGCCTTGATGATCCAAACACTTTCGCTGCTAGGATTCACAGGATGTTGAAACTGGGTCTTAGCATTGATGAGGATGAGGCTGCTGGTGATGATACGGACATGCCTGCTTTGGAGGAAGATGGTGCTGAGGAGAGCAAGATGGAGGAGGTGGACTGAGCTCCTAAATCGTTGGTTTATTCTTGCTGTTGACAATGCCTTTTGATGGGTCTGGTTGTAGATACGAGGCATGCGTCTGTGATGTTACTTGAGAGAAACGTTCCTTTTCTAGTGTCTTTGCAAGCGTCTTAGAGTCTCGTGTCTGTTTTGAGGTCATATGGGGTGTCTGCAAATAGTTTCTACCTATCTGTACTGTTGTTACAGCATGAATAGATTCTGCTACTTTCTCCAAAAATATTTTTATTTAAATTCTTATCTATTAAATTGTCTACGCCTACCCCAGCAGGGGCATGGTCTTATTATTGTACCAATCTATTGTTGGTGTATTGTACTCCATTGACATGCATCTGTTCCATCAATTTGATGAAGGATGTTACAATGATAGCCTGGAACCCGTATAGCATAATCCTTTCTTGAGTCAAGGTCACCTGATGGGTCGGTCATTAGCATCACAGATTACGCGAAAGATACAAATGCAATTAAGCCCTTGTATGCAACTGGCATACAGGTGGTAGCATGAGTATTCTTTATATTAAATAGTGAAGATGCTTGTATGATGCTGCAGCCTGCAGATATAACAACGGACCTTGATTAGAGACCTACCCGTCAAGTTGAGTCTTTTGGGGCGGATATTCAAAACAAGGCCCCTGTTTAACTAAGCTGACTATACGACCTCAGGTTCGACAGTCAAAGTTTTGCGGGCTTTGTTGACATTCTGGAAGCTAGAGCTCGGATGTAGACGAGATCTCTTATGATAAGCTTCATGTTAATCGGCTAATCGAATAGGCAGTTTCGACGCTCAAGTTGTGAGATGATCTGCTAATTAGCACCACCAGGGCACAAGAACAAGCTGACCCTTTTTTCTGGTTTTACAAGAACGCTACAGCAGAGTTTTTGTACCCAAAAATGCAGTAACATAACCCCCGAAGTTATCCTGCGTACCTTAGGCAAATAACACTAGTAACTCATGCCCACGGTAAGAAAACAGCCACGATATAGTAAGCAATGAAATGATGGTAAAGCAGAAAAATCTCGGTTCCATTTCATCAAATAGCAAACTTTATGCAAGATTACTTAAAAAAAAAACAGCCTTCGTATTCTAGTCTCAAGGTTGCAGATTGCTAAGAGAGCTGATAGAGAGCACAAAATAAATTCCTCAACTCTGAACCGTTACATTTGGTAAAGACAACAAAACTGTAAGAGACATGCGATGCTTCAAGCAAAACCAGGAGAACTTGATTGAGCAGCACCATAACCTCCTCCTCCACGTCCAAAGCCAGGCCTTCCACCAGAGCCAGAGCCCTGCAAGTTCCAAGCATGAAATGGAATTAGAAAGAAAAACAACTATTCTGGTAGTCGTCCCTAATGGATATTAGGGATTTAGGGTAAATGGTATTAAATTGAAATTACCCTAAATGCAGGCTGGTAATCTGCTGGGGCTCCTCCCTTCTCACCACCTTCACCCCCTCGAGGGCCCCCACGATAACCATCACGGTCACCAAATCTAGGACGGTCTCCTTCAAAGCGAGGTGGACCTCTAGAAACCCAAACAAACACCACATTTCAATTAGTATATTCAGAAAAAATGAAAGGGTGAGAAGAACACTCCAATCAGCAAATTTTCAATTACCGGGGACGGTCACCAGGTGGGCCTCCAAATGGGCGACCGCCAGCAGGCTTTGCCTGTTTCTTCAAAGTAGCAGGAACAATTTCTGATGGAAGATTCAGGTAAGTCCTCAAAAACTCAATCCCATCATTGGTAAGATACCAGTAGTAGTACATCCATGCAAATGTCTCACGAACATATTCCTTGGATTTGAAGCTCTGCATGAGCTTAATAACCTGGAGATTGGGAACATCAATCTCTGGGTGCTTTGCAAGGTTGAAATCTTTTTTCGCATAGCAAACTCCCTCTACAGATTCAAGAGAATATCAAGGTAAGTGCATGCAGGTATATCATACAATATGTGATTAAGATAAACCTCATTAATCCCATTAAGTTAACTAGAAAAAATAAGAAAACTTCATTATTCAAATTAACTGATTATGTCCAAAATAAACATAACAGGTAAAGGTGCAACAAATAAAATTGACAAAGATACTCAGCAGAGTCTAATTTTATATTCCAGCTATTGCAAACAAAAACCATAACAGCAAGAAACAAAGCTGCAGTTTTCACTTAACCAGAACAACAATCCCTCTAGTAAAATTCCCCTAATTTCAGCAGATCACTAGTGGCCGGGGTGTATTTTATATCCTCCATGGAACAGATCAAAATGCTTCTACTTGTCTTTCCATTTCAATGGTTTGACGTCACTAACACAAGCTCTAGCAAAAACCATTAAAATCTACAACCCTAAAAGAGAGAATTAGCTTAAGGATGAGATACTGGTTGCATTTTAGTTAAACTGTCAGTGCTATAAGACCAGGGAGAACCAAAGACTAAACAAGATGTACCCTACAACAAGCACTCCCAAAAAAAGAGTCCATCTTATATTTTCTAATCAAGTTGTCAGAGCTCAATGTTTTCACTTCAAGCTTTACCAAAAAGCCCAATACACACGCACACGCACACAAGATGCATCCACAAATCATTTTTGTAGATACACACAAACTGTAAGAGTGACTGAAACTATTTGTAACCCTAGTTGTCTAAAGCCACAACCAGAGCTAGACATCCAAAAACCTGAAAAATAACAAAATATCTTTCATGGGTTTTCTTTCTTGGTTACTAAAATTGGATCTAAATCATAAAAAGCAAACAAAAAAGGTAATAAAAACAAAAATACCTTGAAAGAGGTACTTGGAGATCTCTCTTCTGTTCTTCTCTGGGATAATCTGAAAAGAGTGAAAGACAGCATCGAAACAGTCAGTGCCTTAAAGTCTAGATATTGAAAAGAGAAGACACGGGGAGACAGGGGCATTACCATGGTTGCTAAAATGTAAGCCCCTTTTGTTTTTCGCTGCAGAGACGATGGAAGCTCTCTTCTCTTGATAGAATGTAAGGGGACTTCGAAACCCTAGAGCCAACGGTAGTGTTTTTTATATGGGTTTGGTTCTGGGCTGGGTAAGCGGGTAACCCGGATTCTATTTGAGATTAATTTTGATATGGGCCTTTAATGGGCGTTTTAGAAGTCCAAATTTAATTTATAACCTTTTTTTATTTCTTTCTGAATTATTAGCGTATTTTGGATCCATCCATTAATGTTTCCATCCCCACCGTTGGATCAACGAAAATATGAAGCAATTAATCTAATTTAAAACTCTTTACAAAACACATTGGGTACATAGTAGCCATATATAATTAAAATATTCTTCTAATATCAACTAAGAGCTATATAACATCATGACTCAAACTTAAACTATCTTGATAAGATAAACAAGTGTATTATTGTTAAATCATTTAATTAGTGTTTTAAGATTAAAAAAACAAATAAAAAATAATTAGTAAAAAAAAACATGAAGAAAAAATTTGTTTTATAAATATTTAAAAAAAATAAAAAATATATTATTTTAAAATATTTTTTTAAAAAAAACTACACAATAACTACTACGTTACCTTAATAAACATTTATCCCTTATCCAAAAATAAATGGTCGGCATATTTGTCCTTAAATTTATGTATAATCCATGTGTTCTCATGTTAAATTAACCAAACCCTCATTTCTTGCTTCCTTAATCTTTCTTCCTTTCCTTGTACTAACTTCACATTCTGTACCTACATCCACCGAATCAACATCTGACACGTCACTTATTTCAATAATACTCTGTTACAACAGACTGGCACAGTGTCGGTGTCAGTCTGAGTACTTGGGCTGCAAGTTTTCTTCCTTCTCAGATTTTCCTTCATGAATTTTTTTCTGCATCCAAACACACTTTTCATGCCTTAAAAAACAATCCAATTTTCAGAGAAAATCTCATTTTTGGTCTTCAATCTTAAAATTGCTGGCTTCAGTGTGTTGATAAAATGGAGCACATAATAAAAAAAAAAAAACTAGAAAGAAAAATGATTTTTTAAGGATTTGAAGTCACATTTTATAGTTTATAGTTTTTTTTTTGAAAATGAGTACAGATATTGAAGACGTTGCAAAATCAACATCAGATGATGATACAATTCAAGAGTTCCACAAGTAATTTTAGTTCCTCTTTTTTTTAAAAAAAATTATTTAAATGCTGTTCGGTTTCTGAGAAAATGAAAGAGAAGCAGAGGAAAATGTTGTTGTTTTGTTTTGTTTCTCTGTATTGTTAGTAGTGACTAAAAAGAGTGGTGTTATTTGTGTGGTAAGAGTTTGTGAAGTAGTGTTAATTTGTGTTTGGTTGCTGAGAAAATGAAAGAAAATTAGAAGAAAATTAACTTTTGTTAGTGTTTTACGAAATTATTGTTAGTGGTAGTGTTTGTATTTGGTTGCTTAGAAACTGAAAGAAAATTTGAGGAAAATGAACTTTTGTTAGTGTTTTATGAAATTGTTAGTAGTAAAATGGAATTTATGTAGTGTATGTGTTTGGTTTATGAGAAAGTGAAAAAAAAAAATTAAAAACAAATGGAAGAATTCTAATGAGTTGTTTCATATAAATGATATGTTGTGTTTGTGGTTTTTCGTGGAACAGAGAGAGAAGATATGCATATAAGAAAGGGTTTCTTTTATCATTAGCTGAAATTGATGAATGCAAGAGGTTACCAAGTGGGTTTGATTCATCAACTCTACGGTATGTTAGCATAATTTGATCTTCTTGCTTGTCTCTGGTTTTATTGCTCTTAATTAACTTGATTTGATTGTTGATCCCGTGTTTCTGTCTCACAGTGAACTCAATGCTGCAGCAACTAGTAGATCAACATATCTGCTTTCTGATTCGGGTACGTGATTAAAGAGATGATTTGTTGTGTTTTAATGGTAATTATGTTTTTGTGTAATGCGGGATATAATTACTTGGACTGATTTAGGTATACCACAGCCCTTTATCTTGTGATATGTAATGCATGTATGGATGAAAGTGATTTCTAGTGATATGTAATGAATTTATGTACGCTGTTAATAACTTCACAAAAAAGATGATCAAATTATGCTAACATGCCGTAAAAGCAATGCGTGATGATATCTGTTTGAGACCAAGGGTATGTTTGTTAAAGTTCATTTATGCAGTCTGGATTACGATTTATTCTAATACATGGGTGAAGATTAATGATTACTTGATGCTGTAATTGATGTGGAGTCTTTTCAAATTCAAGTTGGAGTCCTGATTCATTCATCAGAGAAAGATTGGAGTTCCTGACCTGTTAAGGTTCAAGGGAGTTCTATGTTTGGTCAGCCATATATCTGCATCTTTTTTATGGGTGTTACTGAATTTAATTGCCTTTTTTGTGGGTGGCTACTAAATGAAAGCTGAGGTTGAGTTGAATTTGGTGCAATGTTGAATGATTAGTATCATATATAATGCAGACCGAAAGGATGGCATCCAATCTCCTGATTCATGGCTGAATCCTGCTAATGGACTGCCACAACAGAATCCTGCTAATGATCATTCACAGCAGTATCCTGCTTATGGACACCCACAGCAGAATCCTGCGAATGGACTTCTGGGAAACAGGTATCTTCTTAGAGCACCTGTATGTGTAGCTAGGTCATCTGCTCAAAATGTTCGAAGTTGTAATCTGCTCAACAAAAGTATTGCACCATATCGGCCTCCACACCTTTATAAGGTATGCTTTGGTCTTTACATTTTTATTCAGTGCTGATGTAGAAGGGCATTTGATAGCTCAACATGACTTCCTAATTACGGAAATGGATATAATGCTAATTGCATTTTAATTTTATGGTTCAAAAGATTAATAAATTGAAAGAGTGATGTCTGGGATCTAGTGAAAATCATGTGTGCTTTCTTTCAGATGAACCTTCTTTCTGGGAGAGAGAATAAAGATGAAAAAGATGGGGAAACATTTGGTTTTACGGAGTGTCCAAGACTTGAGAGTGCAGAAGGTGAAAGGAGGGGAAGAGGTAAATTGTTCTCCTTAAGCTTTTCCATGCAGTGGATTTCCTTATTTTTCATTTTATAATTGTGGTTTCTTCCCATAAAAGTTTGCGAATAAGCCTTCTAAATTCTAATGTACCTTTTTCAGAGTCACCTGAATGGACAGGGAAGGAACATAAAAATGGTGTTCAAGAGAACCGTAAGAATATTTCAGATGAGCACAAAGAAAACTTGGACCCAGATGTTGCCACTCTCCTGGATGATTTCAGAACCGAGAAGAGGCTTTTCAACAAGTGCACTCAATCAGAGGAATGTGCGCTATCATCAACACCAAGTGATGCAAGCCCTTGTTCTTCCACACCAGGAACTATAATCAGCAAACTATTACCCCATGAGATGATGAGCAAGTGCAACGAATCAGAGGAATGCTTGGTGTCGTCAAATAAATATGATGCAAGGCCCTATTATTCAATGCAAAGTTCTATTCTCAGCAAACTATTACCCCGTGAGCTGATGAGCAAGTCTCCTGAGCAAAGTCTTGAAACAAAATCCAACAAAAAGGCTAAACAACACGAGGTCACAAGTCTTCAGTTAGTCTCTGATGAAATTTGTTTGCCTGATGAGGACAGTTTGATTACTTCTGATGACTTCAAACTACCAATGGACTTGGTGCTATTACCTGAAAGTAACGTGACTGAAACCGATTTGTTTGCTTCTAGTTCAAGAATGCCGGGAAATGTTTCTCAGATGCTAGGTGCTTTAAATGTCCCATTGGATGAAAGATCTCAATCCAGCTTGGAAGTTCCCCCTACCTGTTCTGGTTCTGACAATATAAATGGCTTAGATACTTCTCATGGAAATCTGCGTGCCAGGCAAGAATTCCCACAATCCTATCATTCTCAGACAAACCAAAGCAGCGCTTTGTTCTGTCCTTCAGACTCTCAAAGAGCTCGTAGGAATAAATTCAAGCCCCATTTGAAGAACCTTTCTTATAACCATCCTCCTATCAGCTATATTCCTTTATATGTGCTTCCCCTAGACCCATATGATGCATCAACCAGCTTTGACATTCCTACTATGCAACCTTTGCCCCAGCAGATCCTAGTTCCTGCTGAATTTCCTCACCAAGTAAATGGATTGCCAAGGGGACCATCTTATCCCCCCATCACCGGAATGGCTTCTTATTCTCCTCTGAACTATTGTCATCAAACTTATAGGGGCCCTACAACGACAAGTCCAGGTAAAGCACACGCCTCTTCTTAATCATATCAACTTCAAACAAACTCCTATTTTGTTCTATACATGATTGTAAAACATGGATATCACTTTGGACAGTGATGTGTTCTATTTCCATTGCTATGTTGATACTACCTTTTGTTTTCAGGTTCTCATGTAGTTGCAAACAGTGATCAAGCTGCCATCAACAACAGGCTTCCAGAGATGGAACATATAACCAACCAGATGCATCCTGGTTGGCCATGGACAGGGAGTGTTCACCAATTCAGCCGATAGTTACTGGAAAGCATCTTCTCATACATGTATCTCAAGCCATGGTATGAGAAACTCGTACTTGTAAGAAGATTTCTTTAGGAATAGATTGATCCGTAGGTATGATTCCATTTTGAGTCAGTATTTGAGGAAGACACCAGATTTAGTACTACGTCCTGAAACATAAGAGGGTACACATTTCAGAAACAGAAGGGTAGGTGAATATACAGATAAAATTAGCTCGCTTTAACATGCTTGTTAATCGTGTAGACATTTGCATGCTCCAGGTCACTGCAGACTCGAATTCGAGTCTAATACTCCCTATCATCAACTATGCCTTCCTTCTGCTGTTACAATCAACACAAAAGCCTTGTGAAGATCGAACTTGTAGCTCCAGCACTAACCTTAAACCTAAGTCTGTGCATCTCAGTTACCGATCGATCAGCCAAAACTTTATCTGTATGGTATGTGCTTGATAGGATGTGGGCATGATTTTCATGAGATAGATACATAAGCCCCATAAGAAAGCCATATGAGGCCCTGAATTAATAAAGGCAAAGGTGCATATGACATCTATCAAAGATGCTCGGAGGCCAAATTTGGGGGACCTTCAAGGCTGATCAAGGGAGTCATGTTACCCAACATATTTCCCTCAATAAATCCAATATCTGCAACCTAAAAGTTCTGCTGCTAATCTAGATTTATGTTTGTAAACCAATGGTTTACTTGTCATTCTTGTTTAATCAATCACTATATTCTATATGGAGCCCATGAGCGCTTAGCCGCCAACCCTAACCTGACCAAGAGAAGGAAAGCTTCATGGGGTCAGCACTTCTCATCATTACACCCCTCTCCTTCACACGAATAAGAGGACACAAATGTAAGGAAGGAGAAGTACCATCTTGAGGTGCGAAGAACAGTGGGAACACGGGTGAGATGAAAGAGATGAAGAATTCCATTTCAAATGAACAAGTAAAAAAGAAAAACTTCGATCCTTCAAGTATTGGATTACAACTTCATAAAAAGACCATGCATGTAGCCAAATAATATACATATACCCTATTGAGCAAGAGACAGTATAGTTTTAAAGATAGTGTTGCACCCTCGCATTCAGAGGGTGCGACGTCATCACGATTTTTTTCAGACGAGGGTCTGAAAGGTGTTTTTAATTAATTGATTGAGGAGTTATTATCTAGTATTATAATTACTAGAAACTCTAACTAGTTTTTTTTAAAAAAATTCTAGCCTAGAGACTAGTTGTGTAAAGAAAAGGTATTACTATCCATAACCAGTGGCGAAGACGGGGGGTTGGCAGGGGCTGGGGTCCCTGCAAGAAAATGTTTTTTCTAGCCCCTCTCTTAAGAATGTTTATAATTTTTGTAGTAAAATAACTGAAATTTTAACTTTTTGGAATAATTCTTTTAAGTTGGTCCCTCTTAATTTTATTTTTTTGTTTCGCCCCTGTCCATAACACACCTTACCTAAGATAAACTGCATTATTTTTTTTATTATTGTTTGCTATGATTTGATGATATCTATTTCTACTAGCTTACTATGACGGATTTCCTACGATGAATAAATCTTGGATTTGCTACGATGAAATATCCTCAATTATTGTTGAGGCATCTTTCAGGATAAAACTGGAATTTTTGCTACCGCATCATTTCAAATAATATTTCAGATGAAATTCCTTGTAGATTTTATCCTTATATTAGAAGTGAATGAATTGTATTATTCATAAGAATATTTTGGATATTAACATCATACAGTTTTTTTATCCTTATATTAAACTAAGTAATAAAAATATTGTCCCTAATAATAATAATTTGGATATTAACTATTTTTAAGTTTTTTTAATCCTTATATTAAAAGTGAATAATATTTATTATCTCTAATAATATGGATATTGATATTTTTAGGTTTTAAATCATTATATTAATAGTGAATAATATTTTCTTAATAAAAATAATTCTTTTAATATTTTTTCTATATAGACCAAAATCCTTTAGAGTTTTACAAACTTGTTGTAAAATCCATGTATTGTTTTTAAACATGCAAACATATTTTAAATTTTTTTCTTTAAAAAAATACTCAAATAACTTTAGGATTTTTTGGCTATATGCAAAGAAAAAAAAATTATTTTTTCTTAGGCTTTGTTTGACAAAAATTCATTTTTTCTTGTAATAAAACTATCAAAAATAAGCTTAATAGGTGTTTGTCAAACACACCCTTAACTAAAAGACTCTTTAACAAAACCATGGCAAACCAAACAAGGTTATTAAAACCCTTTGACCCAAATATTTTTTGTTCGAGTCGACCAGACCAAGTTGATCCGATCGGGTTGACCTGAAATTTTTGGTTCAACTATAAACCGACCTAAAAATCTTGATTTGACCTGAAAACAAGCCAAAAACAAAACTAAAGTAAAAAAACAGACTAAACACTCAAAAAAACATAAAAACATAAAAACTAAAAAAATTCTTGAACAAAATAAATCAAACACCGTACAAAAATGAAGAACACCAAGAACACCTTACATGAACCTAGCAACTTGAGTTCTAAAACAAACCAGATTTGGTAAAAAAGAAGGCACGTGCATGTTGAAAATCATACAAGTATCAATAATCTAGAATCTATTCACTTTGATTTTAACTTAAACATCACAATTTTGTCAAAATGAGTTTCGGTTTAAAAATAAAATCTAGGAATAAAAACCATTAAAAAAAAAGTGTTATTGATGACAATAAACCTTAGATTATCTAATAATCATGCATAAGAAAGGATTATGTGCAAAGAAATGGACTGAAATTAGTCCAAATCAAAGGTCAAGACAATGTTCTTCCTAATTAATAGTACGAAGAACATTGTCTAAAAACCAAAAAAATACAATCATGAGGCAGCCACTACCAATCCCAAAAGTGAGCATTTTTGGCATTTAAACTATGTTTTCTTTATCCCAACAAGTCACAATAACAGACACAAACATGTTTGAATAAAAAAAACATCGAACATCAAAATCAAGCATGAGATACCACATCCAAAAACTAACAACCTAGAACAACGTACATGTTCATGCAACATGGATTCTAAAATGGTTTTCTGAACCCATTTTGTACATGAAAAGGCTTAACAAGCTAAGGATAAACACTCTTAATTTAACATGCATTACTTAAGTCAAACAAAAACTAAAACAACATTATATGTTAAAAAAAACTTTAAAATGACTTCATTAAATAAAAATCACAGCAACAAAGAGATGAATACCACATTGTTTATTGAGCATTCAAACCATTTTTCTATAGTTATAAACATATATATAAAACAAAAAAACCAAAAAAAAACAAAAAAAGCAGGCTACTAAAGACCTACTTTTGGATCATAAAAGTATACCTAAAATAACTTCTTCTTTTCTTTTTCTTCTTCTTTATAAGCTTAGGGGTATTTATAGAGTTTTGCAAAGATTTTGGAAGGTTTTGAATACATTTTTTACCTTTTGATCTTGAGGAAAGTATTATAAACCCTTGATAAGTACTCATTTCATTTGCATCCAACCTTACTCCATTTGAAGGTTTATAACTCTATAGTTATGCATTTGAAGTTGTCAACTCAATCAGCTAAAATTGTAAGAAATAGAGGCTAATCAACCGAACGATGTGTCACTTAGCTTCTCTTATTTAAGTCTGAATGACGCGTTGTTTAGGGTTTTGATTTGGGATTGACAAATTTCAATTGAATTCTTATTCTTTCAATTTTTTTTAATTGTACCTATAGTTACATTCAAACTTTTAATTTCATACAATTTCAACTCTAACAAACTAAATTATCAACCCCTAAGTTAGTCGTCTTTTTCATTTTGATTTTTAGTTCTGAATTTGTGTATTTTGACCTTCAATTGACTAACAAACTTTTAATTTCTTCAATTTAGCCCTTGATATAGTCAATTTCAACCCCTACATTCACATGTCTTTTATCGTTTGGTCAATGGTTTTGAATTTCTTTAATTAAGTCTTTAATTGTCCATCAAACTTCAATATTTATCAATTAAACTCTTGATTTGATCAAATTAACTTCTAAAAATTACAATTCAGCCCCCAAACTTCAGTTTCTTCCAATTAAAATCTAAATTAACTATAAAAATCATTTTTTCTTGCAATTACACCCTCATTAAATTCAAATAAACCTTTAAAACATTCTAATTGAGTCCCAACATCTAATTTTAAATTTTCCTCCTCAAATTAATTTTTTTTTTTTACTAATAAAGCCTTCATCAGTTAAGAATATGCTGTCAAATTTTTCAATCTCATATATTTAATCTTCCTCAACCAGTCTTCATCAATTTCATTTCTTAAGCATTGTGGTATACTTTTCTCACTGAAATATTTTTATTTTCTTCCAATATTTTTTATTTTTTTTTTATTTCTTTTTTTTTATTGTTTGTATTGTGCCCAAAATGGGTAACAACAGATAGGATGAATGTTGCTTACATGGTGAGAGTCAAAACTTGTGATTTGGCACTAAACATGCTGACCATGAGATCACTATACACTCTTGAACTATTTATTATACATTATTATGGATTTTTCCTTTCCCATATATACATAGGAGTAGGACAAAAGTTACTACTTACAAACTCTGCAATTGATGGCCTAACAAACAGGTGAAGCTGGTGACAGAAAAACTGAAGCAGATGCCTTTAATAGCTGGCATTAAAGCTTTCCGGTCGCTATCTTTTTCCTGGCATACCAACTAATAAACGTCGGTAATAGTTGTCTGAAAAACAAACATGAAGCACATGCAACAACGCTGAAATATTGTTTGATCTTGTTTCCCCACCAAGATTAAGCAGCATTCATTGATTGGTCAGCATTATTGTTCGCACCAATGGTTTCTGAGTCGATCTCGTGGGAAGAGAGCAAGGTTCTCTGCATTAATAGGATAGAGCACGTCAAAATACAAGATTGAATTAGCTGGTTTGGATACAACAATATTTTTGGAGAACTACATTCTGGGACAAAAGATACTAGTGATAAAACAGGCCATGGGCATTTGAAAAAAATCAGTTGGCCATCCATCTGAACAACTAGACCCCACCCATGGCAAATGAAGGAAATAGAATGGATGGACGGCCCATTGACTGATCATGGCCTACAAACCCATGGCCGGTTATACGTGTACTAACAAGTTTCTTTCTTCGACATGATTTATCTTGTGAGCTATTAGGTTCCGGTAGGTCCTACAGAGATGAAAACAGGAAAGGCCAGTTTGCTATCTGATGCACGACACAAGGTCTAAACTCTCAAGTACACTTGATGTAATTGCAAAAGAGAACATTGCCCCATCGAGCACAAGATATTTTTCATATGGTGCCATGTTTCATTATTGAGTGCATGCACAGACAAGAATACATGATATTATAACTGATGCACGACACAAGGTGTGTCTAAACTCTCAAGTACACTTGATGTGATTGCAAAAGAGAACATAGCCTCATTGAGCACAAGATATTTTTCATATGGTGCCATGTATGTTTCATTATTAAGTGCATGCACAGACACGAATACATGATATTATTAAAACTGGAGCCGACGAAACAGCAGTAAGCAATAAACAGAATTACTTTTTTGAAAGGGCACTTACATGTTCCTCAAAACTTGGGCTGGTAAGATTGAGTGAGAGGTTCCTCATCAGCAATAGCACCTGCAAAGAAACCACAAAGAAAAATAAATGAACTTTTAAACAGTGAGAGATGTGTAGTGCACAATAACCTTATAACAATAGAAAAACAAAATGGTAGAGGTTGGGCACAAACATACCGTTTCAACATCTATAGGGTCCATTTTCTTAAGATTCTGCAATTGATCAGTAACATTCGGATCGAAGACACTGCCGATGAAGCCATATACCTGAGAAAAGTCTGGCAGAACTGCAAACAAAGGGACAGTGAGTGATAAAGACTGCGCAAATGAAACACAAAATTAAAAACTAGCATAAAGAGAGAAACTCATCAAGGCTCTCTATGTAAAAAAAAAAAAAAACGGTCTAAAGAGAAAAAGGTAAAACAAAAGGAGAACATAGATGTAAAAATGCAAAAACATCTGTCTTATGCAGAAAGGTCTAACTTCATGGTAACTACTTAAACATTCTAACTGAATGACAGAACACAATTAGACTGCATCCATCTATATAACCCTCTAATAAGATGCGCTGATGCACCCTGTGTAAGGGAGCAACCTAACAGTGGCAATCTGATAAAACATTTGACATGACAGGAATAGTATATAACTTTCAGTCATCAATGAGAAGATACAGGAAAAATTTCAAGCAACCCAGTATTTGTCACCATCCAGCTCTATGACCGGTGATCATTTCAAACTTGAATGCATGGTAAAAGTTCAGAATGCTGCAAGGAGATCATTTACCATAAAAGGAAAAAATATCCTTATCAATGATCTCTACAAAAGAAAAGTATGAATGGTCACATAAAGTCAGCAGAGACGGACATCAACAGTATAATATCAACATGCATGTTTGTGCATGCACACACTTAAGTTAGGAGAGCTGTCATATTTAACACCATATCTATTTCTTTAAGCTTTTGACCTTTATCCACAAAAACTGCATTTTGCATTTTAACCTACTTCAGAAATTGGACATGAATCAAGTATTTACAGGGTCAAATATCAGTACTATATTAAATTGGTAGTACACAGATTATGGTGTTGAAGAAATGAAATGAAACCCTCACCTCTCATTGAATGACCATGATTCCCTTGCTCAGCTGTTTTCCCAATTGGTTTTGTTCTTGGAGTACTCTCAGTGCTGCTGCAACAATTATTAGCCGCTACTGGTCCTGCAAAGTAATGAGGAAACAAATATGACCATGACTTAATTTAACAACTATGCCAGCAATGTTTATATGGTTGATGTTCCTAACCTTTTGTTTGGTTTGATAAACTAACAGTTGGCACATTGTTTGTCCAAGAAGAAGCAACAGCAGCACTAGCAATGGGGTTCATAGGTATTGAAGACGAATCAGGCCTTAAGACATATCCAGGTTCAAGGGGAGCAGACGATGATTGAAAAGCCTCTGATGGTTGTGAAAGCACTATGGCTGCCAAGTACAATACATGCAAGTCAGGACTACATTGTGCTGTTTATGCATTTATCTTGAAGGCACCGAGAATACTAAATAAATGCACTACTCACCATTTTTTGATGCTTTTTGAGGATATGGATGAGCAGCCTTCCTTTTAGGCCGTGGTGGAGGCAAATGTTCATTTGTTCCGCTCTTCTGAACCTTTAAAAAGTACTTCTGTGCATGACTTCGTATCTGCAAAAATTCCATTTCAAAAGTTTCTCATAAGTACCTCTACTTTCAGTCTCCAATGTTCAAAAACACAAAACTGGACACAATTTTCATAAATACAAGACAGACTGCTTAACAAGCCTCTAAATAATTCAACAGCAGAATTCATCGAAACACAAAAAATACCACACATAAAATCCATCCTTTTCATACTAACCATAAAACTATATAGTAGATCTCTTTAGCAACCAAAAAGAAAAAGAAAACATCATTTTTCACAACTCCATGGCTTTACACTACTCTTTGAACCCCTAACAAGAATCGAGCCCTTTATCAATTTTTACAGCTCCAAGACAACAAAACACTAAACTTTCGAAACCCTTTATACAAATCAAGCCATTTTAATCACTCCAAGGCAACACAACACTAATATCAGAAAAACCCTTATTACACCATACTTAAAATTACACAAACTACTTAACATGAAACTAACACTTCCTGAAACTTAACCCTAACACAAACTTTTAACTCCAAATTATTAACCAAAAAAAGTAATTAAATAAAACGCGAGCGCGAGCGCAGAAACAACAAGTTAACCTCCGCCAAATTATCAAAATGCAATTAAATGCACACATTTCTTATATGTAGACAATACCTGAATAATAGTCTTTGAGCCAATAAAAGCTCCAATCTTTTTCCAATCTCTATCAAACCTGACACACAAAACCAATCAAAACAAGAACAAAATCCTCTCAATTTATCTCAAAATTCAAAATTTCTCAAAAAAATAAAAATACTACAAAACCCTAATTAAACAAATGGGTTATCATCAAACATCAATTAATAGTTACTTACAGCTGAAGAGCTTCGAGAAATTTGTCATGTTCCGGTTCGCTCCAACTCTCTCTGGATTTGGTAATCGTGTAAGGTTTCCGGATCTTCTTATTCGGATCCTCCGATGTGGAAGAAGACGTCGTTGTGGTTGTTGGCGGCGTTGTTGTTGTAGGGAAAGGTGAGAGTCCAGGTAATGCTGCCATTCCAGTTGGATCCAGATAAGATCCGTCAGCCGGGTTCGGGTTTTTTGATACCATTGAAGCAGAAGAAATGGGTTTTTGGTTTTGGTGGGTTTTTGGTTTTGGTGGGTTTTGAATCGATGGGTTTTGTATAGAGAGAGAGAAGTGGAAGAGATAATTGGATGCTGTGGGGATTGTGGGGATTATGGTTGAGTGGCTTATAAGAATACGCCACGTATGTATATGTAAAATGCTGGTGTGCTCAGTGGACTTTTTTACCACCAGCTCATATCAACCAACTTTTATAAGGTTTAATTTTTAACTTTAGGGATTGAGAGATTTTATTTTTAACATGTTCAGTTGAATTTAATAAAAATATTAAATAATATTTTATAATATAAATATTTTTTATTATCTTAATTTTATTTTATTCGCACATTCATCTAAACTAATATCATTTTTTTTCAATCAATTTTTTTATCAAAACTTATTTTTAACTTCGAACTATAAATAATATTTGAAAAATAGATTTATTTATTTAATTTTTTTATTTTTAATAATAAAATTATCATCAAGTCACTTTATATATATAAAAATATAATTTTTTTAATAAGATATTTAAAATATCGCTTAAGTTGTGTTTAGTTAATATTTTAGGATAAAAAAACAAATATAAAAATAACAAAAATATATTTAATTGTATAAATAGAAACAAATATATAAAAATAAATTTATTTATATAATAGTTTAAAAGCTTCGTTATATCTTTTTAAAACATAATAAATAAGAATACAAGTCTATTTATTTTAACTATCTTCCATTTTTATTTTTTTTATTTTTATTTTTAAATATTATATACAACAAGGACAAACAATCATGATTAGGCTAAATAGTATTATTGAAATGACATATTTAAGGATAATGTGTTAAATGATTAGTTTCATAATGTCAGGAGTCTCTTTTAAAAGTGAAGATGGTAATTGCATCTTAAATGTGTGTAAAATTAAATTCATTTATTTTTACAAATAAAGGAGAAAATTATGCTAAATTATTGTCTATTTAATTACATTTTGTTTTTCAGATTATGTATAATATCGTGAAGATAATCTTCTTGACCAGGATTATCAAGAATAATATGGATAAAAAAGATCAGAAGTTTTTATTATTTATAAGTAAAAGAAAAGGTATGGAAATCACCACCTAGTATTATAGTCATCATGAACCCTAACTGGTCTTAGAGTCCAGGTAAAAAAATTGATTGAGTAAAAAGAAGATATTAACACTCTAAGCACGCCTTGCTTGAGTTAAACTGCATTACTTATTTGTTGGTATAAACTAAGGTATTATTGTGTTTTCTAACCGTTGGTCTATCTAAAGTTTAAGAAAAATAAATCTTCAATGCGAAGGTCCTTATCTTGTCAGGTTAAAATATAACCATTCTAATGCAAAACATAAAAAATAAAATGAATTGTTTTTTATTTAATAAGAAATATGTCTTACGTATAAGTTTATAATCTCATATATTAAAAAAAATTGATTTTTTTAAAAATATAGGTCAAGTTTTAATGGATAATCATAATATAGTTATGATATTCTTAGACTGATTCTTGTGTTTTTTTTTTTCAAAGTATGATAAAAATATATTTTTTTATGAAAAATAATATATACATGAAAATTTTAGAATTTGACTATATGCTAAAAGAATACATATATATAATAAAACAACCAAAACTGGTCTAAGGAAGTGATTGTCAAACACATCTTTAAACTAAAAATCCATTTAGCAAAAATATTGTAAGCCAAACAAGGTTTTAATCCTTTGACCTAATTTTGACCCAATTGAGTTGACCTGAATTTTTTGGTTTGACTATTAACCGAATCAAAAATCCTAATTTGACCCGAAAACAACCCAAAAACAAAAACAAAATCAAAGTAAAAAAATAGATTAAACACAAAAAAACACAAAAAATCAAAAATTAAAGAACATGGAAACCCAACCCAACAATGTGAAACCTAAATTAGACCAGATATGGTCAAAACAAAGGCACATATATGTTATAAATCATATAAGGATCAATAATTCAACATCCATTCACTTCGATTATAACTTAAACATTATAATTTTATCAAAATAGGTTTTGGTTCAAAACTAAAACCCTAGGATTAAATGTCATTAAAAACTTATTGATGCAAATAAACCCTAGATTTTTTAATAATCAAGCATAACGAAGGGTTCTGGGCAAAGAAATGGACCAAAATTGATCCAAACCAAGGGGCTAAGGCAATGTTCTTCCCAAGACACATGAAGAACATTGCGCAAAAACTCAGCCATGAACTCAGCAAAAGGCAGCCATTGTCAAGCCCAAAAAATAACATTTTTTTACTTCTAAAACATGTTTTCTTTAACCCAACATGTTACACTACCATTGAGGAGCCTTGGTGTGTGAAAACATGAAAAGAAGGTCAATTCTTTCACAATTGTGTTTCAATCATTGTTGATAGAGTTGCTCACTTTTAAGGCCTCGTCGAAGCAATTATAACATCATCATCACTTGAGACCATTGAAGTTGGTAGAAGAGGTACACATCTTTTATTTGGATCCAACCTTAATTTATAGATTTGTAGCTTCAAATTTGTTAATTTGAAATTTCCAACTTGATTAGCCAAAACTATCAAAATAGAGATCGGTCTACCAAAAAACATGTCACTCACATTTTCTTCCTTAAGCTTGAACGACGCGTCATTTATAGTTTTTAATTTGGGATTGATAAATTTTGATTTAGTCCCTATTCTTTCAATTTCTTTTAATTGCACCTATAATTGCCTCTAAACTTTTAATTTCATGCAATTTCACCCCCCGCCAAACTCAATTGCCAACCTTTAAGTTGATCGCTTTTTTTTCATTTTAGTCATTGATTATGAATTTATACATTTTGACCCTCAATTGATCAAAAAACTTTCAATTCCTTCAATTTGGCCTTTAATGTGGTCAATTTCAGCCCCTACATTCACATGTTTTTTTAAGTTTGGTTCTTAGTTTTGGATTTCTTCAATCAAGTCCTTAATTGCCTATCAAACTTCAATATTTTTGCAATTACGCTCATGATTTGACTAAATTAACTCGTAAAAATTACAATTTGACCCCCATACTTTAATTTCTTCCAATTAAAGCATATTCAAAAATCAATTTTTCTTTCAATTATGCCCTTAATAAATTCAATTAAGCCTTGAAAAATTCTAATTGAGTCCTTAAACATTTAATTTTGAATATTCCTTCTTAAATTAAACTTTCTTCGCCAATAGAGCCTTTATTAATAAAAAATACACTGTTGAATTTTTCAATCTTGTATATTTTGATCTTTTTCAATCAGTCTTAGGCAATTCCTCGGTGTTTTGTTATATTCTTCTTATTGATATATATTTTTTATTTTCTTCCAAAAAATTTCAATTTTTTTTGTATTTTTCTCTTCTCTCTTATTTTTTTGTAATTTTTTTGTTTATGCGAGGTTTCAAAAATGGATAACAACACGTGCAATGAAACTTGAATTAAAGTTTACTTGACACATAAGCATGATTAATATTTGCATTATCTTGCAATTTTATTTTGATTTAGTACTTTGTAACCTCATTACCTCATCAAAAAAATGTCCCAATCCAGCTGCCAATACAAAATAAATAAAAAAAGAAAGAAAGAAAAATATTCCTTTGTGGATAAGTTAAGAATTTTTTTTTGGTACAAAGGAAATAAAGAAACAAAACTAAGGAACTCTAGAAAAATTTAGATGATTTTGTTTTGGATAAGTTAAGATGATTATTAAATTGCAAAACAAGAAAAATATGATTACTAAAATATCTTTTAGAAATTAAAAAAATTAAAATTCAATTTAAAAAAAACAAAAGCAACGGTAAAAGAGAGAGAGAGAGAAATATTTATTGTTATAAATATAATGAAATTCAATCATATTTCGATGAAGAAAATAAAGGGATTATTATTATTATTATTATTATTATTATTATCATTTATAATAAGTCTATTATGCAAAGAGAAGATATTTATTTACGGCGAGACCTACAAATTATGCACCCATTAAAATACTATAGTAAAACATATACGCTTTTGGTTTCTTTTAATTAAATTAATGCACCTTAAAATGGAATGAAAACAAGACCTCGATGGGCACCCATGTCCTCATGGCATAACTATAGAAGGAAATATCTGAAGAACAAAATTGAATTGGGCATGTGGTCTTCCTCATGCCTTGTAAAGCTCTAATGGACGTGTGGTGGCAATTTGTAGCATAGGAGATATTTCTGAGTTCATTACCTCATCTTGTCTTCTTATAGCTTATTTCTTTATTTATTTTGAATGAAAGAAAAAAAATATATCAATGAAATAGGTAGAAGGCTAAGCAGAAAATAAAGAATACGGCTTTGTTTGTTATATGGTGTAGTTTGTGTTTTATTCTAATTATATATTTAATAATATTTGGTTAATTAACATACATCATAGTTTTCTATGGATACCATTAAAAATTCTTTTCTTGAATGCTTAATTAAAAACAAAGTATAATTTATAATTATTCTTAAAAATTACTTTTTTAAACCGCAACTGTAAAAGCTATCTTAATATTAAACACATATTGAAAGCTACAAAGTTTAGAGATAATTACTTATGTGACCTGCGCTCCATTGCGGTCAGATATTTTTATCTCTTATTAAAAAAATTATATATGCTAGTTTCTTAGACGTATTTTTATAGCTAATTTTTTTTAAGCAAATAAAATTTTTTAGCATATATATATATGTATGCTAATAAACTAAAAAAAAAAATCATTAACGCTAGCTAAAAAAATCAAGAGACAAATATAAATCAAAATATTTAATCTCGCAAGATTAGACATTTATCTGGTTGTATTTGTTAAATCTTGTAAATCAAAATAATATTTTTATCCAATCAAACGATAATAGAAATAGAAACACATGTTAAATTTTTTGAATAAAATAAAAGAAAAAAATACTATGCAAGACTGCATATATAATCGTTATTTTTAAGAGACTTTATAAAAAAAATAAAAGAGAGAAGATATATTAATCTAAATATAAATAAAATTAAAATTTTTTCTAAAAAAATAAAAAGCATTCATTTAAAAAAATATGAAAAAAAGTAATTTAGAAAAAAAAATACCAGGCGCTTTTGGGTCTGACCCATTCGTTAGGGCTCGAGTGCGGGCCTATGCACATGGACCCTTTTTTATGTTGCATCTAGGGTGGATGATATTTTTTGTAAAAAGAATAAGACAATACGTTGCTTGATTTTTTCAAAATCCGGCCACTGTAATGGTCAAAAAATTAGGCCAAATGGTTCTTTGACTCAAAAATCTATTTTTTTAAAAAAATTTAACCTAAGACACCCAGAAAACACCTTAGAAACCATGATAAACCTATTCATAGCCTATAAAAACCTAAAAATCATCTCAAAACCCGAAATCAACTTGAAAAAAAAAACTTCCCGAGCTTAGATATTTTTTAGGCTATTTCAAGGTAAAAAAATCATCTAATATGAACTCTCCTCATCAAATGGAACCATTTAACAGAAAGATTGAACGTTTTGGTGCCTTAAATTTGCATCAACAATATTTTCTCTCTTTACACCTGAATCCGACGACCTCTCCCTCTTTTTTTTCAAATTAAAAACTAAAAAATAACAAAAATAAATTTTTATACCAAAATAAAATTGATAAAATATTGAGGCACCGAGCATTTGTAGTTTCTAAAATAAAAGGACCAAACAAAACCTTTTGTATTGAATTTAAAACCATCATCTATTTATGTCACCTTTTTTATTTTGATCTCTAATCTTTTAATTTCATATGTAGCCAATAAATTTTATTTAATTGCCCTTGAATTTGGCTAAAAAAAAGATGCAATCGCATAAAAAGAAAGTTTTGAGAATCAAATTAAAAAAATAAAATGTTTTGTATACTCCATCAATAATAATATATAAAAGGATAAACAATGCAGCTTTCACATGGAAAAACCCACGCCTTTTTAGTTTTCTACTGAATTAATGTTGGAGTCCGCATAGAAAAATCAATAGTGGAGACTGGAGAGCCGTGGGGGCAGAGAAGTGCCCTTGCCACTGCCACACCGATCCCAGTAAAAATCCCCTTTCCTTTCCACTCCATGCACTGTCTCGTGAGGTGGAAATCACGTTATATATATATATTAACATGTGTGAGAAATCACTATATATTGCTAGCACAACAATGAGTCTTTAAGGTCATATATATATATATATTAACAATTGTGTTATTAATTAATTTTTATATAAAAAAATAAAAATCAACGAGATTCAAACCTTTTAATTTAAAAGCTTAAACAATTAAATAAAATTTTAATATATAATTTAATCTTTATTAACACACAAACTAATCTAATAATATTTTTATTATCAATATCATTACCACCTATCCTACACATGCGCATGTTCCAAACAAGAAAAATTATTTTTTGTCATGTAGATTAGATAGAAAGGTCCATGGCAAGAATATCCTCCAATAAATTTTCAAGTTTTAAAAGAACTTCAAAATTAAGTGAAGTTATTAGAATTAATTTTAAAAACTATAAAAATGTAAATTAGTATTTTTCCAGAGAGATATTAATAAATACTCTAAAACACGTGAGGAAAGTATTATCTGTTTTGGTTTTTTTTTTGCTGTTTTATCATTTTTTTTTGCTTTTTTTGTCTTTCTTTATTTTTGTTTATTTTCCTTTTTTCCCCCATGTTTTTTCTCTCTCATATTTTTTTAGGTTTTGCATTTTTTTTTCTTTTTTTTTTCCCAAGATTGTCTTCTTCTTTTGTTTTTATTTTTATTTTTGTAATGTTTTATTTTCAAAATTATGATTTTTTTAATATTGAACTAGTTGAGAATTTAGTAATGTAATTTTTTCCTTTAAAACATTATGGATTACTGTAATATTTCCCTACATGGTTTTTTATGAATGTTTTTTTTAATGATCTTTGTCGATTTTTTTTTTATATTGAGCTGGTTGAGAATTTTGCTTCATAGATTTTTTCTTTAAAACACTATAAATTGTTACAATGTTTCCCCATATGGTTTTTGTTTTGCTACAATGTTTCTCCACATGTTTTCTTTTCAAAATTATCTTTGTCGGATTTTTTTTTTAATATTAAGCTGGTTGAGAATTTAGTTTTAACTTTCCTCACATGTTTTTCTTTCCATTTTTTTTTTCATTTTTTTTTGCTTTTTTGTTTCCAAAATTATCTTCTTCTTCTTTATTTTCTTTTTTTTTGTGTTTTTTCAGAATTGTTTTTGTTGATTTTATTTTTTTAATATGGAGCTAGTTGACAATTTAGCTTTATAGTTTTTTTTTTAAAACACTATGGATTGCTACAGTGTTTCCCCACATGCTTTTTTTTTTATTATTTTTTATGATTTTTTTCCAGAATTATCTTTATCGATTTTGTTTTTTTCATATTGAGCTTGTTGAGAATTTAGCTTCGTAGTTTTTTTTTTCTTTAAAACACTATGGATTGCTATAGTGTTTTCCCACATGATTTTTTTATGATATTTTTCAAAATTATCTTTATCGATTTTATTATTTTTAATATTGAGCTGGTTGAGAATTACAACTGTATTTTTCCTCATGAAACACTATAGATTGCTACAGTGTTTCCCTGTATAGTTTTTTTTTCCTTTCATTTTTTTTATGATTATTTCCAAAATTTTCTTTGTTGATTTTATTTTTTTTTAAATATTAAGCTGGTTAAGAATTTAATTTTGTAGTTTTTTCGTTGAAAACATTGTGGATTGCAACAGTTTTTTTCCATATAATTTTTTTATATTTTTTCCACAAACCCACGACAATGCACAAGTATGCCATAAACCCGCGGTATCGCGCAGGCATGGCATCTAGTATTGGTTATTCTATGTATATGTATGTGATGCACTAATGATTGCTGTTACTTTTAAGTTTCTAAAATAATCTTAAGAATAGTATAGTATTGTAATCTAAGTAGATAAATGCATAAGATTTCCTCTCTCTCTCGAAAATAATATGATATTAAAAAGAGTTGTGATCCACCATGCTTTTCTCCATCCTTTCTCTCAGTTTTTTTTTTTTTTTGAATGGGGATTATTGAGCTATAATCATGAGACTATGAAGACAATATAGACATGAAAAGACAAAGGGAGTTGAGCTTGTTCTTTTTAAACTAAAGACATTTTTCTCTTAAGATCGAATGTGTAGCACATAATGTCCTCAAAATATTGGGAAGTATTTGTTGTGAAGGTTCGGAAGAACCTAGCTGCGAGAAAAGCTATTACTCTTATCCATGTCAAGTAGAATAATGCTTGTATAACTTCTTATGGGAAGTCAGAGGGTAAAAATTTTATAATCTGCATGCAAAAGAATGATTCCAAGGAAGCTAAAATTAGATTTAATAGATAAAAGCTTGATATATACAACGATTATATTAGCTGAGACATCAAAACTATTAGAATAAAACTCCGACCCAATGATTATCGCGAATGAGAAGTATAAGAAAGACACTACGAAGATAATTTATTATTCGATAAGTCCCTCACCCGATAATTATAGAGAATCGCAAATGAGAAGCATAAGCGAAACGCCACAATGACAATTGTTCTTCGAGAAGTCAAGACAATTCAATGAAGAACCAAAAAGTAAGAGTTTTGCTCACATATACAAATATTATTTTGAAATCAGATTTTATTTGAAAAACCTAAATACAAGCTAAATAACCATAATTATAATAGGTAAAAACATTCTAAACAAGGTTAAAAAAAATTATAAAATAGTACTAAATAAAACATGGAAAAATAAAATCCTAAATCAGTGAGGAAACTAATACAAATCATGTATAGTAGCTTCTAGACCTTATTGCAAGGCCTTCTCGATGTCTGATCGCTATGAAATCTTATCCGTATATAAAATAAGGACTCTAAAACATTCTGGTAAAATTTCAGTCTAATCCAACCACTGGATAAAAAATTATGTTTGTTAATATAAAACTATGTATTAATAAAAATAAGCCCCGAAATTATGATTTTAGACCTTTACATGTCTTGGAGGCTATTTGGAAAGCTTATATATAGTACATGGTGTGTGAGCATTTCATGCAACAATCATGATCTGATGTGGGGAACTGGAATAGGGAGGTTCATGGTTCAATTACCATACACATTGCATATCCATTCTATTCATTCAACATTCCAAGCGGATGGTAAAAGATTCAAAAAATTGTTTTATTATATATATTTTCTTCTCAAAGTGTTGTTTTATGTAAAAGTATTTAAGTAACAGTATCTTTTTTTTATAGGCTACAGTTTTGGATGTGATCCAAGACTAATAGATCTCTTTGTTGAAACTCACATGCGAAATGAGAATCGTCGGAAAGGGGTGCAACAACTCGTAAATAGTCGAGCTTAAAAGTTCATGGTAAGTCAAATTTCAATAATTTTTTTTCTTAAGTTATTATTATTTTTTTAAAATTTGCTAGCTTGTTTTTTTTTTTTTCTAGAAAACATATAACACTCGATTGTAAGAGAGATACAATTGTGACCCTTTGACCCATCTAGAACTTGATCTGGGTTTGTTATTGGAGGTTAGATCATCCAACAGATCCAATAAAAATTGGTTTTATTATATCTTAAACACTACAACCAAGGATATGCAGATGAGTCATATTGTATCGACCTTTGATTCCTCACAATCGAGTTCGAGCTTACGATCTTTGGCTGTCCAAGCATTTGTACTAGAACAAATTGAAGTTTAGACAACTATATGACTAAACTTAACTCAAATATCTGACTAAATTTAAGCTTTAGAGTAAAAGGATTAAAAAGAAAAATTGAGCTTAAAATAAAAAAAGAATAAACTTGAAAAAAAGAGGTGAAGAAGAGTCTCAAAATCTATCCATAATCTATCTAGAAACATTTTTTCTTTAGCTCCCTTTTTTAAGAGGATTTTGGAACTAAAATTGATACCATAATAAATTCTCTTCATTATAAACATTAATCACACGACATAAAATAATATTAAACTTGATAGTTTTGGCTTTAAATCTAGTAATTGTTTTTGTTGAAAATACTAATCAAGTTGATGAAAAAAAAGACTAATTGTTCAGATTTTTTATTTATAGGTTGGACAAATTAATAGGTTGAAAAAAAAAAATTTTGTAGTTCAAATAATCCTAGTAAGTGCCATAATAAATTCTCTCAATTATCAATTTTAATTACCTTTTATAAAACAATGTCGAACCTCTTAGTTTTAGCTTTAAATCTTTTTTTTTTGGTGCTGAAAAAACTGTTTAAGTTGATGAAGAAGATGACTAATTCTTCACACTCTTTATTTATGGGTTGAATAGGCTATTGAGCATGGGGGAAAATATTTTCATGGGCAAAAAAATTATAAATTCAAATTCAAAATAAATTGATAAAAAATAATTTTTTTATAGTTCAAAAAACTATTTTATGGTAAATCCAAGGCCAAGCCTAGGCACAAGCTCAATTCGACCAAAGTGCACACGTAAGGCTTAAACTCAAAGTTTATTTTGCTTGTCTTTTCTCCTTTAGAAGATTCTTTGATTTTAACTCTTAATATTCCCATTGTAGAAGCCTGGTACAAGAGAATCTTATTTCTTTTTTGTACGTGGGATAAAGTGATTTTAGTTTTTTTAAAAAACATGTTTATCAATAATTTTTTAAAATTAATTTTTTATTCACTTAAAATTTATTTTTATAGGTTAATATTTAAATTCCAACAAAGTTTTAATTTTGAAATTAAGTGAGAGGACCTCATTTTTAATTTAACATCAAATATGTCAATTAACCCAATTTAAAAATAAATTTTCCAACACAAAATACATTATCAATCAATAAATAAAATAAATCAAAGTCAAATATAGCATAAATCCAAGTTAAACACAGCAGTAGAACTCATCAGATTGAAAGCAGAAGAATGGCAATTAGACAGAAAATTAAGGCAACTAGAGATGGAATACACTGCACTCAATTTTAGGTTTATGGCTTTTCATCATTGGTGCCCAAAAGTTGTTGCTACCAACAGGAAAAAAGCTGAAAAAATCTCCGACCAGCTATTCCATTTATCAGCCATCTTCATCTTCTCAAACGACCTATCCATCGTACTCTGGAGAATCTCTCAACAAAATATGGCCCTATCGTCTTTCTTCGACTCGGCTTCCGTAATGTCATCGTTGTGTCCTCCCCATCGCTTGCCGAAGAATGCGTTACCAAGAACAACATTAACTTTGCCAACCGCCCTCCCTTCTTAAATGGGAAGCACTGACATTCAACTTCACCACACTTGCTTAAGCCAGCTATAACTGGGGCAACCTTCGTCGTATGTATATGTGCACTTGGAATCTTCTCATCATCTCGCCTCAACTCTTTTTTCGGGCATCCAAAGAGACGAAATCAAGCGATTAGCATGCAGAATTCACCAAGCTTCTAGCCGAGGTTTTGCTAAGGTAGAGTTGTTAAGGTCTATGTTAACAGACTTAATGTTTGCAGGGAAGCGGTATTATGTTACTGAAGATGTGAAAATATATAGTACTCTGAGGAGGCAAACAAGTTTAAAGAGAGACCATGAAAAGTATTCTGATCTTGGTGTTGGTGGGTTGACAAATCTAGCTGATGTGTTTCCTTTTCTCTAGTATGTTGATTATAATGGGTTTGTGAAGAATTGCTTTGGGCTCAGCAAGAGAATGGATTCGACCTTGCAAGGGCTAATCGATGAGCATCGACGTGAAAAAGATAGAAATACGATGATAAATCATTTGCTTACTCTACAGGAAGCTCAGTCTGAATACTATACAGACGACATATTAAAGGACTTATTCTGGTAATTAATCACTCTCAATTTTCATTTGATTTTATAATTAACGCATGCATGCATGGAGTTTCTAAAACTAAAAGTCTACTACGATTCCTTTTCCAGATTATGTTGCTTGCAGGGACACGGACTGTTACTACACCATTAGAGTGGGCAGTTTGCAGATGTGCTAACGAAAGCAAGAGAAGATTTGGAGACTGAATTTGTTCATGACCGCTTAGTGGAGGAATCAGATTCTTCGAAAATAATCTACCTTCAACATATCATCTTTGAGAACTTGCGATTATATCCAGTTGTTCCACTCCTAGCATCACATATGTCATCAGCAGAGCTAGCGCACCATTGGAGGATATGACATACCAGCTGGTAAAAACTAAAATTCATTGCTGATAAAAATTATTAACAAAATCAACAACGAAAGATACCAGATACATATTCGTGGTTGCTGATTTGACCTGCAATTAAAATCTATTAATTATTTGTGGATATTATGAAAGTAGTAGAATATATATAAACAACATTCATTAATATATATTTATAACAATTTTATCAACAACATCCAGTGGAGTAGAAATAAAATTATTCATATACTCGCATTTGTACACTTGAAATTGTAATTCATTGAGATAACAAAAGAATCCTGGAGTTTTCAATTCTATTCCCATTTCTCTGTAATTTCGCCCCAGAACAAAGATATTGCCACTTCCAAGGTCAGCAGCATTCCTTTCTTCCCTCCAGCAGGAGATGTCCTTTGGTATTCAAACCTCCAGGACTCTCATCAGAATTCGGGCAGCTTTCAGTGAAACAATAAGCCCCTTGGTGATGAATTGGAGAAGAATTGCCAGTACAAGGGTTTCTAAGAGATATGAGCCAGACAGTCCTTCCATAGGCAAAAGGGGAGAAGTTAGTTTATGCATTAGGACGGGCACCAGGGAGATCATGATAAAAATGTTCTTCCCTATGGCAGATATGCCATTTTAAGAAAAGAGAGCACCAACATTGTTCTTACAAAAAAAACTCTACACGAAAAATATAATTTTAGAACTAAATTGTTTGCCTACCACTTTTGTAAATATTCTAAAAAGCACATACAGAACAAAGCATCAAAACAACTACCTGAATCATTGAAGCGAAAAGTGCAAAACCCAGAACAAAATTTGACGATCCAGTCGAATATGCATCAGGATGAAAAGGGTTAGTTTAAAACAATCTCAAGGGTAGAACTAACTATCTTATTTAAAATATTATACCATTATATAAAATATTATTCAAAACAACTATATGAATTATTTAAAATATTATCTCCTTATATATATACCATTCAATTTTGTCTTTTTTTTCAAATAAGTTTTTTATAATATTTGCAATTATCTTGTTAATTATATATATATAAACTTAATATACAATTTTTTTAAAAAAGAACTATTATCATTAATATTAAATTAAGAAATAAAATTTATATTTTGTTTTTTTTTACAGAATTTTTTTAGATTTTTTATTTTTCCCCTTCAATTACGTACAAAATATCGTAACATGATTTTTATTATTTTTTTTGGTTTAAAGTTGGTTTTTTAGATCATGATCAATTTTTTAATTTAAAAAATAATGCTTTGGATAAAAAAAAGTTTTTGTAAGAAAAATAAAAAATGTATTAATAAACGTAGCTTAGATTGGAAAGATATATTTTCTCCAGTTTATTTTAAATTATTCAAATTATTAAAAAAAATATTTTGATCGCCAATAATATTAATTAAAAAAATGCTCTTAATAAAAAATATTTTGGTGAAAACAAATGCATGACTATTAAAAAAATAACTTGTTTAATAAAATATATATTTTTTTAAAATTAAATCATTTTCTTTCATATAAATATCTATTTTAATTGTAAAGAACTAGATTCTACAACCACTATAAAACAGTTTTATTTAAAGTATACTTGAAATTGCGGTCGAAGCGTGCTTCTAAAAAACTTTGAATTTTTTCTTGATTCAAATTATTTTTTTTATGTATTTGAATTGTTTTGATGCGTTGATTTTAAAATTAAATTTAAAAAAATAAAAAAATTATTTTAATATATTTTCAAATAAAAAATACTTTAAAAGACAATATCTACACCACAATTAAATATTCCACTAATTTATCATCATAACACGAAGATGGAATTATTCACCACATCTCTTTACAGCCCTCCATGGCACGTCAAGCAGCATGGAAGGTGGAAAGCAAAATGGAAGGTGGAAAGCAAAGAAGAAAAGAAGCATGGTGGATTGACAAATGGGTCATGATAATATTATTGTCAATCCTGTGCCAAAGTTGAACCAGGAAAGTTCTTTACATTTATTGCATATATTGACTGGATCCCTCCTCACACGCTAAATCGAAAGAAAAGTAACAGAGAAACGAAGACTAAGACCCTGCAATTTTTTTAATTTTATTTTTTACTTTTAGATTATATTAATATTAAAAATTATTTTTAAAAATTTATTTTAATATATACTTTCTTTTATTTTCTTTTCAACTTAGATTAATCCATATCCCGGATTAAAATGAACCCATTAAGATGGACCCGTCAAGTCGGTCCATGNNANAATNANGNGNACTACAANTCANTATTNANAGCTCATTNTTATTTTTNNATATTTAACCTATTTAATAACTAAATATTCTCTTAATCTATTTTATAGAATATATGTGTGTTTATATTATTTATAATATATATATATATATATATATATATGAATGGTATTATAAAACTATATATTTAGAAGCTGGTAATATATATACTTAACAAATAGTAAATAGAATAAATTAGAACAATAAAGATTAGGGGAAAAAAAGAGATCATTTTTATCTCATATAATCTTTTAAATGTAGTCATACCACCACTACAAGATTTAACAGTTTTACTAACGGAATTTTTCCGTCGGCGTAAGACACATATTTCATCGGTAATTAATTTACCGATGGAAATGCTCTGTCGATGAATCTTTCGTCGGTAATTTTTTATCCATCGGTAAATCTGTTGGTAATAAAAAAATAAATTTATCCACTTCATTTCATCGGAATTACCGATGGAATTTCCGTCGGTAATTCCGTCGGTAATTATTTAAAAACATTTTAAAACAATTAATTTTATAAAATTATAAAATAATTAAATTAACATAAATTAACACTGTATAATATATACTCAAAATACTTGGAAAAAAGAATAAGAAAATCAACTCAAACAAATAAATAAAATGAAAAAATAAATTCAACTAAAAAAATTCATATGAAAAAAATGAAGTTGCAATTGCTAAAAATTTAAAAATCTTATAAATAAATCAACTAAAAATTGATCTCATATGAAAAAAAAATCTCACAACAAAATTTATACAATTATTAAGAACAAAAACAATTAAAAATAAAATAAAATAAAATAAATATAGTGAAAAAATATCATGAAAAAAAAGAAAAAAAATCTTACCTTAATGTAGTTGCAAGTGAAGCTAAGGAGAGAGAGAAAATAATTCGTTAAGCATATTAATTAAAATAAAACTAAAAAGATAAAAGAAGAAGAAGACATACCCAAGCATGGAGGAAAAGAGAAGGAGATGAGGAGAGAAAAGAAAAGAAAAGAATAAATATTGATGTTTTTTTACATATAGTGAAGAAGTAGAAGAACAAGAAGAAAAAGAATAATAATATGAAATGAGTCTGTCTCTTATGAAATAAGGGGATTCAAAATTTTTATTGGGGCGCGTTACCGACGGATAATTGAATATTAATATTTTTTTAATTATTCCATCGGTAATATTTAATTTAAATTTTTAATTTCGTAAAACATTTTCAGAAACCACCAATAATTACCGATGATTTTTTAATCCGTTGGTGATTCCATCTATAATATTAAAATGAAAATTTTAAATTAATTGAATTTTTTCAGAAAACCGCCAAATAACACCAACAACTTTTCAATCCGTCGGTGATTTTGTTCGTAAAGAACAACAATTAACAGTGCAATTGGAAAGTGAACAGTTTTGGAGTTTTTTGGAAAATACTGACGGAAAATTCCATTAGTGATTCCCTTTGTAATTGACATGATGAACAGTGTTCACAGTTTACCAACGAATTTACCGACGGATTTTACCGTCGGTAATTCCGTTGGTAAAAATGACACGTCATCATTTTTTTGTTTTGTTTTAATTTTTTTCCCACGGTAATTCCTTTGGTATATATCGAGGGAATATTTCCGTCGGTAAAATACCTCGAAAATTTACCGACAAAAATATTCCCTCAGAATTTCCGTTTGTATTTATTAATTTTCTGGTAGTGCACTACATCATCTTAATAATGCTCCTTTTTATAATATAATATATATTAATACTTGTAAGCTCAAAAATCATAAAAATATGTTGAACTCAAATGAACTTGGAGATGATGAATGAACATGAAGATGAAGAGGTGAAAGAAGGCAAATAGACATCTACATACAATGCATGATTTCATAATAATTTACTTTGGATGTCTTTTGTACAGCCTTACGTATTGGATAATGCTTTATTAAAATCCTTAGTAAGAGAATGTTGTTCAAGGATTAAGACAACTTAACATCTAAGAGAATGGATGAATTAGATGTATCAGTAATTTATATAAAAATGCAAATTATTTCAAGTAAACATAATAATTATCAATATAATTAAACTACTTATAGTAAATAGATAAGGGAGATAATTTGCAAACTTGTTTTTAACATGGTTCAACAAGCCTACATTCATACTTCAAGTATCAACTCGTACTTGAGTATTGTATTCCTTCACCAGCACAACTTCAAGAATACAATAGCTACCTAATGAATCCACACCTAGATTTTTACACTACTTAAAGATATTCTCTTTTCAAGATTTTACACCATTTAAAGATATTCTCTCTTCAAGATTTTTTCTGCTTGAAGATACGTCATCTTCAAGATTTTTCTTAAGTGAAATTACCTTTCCAATATCAAGAGTTTTTACCTAACTCTAAAAAGTTTACAAGAGTGATTTTGTTATCACAACTAACTCTCTTAATATAGTGGATTATACAATTGAAAGTTCCAATATATCAATATCTTATAAGATAGCATTTCTAGGATTTGAAGGTGTTTAAGTGTAGTGTGAATGAGATCAAATATTTTTATACTAGAATATGAAGGTTTAATAACACAAATTAAAGTATAATTAAAGATTGATGATTTCAAAGTGTTTTCACTTTTAGAATAGCTTGTATATCATATATGTTTAAAATCCTTTTCTAATTTCATAATTAGAAAAGTTATATATATGTTTATGAAAAAAAAAACACTAGTTATTTATACCCTTACAGATTGATCAAGCCAATTGGTCAACCAGTTTTTGGAGAGTTTCCAAGTCGTTCAAGTGTCCGACCTCTAATAGTAATTCATATGAACCACTAATAATAAATCTCCTAAAAAATTTTAAGATAGAGGGATTGTTATGCCTTTGAGTATTAGCTTTTTTATTTTATATTTCTCAAGTGTTTTGTGTATTGTTCTATTGTATAGAAAATTAGAGACATCATATTCTATTTATAGGAAAACCTAAAAACTCTATAAATAGCAAAATGTCAATTTGCCCCCTGAATAATATCTCTATAAACACCATTTGAGAACATATGTAACATTTTCTTTAATTCACTTAGGGTGATAAATCCTCTCTTGATTACTCAAATGCATTTATACAGTTCATATTATACCAAATATTTGCTCACTTGTTACCTTTAGTTAGGACAACGTGTAGTAGGATCAAAGCATAAGATTCTCTATATAAGATAACTTAGTGGTCTCAAATCTAAAGATCGCTTACACAACCGTTACGTGAGTCTTTCTATAGATACATGCGATCTCTCCATATAAAATTTTCACGCGGGTCATGTTAGTGTATATGTCATCTAACAAGCATCTACATGTTTTTTTTCTAGGTATTCATCATACTTTAGCTTAAGAGAACATATGCTTCCTTTTATAAAGAGAAAGAAATAATATAATATGTATCAGTCTCAATAATTCTAATTAATATACAGTTTTAATATAACATTGACCAAGAACATTTAACAATAATACTTTGATGCAATACAAATCTCATAATTATAACAACTTTATAATTTACTTTGCAAATCTTTTTTGTCCCAAGAACTTTATTTTTATTCTAAATTCATTAATCAAATATTTGATAAATATTAAAAATAAGTAAGTTTTTATTAAAAATTAAAAATATTTACATAAACAAAAGTAAATTTCACTTCTAACAAACCATTGATTACAAGATATATATACTAACAAAAACATCCTTTCAAATGACGTTACAGGGCTAGTTAGTAATGTTTTATTAGAAAATGAAGATCCAATTATCATCACATCTCTTTACAACCTCACATGGTATGTCACGCGGTATAGGTGGAAAGAAAACAATAAAACAAGCATAGTGGGTACGTATCAAATGGGTTTGAATTATGGGTTTGAATTAAGCGTGTTTGGTATTGTGATCAAAATATTATCACTACAATAACAAAGAATATATATTTTTTTTTGGATTTGAAAAAACTTCACCTCTAGAAAACGTGTCCCAAGTTTTCGTGAACACCTCGACTCGAACTCGAGACTGTTCTGAGATCTCAAATCTTAAATTCTTTGCCATCATGCTATGTCCTGTGAGGACTAAAGTAGAAGCAGTAAAGTTTCTCTACATATATTGTATTGATCGGGGTCCCTCCGCCTCACGCGTTAAAATGAAAGAGAGGAGAGAAACGAAGGGCAGCAGCTCTTCCAACCTGGTCCCTCAGAACTCCTCTGGAAATTGAGACCTCTCGTGTTCTCATGAGACTACAGAGTTGTTTCCTGGAAAGAGTAAATATATGCATGTGCGGTAATTAGATAGTCAATAGACATCACTTAAATTGTGCATAATAAATCCTACACAGAGAGGGGGTTTGCTTTTTCGTTGCCATGGAAGTTAAAATTTTAAAAATCATAATGAATAAATTAATATATAGTATGTACAGTCTTTTCATGGTAAAAAAACACAAGAAAAATTTTGTAATTTTCCTTTATAACAATATCAAGTACTCTCATCTTACAATCACTCAATACAGGGAAAGTTATTAATCCAGATTGATTTAATTATCTTTTAAAAAATATTAAAATAATATTATTTTAATTAATTATTTTTTAAAATAATTAATGGATTAAGAGCTAAGTTTTATCCCAAGTCATGAGTTGATCCAGATTTATAACAAGCTAGCCCAATTAATTTTTTTTCTTTAATTCAAACTCATTCAAACCACAAATTAAGTAAGCTTTAAATTGACTCATCAGGTTATTCGAAGTTTTATAACCAAGAAGGCTACAATCCAATAATATGCTCATTTTTCTTTTTTATTAATAAGAGAAAATGTTCTTCACATGTTTTATAGAATATAATTATTTTTTAAATTTTATATATATATATATAATCGGAAATATTTCAATCTGATTGAATATAAATGACTTATTTTAACACATTAAAGTTAGCTTTAAGAGATTATATCTTATATCTTGTCTTTAAAAAAATTTACTTTCTTACTATTAAGTTATAAGATGCCTTGGAATTAATATGTGTTTGATATTATGGTATAATATGTTTTTTAAAAATATTTTTTATTTGAAAATATATTAAAATAATTTTTTTTATTTCTTTTATTTTTAATATTAATACATTAAAATCATAAAAACACACTAAAAAATATTAATTCAAAATTTTATCAAGTAAAACACACTTTTATTCGGTACATTAAAAAAAAAATTATCATATTCCCAGGTACCACTAAACTTCTCCTTGACTAACAATAGTATAAACAAAATTAAAAAAAAAAATCAGACTAACAATAGTATAAACAAAATTAAAAAAAAAAATCAGTCAAATTTTAAAAGTGCAATGAGTGAAACGAAGTCGTTTTCCACATATAACCACCACTGCGCTTTCATGTGCTTGTTGACATGCCCTCCAACTTGTGCTCATGGACCCCAAACTTTACCTCGTGGCTGACTCAGTGTTCTCTCCGTCGCTATAAAATCTCTCCCTATGCCTCTATCTGCACGCCAAGTTCATAACATTGATCACCTCCTCCTGTCTTAGTTCTTGACCTCAAGCTTCCTTCACTGTCCTTGATCTTCAATATTCCTGTATAGATAAAAATGCAGGTGAGAATCAACTTCCTCTATATTAATTTTCTGCTAGTGACTAGAGGACTTAGGCTTTGTTTGGCTATGTGTTTGGCATGAAAAATACTATTTTTTTATGCGAAACACATTTTGCACTACATGCAGGAGCACCGCGTACGTCGCAGTCATGCATGAAAGAATGAGTCAAGTCTTTATTTCTTGTAATTTTTTTTAGTTTGTTTTGATGGAAAACTTGCTTCTTTTCTATGATATTTCTGAGAATTTTATTAGCTAAAATATCATTTTGATCATTGTTTTGGGCTTATCTCTTAGTAATGTTAAGTGATCACTGTTTCTTGATTATCTTGATATATATATTGATTTATAACAAAATTAACTTGAACTTATTTTGTCACAGAAAGCTATGTTGAAACTGGATATGCATGATGAGAAAACCAAGAAAAAGGCTATGAAGACAGTCTCTGGTTTCTCAGGTATTATTATTATTTTTTTTATCTCCATGATCATATTAACTTATAAATCAAGATTATTATTGAATATATATGAATTTATTTAAAAATAATTAAGTGGTTTATTTTGTGATGCTGACATGCAGGGGTGGATTCAATATCCATGGACTGGAACGACAAGAAATTGACAGTAACAGGCGACATCGACCCAGTAAACATAGTGAACAAATTGAGAAAGTTGTGTCACGTAGAGATAGTTTCTGTAGGAGAAGCAAAAGAGCCTGAAAAGAAAAAAGAAGAGCCAGAGAAACAAGAAGATGAGAAGAAAGATGAAGATCAAAACGTGGATGAGTTGGCGAGGGCTTACAGGGCCTATTATCCTCACGCGACCATTTATTACCATGTTTCAAGTGTCGAGGATGGTACTAATGCTTGTGTCATTTCTTAATTTTTATTTTAATTAGATGTTAAAAGAAATTATTTCTTAAAATATAAAATTTCAATTTCATAAACCCTTTATATTTGTTTTGCGATGATGTTGTAAAATCCAAAATATATTACAAAAAAAGTTATTTAGTGTTTAAGACATATAATGGTTAATTAATATAAGTGTTTGAATTTTTTCTTAATCTAAAAACCTCTAAGCTTATATTAAAAGTTTGAATACTTGTAAAAACAGTCAAAATCAATAAAACTTTAAGACTTTCCAATGATAAGGTCAGTATATTTATGAGAAATGTATTAAATAACTTAAGGCAATAAATATTTTAAAAGAGCTTTAAATTCAAGGAATAAAAATGTTTATTTTTTAGTTTTAAGTTAGTTAATGCTCTGAAATTTACGTATCTTTATCTCAAGAGATAAAAAGTTATGAACCCTTTATCTATATAGTTTAGGAGATATTTATATCTTCTAAACCTTGTTATTTTCAGAAAAAAAAAAGCTGAAAAATATTCTGTTTTTGACAATATTAATAAGAGACAAATATCTCGTATATATTATTAATAATATGGTAAGTATAGTAAGTCTCTTAAGAGACATTGTATACATCTATAAGTATAGAAAAATCATTATCTTATTATGAATGATTATTCTAGATGAAAATATATGATGATTTATCATGTCTTTAATATTTATATTATAAATAATCATTTAGGATAAGATATATAGATTTAAAACTTGGTAATATCTTATTAAAGTCTGATATGTTCACTAGATCCATCAAGTTCAAGTTTTTTGGATCTAACATATTTACCTGATCTATTTTATTTAAAAAATTAGTTTATTTATAAAAATCTTAACAAAAAAAAAATTAACTATATATAAGGTGCCCCCATCAAAGGCACCCAACCTGACCCGTTCGGATAATCGGATCCCTATAGTGTCTGTCCCGGGGCAATTCAACCTCGTGGATTGCTCTTATGCCCCTGCCTTTCCTAGATTGCCTCTGCTAGCCTCTGTTGGTGTAAAGCTCGACCTTTAATTTTCTTTTAGGACTAGTTTCTTCAGAGCTTCAAACTTTGTTGGATATTTGAATATTTCAGTTGTGACTTAAAATATCATTGATTTCTTGGCCATGTTTTTGGACTCGATGCTGATGATGAATCTAGAACCTAGAGTGGACTGTTTCCCTTCGAAAATAACAGGCTTGACCCTTGAGATTCTATTAATTACATGGTATGCCAAGCACACAAGAACTCCAAGGTTACTGCAGGGACGGCGGCTAGAATTTTACGAGTGGGGTATCGGATTTGAAAATAAAATAATTAAAGGAATACAGGACATAATATTGGGGTGAAAATATGTCATTTCTATCAAATAATCCGTAATTCGAATGGCTGAATTAGAAATGCTTAAACAAAATGTAAAATCTTGCAAGGTTTTGAGGATGCCATGTCCATCGGAGCTCTTCCTGTCTTCTGCAAGCACAGACACAAACCCCTCCTGTGCTGCTGCTGCTGCTAAATTACAAGCTTAGAAAGTAAGATACGAGTCTTGCATTGTTGACTGGACTTGCTGTCCTAACGCGTGATTGAAAGGAACAGAACACCAGTAGATCTTTCATCTTGACCATAAAGATTTGGAAATCAAGATGATGTACCTACGCTGGCTAGAGTTGTTTCTACGAAAGCGGAATCGTGGCTTCTGTTTTATAGGCAAATCTCTCGAGGGACCGGGTTAATAACCATGGGAGAGATTAGAAAACAAGCATTCGGTTTTTATTAAAATTTTAAATTCTTTTTAAAAAAATCAATAACCAGTAACTAGTTGAGCTGCTATATATATATAAACCAAGTTGAAAGAGAGAACATAGCTTATTTGGTAGATATATCTCAACCATACATGTAATACATACACATTGATGAACAAGTTACGTACTCGCTTGACTCTCATGAAGTCAATATTTAGTTATAATTTTGATATGAATGATTATGGTATTGGGGAGATGAGTTTATTTTTAATATATTAAATTTAATTTAAAAATATCATCAAAGTATGAAAAATAATTTTATAAGATGATTTTAAAAATATATCATTTTATATCAGTTTGATATATTTTAAAAAATTATTAACTCTAAAATTTCAACTATTTATATATTTATATATTCCTTAGGATCATAAATCATAGCTAATTTATATGAGTGAGAGTTTTTTAAGAAAGAAAAGTGAAGGGAAAAAAGGGGTAAATCTAAAAAATACCACCCAATTATATATATATGTAGTATCAATGTTGCTATGAAATGATTTTTAATATCAATTTTACCCTCAAACTTTTAGAAATTCTCGATTAAAAACTTTCATCTATTTAAAAAAAAATTTATGTATATTTTTATCCAGAATATGCTAAATTGTTTTGTAAAAAATAACTTCATTTTAAAAAAAAAACCATCAGAAAGTACAATGATTATAAACGAAGTCGTTTTCAACGCGGGAAACACCGAAGTGCCTTCCTTCAATGGCCCTACAATCTTTGCCTTTACTAACCATAAAAACACCACCGAGAACCCTTTCACCTTATCACCAAGTTTATCTTATTTAGCTTCTCCTCCTCCTCCTCTGGCCTTACTTCTTCACCGCAGACCCTTTCATTTACTGTCTTTGATCTGAAATCTCTCTTTGATCAAGTCTCTCCAAGCTATAGTATGAAGGTGAGGATCAGCTCTCTCTTTACATATCTTCTGTTAGATGACATGCATGCATGCGTGAAATTAAGAATCTTGAGTAAAGGTCCCTTTCTTTTTTTCTTCTTCTTCTTTGAGGTCGATCATTAACTTATTTTGATGAAAAACTTGCTTCTTCTCCATAATTCCGAGAGTTTCGTTAGCTTAAATTTGATTGTTTTAGCCATTATTGTTTCTATGAGATAATTCTTGGCCCATTTAAACCTTGATGGGGACGTCATATCATCTTTATCGTTGATTAAAGTGATGTTTAGTGCATTAATCCTTGATGGGGTCATGTTATAATTATCTTTAATTAATAGTGATGTTTTGTGATCACTGTTTCTTGATTATCTTTGTATTTATTTATAACAAAACATGACTTTGTTTTGTTACAGAAAGCTGTGTTGAAATTGGATTTGCATGATGAGAAAGCCAAGACAAAAGCCATGAGGAAAGTCTCTAGTCTTTCAGGTATTGATTATTACTTTTTGAAGAATTTGTGATTAATTTTCTCAAGAAAAAACAATAATTGAGCGGTTTGATTTGTGATGCAAAATCTGCAGGGGTGGATTCAATATCCATGGACATGAAGGACAAGAAGTTGACAGTGATAGGGGACGTTGATCCAGTACACATAGTGAGCAAACTGAGAAAGCTATGTAACACAGAAATAATTACAGTAGGACCAGCAAAGGAGCCAGAGAAGAAGAAGGAAGAACCCAAGAAAGAAGAACCAAAGAAGCAAGAAGATCCGAAGAAGAAAGAACAAGATGCTGTGGCCGAGCTGGTCAAGGCTTACAAGGCCTATAATCCTCACATGACTACATATTATCATGTTAAAAGTGTTGAAGATGATCCAAATGCCTGTGTAATTTCTTAATTAGATGTTAATTAATAAATACTGATAAGAGATGAAATAGGTGAAAAATAAATTTTTATATATATATATATATATATATGTTGTGATTTTGGAAAATTTGGGTGTTATATATTAATTAGAAATAGACTACAGTTCAAGTTGGTAGTGGGGTTGCTTTATACTTGATGAATTGTGGGTCTTATTTTGGAATTACTACATAAAATCTTGGTGCTGATTTTTCATTAACTATTTAATATATATATATATATATATATATATATATATAGGATATATATCATGTCAAATCTTAGGTTTGGCATTTGTTGACATTATCTTAGTATACAATTGCTTGGTCGGTTGATTTTATAAATAGAACGGGTCAATTTGTTCATGCTAAAATAAAATTGATCGAAGCACATATTTTTCAGTTTCTTTTATTTTTAAAATTCATTTCAAAACTATATTAAAACTATATTTATTTTTTAATTAAATATTTTTTTTCATAACCCAAGATTCAGGCGCAGTCGACCCCAATAATGTTTTTGACAGACAGATTCTACCATGTGAATATCAATTTAACAGCTGAATAAAAGGATTAAAAAACAAAAAGACTTCCATCACTATATATAGCTTAAAGATGGGCAAGCTAGCCAGTCATTATTTTTTTCAGGGCAGTGTCTTCATGTAAGTGAAGACATAGTTATCCTCCCGCAGCAAAGTTGATGGCTAGAGTAAAAGGTACGTAGGTGCTTCGTTTTCAATGCCCAGAAAGGATACATTTAGATCATTTTATACATTAATTAAAATGATATTTTTAATGAATTTAAGCATACACCCTTATCACTGATTTAGTATATTAAATGGAATAGATTTTATAATATATTGATTCAAGAATTCCACCTTAAAAGATTAAAAAGAAAGATCGAAAAGCGTCGAAGAATCATCTCCGGCCACAAAAGTCTCCCTAAAAAAATATTTAGATTATTCTCAGACGAAGAAAATCTCGTAATCGCTTAATTTGTCGTGCATCAACATGTATCAACCATCATGCATCGACTACCCAGGAGATTCAGCAATGTCGTCTCCTTCAAGCAGTTTAAAACCAATTTGTTAAAGTTTTACTTTTTGGGTCTGGACCATTTCTGCAAGGTCACGCCAGCAAAACCATCGAGGTTCGAACTGGGTGGAGGCTAAACTTGCTTCAGCCGTCTTGCATGACGTCGTCCATCAGAGGAGTCAACGTCAGAGCAGGATGGCATCGTAATATGATGGACATTTACCAAGGGATGGACCATTTGAAGGTTAGCTAGCACTTGTGATGGATTAAAAATATCACAGGCTCTTCTGTACAGAGGAGGTTTATTCTCTATATAGCAAGCTCAACACAACCCTTCCACTTGATGATAAAAGGGTCTTAATCAAAATGGGAAAAAAAATGGTACTCAATATCATCATTCATGAGGTCATGTGCACAGCAGCCATACAACTAATTACTTGTATAAAAACAATTGATTGATTATTTTTGGAAAGTGGTTTTTTTGGGAAAATGAATTCTTAAAATGTTAATTATTTTTTTATATTTGGTAGTATCATAGAAAATAAATTGAAAACACTTTTCAGTGTTTGACTATGTTATGAAAAATGAGCTGAAAAATAAATTGTTAATAATTTATTCAAGTTTATTAAAATAACAATGAACTAATCTTACAAATTAAAAAGTTGAATGAGAATAAAATTGAAAAAAATATTTCATAAATTATATCAAATAAAATAAATAACAATCAAAATAATAAAAATCAAATCTAATATATATAAAAGTTGAAAGGTTATGAACTTAAAAAACAATTATAATTTCATAAATTATTTCAAATAAAATAAATAACAATCAAAAGAATGAGGACAAAATCTGATAGATAAAAAATTTCAATTAAGAAAATGGTAAGAAAGAAGCAAATAACAATTATAAAAATGAGTACCAAAGTTGATATAAAAATAAAATTTTAAGGGATGAAATTGGAAAAAAAAAGATTCAAAACAAAATATATAGCAATCAAAAGTTTGAGGACCAAATTTGATATAATCAGCAAATAACATGATATTTCTAAATTTTTCATAACTTCTAGAAAGTGTTTTCCGTTCAAAATAAAAGGAAAACATTTTCCTAGAAACCAAGTCAAATTTTCCTTTGACTGGAAAGTGTTTTTCGTTAACCCAACTTTCTTAATGATAAACAAACACAAGAAAGTTTGGAAAGTGGTTTCAGAAAACAACTTTTCATGAAACAAACAGGATGTAAATAAAAAACTTGGGAATCATTATGTTCTCGATTTAGTCCCCTATTTGTTTTTCATTCCTTCCCTTTTTTAATTTCATCTTGGTTATTTTTTTAATTTTATCATCGGATTTTTTTTTAATAATCATTTAGTTCGCTTTTGAGGCGACCAATTTAATTGAATCATGCTAGAGCAAACCTCATACGATTTAATTTTAAACCCAAGCTAAGCAAGGAGACGGGTCGAGATGGTTTTTTTCCTATTAATTTCATCCTTTATTTTTTTCTATTTCATCCTCATATTTTTTTTATCGATCGATCTAGTTGTCTTTGAACCTGTCAGGTTGACCGGGTCATGTCGGGTTAACTTTCACACGGTTTAATTTTAAACTTGGACTAGGTAAAAAGTTGGGTCGGGAGGTTTTGTATGTCAATTTCATCATTTTTTTTTAATATCTTCCTCAAATGTTTTTCAACAAGTTGGTTCGAATATTTTTAAACCGGTCAAGTCGACTGAATCACGTCAATGTAACTTCTATATAGTTTAATTTTGCTAATCAAATTAAAAGATTAAATTGTTACATTGAATTTGATAAAGAACAGATATTTTTTACTGTTTAAATATTGTTTTTAATTTTTTTAAAAAATAATCTCAGGTACCGTAAACAAGTTAAAATATTCAATGAAATCCGGTCATTGTTGAGGATGAGATATTTGAGAGGCATCAAATAAAACCCCCTTTGAGGACGTAATAAACTAATATGTGGCCAAAAACATGCAGGATTTTTTTACCAGTAAAGTATCTTCATGCTTATAAAAAAGAATTAAACATCTTTATCAATAATAAATATTTTATACACGTGTGCTGTCATGATTCCATTAGTTTATGTTTTGATTTTGGTGCCATCCGTGGATGTAACGATATGATGGGACATGCTGCTTTTTGACTGCTTTTTTAGCTGCCTTCTTCCCGACAATTAAAGCTAGTTTTGGATTTAGGCAATGCCGATAAGTGTACATTGGCGTGAAGAAGCCTCTCTCTATTTATGTTTATCTATCAAAGGAAACTCAAATAAGTGTTTTTAATTTATCATAACACTATTTAGCTTGGAAGATAACATAGAAACGCCATTTTTTTATTTTTGCGTTTCAAAAAAAAAAATTTATTTTTTTCTTTATTTTAAATTAATATATTTTTTAGTATTTTCAGATCATTTTAATATGCTAAAATTAAAAATAATTTTAATATATTTTTAAATTAAAAATACTTTGAAAAGTAACCGTAACCATACTTTCAAATAGACTCTTAAAATAGTGCTTTCATACACACATGGACACATAAGGTAAGCTCTACTTATTATAAATTCACTTTCATAAATTTTGAATTTTACCACAAAATTGTTTTAGGAGCTATAATGTCTTATACATTAAATTTAGCATTAGATTACTATTTCAAAACAAAAAAAATAGAGACAACATTAAATTACTTTCTTGAAATAAAAAAAATAATAGAGACAATGAAGATAAATATTATGTTTCTCTTGGTATTTAATATTTTAAAAGTACAAAAGTTCAAAATAAATTATCTTAGAAAACATATTTATTTCATCTGTATTTCTTTTCAATCAAACAATATTCTATCTCTTTTGAGTTTGTTATTTTTATTCTAATACACTAACCAAAACACTTTATAAATTTTGAACATGATGGTAATTGAATTATAATTTCGTTGTGACCATATATTTGCAATTAGCTCCATAGGAGACAGAAAAACAACATCGAGAAACTAGAACACCAACTATCTGGCTAGCAAAAGCATTACTAATCCATGCCCTCCCATAGTAGGAAGAACAAAAAAATAATGGAAGGAGAGAAGAGCACGTGCGAGGCTCGTGATCTTATCCTTTCTCAGTCCCAAGATTTCTTGCCCTCATCTTCTTCTTTCCACATCTCAACCCAATTCTTCTGGACTTGTTCAAGCCCAAGAAATGATCCCTTTTCGTTTGGATCCATGCTAGTAGATAAAGCCCCATAAGCAATCCCACAAACAGAAGCTCCTAAAGTAAGAAAAAGTGTCAAAAACATGAACCATTTTGGCACATTCCATATATGCTGCTCCATGACCAAACCTATCACGTTCATTGATGCAAAGGCAAGTGCCATAGGTGCCCCAACGGATACCAAGACTCTCTTTATGATTCTATAAAGCAGCTCTTCTGGGATTTCTTCGTCGTCATTGTTGTTGGTGTTTTTGGAGGTTTTCTTAATGCTACTTTCTTGTATGGAAGGTGGGGCGCTACCAAAGCCTTTAGCACTTGCTTGCACTTTCCATGTTGCAGGTGGGTTGTTTAGGGTTTTTTGTATGCTTGTTGGGAGGATAGAAGGAGCCATTGGCTTCCATGGTGAAGAGTTTGCGAGATAGAGGGGTGATTTTTGTGAACAAACTAGAGTATTCATGGTTTCTCGATTAAGCTATACCTTTTCTCATGATGCTAGCCTTATGCTATGCGTTCCATGTATCTTATCCAAAAATAAATGGATGGAACTGCCTTGGTTCCAAGCTTCCAAAGATATTTCTTGATTTATTTATCTTGTGATGATATTTTGAGTAAAATTCTTGAGGTCCCATCTTGCACAAAGGGACAAATTTGTTCCTTTCTGAAGAATTTACTCCCATATAGCTAACCGATGATGATTTATTTTAGAGTGTGATAACTACTACTACTCTTAAGGATGAGACGATCTCAAGTTTAACAAAATTATTTCGGACTTCAAACACATCATGCTGTCAGATTTTCATTTTATAACGGAAATCATGGCGGGGCAAAGGCCTAGTTTGATCTACTTCAAGACCAAGAATCTCAGTGGCCCTTGTTTCGAGTTTATTAAATGTATTCTAGCAGCTACATCACAGGACAGCCAAAATTTCTTTCACCTGATCATGCTGTAATAATAAGGTCGTTTTCGTACTAGCTTACATTACACTATTTGTATTGTACTGTATACGTTTATGATTGGAGAAATTGTAGCTACCCCTTATTTCAAGCCTTAACCAGCAAGGGTAGTTTACTTGATCTCCAAGAGTATTGATGTACCATCTCTTTGAGTTAATGAAAATTGACCGAGGAACCTAGGTGAGCCACCAACTCATTTTGTTGTTCATGTATATGACCATGCTATGTCAGAACAGCAGCCCACCTAGCGTGCAGCAGCCAGTCGATCACAGGAACTGCTGAGCGGGCATCTGAGTTAACCAGGAAACGTTGATGCTGCAATCTTTAATCCGAGGTCATGCTCTTCTGTGGATCAAATGCATTGATCAAAGTGAGGAACCACTAGGGACCAGAAAAGAACATACCACTTCACAAAATATCTATTTGATTTTGTAAAGCATTGAATCTCATATATCCCAACACAAACACACAAACACACACACACACTTCTGATTGATACAGTTCAAGCTGTATCATTTATTTGGTGGATAAAGTCATGAATAAAAACATGGGACTTGAGAGGAGCCTAGGAATCAAGAGGTGAAAAATGAAAATCGTTGTAGTAATATCATCATAATATAGATTCAATCAGAGAGAAAAAGGAAAGAAATTAAAGGATGATATAGAAACTAAGAAACAGGCTAGCCACATCTGCTTTTATAATGTCAAAAAGTCCACTCACAAACCGCAATTCAGTTCTTTAATAACTTACACAGAGCTAATGGCAGGATATGAGCCAAGACGCCAGATGCAGACGTCCAAGGTTATCTGCCCATAAGTACCAAGGAAATCATTTGGTACTAGAAGGCACCCCAGCGATGGAGGGTCATCAACTCTGGTTTGGACATTTCTTGTGGAAGATTGGAATCTGATATTGCTTCCCTCTGCTCTTGTCATAAGTTCGTAAAAGTACCCTGGCTTTGATGAAGAAAGGCCCATACAACTAACAGTGATCACATGTCCAAGAGTATCCGATCTATTATTCAGAATGAATAAAACACCTTCTTTATCTTCTTGAAGAATACAGAATTTGTCATTGACAGTAATGAAAAGAGGGAAGCTGGTATTGAATTGGAAACTTGTCAACTTGCCTAAATGTTTACATCTACAGTGTAGGTACAATTGCTTAGATGAGCCCTGGAAGTTGCAACCCAACAGGGGGCATGTGCACAGCGCATGGCTACAACACTTGTCATGTTCGTATTTCTTACTGAAACAAATGTTTTCTCTGCATCCATACCTCCAATTGGAGCATTGTACTTTCAGCGATTCAAGAACCTTCTCAATGGCACGACAACGGTTATCACCAATGGGCATAGCACAAGAAGGACACTTATGTTGGAGTTTTTTGCTGCATGAAGAACAAGCTACATGTCCATTCTCACACTAAATTTCCCAGCAAGAACACAGAAAATAAATCAAGAAAAATTCTACTCACGAGACAGAATATCATAAATGTCATATAATAGCTCACATAGAAACTAAAACATTGAATCAATGCAAGAAAAATAGAACTAATTTTTATCATCTACTGATACAGATCTCTATTGAGGAAGTCAATGTTATTTCTGAGTGATCAACTTTTCAACGTTTCATTTTCTTGAAAGATCCATGCATCCACATTTTTTTTAAAAGAGTGCTTTAAGAGAAATTATGAAATTTTAATAAACACATGTTGTTTATAACTGGAGGATAAAAAATGTTCTAAAGTATGATGAAAACCTCTCTAATCCCCATGACATCTTTGACAACTTTCTATATAATCATAACCTGAATGCAATTTTTTTGGCAGATAAGAATGATGGTCTTATTCCTAAGAGTTCAAACTTCAACTTCTCTGACAATATTACTCACAACTTCAAACTTCATAATCCTACAAGAACATCAAGACGATAGATCTCCAACCATCCATTTAAATCTCTCTCCGCACCACATCTGGAAAGTTACCTTTGAAGCACAACCATCATTTCCCAAGAAGTACCTGGTTCAATTGTTAAATTTCCAGCTCCTAAACCTCAATCATGCAAGGCAGTATGAACTTCATCCCAATCAAACAAGTGAAACTTCAGTCCATTACATTAACTAGACCACATAAAAGAAAAACATTCCAACTTCCATAGCCACTCCACCACACAAACTGGAAATTCTTACAAGACCAGATATCAACTTCCTATTCATTAACATCCAATGTCTATCTTCTTAGCTACCAAAAGATGTCAAATGATAACAGCCTTCGACTCTTATTTCAAAACTAATGAAAGCATAGCTCTGATATATACACAAAACAACTATATAAACAGAATAGAAAAGTTCAATTTCAAGAAAACAAGCTAAAAAAGAGGTCAAAATCCTTTCTCGCGCGCCAAATAATCCCAAGAACAAATAATCAAAACCCAGATACAAAATCAAGAAACTCAAAGTATCTAACCATAATCTGACTAAAAAAGCCAAATCTAAACATCAAATCTTAGCCTAATAAGCCAACAATCCCTTACCATATTCAACATGCGCGCGCGTAAATAAACTATCATTAAAAGCGAGGACATGACATGCAAGAGGAAAAAAACAGAAACAAGAAACAAATACCTGAAAAACAGGAATGGTCAAGGTTTCACAGCAGGTGGGACAATCAAGAACTTCTGGGTCTGATAAAGCTACAAAAATAGCTCCATTTCTGCTGGGCCTCACAAGGGTAGGTTCTAGAAAGATTGGACTCTCATATAATCTGGGTTGTAGTAGTTGTAGTCCCACAGTTTCCATCTGATTATTTTGTTGTTGTGGTGGTCGTGGTGGTGTTCTCACTATTTCTTCCACCTCCTCCTCATCTTCTTCTTCACTTTCATCACTTGTGTCTTCATCATCATCATCATCTTCTTCTTCTTCTTCATCAGAATCTTCTTCCTCACGAGCAATTTCTTCCATAGGAAATTCAGGAGGAGGAGGAGGAGGAGAGGAGGGAGAAGAGGGTCTTTGTCTTTTCGGCCTTGGATAGCTTGAACCTTCTCCATCTTCAAGTATGAATTTTCTCATCTCTTTATCTCTCTCTAAGCAAAATCAGATTTTTTTTTTACCGAAGTGAAACGTTATTATCAGTAAACAACAACACCTTATTATCAGTAAACAACAGCCTGTTAATTCTGAAAATACTATTTTCCCTTCAAGTTTTCACAAAATTACAAACATGCCCAATATATAAAAATCCATCTTTAAGGCATTTTTTCCACTTAAGCAGCCAACAAGAACTTGCAAAAGAAGTTCTCTCTTCTATCTATTTATTAGTTTCTCTTCATCAATTTTTAGCTTTACAGCCAGCATTATCAATGGCGTACCCGCATGCTTTGACTACAATAAATTGCTTGTTTTGCGTTTTACTAAGGTTAGGTTGATGAATTATTTACTTCTATGGGATCTAAGTACTTTCCAAGTAAAAAAAAACAAAATTGAAATCCATGACCAAGATTGAGTTTTTTTCCTTTTTAAGATAAACCCAGTTCAAAAATTTTGGATTTTCTTGTTTTTAGTTACATGGGCAAAGAAAGATCTGAGATATGAGGGGTTTTGTTCTATATTTTAAGTGATAGTATCGGTTATTGGGATTTGCGATGAATTGTTACTGTAGCTAGTTAAAAACAACGGTCATGAGGAGAACTACTGGATAGTATGGTTCTTCTTATAGGAGTTTTGAAGCTGCTCAATGTGCTTGAAAATGGACGTCCTCCGTATTTGTTTGTGGCTTTTCGTTCTTGTATGTGAATGGCCCTTGATTCAATAAAGCATATGCAATGTTGATTTAATGTGCAAATGAAAAGATAAAAAGACAAGGAGAATATGCTTCGCTGAAGACATTTTGAGATACAATATCCTAAAGTGAGTGTGGTATTGATGACTTAACAGCATTGTCTGTCTTTTGGCTGATGCATAAACATTGATAGATGGGTGAACTTGGGAAGTATGGCTCTGTAACCGAGTCAACAGCAGGTGCTGATCCATGGTGACCTGAGTGTCATCAACTTACAAGCCATATGAATTTACCTTGAAACTCACCGTTGTTGTGTTGATTGGCCCATAACCTAGTTAAATTTATGTTCGGATTTTTTTTTATTCTTATTTTGTGATTCTTTCATTTCAAGGGTAGATTGCTGCACGCAGAAATGGGTAATTCTTGGTTGATTTAATGCCAAATCACCTTTTGCATGGTGCCCAAATTGTGCTGCTTTTCACAATTGAAGGGAGATGCTATCCAGTGGCTTCCTTCAAATTTTAAGCAGATTATTTCCCTTCATGGTGCTTCCTGAGTTTGTTCTTTTCGTTAATTGTTTGTAATAGAAAATTTGAGGCCTTGCATTCTGCTCTAGTTGATGGAAATAACCAAATAATTGGAAGGCTTGTTCATTTGTCTTCTGACAATTGCCACTTTTGAATCAGGGAACTCTTTTGCTGGTCAGTGGATACTCTCCAATTAGCTGTGACAAACTTCTCTGCAGACATGCATGTCTGGTGGTTAGATCATGTCTCCTTTTTTCCTCAACCTCGAATATCATTTCATTCTGTTTGCTTAACTTGTTTAATTCTTGTCATAGGATCCAAGCTCCCATCAAAATCGCGGCAAGCTCTCTGTAAGTACAATAAGATCAGACCACGGTGTTTGAGAGAGTACTTTTTTTTTTCATAGACTCTTGAGAGGATGATGTCTGATCGGAAACTCACTGCTGATGACGTTTTGGAAAAATCATTCTCGGCTTCTGATTGAGTTAACTTTGATGAAGAATAAAAGAACAGCTGAATCCTGATAGACCTTTATTTTGCTGCCTGTTCCTTTCAATGCAGCAATGGATGGTTCTGCTACCACTGGAATGAGTAGCTAAACATTCTCTGTCAAAACAGCCTTAAAACAACATCAATAAGATTGTAGACTCGTTACATTAGGATAGGTCATTTTGCTGCCTTCTCTTGGAATTGTTTGTTGATGTAATTTTGGCTTAGAGAAATGCCACCCATGGGCATGAATGGCCATACATTGTCTACCAACAACTGTTACACACATAGCAGGGTTTGGTTGTATTTTATGTTATTTGCCATTGTAATGCACACACGGTCAATATTCACAGCTATTGGCAGAATCCCTGATATGCTCACTGTCATCTGTTTCTGTAATGTCTTGAAATTTCTTTCAGAAAGGGAAGGAATCTTGGCATTGCCTTCAATATATGGGAATTCTTTATTTTTTCCATAACAAAATGAAATAGCATACGAGTGAGTGGCTACTTGCCACTCTTTTCTTTTCAAGAAAATAATGTTGAAGCCCAAGAACCCACTATTATCATCTTGTATCCTCGAACATTTCTAGAAATTGTCATATGGATAGGAGAGATTGAAAAGCTTTCAGGGGTAATGTTGCATGGTTTTCATTTTTATGGACTGAAATACATAACACAGGATTTAATTTTTATTCCTCTCTGTAAACAGCCCATAGATGGACAAATTACATTGACAAATTCCAGAACATAATCAGTTAAATTCATGATCTATTAAACTTGGCTCAATCATGAAACTTAATTCATGATCTGAGTTGCCAGTTAAATTCATTTAATTAAAATAATATTTTTAAAAAATATATTTTGACTGGGTTAAAATTAATTTGCTTGATTAAATGGGTGACACCAAGTCAATTTTTATCCGATATTTTTGAAACCTTACTCCAAATGAGATCCTGGATCGATTCATTAAGCCCGGAAAGGTTTAATACGACTGATTAAGTTAACAGTTCCCTTTATGATAAATAAAAAATTCACGGTTTTCTTTGGTAAAACAAAGCGCATATTCCTTAACGAAAGTCCTGGTCTTTTTCCTTTCAATTCTGATATCCCAAATTTCCAACTTCTCCCTCTCTTCCTCACCAAACCTCCACAGCTCTCATTTCCATGGCGTCAACACCAAATACAGCCAATAACACCGCCACCGCCATTATAACATCACCTATATTCCTCACCAATGAATCTCTACACTCAATCCTCGCACACAATTCCTTAATTCAACACTTCCACACATCTCTCCCCACTACCTCTTCCACACTCCACACTCCAATCCGTCAAAGCTATGACCTTTCACAATCATCCTCTCTCCTTTTGATGCCCTCTTGGTCGTCTACTCCCTCCCTTCCTTATATAGGTGTCAAGCTTGTCACCTACTTCCCTCAAAACTCCGCACTAAACTTGCCTGGAATTCATGCAAGCTATGTGCTTTTTAGCTCTACAACTGGCCAGACTTTGGCTTCAATGGATGGCACTGTTTTGACCCTTTATAGAACTTCTTGTGTATCTGGGCTAGCATCAAAAATATTGGCTAGGAATGATAGTAAAGTTCTTGTGATGGTTGGTGCTGGTGCTTTGGCTCCCCATTTGATCAAGGCTCATCTTGCTGCAAGACCCAGTTTGCAAAAGGTGATAATTTGGAATAGAACAGTAAAGAAAGCTTCTGACTTGGCTGAGAAATTGAAGAAAGAATGCATTGGAAATGATGGGGTTTGTTTTGAAAGTAATGGGAATTTGGAGGAAATTATTGGATTGGGTGATATTGTGAGTTGTGCTACAAATGCCGATGCACCTTTGGTCAAGGGTGAGAAACTGAAGCAAGGAGCCCATTTGGATATGGTGGGTTCTTTCAAGGAGACAATGAGGGAATGTGATGATGAGGCAATAAGGAGAGGAAGAGTGTTTGTTGATAACGAGGCTGCTTTGGTGGAGGCAGGGGAACTTGTAGGTGCTTTTGAGAGGGGGGTGACTAAGAAAGAGGATGTGGGATTTTTGGTGGAGTTGATCAAAGGGGAGCAAGTTGGCAGAAAGAATTCTGAAGAGATCACCGTGTTCAAGTCTGTTGGTTCTGCAGTTGTGGATTTGCTTGCTGCACAATTGGTGTATGAGAGTTGCATCAAGGATAAGTAATGAGATTGAGTATATGAATTGTTAGTAGAAATAAAGCGATGGTCAATGCTTTAAAATCTAGAAAAAATGGATGGTAATGGATGCTATGTATGCTAATACAATGAGGAATTCCCACTCGAAATCTTCTTTCTGCTTGCCATCTACACATGTTTTCTGTAATGATCTTTTTCCTCCTTGAATTCAATTTGTCTTTAGGAAGCTCTTGAAATGTTGCTTGAAATCTACAAGCTATTCACTTTTTGTTTGTAATGGATCTCAAGGACTCAATTTAGATCACTGTCTTAAAAAGGGACAGTTGAATACATGCTTTCACCAACTTGTCTTTGCATTCACCTCACAAAAGTTGCCTGCTTCTGACTAGTTCTATCAAAACAGCTGGGGAGTCAAGTATCAACATTGCAAAAAGGAGCTCGGAAAAAATGGATCTCTCAATGATAATTACTAGCTTGGAAAAAATGGTCAAGGATACAAACTACAAGAATTTTCTTTTAAGCAGCTTGGGAAAACTGGATTTCTCAATGATCATTCTAGCATTGTTTTTATATGGCATTACTACAATTGAATAAATACTTATGAACACGAACTGCAGAAATGTTTTTAACAAATAGTCAGACACGTTTGGTTCTCAACACCTAAGGATACAACAAACCATCCAGAAAAAACTGGATTCTGGCATTTGACAATGTTATTATGTTAGTGATCGTTCTGATGAGTTGGTTTCTTTTTCGGCAGCCTGCTATGGATCCTTGGGAATAGTAAGTCATTCAGCTGTCTTTCAGCACTATATTCTGAAGTTGCCTGCAAAAACAATGGAGTTGGGAGAAAGAAGTATGTCATGAGTAAGGGAAGGCCAATTTGAAGTAAGCCAAAAACAATTGCATCACTAAAAAACAAACTAATTGGTAAATGCAGCTGATCAACAGGTACTGATAATTGCTTACAGAAGCAATACCTGTGAATTGAATGCAAACCGTAGCGTTTGGATTTGTGTTCCAGAACAAACTCTCAAATCAAATCCATGGGAATCTACGTCAATAATTGCCACCTCCTACAATATGATAAAACAAAACTAATTATTTATGAACTGCAAATAAGAAACAGCAAACTAGAGTAGTGTTTCATGCATGATTATGTTCAACAATGGGTTGCCTAGCAAAACATGCAAATAGAAGTGAGATAAGCACTAGTTCAAAATGATATTATAAACTTGAAGTTAAATGAAAAGATTTCCTACACGGTGTAATTTTCACTATTAACTGATGAAGCAGATTTATGTGTGTTACCTCCACTTGAATACCCTTGCATCTCCAGCACAGAGATTTAAGGGCCTGTGTAATCTTTTCTCCACCAGCTTTCATTAGAGATATGATTCTGTCTGCCGAAAGTGCAATTGCATCGGGTTTTGCTTTCATAAAGTCTTCTACTTCGACCATAGTCTTTACAGAACAAGAGGAGAAGAATTAGTTTCTTGTGCATGTACAAGTTCCAACAGCATATGACTTGATCATTCATAGGGTACGAAAATAGAAATAGAAAATGATAACTAAGAAAAATTGTCATTTCACCAACTCTGATTATCCAGCACTAATTGCTGCAAAATGTAGACATCCAACTTGTTGCAAAGGAAATAAAAGGAAGCTCTCTGGGACTTTATTCTGAAGTAAGCACTGAATTTATTCAGTAATCAAAATGTTCGTAACCAAGTTTGATTGACAACAGTAAATGGTAATACTGAAAGCAACAACAGAATACAGGTGGAACTTTTATCAAAATATGATTGTAGTCATTGCAACAGGATACATGGACACATCTTGTGTAGTGAGTGACAAAACTTGACAAAATTATTTTAGTAAAGCTCACAACAGCAACTCCATTATTTCAACAAGAATGAGGACAGAATCACAACCAATGTGCAAGAGTCTCTGGAAATTATTGCATATTCCATTATAAAAAGAAATTTATATGCAACCAATGAATGTTCAAATAAAGATAAGAAAATATGCTTTTATACTTGGTGTCCATGAGCTGAAATCAGCTGAATTTTAATCATCTCCAGCTTGTAAAATGAAGTTCCACTTCTTGGGACCTCATCCTTCTCCGATTCCTCCACCCGCATTGAACTATCTTCAGATGATCCTGACTTGTGTTCATGACCATTTACCACACCAGATTCTTCTAGTTTGCCTTCTACACTTTCCCCAACCTTATTTATATCAGCATCACAAGACTGATTGCCAGACATATGCCTCTGTATGTCAGAGTGTTCTTCCATGAAGGCAGGTCTAATAAGGCCCTGGATAGCTAGACCAGCAGGAGGCTGCTCCATCCAGTCTATAGGATCATCTGAAGCAACCTATGCAAAACAAATAAGAAATAACATAGAAATGCAAGAACTCAGCTAAGACTACAAACCATGGCCATTCCACAATTTCATAGTGATGACAATTAAAAAATACACTTTGCAAGTAGAAAGCAACTGTTGATGCATTTTTACACCGACACAAAACAAATGGAATTTGCTCCTTCCTAAAAGTGCATTAAGTCAAAGAGAAGCAATGGACAAATACCTGAGCCAGCTTTTTGGCAAAATACATTGGATGAGAAGAACGCATCGTCTCTAATTTTGCCCAGTCTCCAAGTTCCTCGTCAGAATCATCTTCCTCGTCCGAATCATCAAGAACAGCCACCAAGTCCTACAGCCAAGACAGAGAAATGCACCCGGGAAAAAATTGTTCAAATACTTATGCATTTTAAAGCTAAAACCCAACAGCAAGAATGGACTGAAAAGAAAGAGAAACCAAACCTCATCATAGTCATCATCATCCTCATCCTCATCGCCCCCATCTTCGACATCACTATCTTCATCTTCAATTTCATCAACCCCAAAATCAATTTCAGATGTACCCAATGACTCCATCTCACTGAGCATCTCCATGGCATCAAAACCTATAATGGCTTGCTGCATTTTGCATAAAAACTCATCAACTCAAGGGGCATTTGAGTTCCCCACTTTATTAAACATAGAAATCTGGCTAAGTGCTTATTAATTGCCCTTTTCTTTTCCCCTCCAATAGCATCTATTCTCTTCTTTGAGTTGTCTCTTAAAAAATTACAAGGCCAAATAGAATTTAAGAAAATACCACTTTGTTTCCAAAACCAAAAGAGAAGGTTTTCTACATCTGAACACCAACCTGGCACGTCAATGCAATAAACAGACAGAATATTGCTAATATGCCACCCCTTGTCTCTTGAAAAGCTACAAGGTCGTGCAATAAAAATAATATGCCACATTTTGTCCAAAAAAAAGGTTGCGTTCATAACTTAGCATCAACTCAATATGATGCAATTCACAGGATATCCAACCAGAAAAGACATTCCATACCACAAAATTATTTTCTGTAGTTAGTGCTTGCAAAATGTCCTCATCATTCTTCACTTGAAAGTATATATCTGCAAGGCATCAGAAAAAATTAACACTTCAATATGCAACAACACTTCTGCACCCAGATTAAAGTTAGTGTGCAAGATAATGATGAATTTCAAGGGCTTGACTTACTCCCATGTTCGTCAGTCACATAAGGCAAGTCTGGCCAGATAATGTTCTCATGAAAATCATCATTTATCACACCAGTCAACATTAGTGTTGCTTTGCTTTTTGCCTGAAATAACACCCTACAGGCAACATTAGCTCTGCAAACTGGCATAAAATAATAATTTACATGAAGATTTATCATACAAAAGTCCTAATGGCTTGAGTTTATGAGGACTCAATGCATTTCATCCACTCTGGATTGATAACAAATATATAGTGCTTTGCAAAAAAACCCATACATGATGTCTTTCTTTCCTTACTTTCCAACTCAATCTCCTAGTCTGCTGTTTGTTTAAGCAGGTGGTACTTGTCTTAGAAAGTAGCTTTGTATGAAGGATAATTGCTCGATGTAAGATGTAATTAAAGACATTCAGAAGGGAATCAAGGTAATAACTTGCCCTAGTTAACCTTTTACGATTATTATGCCAGTGTCAAAGTAAACCTTCTTTGATGGCCAATGTTGAAAAGTTCATTTCAGCAGGGTCTAATTATCAGCATTATCACCATTGCTTCAGATCAAATATGAGACTACAAAATTTGCAGATTTTCTATTTTGAAATCAATATGCAACCATCATTTATATAGATTATAGAGGTTAAACAAAGAGCTCTAGCTTGATGGCTTGAATATTGTGCATAGGTGAAAGGTCATATACTCGAGTGATGTTGTTATAATGCATAGTACTGACATGTGTTATGCTTGTATTAAAGAAAAGCGCTAGGAGCAGCAGAAGTCATTCTTTGTTGAAGTGATGACTAGAAAATGTAATATGATACCTCAACGATAGTCCTAGATGTTTCTTGAGGTGTAAGCATAGCATCACTGCTTGTTTCTGATGCTGACACTGCAATATCCTCAAATGGATGGTATCGCATTTTACCATTCTGCTCTGAAGATTCCAAGTTCGAATCTAAATTCTCTGCAGACGCTTGAGTCTTACTCTTTAAACGACTGCTCCTTCTAAAGAAAGAACCACCATTTAATCCTTGAAATTTATTCCTGCAATAATATTGATAACTACTTGTCCTTAATATCAGCAACTACTTATACAATGTTGCAAAGCATTTGAAGAAATAAGAACGAAACAATGAACCATTAGCAAACAAAAATTAAAACATTTTCCATTTCCAGAGAAGCATATGTAAAGTCCTCGGTTTCATGGTAAAAAATGGTAATGCAGGATTTAAGAGTTCCAATCTTATGCCAAAATATGACAATTTGAGATCACATACAAACTGGAAGGAAGTTTGTGGTATATCTTATTTCTAAAAACGAAAATCTTGTGTTCCTTTTAACACCCTTTACCTTCCAAGTTTAAATGCTAATACTTGAGAAATCACCTCTTTGTAGTACATTTTCTGATATGGAACTAAAACATAATGCTGAGCAAATTGTTTTATGATGTGAATGCCCAAAGCCAGCTCTAATCAACACTTGAAAGTACAGGCTCCACAAGTTGGAGTGCAGGTTTGAGTGACACTAGACCCAAATAAAATCTACTCACTTTCGGAGCTGAGATCTCTACAATATATGAAGATCCTTGAGTTCATGCCTTGATTAAGACTACCTCATAAGATCATAACCCCTCTAACCACTATAAACAGTCAATCAACCAATTCATGACCATAATTCACTCCTGAATTCCACAAAAGGACAACAATTCTCACCTTCTATCACCATTTTATACGTACATAACCTCCAACACACCCACAGTCCCTTCACTTTATACCAGTTCCCCGTTGTAGCCTGCCAAAGATACTAACTTAAGCATAAAAAAGTTTCACCTTTGATTTCCTTTCTTTACGCAGATCCACGAATAAGCTAAGCTTAACCAATCCAGAACCAGGTTCATTACTTACTTCTGTACCCCAAAACTCCCAATTTAACTTCAGATTAAGAACCAGAGGAGCTGAGAGAAAAAACAGGTGCATTTCCACTAATCCTAAAAAACCCACTTTCACTATCTTGAAATGTAACAGAAAAAACTTTAACCTTGACAGTAGCCAGTGCAGCAAAGCATAGAATCGAGAACAAAAATACTACTCCACACAGATGGCAGAGAGCAGTATAATTTATTTAGCAAAGACATTAAAAGCTCTAAAAATACAGAAAGAACAAAAGGGTATCTAAACCAACTGCCATACCACTAATCAGATTGCATTTCTATAAAAACTCTTGCTTTTACAGTACAAAATGGAACCAAAACTAAGAAATGAAGCTATTAGAGATAGCATGTCAAATATCAATGATAAGAACACACACTAGAGTGGCAAAGATGCAATTCATGTGGCTAGAATGTTCACATTTTAAGCTCTTAAAAAGCAGAAAGCTCTTAAATTTTGTTTTTAAGTCACCAAGAAATGGCAGAGCTGCTGCGTGGCAAGGAGGAGCAGAAATTTGCAGCAGGAGTGGTAGAGGGGGGGAATCGGACGGCTGTGGTGGTTTCAATCATCATTGCCATGGCCATCATCATTTCTTCTGTTTGCTCACTGTTTTTTCTTTCAAGGTTAGGGAGCGTAGCTTAGCTTGGAAATATCTGTGCAAGGAAGAGGTAGCTGTTTTGAGGATGAGCATCTAGGTTGGGATTCTCTGCAAATGCTCATACACTTGCATTTCCTCCTATTGGACACATGTTACATAGTTTAACTACTTTTGTCTTGTAAATGCTTTAAAAGACAAAATCTTCCATCTACTTCCTTCTTTTATTATTTATTATTATCGAGCCAACTTTTATTTTATATATTAATACCCTTGTTAATTGCATTTCAGTGTTTATTGTGGTCTGTTTGGCGTATGATGTTCTTTAAAATATTTTTTTATTTAAAAATATATAAACATATTTTTTTGTATTTTTATATTTTTTTTTATTAATATATTAAAATAATCTAAAAATATAAAAAATAATAATTTAAAACAAAAAAATAAATTAAAATTCAATAAAACTCCACTACAAATATAACCCCATCAAACAAGCACTTGGAGAGGTTATTCAGACTTAAAAATTAAGGCACTCATGGTAAAATCTTTGCTTGTCATCTTTTCTTCAATACAATTATACGAAATATTAATTATTATTTTTAAGATTAGTTTTTTTTGTTTGGATTTTAAACATATTATTTATATATTTATAATAAATATATTAGTAGTAGTAATAGTAAAAATAATGATAATAATAATAATAATAATAGTTGTTGTAGTGTTGTGATGGTAACAATATTTACTTCACTCTTGCTCCTCCTCTAATAATAATAATAATAATGATGATAATAATAATATTATGGGAGAGAAGAAGATGAAGAAAAATAATGATAATAAAAATAAAAATTATTAATAATAGTTGTTATAATAATAGTGATAATAACACATAGTAATAACAACAAAAACAAAAATAATAATAATAGTGATAATGATTGTGGTGTTGGTTGTTAAAATAGTAATAATATTAATAGAAATGATGTTATTATTACTAATAATGATAATATTAGTAATAATTATGGTGGTGGTAGTAGTAATAGTGGTAACAACAATAATTTTAATAATGATAGAAATAATTAGTAATAGTGATGAGATTATTTATTAATAATAGTATTTATAGTAATTTTTATTTTTATTTTTTGAATTGCTATTTTTTAAAAATTCTTTTGTATGATTATAATTTATTTTTCTTTAATTTTATTCTTTAATATATTTTTTTGGAATTGAACTACGTAATTTTTTTAAATTAGATGTTTCAAGTTTAATGACTCGGATTAATGTTTAAAAAAGTTAATATATTTTTTTTTAAAAAAAAGTTTTATAGTTATTTTTTTAATTGGATTATTCCAGTGATATAATTTAGATTATAAATTTGATGGGATGTCCTGTGTTGGCTTAGCTCTATTTAGTATTTTTACATGTTTATTATAAACAGTTTTTTATATATTTTGTTTTATTTATTTTCAATTCTAAAAGATTGTATTTTTTTTCAAAAACTTATCCACCCACAGCAACTCGCGCTCGGTTTCAGAGGATATACAGATTTAGCTATTGTGGCATGCCATATCCCTTTTTTCCTGCAACTTTTAATTTGTCTTTGTAGAATTAATGACTTAGTTTTATAAAGCAGTAAGTCTCTAAGTTCCATATTCTGTTACAGTGAACCACTGATGTCGAATGTCCTTTTGTACTGTGAGACCATCAATTAATCAGATCATATTCAATCTGTTCATAACACCAGGATTCGGTGATGTACTTTAACTGAGAAATAGCCCAAACAGATTGGCAAGGATCAAGACTTGTAATCCTGTCCCATCTCGCTCTACCTTTTTCAGTTATGTTACAAGGGTGATGCCGCACAGTTTTGGAGATAAATTGATCGATTGCCATGCAAGCATATTGACTTCTCGTGATTGAATTTAGCAGCTTACTGGTGTCTCTGAATATATTCTTGTATCCTATAGGTTTCAACTTGATCATCGTATGATTTTGGTGAATATAAGGGAATGGTGTGTGAGTAAGCCACTCTAGGCCACATTCTATGCTAATGACGAGCAATCCTTTCTTGTGCGACACCTGATTAGCAGTAATTCTTCGAAGTAATATTTGAGTTAATCCCTCCATTTTTGTTTTCTTTCCCTTGTTGATTCAATAACAAATTTCAATCAACATGATATTTTAATGACTTCAAATATGACGCTGATGATCGGTATCTTTTTCATTTGAAACCAACGTCGTAACTCGTATGGCACAAGCTAGATAGTAGCTCATAATATTTGATGTCTGGCCTACCTTGTTTATGTTAATGTGATCTCTCTTTCTCGCAGATATTTGCTGATATGGAGGAGCTTGGTCTCCGCCCTAGTGTTTCGATTGTCAACATGGTGGGAAGTGTCTTCCAGAGGCTGGGCATGACGGACAAAAATGAAAAATTAAAGAAAAAAATACCCACCACCAAAATGGGTTTACCGATACATCAGAGGGAAAGCGTGTTAGGATTCGAGCGAAGCCTGCCAATGAATTTGATGGTGTTAACAGTGTTGCAAGAGGGGATGACGAGACTTCCCATGACGATGAAGTCGATGTCGTCAAAGATGTTGCAAATGAGGATGAGGGGGCTTCCTGTGATGTGAAAGTAGTAGGCTCTAGCTTTTTGCAGGCACGGATCTTGAGAGTGGCCATGATGTGAATGAAGTCAGCAAGGAAGCCGATACAAGTTACGATGAAAATGGTGTTGAAGCTAACAGTTCTTCTCTGTGAGTCTCAAAATGAGGATTCACTACAGTGGGAGCATAATCAGCCTTTGGGTATAAGCAATTCCAGTTAGATTCGTTTGAACATCTGAAATTTGCGATACTGAAAAACCAATCGAAGTGTTCCTCGAGCACTTCAGGGCCATAACCCAAGAAACATGTTCATGCCTGTAAAATAGCCATTCCTGGATGGTTGCATCTCAGAGGGCCTGATATATGCCATTGCATGTGTGTTTCTTGAGGGGATCAATCAGAATGGCATCCATTAAACCCACTTCTATTTCCGAAGTTACTGCAGGAACATGAACAACAGAGGTCGTGATGGAGAAGATGAAAGTAGTTTGTTTAAACACAGCAAAATATGGAAGCAACTTCAAAATAGAATGGATTCTAGTGCCATGTGTTCCAGTTGCACTCTATAGCATGTAAATTGCAGAGGAAACTGGTATCTACTTCCCCTTTTCTTTTAGTTATCTTCTTTGTTTTGTTTCATTGGCTTGTTTATCTTCTCTGGAAGCCATTTGGGGGTGCTTACGCAGCCAATTAACTCGTACTGCAAGATTAACAATAAAAACAGGGTAAATCTCGAGTATCAGTGTTCCATATTGGATAAGTGAACAATTTTTTGTATATCCAACAGGTAAATTCTCCCATTCCAGAGGCATGAAAAAAGCAGGCAGGGAAACGGCCAACATTGAATCAGATGTTTGCCATTTTCATCATCTGGTATTGAAAAAGGCACCCCAACAAACACCTTCGTTTCCTCACGTAATAAGAAATGTCATTCAAAAAAATCCTCTTAGTATGGGTGCCATTTTCCATGGACTTGATCTTGCCCTTTATCAATCCTTGTGAATTGGGGAGGGATTAGTTTTAACTAGATTTGTGGCACGAGATCCGCAGCAGGCTAGGCAAAAAAAAAAAAAAAATAACATAAAAAAGAATGTTAAGGAAAAGAAATTCGAGAGAAACGATTCAATTGAAAATTTAAATACTATGATTAAAATACACAATAATAATAACAAAAAAGGTAAAAAAAAAACCCTATGTTAGCCTACTTGGATTGTGAAACAACTCAATGTTGAAGAGCAAAATAAAAAAAATAAAAAAACAATAACAAAAAAACAACTTATTAAACTGGGTTAACTCGCAAAACTTTGTGACTATGATCATAGGATTAAGATAATTTCATAGGAAAAAACACAAGAAAAAAAGTTTGAAGTTTAATTCCTAATAAATCAAATAAGAACATGACAACTTTAAAAAAGAAAAGAAAAAAGGTGAAGTTCAATCTCTAGTGAATAAAATGTTGAAGAATAAAAATTAAAAAAAAAAGTAAAAAAACTCGATCTGAGCTCACCCGATTCAAGATGCAAAATTTATAACCCAATGGTAATAACAAGGTGATCGCATTTGAAAGAAATTAAATAAAATCATGAAGCTCAGAACAACTCAATGTTGAAAAATAAAAATAAAAAACATTTAATTTTAAGAAGCAATGAAAAAAAAATATGATTCAATCTAGGTTAACCCGCAAACCCCGCGACTATAAGCATGAGATCGGGATAACCCAATAGAAAGAAAAGTACGAAAACCAATTTCCAATAAATTTAATGTTAAAGGATAAAAGCAAGATAAATTAATTTAAAAAGATGATTAAAAACAAGTCTACTCACGTTAACTTTTGAAACTAATGACTCTAGTCATAAACCCAAACTAACCCCATAGCAACAACAAAAAAATGAGTCAATCCAGGTTAACCCGCAAACCCCACGACCATGAGAACGAGATCAAGATAACTTAATAAAAAGGAAAGAAAAAAAAGATGTGAATAACAATTTCAAATAAATTTAATGTTTAAGGATGGAAGAGAGAGAAGAAATCAACTTAAAAATAACAAAAAAAACAAACAAAGATCAACTCGTGTTAATCTTTGAAACTGAAAATTCTAGTCATTAACTCGAGACTAATTCAAAGAAGACAAACCATAAAAAGTAATAAAGCAAAACTCTAAAAAAGGGTTAAAAAAAAAACATTAGCTTTAAAAAAGGAAAAAAAAAGTCAATCCGGGCAAACCTAAACCCGGTCTAATCTCTAAAACTCGCAACTCGTGAAATACTTAAACCAGGTTCAATCAAAAAACTTAATTCCCAACCAGTTTAATTTTGAAAGATGAAATCATGAAAAAATATATCAATTTAAAAAACTTGCGAAAGGAAAAAAATAATAAAAAGAATGGGTATCAAATTTGATATAAGAAAAACATATGAAGGATAAAATCGAAAAAAAAACTACCTAGAAAATGACTCCAAACAAAATAAATAGCAATTAAAAGAATGGGGACCAAATCTGAAGGATAAAAAAATGAAAGATGGTGAAATTGAAAAACATAATTTATAGTCTATTAAAAATTTAAAAAAATAGTAATAAAAAAATAAAGACTAAATTTGAAAGATTAAAAAATAAAAAGGGATGAAATTGAAAATTATTTGTAATTTTATGGTTTATTTAAAATTAAAAAAATTAGTAATCGAAAAGGCAATAAACAAATAAGAAGGAAAAATAAATTAAAGTGTTTAGTCTGAAATTTTGATGAGGTTGACATTGAATTTGGGGAGAGAGAACAAGAATAGAAAAAAAAAATCATTGACACCAAACTTGAGGTGTGTTTAGGGCACGCACTACCCATTGCATTTGGGGCACTAAGATCTTTCAAATTTTGTTATGAAAAGTGGCATTTGGTGATTGAATAGCCCCACACGTGTTACCCATGCATGTGCCAACAAGTTTTTTTTAAAATAATATTTAATATACATAAATTATAATAATATCGCTAAGAAATCTTCAAATCTATAATAAAATAATATAAAATGATAGAGTTATTTTGATTTTATCTTTAAAAACATTAAAGTAATTATATTATGTAAAAAAATTAAAAAGACCAAAACACCCTTAAGTAATAAACATTATATTATTTTATTTAAGGGTTAAGCTAGTAAAATGATCAATTTAACCTTTTTATAATTTATAAAAAACAATTGTATTACAATGAAAATAAAAATATCATCCTACCTACAATCCAATACAATGTCATCATATTACTATTAATTTAAATAGTAAAATACCTCCACTTTCCTTTTAATGTTTTTTTAATAGTTACCCTTACTAGGGCCCAGGAGAACATTCCTTGCATGGTCCTATCCCAGTAATGAATTGAACACCCAAAACATACCATTGAATCAAATCAAGTTTTAGTGGATCTTAATATATGATGCGTGAAAGATATAGAAAAAATAATAAATCCATATCCTAAATCAAACAATCTTCCACATATATATGTGTGTGTGTGTGTGTGTGTGTGTGTGTGTGAGAACTAGACCCCAAAGAAAAAAAAAAAAACAGATTTGGTTCAGTGATATATGTTACGACTATTCAAGTCATTGCTACAAAACAAGATGGGGTGACTAGTCGATATATCAATGTAGTATAGAATATATGGAAAAATCCTGTCGCCGAGTTAGAAGGGAGACGGATAGTATCACTACAGCAGCTGTTAAGTTCTTCCACGATATAATTTTTTTTTAAAAAAAAAAGCTTATGTTTTATTCATTGACAATCAAAATAATGTATCTCATTCCTCGTCTGAACCTGAACTCTCTGAGCTTGAGCCTTTTTTCTGCACTTTGCCATTGGCAGCGGGGCCCTTCTTTTTTGTATCCTTTTCATCTTCCTCATCTTCGCTATACTCACTCTCATAATCATCGTCATACTCTTCTTCTTCATTCTCCTCTTCCTCCTCAATTCCATCCTCTGCAATGGGTCCTTCTTCAGATACCAAACCACCCCGAGTGCCAGCCCGTGTTCGTTTCAGAACTTTAACCTTCAAGCTCGTCTTCTTGTCACAACCGATCCAGGAGTCGCACAAGCAGTAACAGGTCAAATTGTAATTGCCCTCTGCTGGGGCAGGGAGCTTGCCCATCACTAACCTAGAGCCACCCCGCACCTTCTCTACTGCTTCTCTAACCGCTGCACTAGTCTCTCTAACACTTGCTCCTGAACCCTCCATTGTATCCTCAATTGTCTTGGAAGCACCAGTTATAGCTGCAGCTTCATCCATAAAATTTACCTTTTGGGAAAACCAAACATCATTTGAGGCCGCATCTGCAAGCAGAAACCAGAAATTTTCTTCCTTGTGAAATGGGAAGCTGGGTGCATGGGGAAGTGCACTGACTAGGCCATTAGCACGTTTGAGTGTTATCCAAGCATGTACAGTAACAATGTCACCCTCTTGTATGCCCTCTTCACCTTCAGTCTCACATCTAACCTCGACTGTTACAGAAGGCATCATTTCCAATACCATTTCAACATCTTGTACTTCAGCTGAGGAAAATCCAGCTACTTGCTGAAGCACCTCTGCGCGCTCTTGCAGAGTCATGTCATGAAAATCCTCAAATGTTCTCACTTTCTGCAATCAGAAGGCAAAGCTCATGAGACAAAGATCAGAAAAAAGCACACCAAGAACTAAAGACAATTGAAGATTATTTTCAATTTAAAGAGAAAATTCATCATCTGGACCAGAGAGAAATAAGGTATTCCAGTGTATCAGCATATTTCCGTTATTAAAGTCAATTATGCTAACCACATGCAGACAGAACTTGATGAGTATATAATCACAATAAATGAAGGACTAATGCTTCATATATGATGCTTCAGAGGCTGAATATTTCTTTACTGTCTAAAGGACTCAAGGGCGGGCAGCAAGAAAAGTACAAGGAGAAAGCGTAGTCCACATTCACAGCTAGCAAAAGGTTCATTAAATCATTGTAGTCTAATTACGACAAATAATCTTGTCCAGCTACCTTGCGTGCTATCTTCTTGACAACACTCTCAGTAAAATGTGGCAGCTGCAAAAAGGGTGCAATCCCTTCTGTGGACCCACCTGTTGCCTTCCTTGCACTGAGAGGAACAGCCTGTATCACATAGTTAACCAATGAATCATGTCAATCATCAGTTATTGGTAGAATAGAAGAAAACATGTCAAACCATCCAACACATGTTAGCATCATATGGCAGTGGTTAGCAAAGATGAGAACAAATGAAGAATACAGAATATTCACAATTCTTTGCAATTATGTATTAACAGCAGAACAAAAGAGCAATCAGGTTTTCGAAGAGACATGTGAAAAGAAGCATGATAACAGGTTTCTCAGGTCATGTGTGACTAGATTCCAAAATCCATCTACTTAAATGCTGAAATGAGCATAAAACAGATGAAACACAATAGAGACAGTCAAATTGAAGTCTAGTTGAGACTAGTGCACTGACAATACAACTACCAAGATTTACATATGACTGGAAACTGAGAAAGTAGCTATGCAAGCATGTATGTTAAAATATTCTCGAAAGGGATGGCAAAAAGTTTATGTCAAATGAAGATGAGTATTTGAGGAAAGCGACAGTGCATGATGAGAAAAGAGGGGCACAAACATGTTTTGGTTTCCATGAATTCTAGACATAAAAGAACTAAAATCACTATAGGGGAAACCATGAAAGACTAATAACTAAATGATGTGAAGACTATGGACTTCTTTATCTGTGATATTTGTAAGAGGTTTTTCTAGGCTCCAACTATCCACAACCAGTAAATAGAGTGAAATCAACACCTGAATAATACATTGAGAGAGTTCAACAACACCAGTTGCAGGTCTCAGCCATCCATGTCCCTGGGAAGTTCGTGGTATAACAGCCATCTGGATAAAGAGTAAAGAATTAGTATTCTGTAAAATACTTAGCGAATGGCTAACAGCGTAAAAGGAAAGACTTGTCAATGGAAAATATCTGCAGAATTACACATAAGAAGCTACTGTATTTGAAAAAGTAAAAAACATTGAAAGAGCCAACTGGCTCCACTTCATCTCTTCTACTTTGTCCAATATAACTTTACAAGGTAATAGCACCTTTCTTAGGCTATTTACCATCTCAATAGGAGCCGCATAAACATTACCAAGTAATATAAGTGAGATTAGTAAAGTCCTCCTTCATGGACACCAGGCCAGCACCCTTGGATTTAGTCACTGAAACTGTTTCTTATACTATCAACTTTTCAAGTGCATCTCTTATACATCGGTAACTAATTAATTCAAGTAAAAGGTGATCCCTCAAACACACACAGACACTCCACTATCATCTATTATTCTATACAACATTAACAAGAGTACTTCTAGTCTTCAACCATGAAGAATGGAAAACTAATATCTTACTGGGATACATTCAATGCCTAAGTAAAAAATAAGTCTCAAAGAAAGGCACACCCATCCAAGTTCTACTAAAAATAAACTTTCTATTGACAACTTCACAAACAAGCCAAAATGTGGTTTTAAATAGTTTCCAAATTACAATGAAATTTTTATTCTGCATCCATGTGGAAACACTCTGCAGTCTGCACTTGATACCACCTCTCATGCAAAGACAAGGTTGTGGGCTATATAAAATATGCAAAGGGTCACATTTATCAATGACCAAACAGAATAGTTCCTTCATTTTTCCAGTTCCCAAAATCAACTTCAAGGATGAAACACTGAATGTAAGGTTACCTTCATCAATTCTTCAAGAAGGCGAGGTGCAAGTTCTAGTACGCGTCTGAAATCTCCTAACAAAGCTGGTGGCAAGTCTGCTGATTCACGAGTTAACTGAGCCTGGATTAACAACTCTGTCTGAACAGAAATGAAGACTAGTAAGTTGATGAACATCATTGAAATTCAATGCTCAGATTGCTCCTTATTAACAATCTGGAAAACAGGCTACCTTAACTAACGCAGGATGCTGCTTCCAAAACTTAGCCTGCTCTTGCTTAATGTTCTTGAGGTCCAGATTCAATTCACTCCTGACGGATATAAACAGCTTCTGAAGTGGTTCATTGTCAGTCCTACGAATTGGAGATTCCATATACTCAGCAGCCTTAATGAAGACTTCCATTACTTTACTGTATGATCAAGACATAGAATAGGCATAATAAGCAACCAATATACTCAAAGATGTTGAGTGCAAGACATCATATTAGGAAGGACAAAGATGCATGTCTGAACCCTTACGAAGACAAGGACATTGGAAATGGATACTCCAAAATGAAGGAAACAACAGGAAAAAAATGCAATGATCAATGTGTCTTGGCATGGTTAAGATGAAATTTCGTAAAATTCACTTGGACCATCATAATCAAACAGAGATTATGATTATTCTCTTATTTCTTGATAGAATAATTTTAAAAGATACAACTAATATATAGTAGCTAGGGTTTCAACTTTAGAGAAGGCATTTAAATTGAGGAGCTGGGAAACTTTGTGATATCAACTGTGATTACAGAGAACTGCTGGTGAAATGGAATTGAACCACCAAAATTGGCACCATGTAGGTAGGAATCTGTCCATTTTACATAAATAAGGCCACAGATTGCAATGCTCTTCTAGCAAGTAAGAGTCAGGGATAAAAAAAAGGTACATGTGCTCTTGCTTACAGATGAAAAATTGCTTATACAATTTCTATTAATTACTTAAATATTCAATGTGTTGTTTACTTCATTAAAATAATTACCAAATAGTCTGAATTACCTTGAGGCCAAAGACGGCTTCATGAAGTAATAGTACGCAGACAGAGTCTGGTGCATGACATAATTTCCAGTATATTTGGCCGACCTTGAAAGATATATTACAGCTATGACCAATGGCAAGAGTATACAAACCCCAACAATCCAAAGTAGAAGTATTCCACCGGATGCCCCATCAATATCAAGTAAAAATTGAGGAAGAGCTATGCCCATTTTGAATCCCTGAAAGAAACTCTATGAACATTAATTTCAAAAAAAAAAAATAGTGAATTATTTCAAGAAATACATTTGAAGGCAAATCCGTGTTCTTTCTTCTAGAAGCAGCAGAACATAACCTGTCTACCATCGGGATGACCATATTTCTCATAATTCTCACGGGATATTGGATCAGTCAGAGCTTGATAAGCTTTTGTTATGAACTCCACAAAATATTTGTTGGCCTCTGAAAAAGTAAAATGTAAAGAAAACAGCTAGTAAGCACATGCTGCTCCTCACAAACCTCGGTCTTTCATGCCAAAATAAATATAAAATGAATATAACCAAAAAGACTAAAACACAATCATCAACCTGGATCTGGATTTTTATCAGGATGGTACTGAATAGAAAGTCTCCTATAGTTCTTCTTTATTTCCGAATCCGAAGCACCAGGCTCCAGTCCCAGAATAACAAACGGGTCGAAAACTTGAATCTAATCAAAACAACAACAAAAAAAAAACAACTTATCAAATCCCACATACGAAACCCCAACTCCCTAAAACCTAAAACAAAAACCAAACAGCAACAACTTGTCATTTCCAAACAATCACCTCACGGCTCATATTCTTAATGTAAGACACCAAAAATATCATCACAACCCAAAGCAATATCAACGTCAAGTTACTACAAGTCGAAAACTTCGAAATCTGCCAAAACAACAATCATCAATTACAGCCCAATAACCCTAAAAAAAACACAAATTTGCTAATTCACTGAGTGACTCACCCTCTTGAAAATAGATTTCCGATACTTGCCAGACCGCAAACACTCAGAGCAATTACAATGAATAATCTTACTCTTTTTCGACGCGGCACGGCATAGTTTCATCACTGTATATGGCACCAAAGGTATCGCCATTATTGTTATGATAAATATCGGAAACAATGCACTGTTTTCCTCCGATGCCGCCATAATTAATTAATTATTTTAACTAATCCACCTCCTCTATAAACCCTGAAAACAACACAACACAAAAATAATCCATCAGTAACAACAAATTAATCAAATTCGAAGCTCAGAAATTGAAAAATTAAATATTTTATATATATACCGTGAAATTGAGAGAGAGAGGGATAGAGAGAGAGGGATATTTTTATTTTGTTTTGGGGGTTTTATTATTTTTGTGAGATCCAGAGAAGGCAGCAGAGAGTAACGTTAGTTAACGGATGGGTGGCTTTACCGTGTTACCCTTTGGAGAAGTTATATTTGTGGGGATAGATTTGTCACTAGATATATATATATATATATATGTTTTTTATTTTGGATAAAGTATTTTATTTAGGTTCTTATAGTTTGAAATATCTTGCTATTGATCTTAATATTTGCAAGAAGTTTTAATATAGCCCTTGATTGTTTGATAACTAATCAAATTCAATGAAATATCCAACTTAGAGATAGTGTTTAGAAAGTTTTATTTAAAAAGAAAACAAAAAAAAAAGAAGTGTAAATTTTAAAAATAAGTGTAAATTTTAAAAATATCTTTCTTTCATTTTTTATGTTTATTTACTTATTTTTAATTTTTCCTTCCGATTTTTCATATTTATGGAGATACTCGGAAAAAAAAAATTAAATAGATTCCGACTCCATAATACTAGTTTTTATCACCTGTTTAATGAGAACAATGTTGAATTAATTTCTTTTAGAAACATTAAATTAGATTAGTGTAGGAAAAGTTTAAATTATAAGAGTCAAAATAAATATTTTAAAACTTCGCATAGGTGATGGTGTAACTTACTGTGTGTAATTTTCTACACTAATAATTATTATTTTTGGTAATGAAATTAATGTTTTAATTATATTATTGACTTATTTTTCATTTTTCTAAAATAAAATCAGCTGCTAATTTAAAAAATATATATATATTTTTATCAGACTCATTTTAAAAATCACAAAAATATTACGTCTCTAGAGGTTCTATAAAAATAAAAATTTAGTAAAAATTTATAAAGTTTTAATTTTTTTTTTCTTTGGAAAACAATTTGTCTTTAATTTTTTATCAAAGTAAATATTTTCCAGATGAAGAAGGAAAATCTCTCAAAATATAAAATCCTGAGTCATCCAACGAAACCACCACTCCCTCCCCTTCCCCTTAAGGCCCTGACCCACCCCGCCACCATGCCTTCACCACCAGAACCACCATCGCAACACCAGAACCACCACCACCAGCTATCCACCTTCCTCAACTCCACAACCAAATCCCTAGTCTCTCTTCTCTCTCCTCACAAAACCCCACCTTTACCACCACCACCACCACAATCCAAAATTTGCATCCCTTTCCAACTTCCCACCTCCCCTCTTCCACTCACTCAATCCACTCCCTCTCTCTTCGAGTCAACTCAGCCTGACTCAGTCTCCCCTTCAAAATCATCATCAGCCACAGTAAAAGGGTTATCTTCTGCCGAGTCAAATCCCGGGTTTCCATCAGCAGTCAGGATTGGAAGGGTAAATTCTAATGGAAAAGGTGGTGGGCCTGCTTTTGTAGGACAGGTTTTTAGCATGTGTGACCTTTCAGGGACTGGTCTCATGGCCGTTTCTACTCATTTTGATGTTCCCTTCATTTCCAAAAGGTCTCTCCTTTTGCCTTACTTCACATTGGTTTGGACTGCTATTTCCTTTTTAGCTTAGCTGATTCAATGTGTTAACTTGGCTTATAATTTTGTCTTGGATTTGAGGAATCTGAACATGGGCCGTCAAAAGTTTCAAGCTTGAGTTGTTATAGTAACTTGCTAAGCTGAGAGAGAATGATTTATGTATTAATATTAGGTAGAATTGGAACTGGCTGGTGTAAGTAAGGACGTCTTTTAATGTTAATTGGTCTAGTGGAACTCTCCCTATGCTAGCTTAGGTTAGAATAGCCGGCCCCAAGCCTGGATATAGGAGGAGGGTTGTTGTAGGATGACAGCCAACATAAAACCATGACATTTGTTAGTTAATTTTGGCTTGGTTTGTCAGTTTTGTTTAGTTGGTAAATTGTAGAATGGTTTGTTGTTGATAAGCTGATACTTGTGTTTGATGTTAGCTTGATACATGCGTCATACTTTCTTTTTTGAAATTCAGTCAGTTTCGTAAGATTTGGCTTGTGCTGCTAGCCTGCTACCTATATTTGATTGGTATTCTTTACTGGCCAGGACACCCGAGTGGCTTAAGAAGATATTTGCAATGGTTACCAAGAGTGAGAGGAATGGTCCTGTGTTTCGTTTCTTCATGGATTTAGGTGATGCAGGTATGATTGAAAATTGCTTTATAACCTTATATATCTTTTCCTGGGTAGGAAAAGACTCGAATATTATTCCTGATTTTTGGAAACCACACTTTTTTTCTTCTCTTATGTGGACCTTAGTAGAAATGAATACCCCAAAATTCACATATCTATTACTATGGATGTTAATCATGGTTGGACCCATTAGTGCTTACATGAGCATAAGTTGCATGCAATAGAAAGGGCTTGTTGAATTTAATTTACAATAAAATAACTTCTTGCATTGTGATTCAAGATACATTTATGCGTGCTATTGTCCTTCCTTTTGTTTTACACAGTCTTTGTGAGTACTGTTATTCAGTATGCTGATTTATTTTGCAAGCTATAAGTAACTTGCATTCTGAATTGGTTTGTGCTTCAAGTTGCTTATGTTAAAAGGCTGAATATTCCAAGTGGTGTGGTGGGTGCTTGTCGTCTTGACTTAGCATATGAACACTTCAAGGTATGCTACTCACTTAGTAAGATTTATGCTACTCACTTAGTTAGATGGATAGTCTTTATCTTTTATTAGGTATGCAGCCAAGTTGTGATAACACATTGGAACCTATTTTGACAGTTTGTTTCTTTCCTTTCTTTCTTATTCTCAAAACATGCATTCAGTAATTCACGCTTTAGATTCATGCATGTCTCATATGAAGTTTAACTCGGTTCAATTTCTTCACTTTCACTGAGGTGTTTCATGATGTTACAACTTGCTATCCTTTTGCTTCAAACTTATTAACTTGTGATGCTCTACTTCTATAAATTTTAAGTGTTACAGCAGCGTATGGATGCTATTCAAATCTAGAGAGTCTAGCAACTAATTACCTGTGATGCTCTGCTTCTGTAGCAGTCTAAGTGTTTCTTTTTTTTCTTGCTGTGATTTGATTGAGCATGCTTGCAGAGTTTTAGTGCTGCCTTTTATTCACAGCCAATCCAAATTACTAGGATGTGGTGGTTGCTGATTCATGTAGTTATTTTTTCAAAATATGCAATTATTAGAGTTTTAGTTGCAAAACTTATACGCACTTATTTTCCTTGACAAAATTCAAATTTTGCAATCCTATTCATATTTCTAATATCATCTTATTTTCTGGAATAATCCACCTTTTATTTTGCTTTGTGTTATGCAGGAGAAACCTCAACTATTTCAGTTTGTTCCAAATGAGAAGCAGGTACCATATGGTCAGACCACATGGTATTCACAAATTTGTATTTATTGTGATATATTCATAATTCTGTTTTTATCTGATTTCTGCTCTCACAGGTCAAGGCAGCACACCAACTTCTCAAGACTATTCCACATAGCGATGGGAGCAGGAGGGTTGATGGAGTTCCTGTTTTCAGCGCACAAAATTTAGATATTGCAATAGCTACCAAAGACGGGATTAAGTGGTGTGTATTGATTCTCTTGAATGAAAAAAAAAAAAAAAAAGTCTGGTTCATGGATTGAATTCATCGTTTATCTTAATTTCTTGATCTCGATCTCGATCTTCTCTCCAGATGGGGCTTGCATAGATGTGAATTTTGTGGTTAGATTAATCTTTATCACCTTTTAGTTTGGGATGTCGACCTTGTCAACCTTTATTAGTTGCCTTCTCTGCTTCTTTATGCAACTCTCGTTTTCCTTTCAATATAAAAATATAGAATCATAATCTAAGGATGCTTATCCTAGTTTCTCACAAATGACTGGTCTCCTCATTTCATTCCCATTTGTGTAAACTCGCTGTTTATTTTTCTTACATCTGCAGGAATATTCAAGTTTTCACTTTTCTGTGTTTAATCTGCTAATCAGGTATACTCCATACTTCTTCGATAAAAATATGCTGGATAACATTCTTGAGGAGTCTGTTGATCAGCATTTCCATGCTTTAATTCAAAACCGGCACACGCAACGCCGACGTGATGTGATTGATGATAATGTTTCGCAAGAAGTGATTGAAGAAATGGGAGACAGCCTATTGGAGCCACCAGAGGTACTAACCTTGTTAGTCTAAAATTTATGATGCTCTATCTAGTCATAATGCCTGTGAAACAACAGATTCATGTGGGCAATGTGGGTGCGGTGCTTTTGGGATTCGATATGTGTGCATAAGTTATGGTGGTTTTTTTAACAGTTGTTTTAATTTAATAGGTTCAGGAAGTGCTGGATGAGATGGGGCATCCTGCAATACCTCTAAGTGTAATTTCAAAGGCTGCAGAAATTCAGCTTCTTTATGCTGTTGACAAAGCACTTCTTGGTAATAGGTGGTTGAGAAAAGCCACTGGCATTCAACCGAAATTTCCATACTTGGTTGATTCATTTGAGAGAAGGTATTCCCATGCTTTTTTCAACTCATTTGTGTTTTGCTTATATTGTATGATATATTCATTGCCAACTCCTTGAAAGTTGAAACCCACAAGATTTTCATGACAAATGAATTTGACGGCAAAAAAATAAATCAACCTAATTGTAAATTTGCAATGCCTGTGCATGAAGGTGATTATGTAAAAAACTTGGTGTTTCTTCTGTTTTGTTCATTTGTGTGTGTATGTGGATTCTTTCAGATTTCCATTACTCCTGCTTTCTGACAGGTGTACATTCCAGATCAAATATCATAGAGAAACAAACAAGGTTGTTAAAATCGCGAGTTGACTCTTAAAATTTTATGATTTTACAAGTCAACATATATATAACGTGCAAATCGGGTTAAAACTCGAAATCGGTCAAACTTGGTCAAACTCGGTTAAAATCGGTAAAATCAGACCGATTTTACGAGTTTGACCAATTTCCAGTTTTAACCCGCAAAAGTTAAAAAAATTACTGCCTCCTTGTCCGAGCCCCCTAACACTCCACTACATAGTCCCCACTCCCCAGTCCCCCCTTTCCCCGTTGCTCAAATCTCAAATTTTCAATCTTAGCAGACTAACACCAGCATTAGAGGATCTTGGGTATGAGAAATCCTTATACTGTATTTTAGGCCGGGAAGGCATGATCGGAGGATCAAAACCATGGGAAGACAGAGGTAGATGATGAGGAATCAAAGGAGTAAAATAAGATATAGGAATATTTATATAGAGAGAAATACTGTGTTTTAGACTAAATATTTGTTAACTACAAAGAGAGATGACAAAGACTCAGAGAGAACTTGAAATACATGTCTTGCTTGGTGGGATATTTGGACATTATTTCTAGGACTTGTTAGTAACATAAAAAAGGTGGAAGGTGAGGTGACATGAGATGAAATTGATACCATTTTGTTCATTTTTGGTCTCTGTTAATTTTTTTTTGAAGTTGGTGATATACCTTAGAATGTCATATCATCTCACTAATTGCCTGCAATGTGTTTTAAGACCTGTCCTCTAGAAAATGTTCTAAAACTCTCAATAAAACATAGTTGTTCAATCTTTTTTTTTCTTTTCGTATTTTTAGGTTATTTAAACCATATATGAATTTTTATTTGAATTATGTATTTTAAGGTGTTTAGACATTTGTATTGTTTATTTCACTTTTATTTTAATTGTATTATATTATTATTTACTAGACTGAAATTATCAATATATAATTAGTTAAAATATTTTTCTTGCGATTTTACGATTCAAGTTTACAATCCGAGTTTATATTGTATATTTCGTGTTGTGTCAAAAAAGCGTTTTTGACAACCTTGGAAACAAATAATGGCTTTTGAGTGCGTGAACTGGGATTTCTAAAATTTTACCATCTTTTGATGGGCATGGTTTCCTGTATACTGAAGATGAAATATTAGTTGAAAGAGTTCCACTCGACATCTAGTGGATTAAACGTATTCATAGAGTGGGGAGAGTACTATTGATTGTAAAAATGCAGTCACAAATAATAGCCGGCAAATCTCTTGACCCGACTTTCTTTCCTGTGTTCAGATTACATTGCTATTGAGTGAATTGAACTTTTACACCTCTCTGAACATTGAAGAGTCTGAAAGGACGACTGATGCAATTCTCAAAGTAAAACAACTTACACAAAGAAAGAAATAGAACATTGATATTACGCTGCCTTTATGAAATGAGATAAACTAGTCTTTGTTTTTTGTGAGTTCCAAAGGAAGGTGTAAGGTGATCAGACAGGCTGTAGATTTATGTGATACAAAATTTGGCAATTGACAATTACCTTTTTTATCTGTTCTCTTTTATTCTCTGAAACTGAAATGTGGGTTCTTTTCTTGATTTGCTTTTCTGTAGAAATCCCATTATTGAATTGTAATATATGCTTTGCAACAATATGTTTATTTTGTTGCAGGAGTGCATCTTCTTTACAAAGAGCATCAGAGTCAACTAGCTGCCTTGCCAACTGTAAAACAGATGATAGCACTTCAGAACATAAATTAAAAGACAAGGTAACCGATCATGTACAGAGAAAAGATCTGCGGTTGCCATTTGGAGATTGGTTTAGTCATCCATGGTCGAAAACACTGGGCAAATCTGAAAGGGAACCAGACACAAGGTGCCACATACGCTGAACCATGTGACACTAACATATGCATTCCTTATGTTCTCTCACACTCGTCACATTTTCCTTTTTTGCAGAAAGGAAGCCTCGTCAAGGGACTTTTTAAAACAGAATTTAGAGTCTAATCCTTTTCTTCCAAAGGTTACAATGGTTGGTGTCTCAACTGGAGATGCAGGACAATTGAGCAAAGCTAGTGTGAAGAAGACTATGGAGGATTTGACCAAAGAGCTGGAGCACACAGATCAAGCAAATGACAGTGGTATTAGCAACAGTAGTGGTGAGTACAAAGTCGAAGATAGGGATCCACTATTTGTTGCAAATGTGGGTGATTACTATTCAGGCATGGCAAAGACAGGTTCCCCTCGATGAGTCCGTGGAGAAAATAACTGAAGACCACAAAAAAAAAAAGGCTTCTTTGGCATGAATTGCATAATTTATTTTAACCAGAGTGAAAGAAGGATGTAAATTGTAAAATTGATAGTGCATTGTTTAACAAGTCATATGTCGGCCAGCTCCTTACAGAGTCCGTTATTACTGATGCGTCAGTGTGCATTATGCAGTCCTAATCTTGTCAAAAGTTAACTTGTGTAATTTGATGCAGACCATCTGTCAGGTGAGCTGGTTTTGTCTTGTGGCTTGAAATTTTGAGACAGTAATTCTTATAAAACTTTAGATTTCCTTTTCCAATTACTTCTGTCCTCGGTGGCCTGTTGAGTGTCACGTGTTCTCTCATGTAATCTAGTGTTCATCAGCTTTAGCAATGGAGGAAAATGAAGTGAATGTCAGCTGCAGCCAAGAGTTTCGTCTGGCTCCAAGTTTGTGCAAGTTGTGTTAGAATATGAACCCTGAAACTTGATGTGCTGCCATGAGTTGAGAGAACAGGATTTCTGAGAAAGGTTTGTGCAAGAATGATCCATATGAACCTTGCATTGAGCATATGGGATTGGACGAGGTTATCTCATGGGGAGAAATGGAGCAGAAACCTGTACATGAAAAGCCCTGCGCTTAGTCCAGCCCATGTATCAACTTGAGATTAAACACTAGTTGATCAAATGAACTTGAACAAAGCAATATAGGTGAGGATCTTTTACTTGTTCTTCATATGTGATTCATGACCACCAAAATGGTTCTGTTCCATTTATGGCAACCAGATTCATAATGACAAAAAATAATGAGCAAACAGTGTCTAAGCCTAAGAGTGTCATATTGTTCACCGATCCTTTCACATTTTAGCTGAAAAGGCTTCAAATTAATACATTTTTGTGCTTTTTTAATAGTTTTTACATACAATTTTTTTAATGGTAATGAAATGAAGATGTCAAAATCATCCGACATCTTATCAGTTTAAACGTATTTTTCACGTTATTAAAGACACATATTATGAACTTGTTTTTGCAGTTAAAAAATATTTTTATAAAAAAATAAAATTTAATTTTTATTTTAATTAATTTTTTGGTGTTTTTAAATTGTTTTAATGCACTGGTATTAAAAATAAATTTTAAAAAATAAAAAAATATATTATTTCAATATATTTTTAAATAAAAAAGTATTTTAAAAAATAATGTTACTTCAATAAAACAGTGTTAGTTTCTTGGTGCAATTGGGGCGCAGCACTTGCTCTTCCCACACTGCAAAGTAGTGGGTGGTGTCCCCCCTTCCCTCTTGTCTCACATACGAGATGTAGAGTGGGAAGTGAGGAGAATTATTGGATTTGATTGAACAGAACTGGCAAGAAAAGTGGTGGTGGGGGATGAAGCTGCAGGTGGGTTGATATCTTTGCTTTTGAACAACAATGCTATCTCAACAATGTATCGCCATCAAAACAGCCAGCCCCATGAACATTGCTTTCATAAGTTAATTGCCAAACCCACCTTCAAAGCTTCAGACAATTAAAAAAAATAAAATTTCTAACCCTTTTCCTGCATGATACCAAAATGACAGTAATCATCATGTCATTAAACCCTACCTATCCTTCAGGCTCCATGAAGTTATGTCTGAATCTCATCTCAACTGAAGAATTCAAGAAGGGTATTTATTATTGGCCGGAGGACCATGTTCTTGTCTAAAACTGACATAATGTCGGCAAGTAAGCTGAGATACAGCAACTCTCCAAGTCAATTGGATTGTCTGATAAGGTTTGATAAGGGCACCCTCAATCCAAGTTGATGAAAATTGACCATCCAAAATGTTGGATTCATAAAAATCTTCTCTTAAAACGCTATATGATAATTAGGGAGCATCGAACTGAGATGGGACAAGACACTGTGAAGATGTAATGTTTGATGAGTGCACGTAAAGGGAGTCATGGGATGGCACATCCAGTTGTTTCTATGCTATAGATAAGACTTGGATATATCACACTATTTTAGGTTGTAAAGCATGCAATTTCATGTGATCGAATTGAACTAGTAAACAGATATAAGCAACCTATCTAAGCATAAGAATATATATATAATTAGGGTTTAAGCATGTATTAACACACACAAGGCCAACAAATAATTGAATGTGAATCTACAATATATTTTTCAGGGATTAATCACTTTTCTTTAAAGTTTTATTACTCTTTACTTGGTGCAAATATGGTAGGTATGCAATAAGTGTTTAAGAATTCCAACACGTCATTATTTATATACATTACTAAATAAAGTAATTTTTTTTCTATGTTTGGATAGAGGGTCTTGAGTTTCATAAAAACATGACAATCAATAGTTTTTTTAGATCAATTTCTTATTTATCTATAATTTATTTTAATTATGTTAATGTTTTATGTTAATGAACTTTTGTTGAAGAACAATTCTCAACAAAGTTTTAATCCTAAAAATAATCATATCCACTTTGAATATAATCTTAAATGTGTCTATTATTCATGTTTGATTAAAACAAATTCCAACACATCAATACACATATGTATTTGATGTATTTATCAAGAGGGAGATTTGTTTTTTATAAGAGCAAGCTTGTGCATTGTGAAATTAATCAAGCAAGAAAAAGATATAAGATAATGTTTGATTATTTTCTAGAGATAAATAATAAAACAAAAATAATAGAGATATAAAAGATATATCTCCCTGTATTTTTTATTTTAATAATACAAAAATTCATCTTAAAATTATCTTAAATTTATTATATATATGTCCTTTTCTTTTCATTCAAACACGTAATCCAACCCAATTCAAAAGAAAATATCAATCAAAGATCCTCATTCCCTTTAAGTAAGAATTTTTGACCTCACACATCCAAAGCAAAAGAACATGAATTGTTTGCATTGAAGGAGGTGGTGGTGGTCCAATATATATATATACACCTAACTTTTCCAACCCCTTTAATGTTTGTGGGATCATCAACAAAATAAAAAAAATTCTATGCTAAGTATATTCTATCAAACAGTCTACTTCCTTTCTCACAATCATCAACTTCTCAATTACAATATATATTCCAGTCATTTAAACCAAATAAAGGGTTTTTGTGTTTGAAGTGTTCACATTTTGGTAGACACAATTTAATTTCTGCTTGGATTTCCCTTTCTTTTCCCCCCTCCCCTCGTAAAGAAGGAGAGAGTGTATTTATGTACATGTATCTCCCTTGTTCCTAGAAACATATATATATTCTTCATTCCCTTTTTTCCTTCTAGTGATATTCTCTTGATTTTGCCTCTTTTTCTTCTTTTTTTAAGAGCAATATTGGGTTTTAAAATCATACTGATCAATTCGTTTTATTCACTATTATATATTTATAGTTATCATCTTGAGGCTAGGGTTTATAGTTTTCAGGTCGACAGGGGCATCTAGAATTTCTTAGGGACATCAGGGAGTGCCAACTAAAATATGGCCATAGGTGTTTAAATATTTTGGCAAAATTAGACTTAGGCTGTGGTTGTTTTTATGGTTGGACCATGTATTTCAAATCTTTTTAATTTTAGATAGCTAGACCGTGTATTTTTTAAAATTTTTATTAAATAGACTGTTTGAATTTAAAGAATATTATTTTGATGCATTTTCAATTAAAAAACACTTTAAAAAACAATATCTACCACAATCTCAAATAAGTTTTAGTCTAGAAAGAAAAGGCAGCCCTAGAGGCTAAAATGATGGACAAATTGTAGGACTCAAAATCTGTTTGAGAGTATATTAGATATTGTTTTTCAAAGTATTTTTTCTTTGAAAATATATCAAAATAATATTTTTTTATTTTTTTTATTTTTGGCATTAACACATTAAAATGATTAAAAAACACTAAAAACTATTAATTCAAAACTTAAAAAAATAATTTTTTTTGAAAAATATAGTTGAATCACAATGTGAAAAAAAATCCCTCCCTCCTTCCCTTGTTTATCTTTTGTGACCATAATATATTATTAACGTGAAATCTTGAAAGGGGTAATTATCTTCTCTTAATATAAAAAAAAATAACCTAATTAATCACCCTAATATACAATCGGATAACATAATTAACATATATGTTTATCGATTAATTTTTCAAAGGTAAAAATACAAAGAAGTTATTTTATTGTGCCATTTCATAATTATCATATTCTATAAAGTTGAGTTTGATAAGTATACTGAGATATATAATAAAAAATAAACAAATATAGAAAAAATGGAAAAATACTTTATTAGAAAAACATGGATAAAAATATAAAATAAATCCGTATCTGAAATAATTTTTAATTTTAGAATAGATTTATATTTTTTTTCAAAATAAAAAGGTAGAAGAAATATATAGTTGTTGATTCAATTTATTGTCTTATAGAGCCACGCTACCTAATTAGATAAATAACTCCATTAATTACGTGCATATCCCCATATTAATTTTCTAAATAAAAACTATCTTAACTGTCTTTTCTTTTCTGATATTAACTAAATGCTATCAACTCCATTAATCGCACATATGTCCACAAATTAATTTTACTAAATAATTTTATTTTCTTTTTTTTAATCATTTTTTTCTCAATTTTACATTATTTTAATGCTTTTTATGTGACCACTGCAATTTTAAAACGTGGCTGGCCGCGTAAACAAGGAAGCACTTATTTTTATTAAAAAAAAAAAAAACAATGGTACCTTATATCATACACAAACACACATAAAATTCCCAGCAATTTAACCTCCACCTCGCTTTCAAAGCCACCTACCGTTAAAAATGCCAAGATCCCCCCCCCCCCATAAGAAAAGGCATCAATCGGACCTAGTCATCCATTTTTAACGGCTCAAGATTCTTCACCAAAAAGACAGGTATATAAGCCAACTCACATGAGAACATTTCCTTTTCCAACATTCCATTTGATCGTACGGTCAGCATCGTTTCATCCACAGTTTTGAAACTCGGATCGGCCCGGCAGGTCGACCCTAGATCCGGCTGATTTGGACATGGAACCAGTCTGGGTCTAAGAAAAAACCTGTCTAGGAGTTGGCCCAGCGAAACCCGATCGACCCGGTGGGTCGACTCGGGACCCGGCTGACCCGGGTAAACCTAGCTGAGACCCGGCCTATTTTTTTTTAATATGCATAAAAGTTAAACGACGTCGTTTTGGTCTTTAAAAGTCAAAATTTACGAAGATGAATGATTCACTGAAAATACAAGCCCTACAATTGCAAATAGAAAAAACCTAATAAAGAAAAACAATTTCAATCCCGAATTGCAGAGGAATAAGAGTTTTGATTCAATCATCAAGATTCAAAACTTCCTTCATCTCCCACTATTTTCTCAACAACCCCAAAATCATTTAAAAAAGCAAGAAAATTGATACATTACCCGAAGAAAAAGTGCACTTGGTCTATTGAGTAAATTGTGCTTTCGAGTTGAAAGAGAGGGAATCTACTGATTGAAAGAGATGGTAAAGGGATTTTCTTTCTCTTCTCTCTATGTTGAAGAATAGAAAATAGGGTGACGTTTTTCTCTTCTGTTTGAAGGTAAAGGAGGGGAAAGGCGGTGGAAGCGATCGATTCACTCACCAGATTCAACGCTTCTTACTTGAGAAGAGTCTTTTGACTCTTTTTTTTTCCCCTTCTTGTGAGTGGTGACAGCAGAGAAAAGTCCATTTGTTGTGGGATATTTTTTACTGATATTTCTTTTGCTTTTTTATCTTTTGCTAAGTTTAATAATTCAGAGTCTGTTTTTTTTTTTTAAGGAGAAAAGGTGTTTTTGATAAAATTAAAATTTTATTTTATTTTTTAAATTATTTTGATATATTAGGGTCAAAAATAAATTTTTAAAAAATATAAAAATAATATTTTAATATATTTTAAAAACAAATATTTTAAAAAACAATAATTACTACCAAATACACTCTTTCATTTAATTTTGCATTTCCTTGAATATTTGCGGTAAAAGTTACTTATTATTTTTTTATAATAAAAAAGTTAATATTAAAAGAGGCATAAATATGTCATTATTTTCACGTAATAATTATATATAAAAAATAACAAGCATGAGAATTGATCATTAATTTAAACGGAAAATAAAATTTTTTGAAACTCTCAATTCTAATTGGTTTAATCGGATTTTTTTCACGGTTCGATTTTTTCAATTGTTTTTTTTTCAATGTTCTCGGTTTAATCGGTTTTTTTCTCACCCAGATAAAAATCTTCTATTTATTAATGGAAGCAAAGGGCCAAGCTATATGCAAGACTTGCCTAAAAATGTTCTTTTAAGTAGTAATTATTACTAAGTTTTTTTTCCCGAACTCACACAATTGAAAAATAATTTTAAAATTAACATAGTTGAACTTGTTGAGTAAACGAGATTTGTGCAATTTGAGATACACAGGTCTCATTTGAACAACTCACATGGGCTCAAAAGTTTTCCTTTCTTTTTGGCTAACTTGTTTGTTTATTTAGTCTTTTAATTTTTCTATTTAATTAATTTTAGTTTAATTATTATGATCATTTCATTTGTTGTTTTGCGACAAAAAAACTAGCTAAAGTTACTATTTTCTTTGAATGAGAATGCTAAAAAAAAGTAATTTTTTTGCCTGATTTAAATAAAAATAAATTTAATTGATGAAATAATCATAATAATAAAACTAAGATGAGCTAAAACTAAACATTAAGGGACCAAATGAGAGAATAAATTAAAAGAATAGGCTGACACAATAACCAAAGAAAATAAAATAGAAAAGGAAAGAAGAAAAGAATTAGATGATAGGAAGACATCACAACTCAACGACAACACACCTAGGATTATTGAAAAGATATCAATGAAATGAATTTATAGACACCAAGAAAAGTCACCCCTAAAGCTTTAAAAAAGTCATATGTGTCGTCTAAATATGAAAAAAAATACTTATTTAATAATGCATATAAAACACGTGCCAGCAAGTTAATTTATATATTTTTTTATGTTAGGTGCATGTCACTTATATGCCTATTACAAAAGAAAAAAATGACCATGTTGGGTACGTTTAAGGTATTTTTCCCCACGTATGATAGTTTAAGAAGGAAAAAAAGACCCTATTAGTATCTACAAACCTTCCTATTAATCTTATAAAAATTACTATACATAAAGTTCTTAGAGAAGAGTTATCAATACGCTATTATGCTTCTTCCTTTTCTTTTACTTTCCTTTTCCTTTCTATAAATTTAAGGTGTCATAATACAAACCTGTATGGTTATATTTAATTGGAAAGACGAAGATAAAATATAAAGTAAATGTTCTTGTGATAATTTTAAAGTGAATTCATATTTATTTTTATTTTCAAAATAAAATATACAAATAGATATGTTTTCATTGTTTATATTTTTTCTATCTTAAAACACTGACCAAACATTACCGACCATAAAAAATTTCAACCTTCAAAAAAAAAGAGAGAGGTTAAAATAGATAATATTCATAATTCCTAATGGTTTGATAAGGTAGCATAGCACATAAATCTTTATTTTGAAATTATTATTTTAAATTTGGATTCAAATGAAAAATATGTGAAATAAACTTCTTATAAATCTAAATTATTTGTATAACTTTTTTTTTGTTCTAGCTCTCACCGTCCTAGTAATGGAGTTGGGTGCATACACATCGTCCTAAAATCTAATAGGATTCTAGGGGCATATCTAGCGATATAGCCCCACTTTCATTCAAGGTTTCCTGGGGCATATCTAACAATATAGCCCCACTTTCATTTAAAGTCTCTTGGCACACTCTCGAGGGAAAGACAAGACATGGCATTGCAAGTCCAATACCTTTCCTAACTTCCAATCAAATTTCAAGTACTAAACAAAATAGTTTCAGGCAAGTAAGCAACTCACCTCCTCTTCCTCGCATCGTCATATTGCTTTGTTCTGTCTCCTTTCCCTTTTGACATTTTCACTAAGTCAAAGAAAAAGCAAAAAATAAAACACCCACCTCTCTTTGTATAAATAATAATTAACATCTACCAGGTCAAGTGCTCCACCATCATCTCTCTCTCTCTCTCTCTCTCTCTCTCTCTCTCTCTCTCTCTCTCCAATTTTAAAAGTCAGCGCAGTCCTTTCTGCCTTGCATTCACTCTTTTCTTGCCATTATAATTAACACAAAGGCACAAAGATGGGTTAGGATTTCTAGGTAGATCGAGTCTTCAATGGCGGAGGATCAGGACTGGGATTTGTATGCAGTAATAACGAGTTGCACCTCTGCTGCTGCTTTCTTCTTCTGAAAAAGCAAAGAAGAAAGAACAACATCAATGATAATTTTGAGTGCTTGGATTCTTTAACTTTTGATGATGATGATGATGATGATGGAGAATCCAACCCATTTTCTTTTCAAAATCTTGCTTCCCAGCCTAGAAACAACAACTGTTTGCAAGAATTGCAAGATTCTTACAAGCCCTTTTTGCCTAGCTTTACCACCAGTACTGTTCTTCAAGGTAAGAACAGTAACAAAAATATTCCTAGCTTCTCCATTTCTGATTTTGGGTCATTTTTAGTGGCCAAAATCAACCACAACTTGCACAACAACAACAACCACTAACCACACCATCCACTAGTGTTGCCATCAGTCCCTGGTTCAACAATAGCCAAAAGCAGCCACAACATGTACAACAACAACAAAATCAAAGGAGACAATTGCACCAGTAAAGGACTAGCACTTCTTCTCTCTTTCCTTTAAGAACCACACAATCTCAGACCCCAAGAAAAAAGTAAGTAGGTTAATTAAATTCTTCATTTCTTGTAAGATAATTATTACTCATAAATGAGAAAATTTTACAAAATGCTCATGCTTAAATTTTTCCACTTTTTTCCTTTTTGACAGAAAAGTAACCAGAAGAGGCTGATATCGCATGTAATTGCAGAGAATCTCTCTAATGATGTGTGGGCTTGGAGAAAATATGGTCAAAAACCCATCAAAGGCTCTCCCTATCCAAAGTTAGCCCTTTATTCCATTCTCATTTTTGCCTTCCTTTCTTTAAGAAGATTTTGATTCTTGTCACTAAATATGGCCTAAAATTAGGTTACTTTTCTTTTACAGGAATTACTATAGATGAAGCAGCTCAAAAGGGTGTGCAACAAGAAAGCAAGTGGAAAGGAGCAATACAGATCCAAATATGTTTATTGTCTGCTACACAGGTGATCACACACACCCATGTCCGACTCACAGGAACTCACTTGCCGGTAGTACAAGAAACAAAGTCCAACAACCAGCTCAAAAGCCAGAAAACAAAGAATCCGAGCATCCCATTTCAGCTGATAGGGGCTCGTGTTCTTCTCCACTTTCAGCCACTAGTTTGTCTCCAAGAACCACACTTTCAGCTCCCATTTACAATATTGAGGCGGTAGGAAACGAGTAAGAAAGCATCAAAACACATAATTTGGAAGGCGGACATGGATTGATAGGAAGCGATAATCATAAAGATGATGTTGATGATTGTGATAATGACATTAATGACGATTATTTTTTATTCCAAATATGGCCTTAAATGAAGATCTTATTAAAGGGTTTCAAGATCTTATTAGTGGTAATAAAGGTGATGGTTTAAGCAATAGTCCTGCTTTTGGAGACGACTTTTCCTCTTCTGTTGTTAGTGGCTCAGCTAGCACAGCTGCTGGAGCAACTAGTGGTGGTGGCTGCTAATTATATAAGTTGCTAGAAGTTTTCTCTTTTAATATTATTAAAGAAAAATTGGATTTGATGGAAACTTTTTCTCCCCCACCAAGATTGATGTAGAAGATAGAAAGAATCTTTTCCCTCTCCACAATGTCCTTTTTTTTTTGTCTTTTTCCTTGTTTTATTTTTATTTACATCACTTAATTGATGTTTCAGAATAAATAAAATAAAAGACGGTTAGAAAAGATAAAACATATCTTTATTTTTTCTATTTTTTTAAATCACTCAGATTTATTTTTATTTTGTTTTTATCACTATAATAAATTAATTGTTTTTATATCTATTTTTAATCCTGAAACACTAGCTAAATACAATGAAAAGAGAACATGATATTTGGACCCGGTAGTGAGGGGTTTTTTTTTTCAATATTCAATTCTAAAAAAATTAAAGATAGATTTTAATATATATATATATATATATATATAACCATGATATAGTTGTGTGAAATTGAGCTGTAAATGTTTTAAATTGTCAGAATGACCAATTTTTAAACCATATATAGAGGACCAAAATTTTCATCTCATTTTCTTTGAAGTTATTTTAATACTTTCTATTTTAAATATTCTTAATAGGAATGATCATAGGAAAAATGTGGATAATCAAGGAATCATAGACTTATTATAGTGATTTAGAATTAATCTTAACTGGGAGATTGTAGAGCTTTACGATTTAACAAAATGAATTTAAGCATGGCATGATGTTTATTAAATTTGGGCTTCCATTCGATTTTTATTTTTAACCCTAACCCCCCCACCCGTAAATTAAAAAAATTATTGGTCCAATTCAATTTTGATTTTAAAAACTAAAATTAATTAAATCGAACTGAACTAAACTATTTCAATCAAAACTTATCTTAAAAAAAAAAAAGCAGGTATAAAAAAACATAACCTAACCCTAAATTAAACCCAAAAGAAAAAAAAAACCTCAAACAAGACTAGTGTTCTCACCATCAATTATTAGCATTTTATTCATTTATTTTTACCAAAAATAAAATTAATTTAATAAGAGGTGAATAGATGGGAAGAGCACCTCTACATTTGAATTCTAGCCCAATTTTTCTGCATCGTTTAGATAAAAATTGAAGGGAAAAAAATCTAGATAATTAGTCATGTTGGATGGATGGTGAAACCCTAACAAATGATGATTAACACTAACAAAAAAGATAGTGTTAATGTTACTTCTTAATGTTTGATTAATGATAATAATTATTACAATCGAGCTAGTAATGATAATTATTCTGCGCCAAAATAATAATAATTATCATACAAGTAATTATTTTCTGACCATCCCTTTTAATTGAGCAAGAACTGCTCATCCATTGAAAAAATGGTGATTGCGCACATGAAGCTCCCTTACATCCACTCCAAAATTAGAGCAATTCTACTTTTGTGATCATGCAATTAGTGGAATCTACTGTTCAAATCAACAACAATAAACAAGTATCCTATGTGCAAAAAGATTCAATAATTTCCCACAACATAGTTTATTAATTATTGCTCTAATTCTTAAGGTATATATTAGCTCTAAGATTTTTTTTTATTTATTTATTTACAAACTGTAGGGTATAGGTTGTTTTTTTGTAACCAGCATCAAAAAATATTTTATGGTTTGAGATTGATCATACCATGTTATGTTTGTTAGAGAATAATATAAATTATATCTTAGGACCTTACCTAAAAGTTTAAGCTATTGGGTTGAGATAGTTCTTTGACATAATATCAGAACCTTGATGACCAAGTGGTCACGAATTCGAATCTCACTATCTTTATTTATTTGATAAAAATTAAGCACAAGGTAATGTGGACCTATGCAAGTTTCAAGTCCAAAGGGCTTTCACTTGAGGGGGGTGTTAGAGAATAATATAAATTATATCTTGGAACCTTACCTAAAAGCTTATGTTATTGGGTTGAGATGGTTCTTTGACAATGCCATCTTGGATTTGACTATAATTAGAAAAGACCTATTAATGTTTGATGGCCTCTTAAAATCATACATTTGATCAGTTATCCAAGTTATTGACTCAAGTTAATGATCTATTTGTTGTTATTATTTTTAGTTCAAATTTAATGAAAAATTATAAGAAAAAAATCAACATAGATAACTATTGTTATAAAACTCAATTTAACACCACTTAGATTATAAAGTATAATTGACAAATATATCTTATTTATTCTTAAAGGTTTTTGTTAAGCAGAAACCTTCGATCATTATCCAAATAACTCTTAGCTTAAGCTGGCTTTAGAAATTAATTTAATCAAACTCGAATGATTTTGATGAGTTCATCCATAATTCGATCAATTTAATTAAAACTTAGGTAAGTTTCAAGTTGACCTTTTCTTTTCTTTTTAAAATGACATAATTTTATAATTGAGTCAACTCAGCCCGATAAACCTATAATCATAAGACTTGAGCCAAGTTATATGCCGATTTAATTTTATATCCACATTAATAACTTAGTAAATATGGCATTTGAAACTTTAGTATAAAATCATAGTAAAAAATACCTCATTCTTTGAATAAATAAAAAGTTTTTCAGCATGAGATTCATAAATTCTAACCAAGAAAATATAATGTAAATATCGATAAAGTAAAATTGAAGAGAGACAAGTGGGTGCATGAAGTTGCTGGCTCAAAAGTGTGGAAGATTTCACAAACTGTGACAAAGACTCAGTCTTTGAGCACCCTTTATCACGAGACAGACACAAGATCCCTTTTTATGCCTGTCGATGACGAGGTTCAAGGTCAAATCTTTTATATTCTTGGACTTAAAGAATAGGTCAAACATATCTTCTTCCTCATTTGTTTAATTTCTACTTTTATTTTGCAAAATATTTTTTTTTTCAATGAAGGAGAAATAAATCTAAGAATCTCACTTTGCTATATATATACACACGCTTGCGCGCGCGCGCATACACACACACACATATATGATTATTAAATGATCAACCCGTAACATCATCAATGAGGCAGTTCAAGATTCTCATGATTTTAAATAATTATACAAAGTTGTTCTTCGTATACTAAGTGTGATATTTTATCACACAAAATGTGATTGTGGCTGGATTGAAAATGTCATTTTGTTTTTATTTTGTTATAAAAACATTTATGATGAAAAAAAATAAGGTTACATATTAGGGAAAAAAATATTTATTTTTTTCTCAATTTAAGATAACTATGAAATTTTAGCTTTATAAAAAAATTATAACCTTTGAAATATTCTATCTAACAATTATATCAAGATTTATATCTATTAACATAAGGTTACATATTAGAGAGAAAAAAATTACGTATTAACATAAACAAAGGCAGACAAAATCTCTTGCATAAAAATATACAAAATATAAAGTACAAAGCTAATAAAAAACAATATATTTGTCTTGACTCTATATATAAATCTACACATGCATGATAAAACATTCACTCACCCAATGTTTTACAATTAAAATCAACTCGGCGGGTTAACTCGTGACCTGAAATTTAGATTGGGTTGAATTTCAATAAAAATTAGGGGATAATTAACCCAATATGACCTAGAAAAAAAAAAACCAATTGACTTGGGTTTCGGCCAGCCCAAAACAAACTCAAGCAAAACGTATTAACGTTTTTCTTTATTTGTTTTCAAAATAATATTAATTCTACTTTTATATAAAATAAAAAATTAGATTGATTTAACTCGTAATCCAAAACTTATTTCAAATCGACTCTCAAGTCAAGTTTAAAAAATAAGATTACTACCATGAAGAAAGCTACTATGATATAAATATGCTATCTCTTTAAACAATCAATTACAAAATTTGAACATAAAATTTTCAAGCTAAATAATTTTTCTCTTTATTATTTAAACTGACTTCTCCTAAGCCATTTTCTTGTTATAAATAAGTCCACAATTGAAATGGAGACTTTCTTATTATAATTTATGAATATCAAATTATTTAAAGACTTGTTGTGCATAATTTGTGATCATAATAGGATTCTAAACAATACGATCTAGTTTGGTGTGACATATGAAACTCTTTATTTTTTTTTGGCTATTTATTTGTTTTTTTAATTATTATTATTATAAAAACTCTTACACATGGGGCAAATCATGTGTCACTCCTTCCATGGCATGGCATGAGACTTTGTCAAAATCCCCTCCCCCCCTCATTTTTTATGTATACTATTGCACTTAATCTTGGTTTTTTCCTTTTTTTTTCTAGTTTAGAATGTAAAATTGAGGCCAACTACTTCATTCTTTCTTCTTATTTTAAAGTTGTTCCACCTAATTCTTTTTGGAACACAAATAGATTTAATTCTCATGTCTTCTTAGCACACGAGTCTCAAATCAAAGAAAGAACTTTGGTGTTTTTATATTTTATGAATAATGGTAATTTTATTAAGAGAAGAACACCTTTAGAATTTGTGATATCCAATGATGGGATCCACTCATTTAAAAGAAAAAAAATTAGATTTTTTGAAAAATTAATTTTAAAAAGATATTCATATCCAGTAAACATCTTAATTCAAAAGTTTAAGTTATTAGATAATACTCCAAAATATAATTTATATATTTTTTATAATTTAAATAACAGTACAATTTTTTTTAAAAAAATTCTCACTACGTACCATAATTATTCATTTGTTATTATACCTAATTATAAAATCTGGACTGGATTGCCAGACATGTCAATTTGGGAGCTGACTGATCCAGGACCAGACTAATTTTGATTGAAAAAAATTAAGGACTCATAACAGAAGTAAAATTCTTTGATTTTGATTTTGATTTTGATTTTGATTTTTATTTAAAACGATTCTATTTTGATATTTTAATTTTTTAAAAAAAATTAACCATAATTTACCCTTCTGGTGTATAAATTACACTAGGTCTTCTCTTTAAAATTATGTTCTTGCATACCAACTATCTTTTATCTTTTAATTACTATAAACAGAATGATGCACGGGCCTCATTTTTTCAGCCAATAGACTCCATAGCCCAATCTAAATTCATATTTTTTAATTATCAAGAAAAAGAAGAAGAAGAAGTCATGATGAATGGTGAAAACACAAAAAAGAAAATTCACCCCAACAGAAAGATAGATTTGTTATCTCTTGCTTTTTTTTTTATTATTATTAATAATTATAATTACCATAGATTTAGTAATGATAATTATTCCTTACCAAAAAAAAAAGGGGAGATAATTAACATAAAACAAATTATTTTCTTACCATGCATTTATGAAATTAATATTTAAAATAATTTAAAACTTATCCCAAATTTAGCTCTCGATCAATAGGCAACTAGATTAACCCATTGTAGTAGCCAAGTTTAATTACTGTGTATTATATAATACATTAATGTTTTTAATGAAATTGATGCTGTTATATATATTAATGATAAAAGATGGAAACTAGTTTGATTGGGCCAAAATCTTACCTGAACCACTGTGGGCTAATCTTAATAGATGGCCCACACTATTTGATCTTAAGCGTCCAGGACCCACAGATTTACTCTCAAATTGACGGTCAAGATCTACTCTCTCTCTCTCACTTCTCCTATCCAACCGTACTCGATTACAACTCAAAAACAGTTCCTCATTTCTCTCCAAAACCCGAAAGAGAACACAACACTGAGAGAGAGAGGAAAAGCAGTCGTGATCCAGTGTGACAATCGGCGATGTTCCTGCGGGCAATCGGACGGCCATTACTGGCGAAGGTGAAGCAAACCACAGGGATCGTTGGATTGGATGTGGCCCCGAATGCGAGAGAAGTGTTGATCAATCTATACAACAAAACCCTAAAAGAGATCAAAGCAGTTCCGGAAGATGAAGGATACCGTAAAGCAGTGGAGAGCTTTACAACACATAGACTTAAAGTTTGTGAAGAAGAAGTAGACTGGGAGAAGATTGAGGAACGGATTGGATGTGGTCAGGTCGAAGAGCTTATTGAAGAAGCTCAAGATGAGCTCAAGCTCATCGAAAAAATGATCGGTCAGTACATTTCTTAGATTTTTTTTCCTGATTTATTTCGCTTAGTTCATAGTTTATTAAGATTTATTTGTGCTATAAGTCAATGCTTGTGGCGGAAGATAATTTAGGTTTATATTTAATTTGATTTTTGCTAATAAATGAGCTTAAAAGTATTTTAATCTAGAATATTATCTTGTATAATAGTGGTTGTTGATTTTGGTTAATTATCATTAAATTGTGTTTTTCCAATGAATGTATTACGAGAGATGAAATTTCAGTCGATTCGAGTGGGGTTTTGTCAATGATGTATTAAGAGATGAGTTTTGGTAGTACATTTGTTATCAAGTTTGGTAATTTGTGCTCAATTCAACTAATTATAGCTCCAAACTAGTTTATGAGATTAGGGAGCTTTTATGATCCTAAATTGTGTTTTACAACTAATTTAAGCATACTTTGTATGTATGGTTTGAGCATTGCAATTGGCTATGTCCTTCAAACAAACAAACAATGAAATAAAATGAAGTAAATATATAATAGAAAAGTGAAACAAAGAGACTCATGGAGTTTGTTAAGGCAAGCTTGAAATTTCATTTGCAGTGGCCATTCGCTACTAACTGGTTTGTTTGATGCTTGTTGGCTAAATACTGTGTCTGAAATATACGAAGATTGGTTTGATCCTTTACATTTACCACCTTCCTAACTGCAGTGTTAAATCAGGTCTAATGTGAATTGAAGTTTGATTCTATAGGTACATTATCAATAATGATAGATTTAGAGATGAGGGTTGTATGTTATTAATGAAGACTTTACTCAAGTCGGTTACATTTAGTTCCTCCATTTTGTTCTGATTTGAGGCACTCGTTTTTGTGAGCTTAAATGATGGTCATTTTTTTTTTACCACTTGATATATCATTCTCAGCCTGCTAAGTTTAGAGGGAGGGAGGGAGGGAGGGGGAGAGAGAGAGAGAGAGTTGATTTTACTTCCATTTGCATTAGAATCATCATTATGTTTTTCTTATGTGCATCTTGTTGGGGAACATACTGTATCTGAAACGTGAATTTCAGCTTTCAAGGTTTGTTAGCTAGCATTTTTATTTTGGGAAGAAACTGCCAAGCAGCTACATGTGAGATCATCAATCATGTCTGGTTAATAATTCCCGCGAAGCCTGCATTGCATGCTAGAGCATTATTATGTATTTTATATCACTTCAACTACTAAGAAAATTTTGTTCTGTTGAACACAGAGTGGGATCCTTGGGGCGTTCCTGATGACTATGAATGCGAAATTATAGAGAATGATGCTCCCATTCCTAAGCATGTCCCAAGGCATATACCCGGTCCTCTCCCTGCAGAGTTTTACCAGACACTCGAGGCTGTGCAGACAAAGCGTGTGGAACCAAAGGATGCACCTGCTGTCACATCTGGTGAGTCGCAGTCAAAGGAGTAAAATGCTGCTGACAGTTATTTCAGAAAACACTGAGCTTTAGTGTTGAATCTGTTCGTTGTTGTTAGTCATGTTTGTGTTTGTTATCTTGTAATCCCTATTTTCCAGATTCAAATGGGATTCAATTTATGAGACTCTGGCTTGAGCCATTCCGGCAATAATCCGAATGGGTGTTACAAGAAATTTGATGTTTTTTACAAGTCACTTTTGCTTCCTGTGAAAAATAACACATCAATTATTTGACTGATCAGAATATTGGTGATGGTGATCTCGTTAACACTTGTAATATAAGCTATAACTAGCGCATGTCTGGATGGCAAAGCAATTTCAGAGCTGATGATAGAGCAGTATGTTATTCACCTGCTATCTATTTTATGATCACCGATGGCATGGTGATTTCTTTAATGCGTAAATAAGGGGAAATAATAAATACGCGAATGTGTCATGATACTGCCAATACTGCAATAATTATTAGTTGCAAAAGTCGCTGGAAAATGGAAATTCTAAGAATGTTCTGTCCCATAAATGAAGAAAATTGATTTGCTATTAAATAAAGAATAAGGTTTAGGATTACCACTTTGGACAAGTCCAGAAAATTCACAAGGATCAGTGCAATACTGTGTGCTCTTCTTAATTGCAGCAGGCCATGTGTGCAATCACAAATAGAAAACACCATGGTCTCTACAAGTTCAAGTTGTACACAGAGAAGCTTTTAATGGCATATTTAGGAGACTGAGTCCAGTAATCAATATTCTCATCCTGGTAAAACTGCTCTTCATTATCGTCAGATTGATATCCTTGATCTTTATACTATGTAGTTAGTGATCCAAGATTTCACATCACACTAGCTCAGGTTGTGAACTACAACTCCTTTGTGGAAGAGATGAACCTTTATCCCTCACCGACCTGCGGATCGTTGCAGCTAAATCAGGCCGTCCAGAACTATCATACAAGTTTGCAAGCATCAGATTGAATGCAGGATCTGATGGATCAAGCTTGAGACCTCGCCTGGCTATATCTTCCCCAAGAGGCACAATCCTATGAGCTTTGCACGCTGCCAGCAGGGTCTTGTAGATTGAAGCATTTGGCCTAATAGGCATGGTTTCTAGTATTTCCATTGCCTCCTCTAGCCGGCCGGCTCGGCCAAGGAGATCAAATAAGCAAGCATAGTGATCCAACTGAGGGTCTATGCCATGCATTTCTTTCATTGAATTAAAATACTCGAGACCCATGTCAACCAAACCACCATGAGTGCAAGTGAAAAGCACTAACAAGAAGGTAACTGAATCAGGCTTGACTCCGGTCAACCTCATATCATCAAAAGTAGAGAGAGCAGAAGAGATATGCCCATACGATGCCAACACGGATATCAATCCATTCCATGACACGATGTCTGGCTCACTTATTTCTGCAAATGCTCGCTCTGCATCATGTGTAAGTCCACATTTCCCATAAAAGCTAACTAGGCCATTGGAGACTGAAATGAAGCTGCCTAAACCAGATTTCACAGAATAACTATGAAGTTGCCTTCCAGTTTCCACGCTATTCAAGCCAGCTGATGCGGATAAGAAGCCGGCCATGCTATATCCATCCATCTTAATGTCATCGTTGAACATGTGATTGATTATATGTAATGCCATTTCATGATGGCCCATCTGATTGAGCCTTGTGGCCAAACCTGTGTATGTGAGGGCATCTCTTTGGCTCATATTTCTAATCAAATGCCATGCATCATCTACCCTTTCATTTCCAGCAAAAGCATCTACAAGAGCATTACTGACAACAATATCATGATCAGCATTTGTCTTGATTACATGTCCATGCAGCTTCAATAATTGACTTGCAGATTTTGCTGCCCTACAGGATCTGAGGATGATTGATAGCGTAACAGAATTTGGTTGCAGCCCAGAAGCTGTCATCTCCATATACGAGTCAAAAGAATCTTGATGGAAACCATGTTCAGAAAGGCCAGCAATCAAAGATGTCCAAGAGATTACATCAGGCGACTCTATGCCTTTGAACACTCTCAAGCCATCTTTTACCTCATGAGAGCATTTCATGTACATGTCAACAAGTGCATTTCCAACAGGAACATCATCCTCCAAACCAGCCATGATCACCCTTGCATGGATCTGTCTCCCTAAATCAAGAGACAGAATTAACGAGCAAGCATTCAAAATACTCAGGTATGTAAAATTGTTCGATAAAATTCCAGAGGCCTCCATCTCCTGAAATGCAACTACAGCTTCCCTTAACTTCAAGTTTTGAGCCAACCCAGAGAGAATAGCAGTCCACAAAAACCTATCAGACTCTGGTGTCAGCTTTGAAATCCTTACAGCATCGTCCATCCTCTGGCACTTGGAATACATATGGACAAGGGCAGTCTTCACTACCAAATTCAACTCAACCCCGAAAACTATCAAAAGGGCATGAACCACTTTTCCATGTTTCAAACCAAGAAACCCCGCTGCAGCTAAAACCTTAACAAAAGTGAATTCATTTGGATAAACACCAGCCTTAATCATATCAATATAAATCCTCAATGCCTGACTCCATTTCCCTGCTTGAACAAGAGAAGAAATCATCGTTGTCCACGAAACAACATCACCATTATCCACACAACTAAATAGCCTACATGCCTCCTCAATAGAACCGTACTTGGAATACAAATCAATCAAAACGGACCCCAAAATCTGGTTTGACTCAAACCCATGTTTTATGACACATCCATGAATACACTTTCCATCACTGAATTCTCCTAAAGCAGAACAAGCCCTTAAAACACTTGAAAAAGTGAATTCATTCGGACAAGGACCAGAACCCATCATTTCCTGAAACATTCCAAGTGCTTCTTCATGTTTTTCATGCTTAACATAAGCAGAAAGAATCCCAGTCCAAGACACAACATCTCTAGATGGCATTTCATCGAAGAACTGGCGTGCATAGTCCAAAGTAAAGCACTTTGAATAGAGAGACAGCAGATTGTTGTTTAGATACAAGTGGTCTTGAAAACCCAGTTTGATTATTGGACTGTGAATGCAAACACCTTGCCTTAAAGATTTGGAGTTGCAGAAGGAAATAAGATGAGAACATGTTTCTTGCAAACAGGGGAGTTCTGTTCTGCTTAAGATCTTTGTTGCTGTTTTACTTATCATCTTGCATAAAGAAGACTACTAAAATCTCCAAATTCTTGAAACAATAAACAAGTTGGACGTAGTTCATGTGTTGGATTTTGAGATTAATTTCTTAGGAATGTTTTTGGGACCTCAGGCCAGGCTCATTCAACTTTGGAAAAACCAAAGCCCAGCTGCATGCTCCACGATAAGCTGTGATAAACCTAGCCGACCTAGTTTTATATCTAACTGGATGAAAATTAATTTAATTAAAATTAATTAATTCAGCAGGTTAATTTATGAATTGATTAAAATCAAAATAAAACTTAATTTAATTTTTAAAAAATAAATCAAGACTTTGTATTTTAAATTGATTTGAGTTGTGATCCATAAGTTTAACTCCAACGTTGGGTTATAACTATAATAACAAGCTATGTAACTTTTAAAATAATTTTTTTTAATAAAAAAATCATGTTTATATTAAATATTACTGTTTATGCTAAATATGATACAGATGATAAAATTTTGTTATTATTGTATGATGTAGAATTATTTCTATTTTTTGGATATAATTATTTTATAAAATAATGGTATAAGTAATAAATACAAATAAATCTCACTCATAATAATTAAAAAAATACCCAGTATTTCGGACTTCCATGCATAGTTTTGAAACTCGTCCAGGCTTAGCGGGTCAATATGGGACTTGGCCGACTCGGGGTTAGAACCAGACCGGGTTTAAAAAAATAGAGAAAGTCAAAACCCGAGGTGACCCGGCTAACCCAGCAAGTTAACCCAGTCAAAAACTCAGTTGCAACCCGTTGATTTTTGGTTTTTTTTACTTAAACAAAATTATTTTAATTTTTTAAAAAAATTAAAATTAACCCGAATAACCTGGTGACTGAATCAAAACCTAAAACCAGATCTTAAACCAATTTAAAAACTCTGCTTCCATGTACTGGTTCACGCCCTCATCAACAAAAGCATGGTCCTTGCAACTTTAGCCATACTCTTAATTGCGTTAATTTTTAAACATCCTACTGTACTAGAGATTTTTAAACATCCTACTGTACTAGAGAAAATTTGGGAAACTTGATGTACTGTTCATATAGTGGAAAAAAAAAATCCATTCAATTTCATCTTTTTTTTTTATTTTTCAATTTCATTTTTATTTTTTTAAATAATAATTCAGATTATCTTTGAATCGGCTAAGTAGACTAGATTATGTTGTAGTAACTCTCATATAATTTAATTATAAACCAAGTGAGGCAAAACGTGAGGTAAAGATGTTTTTTTGTTAATTTTATTTTTTTTAATTTTATTATTTGATTTTTTTACTAGTTCGCTGAGTAGTCTTTTGATGTGTTTTTTGTTAAAATTTTATTAAAATAATATATATTTTTTATTTTTTAAAATTTATTTTTAATATCAACATATTAAATAAATTTAAAAATAAAAAAATTCAAAAGTTTTTAAAATACAGTTGATCGCAGTAATAAAAAAAAAAAATATCCTACTGTTACTAGCTCAACCTTACAAGATAATGAAGTACTATGAAAGATTTGAAGTTATCAGCTCTTTTGATGTCATATCTGCTGAACCCTCAGTCTAAAATTTAATGAAGAGTTTCCAATGGAAATTGACACCTTCATTTTTTATATATTTTATGAAACAATTTTCTTACAATGTTCACGTAGTTGTGATCATTCTGTCTGAAAAGCCCAAAAGAAAAATTATATGGGACCCCACCCCATAGCCTTGCTTACTAGGAAACCTTTTGAGCTATGTGGGTGATGGATCCTGCCAAGTCGTCTAGTCAATTTTCACATGCAGCACGAAAACGTGTCATGTAGAAAAGCTTGGATAAGATAGGCATACCGGATCCGACTACATGATCCGTGTAACAAGTCACGTCGAATTTCTTGATGGATAACAACAATTAGTTTATATAGAACAAAGAATAAGATAAGCTATCGGATCCTACATGATCCGTGTAAGAAGTCATATCCAAGTAAAAGTGCATAACAATTGGTTTGTAATAAGGAATGTTCGATGTGTTACAATTCATTGATATAGAAAAAGAACCGGTGGGGCTTCCTTGAATTTTCTCCTGTGAGACCCGATGTCGTCGGACAAGATGTGCATCATATAGAAGTTTGTATATTATTATTATTATTATTATTATTATTATAGTATAAGTTTGTATCTAAATATTTATAGTATCAATTTTATCGTCAAACTTTTCAAGAGAAGGAATCTCCATTGATCAATCAAGATTTCTGCTCTAATTGCTTAATAAATCTTCTTTTCAAGTCTCTTTTGTCGGTCCTCTTAGAGGAAGAATTTTAGAATAAAATCTAGGATGCATCGCTAATGAATTTGAGGATGCATCAAGTGGGAGTAGTAGAAAAGTATATTTGAAAGAAAAGTTTACATGAATGAAGGAAAGGTTACAATACTCAATTGTTTTAGTGTTTTGTAGTGTGTGTAGCGTTTTCTTTTAAAGTATTTTACACTTGAAAATACATAAAAATAATATATATATTTTTTATTTTTTAAAAAATTATTTTTAATATCAGAACATCATAACTATTTAAAACCATAAAAAATAATTTTAAATAAAAAAACTTGATTTTAACAGCAAAACCAAACCACTTCTGAATATGTACACTAACTAGTAACTAAGAATAGTTCTCTTTGATTCAAACTTTTGACGAGAAGGGATCTCCAAAAATGAATCAAGATTTATGCTCTCCTTGTTAATAGATCACTAATTAATGGATGGATTTGAGGATGCTATGCCTTGGAGCGAATGGTTCATACATATCCTCATTTCAAATATGGGCCTTTATAAGTTGGTATAAAGGTTCTGATGGTATTAATGTTTTTTTTTTTTTTCCTTATACTTTAAATAATTTTTAGCAGATTCATTTACTCTTCACTTTTAACATAATTCTTAAATATTATTATAAATGTTTATTTAAAATTTAATAATTTTTTTCAATTGTTATGTATTTAATTTAAAAATAATAATACTAATAACAAATTATTCATAAAAACTCGATTAAAATTAATATTTTAATATTAAAATTTATAAATTGATTTTGAACATGATTTTATTATATTTATAATTTTTTTAACTTTCATTCGTGGATATGCTATTTTGATTTGTTTGTTAACTTGCTTTAAAATTTATAATATACATGTGTGTGTGTGTTATGAAACTTTTGGCTAATTAACTGTGAAACAAAAAAGGAAGTAAAGATAAGTAGAATGGAAAAATAACGCAGTAGAAGGAAATAGGGAGCTTGGGCTGTTGAGTTTTTTTTTTTTTCCATATTGGAGAGCTATCTGAATTGCTGCCTCGAAACAGATTGCCATGATCATCATCTGCATTGGACAGGCCATTCTAGAATGGTTTGCTTAAGAATGACCGTATTGATTTTTTGTGTATTGATGGTAAATACAGTAGCTCTGTTTCCATAGCAGAATGAGGCTGTTGATGCGCTTGGGTTTGTGCTCTTTGCAACAGTATTTCTAAATTGATGGATGTGTAATGTAATGGTTGTGTTTCTGGGTTTTGAGATATTTCATGGTTAAGGATAAGAGAGGGTTGTGCCTGTGTTTCTGGTAATTGGGATTCAAGGTCGATGGAAAGAGAAGAAGGTGGGGTCTTTGATGACTGTGAGGGCAGTAGGTGTTATCCTACTCTGCCCCAAACTAAGATCAAGAAAGCTTGGTTAAGTGTTGTCGAAAGATATCATTTGTTGATCATCGACTAGAAAAGTACAACATTAAGTGAAATAGAAAAATGCGAGTAAAAAAATGATATTCAAGATTGGTTAATATTGTACAAGGCAGGCAGAGTTACTGGAATTAAATTGGATTTATTTTTCTTGGACAGGACAGGAGAGTGCAAGTATGTGGTCTCACAATTCACTCAAACACCTAGCACACTATGCACATATGATCCCATGTTGTAAATCAATCAACTGTATTCCTTGTAGAGAATTAATCAATGTACAATGATTAATAAAGGAATTTAATCACCGAACTCTCCAAGCTACAACAACACACACTCTTAATAGAATAACTAGGAGACTTATTACTTCATCTTACATTTCTCCTATTAAGCAACAGTCACAAGGGACAACCTTCTCCTCCAAAGCAGATTTTGTGAATACAAGACAACATTGTACTTGCATTTCAGTTGAGGGTCAGGGCTAATGGAGTTGCAATAGCGGTGAAAAATGCAACGGTAGCAAGGAATATTGCAACTTTCTCCAATGCTTTGGATATGTCTGGAAACTTTTTGCTAATTAACTGTGAAGCAAAAAGGGAGGCAAAAGTGAGTAGTATGGAAAGAGAACGCAAGTAGAAGGAAATAGAGAGCTTGGACTGCTGAGTTTTTTCGTACTGCAGAGCTATCTGGATTGCTGCCTCAAAACAGAATGCCATGATTATGTTAGGCCATTCTAGACTGACCTGCTTAACAATGACCATATTGATTTGTTGTGTACTGATGTCAAGGGAAGGTGTCTGTTGTGTTGGAGGTTGTAAATGTAGTAGCTCTGTTTCCATAGCAGAATGAGGCTGAGGCGCCTGTATTTGTGCTAATTGCAACAGTATTTCTGAATTGATGGCTGTGAAATGTAATGGTTGCGTTTCTAGGATTTGAGATATTTCCTGGTTAAGGGTAAGAGAGGTTTGTGCCCGTGTCTCTGGTAATTGGGATTCAAGGTCGATGAAAGGAGAAGAAGGCGGTGTCTGTGATGGACCTAAGAGTTGAAGAGGTGGCTGCAGCATTTCTGGGGCTATGGTATAAAGATTCAGAGATTGGTTTTCTGGGTTTTGGGATGCTTGGTTAATGGTAAGAGGGGGTTGTGGTTATAGCTGTGTTTGCGATTCGAGGTTGAGAACAGGAGAAGAAGAAGAAGGGTATTTGATGAATGCGAGGTTAGCTATTACACTAGTGGCTGAATATATACATAGAAGAAGTGGGGGCAATGGCTTGGACATATGGATATGACAAAAGACTCGCGCTACTATCTTGGTATCCGAGACACTATCCGGACAATTTCTGCCTCGGCGATTTAAGACGACTTGTTGACATATTGTTTTCTCTATATTATGGAACAATTATGTTACAATATTCGTGTTGCTGTGGTTATTTTGTCCAAGGAACCGCTTGAAAAACCCAAAAGAAAAACTATATGGGACCCCATAGCCTTGCTCACGAGGAAAACTTGTGACCAATGTAAATGGATCCTTCAAAGTGACGTGGTTGATTTTCATATGCAATCTGAAAACGTGTTATGTAGAAAAGCTTGAATAAGATAGGCATATCGGATCCTACAAGATCCGTATGACAAGCCATGTCAAGCAAACATTGTATAGCTATTAGTTTATAATATGCACTGAAGATGCATAACCGATGTGAAAAAAGAATTGGTGAGGAGATATTGGAATCCTACATGATCCAGGCAACAAGCCACGTTAAGTAATAAGTGTGTAACAATTAGTTTATACTAGCTATACTCTTCCGTCTAATCAATTTCTTTTAATGTAAAAATAGAAATGTGTAATTGTTTTTAATGTGTTTTTTTTTATAAAAAAGTTGTAATCATAAATCAAAAAATTAATATATATTTTTAATTAAATAAATCAAGAATAATCTTCTTATATAAAGACATAAAACAATTTATCATAATTAAAAACTGAATTGAAAAATTACAAAATAGATATAAATCGAGATATTTGATCTCATAATACAGCCTATAAAACTAATTGTGTTTAATAATTTTATTTTTAGAATTAACGTTTTATTTAATTAAATAATAATGAAAACAAGTATATAAATGAAAAGTGATTGAATAAAATTCAATGAGAAAAAAAAAAAGATTTCTTGGCTTTCTAATTTAATATTTGGTTAAATAACATGAAAAAATTTATTTATTTTAATTAACACCAATTAAAACTGAATATCCACCGGGTTGGGGATATGACATAAAGTTTTATAAAAAGAATTAGTGGGGCTTCCATGAATTTTTTTTGTGGAGACCCAATGTTGTCGGACAAGGATGAGTTATGTATTTCATCATCATGAGTATTTTAAATATATTATTATTATTAGCATAAGAGCAAATTTTAAATATATTATTATCAGTATTTCATCATCATTATAATATCAAGTTTGTATTTAAAATATCAATGGAATACTTTTATTATTAAACTATTTTGATTTTTAATTATAAACTTATATTAAAGTACTTAGTAAAAAAATGTGAAGTTCTATTATGTATTTTATATCACTTCGACTACTAAGAAAATTAAGTTTGCTCTGTTGAACACAGAGTGGGATCCTTGGGGCGTTGCTGATGGCTGTGAATGCGAAATTATAGAGAATGATGCTCCCATTCCTAAGCAAGCAAGGCATATTCCCGGTCCTCTCCCTGCACAGTTTTACCACACACTCGAGGCTGTTCAGACAAAGCGTGTGGAACCAAAGGATGCAATGCACCTGCTGCTGTCACATCTGGTGAGTCGCAGTTGAAGGAGTAAAATGCTTGTGACAGTTATTTCAGAAAACACCGAGCTTCAGTGTTGAATCCGTTTCTTTGTTTACTTTTTCAATTCTATATTTTATGGTTTATTTTGTTAATTTTCTATTATGTTATTTTAGTTTTATAATTCAAAAATATTTCATGTTTTGGAGATATTTTTTTATGTAATTTTATTAATTAAAATTTTCTTTTTATTTTATTATTTAACACTACATCAGTTAGTAAACTAAGTTTCATAATATATTTTAATTTGTTTCTCTCAGTAATATTTTGATTTTACAATCAAAGTCATAGGTTTTGATATTTTAACCATGGTTAAATCAGGTCGTTTTTTTTCATCGAGATTATCTTAGTTTCATGACCTGAGTCACATGTTCTTCAACATTGAATTTGTTTTTTATTGGGTTGTACTCATCTTATGACCTAGGTCGCGAGTTTAACGGGTTAACCCAATTAACTCATTTTTTTAATTGATTTTTTTTTCAATTACATCATTTAATATTGTATTTGATTGGAAATTAGGTTTCATGATTTGTTCCGGTTTGTTTTTTATTAGGTTATTCCTGCCTCATGATCCGGGAATAGTGCTTAACGAGTTAACCAAGTTGACTTGACTTATTTTTTATGTCATTTTTTAATAAAAATTCTTACAAATTTCATCGTTCAATATTAGGTTCGATAAGAGCGATTAAAAATTAATTTTCATAATTTATTTTGATTTGCTCTCTATGTGATTATTTCAATTTCATGACCAAAGTCGAGAATTTGGTAGGTTAACCTGGGTTAAATTAGGTTATTTTTTAATTTTTTTTCTTTGAAATTATCTCAATCTGATGACGCGGGTCATAAATTTGGAGGATTGACTCAAGTTGTTTTTATATTTTTTAATTTATTTTTTTAATCTCAACCTTCAACATTGGGTTGATTGGCAATTGAAATTTGTGATTTGTTTTCTATGAGGTTATCTCATTCTCATGACTTGGGTCGAAAGTTTGACAGGTTAATTCCGATCACTTTTTTAGGTTCTTTTTTAATTGATTTTTTTTCAATTTCATCATTTAATATTGAGTTGATTAGGAATTAAATTTTATAATTTATTTTGATTTGCTTTTTATAGGGTTATCATAATTTCATAACTCGGGTCACATATTTGACATACTAACCCGAGTTGACCAAAGTCAATCTAATATATTGTTATCTTAATTAAATAAAAAAAGTTGTCATCTAGAAATTATTTTTTGTCCAACTATGCTTTAATGGGTTGTGTGGGTTGGTTTTAAACTCACAAAATTAACTGAATTATATTGAATTAACCCTTACATAATTTATTTATTTTTTCACTATAAACAAAATAGTAGTAACATCCGAATATGTTTTTTCCCCTATAAAAGCAAATTGTGATATGAAAATGCTTGTTTCATGATCCTCGGCTCTTATTGGAAGAACCACATGATTGCAATATTTGTGCCGCGACAATTTAAGACGACTTGTCTAAAGGGCTGAAGAAGCTGTATGGAATCAATAATTTACTTACTTGAAAATTTGTGCCACGGAAAATGAAGAAAAGTCAAGAAAGAAATAAATAAATAAAGAGGAAGATTGGGCGGAAGAGGATTGTTCGTGTAAGTAGTGGGTATAGGCCGCAGCTTCTCAACAATTTCTTCGGCTTCTCTTATCTTAGAGTTATGGAAACGAAGATCAACCGGATCATCTTGGATTGCTAGTTAGATGCCTCGTTAACAACGTAGAAGGTGGAGAAAGATGTCAGTCAGGAAAGTTGGGACCTGCTTCATAATATGAATCGGAGTCTGAGAAAAAAAGGTATTAAGTAATTGAATTTATCCGAAAAAGGCTTTATTAATGTCGTGGGTTGCACAGAAAAGACAGGAAAGGCTCACTTTCAAGCAAGTTCATGGGTAGTAGTTGTTGAATGCCAAGAAAATTTAGGGTTTCTTTTCACTTCACGGGGAGAGAGATGTATCAAAGCCATGTCTATTAAGTAATTGAATTTATCCGACAGATCTAGCGGGAAGCTGTGGGTATCTATTTAGGTTACATAATATATTGTTCAGAAGTAGCATATTGTTTTGTAGGAATATTGAAGGATTACAGATATTGCCATTCCCTCTCTTTTGTCGGCCAGATTCTTGCCTCCTTTGGTTCTTCGGTGCTCATCTGATGGATGGGTGCCCCTATGTGATAATGACACGTCAATTCTCAAAACCTGGTGTAAATACAATTTGTCATGAATAAATTTGGGTTATTTTTTTTTGTTTTTAGCATATTTTTATAAAATATATTATTGGTGATAACACATTAAAAAAAAATCAAAAAAATAGAACCGTTTGTATACTTGATGATTAAAAAAATTAATTTTATAGTTTATTATAAATTACTCTGTTGGTTAAATTTTTTATGATATTCTATTAAATAAGAAAAATTAAACATTTCCACATTAGATATGTTAATCTATTTATTTTATTAAACACACTTTCAATTTTTGTTTCATACTTTCTTGAAGGGAAAACAGACCCTTCATAAATATAACACAAACTATTTATTGTCCTTCAAACCTACTAAACATTATGCTACTTCTGAACACAAGCTATTTGATTCAATCTTTACTCGGTATCATTAAAAATTTACATTACAATACTAAACAAAGTTAAGTTTTATGTAAAATGACACCGTTTTCTTTTATATATATATATATATTACATGAAAATGTATAATTTAAATGAAAATATAGATATAAAGTATTAAAAATGGATAAAGATTTTTTATTAAAAAAATTAAAAAAATTGGGTGCAAGAATTCTTCTTTTTGATTTAAACTTTTGAAGATAAGTAATCTAAAAAAATATTCAAGATTTCTTCTCTTATTTTTTAATAAATCACTTTTAGTCTCTTTTTTTTCAGTATTTTTTATGCGCTGCAATGTACTTTTTGAAAACTGCCTTTTAATTTAAAACAAAGTAAAATTATATTTTCTTTCAAATCTTTTTTAAAATTTTTAATATCAACACATTAATATCATAAAAATACATTTAAAAAAATTTAATTAAATATATTTTCAAGTGAAAAATAATTTTAAAAATAAGTTGAATAACAATATCAAACACACAAAAAGAAAAAATTTTATAATCTCACACCCAATAACTAGTTGTTGTCATCTATTATTATACTAAATTTTAAAATGTTTAATGGTTTTGATGGTATTAATGTCCTTTTCTTTTGATGGTGTTAATGTTGATCTTCCAATTTAATTTTAAAAAAAAACTTTATTAACTATAAACTAAAAGAGAAGAGGATTTTATTATATCTTTTCTCACAAATCACTAATAATGTTTTGCTTTTATCATTTCTTTTTTTTCTTTAATTTTTTTCAATTAATTTTTTTAATTTTATCATTTAATATTAGATTTATTTTTTATTAAGTTATTATACTCTCATGACATGGCTCGTGGGTTTGGAAGATTAATCTGATTAACTCCTTTTTTTTTCTTCTTAATTAACCTTTTCTTTTCTAATTTTATCTTTTAATATTGTGTTGATTGAGAATTAAACTTCTTGATTTGTTTTATTTACTTTTATTATGTTATTTTGGTCTCATGACCCGAGAATAGTGCTTAACGGGTTAACCCGAGTTAACTCGAGTGATTTTTTATATCATTTTATTAATTGAATTTTTCTTTTTAATTTCATCATTCAACATTGAGCCAGTTGAGAATTAAGTTTCATAATCTATTTTTATTTGCTTTCAATGAAAATATATTGATCTCATGATTAAAGTTGCGAGTTTTGACATTTTAACCTCGGTTAAATCAGGTTAATTTTTTATTTTCTTTCTATGAGTTTATTTTGGTCTCATGACCAGGGTCATGAGTCCTTCAACATTAGATTTGCTTTTCATCAGGTTGTCTCCATCTCATTACCTGGATCGCGGGTTAACCCAATGGACTCAAATTTTTTTCATTGACTTTTTTTTTCAATTTCATTATTTAATATTATGTTTAATTGGGAATTAAGTTTCATGATTTGTTCCGATTTGTTTTTTGTTAGGTTATCCCGGTTTCATGACATGAGAATAATGCTTAAAAGGTTAACTTGGGTTGACTTGATTTATTTTTTGTGTTATTTTTTAAATTAAAATTCTTACAAATTTTATCGTTCAACATTAAGTCTGATAGAGACGATTAAAAATTAAACTTCATAATTTATTTTGATTTGCTCTCTATGTGGTTATCTCAGTCTTATGACCAAAGTGAAGAATTTGGTAAGTTAACATATGTTAAATCAGGTCATTTTTTATTTTTTTTCTATAAAATTATCTCGATCTGATAACTCAGGTCATGGGTTTGGCGGATTGACTCGGGTTGTTTTTTTATATTCTTTTTTTAATTGATTTTTTTTAATTTTATCCTTTAAAATTGAGCTGATTGGGGATTGGAACTTGTTATTTATTTCTATATGTTTTTCATGGGGTTATCTTGGTTTTATGACTTGGGTTGAAAGTTTGACATGTTAACTCGGGTTGCTTTTTTAGGTCCTTTTTTAATTGATTTCTTTTTTCAATTTCTTTTTTCAATATTTTGTTGATTGAGAGTTAGACTTTATAATTTATTTTGATTTGTTTGAAATTAGTTTTTATCAAATTATGTTTTTATAGGTTGTATGGGTTGGTTTTAGGCTAGCAAAGTCAATCGGATTACATTTGGATCAACTCTCACATGATTTAAATTTTTTTTCTGTTAAGAAAGAACATTAATAACATCTGAATTTTTTTTTTACGTTCACAATTTTTTTTTACTTGATCCACGGTGTAGCGTTAATAAATAATCTAGTTTCAACTAAATCTTATCTCAGCCATCACTATTTATTCACATTTGACTAACAAATATTAAATTTATACTTATAATTATGAAGTGTTTATTGATAATGGTTTGGGATATATCGCCAACAATTTATACTTACGGAAATAGAAATTATAGCATCCTGTTTTAAGACTTATATATATATATATATATATATATATATATATATATATATATATATATATATGATTTGATATGGTTTAATTTTAATAACATACAACTAATTTGATTACCAATAAGTTTGTGTAGCTTAGCACATTTTGTCACTGATATCCTCAATTTCTTTGTTTTTAATGGGAAAACTGCTAATAAAATGAGGAAAACTCAAAATTATTTGTTATGTCACATGCAATTATTGAGCTTGCTTGATGAATTTTTGTTAATGTTTTTCATGAATTGTTTCAATTAGTATTGATTTTTTTTTTTTAGGTTTCTTAGGAACCCTTAATCATATTCTTATTGACTGAAATTATCACCGTTAATCAGAGCCAACTTAAAATGAATGGAGACCTCAAGAAATCTTCATTTCATAAAGAATAATTGATAAATAATCTTATTTATCTTTTTAAGGGTTTTTTTGTTAAATGAAAGTCTTGAACTGCTCAAGTGGTTCTCAACTTAAACCGGCTTTGCTCTTAATTAGCTATACTCTTATTGTCTAAAATTATCACCCGTTATTAATATAAAAATGTCTAAGTTTCATTGGAAAGCATTTTAAGTGGTATAAATATATGTGCCCATCAGACGAAATTCATTAATGACTTTAAACATAGGAATATAATTGAATATATTTGAATGCTTTCATGGACCCAATTGATTTTTCTCAATTCAAGTATTACCCTCTAATTATACTAATTAAAGCACTTAAATACATATATGCCTCACATAATCTCATCTAATGAAAAACATTTAGTTACTCCTTTGACAACACTTAATTTTTTTAGCAGGATATATAGTAAAACCCACATTCATCAATTCAATGTTAATATCGTACAAGGCAGGCAGAGTTATTGGAATTAAATTGAATTTATTTTTCTTGAACCGGAGAGTGCATGTATATGGTCTCACAATTCAATTAATCAACTGTATTCCTTGTAAAGAATTAATCAATGGACAATGATTAAGACTAATCAAGAAATTTAATCATCAAACATTTTTTTTTATTTTGATATTAATACATCAAAATCATAAAAAAAATCTAAAAAACCACTTTAAAAAATAAAAACTAACACATCACTTCATTGTTATAGTAGAACTTGGGGGGGGAAAAAACGTAACCTATTATCACTTTTATTTTACATTTCTCCTATTAAGCAACAGTCACAAGGGACAGCCTTCTCCTCCAAAGCAGATTTTGTGAATACAAGACAACATTGTACTTGCATTTCAGTTGAGGGTCAGGGCTAATGGAGTTGCAATAGCGGTGAAAAATGCAAAGGTAGCAAGGAATATTGCAACTTTCTCCAATGCTTTGGATATGTCTGGAAACTTTTTGCTAATTAACTGTGAAGCAAAAAGGGAAGCAAAAGTGAGTAGTACGGAAAGAGAACGCAAGTAGAAGGAAACAGAGAGCGTGGACTGCTGAGTTTTTTCGTACTGGAGAGCTATCTGGATTGCTGCCTCAAAACAGAATGCCATGATTATGTTAGGCCATTCTAGACTGACCTGCTTAACAATGACCATATTGATTTGTTGTGTACTGATGTCAAGGGAAGGTGTCTGTTGTGTTGGAGGTTGTAAATGTAGTAGCTCTGTTTCCATAGCAGAATGAGGCTGAGGCGCCTGTATTTGTGCTAATTGCAGCAGTATTTCTGAATTGATGGCTGTGAAATGTAATGGTTGCGTTTCTGGGATTTGAGATATTTCCTGGTTAAGGGTAAGAGAAGTTTGTGCCGGTGTCTCTGGTAATTGGGATTCAAGGTCGATGAAAGGAGAGGAAGGCGGTGTCTGTGATGGACCTAACAGTTGAAGAGGTGGCTGCAGCATTTCTGGGGCTATGGTATAAAGATTCAGAGATTGGTTTTCTGGGTTTTGAGATGCTTGGTTAATGGTAAGAGGGGCTTTTGGTTATAGCTGTGTTTCCTGTGTTTACGATTCGAGGTTGAGAACAGGAGAAGAAGAAGGGTATTTGATGAATGCGAGGTTAGCTTGGAAGCAGCTGCATCCAGTAGCTGCATATATATAGAAGTGGAGGCAATGGCTTGGACATATGGATAGGACAAAAGATTCATGCTACAATCGATATTTCTAACGCATAACTTTTGTCTAAATAATCGGATATTTGTAAATCATATCTTTTCCAATATAGATAATTGCTTTAGTTTCTTTTGTAACCGTGTTTCTTGTCCTGCCTAGAAAAGCAAATTGGTATATGAAGTGATGATCCTCGGATCTTATTGCAAGAACCACATGATTGCAAAAATTGTGTCACGACAATTTAAGACGACTTGTCTGAAGGGCTGAAGAAGCTGTATGGAATCAATAATTTATTGTGGCAAACGAAGAAAAGTCAAGAAAGGAATAAATAAAGAGGAAGATCGGTCGGAAGAGGATTGTACGTGTAACAAGTAGTGGGTATAGACCGCACGTTCTCAACAATTTCTTTGGCCTCTCTTATCTTAGAGTTACGGAACCGAAGATGAACCGATCATCTTGGATTGCTAGTTAGATGCCTCGTTAATAATGTAGAAGGTGGAGAAAGAAGTCAGGAAAGTTGGACCTGCTTCATAATATGAATCGGATCCTGACATCATATTATTATGTCAACTCTGATTTAATTCCTGGTTGGTGATTAGGAAAAAAGGTGTTAAGTAATTGAATTTATCCGAAAAAGGCTTTATTAATGTCGTGGGTTTTACAGAAAAGACAGGAAAGGCTCACTTTCAAGTAAGTTCAAGGGTAGTTGTTGAATGCCAAGAAAATTTAGGGTTTCTTTTCACTTCACGGGGAGAGAGATGTATCATGTATCAAAGCCATATTTATTAAGTAATTGAATTTATCCGACAGATCTATGGGAAGCTCTGGGTATCTATTTAGGTTACATAATATATTGTTCAGAAGTAGCATATTGTTTTGTAGGAATATTGAAGGATTACAGATATTGCCATTCCTAACAGCTTTTGCTAACCAATCTGCAACACAATTTGCAGTCCAATATATTTATATTGGCTACTTCAAAAGATACATCAAGCATGACATGCAATTGGTGCTTGATAGCTGCTACACTAATGGAGGTTGTCTCTCTGCCTGAAATAGAAGAAGAATCCTTGATGGCTGACACAAGTCATAAATAATATTTATTTAGTTTTATTTATTAAAAGTAGAATAATATTTTCAGTTTCATTTATATATAATTTCTTTGTATTTAAATTAATTCTAAGCACTTATAATAAACATATCATTGAGAATTCTAACCTCCTTTTGTATTTAATCTTAATTATTTTAACAAGGTATCAAAGTTGATTTTATGAAACGAGACTTAATCTTAAACATAATTTTCACAGATCCAACTCCGCGGTGAGTTGGCTAGGGGTTTGCAGGGGGCAATGCGCTGATACTGCTATTATTGTTGATCTGTCTTCTTTTTGTTTGAGTCTTTATCTTCTAGTTTTTATTTATGGAATTCTATGCTAGGACATGTTTTGTATTCTCGTTTAAGATTTTTGGCATCCATGGAAGCTTTAGAAAATTTAAAAACTTATGAAATTTCTTATTATAATGGATGTAAACTGACAAAATTTTCTGTTTTACCTTTTAATCGAAGTACTTTTGTTTCTTCTTCACCATTTGACTTGATTCATTCTAATGTACGAGGATCTTCTCCTGTTGCCACAAAAGAGGGTCTCAATATTATATCTCTTTTATTGATGATCATACTCGTTATTGTTGGGTTTATTTAATGAAACATCCTTCTGAATTCTTTGAGATATATGCAGCCTTTCGAGCTCTTGTCAAAACTCAACATTCTACTGTGATCAAATATTTTAAGTGTGATTTGGATGGGGAATACACCTCTAATAAATTTTGTCAATTACTTGACTTAGATGGAACCATCCACCAAAATTTATGTATAGATACTCCTAAACAAAATGGTGTTGTTAAAAAAAAACATAGACACATTATCAAAACTGCTCGTTCTCTCTTGTTACCTGCTTCATGTTCCTAGTGAGTTTTGGAAAGAAGTTGTTCTTATTGCTGTAAGTTTGATTAATATAATTTTATCTTCTCATAGTTCGGGTCTATCTCCCTTTGAAAAGTTGTATGAGTATGTCCCTGATTATTTCTCATTTAGAGTTTTTGGTTGTACTTGTTTTGTTCTTCGTCTTCATATAGAACGCAATAAGCTATCCTCTCAATCTACTATTTATGTCTTTTGGAGTTATGATAAAAATATATATATATATATATATATATATATATATATATATATATTATTTTAATTCAATAAATTAAAAATTTGATGTTTCTTGTCAGATTCAGTTGTTATTAGCGCTTGGAAAGTAAGAGGAGCCCAAAATATCTTGATTAGCCATACCTACTCATTACTTGTGTCTTTTCCAGGAATTCTGGGCTTGAAAACATATACAGAGAATCTGATTTTCTACTAATATTTCACCCCAATTTGTAATCAAGCTTTAATTCCTTGAAAGCACTCCAAATTTCAAGCCAAACACACCCGGCCTCTCTTCAAGACCATAAACTTAGACTTTCCATGTTTGCTTAAGATCCAACCTTCAACCCATGATTCTCTCCCCCACAAATCAAGCAAAAAGATTTTAGCAGTCGGTGTTTAACCCATTTTTTCAGCCCAGATTGATACATTATTTAAAAGGCTAATATCGTGGGATATTAATGACCATTATGAGAAGAAAAAAAAGTCAAGCCAAAGTCTCTTTATCTTTACAGGTATGAATGTCGCCTTATTTTCCTTAATCACCTGGTGATTATTGCAGTTTTACTGTTTAGCTACCACAAGAACATGAGTATAAACATTGTATTTGAAGCTATGGGGCCAGAGAGTGCATGGGCATAAGTTTTTTTTTTTTTTACATCCCTTCGCAGGCTTAGGAACTGTCTTTTGAAGACAATTTTTCCTTCTCGTCTCTATGTATTCCCTAAGTTCATGTTTGTCTGAAAATCAATTTTTAAATTTTTATATATTTATTTATCATTATAAAAGTTGGTTAATAAAAAATACTTTTCAATCAAAGTAAAATTTGATATGGTTTCTAAAAAAATATTTTTACAATTTATTTTAATAAACTTGAAAAAAATATTAACAATTTATTTTTCAGCTCATTTTCCATGATATAGTCAAACATTGAAAAATATTTTCCTATTTATTTTTACGAATAAAGAAATCAACAACTCTCCTAGACATCAAATTTTCCATAAGAAAATTAAAAATCAAATCAAAATATAAATTGACAATAAGCTAAGGATAATTTAGGATAATTAGGATAATTGAAGATAATAAAAAAACAATTAGAAGAAAAATACATAGTAAATGCAACCTTCCATAAAAAAAAAAAGATGCAATAAGAATGATTTTATTATTCTTTTAAGTATAATTAACTCTTTATCTAAATTTTTAAACCAACATTAATTTTTAAGATTTTTAATTTTTTCTAATTACGAGATGAAGATTCTTAATTTTCCTCAATATATACACCTTTTTGCTGCGGGAGTTCTAATCAATGTCACCACCTGCACTTGTAATATAAGCATCTACTAGACCTACCTCCACATCACAGTACCTCAATAACAAAAAAAAACAAAAAAAAAAAAAAACAAAAAAAAAATTAATGAAGGTGACATCGCAACCTACAATGAAAAGATACAACTAAGATTTTTCAAAACCTAAAGTTACAATCTAAACTATATAAAAAAAACTTATATATATATATATATATATATATATATATATATAAGTCAATAATTTTGAAAACTAACTTGAAAAATAACACACCAATTGTTTTTATAATAGTTAAATTGTCTTAATCTATAGGAAGAAATAAACCGAAACTTGCTAGGGAAAATAAAGAAGAAAATTAAAAAAAATTAACTAAACAAATAAAAAAATTAAAAATGACAACTTCTAATTTGAATTTGGACATTAAAATGACTGTAATTGGTTACGACAAAGTAACAAAACAATAAAAGAGATGATGCTTTTATTGTAAATCACCTTTCAAAGCATTATTTATTTTAATAATTTTATTTTGATTTTTTTTTTAATTTCATTCTATAATATTTGGTTTATTGTGGATTGAGCACCATAATTTATTTCAATTTTCTTTTTATGAGATCTTCCCAGTCTCATGAATCAAATTGTAGATTTGACGAGTTAACATGGTTGACTCATTTTTTTTTTTCAATTTTCATCATTCCATGTTTTATTGATCATGAATTAGGCTTTATAATTTGTTTTGATTTATTTTTTATGAGGTTATTCCTATCTCATGACCCGAGTTACAAGTTTAGCGGGTTAACTCGGGGCAGGTTTTTTGGTTTTTTCTTTTAATTATTTTTTCAATTTCATCCTTCAATATTAAGTTAATTGAGATTTGTGTTTCATAATTATTTTTTATATTATCTTTCAATATTAGGTTGATTGGGAATTGTGCTTTATAATTTGTTTCGTTTACTTTCTATGGGGTTATTTCAGTTTTATGACTTAGATTGCGGGTTTGGCAGGTTAACCTGAGTTGTCTCAAGTTATTTTGTATGAGGTCATACCGGTCTCATGATCCAGGTTACGAATTTGACGTGTTAACCCATGTTGACGTGATCATTTTTTTATGTTATTTTTTAATTTAATTTCTTTTTAAATTTTATCCTTCAACATTGAGTTGATTGAGAATTGAGTTTTATAATTTATTTTTTATTTGCTTTCTATGATATTATCTCGATCTCATGACCCAAGTCACAATTTTTGTAAGTTAACCTAGATTAACTCAAGTTGTCTTTTTGTCTTTTTTTTAACCAATTTATTTTTTCAATTTCATCCCTTAACATAAAATTAGTCTTTATTGGTTTGCTTTCCATGAGATTATTTTAGTCTCATGATCAAGGTCACGAGTTTGGTATGTTAACTTGAATTAACTCAGGTTGTTTTCTATGTCTTTATTTTATTTTATTTTTTTAAAATTTTATCATTTAATATTTGGTTGATTGTGAATTGAGTTTTATAATTTTTTATTTTTTTCTCAAGGGTTATCCTAATTACATGACCCAAGTCGCTGGTTTAGTAGGTTAACTTAGGTTGATTAGGAAATTTTCTTAATCTATTTTTTTCATTTTTATTCTTCGGTTAATTGAGAATTATACTTTATAATTTATTTAAATTTACTTTTGTGGAAGTTATCATGGTGTTATGATTATTGTTGTAAATTTGATCAGTTAACATGAGTTGTTTCAGTCGATCTAATATGTTGTCATTTCAATAGATGTATTTTAAAAAATATAGTCTTGAATTTTTATTTAATAAAACTATATTTTTACTAGTTGTTCGGGTTATTTTTGTACCCATCAAATTTATCAAATTATATCGAATTAACCTCTACGTGGTTTTATTTTTTCTATTAGAAAAAACATTAATAATGTATGAAATTTTTTATTTTAAATTAAAAAAATATTTAATTCGACCCACGATCTAATATAAGTCAATGATGCAGAAAAAATGATAGATAAAATATTTTAATAAAATTTTAGTTTAATCTAAAAATAATAAAAATATAAAGTTTTTCATTGAAAAAATCAATTGATGCTTCTCAACTTCTTCTTTTCATAAACATACATGCTAGACATTCGACGTAAAAAAAGACCAAGTTGTTAACGAATTTGAAATTATAAGAATAAAATATGAAATACATGGAAATAAAGGGATTAATTATTTGTTCTGTAAAAATATAGGGATGGGGTTGAAATTGACTAAAAGAAAATTCAACGAAAACTACGCACGTGTAGTGATGAACAGAACACTGATTGAAGTACTTATGTTGTCCAAAGAAACTATATCCTTTTTCTAATTAATTTTGTTTCGTCTTTTTCAAAAGTCACTTCTCTCTCTCTCTTGTTCATATCAGATCATATTCCAATTTCTTGAATCTTGATATATAAATTTAGAGATAATAGCTACCTCCTTCTTTCTGTCTTTCTGTTTATTCTTGATTTGAAACAGGTGAAGCCAGTGCTGTAAATTATCTCAAGAAAATCTGAAGCTTCGATAAGAAATCCAGGTTAGAGCTAGTGACAATTTTTTAATGCCCTAATGACAGATTTCTTAATGGCATCACATCTTTCATGAGTTGCAACTAGCTTAACATGGATTCCTCACATGATCTTTATTCGAATTCAAACAAGCTGAACGAACACAACACTTTATGCATCGGCATGGCATGTGGGGCTGCCTGGATCTTGAGGAATAAAGGGTCAGGCACCTGTTGCTGGAAAATCTCAGCTCTTTAATTAATCAACTTGTCATGTTGGTATGCTGCAACTTAGATTTTCTTGCTTTGAATGGTTCAGTTGTTGAGGTTTTAAGGGTAGAAGTTTGTTGAAGGAGTGAAAAGAAAACTTTTAAAAAAAATTAGGATGACAGGGAAATATAGGATAGGACCTACTTAGTCATTGACCTTGTTGAAAGAAAATGTCAAAAATGTAGAGGAAGAAACAAGGAAAGAGGTAGAAAAAATGAGAGTGCATGTGAGATAGATCTTAATAATTGGTGCTAAAGAAAGGGTTTGTATATAAGATCACAGACCTTCATGTGCCAGCTAATTCCAGGAATGGGCTCTCCTCTTGTCATAAAATTGATGGATTGTGCTAAGGCAATTGCAGATGGTGACCTGAAATTTGCAGATCAGCTTTTTAGCGATATGGAAGCCCTGTCAGCTGCGGAAACCAACCGAGTGACGAAAAAAGTCGTCGAGTATTTTGCTGAAGCTCTAGCCCGGAGAGTCCATGGAGTGCATCCTCGAAATCCTTTCCCATTACTTCCTTCCTCAAATTTAAAGAAGATCAGCTATGAACCTTCTCCTCTTGAATGGTTTGCTTGTATGTCCACCGACTATGCCATTCGTGATGTCTTAAATGTTAAAAAAAAAAAGCTCCACCTTATTGAGATTTCCAGCTTGGTAGACTGCTGGCAGCGGCATAGTTTGGAGGAATACCTCTTACACGGGCACCATGGCATGCCCTTGTCATTCCAGTACACCAGTATTAGACCAAAACTGTCAAAAAATGATGATTATCATCAAGAAAACCGACGGATGATCACTGAAGTAGCCCAGAGGTCTCCGGTTGATTTCAAGTATAGAGCATTGTTTGCTGATAGTGTACCTGATATAGTAGAGTCTGTGTTGAGACTTGAAAGAACAAGCGAGGATGAGATAATAATTGTGAGATGGGTGTTTCAACTCCACAAATTGCTTGCACTTGAAGGAGCAGTTGATAAAGTGTTGTCAAAACTGAAAGACCTAAAGCCAGATATCATGGTAATTGTTGAACAGGAAGCTGACAATAACACTGACGATTTCTTTTACCGCTTTGCCTCATCATTCAAATACTACCTCAACCTTTTTGAATCTCTAGAGCTCTATGCAACCAGCGTAAGCTCCCTGATTTGGGAAAGACATTTGAGGTGGCAGATATGCAATGTGGTTGCAAGTGAAGGCATTGACCGGATTGAACGGCATGAGACATTGGCTCGCTGGCAACAACGACTGTATGGTGCTAGGTTCTGTTCAGTTTCCTTATGTTCCGACCAGTTTGCTGATTTTTTATATGATTTCTCAGCTTATAAAATAGAAGAAAATAGCGGATTTCCTGTGCTGTTGGCAGCAGGTCACCCGCTAATCTTCGCATCAGTTTGGAAACCTGCTAATGCAACTCATTTCAGTGGTGGTGAATGATCTCATTTCACTCCCTCTTCTTTTGCTATATATTCAATCACCAAGCATATGTTCATTTATGTTTTCTTGTTTTCTGAACTCGCAATCACATGGGTCAATGAGCACAGAAAATATTGGCAATTCAGATGACACAATGAGAGGGACTGACCTTAATCATCCTATCACAATACTAGAAGAAAGTACATCTCCAGTAGTTGAGCCAGAGTCAGTAAGCTCATCAGAGTTCGCTGAGCCAGAGGTAGTGAGCTCTTCAGAGTCTGATGACGACAATGAGTATGCTTATAATATAAAAAGGAGATTGACGAACGGAAATATATGGTCTGTAGAGGTAACGTTCTATATTTGTGAGATTTTGGTCAATTTGTTGATTCATTCCTTATGGCTAGTCTAAAGATGAACGCCCAAACCCTCAATTTCCTAAATATTTATCCTTGTTTTATCTCCTTACTGATGACAAACTATAATGTAGCTTACAATGTGATAATATTTCTAGGAGGTACGAGAGTATTTGGATTCTCCTTTTACAGAGAAGGAATCAAAAAGACTCAGCAGGTGGAAGTCTCGTAAACTTACCAGGTATCTGCACAAAAATCATGCTTGATCTTAACAATTATATGGCCCATCAAGGAGGTCAATTATGAAAATTGACTTGAAAGCTTATAGGAATGTTGCTGGACGGGATAAGCAATTGAATGTTCCCGATACATCACTAGCAAGTCTGCTTAGGATTCCTCCATCAAGCACCCCAATCCTCGAGGAGAAACAATATTATGTTGATGATTCGGTATGTATAGTTCTGTTTCTCCTTCCCCTCTTATTTTCAACTCGGTGTTGCAATTAAAAATGCATAAACTATTGTTTATATATGTGTCTTTATAACAAGGTTATAAATGCATTTTTCGACTTGCTGAAGAAGAGACAGGAGAAGTTTCCAGACTGGTACAAGAGGAACTCCTCATTGCCAACTTGGACAATGGTAAGGAAGATTAAAACTTGGCCGTCTTTTGCTTCTCTCTATTCATTGTCGTTAACCTGTGTTCAATGTCATGGCCAAATTTACAAGACCTTCTTGCTTTCTGGAAAATGGACCATGACAAAACTACTATCTTGCATAAACATTGAAGAGATAGCAGGCACAGCAAAGGTATCCCTGAATGTTTTAGCTCTCCTAGTTATTTCAATGGCTGCTTGCAACTTGTTTTAACTCTTTCTCTAACTCGCCTTCATATTTAGTTGTTCATACCTTTGTGCTTGGAAAATCATTGGATCCTCATTTGCGTTGACATGGAGAAACTGGAATTTCTGTGGTTAGATTCATTAAATTCTCCTCTTGATGCTCATCATACGGAAAAGACTACAATTTTGGAGTGGCTTGAAAAGCACCTACTACCAGTGTTGGGCTATCGTAATTCACAGCAATTGAAATTAATGCAACTCAATATTCCATACCAAACAAAGTAAGTAGCTAACGATTGATATGAACATGCTTCAAAATGATACCGACTCTAAAAAGTTTTAACTTTTTGTTGCACAAACAGTCGAATAGACTGTGGCATATTTGTGATGAAGTATGCTGATTGTCTTGCACATTGCGATCACTTCCCTTTTACACAACAAGACATGCCTCACTTTCGGCTTCGAGTATTTCTTGACATATATCGTGGGAGACTACCTGTGCCACCCAGCTATGTTAGATTCTTGAGAGCCTTGTATAACATATAGGATTCTCTGCACTTGTTATGTGGAGAGAAATGCAGGAAGCTGTATTATAACTAAAGTTGTTTCAATCAAGCTAGTCATGGATTAATATTTAGTAAGAACAAATAATAAATTGTGTTTCTCTATCGGAATTTCTATCTGGTGGAAATCTGTAATTGACTTGAGTGAACAAAAGTCCAATTTCCAGATTTTGAAAATCCTTTATGGGAAATCAGTTTGTTCTGCCTGCATGCGGGGAATCAGAAAAAGTTCTTTTTGAGTTGAATTCATGACTTTAAACAGTGTGGGTATGCATATGAAAAACAATTGGGATGAAGTTGAAAATAAAACAACAATTGAGAGAGTGGATGCATAATTAAAAAATCTTGAGGGTGCGAAATACAAATCTCTACAGAAAAAGGTTTTAATTTGAAGGGTATGATTATAAATTTGGTAAGATTTCATGGTCCATTGAGTGAAAAGATATGACTCATTGTCGCACACAAATCAAGCACCAATAAGAGATTGTGATGATCAACAATTACTAGCATTTCATTGGCGCACACAAATCAAGTACTCAATAAGAGATTTTTAATTTTTAACATCAATATATTAAAAAATCAATTTGATATATGTTTTTTTTTTTAAAAAAATTCTTCTAATGAAATAAATGTCTTTGTTGAAAGAAAAGGAAATACATTAATAAAGAAATATAATTTAGATTGAAGAGATACATCTTTTTTCTACTTATTTTAAATTTTACAAAAAAATATTTTAATTATTTTATAATTTATTCAAGAAACATGCTACTAATAAGAAAGAATAATTTATTTAATAAAGTATTTTAAATTGTAACATTTTATATAGATATCTATTTTAATTACAAAAAAAATAAATAAAAAAAACTATCTAGCGCGGGTAAAACACTAGTTTTCTACAAAAGATAAATATGTGCATGGTGGAGCCATAATCTTAACGTGATAGCTTTTTAATTTTTAATTTGAGGAAATTAATTATTACTCATGCGTAGCTTAAAGACCATTTGGCAATTAATCTTAATGTGGTTGTGGAAGTTGTCATTTGGCAATCAAGATACAATTCATTTTATTTATTTATTTATTATATTAAATTTAATTATTATTTTTTTAATTTTCCAACTAACATTTGATTTCATTTAATTTTTATATTATATTTACTTTTTAATTTTTTGATTGATATTTATTTTTCTATCATTTTATTAAATGAATTTATTTCTCAATTTCATCTCTTAACATTTTATTTCATTTTATTTTTTATGTTAAATTTGATTCTCATTCTTTTTAATTGATATTTTTTAATTGCTTTAGATTTTTTTTTAAATTAAATTAATTTTTTTTATTTCATCTTTTAATATTGGGTTAGTTAGAAATTACTCTTCATAATTTTTTAATGCGTGATGTTAATCTCATGATTCAGGTTACGGTTACGAGTATAAAATATTAACCTGGATTGATATCAGACTTGCTTTTAGATGTTATTAATGATTTTCTTAGTGATTTATTAAGGCGGATTTGTAGTTTCTATTCACTGAACTAGGAGCATTATATGTGCTACAAAAACCCTGTAGCAACCACACAAAGACTCCTGGAAAGGATAATTAATTACGTCAATTGGAGTTCAACTCTCGACTATAACCTTATCAACCTACAATTTTATCAACAACATAAGCCTTATCTAGGAGTTCAAAAGCAATTGTATATACATGGACACTGCTTACACTGCCTAGCAACGCATAGAGGGATGAAAGCAAAACAAAAGGTATCCGACTGCCTTTTGTTTTGAACGCATAGAGGGATATTGAAAGCAAAACAAAAGGTAGACGGATACCTTTAGTAGAGCTTTGTGGCCCGCTTGTCGGATTAAATCAGATGGAGAGACCCAGCATGGAATGAATTCTTATCCTTATCCTTTTGCATAGAGGGATATTTTCCACTCTTTCTTTTGCATATATAAGACGAAATTGGAAGCAATACGAACATACAGATCACTATAGGGAGCTAGTAGGGATCTGGAATAGGTACGTATCCTTGCTAGGTAGCATAGTTGAGCTGGCTCATGGTCATCAATGGAGATGCGATGATGATGAAAAACGAAGCGACACCAAGGCCGACGGCAACTTTCCCTAACATTCTGGATGCAACAGGGAACTTTTTGCTAATAAGCTGTGAAACAATGAGAGAAACAAAGGTAAGTGTGATACAGACAAAGCGCAAGCAGAACTTAAGATTGGGTTTTGAATGTTGATTATTTTTTTCATATGCAAGATCAATTTCCAGAGCTGAAGCGAAACAGAAAGCCACGAGTATCTTTTCCCATGGCACCCTCTTATTAACACCACTCTTTGTATTGGTTGGTTGCTCGTTGATTGTAATGGAAAGCTCTTGCTCTTGCCGTTGCTGTTGCTGTGTACCCTCTTGGTTGACGGCAGGAGAGAGTACTTGTGGTTGTGTACTTTCTGGTAACTGCGACTCCGGACCCGTAGCCGGAGAAGAAGGCTGTAAATTTGATGTTTGTGATGTTTCTTGGTTGACGGTAAGAGAGAGTATTGGCGGTTGTATTTCTGCTAGCTGCGAATTCAAAGTAACCACCGAAGAAGAAGTTAGTCGAGCATCTCTACCACATACCAGCTGGGACAGGTATGTTGCTGCTGAAACATAGATACTTTGTGCTATGCCCATGACTGTGTCCTAGAATATGTTTCAAATAGGATCGGAGCAAGCCAATGCATATGTTATAGTGATCCGTGGTTTGGACTACGGTTTTTCTTTTCCTGGACTACTGTTTCTTTTCCTTTCCTGGACTAATAATTAGTCTGCTCCCCGTCTGCTCCCTCTTCTACGTACCACTTGCTAGCTAGGATTTCTCTTTTCCCTACTCCCACTTACTTCTGTGCCAACTAGCTAGGATGATTCTCTTTTGCTACTTCTACTACTTTTGTGCTAGAATGCTCATAGTAATTTAACCTTTTTTTTTTTTGTAATCCTTATAACAAGAATAGTTTAACCTTTTGTGCTAGAATTCTCATTGTAGTTTAAACTTTTGTGCTAGAATGTAGGTATTTATATAAGACGGTATTGGATTCATCAGACTAAGCCAACGAACTCTTTTTTTTTTTCTTATAACAAGAATAGTTTTGGATTAACTTATTATAAGTCAACTAAAATTAAATCTTTTTCCGGATAATTTGAAAGATGCCAACACTTATATCTAAATAATCTATATATAATGGTTAGTTAATTATTTTTTCTTTCAGCCAGTTTCTATGAAGACTTTCTTTTAAGACTTTTCCATCCGATTGTCAATTACGAATTAACTGATTAAAGAATTATTAAGGCCCCGAAGTCCTGGGAAAAGAGGTAAATTATATTCAATCTATCTCTAAATATTTAATGGCATCCATTTATCTTTTAAATATTTTCAATCTATCCCTTTGTTAAATCACCTACATCCAAACTAATAAACTATAACATTCGACTTGCAACTATTTATAAAGTTAATTTTTTATATGTGCAAAATACCTCTCACCTTGAACTCATTACAATAAGTTGTCTGCATTCCGGTAATGGTATGAATTTAAGGTGTTATGAACAGATTTGTGGGTTTTTTTTTGTAAACAAATAATGTAAACCTATAAACTATAAGGTTGAACCGATCGAAACCGTACGATAAAAAAAAATTATAACTCGATGATGTTTAAATTCCATCGATCATGAAAAAAAAAAAGTTTGTAGCATGGAGCTCATTGACAGTGTAAGAAAATCAAGGCCAGCGACTGAGCCTTGATAAACCTCAATCCGATTTTGATGATTTAAACATTAGGGAATCTGCGTGGTATACGAATGATTCGTCGATGCAAGATTATGTCATAGCATGCATAAGAAATCCTTTCAAGAAAGGACAAAATGTTGCTGGCAAAACATATTGAATTCTGTGTGTGAGTTTCATAACTTGGGCTTCGAGCTGCTATGGCAGTCAGGCTAAAAGTGTAAGTCTGTTGGTGAAATTGAGTATGTGGCAGAAGTTTTTCAAAACTTGAAAGATAGTGTGGAACAGAATAATTTGATCAATGACATCATATCGAGTTTGCATTCGAAGTGCGAGAATTCAGGGACCGTGGAGTTGCAGATACAGGTGTGCCTCTTTATTTGTGTCGTGCTCTTTCTTATGAAAGCACTCCTGTACTAAAATTTGGCCTGCTAGAAGAACTTCAGTGACCTTTGTGTTTTGTACGCTGCCTGTGCTTTAGCATTTGGTCCAGGTTCAATCTGCAGGTGGATTCATCTTCATTTCTAAATTCTTATATTGGTGTGATTACTTTGGTGTAATTCAGGCGGATCCAAAGCTCAACCTGTCTGAGGAAGTTGAAGCATCACAAATTCCATCAGTGGCTTTTTCTAAGAGCTCTTTTCCAAATGTTGGTTTAAATTTAAAAGAAAAGATCCAAAATAACAGGGTAGAAACAGACGAGCCTCATGAACAGGTATGCTTCGTCACTGCATCTTTGTTGTTTTGGTGCTAAAATAATTCTTGTTCTTTCAGAAATCAGTTTGTAATTTGTCAGCTCTCCATCATTTCGTTTCTGGTTCGTTAGGCAACAGTGACGGAATGTTAATGATTTGAACCTGAGACCCTGTCCTCTGTTGGGTCTCATGAAGCAGAGTTGCCAAACATCTCACCTTTGGCTGTTTTTGAGAGCCCTTCACCATATTCAAACAGAATGATAACAAATGAGCCTAATGAACACTTTAGAAATCAGTTTGTGAAAAATTGTGACATATGTGCGGATCTCTGGCTCTAGCTGATAACTATACTCAATTGACTCTTGATTGCTGCTGGGAAAATGTGCAGAGAAGTTAACATGGCTTCTAACACATTTGTTCTCGGTCATAATTCTACCAATTATGGCATGTTTTGCTTTAACACGGGAAGATGTCCTCTGCCTTATCTACATGTCTGCTGCCTGTTCCGCGATGGTGTATACATTCCACGAAGCTTGCATGAACTATCACTTGATTGTTTCTTGATAGGAAGTCAGGGAAAAAAATGCTACAGTAGAACTTGATGTTGATGGCAACAAGCAGGTGGGAGAAACGCACGATACGCAGCAGAGCAAGAGGATTAATAAAACAAGAAAAAATGAATCTTCAGCTTGGGAGTTTTACATTAAGGTTTCAGAAAATGGTAAGACATCATATGCCATATGCCCAGTTTGCAACATAAAGCTCGGTGCTAAAGGAAGGAATGAAACTACAACCCTACTCATACACGGTTGTTTTAAAGAATGGAAGAAAAATGAAAAACAACAGTCAGTTTCTAATGTCAAGTCTAGTGCTAAAGCAAACCCAAAAAACAAGGCTTTACAAAAGATTGGAGCTGGTGCTCCTCCACAAGCAAAGAGGAGAAAGCTGGTTGCAAAAGTAGGAGAGGAAAGAGGAAGAAGAAACTTCTAGTGCTTGTATGTTACGTTATCTGTAAATTGTCAATAGTCTTTATCTTGTCTTTCTTAGTCTTACTATGCCCTTTATGAATTACTTTATGTTCTGTATCTTCTTGTTGATGAAGCTACAAATGCTATTGTTATGGCTGAGGAGCAATATCCTATTGTTTCAGGCATCGGTCAAGCAGCAGTTTCTGGTCTCGCTCATGACCAAGAACAAGAAGATTATACTGCAAAAGAAACACCTGGAAGAGGTCTCAATGATCAGGAGCATCATCTCGTATCTAGCAGTAATATTGAGGTATTGTTGGTATCATCCTTCTCTTTCAACTTTGTTTATGTTTTTTTTTCCCCTAGCGATATTGGTTGTTGAAGCAATCTTTCTGTAGCCGCTACCAACTGAAACTCAAAGTTCTGGCCAACAAGCCAATAATATGGCCATTGATGGTACTGGAGGTGTTCCTCAAGTTCAATGCACTCAGATGGAGCTTACTGCAGAAGGCAACTCCATCCAGCACAAGCCTTGTACAACTCTTCTTTCAAACTAGCATTTTGTTAAAGTTTCTTCAGCTTCCATGTTCCAGATGGTAATCTGGATTTACTTGCATTGACTTGCATTACCCTGATTCTTAATACATTCATGAATGATCATCCCTCATTTCTATCGAACCTATATAAATACAAATTTATACATATAATAATGACAACATATATTAATTAATTATGTTAATTAAATAAATTTATAAAAATATTGATTTAGCTTAAATATATTTAATTTATTTTAATGATTTTAATAATTTATTATTAATTATCTAAATAAATACAAATTTATATATATTTATCAGAAATTACAATAATAAAATTAATAAAATATAAAATGTACATTATATCCCCATTGGGCATTGCCTAAAACACCATCATCATCCCTCTTTCTTTTGCATGTATAAGACGACATATTGGAAGCAATACTAATCACTGTAGGGAGTAGGGATCTGGAGTAGGTACGTATCCTTGCTAGGTAGCATCGTTGAGCTGGCTCATGGTCATCAATGGAGATGCGATGATGATGAAGAACGCAGTGACACCAAGGCCGATGGCAACTTTCCCTAACACTCTGGATGCAACAGGGAACTTTTTTCTTATAAGCTGCGAAACAATGAGAGAAACAAAGGTAAGTGTGATACTGACAAGGCGCAAGCAGAACTTAAGATTGGGTTTTGAATGTTGATTATTTTTTTCATATGCAAGATCAATTTCCAGAGCTGCAGCGAAACAGAAAGCCAGGAGTATCTTTTCCAATGGCACCCTCTTATTAACAACACTCTCTGTATTGGTTGGTTTCTCGTTGATTGCAATGGAAAGCTCTTGCTCTTGCGGTTGCTGTGTACATTCTTGGTTGACAGCGGGAGAGAGTACTTGTGGTGGTGTTTCTGGTAACTGCGACTCCGGATCCGTAGCCGGAGAAGAAGGCTGTAAATTTGATGGTTGTGAGGTTTCTTGGTTGACGGTAACAGAGAGTTGTATTTCTGCTAGCTGCGAATTCAAAGTAACCACCGAAGAAGAAAATGGCGGTGCATCTCTACCACGTCTTGCTGCTGAAGCATAGATACTTTGTGCTGTGCCCATGACTGTGTACTAGAAAATATGTTTGGCAGAATCATGTAGGAGTTTAATTTATAGAGATGTGTACTGTTTGGACTTGGATGGTGGGCGGGGCTTGGAAACGCGGGTTGTAGTGGGTCGGGACGGGACGAACGGAACGGGACGAGACGGGACGGGACGAGACGAGACGGGACCTGGGACGGGGGACGGGACGGGACGGGACGGGGGACTGGGAATCATGTAGGTATTTTATATAAGACCGTATTGGAATCATCAGACTAAGCCAACGAACTTTTTTTTTTTTATTCTTTCTTATAAGAAGAATAGTTTTGGATCAACTTATTATAAGTCAACTAAAATTAAATCTTTTTCCGGATAATTTGAAAGATGCTAACACTTACATCTAAATAATCTATATATAATATATAATGGTTAGTTATTTTTTTCTCTCAGCCAGTTTCTATGAAGACTTTCTTTTAAGACTTTTCCATCCGATTGTCAATTATGAATTTACTAATTAAAGAATTATTAAGGCCCTGAAGTCCTGGGAAAAGAGATAAATTATTAATGAATTTACTTCTTTTAAGACTTTTTCAAAACTTGAAAGATACTGTGGAACAGAATAATTTGATCAATGACATCCTATCGAGTTTGCGTACGAAGTGCGAGAATTCAGGGACCGTGGAGTTGCAGATACAGGTGTGCCTCTTTATTTGTGTAATGCTCTTTCTTATGAAAGCACTCTTGTACTAAAATTTAGCCTGCTAGAAGAACTTCAGTGACATTTGTGTTTGTATGCTGCCTGTGCTTTAGCATTTGGTCCAGGTTCAATCTGCGGGTGAATTCATCTTCATTCTAAAATCTTATATTGGTGTGATTACTTTGCTGTAATTCAGGCGGATCCAAAGCTCAACCTGTCTGAGGAAGTTGAAGCATCACAAATTCCATCAGTGGCTTTTTCTAAGAGCTCCTTTTCAGCCTTTACAAATGTTGGTTTAAATTTAATAGGAAAGATCCAAAATAACAGGGTAGAAACAGAGGAGCCTCATGAACAGGTATGCTGCGTCACTGCATCTTCGTTGTTTTGGTGCTAAAATAATTCACGTTCTTCAAAAATCAGTTTGTAATTTGTCAACTCTCCATTATTTCGTTTCTGGTTCATTAGGCAACAGTGACGGAATGTTTATTATTTGAACCTGAGACCCTGTCCTCTGTTGGGTCTCATGAAGCAGAGTTGCCAAACATCTCACCTTTGGCTGTTTTTGAGAGCCCTTCACCATATTCAAACAGAAGATAACAAATAAGCCTAATGAACACTTTAGAAATCAGTTTGTGCAAAATTGTGACGTATGTGCGGATCTCTGGCTCTAGCTAATAACTATACTCAATTGACTCTTGATTGCTGTTGGGAAAATGTGCAGATAAGTTAACATGGCTTCTAACACATTTGTTCTCGGTCATAATTCTACCAATTACGGCATGTTTTGCTTTAACATGGGAAGATGTCCTCTGCCTTATCTACATGTCCACTGCCTGTTTTGTGATGGTGTATACATTCCACGAAGCTTGCATGAACTATCACTTGATTATTTCTTGATGGGAAGTCAGGGAACAAAATGCTACAGTTGAACTTGATGTTGATGGCAACAAGCAGGTGGGAGAAACGCACGATACGCAGCAGAGCCAGAGGATTAATAAAACAAGAAAAAATGAATCTTCAGCTTGGGAGTTTTACATTAAGGTTTCAGAAAATGGTAAGACATCATATGCCATATGCCCAGTTTGCAACATAAAGCTCGGTGCTAAAATAAGTAATGGAACTACAACCCTACTCAGACACGGTTGTTTTAAAGAACGGAAGAAAAAAGAAAAACAACAGTCAGTTTCTAATGTCGAGTCTAGTGCTAAAGCAAACCCAAAAAACAAGGCTTCACAAAAGATTGGAGCTGGTGCTCCTCCACAAGCAAAGAGGAGAAAGCTAGTAGCAAAAGTAGGAGAGGAAAGAGAGGAAGAAGAAACTTCTAGTGCTTGTATGTTACGTTATCTGTAATCTGTCAATATTCTTTATCTTGTCTTTATTAGTCTTACTATGCCCTTTATGAATTTACTATATGTTCTGTATCTTCTTGTTGATGAAGCTACAAATGCTATTGTTATGGCTGAGGAGCAATATCCTATTGTTTCAGGCATCGGTCAAGCAGCAGTTTCTGGTCTAGCTCATGATCAAGTACAAGAATTAACAGAACAAGATGATTATACTGCAAAAGAAACACCTGGAAGAGGTCTCAAGGATCAGGAGCATCATCTCGTATCTGGCTGTATTATTGAGGTATTGTTGATATCGTCATTCTCTTTCAACTTTGTTTATGTTTTTTTTCTTGCGATATTGGTTGTTGAAGCAATCTTTCTGTAGCCGCTACCAACTGAAACTCTGAGTTCTGGCCAACAAGCCAATACTATGGCCATTGATGGTACTGGAGGTGTTCCTCAAGTTGAAAGCACTAATATGGAGCTGACTGCAGAAGGTAACTCCATCCAGCACAAGCCTTGTGCAACTCTTCTTTCAAACTAGTACTATGTTAAAAGTTTCTTCTGCTTTCCATGTTCCAGATGGTAATCTGGCTTCAAGCAGAACTTCCATCGCAACTACTCCTGGTTTTGCAGTTATTTCTGCTGCATCTGAACTTAGGATCTTTTTGTCTCAGTCACCCGAATTGTTGCTTTCTCCTACTGAAAATGATAGGTTATGCTCCCTTTTAAATGCTGAAATCAATGCCACAAGTTACGAATGGGAGAAGCATCCCATGAGAGAGCTCTTGGCTGAAGTACATAGGCTCAAGGAGGCAATTGCTAGTTGCTCTTTTAGTTCACGACCAGAAACAGTGCCCCTTCAAGGACACGAGAATTTGGCCTTAGAAATCTCCCAATCTGCTATATTACGCTCCAACTTAGAAGCGGAAATTACCTCACTGAAAGATCAAGCTGCCCAACTGGAAGAGCAACTGAAGGCCATAAATGAACAGAGAACACAAAAAGAACTAGAGCTTTCTACATTAGAAAAAGATGATGCTGTTATGCAGACTCGTGCACTGCAAAGCTGTCAAGCCACTACTCAGAGGCTTAAGATTGACAATATAGTAGCTGGAATGACTGCTTTGTTTGATTTTGTAAAATCATTACTTCCAAAGCCCTGATTTTACATTTGCACTCCACGACTTTATGTTAGTAACAAATTCACTTGAGACCATTTGTAAGCAAATCTTCATTTGATCTTGAGTTGAGTTTACCAAGATATGATCGACTGCTAGATGAACACATTCTTGATCGATGGAATATTTATTGATAAGTAGTAAATGTTCTGCTATCATGTTGTTCAGTCGACTCCTTTGAAGCTGACTGGTGATCTACTGATAGCATGTTAACTGGAGAGCTAGTGATGTAGTAGGCAGCTAAAGACAACCAAGATTCGTTATGAGTCAAATAACGAATAATTACCAGCAAAAGTGACCACCTAAACTTCAGTTTTTTAGAAGTAGAGTGGGACAACTTAGAAGTGAGAGTTTTTTGGAAAAATTGGATCATTGAGACATATTAAACAAAATAAAAACAATGCTGCTTTTACCTATAGAATTTCTCAGAAATAATTTCTTAAATTATGAGATGACACACGTCTTTCAGGAAAATTAGTAATGATTTTGCATATTTTGCTCGGAATCAAAGACAAGAAATGTTGTAAGAAATGCACAAAAGAAAATTGAAATTAAAAATGTAGGGAGAGATCAACGCATTACAAAGCTACTGACTTGCTGGTTGGCTTCTTTCACCCAGCAAGAAAACTTCCTTCTGGCTCGATCTCCTACTATCGCAGGTAGTGAATTTCTCTTACAGTTTTTCAAAGTTTCTCGTAAGAATTCCTTTATTGGCTTTAGATCCTCCATTATTGCTGCTGGTTAAGGGTTTGATCATTAGAATGGATGAGGCAGCTCTGAGATAAGAGATATACATATGGCATGTTTCATTTTAACATGGATGGATGCCTCTCTTATCCTACCTTACCTTTCTAAGTGTATATGAGACGGCAATCAAATATAATTTTCTTTTAAAAACAACAACTATCACAATACAAATCGCTACCTGTCTCCAAGGAGTTCTGCTCAAGCCTCCAAAGTTAGACGGAGCCTGTATTTAAAAAAAATCCGCCATGCAAGTTCCATATTCTACTAATGAAGTTGATTAGCCTCTAAAATGTACTGTTGCCTGGCTATTTCTTTACAGGAAATTGGAAAACAAAATGATGCAATCGAAGTTGCTCAAGATGCTGACATTCAGTTGGCAATGGTGAATGGTTCACGACTAACCGATGGAAATAGTAAACGAAGGAGGAGATCTGCTGAAGTCTAGAAAGCCTTCAGTAAAGCTCGAGAAGATGGATGCCGCTTGGCCTGTGTAAAGTTTGTAAGATGAAGTGTCCTGGAGGAAGTAAGAACGGGGACTTCAAATCTTCACAAACATATGAGAAATTGTTTCAGAGATAGGCAGCATACAGAACAACAGCCTGATTTTGTTGACATAAGTAATCTAATACCTCATGTGATCGGCTGCAATTCTGCATTTAACCAAGAAAGGTATTTTTAATATAAAAAATATTTTAATATATTTTTAATTAAAAAATATTAAAAAAAAACATTATCTAACATATCATTGAATACAATGATTATGAACATGATGAGAGATTATTTTTTCATTTTTAATTTTGTGATTTTGTGCATGTCCCATCAATGGTGTCATGAAAAATCAAATTTAGGATATGATACACATGAAAAAAAAAGTTTAATAATTATTTCCTTCTTAGTATCATTGTAGTTTTTGTTTTTTATTTTATTTTATAAAGTTTAACAAGATATTAATAACCAGAAAAATAGCTTTAAACGAATTATCAATTGGAGACATTAAAAAAAATATTAAGATTGTGATAGAATTTATTTTTAAAAATATTTTTTAAATTATTTTTTATTTGAAAAAATATTAAATTAATGTTTTTTAAATATTTTTTATATACTAATATTAAAAATTAAAAATATTTTAAAAGAACATTATCCACTACATCACCAAAATACACTAATTACGAATATCACAGGAGATTATTTTTTCCTCACATTTACCGCTAATTTCTTACATTTCATGCATTTTGGTTTATGCTCAAGCTAGCCACTTACAATATCGAGTTGTATTTACATTAAAAAAATGAAATTATATATCTTCTCTTAAAATTTTGAAATAAAAGTCAGCATTAATATTTAATTTTAGAATGGCTAATTAAACCCATTAATTGCCTGTATTTGTTTTTTAGAATATTGGAATTGTTTTTTATTTTTTAAAATTTATTTTTAATATTTACACTAAAAAAATTCAAAAATATTTTAACAGCAATGTTAAACATTTTTCATCTATAATATTTTAGGCAAAGTAAAATGATCCTAGTCTAAACAAAAGAAAATAAAAGAAATACTGAGACAAGACTAATTGTGATGCAAAAAGACATGATTATTTATTTGAATAATTTTATATGACTTTTCAGCTTATAAAATAAATAATCACAAGTCCTGTCTTATCAATATGATATTGTAATGCAAAAAGACATGGTAAAATAATTTATTTAATAAGCAATATCATAAAATAAATAATCATTACAATATCATGTCCTTTTGCATTACAGTATCATATTTATAAGACTTTTAAATATGGTTGACAGTTGGCATAAAGCTGTTTCCTGAAAAAAAAATAGAAAAGAAAAATTATTCGATAAATACTTATGTAGAATTTATAATGTCAGTTTTTATACTAACATTTCTTCTGTGAAAAAATCATGAACAAACACCATCTGTTGGAAAAATGGTTGTCGTAATTTTTTATCAGTATTTATATTAGTATTCCGTCTGTAATTATGTTACTGATAAAATCACGAACGAAAACTATTTGTCAGAAAATGGTCATCGGTAATTTCTGGTTTGTCAATAAGTCTTTCATTAATAAATTATTGATGGCTTTACAGACAAACCATGCATGCCAAAAAAAATAATTGTACGCTTCAATCTGTTAGTAATCCTGCTAGTACTATTTAGCAGATCACTTACAAAATAACCATATATAATTCCATCTTTAATTAATCTATCGCTAATTCTCTCAGTACTATATAGCATATCGCCAACAAGATAACCATATGTAATTTCATTAGTGAATTGCAGTAGCTTTTGCATTACTTCTTCTCAAACTCTCTGGAATATAATGCTATACTTATTCTATCGGGTAGTTAATAGTTGCATTGATATTTTTCATAATTCTTTTCTATCTCTCTAGAATATATTGATGGAATAAGTCCGTCGGTAACCTGTCAGTAATAATTTAAAGATATATTTTTTTAAAAATCTATTAAACAAAAATATAAAATAATTTAAAAAATTACATTGATATAAAATTCAAATATTTATTAAAAATCAATTATCTTAATATAAAAATCAAATATTTATTACAAATTTATATGTTCAAATACAATGAAACTAGAATAGAGGCGGTGCTGGAGGAGGAGGAGAGGGCTGGTCGTCCTTGGGATCGTGGGGCCAATAAAAGGATGCACATGTACCATCCATATGTGGTCTCATATCCATGATCATTCGGTGGATCGAGTTCTCTATAACCCACGTAAAGTTGTTCATATTTTTCTTTGGGATGAGTTGTATGTTCTTGTACTCCTTAATCTAACAAGGTCGTGAACTCTAGAGACTGAGTGCTTAGGACTGATTATGAGCACCCAATGATTTAAACAATACGAGTCATCCACAACTTTTCGATCATAGTGTTAGAGAGTCCATAAACAAGATTTCTATCGGGTCCATCAGATGATCCTGCCTCCAACTACAAATCCGAATTGAAATCCGGGTGGGTCGAAGGATCGTTCTTGTATCTCTCATTCAACCAATTGTTATATGTCTCTTGAAAATAAAATGATACAATCATCAAATTCAAGTAAATAATAACTTAAGAAAAACATTACTGAAAACCAACATACCACAAAGTGTTTAGCTCGACTATCGACGAACTGTTGCATCCTTTTTTGGCGGCCATTACTCCACACATGTGTTTTCACAAAAAAAGCTTCATTTGGCTTAGCGCACATCCAAAAGCCCTAGCATACAAGATAAAAATGTTGTAAGTAATATATTTATAAAAAACAACAAATTAAAAAAAATGGATGCAATCAACAAAATCCTACTATCCGCTTCATATGCAAAACGAACAAAACTGCTGGTGTACATGGTAACAGAACCATGAATTTGCTGGCTACAATTCCCCGCAACAAATTGTGATCGTCACGTGAAATGCTTGAATGTCACATGTTGAATGTATTCCACCCATATAGTCTCTAAGATAATGACGACCTAAAATCCTTTCAAATTGTTACGTCATTCCAGCCTGGTAGAGTGCTTTCTTTCACATATTTTTTAGATATTTTTTTGTGTCTTATATAAAAAAGCATACAACGTATATGGTACAAATGAATTATCTATAAGTAAATGATAAATAAATTTTTAATATTTGAAATAAAAAAATTATCATGATTTCGATGTTACCTAGTTGCAACATGATTCTTCTAAATCCTCCTCGCAACATTATCATTTGTTTTATCCCACTTAAATTTTGTCTTATATTTGTGGATGAATGGATCCCGCTATGAAGGGACCCTCCTCTACATTGCGACATCGCACTCGATAAGGCAGCATCATGAGTTGATGCATGTGTCTCTTCTTGATCGGTACCTAATGACTCGTGGTTATCATTATCGCTGCCAGAAGAACTAACAGGGATCCTTTTGTTTTTTTTTCAAAATTATCTTTGTTTATTTTATTTTTTAATATTAAGCTGGTTAAGAATTTAGCTTTGTAATTTAATTTTTCTTGAAAACATTATGAATTGCAATAGTGTTGCTCCTTATAATTTTTTAAAATTCTTTTATGATTTTTTCTATAAATCCATGACAACGCACAAACATACCATAAAACCGTGATGGCGCGAGCATGGCAACTAGTCTTGTTTTAAAGGCCGTTTGGTGTTGCTTTCTACCTTGCTTTAAAAAAAAAACAAAAAAGAAAAGAAAACATAGGGTTAAAAAACAATACCAAGTCAATAGAATAAAAAACATATATATATATATATATATATATATATAATATTTTTTTATTTTATCCATTTGGCTACTGGATCAACATACTAAGGTCATGTTTGTTTGCTTTGGAAAGTAGTTTCCTTTTGGAAAGTGAATTCAGAAAAGTAAATTATTTTTCGATGTTTGGTAGTGTCATGAAAAATAAGTTGGAAAACACTTTCAGTGTTTGGTTATGTCATGGAAAATGAGCTGGAAAATGACTTATTAATGTTTTATTTTTTTCAAGTTTATTAAAATAATGAGAAACAAATCTTACAAATTAAAAAGTTGAATGAGAATGAAATTGAAAAAAATATATAATTTCATAAATTATCTCAAATAAAATAAATAATAATCAAAATAATAGAGATCAAATCTAAAAAATAAAAAAAATTGAAAGATGAAGATATTAAAATAATAATAATTAACATTTCATAAATTATTTTAAATAAAATAAGTAATAATCAAAAGAATGAGGAACAAATTTGATAGATAAAAAATTTCAATTAAAAATGATAAGGGAAAATCAAATAAAAATTATAAAAATAAGGACCAAAATTAATATAAAAATTAAATTCTAAGAGATGAAATTGAAAAAAAATATTCAAAATAATATACATATATAGCAATCAAAAGTTTGAGGACCATATTTGATATAATCAGCAAATAATATGATATTTTTAAATTTTTCACAACTTCTTGAAAGTGTTTTTTCGTTCAAAATAAAAGGAAAATACTTTCCCGAAATTTTTCTTTGACTGAAAAATATTTTCTGTTGACCAAAAAATATTTTCTATTAATTAATTTTCTTTAATAAGTATAAAAAAATTTAAAAAATAATTTTTCAAAACATAAGGATATAAACTAAAATGAAAGAGGTTTGAACTGTGCCATATCCAGCTATCTAAAGAATTGTGGCCTAGTAAATAGGAATTACTCATGTGCATTAATTTGATTGTGAAAGTCAACAAATGATAAGACATGTTGAAAGTCGGTACAAATGGTTTAGATGGGAGAGGGGCTTCCAAATGATTGCTAGACTTTGAGTATTTCCTTAATCAACTTCAAATACTAGACTATTCCATTCGTACTTTTGTTTGAAGTTAACAAAGAGTGGGGTTCGATAAAGCTACCTGTGAATGCATAAATATTTACCAATGTTGAGACCACTGCATTTACACGTACGTGATGCCTTAATTTACCTGTTCAAACCATAGTTTTTAGACCCGATTCAGTTCAAGATCCTGGTTCCGGGTTTTGACCAGGTCACCCAAGTTAATTTTTTTTTAATTAAAATGACATCGTTTTAGTAAAAAAAACAGTCAATGGATTGCAACTAAGTTTTTGACCGGGTCTTGTTGAGTCAACCATGTCGCCGGGTCAACCTGCCAAGTCACCCGAGTCACATCGGGTTTTTTCTTTCTCTATTTTTTCTTCAACCTGATCCAGTTCCAACCCCGGGTAGATCCGCTAGGTCGGGCTGGATTTCAAAACTATAGTTCAAACCATTAAATGACAAATAAAGTTAGGAAATATTTTTAATTTGGGTGTATCAACTTAATTTTTCATTTCAATCACATAAAATGCTTCTTATTCATTCATCAATTCTATCATAACTGGTCTCACTCAATCCATGACCTGACTTAATGGTGACCACGTGCAATGACCAATAATTTATTGTGATTTGTGCAATCATCCCATAATGGTTCTTCAGAATCTTTCAAAAGATCAATAAACCTGGCTGTGTCTACATTAAATTCTTCATCTATGATTCAACATTGACCTGTATGACCCTGATTCATTCTCATCGCATTCATAACCATATTACTATAAGGATTACTATTGTCATATACAACTTCATGTACTTTGCTAGTACTAGAAGTTGACACAATCATCCTCTCTATCATGGTTTAATGAGGAACATATGATTTTCCATGTGCATACACATGTATTACTACATGAATCTTTTTTATAGAAAATGCATTCATAACCATATTACTATAAGGATTACTATTGTCATATACAACTTCATGTACTTTGCTAGTACTAGAAGTTGACACAATCATCCTCTCTATCATGGTTTAATGAGGAACATATGATTTTCCATGTGCGTACACATGTATTACTACATGAATCTTTTTATAGAAAATGCATTGTTACAACATCTGGATCGAGAAACTTTTTATTTTTACACCTCTTGTATAGAAATCTAATATTGCCTCTACTAATATTCATCGGATTAAATATTGCGTGATTAATAAAACCCTGAAATCCTATTATAATAATCCATCCTCTGCAATATTTGAGGTGAATCTCAATACATCCATGAATGATCATTCCTCACTTCTATCAAATCTATATAAATGCAAATTTGTACATGTAATAATGACAATATATAATAATTAATTACATTAATTAAATAAATTTATAAAAATATTGATTTAACTTAAATTTATTCAATCTATTTTAATAATTTTAATAATTCATTATCAATTATTGCATAAATACAAATATATATATATAAAACAGAAATTACAACTTAAGAATAAAATTAATAAAATATAAAAAGTACATTATGTTAAAGCAATTGAGATCAAATACAAAAAGGAGGCTACGATTCTGAATAATCTGTTTATTATGAATGCATTGAGTTAACCTAAATACAAATAAAGTATATATAGGTCAAACTGAAAGTACTATTTTACCCTTAATAAATAAGACTACATAAATATTATTTAACATCTCCCCTCAAACTCCACGATCGCGTGACTACAAGCATCGAGAGTTTGCCAACCAGAAAACGAAAACGAGAGATGGAATGCGCCTTGGTAAAGAAATCTGCAATTTGCAAGGAAGAAGAAACAAAAGGCAAAGCAATGGTGCCGTGTTTGAGATGATGACGAGTAAGATGACAATCGATCTCAATGTGCTTAGTGCGCTCATGAAAAACCGAGTTATGAGCAATCTGAATAGAACTCTGGTTGTCACAATACATAGGGGTAGGATGAGAAAAGAAAATTCCCATATCAGCAAGTAACCAACGTAACCAAACAATCTCTTTGGTAGTAGATGCCATGGCACGATATTCTGCTTCGGTGGATGATTGAGAAACAATAGATTGTTTCTTGCTCTTCCAAGAAATAAGAGAATCACCTAAAAAGATACAGAACCCGGTAACAGACTTGCGATCTGTGGGATCACTACCATGATCAGCATCAGAGTATGCACGCAACTCCAAGGAAGAGGTGGATGAAAGTAACAGACTCTGAAAAACTGTACCCCGAAGATATCGCAAAATACGAAGAACAGCTGCCCAATGAACAGTAGTAGGAGAAGCAACAAACTGACTAACAACATGAACAGCATATGCAATATCTGGACGAGTAATGGTGAGATATACCAAACTCCCAACAATAGTGCGGTATAAAGTAGGATCTATCAAAGGTAAACCATCAGAAGAAGAGTACCTCGCGTTGACCTCAATAGGAGTATCTACAGTCTTGTTATCAGTAAGTCTAGCCCGCTCAAGAATATCTGTAACATATTTCGACTGAGAAAGAAGGTAACCTCTAGGTGAGTATGCTACCTCAATACCCAGGAAATATCGAAGATAACCTAAATCCTTCATTTCAAATCGTCTAGCCAACTCTGTCTTCAAAACTGAAATACCATCAATATCATCACCAGTAATAATCATGTCATCAACATATAAAAACATAATGATACGACCTGCATCAGTGCACTTAATAAAAAGAGCAGAATCATAACTGCTAGAAACAAAGCCAAGAGACGAGATCACAATAGAGAATTTCTCAAACCAAGCACGAGGTGCTTGTTTGAGACCATATAATGCTTTCTTAAGCTTACAAACATATCCAGAGTCATGTGAAATACCAGGAGGGGGTGCCATATAAACTTCTTCTTGAAGATCTCCATTCAAGAATGCATTTTTAACATCAAATTTTGCAGAAACTGACGAAATATCAAATTTTGCAGAAGCGGAAGACAACATCTCATACCAAAATAATTGCAGAAACTGACGAAATATCAAATTTTGCAGAAGCGGAAGACAACATCTCGGTCCAAAAAATTTGTTTATTATCAAAGTTGGATCCGCGAAGTTGTGTTCGGGATTAAGCCTCGTTCCATAAAACCAGCTCTGATACCATGTTAAAGCAATTGAGATCAAATACAAAAAGGAGGCTACGATTCTGAATAATCTGTTTATTATGAATGCATTGAGTTAACCTAAATACAAATAAAGTATATATAGGTCAAACTGAAAGTACTATTTTACCCTTAATAAATAAGACTACATAAATATTATTTAACCCATTATATCCCCATTGGCCATTGCCTAAAACACCATCATCATCCCTCTTTCTTTTGCATGTATAAGACGACATATTGGAAGTAATACTAATCACTTTAGGGAGTAGGGATCTGGAGTAGGTACGTATCCTTGCTAGGTAGCATCGTTGAGCTGGCTCATGGTCATCAATGGAGATGCGATGATGATGAAGAACGCAGTGACACCAAGGCCGATGGCAACTTTCCCTAACACTCTGGATGCAACAGGGAACTTTTTTCTTATAAGCTGCGAAACAATGAGAGAAACAAAGGTAAGTGTGATACTGACAAGGCGCAAGCAGAACTTAAGATTGGGTTTTGAATGTTGATTATTTTTTTCATATGCAAGATCAATTTCCAGAGCTGCAGCCAAACAGAAAGCCACGAGTATCTTTTCCCATGGCACCCTCTTATTAACACCGTTCTCTGTATTGGTTGGTTTCTCGTTGATTGCAATGGAAAGCTGCTCTTGCTGTTGGTGTGTACGTTCTTGGTTGACAGCAGGAGAAAGTACTTGCGGTGGTGTTTCTGGTAACAGCGACTCCGGATCCGTCGCTGGAGAAGAAGGCTGTAAATTTGATGGTTGTGAGGTTTCTTGGTTGACGGTAAGAGAGAGTTGTATTTCTGCTAGCTGCGAATTCAAAGTACCCACCGAAGAAGAAAATGGCGGTGCATCTCTACCACATACCAGCTGGGACAGATATGTTGCTGCTGAAGCATAGATACTTTGTGCTGTGCCCATGACTGTGTACTAGAAAATATGTTTTGCAGAATCATGAATTTATATTTTATAGAGATGTGTACTGTTTGGATTTGGAAGGAGGGGAGACGGGGAACGGGGAACGGCCTTGGAAACGCGGGTTGTAGGGGGACGGGACGGGACGGGACGGGACGCGAGACGGGACGGGACGGGACGGGACGCGAGACGAGACGGGACGGGGGACGGGACGGGACGGGGGACTGGGAATCATGTAGGTATTTTATATAAGACCGTATTGGAATCATCAGACTAAGCCAACGAACTCTTTTTTTTTTTTTTATTCTAAGAAGAATAGTTTTGGATTAACTTATTATAAGTCAACTAAAATTAAATCTTTTTCCGGATAATTTGAAAGATGCTAACACTTATATCTAAATAATCTATATATAATATATAATGGTTAGTTATTTTTTCTTTCAGGCAGTTTCTATGAAGACTTTCTTTTAAGACTTTTCCAACCGATTGTCAATTATGAATTTACTTCTTAAAGAATTATTAAGGCCCTGAAGTCCTGGGAAAAGAGATAAATTCTATTCAATCTATCTCTAAATATTTTCATGACTTTTCCAAATGTTGGTTTAAATTTTGAAGAAAAGATACAAAATAACAGGGTAGAAACAGATGAGCCTCATGAACAGGTATGCTTCGCCACTGCATCTTTGTTGTTTGGGTGCTAAAATGATTCTCGTTCTTCAAAAATCAGTTTGTAATTTGTCAGCTCTCCATCATTGGGTCTCATGAAGCAGAGTTGCCGAACATCTCACCTATGGCTGTTTTTGAGAGCCCTTCACCACATTCAAACAGAATGATAACAAATGAGCCTAATGAACACTTTAGAAATCAGTTTGTGCAAAATCGTGACATATGTGCGGATCTCTGGCTCTAGCTAACTATACTCAATTGACTCTTGATTGCTATTCGGAAAATGTGCAGGTAATTAACATGGCTTCTAACACATTTGTTCTCGGTCATAATTCTACCAATTACGGCATGTTTTGCTTTAACATGGGAAGATGTCCTCTGCCTTATCTACATGTCTACTGCCTGTTCCATGATGGTGTATACATTCCACGAAGCTTGCATGAACTATCACTTGATTATTTCTTGATGGGAAGTCAGGGAACAAAATGCTACAGTTGAACTTGATGTTGATGGCAAGAAGCAGGTGGGAGAAACGCACGATACGCAGCAGAGCAAGAGGATTATTAATAAACGGAAAAAGAATGATACTCAGTGTATATTAGAGAATAATATAATTAATTATATCTTGAAAATCTTAATTAATAATTTAAATTTTTAGATTGAGATGGTTTTTTAACATGGTATCAGAGCTTTGAGGACTAAGCGGTCACGTGTTCGAATCTCACCATCCTCATTTATTTGATAAAAATTAAGCACAATGTAATGTGAATTTGTTCAAGTTTCAAGCTTAAAGAGATTTTACTTGAAAGGATATGTTAGAAAATAATATAAATCATATTTTAGACCTTTCCTAACAGTTTAAGATTTTAAATTGAGATGTTTCTTTAGCAATATACTCCTCAACCAAGAAAAACTACATCGGTAGTTTGGAAGTTTTTCAGTAAGGTTCAAGAAAATGGTGAGGTACATGCCAAATGCCCAGTTTGCAAGAAAGAGCTCTGTGCTAAAAGCAGGAATGGAACTACAAGCCTACACAGACACGGTTGTTTTAAAGATTGGAAGAAAGATGAAAAACAACAGTCAGTTTCTAATGTCGAGTCTAGTGCTAAAGCAAACCCAAAAAACAAGGCTTCACCAAAGATTGGAGCTGGTGCTCCTCCACAAGCAAAGAGGAGAAAGCTAGTAGCAAATGTAGGAGAGGAAAGAGAGGAAGAAGAAACTTCTAGTGCTAGTATGTTACGTTATCTGTAATTTGTCATTATTCTTTATCTTGTCTTTATTTGTCTTACTATGCCCTTTATGAATTTACTATATGTTCTGTATCTTCTTGTTGATGAAGCTACAAATGCTATTGTTATGGCTGAGGAGCAATATCCTATTGTTTCAGGCATCGGTCAAGCAGCAGTTTCTGGTCTCGCTCATGACCAAGTACAAGAATTAACAGTACAAGATGATTATACTGCAAAAGAAACACCTGGAAGAGGTCTCAAGGATCAGGAGCGTCATCTCGTATCTGGCTGTATTATTGAGGTATTGTTGATATCATCTTTCTCTTTCAACTTTGTTTATGTTTTTTTTCTTGCGATATTGGTTGTTGAAGCAATCTTTCTGTAGCCGCTGCCAACTGAAACTCAGAGTTCTGGCCAACAAGCCACTAGTATGGCCATTGATGGTACTGGAGGAGTTCCTCAAGTTGAATGCACTAAGATGGATCTTACTGCAGAAGGTAACTCCATCCAGCACAAGCCTTGTACAACTCTTCTTTCAAACTAGTACTATGTTAAAGTTTCTTCTGCTTTCCATGTTCCAGATGGTAATCTGGCTACAAGCACAACTTCTTCTATCGCAACTACTCCTGGTTTTGCAGTTATTTCTGCTGCATCTGAACTTAGGATCTTTTTGTCTCAGTCACCCCAATTGTTGCTTTCTCCTACTGAAAATGATAGGTTCTGCTCCCTTTTAAATGCTGAAATCAATGCCGCCAGTAACGAATGTAAGAAGCTCCGCATGGGAGTGTTCTTGGCGAAAGTACGTCGGTTCAAGGGGGCAATTGCTACTTGCCCCCTTAGTTCACGAACAGAAATTCACATGACAAATTCACATGACACCAGTTTAGGTCAGCAACAAATTTTCATTTGATCTTGAGTTAAGATTACTACTGCTAGATTAGCACATTCTTGATCGATAGAATATTTGCTGATAAGTTAATTACAATATGAAATTCTTGAGTTAAGTTACAATATGAAATTCTTGTTAATTTAAAGTTCTGGATGGTTTTTGAACATTACGTGATTCTCTTGTTCATGCTCAGATTACTAGGGAAACGATCCCATGGCAAATGAGTGTAGTAAAAACTACATGCTACAGTAATAGCTAATTGGACCTCCATTGATGAGTGAGATTCAGGGGCACCCAGTGAGCATGAATGATGAGTTCTCTTTCTGCTTAAACGAGCGGCTTAATTGGACATGACAGGATAATTTCTCTTTCTGGCTGTAACTGATACTGGAAATTGGTAGGAAGACAGATGAATTGGATAGTTAGCTGTTGACCCCATGGTTTTGGTAGGAACTTTCCTGGTTAGTGGTTTTAATTTTCATGGAAATTTCCCCTAGCGCAGTGGTCATAGAGGAGATCCTTTTCTTGGTGTATCAGGCTTCAGGAAATTTAATGGAAAAGAGATTCCTTTCAATTGTAATACTGCTCAAGCAATCGTCACTCTCTCTCTCTCTCTCTCTTCTTGAGCATCTGTGCATTGTTTTTTCCTCACGCGTTCCTTGAAGGAGCCAAAACAAGGAGAAAGCGTGTCTGCTCGCCGATTTGATTTTTATTTTTATTTTGTTTCTAATTCCTTTATAGATTTTTTTTAAATTTAATTTAGGACTTCAACTTGGCACTTATTTGCCTGGAAACAAGGAAAAAAAACCCCATAAACTCACCCAATAAGCCAAGAAAATTAAATTTATTAATAATCAGTAATAACTTTTACATTTTATATTTTTATCTTTACAAAAAAAAAAAAAACCCCTAATAATAGTTACACATATCCCATGTTATTAAATACAAACCCCCATATGAAAGTAGGGCTGTAAAGAACCTAAGGTCATGTTTTTTTTTACATTTAAAAAGTGTTTTAAAAAAATTATTATTATTTTTTAAATTAATAATTATTTTATATTTTTAAATTATTTTAATACACCGATATTAAAAATAATTTTTAAAATAAAAAATTATTATTTTAATACATTTTCGAGTAAAAAAAACTTTAAAAAACAATCATAACTAAATTTTCAAATAAACTTTAAAACAATTTAAATATTATAAAATTAGTTTATAAATATTAAATCATTTTCCAGTTGAGCTCTAAGATTATAACAAGCTTTAAAATAATATTCAAGCCATGTTTGTTGTTTTTTCAATCAAGCTCGAGTTTGCTTGGAAACAAAAACAATACAAACATTTTACAAACGATTATTATAAAAATAAAAATAATTCTTTTATCTCAATATTATATGTATTAAACTTCATTTGAATGTTAAAATCATTTAGTACTTCATCTTACATATATTTTATAATTAATTTGCACTTGTTGTATGATAAATTATTGTGTTTTAATAATCTTTTTAAAATATATTTTATATTCATAAATATTTAAAGCCGAATAGAAAATTACTCAATATTATTCATGAAAATAACTTTTTAGTAATTTTGCTTCTTTTTTTTTTCCAATCCTATATAAAACATAAGAGTGACTAGTAGAGAATAGACTCGTATTAGCAGCAAAACTCCCAAGTCAATCAAATTCTCTTCCTCTCTCTCTATTCTAGACTCTCCGTCTCCGTCTCTCTGAATCGATTTTTGTTGAATTCAATCGATGGCGGATCTGGAGAAGAAAGCCAAAGAAGCATTCATCGACGATCACTTCGAGTTAGCCGTCGATCTCTACACCCAAGCCATCGCTCTTAACCCTACCAATCCTGACCTCCTCGCTGACCGTGCTCAGGCCAATATCAAACTCAACAGTCTCACCGGTATGCTTAACTAACCCTCGCTCCACCACCACCACAACATCAACCCCTCTCTCCCCTTTATATCGCTTCACTTTCTCTCGCTTGCTCTCTGTTTTTTTAATCCTAGTTTTACGATTTCTTGTTCATATTCTGTGTTAATTAGTTATTAATAAATCGTAACAGAATTGTGAATTTTTTTAATATGTAATTGTGAATTAATGAAGGTTTGATTAATTTATTGATTTTAGTAATGAGAGACTATTTATCAAAAATAAAATAAAATAATAATGAGACTGAAAGTTTGTTTGTATTTTGGTATGTTTTTGTAGAGGCTGTTGCGGATGCAAGCAAAGCGATTGAGTTGGATCCTTCCATGGCTAAAGCTCACTTGCGGAAAGGGTTAGTTTGCGAATTCGTTTGTTTATTGTTGGATTTGATTTTCGGTTTTTGAGTTAATGAATTTGTGCTTGGGGTTTAGTGGAATTATGAGCGTGGAGTTTGTGGTTTCTTTGTGTTTTGGTGTATAATTGGTGGTGCTTTTGTATGTGTGTGATTGAATTAAAATGTGAGTTTATGATAATTCTGAAGAAAAGTTGGGTTTCTTGTGGTAGTAAAATCGAGATCACAAGCGAGAAGTGATGACTCTGTCTTGAATTCTATTTTGGTTATTCATTATTTCATGGTGTAAGGATTCTGTGTCTTATAAGTAGTGCCCTTTGTTGTACCTCATGCATTTGTACACCTTTCTTCTCATGAATGATCTGATTCTGTTCACTGGATTTTCTGATTGTTTTTCCCTTGCCACTATCTCTGTTGCAGTATTGCATGCATGAAACTTGAGGAGTATCAGACAGCTAAGGCAGCGTTGGAAGCAGGAGCGTCTTTGGCAACAGAAGAGTCTAGATTCGCTAACTTGATCAAAGAATGTGATGAGCGCATTGCAGGTATGTAGTTCTCTTTTTTCATTATCAATGTGAATACTTGGTCCAATTGTTCATATTTTATTAATCTGAACAAAATTGTTGAGGATGGTATTAGTGTTTTTAGGAACATTGTTGCTTTATAATGATCTTGTGAACAAACTTTTCATGTCCTTTCAGAGGAAACTGGTGAGACGAAAAAGCAAGCAGTGGAGGCCTCAGTAAACACTCTTTCCCTAAAAGAAGAGCCAGAAGACATTTCTTGTCAGGCTCCAATGGTAACACCTTCCAAGTCAAAGTACAGGTTAGTGCAAATTTGCGCTTGTGTATCCTTGTGGACACCTCCTATCTCATGGTTTTGATTTTCAAAGGCAATGCTGGTGAAGGATTGCTTTTATCCTGAAACTTTCTAGTATTGTTTCTGATTCTGACTGAATACTACTATTTTTATGTTTTTCTCATGCGAATACGTATTGGGTCTACTGAACTGTACAGGCATGAATTCTACCAAAAGCCAGAAGAGGTGGTTGTGACTATATTTGCAAAGGGCATACCAGCCGACAGTGTTACTGTTGATTTTGGTGAACAGATTGTATGCATGTCAATTAGAAGTCTTTCTCTGTATATTTTTCTGGATACAAGGGGTTGAACTCCTAGATTCTAATGTGCGATGATTGCTTTGCAGTTGAGTGTTCGCATTAATGTTCCCGGTGAAGATGCGTACTATTTTCAAACTCGCTTATTTGGGAAGGTATTGATTGAGATTAATGTTCTGGAATCTACTTCTCTTTTGAGCAGGCTATAATTGTTTGATTCTATAGCATTTACTTGTTTGAAATGAGAGGAATGAAGGGTTATCATAAAATAATCAGCATCTTCTACTACTGCTATTGTTTGAGTCCTTTCCTCTTCTACTTTTGTGTAATACTGTAGGGGAAGCTTTTTCTTGCTACTTATTCTGGATGCCAATTTTGTGCCAACAGATTATACTTGACAAGTGCAAATTTAACGTCTTGTCCACCAAAGTTGAAATCCGTCTCACAAAAGCTGAACCAGGTCTGCACTGGGCATCTCTTGAATACAAGAAGGAGACAGCGGTGGTAAAAAGGATTACTGTTTCCTCTGGTATGTCAAATTGCTAGTAATACATGTGTATCATCTCATATGTTAAATAAGAGGCTAGCAATACATATCTGTATCATCTGATATGTTAAACAAGAGTAAAAGACAACTGTTTATCAATATTTAACTGGAGGCTGAACTGATTGTGAAATCCATGCTTCTGAAACATTTTCTTTAACCCTTCCTCTTGCCCATTGTTGTTTTCAAGGTGATAGATTATGCATGTTACATCTTGCATCATCAAGCTTTAATTGTTATGAATTATAATATTTAATTTCGTACATTTTCTCAGCTAACTTGGTGCTTTATTTAGTGTAGTAAAATTTTTTATACCCAGTATAGGTGAAATTCTCGCAACTAATATTGCAGTTCATTTGTGTAACTAACATCCAAAAGAACCGATGACTTATTATGGGAATGTGCCATGTGTGATGAGATGCATTTCCCAAGGGGTCAGGGCTTGTGTTGGAAATGTTTATGTTAGAATTGTGTCGGTAGGATCAGGGATGCTTTAAGCCTCTAAGTGGTAGCTTGAACTTGTGCATGCTGCATGGCCTTGCTAAATTGCTTGCTTTTCATGATGAATGTTGCAGAGATTGCTCATAGGCCTACCTATCCCTCATCAAAACCAAAAAGAGTTGATTGGGACAAGATTGAAGCTGAAGTGAAGAAGGAGGTAATATTTGTTGATTCTGCGCTCATGCTTTGTGCTCATTTCATAACCGAAGCATGAGATATCATTTACGGATTTCAGGAGAAAGAGGAGAAGCTAGATGGGGATGCTGCTTTGAACAAATTTTTCCGAGAAATTTACCAAGATGCTGATGAAGACACAAGAAGAGCCATGCAAAAGTCTTTTGTAAGGCCTTAGAATTAATTATGTTATGCATATGTTTATGGGGTGAAGGAACTGCTTCCTGATGTTTGTTTGTGCTGTCTGCTGTTTTCATAACAACAGGTGGAGTCCAACGGGACGGTGCTGTCGACAAACTGGAAAGAAGTGGGTACTAAGACGGTGGAGGGAAGCCCTCCTGATGGCATGGAGATGAGGAAATGGGAGTACTGAGCCGAGCCGCATGCTGGTTCCGGTAAATGGAAATGTATTGTAACCAAAACAGTGCTCTATTTTGGTAGTCGGTGTTATTTGTTTTGAAGAAAAACTTTGTGCAAAATAGAATAGGTTGACAGCTTGTGTTCCTTTCTTTCTTCACCGCTCTGCTGTTTAGTACTCCAGAAAACAAACTGTTTCGGTTGTAAAATGTCTCCCTCGCCATCCAGTTTTCATATTGTTGAGTCTACTTGTACTGGTCTTTTTGCCCCTTATTTGATTGTTCAATGCTCATATCCATGTAGTGTCAACATCTCTTTATTTTTATTTTTGTAGCCTTGATTTAAAAAAAAGTCAGCCAAGGGTTGATTTTTAAAATATTATTTGATATAGAAATATGTTAAAATAATATATATATTTTTTATTTTTTAAAATTTATTATTAATATAATAAATATAATAGTAGTTGATTGGGGTGTGGTGAAGAGGTGTATATTGAACATGCAGTAAAAATAAATAAATAATAATAAACAATCCACGACACGTCGTTTACAAAGCCCAATGCCCCAAAACGACCTCCCTCTCCCATTTCCCTCTCCCTCTTTGATGGTTATTATCTCATCTCTTTTAGTGTCTCACTTGCATTTTTTGAATGAGGGTCAGTCAAGTTAAAACCCATAAGATGCATTTTTTCGGGAGGGTCAGACTTAAGTTCATCATCACCACCACCAACTAACATCAGGGAACAATGCACACATGATGTATGTCTTTAATAAGAATGGAGTTTTGTTTGCTTTATAGAAAATGGAACGTCCTCTTCACACTCTTAATCCTCTGCAAGATCGTAAGCTCATGTTTGGTTTGCTTCTCTCTCTCAAATCCTTGAATGCCAAGGTGTTCGCTTTTTTTTATTTTTTTCTTTTGTTGTTCAACTTTTTTCTTGCTGTTTTGTTTCTGGGTTTGCTGAATTTTGATCAAATATTCAATTTTTAGAAATGTAGAATGGTCACTGAATATGACCCCACTAGGTTTAATTTGTTAATTTACTCATTTTTGTGATGTTATGTAATATTTGGTTTTTTTTTTTTAAGATGTAATTTTGAGCAAGGGCTATAATTTAGGAACCGTGGAGTGGTGATTGATTGTGATTTTGGTTCTTGTTGATCACTAGGATATGTGACATTTGCAAGCTTTTTTTTTTTTTGGTTACTTAGGTAGCTCTAATTTTTTTTTAGATTAATGTGGGTGTCTGAACCAGCTTGTGCGTACCTCGATTAATCCCACGAACCCTGAAGTTAACGACCATATAAGCCTCTAATAGTCTCGAAGTTTATGGAACTCAAACTGATAGCTTCTAGAAAGCAAATTTAAAACTTGACCAGTTGAACTATATCATTTAAGATTGGATAGCTCTAATAAGAAACATGGTGCGGTGATGTTGCAAAAGTGGAGTTGGTGATGTTGCAAAAGTGGAGTTGTTGCTAGCTAGGACATGTAATATTTGGGATGCTCTTTTTGATACTAGGTTTCTGTGATTTGTGTAAAGATTCGTTTTTTTAGAGACATGCAATTGTTATAGACTTATTGGGTATGAACTTAGTTAATGATTGTGGAATGCGGTGTTGTTTACTTTGATTGGAAAGAGAGAAATGCAATAATTTTCACAGCAGCCAGTTCTCAACTCTCATTCTCTGAAGCGATTCCTCATATTATACAGTCAGTCCAGTTCAGATTGTACAAGGCTAAACTGCTCTTAGAATCCCAAATTAATTCTAGTTTTGCTGATCTCTGTAGTTGGCAGAATTTTACTTGATCCACCATTGCTTTTCTTATTGATGGTTATGAGTGGTATCACCGGAAAATTACTTGTGGAATTTGAGATTATTCTGAATTTTTTTTTGTTAAAGAAAGTTTATTTTTGGTTGTGCCGTGTTTATAAAAAATCTGTTTTTTTTTTCTTTTAAAAAGTACTTTTAAAAAAAATTAAAATTTTTTTATTTGTCGCAATTTAATATTTTTTGTGCTTTTAGATAATTTTAATTTGATTATATTAAAAATAATTTTTTAAAAATTAAAAAAATACAAGTTGACTTCGATCTATTTTTAGTTTCTTTTTAAATTTTAAATTTTTTCAATTTTATCTATCAAATGTTTTATTTATTGGGAATTAGTTTTTTTTTGTTTTTTCTTCGCTTTCCTATCGTAGGGTTATCACAATCCTATAAACATGGTTACGGGGTTAACAAGTTAATCCTAATTGGTTCATATATTTTTTTTTATTTTTTTTAAATTATTTTTTTTCAGTTATACTCTTCAATATTGGATTGTTAGATAATTGAGATTCATTGTTTTATTCAATTTGTTTTCGATAAGATTATCTTTGTATCATGATCATTGTGTAAATTTGGCATGCTAACCCGGATGAGCTCGAATTTGTTTTTTTATTTTTTATTAGTTTATTTATTATTGTTATATTTTTTTATTTATATTAATAAAATCATACAAACTTATTAAACTCACAATTTTTTTTCTTTTCTATTTTTTTCCTTCTTTGAGAACACTTATTTTAATATCTTTTTTATGGTGTAAAAAATTTAAGCTAGCCCGCCGCCCCATACTGCAGACCACCTATGAAGTGGTGGCTACGTGTCAAGGAAAGATAAATGCAATTGGCTTCTTTTGTCTTCAAAATTAAGAAGATGCATCTTGGCTACTAAAAGTGAGATAATGTTTGTTTACGTGCCTGCGGGTGTATTTTAATTATGCTGTAATTTTTAGTTGTTTGGTAATAAAAAAAAGTGATTTATTAATCATGAATTTCATATTATTTTTGCGTCCGAAATACAGGTAAAGAAAAGCAAGGAATTCCTGCTTTTCACACACTATGTATGCTAATTGCATTATTTATTGAATAGTGCAATTAGCATGAACAGTGTACATTCCTGCACTGCTCATGCTAATTGCACTTTTCATGAACAGTGTAATTAGCATGCACAGTGTAGCATGCTACACTGTTCCGGTCGGACCGGGTTCGGTCCAAAGCTCAACATGCATTGAACTGGATCCGACCCAGTAAAATAAAAAATAAAAATTATGTTTAATTTTTTAATTGTGTTTTATTTGAAAAACTAGTATTTAACATTATTCAATGACACTACGTAAATTAGACAGAGATCGCTTGATGATGTAGCATTTGCAGAATTTCATCACAATTCCAATTTTGTTCCTAATTATATTTTACTTTATGTTGTCACGCTTAAGAAACCAAAAAAAATTGTAATCCTTGTCAGATATATTTCATACGTGATGAAATTGTAGATAGTTTAATGGAACAATGAAAAATATTTTATATAAAATATTATTTATTTCATGATATAATAACAATAGTTAAATCTATAATATTTAAATTAAAAACCATCACTATTAATAGATATATTTTTAAAATTATTTTATAATCTCAATTTCAAAAGTATTATTAATCAAACACATTAAACTACTTTTTGTTCAACCTCAATTTCAACCACAGTTTTAACTAAATATACATAAATATCAAATCAACCTCAACCAAAAGTACTTTTTATAAAATAATTTTTTTCAAATCACAACTATAACAGTTACCACAATACCAAACACGAATTCAAAGACATGGATTCAAATGTTAGTGCTGACCACGACATTTTGCTTAAATTATTATTTTTGATAAGTATGGCTATAAATACAAATATAAGATGCAATACTTCCAATTCGTCTAGGGTATTTTCCTTGTGAATGATATGTAAAATGTTGGGAGAATCATGGGCATTGATTGATATAAGATGTATGTGCATCCTTTATTAGGGAAAAGAGAGGCGATGGAAAACAAGTGACATAATGGATTGGTTTAGGATCATTATTTGGGGGTTTGTGGTTTGAATTTAGGATTGGTGTTAATTTGTGTTTAGGGTTAGGATAATATTTAGGGTTTGTATTTGGTGTTAGTTAAGGTTAGGGTTTGGATTTAGGGTTAGTGTTTAGAGTTTAGATTTGAGGTTTCATGTTAGAATTTGAGGCTAGGATAGTGTAGGGTTTGCATTTGAGGTTAGTCAGGGTTTGGTTTAGTTAGAGTTAAAGTTTAAGATCAAAGTTAAGATTTAAAAAAACTATATTAATTTCCCACCTATGATCTAAAAATAGCAGTTCCCTCCCACCTACAATTTTTTCAAAACTCGCAGGTGAAAACTATATTTTTTACCAAATTTCTATTTCCCAACTATGCTATTTTTCAAATAAATTTTTAACCAATGCTACTTTGTTTAAATATTTTTCCAAATGTATTAGAAAGGGAAAAGCACCCCAAATTTCTTCTCATCATGTAAGTTCTAGTTGCTACATTTGATGTCACTCAACTAACAAAAAGAAATGTCTTGCCTTTCTTTATACCGCTTTTTACTCTAAACTGTACAGGGACTGCTCAGGCAGCAATTGTAGGGTAAGGGAGTGCCTACAAGAAGGTAGTGGGGACATGGGAGAGACTAGTATGTGCAGATAAAAGCATATCTTGCAGCTGCCAAAAATCATCACTCCTTGATCTCTAGATCCTCTGTCGGGTTCTCAAATTTCCCAACTGAACCAACTAGGGAAAAAAGATAGCATGAATCAACTTGATCATGGAACCTCTGCTAGCTCCAGTACCAATAATTGCCAAGATCCTCTCTAGTTTCTCAAGCCTCTGAATTACAGCCCCAAGAAAACCAGTAAAATTGAATCAATTTGGTGATTTAGACTCTGCAGCTCTTTTAAAAGTGTGACAACATCATCTGATGACTGAAGGAGATATCGAGCTGGGAAACAGTACAAGAGAAGAAATTCTCAGCCTTGAGATCAAGTACAGATGAGCCCTCTGGCAATGACATTCTATCATGAATTATAGGCCACCAAGCAGCACTTCGATAACTGCTCCTTTCCAAAGTTGACAATGAGCGTTGTACTGATGAGCCTTGGCTTGGTTTGTACTGTCTGGAATCATTGAAATAGATGTCCTCGCAGGATCTAGTGACCTGGTTCGTGCTAAGGCTAGTGATTCACAAGGAAGCTCTGGCTCAAAAAATGTATAGACATCTTCATCCTGAAGCAATGAATTCCAAAAAAAGAAAAAGAAAACAACATTAATTTCTGATATTTGTATTTCAGTAGAAGTAGCGTGTTTATATGCATCCATGCATCTGAATAGAACAGACAATGCAATGTTTTGGTATAGTCTTGAGAGTAGGAAATTCCACAAAATAGTTAATGCGACTTGGATATATCTGAGACCTGATTATATTGAATGGCAGCTGGTAGAACTTGCTTCAAGGTTGAAAAGAAAAGAAAAGAAAAGGGAGCACTGTGTGTGGAACTGGATTATAAACTTTCAAAAGATGTATACAAGTTCAATTACAGTAGAGCATGCAAGCTACACTTACAATGTATCTAGCAATTTATGTACACAGTGCTATCACTGAACATGGAAAAGAACTGCGAGCTGAGGCAAGAGAAAAAAATGGCAATGTTTCATTAATGGAAGTTGTAAATGCTACTGCCACACTATGCCAAGGGCAGTGACTTTATTGTTCAAACTATTTTATTTTATAATTATTCATTAACAAATTCCTATAGATTATTATCACTCAAATCAGAGTCTAGCCAAAAAGAACTTTGAAAACCAAAAAGCCTTTGCTGAGCAAGTTTTATTTTGTCCATAGCTAAATGCTGGGTCCAATGCGAAAACAGATTGCACGAGGTGTTTGATGGGGGATGAAGGACAACGATGGGAATTAATATTTATTTATTGTGGAATTTTATAATTGTGTCATTATTTTATTTTTTATTACATGGAATATTAGTATTTATTATTTATTAGTTAAAGTTAAATTAGGATTTTAGCTTCCAATTTTGTTTGGCGTGTTGCATATAAACAATCTCCTAGACACATTATTATTATTATTGAAATAAAGACTTTGAATATTCTTCAAGATTGAGTGTCTCTCTTGTCTTGAGTTTCCAAGATCAACTGTGTCTCTCTTGGTTTGGTCTTTCAAGAACAAATGTGTCTCTCTTGGATTTGAAGGTGGTACTCTGATTAGACACATTCTGGGGTATAGGTACATGCGTTTTCTCTTCAGTAGAGGCACTTGATTATGAGTTATCATAAGGTTGAATGATTTTTATATAATTAGAATTTTTTTTTTGTTTATTTAATAAAAATTAATATATGAATGAATCATTAAATTTCAAAATTAAATTATTTTTTTATTTATTTAATAAAAATTAAATATAAAATAATAAATTTATACAAATTTCAATTCTTAAAAATAGGTTATTAAAATATAATCCAGAAGTTTTTACCTATTAAAATATCCAATATTTAAATCATATATTGCTCTCTTGAACTTATCTTTGGAACTTCAATTTTTTTATTAAATTGATATAATTCCGGGTCAAAAATGGTTTTAAATTAAAACTCTTGGCATGTATTTTGACACGAAAAACTATTTGAAAAGTAACCACTACCACACTATCAAACACTTTCATAATGTGAGGTAGTCAAATTTTGCAATAAATAACGATAAAAATAATGTTAAACACACAATAATGGAAATAGGAAAGCCGATGTAAGCAATACATGGGCTGTTCTGGTGGGTTGATTTGGAGTGAACGGCACCATCCTGTGGTGCCATGAAGAAGACAATCGTGTGCATCACAAGACCCATTATTGCAAGATTTGATACAAGAGAAAACAAAGCCAGCCCAACCATCAAAATCTACATCACATGCAGGATCATATCATAGAATATGAATAATAACAATAAAAATTAAAAAAAAAAACTGTTACTAAAAACTCAAGCAAAGTGCATTATAGATGATTAATGCAATGCTTAACTTGAAGGCAATTTTATGTACATTTAATTTTCGGGGTTATTTTAATTCATGGGGTTAAAGATTATTTATATTTCTTCTCTCATCTCTAATTAATTCAATGAAAATGAGAAAATAAATATGAGAGTGTTTTTGCAAATGCACGTCTCCATGATCACTTTCAACCCAAAACTCACCAGCAAGACACCAAACATCTTGGTGTCTTGTTGGTGAGTTTTGGTTTGAAAGTGAAGGAGACATGCACTCAAAACAATATTGGCCAAACAGTTGAGATGAGAAAGAGATCAGAAAGGCTTGATTTTTGTACAAAGCCTGGTGATATTGGAGGATTATAAGAAAAAAAAGTTTTTTAATATTTATTATTATTTTTACTTAATTTAGGATAATTTGTTTCTTTTATGATTTTTTTTATTTAGTTTAGAAATCAAGTATTGATGAAATTGTTAATTTTATTTTTCTTAGTTTAATTATAAATTTTATATTTTATTATTTTTTTTGGATTTTCTAGTTTGTTTAAGTTGGTTTTTAAATTTATTTAAGATATTGTAATTTTTTTTTAAAATAAATTGTAATAAAGCTTTCACTTCATGACCTATAATTCTTATGTTCTACGCTATTGTCGTGTTACTTGTGTTATCAGCAAGTAAATTATTGGTACATTTCTTTAAAAAGAATTAAATAAACAAATAATAAACGCTTTCCTTTCCTTACAAAACTTTGTAGCCTGCTTAATTCTCCCCCACGCTCCATCCTCTGCTTATACAGTGCTTGTTTTTGTTGTATCTCTCAAGAGGGAGAGCAATGGAGGAGGCAGTAGTTCTGTACCCATCACCACATGGATGGGCTCGAATCGGTTTTCTTTATCTTTTTTTAATTATTTTTTATTATCATTTCATTTTTTATTTGTATTATTAAAATTATACTAACTTATTAAATCCAATTAAATTAATGACTCGGTCTTGATTTTTTTCTTCTCCGAGAACACTTATGAAGTGGTAGTCCGCGGCATATTGCATACCACCCATGAAGTAGTAGCTACGTGTCAAGGAAAGATAAATGCAATTGTCTTCTTGTGCCTTGAAAATTTTGCATCTTGCGTACTAAAACACATGGATTCTGACGTCCTACTATTTTTGCTTAAATTATTATTTTCAGTATCCTGGATTTTCACCCGCTATAAGAATTTTAGGTTTGACTGGTAGGTTGCAACGATTTTATTGTTCTGGCAGAGCGCGTGTTCACCAAGATGAAAGACTTTGAGAACGATTATGTAGTAGGTATATGAACAAATCATTGAAAACTTTGTTGGAACTACATGTATCTGACCCTATTTCATGCCCAGATGCTGTTTGTCACCTTATTCCTTTCTTTTTGAAACTGCTCCACACAGAGTGCTTGCTCTCTCTCTTTCTGTCACTCCAAGTACACAGAGGTATAGGAAAGGGTACGAGCAGCCATGGAGGAGGCCATAGTTCTGTACCCATCACCACCTATTGGCCATTTGATATCTATGGTGGAGCTAGGGAAACTCTTATTGACCCAAAGACCTTCCCTTTCTATTCACATACTCATCACTTCTGTGCCCTATGATTCTGGCTCCACTGCCCCTTACATTGCCAACGTTGCTGCCACCATTCCCTCGATCAAATTCCACCATCTTCCTCCTGTAACCCTCCCTTCTACAAAAACCACTCATTATGAAGAACTCACTTTTGAGGTCCTTCGCCTCAGCAATCCTCACGTTCGTGAACAACTATTGTCCATTTCAAAAAACTACACCATTCATGGACTTGTTGTGGACTTCTTTTGCTGCGCTGCTCTCAATGTTGCCAAGGAACTCAATATCCCTGGCTACCACTTCTCCTCTTCTGGTGCTGGTATTCTCGTTGTTTTCCATTATTTCCCAACCATTCATAACACCACCACAAAAAGTCTTAAAGATCTGAAATCCCTTCTTCATATTCCCGGTGTTCCACCAATTCCATCGTCTGACATGCCAATACCGGTACTTGATCGCGACGATAAGTCCTATGAGAACTTTTTAGATTCCTCAAGAACCTTTCCCGAATCAGCAGGTATTGTCGTAAACACTTTTGCCTCACTTGAAGCCAGAGCTGTGAAAACATTATCAGAGGGATTATGTGTACCCAATAACCGCACACCGCCAATTTACTGTATCGGACCATTGATAGCCACTGAAGGTCCTAAAGATGATGCAGGCACTCGCAATGGTACTACGCTGGAGTGTCTAAAATGGCTGGACTCGCAACCAGTTGGAAGTGTTGTTTTTCTATGTTTTGGTAGTTTGGGGCTGTTCTCCAAGGAACAGTTAAGAGAAATAGCTTTCGGGTTGGAGAGAAGTGGTCACAGGTTCTTGTGGGTGGTTCGGAATCCACCTTCTGATAAGAAAAGCGTGGCACACTCGGCACGTCCAAACATTGATTTAGACTCATTGCTCCCTGAAGGTTTCTTGGATCGAACCAAGGAGAGGGGACTCGTGCTGAAGTCGTGGGCTCCGCAAGTAGCAGTGCTGAACCATCCATCGGTAGGCGGGTTCGTAAGTCATTGTGGATGGAACTCGGTGCTGGAAGCAGTTTGCGCAGGTGTGCCACTGGTGGCTTGGCCACTATACGCAGAGCAGAGGCTCAATAGGATCTTCTTGGTGGAGGAAATGAAACTTGCATTGCCGATGAATGAATCTGACAACGGATTTGTGAGTTCGGCCGAGGTGGAGGAGCGAGTTCTAGGATTGATGGAGTCGGAGGAAGGTAAGTTGATTAGGGAGAGAGCCATAGCCATGAAAATTGCAGCACAGGCCGCATTGAATGAGGGTGGTTCTTCTCGGGTGGCTTTGTCTCAACTTGTTGAGTCATGGAAAGACAAATGAATTTATTATTCCACATGTTTAGAGGCTGGAATCCACTAAGAAACACGATGCACCATATAAGGAAATAACCACAACTCCCGCTCATGCGCGGTAGGTGTGAAGTTGGCGCCATGGGCTTGGTCACCAAGTTCCAAACTTTTATCTTCTTTTTTTCATAGTTATAACTTACTTGTGTCCCCCCTAAGTCTTTATTGTCCTGCGTGCAATCAATCGCATAAATTATTTTTTAGTGTCACTTTCCTTACGAAGTCATGCTTCTCTTGAATATTTGTACGTGGGGACAATTCTCAGCTCCCTCTATTGATAGCTACCGTTATTATGTATTTTTTATTAATCATCTCACAAAGTATTGCTAGTTTTTTTTTTTTTTTTATGCATAACAAGTTGGATGTGTCTTCTATTTTTGTTCCCTTTAGTACTATGGTTGAAAATCAATTCTTTGGAAAAATTAAAATTTTTTATTCCAACAACGGTGGTGAATTTATCAAACTTAGACCTATTCTTGATGCTAGTGGTATTAGCTATTTTACCACTGCACCGCATACTATTCATCAAAATGCCACCGTTGAACGTCGCCATCGATATATTGTCAAAACAGGTATGACCCTTTTACATCATGCCTCAGCTCCTTCCACTTATTGGTCATATGCCTTGGCCACGACAGTTTATCTTATTAATCATCTCCCCACTGTCTTACACTCACGTCAAAGTCCCTTTAAAGTATTATTTGGACGAGTTCCTAACTATCATATGTTGTGCACATTTGGTTGTCAATGCTACCCTTGGCTTGTTCCGTGTCGTGCAAATAAATTTCAATCTAAATCCCAACCTTGTGTCTTTCTAGGGTACTCCCTAACTCAACATGCTTTTCAATATTAGAACCATCACACAGGTAAGATTTATCTCCCTCATCATGTCACTTTTGATTAAAATATTTTTCCCTTCACAAAGGCAATGCCTTCTGCTCCTTAGTCTACTATTACATCGTGTCCTGTTCCTTCCCCTCCTTCTCTTATTGCTCCATTCTGCATGGTTACATTGGATAATCTTACCATCACATCTTCAGTGCCTGATGCTACAACAACTATGACTCTGTCCCCTACACCTGGTATGGCTTCCTCTTCTCCTACTAATAATTCATCATGCTCTGTGTCTCCTCTGCCTGTAGCACTCGTACGACCTACCCGCACTCATCCCATATGTCGCATGTGTGTGGCGTCGCGGCGATCGTCCTTCCTTATGTTTACATATCTCTATTTACTTGTAAAATATGGGGAGACAAGAGATTCTTGTCTTTTATCAGTGGAAAATGGGAATGAGAGTCACCACCTAGTATTTTAGGTAATAGGAACCCTAACTGATTTCAGATATCGAGCACAGGGACTGGTTGCGTAAAAAAAAGATATTAGCACCCCAAATACGCCCTACTTAAGGTAAGCTGCATTGTTTTATTGTCTGATATATGCTAAGACTTCATTATCTTTCTACTTATTGGTATGTCTGTGGTTTAAGAAAAGTTATTCTAAGTAAGGAGATCCTTATCTTATCGGATAAAACCTAACCGTTCTAACGTCAGTAAAAAACTACATTTTTTTTTAAATATTGGAAATACCCTTTACGTATAAATTCATAATCTCAGACCTAAAAGAAAACAAAATATTTTTTAGGTATTTTTGAAATATTGGCCTAGTTCTTGTGACTTTAATAAATTGGTTATTAAAGACAAAATGCATGCTAACACATATTTTTTGAATTTTTTTTGAATAAAAATATGATTTTTTTTAGATACTTGGCCGTATGCATAAAAGCAAGATATTTTTTGTTTTTTTGTAATTTTTGCAATGTTTCGGCTAAACCAGGTGCTTTAATACCGGATATGTATCTTTATAGTATAAAAATACAAACCAATATTAAGTAAAATTCAGTTGAAAAATACACGGGAAAATCACAAATTTTCTGAAATGTTTTTTTTATTTTTTTTGAACTGTTCATCAGACGAACAGTGGAGACGAGAGGTGGCGAAGCAGAAGGAGGAAGAGAGGGGCGGGGGAACTGACCTGCGGTGGCTGCTGTGGAGGCTCATAATAGTGCCTGCTGGTGATGGTGGCGTTGCAGTTGCGAACTAAGGAGCTGAGAGCTGCCGACATACTTTTCTTCTTCTTCTTCTTTGCTTCTTTGTTTTATTCTTTTTTTTTTTGTTCCCTCCTCTTCTCTGATTCTTCTTCTATTTCTATGGTGGCTGTTTCCAACAATGAAGAGAGAGAGGCTAGAGAGAGAGGTTATTGTTCTTCTGTTCTCCTCTATTATCTCGTTTTTTCTATTCTTTCCCTTTGTTCTCTCGTCGGCTCTAATCTTCCACCCCCTCTACCTGGTTCTACTGGCAGTTGCTCATGGTGTTGCTGGTGGTGGTGGAGAGGAAAAAACAACGATGGTGCCCAGGAGGTGAGGAACGGTTCTTCTTCTTCTCTGTGTAGAGACCCCTAGTCTCTGTTCTTCTCCCCCCACGTCTGTTTTCTTTTTCTCTTCTCTGTCTCTCAAACAAATCTTCCTCTTCTTTCTCCCATTCCCCTCTGTTTCGGTTTCTCTTTTCTCTAAAAAAATCCCCTTCTATATGGTTACTCCCTTGTATTTATAAGAGGTAGGGGAGAGGGGCACCTTACCCTTGTCATGGAGTAAGCTAAGGTGGCTACCCTGTCACTCTCTTGGTGTAGAGTAAGGGGGCTAAGCATGGCTCTCTTGGTTTTTCATTGTAGTGGTAGGGTATGTGTGGGTATGGGTCGTGTGGGGTTTCCTGTGCAAGTGGGGTAGAGAGAGAGGGAGCGGTGTTGCAAGGGAGAGAAACTTCTTCTTCCCCTGCCTCTACATGTCTAGGGGAAGAAGAAGATCCCTGGTGCCGTTTAAAACGGCACCGTTTTGCCTTTTTTTATGAACAATATATGAAATAATGTTGTTTTGCCCAAACATGTCGTTTCTTTTAAAAGGAAATGGCGCCAAAATGTGTCAATTCTGAATCAGTCCTTCAATTTGCATGCTTTTTCCATTTTGGTCCTTGGTTTCAGATTTCTTTAATCAAGTCTCTCATTGGCCATCCAACTTCAGTATTTATACAATTACGCCCTTGATTTGATCCAATCAACTCTTAAAAAATATAATTTGACTCCAGAACTTTAATTTCTTCCTATTAAAGCCCAAATTGACTTAAAAATCAATTTTTCTTGCAATCAAACCCTCCATAAATTCAATTAAATCTTCAATAAAATTTAATTGAGTCCATAAACATCTGATTTTGAACTTTTCTTCCTCAAAATTGAATATTCTTGGTCAATATGGCTCTCATCAATCAACGATATACTGCCAAATTTCAAACCCTCTATAAATTCAATTAAATCTTCAATAAAATTTAATTGAGTCCATAAACATCTGATTTTGGACTTTTCTTCCTCAAAATTGAATTTTCTTGGTCAACAGGGCTCTTATCAATCAACGATATACTATCAAATTCTAATCTTTATATTTTTGAACTTCCTCAACCAATTTTTAACCATTTTCTGGGCGCTCTAACATCTTTTTTTCTCTAATATTATTTTTTTTATTTCTTCCAAATATAATTTTTTTTGTATTTTCTCCTTTTTTGTGCGGGGACCCAAAAATGGGTTACAACACCATGGTCACCCGGGCCCAAAATAATATTTTTTTGTCCTAAACAACTCTCGATTACCACCAAGCACCCTCTTGCCCCACCATTGGAACCAACCTGTGTCTCAGGCTTTCAAGGACCCTAGGTGGGGTAAGGCCATGACAGATGAATTTGTCGCACCCTTATGAGAGCGCGACGTTGTAACGACCCTTTCCGGAGTGGAGAAATGATGTCGGGGTCTTTGTTTTGTGAAAAATAGAGTCGCCACCTAGTATTATGGTCACTAGGAATCCTAACTAGTCCTTAGAGATTCTAAGGTAAGAGACTGGTTAAATAAAAGGGATGGTTTTAACACCCCTAGTACGCCTTACTTAAGGTAAGCTGCTTGGTGTTTAGTTTGCCTTATAATTGCTATGGTGTTGGTGTTCTTTAACCATTTTTCCTGGGACGAGTTTGCTATGATGAATGGATTTTGTTTCAAAGTCTAAAAGAAAGAACCCTAAGCCAATATGGATTATACCTTTAGATATGTCTATAGAGTGCCAAGGAGAACCGATGCAAATCTCTTAAAATCTGTGTTTGATTTAAACCAAATTTATAACCTATGAATTAAGAGACAGCTAAGATAGAAATCTAAGGAGATTCAATATGCTTAAAAGTTTATTTTTCCCTTAGTATTTCAAGTGTTCGCGACTCGTAAATTAGTTTTCCTAAGACGAGTTTGCTACGATGAATGAACTTGGGTTTAAAGTCTAAAAGAAAGAACCCTTGGCCAATATGGATCATACCTTTAGATATGTCTATAGAGTGCCAAGGAGAACCGATGCAAATCTCTTGAAATCTGTGTTTGATTTGAACTAAATTTACAACCTATGAATTAAGAGACATCTAAGATAGAAATCTAAGGAGATTCATTGTGCTTAAAAGTTCATTTTTCCCTTAGTATTTCAAGTGTACGCAACTCGTAAATCACAAGGAAGGGATACAAAAAACTAAGTTAGAAATCTAAGGAAATTCAAGGTGCTTTAAAAGCCCATTTTTGCCTTAGTATTTCACACTTTCACGACTCATAAACTGTGGAATCAAAATTTGAAATGTCCCCAATTATAATTGAGGCTTCTTTTAAGGATGGGCAATTAAATTGTTCTAAATAACATTTTGGGTATAAACCTACCATTATGTTAAAAATGAACAAGTTGGATTACTCTTAACAGTATTTCAGACATTTACCTTTCATAGGTGTCTTTACCCTTAAATTATTAAGGGATAATGACTTATTATTTCTAGAAAAATATTTTGGATATTAACCATTTGGGGTTCCTTTATCCAAATATTATCAGTGAATAATAATAAATTACTCCCAATAATATTTTGGATATTAACCCATTTTGGGATTTTTTGTTCCAAATATTAATAGTAAATAAAGACGAATTTCCCCAAAAAATAAAATTTTTATATTTTTGGAATATTGGCCAACACTCTTTGGAATTTACAAACATGTTGTAAAATCCAAAATGCAAGAAAATAATTTATGTGTTTAAGAAATACATGCTAAAACATATTTTTGAAATCTTGAATATTTATTTTTTCAGAAAAAAAAAAGAATGTTCAAAATATTTTTAGAGTATTGGCCGTATGCAGCACACAAGAAATTTTTTTTTTTCAAAACACAAGTATCACAGTTAATCGCAATTAAAAACAACAAACCATGCGCATATATTCTCAAAATTTACAAGAAAACTGAACAGTTAAAAAAAAAAATCAAAGATGGCCCCTCGAAGCCAACTCTCCTCAAATAAAATTCGATCCATCAACTTATACTCAAAATCTTATAACAGCACCCTTGAAGGAAAAAACTTGAAGAGCATGCCTTTATACCACATATATCACAGGCTACAACAAAAACAACACGACCAATATTTCCTCTTAATCATTCCTGGAATCATTCAACATTTTCATTTTGTGTCTTGTTTCACCTCACGAGTGCATTTAATTCGTTATAATATCTACCATATGATTTCTCTCTCTCTTACTCTCTATCTCTTTATATCAATTTCAATCCCAACATCTATTATACCCATTATGGCTTTTCCATATAAATCATCAAACTCGTCATGTTTTCGGTCCAATTTTGGTTTATAAATATATTCAACTTACATATTTCTTGTGCCCATTTCGGCATGTTCCAATGTTTCTTTAGATTTTGAGTAAAATCTCCCTTTATCATGAAACCTACCATCATTTTCAGAATATTCATATCCAATCCATCTTCAAATAATATGAATACCATACATACATCAATCTATTTAATTCATCAACCTAATCTCATTTGGCCACCGTAATTAAGGCTAAAAGTCATTATCTATCACTATTATTGGCATTTCATTACACTGTTATAATTACCACCAAATTCTTATCATGCCAGCAATAACACAAAACCTCAATACAACATATTTATATTATTAGTCATAATTTCTTTGAGATCCTCCATGTGCGTAATACATGATTCTCAAATTGTACGTATCAATTACAATTCATCGATTAATTCAATATATATATATATATATATATATATATATATATATATATATTGAATATATCAATTACAATTTTCTCAAGTGTATAACACCTACCATGTTTAATGAACTTCTATTTTCACGTCCCAAGCGATATGATATTTGCCTTCATCCTTCACAAGGATTAGATCTTCATCAATTTATTTATTTATTATTTATTTCTTCAATAATCCATAACAAGAACACAATTTATCATTTTTGTTTAACAGTAAGGTATCATCCAACATTCCATTTATAATCTGACAAGTCAGTCATCCCGACAATATTAATACCACACAAGTAAGTTTAACTCAAGTTGCATATTCTGGTCATTAGAAAACAAAAATGATGTCACTAGCCCATTATCGGGTAACTAGTTCCTCCGCCCATCTTATACCACAATTTTTAAACAATATCCGTCTCTTCAAGGCCGAATGAATAATCCTATATTAATTTCTAAATGAAAAATATTTTGAAAAGGAACCGCTACAACACTCTAAATGATATTTGCCTTTTATATCAATTTGTTAATTAGAATTGTTGGATGACCATGCCAAATACCTTCTTAATTTGCTGCAAAATGGAGATACACGATTGGATTTAAAAAACAAATTAGAAACTTGGATTTGATTTTTAAAGATCTTAAGGTGGTATACTATAAATTTTTTGCTTGGAATTAACTTCGTTTTTCTCCTCGAATGTTAGTTTTTAAAGACCTGGGGTGCGCAATGGCATATAGGCTTGCCATGGCCAGCATGCGTCATTTGAATGCTAGCCTTGCTCTTTTTTTTTTTACCTTTTTAATTATTTTCATAAATATATCGATTTTTTATGTATTCTTTTTATAAAATTATAAATTCATTTAAGACTTAATGTTCTCCCCTTTTAGAGATTCGCATCATTGAATTCTATTGGGTTTTTATTACAACATTTGAATATAATAGTGGACATTAAAAAACTAGGATCTAGAAAGTATATAAATAGAGTTTATTATTTATTTATATCTCAACTGAGTTTAATAAAAATAAAAAATTTCAAAATACATACAAGATATTATATATTTTGATAAATACTTTTTGAAGTAAGTGTGAATATTAAGGTTTTAAAATTAACCGCTCTAAGAACATAATTTAATTATATATCATTATTATGTGCATAATTTATAAAATAATTTTTAATCATCATTTATATATTATTAAAATTGATCCACCCCAATAAATTTAAGGTGTGTGACGTGATTCATATATCGATTTCAATATATATATGGAAATATTTGAGAACCTTTCTAATAATGGTAAAAAAAAAATTATTCAAAATTACATGACAAATCATATACTAAATTTACTTTACTGGTCTCTAATATAAGAATTATTGGCAAGTGACATGGCAAGTGGCGTAACTTGACTGAGCAGCCGGTATACCGTTTAGCTCAATTGATATTTATTTATTTTTTCTGTGTCAATTCTTCTCTCTTTTTTTTATAAGAATACTTTACTTTTCCATTAGAAAAAAAAATTAGGAAGAGATATATATCTTGCTAAAATCCGACAACAACAAATCATATGAAAATGATTACTTTGTAAGATTGCCATGATCATGATAATTTCTGTCAAGATACAATATATGTAGAATCATACAATATATGTAGAATCATACATGTTTTTTTAATCCTATTTGTATTTATGTTTTAAAAGTATTTTTAAAAAATTAAATATTTTTATTTTTATTTTTTTAAAATTAATATTTTTTTAGTGTTTTGAGATCATTTTAATGTATTATATCAAAAATAAATTTTAAAAAATAAAAAAATAATTTTAATATATTTTTAAATAAAAAATACTTTAAAAAATAATATACTACTACTTTCACATCCTCTTCATCATTGAACATTCATGGCATGGAGAGTTCCACACTGCTTGGCTTGCTCGTCTCTTTCTTACCTACGACATCAATGGTCGAACAGTTGAGATGAGAAAGAGAGGAAGGCTTGATTTTTGTACAAAGCCTAGTGAAGAAGGCTTGCTTTGTACATTTTTGTACATAGCATAGTGAGGAAGGCTTGATTTTTGTACAAAGCCTGGTGATATTGGAGGATTATAAGAAATTTTTTTTTTAATAATTATTATTTTTTTTACTTAATTTAGGATAATTTGTTTCTTTTCTGATTTTTACTTTTATTTAGTTTAGAAAATCAAGTATTGATGAAATTAATAATTTTATTTTTCTTAGTGTATTCTTAAATTTTATTATTTTATTATTTTTTTGGATTTTCTAGTTTGATTAAAGTTCGTTTAAGTTGATTTTTAAATTTATTTAAGATATTGTAAATTTTTTTTAAAAATAAATTGTAATAAAGTTTTCACTTCATGACCTCATATTCTTATGTTCTACCCTATTTCAACCATTGTAATCTATTATTATTATTATTATTATTATTTGCTATTGTCGTGTTCTCAACAAGTAAATTATCGGTACATTTCTTTAAAAGAAAAAATAAATAATAAACGCTTGCCTTACCTTACAAATCTTTGTAGCCTGCTTAATTTTCTCCCACACTCCATCCTCTGCTTATACAGTGCTTGTTTTTGTTGTATCTCTCAAGAGGGAGAGCAATGGAGGAGGCAGTAGCTCTGTACCCATCACCACATGGATGGGCTACGTGTCAAGGAAAGATAAACGCAATTGTCGTCTTTCGCCTTGAAAATTTAGAAGATGTATCTTGCGTACTAAAACACATGGATTCTGACGTCCTACTATATATTTAGGTTTAACTGGTAGCTAGGTTGCTACGATTTTATTGTTCTAAGAAATTTAGGATTAACTGGTAGGTTGCTACGATTTCACTGTTCTGGCAGAGTACAAGAAACGAAGATGAAAGACTTTGAGAACGATTATGTAGTAGGTATATAGACAAATCATTGAAAACTTTGGTGCAACATCTTGTATCTGACCCTATTTCATGCTCAGATGCTGTTTGTGACATTATTCCTTTCTTTTTGAAACTGCTCCACACAGATTACTTGCTTTCTCTCTTTCTGTCTCTCCAAGTACACACAAAGGCATAGGAAAGGGTACGAGCAGCCATGGAGGAGGCCATAGTTCTGTACCCATCACCACCTATTGGCCATTTGATATCTATGGTGGAGCTAGGGAAACTCTTATTGACCCAAAAACCTTCCCTTTCTATTCACATACTCATCACTTCTGTGCCCTATAATTCTGGCTCTACTGCCCTTTACATTGCCAACGTTGCTGCCACCATTCCCTCGATCAAATTCCACCATCTTCCTACTGTAACCCTCCCTTCTACAGAAACCACCCATCATGAAGAACTCACTTTTGAGGTCCTTCGCCTCAGCAATACTCACGTTCGTGAACAACTATTGTCCATTTCAAAAAACTACACCATTCATGGACTTGTTGTGGACTTCTTTTGCTGGGCTGCTCTCAATGTTGCCAAGGAACTCAATATCCCTGGCTACCACTTCTCCCCTTCTGGTGCTGGTTTTCTCGTTGTTTTCCATTATTTCCCAACCATTCATAACACCACCACAAAAAGTCTTAAAGATCTGAAATCCCTTCTTCATATTCCCGGTGTTCCACCAATTCCATCATCTGACATGCCAATACCGTTACTTGATCGCGACGATAAGTCCTATGAGAACTTTTTAGATTCCTCAAGAACCTTTCCCGAATCAGCAGGTATTGTTGTAAACACTTTTGCGTCACTTGAAGCCAGAGCTTTGAAAACATTATCAGAGGGATTATGTGTACCCAACAACCGCGCACCGCCAATTTACTGTATCGGACCATTGATAGCCACTGAGGGTCCTAAAGATGATGCAGGCACTCGCAATGGTACTACGCTGGAGTGTCTAACATGGCTGGACTCGCAACCAGTTGGAAGTGTTGTTTTTCTATGTTTTGGTAGTTTGGGGCTGTTCTCCAAGGAACAGTTAAGAGAAATAGCTTTCGGGTTGGAGAGAAGTGGTCACAGGTTCTTGTGGGTGGTTCGGAATCCACCTTCTGATAAGAAAAGCGTGGCACTCTCAGCACGTCCAAACATTGATTTAGACTCATTGCTCCCTGAAGGTTTCTTGGATCGAACTAGGGAGAGGGGACTCGTGCTGAAGTCGTGGGCTCCGCAAGTAGCAGTGCTGAACCATCCATCGGTAGGCGGGTTCGTAAGTCATTGTGGATGGAACTCGGTGCTGGAAGCAGTTTGCGCAGGTGTGCCATTGGTGGCTTGGCCACTATACGCAGAGCAGAGGCTCAATAGGATCTTCTTGGTGGAGGAAATGAAGCTTGCATTGCCGATGAATGAATCTGACAACGGATTTGTGAGTTCGGCCGAGGTGGAGGAGCGAGTTCTAGGGTTGATGGAGTCGGAGGAAGGTAAGTTGATTAGGGAGAGAGCCATAGCCATGAAAATTGCAGCACAGGCCGCATTGAATGAGGGTGGTTCTTCTCGGGTGGCTTTGTCTCAACTTGTTGAGTCATGGAAAGACAAATGAATTTATTATTCCACATGTTTAGAGGCTGGAATCCACTAAGAAACACGATGCACCATATAAGGAAATAACCACAACTCCCGCTCATGCGCGGTAGGTGTGAAGATGGTGTTTATTCTGTGAAACTTTGTCCTTCCTCATCTCAGGCTCATGCCATTACCTTTGCTGGCACTCGTGCCTCCTTTGATCGCTGGTGTCATAGGCTGGGTCAACCCAGTTCCAAACTTTTGTCTTCTTTTTTTCACAGTTATAACTTACCTGTGTAGTCCTCTTATTTTTTATTGTCCTGCGTTTCGTGCCAGTGCAGTCTTTATTGTTATGCGTTTCGTGCCAGTGTAATAAATCGCATAAATTGTCTTTTATTGTAACTTTCCTTATGAGTCATGCTCCTCTTGAATATTTGTATACTGGTGTTTGAGGACAATCCTCGCGGTTTTTTCTATTGATGGCTACTGTTATTATTTACTTTTTGTTTATCATCTCATCAAGACTGCTGGTTCTTATGCATAATACGTTGGATGTGTATTTTATTTTTGTTCACTTTTACCACTATGGTTGAAAATCAATTCTTTGAAAAAATTAAAAAGATTTATTCGACAATAGTAGTGAATTTATCACACTTAGACCTATTGTTGCTGCTCGTGGTATTAGCTATTTTACCATTACCGTGACAAGACCGAGATCGAATTACAGGAAGATGAACTATATAAATTACAAATAATATATATATTTAATAAAACAAAGAGTTTATGAGAATTTTATAGGATATCAATGTAAGAATTAAACAAGGATAAAACAATTCTCAAGGTTAGAGGATCCACTAAAGGTATTTCAAATAAGTATAGTATAAACTCTTTTTATTACTCAACTGCAAACCACACACAAATGAGGTTCCAATCGTATTATAAATTGTTAACATTATTACATTAGTTATCTTATTCGAATAATGTTAATACTTGTAAATGTTGTCAGGTATTCATGATGTTAATTTATGTTTGTCGCATCCGACATCGCGGCGGCCCACAAATAATTCTAGATTATGGAAAAAAAACAGATTTCTGGCATCTTGTTTTTTAGGGAAAAATGTCTTGTTTAAGGAGTCGCCACCTAGTATTATGGTCACTAGGAACCCTAACTGTTCAACAGAGATTCTATGGTACAAGACTCGTTACGTAAAAGGGAAGATATTATCACCCCTTAAACATTCTGCCTGAGGCAGACTGCATTGCTGATTTTGTCTTAAATTGCTAAATGTTTATTAGTTTACGCTATGATAATTTGCTTATAATATTCCTGACTTTGGCATCAGTGAATATTCAACTACGAATATCTCCAACTCTGGCGTTGGTAAATATTACGTAGCTATAAAAAAAATTAGATCTATATTTTTTATTCCCTACTCTAGCGCTCGGTAAAAGAATTTATTTTTAAGCATGCACATATTTTTTTTTATTTTTCTAGCTAAATAAAATAAAATACAACAAATAAAAATAATATAAATTTAAACCGGTATTTTTATTCCTGACTCTAGCGTCAGTGAATAAACCAATAAATTTACATTATTTTTATTCATGCATACACATTTTTTATTTTTTATTTTTTCTATTTTTTTTATTTTATTTTTTATTTTTTCTATTTTTTGGGGGGTTGGGTCCATTTCGACCCATAGGGTGGGCTAGCAGTCTAAAGCTAACCTTCGTCACCGCCCAAGTCAGTGACCGGTTGGGTACTGTTGAAACAGTAACGAGGTAATTATTTTACCTTTGCGCAACAAATGAAAGCTATAATTTACAAAGCAAGGAGAAGGAAGAACTTACTTGGTCTAGTGGAGGCGATGAAGACGATGGTGGAGCTCTGGCTGGTCGACGCTACCTCTTCTCTGCCCTGTCTCTTCCATGTTTATTTCTTATTCTCTCTGTCTCTGTGCTTCTGTTTTTCTTACTTCTTCTCTGTCCCCCTTTGCTCTCCCTCTTTGGTCCTTCCTCTATCTCTCTCTCCGGTGCTGGAGAGGGCTCAGACAATGGTCACACTTTCCTCCGGTTTTTCACCAGTTTTTTTTTCTCCTTTTCAGTCCAACCCCCCCAGTTTTGCCCCCCAGTTTTTCTTCTTGTTCGTTCGTCTCCTCTGTTTCTTTGAGAAGAAACCAGGGGAACCAAAGTCTGCTCTTTCCTTTTTTCTTTTTAGTCCCTCCCGGTTCTGTGGTTCCTTCCCCCCTCGGTTCTGCCCTTTCTTTTTCCCTCTCTGTGATTCTTCTTTTTTTCTCCTCCCCTCCCTGCGCTCTCTCATCTTCTCTGGCTATATGCCAAGCATCTCTACAATTGAAACGGCTTCAAAGCCATTACTGCAGAAACCATTCATGTGGAAGGAGACGAAGAAGGCGACGACTGATTTCTAGAAACGGCGCCGTTTGTGCGATGGGAATGACCATTTTAAATCTGGTCACTGAAGTTCTGAAATCGTGCAATCAAGCCCTTTTGTAAATTGTAATTGGACCCCTGTATTTCGGTGCTTTTTACAAGCTAATCCTTGGACTTTAATCTGTTGCAATTTTGCCCCCAATTAACCCCAAACTTTGCTATTTCTTTAATTAAGTCCCTGATTCCATTAATTTAATTAAATCCAAGTCCAATTAAGTCTCAAAACTTATCAAGTTTCAAATTAAACCCTTGATTGGATTAATTAAATTAATTCCAAGCTTAATTAAGTCTCAAAACTTATAAATTCTCCAATTAAAACCTTGATTGGATTAATTAAATTAATTCCAAGCTTAATTAAGTCTCAAAACTTATCCATTCTTCAATTAAACCCTTGACTTGATTAACTAAATTAATTCCAAGCTTAATTAGATTAATTTCAAAGTTTAATTAAACCCCAAAACTTCCAATCATGTTGCCCTTAACCCAAAATTTAATTCATTCTTCATTTATTTCATTTTACTTGTTTTTTCATCATCATTATTTTTTTTATCATCATTTTTTTATCCTTTTCAATAAATAAAATAATAATAATAAAAATGGTCAAAATTTGGGTTATGACAATGTTAACAACAAATCAAGTTCCTTTCATAGCACAAGTGTCGGTTATACCATATAGTTGAGCTATGAAAGTGCCAAGTATTTGTTGTACCAAGAGTTATATAATTAGTACTTAAAAGTGCATTCTCACTAAGACTTTATATCATCATATTGCACTTAAAGTATAATTAAATTCCCTAACTTAAACATGTTTTATAATGACAAGTCTGATAATATAAGATAACTTTAATTTATGGTAAATGCTTATTTTAAATGTAGGCTTATCACATAAATCAATGGATTGATTGATGAGTTCAACTACTAAAATTGAGAAGACAAAGAGAAGGTTAAGCTTAGAAAAGAGATGCTGGTTCAGTCCAAACTGGAACACGTTTCAGTCATTAGGTCATATCGAGAGCTGTAGATCTTGAATTTCAATTTGGTTTATATGGCTAGAAAGCTAAGACATAAGCCTAAAACATTCATGGGAGTTCAAGACTCAATTATGCTGTTTACAAGTCCAAATCTTAGCAACAACAGAGAAGTCAGAATCTGTCTTGCAGCCTAGACACTGTTCAGTGTTCAGCCCATATATCGAGTTCTAGAAGTTCAAATACACTGATTCTTTTTTTGTTGGAAAGCTGAGATAATTTTCTAAAACTTTCATGGGATAATTTATTCAAATTCTGACGTTAGCAATGACGTTTTGTTCAGACAAGAAGATAAGGATTGCCACAAAGTCAAGATGTGGCCACCCACTCAACAATTAGTCATCAAATCAATAGTTCTAAATTTTGGCCTATAAATAGAGGCATTTGCCATGCATTTAGGCATCTTGGTTTTTAGATTAAGATCATGCTCTTGCTTTCTCTCTTTATATTTTTGTAATGCTTAAGTTTTGTTTATATTAATCTCTTATTTATGCTTTTCATTTCCTTTCATTTATTTAGTTAACTTATATCTTATTTATGTTTTTATATTATTTATTTATGTTTCTCTTCTTCATTATGTTTAGCTAAGCTTATTATGTTAAGGTGAAAAAGTTACACTAATAGTGTAAGAATAAGTATAGTATAAACTCAACATGAACTTTAATGTTTGATAGTAACATGTTTTGTATTTGTTATTTTATTTACTTTTAATACTTTGCTTGTTAAATAGTTAATCTAGATTTATGTTATATAACCCTTAGTACAACAAATACTTGGCACTTTCATAGCCCAAACCGTATGGTATAACCGTCACCTATGCTATGTAAGAAACTTGATTTGTTGTTAACATTAGTTATAATCATGAATACTTGACAACATTTACAAGTATTAACATTATTCGAATAAGATAACTAATGAATCATGTTAACAATCTATAATCTGATTGAAACCTCCTTTGTGTGTGGTTTCCAGTTGAGTAATAAGAGTTTATACCATACATGTTTGAAATACCATTAGTGGATCCTCTAACCTTGACAATTGTTTTTTTTTATTATCATTGTTTAATCCTTATATCAACATCACATCTCAAAGCTCTCTTCAACTTATTATTATTATTATTATTATTATTATTATTATTTAGATAACCTCCCTGTGGTTCGACCCCGGTCTTGCAAGGTTATTTATTACTTCAACACTCCTGCACTTGGGAGAAGACATCAATCTTTTGGTCGTGTCAAGTTCTTGGCGCCGTTGCTGGTGAGGTAAATTCTTGTATAAATTATAATACTTATTTTATTTTCACTTTTCATTTTATCTAACTTTTGTTTCTTTTATTTTGTTTTGTTTTGTTTTGTTTCCTTTTCTTTTCTTCCTTTTATTCTCTTTCTACACGTGGTAAGAGTTTGGTCACATACATTAAGTGATAGACTTTGTAGGGTATCCTCATTATTTTCAGAAAATATGGTCGAAGAAGATAATCAGTCGCTTCATAATGAGAATAATCATGTGAGAACACTTAGAGACCACATGAATCCCACAAGAACAAGTGCACCCTCATATATAGTTTTACCTCCTGATGCGTCTCATTTTAATTTTAAGCTAGACATTATTTAACTTTTACCTTCTTTTCATTGCTTAGATCCAGAAAATTCATACTTGCATTTGGGAGAATTTGAGGAGGTCTGTAACACCTATAATGACTTAAACTGTAGCATGAACACCATCAGATTAAAGCTTTTTCCTTTTTCATTAAAAGATAAAGCTAAAACATGGCCATAAAATTTGAGACCAGGATCCATTCGTGCTAGGGATGAAATGCAACAACAATTTTTAAAGAAGTTTTTCCATCTCACAGAACAAACTCTTTCAAAAGACAAATCACCACTTTCACTCAAAAAGCAGGAGAAACATTTTACCAATGTTGGGATAGGTATTGAGACTAGCTTAATACTTGCCCTCATCCTGGTTTTGAAACATGGAGATTGGTGTCATATTTTTATGAAGGGTTAACACCTAGAGATATGCAAATGGTTGAATTGATGTGCAATGAAACTTTTGAAGATAAAGACTCTAATGAAGCAATAGAGTACCTAGACTTGCTAGCTGAAAATGCTCAAAATTAGGACATTACATGCACTTATGAGGCACCAAGTAAAAGTCAACCTCATATATCTAGTGGAGGACCTTATATATCTAGTGAAGGAATGTATAACCTTAGGGAAGATCATGACCTCCAAGCCAAGTTTGCATCTTTAGCTAGAAAAGTCGAAGCACTAGAATTGAAAAAAAGTGGTCAATTAAAATTTGTTCAAGAAATTATATGCCAAATCTGTAAAACCAATGAACACTCAACAAATCACTGTCCAAATTTGCCTTCTTTCAAGGAATGCCTCCATGAACAAGCCCACGCTTTAAAAAGTTTCCAAAGGCCCAATCATAACCCATACTCGTAAATATACAACCTTGGTTGGAGAAATCACCCAAATTTCAATTGAAAGAGTGATAACAATAATGCACAAACTTCACAACCATCATTTCAAACACACCATAATTTCCAAAATTCCCATGGATATGCACCTCCTTATGCTCCACCTCCTAGAAGAAATCTTGAGGAAACATTGCATGCATTCATTGAAAAGCAAGAGACAATCAACACTCAACACTCAACTTGCTCAAACCATGATAGATTTTAAAGATAGTCTTGCAAAATTCACATCTACTCTCAGTTTTCAAGAGAAAGGTAAGTTTCCATCTCAATCACAACAAAATATCAAGGGGCCATACAATGCAAATGCAAGTAGTTCTGGAAGCCACCATATAGATCAAGTCAAATCAGTCATTACTCTGCGCAGCGGTAAGGTTATTGAAAAACCCACTCTTGAAGCTTGTGAGAAATATGATGAGTCAATCTCTGAGGGTAAGGAAGGGGTTGAATCTGAACATTGTAAAGAAAAGACTGATTCCCCGCTAGTACTTTTATTTCCTCATCCTATGACTAAACAAAGAAAAGTCAATCACAACTCTGAAATCTTTGAAACTTTCAAACAGGTAAGGATCAGTATACCTTTGCTGAATGCTATTAAACAAATACCTTTTCATGCTAAATACTTAAAAGACTTGTGCACCGTCAAGAGAAAACTGATCTTGATCTTGATTTGAAAACCAAGATGCCTAAATGCATGGCAAGTGCTTTCTTTTATAGGCCAAAATTTTAAACTATTGATTTGATGACTAATTGTTGAGTGGGAGGCCATATCTTAACTTGGTGACAATCCTTATCTTCTTGTCTGAACAAAACATCATTGTTAACATTAGAATTTGAATAGATAGTCTTCATAAAAGTTCTGGGCAATTGTCTCAGCTTTCCAACAAAATAAGAATTGGCGTATTTGGACTTTTAAAACTCGAGATATGGACTGAACACTAAATAGTGTCTGGGCTGCATGACAATTTCTAACTTCTCCGTTGTTGCTACCATTTGAACTCGAAAATGACACTTTTAAATCTTGGACTCTGTATGAAAGTTTTAGGCCTATGTCTTAGCTTTCCATAAATATAAACCAGACCTAAATCCAAGTTCTACAGCTCTAGTTATGATCCAATAACCGAATAATATTCCGGTTTGGACTGAATCAGCATCTCTTTTCTAAGCTTAGCCCTCTCTTTGTCTTCTTAATTTCAGTAGTTAAACTCATCAATCAATCCTTTGATTTATATGATAGGCCTGCATTTAAGATGAACATTTACCATAAACTAAAGGTATCTAATATTATTAGACATGTTATTATAAAAGATGCTTTAGTTAAGGAGTTATTGATACTTCAAGTACAAAATGATGATATAAAACCTTGATAAAAATACACTTTTAAGTACTAATCACACCCTCCCAACCAGCTTATACTAGTCCCTAGAAATCAAAGCGTTAAAATAGAAAATAATTTGTAATTTCCACAAAGCAAGGCATTCATCATTCAACTTTCATTAATCTATCCAAATAAACAAACTCTCATTAAATTTATATATCTACTTCATACTATTAAAACAAGATATTAATAAACCTTCTTGTTATATGATCAATGTATGAAAACATAGATGATGAGGCTTTTATTAGAAGATAACAATATTCTATTCTAATGTTTTTCTAAACTTAACTTCCTTAGGTTGGGATTATTATCTTTTTTTAAAAAAATATATATACATATAACTTAAAACACAATGCATTTTTAACCCATGTAATGAGCTTTTGGCTAATGACTCCCAGACCAGGTGGTCTTAAGGCATTATGTGTTGAGACACCCCTACGAGCTTAGTAACTTGGGTTGCAGATACTGGTACGTAGATAGTGCAATGTTTGATTCCCTTAAGCTTTTCTCCTCAACCCATGTAACAAGCACTGATCCAATAGCTCCCAAGTCAATTGACTTTAGGGTATTAGGTGTTAAAACACCTCTTAGGGCTTAATTGTTTAGGTTAGGGAGGCTACGAAACCAATTTATCTATGTTTTTATTAATATCAATATTTTGTTTTTTTTTTTTTGCAAACTATATACTATCCCTCTCCTTTAGTTGTTACCTTTAACAAAAGAACATAAATAATGCAATAATCCAATATGCAACCCACAATCATATGTTAAAGTGTGTGTGAAAATGAAGGTTTAAGAATACTTGTGAAATGAGTATATGGGCAGAATCAAGTGATAACAATGCGAGAGTTTGTAAACATGAATATTTCATGAGAAGTGTGTGACAGACCTTGTTCTGAATATTGCAAATAACCATTGAATTTTTTTACCAAGATGCGTCTCAAGAGTCAATAAAATTCCTCCTTACTCTGCCATCCTCATAACAGTTTTATCAAATGGTTTTAATAATAGCAAAAAAAAAAACAGTTAATAAGTTAGTTTTTTTTTTTAATTTATTACTACTACCCTCTCCCCCCAACTAAAATGAGACATTATCCTCAATGTCCTAAGGTAGAAAGATAGAGTATGGAAGACATCACCTGAAACAATGAACACTGACAAGCCTGAAACACATTACACAAATATAAGAAATAACAAAACATAAAATATTATGCTAAAAGACACAAATTTTTACAAACTAAGACTCAAATCACAGTTGTGATTGTGGCTCACATCTTCCCTTGGTTTTACGTCCAAGAAAGGATTAAACGCCCTATATGGGTCGGGGATAGACTTCCCATCCAGTTTTCTTAAAAACTGACAAATATGGTATTTTTTAGTCAGATTCCTAAGACTAAGTCGATCATGTTCTTTATAAAAATAGGGCCATAAATCATGAATTGCACGATGCACATCTCCACTAAGATGCATCTCAAGAGTTAATAGAAGGTTATCTAAAGACTCTTTACTCAATCCACCCTTAATGAATTGTATTTTATCTTTACGATTTATAGATATCATTTCTAAAGAACGACATTGTGCATTACAAGTCCATCTGGCACATCGGTGACAAACTTTCAGTCGTTTTGCATGATGTTTCTTTGTAAAAGTGCTTTTACCTATCCTAGGCATGTATGAAATAAAAGAATTGGAAGACTCACTTGATAATTAGACCTTTGCTTCAATCATCTAATGAATATCTTCAGGAATTCCATGGTTGATTAACAACCTCAGTCTTGCACTCCTAGCATGGTAAATTTTTGCAATCGTATTTGGAGGTAAAACAGGAAAATACTTTTTCAATTTTTCAAGAGTGGTGTCCATTTTTATATGAGAATTGGAGAAGAGATGCAAAGAAAGGAGAAAGAGCAAAGAATTGCACAAATATATACATAGATATCAGTTATTATGGGAAACTGAAAGAACCAACTTAAGAGTCACGAAGTACTGTTATCCACCGTTTGACCAGGGTTAGAGAAAGTCTAGCAAAACAAGAGTCACACAAAAAAGAAATACAAAAACAATGTGAGAAAAACAAAATAATCAACCTTTATCAACAGGATCATTCAAACCAATGGAATCATTTTCACTAGGAAAATTATCAAAGTAAGCTTTCAAACGATGTTCATTTACCTTAAAAACATTGTCATTCTTTGGATTCTTAATATCAAATGCCCTATAAAGATAAACATGTTTCACAATAAATGGACCGCTCCATCTTGATCTTAGCTTTCCAGGAAATAAATGGAGTCGAGAATTATAAAGCAAAACTTTTTCACCAACATCAAATGTTTTTCTCAAGATTCTCTTGTCATGAAACTCTTTAATTCTTTCTTTATGAATTTTTGAATTCTTATATGCATCATTTCTTATTTTCTCAAGCTCATTTATTTGTAACTTACGCAGCTGGCTAGCATCATCAAGGTTTGAATTGAAAGCTTTGATAGCCTAATAAGCTTTATGTTCAAGTTCCACAGGCAAGTGACAAGATTTTCCTTAAACCAACCTATAAGGTGACATACCTAATGATGTTTTAAAAGTAGTACGATAAGCCCAAAGTGCATCATTAAGTCTTAAAGACCAGTCCTTCCTATTAGGGTTCACTATTTTTTTCAAGATTTGTTTGATCTTCCTATTAGCAAGTTCTACTTGTCCACTTGTTTGAGGGTAATAAGGGGTGGCAACTTTGTGTGTGATTCCATATTTCTTCATTAAAAACTCAAATGGCTTGTTGCAGAAATGTGTTCCACTATCACTTATCATGGCTCAAGAGATTCCAAATCAACCCAAAATATTTTCTTTCAAAAACTTTATCATTGTTTTATGATCATTGTTTCGACTTGGAATTGCCTCTATCCATTTTAAAACATAATCCATTAAGACTAATATGTACATGAAACCAAATGATGGAGGAAATGAACTTATGAAATCTATAACCCAACAGTCAAAGATCTCAATGACAAGAATAGGATTTAAAGGTATCATGTGATGTTTTGAAATAGATCCCAACTTTTGAAAATTTTCACAAGTTTTGCAGAATGCATGCGTTTCCTTGAACATGGTGGGCCAACAAAATCCACATTGTAAGATTTTTGCAGTTGTCTTTTTTGATGAGAAATGACCCCCACATGCCTCAGAGTGACAAAATTTAATAACACTACTTACCTCATTGTCAGGAATGCATCTTCGAAATATTTGATTAGGATAATATTTGAATAAATAAGGGTCATCCCAATAAAAGTTCTTCACTTTGTTTAAGAACTTTATTTTGCCTTAGTACTCCAATGAGCTGGCAAATGTCCTGAAACAAGAAAATTAACAATATTAGCAAACCAGGGCATTGTAGAGATGGAAAGTAAAGATTCATCAGGAAAGTAGTCATCGATCAGTGTGATGTCAGATCTCGAATCTGTTGTCAATCTTGACAAATGATCTGCGACAACATTTTCTTATCCTTTCTTGTCTTTGATTGTGATATCAAATTCTTGAAGTAACAAAATTCATCATACCAATCTAGCCTTAGAATTTTTCTTAGAAAGAAGATATTTCAATGCTGCATAATCAATAAAAACAACAACAGGTGAGCCAACAAGATAAGACCTGGATTTTTCACATGCAAATACTACTGCAAGTAATTCTTTTTCAGTGGTAGTGTAATTCATTCGAGCACTATTTAAAGTTTTACTTGCATAGTAAATCACATAAGGTTTTATATCTTTTCTTTGTCCCAAGATAACACCCACAATATAATCACTAGCGTCACACATTATTTCTAAAGGTAATGACTAATTAGGAGGTTGAATGACAGGACCAGAAGTAAGCAAGTTTTTAAGTTTAACAAAGGCTTCTTCACAATGTTCAGTCCATTCAAAAATATTATCTTTTGTTAGAAGGTTACTCAAGGGCTTGGATATTACACTAAAATCTTTGATGAATCTTCTATAAAAACCAGCATGTCTTAAGAATGATCTAACATCTTTAATAGATTTTGGTGTTGGCAAGTTAGCAATTAACTCAATTTTAGATTTGTCAACCTTAATTCCTTTCGATGAAACAATGTGACCAAGTACAATGCTGTTTGTTACCATAAAATGATATTTTTCCCAATTCAACACAAGATTCTTCTCTTCACAACTATTCAAAACTTTTTTCAAGTTAGTTAAACAATCATCAAATGAATCAACAAAAACAGAAAAATCATCCATAAAAATCTCAAGAAAACGTTCAATCATATCACTGAATATGCTAAGTATGCATCTTTGAAACGTGGCTGGTGCATTATATAATCCAAAAGGCATCATTCGATATGCAAAAGTACCAAATAGACATGTGAAAGTAGTCTTCTCTTGAAATTCTAATGCAAATTCAATTTGGTTGTAACCTGAATAACCATCTAGGAAACAATAAAATTTATGACCTACAACTCTTTCTAGGATTTGATCCATGAAAGGTAAAGGAAAATGATCTTTTCTAGTCATTGAATTAAGTTTCCTATAGTCAATGCACACGCGCCAACCAGTAATAGTCCTAGTTGGAATTAACTCATTTTTATCATTTGTTATCACAGTGACTCCAGACTTTTTAGGTACAACTTGGGTAGGACTTACCCATTTGCTGTCAGGAATACGATAAATGATTCCATATTTAGCATTTTCCTTCGTTGAATTTATTTTTTTAGGTACAACTTAATGAATTTATTTTTAGGTACAGCTTAATGAATTCATTTTTCACTATTTTTTTCATATTAGGATTAAGCCTTCATTGCATTTCTCTAGAGGGTTTAGCATTTTCCTCTAAATAAATTATGTGTGTGCAAATCGAAAGACTAATTCCTTTTATGTCAGCTATGGTCCATCTTAATGCATTTTTATGCATTTTCAGAGTTTGTAATAACTTACTTTCTTGATATGCATTAAGTTTGGAATAAATTATTACCAGAAAAGTTTCATTTTCTCCTAAAAATGAGTATTTATGATTGAATGGTAACGACTTCAAATTAGGTTTTGGTGGTTGAACACTTGAAGGTACAGACTCAATTGATCATGGTGACAATTCCTTAATTTTTGTTCTCCAATTACTTGCCTTTGATTCTTCCTGAAAATAAACCATTTGTAAATCGTTAGATTCATCAATTTCAGTTTCACTGGAAGTGGTTTGAAATTGATCATGAACTAATGTTTCAATAAAGTCCACTTCTTGTAAATCATTATCATCTCCAGGTTGCTTGCAAATGTTGAAAATATTAATCTCCAATGTCATGTTTCCAAAAGATAACTTTATCACTCCATTCCTACAATTAATCAATGCATTAGAAGTTGCAAGAAATGGACGTCCTAAAATAACAGGAATTAAATTACATACTTCAACAGGATGTGTATCCAAGACAATAAAATCCATAGGATAAATGAATTTATCAACTTGTACTAACACATCGTCAACTATTCCTCTAAGCACTTTTACAGATCTATCAGCAAGTAGGAGAGTTATAGAAGTTGGTTTTAACTCACCTAGATTGAGACTCTAAAAGACTGAATATGAAAGTAAATTCACACTAGCTCCAAGATCAAGTAAAGCTTTTTTAATTTTATGTTCCCCAATAAAGCATGAAATTATACGACAAACAGGGTCTTTATATTTCAAAGCATTATTATTTTGAAGAATAGCACTTACTTGTTCGGCTAAAAAGTCTTTCTTTTTCACATTCATTTTTCTCTTCACATTGCACATATCTTTTAAAAATTTAGTATAAGAAGGTACCTGTTTAATAGCATCCAACAAAGATATATTGATCCGTACCTGTTTGAAAGTTTCAAAGATTTAAGAATTGTGATTGATTTTGCTTTGTTTGGTCATGGCATGAGGAAATAGAAGTGCTGGTGAGGAATCAGTCTTTTCTTTACAATGTTCAGGTTCAACCCCTTCCTTACCCTTAGAGACTAACTCATCTTCTTTCTCATAAGGTTCAAGAATGGGTTTTTCAATAACCTTACCATTGCGGAGAGTAATGACTGATTTAACTTGATCCATGTGTTGGCTTCCGGAGCTACTTGCACTTGAATTGTATTGCCCCTTGGGATTTTGCTATGGTTGAGATGGAAGCTTACCTTTCTTGTGAAAACTAAGAGCAGATGTAAACTTTGCAAGAGTATCTTTAAATATGTCATGCTTTGAGCAAGTTGAGTGTTGATTTTCTCTTACTTTTCAATGAATGCATGCAATGTTTCCTCAAGATTTCTTCTAAGAGGTGGAGCATAAGGAGGTGTATATCCATGAGAATTTTGGAAATTATGGTGTGCTTGAGATGGTGGCTGTGAAGTTTGTGCATTATTGTTATCACTCTTCCAATTGAAATTTGGGTGATTTCTCCAACCAGGGTTGTATGTTTGCGAGTATGGGTTATGATTGGGCCTTTGGAAACTGTTTAAAGCATGGGCTTGTTCATGGAAGCATTCCCTAAAAGAAGGCAAAGTTGGATAATCATTTGTTAAATGTTCATTGGTTTCACAGATTTGACACACAATGTCTTGAATAGATTTTAATTAACCACTCTTTTTCAATTCTAGTGCCTCGACTTTTCTAGCTAAAGATGCAAACTTGGCTTGGAGGTCATGATCTTCCATAAGGTTGTACATTCCTCCACTAGATGTATGAGGTTGAGTTTTACTTGGTGCCTCATAAGTGCTTGTAGTGTCCCAATTTTGAGCATTTTCAGCTAGCAAGTCTAGGTACTCCATTACTTCATTAGGGTCTTTATCTTCAAAAGTTTCATTGCACATCAATTCCACCATTTGTCTATCTTTAGGTGTTAACCCTTCATAAAAATATGAAACCAATCTCCATGTTTCAAAACCATGATGAGGGCAAGTATTAAGCAAGTCTCGATATCTATCCCATTGTTGGTAAAATGTTTCTCCTGGTTTTTGAGTGAAAATGGTGATTTGTCTTTTGAAAGAGTTTGTTATGTGAGACGGAAAAAACTGCTTTAAAAATTGTTGTTGCATTTCATCCCAAGCACAAATGGATCCTGACCTAAGATTTTGTAGCCATGTTTTAGCTTTATCTTTTAATGAAAAAGGAAAAAGCTTTAATCTGATGGTGTTTATACTACAATTTAAATCATTATAGGTGTTACGAACCTCCTCAAATTCTCTTAAATGCAAGTATGGGTTTTCTAAATCTAAGCCATGAAAAGAAGGTAAAAGTTGAATAATGTCTAACTTAAAATTGAAGTGAGATGCAGCAGGAGGGAAAATTATACATGAGGGTGCACTTGTTCTTATGGGATTTATGTGGTCTCTAAGTATTCTAACTCGATTATTCTCATTAATCTCATTATAAAACAACTGATTATCCTCTTCAGCCATGTTTTCTGAAAATAATAAAAATTTTCTAGAAAGTCTACTACTTAATGTACGTGTATAATGCCTAGTGAGGAATGCTTGCTTTGTACATTTTTGTACATAGCCTAGTGAGGAAGGCTTGATTTTTGTACAAAGCCTAGTGATATTGGAGGATTATAAGAAAATTTTTTTTAATAATTATTATTATTACTAAATTTAGGATAATTTGTTTCTTTTATGATTTTTTCTTTTATTTAGTTTAGAAAATCAAGTATTGATGAAATTAATAATTTTATTTTTCCTAGTTTATTTATAAATTTTATTATGTTTTTGGATTTTCTAGTTTGGTTAAGTTGGTTTTTAAATTTTTTTAAGATATTGTAAATTTTTTTAAAAAGTATATTGTAATTAATAAATTTTTTCACTTCATGACCTCATATTCTTATGTTCTACCCTATTTCAACCATTGTAATCTATTATTATTATTATTATTCGCTATTGTCGTGTAAGTTGTGTTGCCAGCTATAAATTATTGGTACATTTCTTCAAAAATAAATAAATAAATAATAAACGCTTGCTTTACCTTACAAAACCTTGTAGCACTTCATCCTCTACTTATACAGTGCTTGTTTTTGTTGTATCTCTCAAGAGGGAGAGCAATGGAGGAGGCAGTAGTTCTGTACCCATCACCACATGGATGGGCTCGAATCGGTTTTCTTTATCTTTTTTTGATAATTTTTATATTAATTTATTCATTATCATTAAATGTTTTATTTGTATTATTAAAATTATACTAACTTATTAAAACCAATTAAATTAATGACTCGGTCTCGATTGTTTTCTTCTCCGAGAATACTTACGAAGCGGTAGTCCGCGGCATTTTGCATACCACCTGTGAAGTGGTAGCTACGTGTCAAGGAAAGATAAACGCAATTGTCTTCTTTTGCCTTGAAAATTTAGAAGATGCATCTTGCGTGCTAAAACACATGGATTCTGACGTCATACTATATATTTAGGTTTAACTGGTAGCTAGGTTGCTACGATTTTATTGTTCAAAGAAATTTAGGATTAACTGGTAGCTAGGTTGCTACGATTTTACTGTTCTGGCAGAGTACAAGAAACGAAGATGAAAGACTTTGAGAACGATTATGTAGTAGGTATATAGACAAATCATTGAAAACTTTGGTGCAACATCTTGTATCTGACCCTATTTCATGCTCAGATGCTGTTTGTGACATTATTCCTTTCTTTTTGAAACTGCTCCACACAGATTGCTTGCTCTCTCTCTTTCTGTCTCTCCAAGTACACACAAAGGTATAGGAAAGGGTACGAGCAGCCATGGAGGAGGCCATAGTTCTGTACCCATCACCACCTATTGGCCATTTGATATCTATGGTGGAGCTAGGGAAACTCTTATTGACCCAAAAACCTTCCCTTTCTATTCACATACTCATCACTTCTGTGCCCTATGATTCTGGCTCCACTGCCGCTTACATTGCCAACGTTGCTGCCACCATTCCCTCGATCAAATTCCACCATCTTCCTACTGTAACCCTCCCTTCTACAAAAACCACCCATCATGAAGAACTCACTTTTGAGGTCCTTCGCCTCAGCAATCCTCAAGTTCGAGAAGAACTATTGTCCATTTCCAAAAACTACACCATTCATGGACTTGTTGTGGACGTCTTTTGCTGTGCTGCTCTCTCTGTTTCCAAGGAACTCAATATCCCTGGCTACCACTTCTCCTCTTCTGGTGCTGGTGTTCTCGCTCTTTTCCTTTATTTCCCAACCATTCATAACACCACCACAAAAAGTCTTAAAGATCTGAAGTCCCTTCTTCATATTCCCGGTGTTCCACCAATTCCATCGTCTGATATGCCAATACCGGTACTTAATCGCGACGATAAGTCCTATGAGAACTTTTTAGATTCCTCAAGAACCTTTCCCGAATCAGCAGGTATTGTTGTAAACACTTTTGCATCACTTGAAGCCAGAGCTGTGAAAACATTATCAGAGGGATTATGTGTACCCAATAACCGCACACCGCCAATTTACTGTATCGGACCATTGATAGCCACTGAAGGTCCTAAAGATGATGCAGGCACTCGCAATGGTACTACGCTGGAGTGTCTAACATGGCTGGACTCGCAACCAGTTGGAAGTGTTGTTTTTCTATGTTTTGGTAGTTTGGGGCTGTTCTCCAAGGAACAGTTAAGAGAAATAGCTTTCGGGTTGGAGAGAAGTGGTCACAGGTTCTTGTGGGTGGTTCGGAATCCACCTTCTGATAAGAAAAGCGTGGCACTCTCGGCACGTCCAAACATTGATTTAGACTCATTGCTCCCTGAAGGTTTCTTGGATCGAACCAGGGATAGGGGACTCGTGCTGAAGTCGTGGGCTCCGCAAGTAGCAGTGCTGAACCATCCATCGGTAGGCGGGTTCGTAAGTCATTGTGGATGGAACTCGGTGCTGGAAGCAGTTTGCGCAGGTGTGCCACTGGTGGCTTGGCCACTATACGCAGAGCAGAGGGTCAATAGGATCTTCTTGGTGGAGGAAATGAAACTTGCATTGCCGATGAATGAATCTGACAACGGATTTGTGAGTTCGGCCGAGGTGGAGGAGCGAGTTCTAGGGTTGATGGAGTCGGAGGAAGGTAAGTTGATTAGGGAGCGAGCCATAGCCATGAAAATTGCAGCACAGGCCGCATTGAAGGAGGGTGGTTCTTCTCGGATGGCTTTGTCTAAACTTGTTGAGTCATGGAAAGACAAAGGATTTTATTATTCCACATGTTTAGAGGCTGGAATCCACTAAGAAACACGATGCACCATGTAAGGAAATAACCACAACTCCCGCTCATGCGCGGTAGGTGTGAACATGGTACTGTTTATCCTGTGAAACTATGTGCTTCCTCATCTCAAGCTCATGCCATCACCTTTGCTGGCACTCGTGCCTCCTTTGATCGTTGGCGTCATAGGCTGGGTCAACCCAGTTCCAAACTTTTGTCTTCTTTTTTTCATTGTTATAACTTATTGTCCTGCGTTTCGTGTCAGTACAGTTTTTATTGTCATGCGTTTCATGTCATTGTAATAAGTCGCACAAATTGTCTTTTAATGTCACTTTCTTATGAGTCATGCTTCTCTTGAATATTTGTATCTGATGTTTGGGGACAATCCTCGCGGTTCCCTCTATTGATGGCTACCGTTATTAATTATATACTTTTTATTTACCATTTCATCAAGTAATGCTGGTTCTTTCCTATTCCTATGCATAATAAGTCGGATGTATCTTCTATTTTTGTTCACTTTATCATTATGGTCGAAAATCAATTCTCTGAAAAAATTAAAAAATTTTATTCCGATAATGATGGTGAATTTATCAAACTTAGACCTATTGTTGTTACTCGTGGTATTAGCCATTTATCATTGCACCATGACACGATCAAAAGATTAATGTATTATCCCAAGTGTAGGAGTATCGACGTAATAAATAACCCGGCAAGATCGTGGTCGAACCATAGGGAGGTGAACTATATAAATTACAAATAATATATATATTTAATAAAACAAAGAGTTTATGAGAATTTTATGGGATATTGATGTAAGAATTAAACATGGATAAAACAATTGTCAAGGTTAGAGGATCCACTAATGGTATTTCAAATAAGTATAGTATAAACTCTTTTTATTACTCAACCGGAAAGCACACACAAAAGAGGTTCAAATTGGATTCTAAATTATTAACATGATTATATTAGTTATCTTTTTAATACTTGTAAATGTTATTAGGTATTCATGATGTTAATTTATGTTAACAACAAATCAAGTTCCTTTTATAGCACAGGTGTCGATTATACCATACAGTTGGGCTATAAAAGTGCCAAATATTTGTTGTACCAAGGGTTATACAACATAAATCTAGATTAACTATTTAACAAGCAAAGTATTAAGAGTGAATAAAATAACAAATACAAAACATGTTAGTATTAAATATTAAAGTCCATGTTGAGTTTATATTATACTTATTCTTACACCATTAGTGTACCCTTTTCACCTTGACATGATAAACTTAGCTAAACATAATGAAGAATAGGAACATAACTAAACAAGAGGAGAACATGATTATATAAGTATAGCAAAGAAAATAAAAGGCATAAACAAGAGATTAATGAAAGCAAAACTTAAGCATTACAAAAATATAAAGAAAGAGAGCAAGAATATGATCTTGATCTGAAAACCAAGATGTTTAAATGCATGGCAAATGCCTCATTTTATAGGCTAAAATTCAGAACTATTGATTTGATGACTAATTGTTGAGTGAGTGGCCACATCTTGACTTGGTGACAATCCTTATCTTCTTGTCTAAACAAGACATCATTGTTAACATTAGAATTTGAATAGATAGTCTTCATGAATGTTTTGGGCAATTGTCTTAACTTTCCAACAAAATAAGAATTGGTGCATTTGGACTTCTAGAACTCGAGATATGGGCTGAACACTGAACAGTGTATGGGCTGCAGGACAGATTCTGACTTCTCCGTTGTTGCTACCATTTGAACTCAAAAATGGCATTTTTAAAACTTGGACTCTTCATGAAAGTTTTAGGCCTATGTCTTAGCTTTCCATAAATATAAACCAAACCTAAATCCAGGTTCTATAGCTCTATTTGTGATCCAATAACCGAATGATGTTCCGGTTTGAACTGAATCAACATCTCTTTTCTAAGCTTAGCCCTCTCTTTGTCTTCTTAATTTCAGTAGTTAAACTCATCAATCAATCCTTTAATTTATGTGATAGGCCTGCATTTAAGATGAATATTTACCATAAATTAAATGTATCTTATATTATTAGGCATGTTATTATAAAGAATGCTCTAGTTAAGGAGTTATTGATACTTCAAGTGCAAAATGATGATATAAAACCTTGATAAAAATGCACTTTTAAGTATTAATCACACCACATACTACCCAGCAAAATGCCTCCATTAAACATCGCAATTGATATATTGTCAAAACAGTGATGACCCTTTTACATCATGCTTAAGCTCTTTCCACTTATTGGTCATATGTCTTGGCCATGATAATTTATCTTATTAATCGTCTCCCCATTGTCTTACACTCACATCAAAGTCCCTTTAAAGTATTATTTGGATGAGTTCCTAACTATCATCATACATTGCACATATTTGGTTGTCAATGCTACCCTTGGCTTGTTCCGTATCGTGCAAATAAATTTCAATCTAAATCCCAACCTTGTGTCTTTCTAGGGTACTCCCTAACTCAACATGCCTTCAATGTTTGAACCTTTACACAGGTAAAATTTATCTCTCTCATCATGTCACTTTTGATTAAAATATTTTTCCCTTCATAAAGGCAACGCCTTCTACTCCTCAGTCTACTGCTACATCGTGTCCTGCTCCTTCCTCTCATTCTCTTGTTCCTTCAATTTGCATGGTTCCATTGGATAATCTTACCATCACATCTTCAGTGCCTAATGCTACGACAACCGTGACTCTGTCCCCTACACCAGGTATTGCTTCCTCTTCTCCTACTAATTCATCCTACTATGCGTCTCCTTTGCCTATAGCACTCGCACTGCCTAGCCGCACTCATCCTATGGTTATTTGGGCTTAAAATAATATTTTTTATCCTAAACAGCTCTCGGTTACCACCAAACACCCTCTTGCCCCACCATTGGAACCAACCTATGTCTCTCAGGCTCTCAAGGACCCTAGGTGGCGTAAGGCCATGAAAGATGAATTTACTATCGTAGTCTCACATGGCACTTGGAATCTAGTCCCTCGACCCTCTGCTTCCAATTTAATTGGCTGTAAATGGGTTTTTCGGATTAAACATCATCCAGACAGTACAATAGATCGATTTAAGGCATGCTTTGTAGCTAAAGGGTTCAATCAGCGCCCGGGTGTTGATTATACTGAGACCTTCAGTCCAGTCATCAAACCAACCACTATTCATCTCATCTTCTCACTAGCTTTATCAAATAACTGGGCTCTTAAGCAACATAATGTTAATAATGTATTTCTTCATGGCCAGTTAACTAAACAAGTGTTTATGCATCAACCTGCTGGCTTTATTGATCAATCCCATCCTCATCAAGTTTGTTCTCTTTAGAAGTCTATTTATGGTCTCAAGCAGGTGCCTAGAGCTTGGTATAATGCATTATGCTCAGGCCTTCTTGCATTGGGTTTCATTAATTCGAAGTCTGACCACTCCTTATTTATTTTCGATCGAGATGGCATTCTACTTTATGTGTTGGTGTACATTAATGATTTAATTCTCTCAAGCAATAATAGTACATTTTTGCAGCATGTTGTCACATCTTTAGGTGAAATATTTTCTCTAAAAGAACTCAGTGATCTGCATTATTTTCTGGGGTAGAGGTTATTCCAGTTCAGCAAGGTTTGTTTCTTTCTCAAAACTGTTATATTCATGATCTCCTTACCAGGTTGAACATGGCTGGTGTTAAGGCAGTTCAAAGTTCAAACACCTATGTCTGATTCTGCTAATGTAACACCCTGTAATTTAATACATTTGTAAAAGAACTTTGAGCCTTAACTTCTTTAAAAAAATAGGTATTTCTTTTTCTTCCGCCTAACTTATTGGTGACTTGCCGAAATTTCCGCTGAAATTTCAGTAAAGTTTCCCTTATACCTCGAGGTCCGAAGTTATCGATAATCATCCTATACAATTATACTCATTTCTCAATCATATCATAATCATGTAGAACCTCAACAACACATCATTCATGGTACATGCATAACATTTTGCATGTTCATTTCTTTCCCATTAACGCATATAATTCATTATAATTGGAAGTAAACAAACATTGAGATTACAAATTCAGGGACTTCATTAATGATCGTTCCTCAAACTTGATTAGTTGGTCCCGAATGCAGAGGCTAATGATGTTAGTAAGGTTTACTAACATCGGCATGATCATCCCTGAAAATAAGAGATATTGAACTTGATTAACTATTCGGGTGAGAATAGTTAATGATATCGACCGCTGCTGTTGATATCGGTAATCACACAAAACTTGATTAGTCAGTCCCGAATGCAGAGGCTAATGATGTTAGTAAGGTTTGATAACATCGGCGTAATCATCCTTGAAAATAAGGGATATTGAACTTGATTAACTATTCGGGTGAGGATAGTTAATGATATCAACCGCTATTGTCGATATCAGCAGTCACACGAAACTTGATTAGCCAGTCTCGAATGCGGAGGCTAATGATGTTAGTAAGGTTTACTAACATCGACATAATCATCCCTGAAAATAAGGGATATTAAACTTGATTAACTATTCTCTCTCGAATAGTTAATGATATCGACCGGTGTTGTTGATATCGACAATCACACGAAACTTGTTTAGCTATTCCTGAAGTGAAAGCTAATGGTGTCAAGAATCTTGACATCAATATTTCCGGAAATATTCCAAGTTATTATGGAAAGAAAAATCTAATTGGCTATTTCATGTTAGAAATAGTCATGACATCAATCAGTGGCATTGATTTTGACATTTACAATGAACTTGATTAGTCGGTTCTGATATGAACAACTAATGACACTAATGAAAATTCATTAGTGTCGGTATTCCCTTCCAAGTTTTGAGGGAGATGTATTATAATGGTATTTCTCATAGGAAAAAATTAAAAGTGTTAATGAAATAGGGATAGACATTTTGATTGGATTATTCATTTGGCTTTGAAGAGGCGGATATTGATTAGAAATTGTGGAATAAGATGGGCAGAGGAACTAGTTACTCGGTAATGAGCTAGTGGCATCAATGTTGTTTTCTAATTACTGGAATATGCAACTTGAGTTAAACTTACTTGTGTGGTGTTAACATTGTTGGAATGACTGACTTGTCAGATTATAAATGGAATGTTGGATAACTCCTTACTGTTAAAAAAAAATGATAAATTATGTTTATGTTATGGATTATTGAAGAAATAAATAAAAAATAAATAAATTGATGAAGATATAATTCTTGTGAAGGATGTAGGCAAATATCGTATCACTTGGGATGTGAGAATAGAAGTTCATTAACCATGGTAGGTGTTATACACGTGATTTAATGCAATATATATATATATATATATATATATATATATATATATATATATATATATATATATATTAAATTAATTGATGAATTGTAATTGATACAATTTGAGAATTGTGTAATCTATGTACATAAGAAGGATGTCAAAGAAATTATGACTAATAATGTAAATATGTTGTATTGAGGTTGTGTTATTGCTGGCATGATAAGAATTTAGTGGTAATTATAATAGTGTAATAAAATGCCAATAATAATGATAGATAATGAAATATGGCCTTAATTATGGTGGCCAAATGAGATTAGGTTGATGAATTAAATAGATTGATGTATGTATGGTATTCATATTATTTGAAGATAAATCAGATATCAATATTGTGAAAATGATGGTAGGTTCCATGATAATGGGAGATTTTACTGAAAGTCTAAAGAAACATTGGAATGTGCCAAAATGGGCACAAGAAATATGTAAGTTGAATATATTTATAAACCAAAATTAGACCTAAAACATGACAAGTTTGATGATTTATATGGAAAAGCCATAATGGGTATAATAGTTATTGGGATTGAAATTGATATAAAGAGATAGAGAGTAAGAGAGAGAGAAATCACATGGTAGATACTATAACGAATTAAATGCGCTCGTGAGGTGAAACAAGACACAAAATGAAAATGTTGAATGATTCCAGAAATGATGAATAGAGACGTAATAATGGAAGGTTAAATGAGAATTTCAAGGAACTATGATTGCATATCGTTGAATATATGTTTAATTACATATGCATGTATTATTTGATTTTTCTTTTATGCTATATTTGATTTTTACTATATTTATTATATACATTATAAAATTGCAGGTCGTTCAGATTCATGCCAGGAGTAGTGTTTTAGGTCCTGTAGTCTCCTTTTGTGTGATTAAATAAGAAAATGAACATTAATGTATTTTGTCTTTAAGGAACTAAATGACTTAATATGTAATAGTACTCCTTTTACATTAAGTGTCGGGATATAAAAATATACTATTTTGTATTTGTAATCTTAATGTTTGTTTACTTCCAATTATTATGAATTATGTGTGTTGATGGGAAAGAAATGAACATACAAAATGTTATGCTGTTGAGGTTCTACATGATTATGATATGATTGAGAAATGAGTATAAGTGTACAGGATGATAGTCGATAACTTGGGACCTCCAGGTATAAGGGAAAGTTTGTTGAAATTGCGGCAAAAAATTCAGCAAGTCTCTGATAAGTTAGGCGGAAGAAAAAAAAATAATACCCATTTTTTTAAGTTAAGGCTCAAAGTTCTTTTACAAATGTATTAAATTACGAGGTGATACAATTGGTACTAGAGCTACTTGATAAGATTCAGTTGACTATGATATGAGAAATGATGAAAGTTACAATATTATCTAGTATTAGATATGTGTCAAAACAAGAACGATTGATGAACAAGATAAATAAGGTTTCTGGAAATACATGAAGAACATAACAAGTTGACATATTTGAGTATGAATGCTACAACCATAGTTTGAGTATTACATGTGAATGGAAGGAAGTTAATGTTTCTATAGGATGGAGAACTATTTGAAATACACTGCTTCTTTAAATTATTTTCAGTGTATTTGTTTTCTTGTGCATCCCATGAATTTACCAAAATGCCTTTATTAATGCTCTTTGTGTCATCTTTTTCAATTTGCCCGATTTTCAGTACTCTCGTAAAGTATTTTCAAACTCCGATTAAGATGAAATTTTAACCTAAGATAAACAACTAAGTTTGGAGATTCCTTAAAAAATTGCAGCTCAATCCACCGGTCGGATTAAGATATATTATCGATACTGTAAAACTAGACAATCAATGTCTTTTATGCTAAAATCTGAATTTCAAGTATTACTTTATTTACTTAGATTCTCATGACATTTCCCCTTAATTTATACTCAATAAATTCAATACTACCATATTTATCACTAATTTGTCAATAATTGTTTTGATTGGGGTTTACATATCTTTTCTTTTTTCTTATTCTTTTATCCATTGAAACTCGTCATTAGCTTCGCCAACGTTACAAGTTTTAAAATAAAAATCATGACTCATTTTTTACTTCAAAAATACCTTTAAATTTGTTTATGGAGATCATTCTCTCTCTCACATGACATATTTATTATCATTTTTACTATTTATTCATTTCTTTCATACCGAATCTCCATTACTGATCGAGACCTCCTTAATTACTTCGATCCTATGTGTTTTATTATTATTATTATTATTATTATTATTATTATTATTTATTTTTATTTACAGGGGTTTACAGCTTATGCTTGATGATGATTCAGCTAGTTGTGATGCCACTAAATACAGACACAACATTGGATCTCTCCAATACCTCTCGCTCACTCGTCCAGACCTGGGTTTTGTAGTCAATTGTCTTGCTCAGTTCATGCACAAACCAACAGTAATGCACTGGCAACATGTTAAATGGCCCTTGCGCTATGTCAAACAAACCATTCATTTCGATTTCTTGCTGCCTCTCGCAAATCAAACCCAGTGCTTCGGGAGTTCTCAGATGTTGACTGGGGTGGTGATCTTTATGATCACAAGTCCATCATGGCTTATATAATTTTTATTGGTAATAACCCTATCAGCTGGCGTACTAGAAAGCAAAAGGTTGTGGCTCGTTCCTGTACGGATGCCGAGTATAAGGCACTGGCTACTGCTACTTTAGATATTGTGTGAATAAAGTCTCTTTTTGATGTACATGGTGTCACATTACGTGAACCACCGCTCCACTTCGTGATAACGTTGATGCCACTCAGCTTAGTCTCAATCCTGTTATGCATTCCAAGATGAAACATATCGTTATTGATCTCCACTTTGTCTGTGACTTTGTTAATTGTGGCAAACTGCGTGTTATTGATACAAATTCAATCAATCACAAAACTTTGAAAGAAATTCAATCCATGTTCAGGGAATGGTATTTTTGTATTATTTGGGGTATCTGTTTCAAATTTAGTCCCTATAAATGACTTATGTTTACTTTGGTGCTTGTATATAAATCGCGTACTCCCCCACAGTTTCTTGGGAAGAGACATGAAGAAATCAAAAGAAAGAAAGTAACTATATAACTATTTGTTTTTGTATTTTAAAAGCATTTTTGAAAAATTAATTTTATTTTTTTTTTCTTTACTTTAAATTAATCTTTTTTTATATTTTCATATAATTTTGATGTGCCAAGGTTAAAAATGATTTAAAAAAAATAAAAAAACACTTTAAAAAACAACCACTACCACACTCTCAAATACCTCTTATATCATTTTGTTGATTAGAATTGTTGGATGGCCATGCCAAATACCTTCTTAATTTGCTGCAAAATGGAGATACATGACTGGATTTAAAAAACAAATTAGAAACTTAGATTTGATTTTTAATGATCATAAGGTGATTTACAATAAATTTTTTGCTTGGAATTAAATTCGTTTTTCTCCTCAAATCTTAGTTTTTAAAGACCCGGGGGTGCGCAATGGCATAGGCTTGCCATGGCCAGCCATGCGTCATTTGAATGCTAGCCTGGCTTTTTTTCTTTTTTACTTTTTTAATTATTTTCATAAATATATCAATTTTTTATGTATTCTTTTTATAAAATTATAAATTCATTTAAGACTTAATTTTCTCCCCTTTTAGAGATTCGCATCATTGAATTATATTGGGTTTTTATTCCAACATTTGAATATAATAGTGGACATTAAAAAACTAGGATCTAGAAAGTATATAAAAAGAGTTTATTATTTTTTTATGTCTCAACTGAGTTTAATAAAAATAAAAAATTCATTTCAAAATACATACAAGATATTATATATTTTGATAAATACTTTTTGAAATAAGTGTAAATATTAAGGTTTTAAAATTAACCGCTCTAAGAACATAATTTAATTATATATCATTATTATGTGCATAATTTATAAAATAATTTTTAATCATTGTTTATATATTATTAAAAACGATCCAACCCAATAAATTTAAGGTGTGTGACGTGATTCATATATCGATTTCAATATATAAATGGAAATATTCTGAGAACCTTTCTCATAATGGTAAAAAAAAAAAAAATTCAAAATTACATGACAAATCATATAATAAATTTACTTTACTGGTTGTCTCAGATTTCAAAAAATCTCTTATTTATTGTAAAAAGAGTCTCTAATATAAGAATTATTGGCAAGAAACATGGCAAGAGGCGTAACTTAGCTGAGCAGCCAGCGTACCATTTAGCTCAATTGATATTTATGTTTTTTTTTCTGTGTCCATTCTTCTTTCTTATTTTTTTTTTTAAGAATACTTTATTTATACCCTAGTAAAAAAAGATTAGGAAATCCGACAACAACAAATTAATCACATGAAAATGATTACTTTGTAAGATTGCCACGATCATCGATAATTTTTGTCAAGATACAATATTTATGGAATCATATATAGGTTTTTAATCCTTTTTGTTTTTTGTATTTTTAAAAAAATTATTTTTATTTTTTTAGAATTAATTTTTTTTATGTTTTTAGATCATTTTAATGTACTATATCAAAAATAATTTTTTAAAAAAATAAAAAAATTATTTTAATATATTTTTTTTAAAAAATAATTATTATCACTTTCAGACATTCTTTTTATCATTGAACATTCATGACACGACACGAAGAGTTCCACATTGCTGAGAGGAAGGCTTGATTTTTGTACAAAGCCTAGTGATATGGGAGGATTATAAGAAAAAAAGTTTTTAATTTTATTATTGTTATTACTTAATTTAGGATAATTTGTTTTTTTATGATTTTTTTATTTAGTTTAGAAAATCAAGCATTGATGAAATTGATAATTTTATTTTTCTTAGTTTATTTATAAATTTTATTATTTTTTGGATTTTCTGATTTGTTTAAGTTTATTTTTAAATTTATGAAGATATTGTAAATTTTTTTAAAATGTAAATTGTAATAAAGTTTTCACTTCATGAACTAAAGATTCTTATGGTCTATCCTATTTCAACCATTGTAATCTATTTGCTATTGTCGTGTTACTTGTGTTGTCAGCAAATAAATTATTGGTAAATTTCTTTATAAATAAATAAATGAATAAATAATAAACGCTTGCCTTACCTTACAAAACTTTGTAGCCTGCTTAATTCTCTCCCACACTCCATCCTCTACTTATACAGTGCTTGTTTTTGTTGTATCTCTCAAGAGGAAGAGCAATGGAGGAGGCAGTAGTTCTGTACTCATCACCACAAGGATGGTCTCGAATCGGTTTTCTTTATCTTTTTTTGATAATTTTTTTATTAATTTATTCATTATCATTAAATGTTTTATTTGTATTATTAAAATTATACTAACTTATTAAATCCAATTAAATTAATGACTCGGTCTCGATTTTTTTCTTCTCCGAGAATACTTACGAAGTGGTAGTCCGCGGGATATTCCATACCACCTGTGAAGTGGTAGCTACGTGTCAAAGAAAGATAAACGCAATTGTCTTCTTTTGCCTTGAAAATTTAGAAGATGCATCTTGCGTGCTAAAACACATGGATTCTGACGTCCTACTATATTTTGCGTAAATTATTATTTTCACTGTCCTTGATTTTGTCCTGCTCTAATAATACGTTTGGAAATATAGAGAGGATCCTGTTTTTAAAAAATTTAATTTTTTTTAATTAAAATTTAATATGTTTTAAGTTGTTTTGATGTATTAATATTAAAAATAATTTTTAAAAAATAAAAAAAATATTATTTACATATATTTCGACATAAAAAATTATTTAAATACTAGCAAAAACTCTATTAAAAAAATTTAGATTTAACTGGTAGGTTGCTACGATTTTATTGTTCTGGCAGAGTACGAGAAAGGAAGATGAAAGACTTTGAGAACGATTATGTAGTTGGTATATAGACAAATCATTGAAAACTGCGTTGACAAAAGTCAGCACCAGGATACAAATTCAATCAATTAGAACACTTTGAAAGAAATTCAATCCATGGTACAGGGAATGGTATTTTCGTTTCATTTGGGGCATCTGTTTCAAATTTAGTCCCCTATAATTGTCTTATGTTTACTTTGGTCCTTGTGTATAAACCGCTTTTCCCCCACGGTTTCCTGGGAAGAGACATGAAGACATAGAAAGAAAGAAAGTGTTGGGTTTTAAAAGTTTTTTTGAAAAAATAATTTTTTTTATTTTTTATTTTAAATTAATATTTTTTTATGTTTTTATATCATTTTAATGGGTTGAAGTTAAAAATAATTTTTAAAAAATATTATTTTAATGCATTTCCGAGCAAAAAAATATTTTAAAAAACAACCGCTGACACACTCTCGTATACCTTCTATATCAATTTGTTAAATTGATTACCTTCTATATCAATTTGTTAAATTAATTAGAATTGTTGGATGGCCATACCAAATACCTTCTTAATTTGCAGCAAAATGTAGATACATGACTGGACTTAAAAGAAAAATTTGAAACTTGGATTTGATTTTTAAAGATCTTAAGGTGATTTACAATAAATTTTTTGCATGGAATTAAATTCGTTTTTCCCCTCCAATGTTGTTAGTTTTCAATGGCCTGGGGTGCGCAATGGCCTACGCTTGCCAGGGCCAGCCATGCGTCATTTGAATGGTAGCCTGGCTAATTTTTTTTTGTTTTTTAACTTGTTTAATTATTTTCATAAATATATCGATTTTTATGTATTCTTTTTATAAAATTATAAATTCATTTAATACTTAGTTTTCTCCCCTTTTAGAGATTCACATCATTGAATTATATTGGGTTTTTATTCCAACATTTGAATATAATAGTGAACATCAAAAGACTAGGATCTAGAAATTATATAAATAAAGTTTATTATTTTTTATCTCACAACTGACTTTAATAAAAATGAAAAATATCAAAATACATACAAGATATTATATATAGATAAATACTTTTTGAAATAAGTGTGAATATTAAGGTTTTAAAATTAACTGCTCTAAGAACATAATTTAATTATATATCATTATTATGTGTATAATTTATAAAATAATTTTTAATCGTTGTTTATATATATTATTAAAAACGATCCAGGCCGATAGATTTAAGGTGTGTGACGTAATTCATGTATCATGATCTAGCCCATAGTTTCTGTGTCAATTTTTCTTTCTATTTTTTTTTTTTTCTCAAGAATACTTTACTTTTAACTTCTTTTTTTTAGCAAAGGCTTTCATCATTGAACATTTATGGCATGGAGAGTTCGACACTGCTTTGCTTGCTCGTCTCTTTCTTACCTAGCACATCAATGGCCGAACAGTTGAGATGAGAAAGAGAGGAAGGCTTGATTTTTGTACAAAGCCTAGTGATATTCGAGGATTTTAAGAAAATAAGTTTTTTAATTATTATTATTATTTTTTACTTAATTTAGGATAATTTGTTTCATTGATATATATTTTTCTATTTAATTTAGAAAATTAAGGATTGACAAAATTGATAATTTTATTTTATTTATTTTAATTTATTTAAGATAGTTTTTAAATTTATTTAAAATATTGTAAATTTTTTAAATAAATAAATTGTAATAAAGTTTTCTCTTCATCATCTAAGATTCTTATGTTCTATTTTAAATTCAACCATCGTCATCTACTACTATTATATTATTATTATTATTATTATTATTATTATTATGAATTTTCAGGTTAATTTATATATATATTGTTGATTAATTTTATAGATAAAATTAATAATTATATAAAAGTTTTGGAATTTATAGAATACAAATTAATAATTTTTTTAAAAAAATCTAAAACCGTACTGGCTAACTTACCGGCTACGCTACATTTTTATTTGCTATTTTCGTGTTACTTGTGTTATCCAAGTAAATAAATAAATAATAAACGCTCTTGCCTTACTTTACAAAACTTTGTAGCCTGCTTAATTCTCTCCTACACTCCATTCTCTACTTGTATATATAGTGCTTGTTTTTGTTCTATCTCTCAAGAGGAAGAGCAATGAAGGAGGCAGTAGTTCTGTACCCATCACCACATGTTGGCCACTTGGTGTCTATGGTGGAGCTAGGCAAACTATTGCTCACTCATAGACCTGCCCTTTCCATTCACATTCTCATTGCTGCAGCACCCTATATTGCAGGAAGAACCGATAAATATATTTCCACTGTTTCTGCCAGTGTTCCCTCCATCAAATTCCATCATCTCCCCATTGTTACCCCAGTTTCCACAACTGCAACCCACCTTGAAGTACTCACATTGGAGGTCCTTCACTTCAGCAAACCTCGTGTTCACGAAGAACTCATCAACATATCCAAAACGTGTAAAATTCATGGTCTTATTATGGACTTCTTTTGCACTTCTGGTCTTTCTGTGGCCAATGAACTTCACATCCCTAGTTACTTTTTTATCACTTCAGGTGCTTGCTTTCTTGCTTTATATCTTCACCTCCCTACCCTTCACCAAAACACCACCAAAAATTTCAAAGATATGAAAGAGCACTTTCTTAATGTTCCTGGCTTGTTACCAGTTCTTGCTACTGACATGCCAAAGCCTTTTCTTGAGCGGGACAATAAGGCCTATCAATACTTCCTTGATTTTGCCACTCAAGTCCCTCAAGCAGCTGGGATTATGATAAACACATTTGAATTCCTCGAGTCCAAAGTTGTAAGGGCAATATCAGATGGGCTCTGTGTGCCTGATAACCCCACGCCACCGATTTATTGCATAGGTCCCTTGATTTTAGCTGATGATAAAAGAGGTGGTAGCAGCAAGACCAGTCCTGAAGATGCACGTAAGTGTATTACTTGGCTTGATTCCCAACCAAACCAAAGCGTTGTGTTTCTTTGTTTTGGTAGCTTAGGGCTATTCACCAAGGAGCAGTTAAGGGAGATAGCTATTGGGTTGGAAAAAAGTGGTCAAAGGTTCTTGTGGGTGGTTCGGGATCCACCTTCTCATAATCTAAGTGTATCCATCCAAGCAAATGGATACCCTGATTTGGATTCTTTGCTTCCTGATGGATTCTTGGAACGAACTAAAGAGAGGGGACTAGTGGTGAAATTATGGGCTCCACAAGTGGAAATCTTGAACCACAGTTCAGTAGGTGGATTTGTGACTCACTGCGGGTGGAATTCTACACTTGAAGCAGTGTGTGCTGGTGTGCCATTGGTGGCTTGGCCATTGTATGCAGAGCAAACGCTGAATAGGGCAGTGCTAGTGGAGGAAATGAAGCTTGCTTTGTCAATGAACGAGTCTGAAGATGGATTTGTAAGTGCTGATGAGGTGGAGAAGAATCTTAGAGGATTGATGGAGTCTGATGAAGGTAAATTGATTAGGGAGAGAGCGATGGCTATGAAAAATGCAGCCAAGGCTGCAATGATTGAAGGTGGCTCTTCTCAAGTGGCACTGTCCAAGCTTGTTGAGTCATGGAACTAAGCAGGAAATGTGAGTTAAGTCTGCTGGCCTGTGTTTACTGTAAGTGTTTAGTTTGTTATTGGGTCATATTTACTTGGTAAATAAAACAAGGAAAAAATTGCAGCAGCAGCAGCGGCATAAGATTATTATTCCCAATGGGTGGATTATAATTATTATGTAATCTTACTGTTATCTGTATTGTAACCTTTGGAGATGTATCAGTGATGTTTGATAATAAATTAATAGTTACTAGAGGTGGATTTGATTTGAATTTTTTTAATAGTCTAGTCTTCTATGAAGTTTTTAATCCATCTATCTACTAAAATACTTTGTCTTTGGCAAACTCAATCATGATCCCGAACAATTTTATTTTTTTTCCATTTTCTCTAATCAATTTTGAAGAACTTGAGTACTTCTTTGGTACGTAAATTTGTTTTATATGTTTTAGTTAGGATTTGAATCTTAGATGTTAAAAACTATTTTTGTATTAGTGTAATGGTTTCGGCATGAACAATATGTTTAACACAATCAATTGATTGAGAGGGGGAAAAACTTATTTTCAATATATAAAAGCTTGTTAGAGAATATATTTATTATTGCAAGAAAAGTTTAATTTATTTAAATGCATGGTTTTTAAATTAATTTTGTCTGGATTAGTTGGTTTCCAAAACTGTACATAGTTGGAAAGTAAATTTATTTAAATATAGTTGGACATAGTTATATATATATATATATATATATATATATATATATATATATATATATATATATATGTATAAACTTGTCAAAAATATATTTATTGGAAAAAAAAACTTAATTTATTTAAATGCATGATTGTTGAATTTGGTTTAACTTGACAAATTGACCTAAGAAATTTATGATTTAAAACCCGACTTGAACTGGATTTGAAGTTAAATAGGTTTTAACATTGACTTAGTCAAGTTTAACTCACCCCGAACACTTGATATGTGATATAGTTGATAAAAAAAAATTAATTCAGATCTAGTCGATTCTAATACCAAAAATTTAAAAGAAGGAAATTAAAATAATATTAATTTAACAAAAATAATAGATTTAGATTTACCGAGGACCTACAAGTTAGTCCAATTCAATAACTCGTCTATTTTTTTTTAATTAGATATCAAATTAGGTCTGCCAACTATTTTAAATATACAATAGCTCGATAAATAATAACAACTAGATCAATGATCCAAATTACATCGTGAATTGATTTAATTTTTTAACCTTAAAAGGGGATGCTCAAGCAATGATAATGTTTTTAAAGAAGTAAGAAAAACTCAAAACTCGAGCAATTAACTTGATTGTATCTAATAAGATCGGGTAATTTAATAATCTGATTTTAATTATAGGAAATGATCAAATGTAAATTGTTAAAAAAAAATTATGGCAACTATTAACTAAAAAAAAACCAAAGATACCATACATGTAAGGAGAAGAAAAAGAAGATCTCTAGAGACGTATCGTCACTTTATCGTGAACATCGCTCATGACCAAAAGAATCTTTTAAAACGTTTCAAACCCTACTGTAGAAAAAAAATTCACTTTACATACATATGTTAGGTTGGGTTCTTGAGTTTGGGTTAGATTTGGGTTTGGGTCTGATGTTCCATAACATGGATATTACAAAATAAGCGTCGGTTTTGAGTATTGATTAATATAATTTTTTTTCTCATCAATTAATTGTGAAGTTAGATTCTTATAATGTTATTTCTTGGATAAAAGAAAATAATGATATAGGGCCTTGGCTCTTGCAAGGTGTGTTTAATGTTATTTTCAATACATGCAATAGACTACCTATTGTGGACTTTCAACATGTTCATTGAGAGAAGAATCAAGTAGCGAATAGTCTGGCTAAACGAGTTTTTAGAGATATTGATCTAGTAACCTTGCTATAGCTTTTATTCAGTTTTAATTTATTTTTCATGTTTTTTATTACATGTTCATTGAGAGAAGAACAAGTAGCGAATATAGTCTTTTGTTTTGTTTGTAAGTTTCTTGACTTTACAAACTATTTGTATTTTTTCTAGTAAGCCATGTTCTTAATTAATGATTATAACAAGTGCTTAATATATAGATCATTCTTAATTTATAAGAAACAAAAAAATGAGTGTCGGTTTCAATATTACAATGCATTCCAAGACCAAAAATTCAATATAGTTTTGAAAAAAGTCAGCACTGCCTACTTTCATTTTAATTGATGAACTTACAGTTAGAATGTTGTTTTTTTCATTATTAAGGAATTGATTTTTGTATCAAAATCAATTTTTAAAACCTTGGGGTAGCAGGGGTGTTCTTGATCATATAAATGTGAGAATTAATGATATGTTTGAGTGAAAGCTGCTTTGTTGTGTTTTAGATAAAACTTCTGATGGGGTTGACTATCACTAAATCCAAACAAATCTTAAGGAGCTGAAGGATTTGTTTGTTTCACAAAATTATTTTTAAATATTTTTATGTTTGTTTATCTAAAAGTTGATTAATAAAAAATACTTTTCAGTTAAAAAAATATTTAACTTAGTTTATGATAAATATTTTTATTTATTTTAGGTGAAATACATTTATAGAAGTTGTGAAAAATTAAAAAATATTTTATTATTTGTTAATTATATTAAATTTAATCCTCAATTTTTTTATTTCTATATAATTTGTTTTGAATTATTCTTTATTTTTTATTTTAATTCCATCCCTTAAAATTTGATTTTTTTTATTTTTCTATTAACTTTGATCTTCATTCTTTTAATTGTTATTTGTTTTTGTCTTATTTTTTTAATTTTTTTTATTTATCAAATTTGGTCTTTATTCTTGTTATAAATTGATATTTATTTTATTTGAAATATTTTATGAAATTAATTTTTTTTATCAATTTTATCATCTTTGAACTTTTTTATCTATTAAATTTGTCTTTAATTTTATTTATTTATTTTATTTGAAATAATTTATGAAATTAAGATATTTTTTATTTAATTTCATCATCCTTCAACCTTTTCATCTATCAGAATTGATCTTTATTCTTAATAAACTTTTAAAAAAATTAAAATTATTAATAAATTATTTTTCAAATCATTTTACAAGGCATAGCCAAATAATAAAATATATTTTTTAATTTATTTTTCTTGATATTATTAAACATAAAAAAAAATTATTTAACTTTTCAAAAATTCATTTTCTACAGCAATCACTTTCCAAAAAAAGGCGAACAAATGATATCGAAATCTTGGACTTTTTCACTAAAAATAACAAAACAAAAAAAGTATTGCTAATGATAGAAACAAATGTTGGTTTTCATGATGAGACTGAAGTCTGAAATTTCGTGGTCCTGCCCTTCTCGTCTGATGGTCATGCTAGCTAGTAGCTACATGTCAAGGAAAGATAAATGCAATCGGCTTCCATTGCCATGAAAATTTAGAAGACGTATCTTGCATGGCGCCAAACAGACATGGATTCTGATGTCAGTGCTGAGTACTATATTTTGCTTACATTATTATATTCACTTGTCCTGATTTTTGTCCAGCTTTAAGAATTTAAGGTTTGAATGGTAGATTGCTACGATTTTATTGTTTTGGCGGAGTACGAGAAACCAAGATAAAAGACTTTGAGAACGATTATGTAGTAGGTATATAAACAAATCATTGAAAACTTTAGGGGAACAACATGTATCTGGCCACTTTGAGAACGATTATGTAGTAGGTATATAAACAAATCATTGAAAACTTTAGGGGAACAACATGTATCTTGGCCCTATTTCTTGCTCTGATGTTAATGGTGTGTTTGAAAATGCGATATAAATAGTGTTTTTTTAGATTTTAAATTTATTTTTGTGTAAAATAATTTTTTTATATTTTTTTAGATTATTTTAATATGTTAATATTAAAAATAATTTTTAAAAAATAAAAAAAAATTTATTTTAATATATTTATACTCGAAAAGCACTTGAGGATCCCTTGTTTTAAACATCTTGCCTCCATGCTCCATCTCGTGTATGAACCTCCCCTCTATTGTGTATATGTCTTTGCATGGCCCGTCGTGGACAATTGGTAGCTCTCCTTCTGAGTACACGTGGACCTTGAATCTCTTCTCCATCTCCATGTAACTTCTGCAATGTTTGAAATGATTAATTTAAAGGTGTACATATTCACATGTATACAATCATATGCTGCAGGTCCACTTGGCAGAGAAGTTGAAAGAGAGAGATGCCATTTAGTTATCTGTTATGATGGTACAGTTAGGATAATGACCTTGATGTTGACAATATAATGCAATTAAAAGAACCCAGAATCGCACATTTTTGAATGGTTACTTTAATGGAAAGAAATGAATGGAAAAAATAATAATAAAATAAATTTTCAAAAATAGCTGAAAAATAAAAAATAAAAAAAACACGAATAAATACCGGATGGAAATGGATTATGATGAAATAAATCTATTGGGATGTAAATTAATGAAAATCAAAATAACTTGGGTAAAAAGATGGTCTAACCTGTATCGGTACTCAGGAATTTTATGCCAAAAATATAAAAATTTACTATTGAGGGACATGAATGGAATTAATTAAATTGTTACAATTTATAAGCTAATACAAGGGGAAGTGGCCGGCCATAGGATAGAAAGAAAGAAAGAGTGAAAACCAAGAGAAAATCATTAGAAATAAAGAGAAAAACAAGAAAAAGTGAGAGAGAGCTTTGAAACTTGTAAGATTGAAAGACTTAAAACATTAAATTAAGGAAGAATCAAGTGAAGAAAGATAGAAGAAGGGAGTGGAGGGCCGCCCACACTAAGAGGAGAAGAGAAGTTGGTAGAACTTAGATTGGTAAGCATGAAAAGTTAAGATTCTTACTTGAATGAAGTGTTTTTGAGTTTATTTGAGTAAGTTATCAAACAGTGACAATTAAATTTGATTTAATTTCTTATACTCTTGACTCTTTAAATTAGGGTTCTTATGAGAATTTGGGGATTTTTAGAAAAGTAGTAAGCATGATGACATGCAAGTGGAATAGTATAGAAATAGTGAATTTAAGTAGTAAATAAGAGAGAAATTGGATAATTTTGAAGAATGAACTTGTAACTAAGGATGGGGAAATAGAGAGATGAGGTTTTTATTGTTTTATGTTTAAAAAATGATGTTCCTCATCTTATTTGAAGTATTCAAAGTATGAACAAGTGAAGAAACATCATAAGAATGTGAAAAGAATGAATAAATAAATGGTAAGAATAGTTCATAGAAGAATTCTTTAAGTGAGTTAAAAGAAGAAAATTGATTAAACTTTATGTTGAGAATGATGTGACAAATGAATGGAAATTTTTGGTGCAAAACCAAATTAAATAAAAAATATTATGTGCTTTAAATTTTGGCACGTAGGATAAATATTAATGGATTAATAATGTTGTGCACCTTGATTGATTCAGCAGTTATTTCGGGAGCAGGGCATTAGGTAGGAGGAGTTAGGTCATCACAAGCAGACGGTAGGTGATTCATCAATTTCATTTAAAATTTAAAGTTTCATTATTAGTTATGGGTTGTTTTTATAACATATTGATATGAAAAAGAAGAAGAAAAAACTTGTATGTATTATAATTGAGATGTTTGGTAATTCGTATGGAATTACCAGATTGATTGACTATTAAAGAGAATAGCTGAATGTTAAGTAATTCCTATGGAATTACTTATTTGATTGGCTATTAAAGAGAGTAACTGGATGTTGGGTAATCCGTATGGAATTACCGAATTGATTGGCTATTAAAGAGAATAACCGGATGTTGGGTAATTTGTATGAAATTACTGGATTGATTAGTTATTAAAGAGATTAACCGGATGTTGAGTAATTCGTATGGAATTGCCAGAATTTATTTGGCTATAAAAAACAATAGCTGAATGTTGAGTAATTCGTATGGAATTACTGGAATTATTGGCTATTAAAAGAGATTAGCCGAATGTGGAATAATTCATATGGAATTACCGGATAGTTGTTGGCTACAGAGGAAGGTTAGCCGGATTTGAGGTAAATTTTGTGAATTTCCAAATTTAAAATTAAGCAATGAGTGTTGGTTGTCGAAGTCCTATAAGTATAGGATTGATAAAAGTATGAATGGGCTATTGATGTTGGAATGTAATAAGTTAATGATGAAAGACAATTGTATATATTTTGAGGAATTGTGAATATAATAATTTTACCATTGTTAATGTGTTATTTTACTTATTTCTTATTAATATTATGTATACAGGTATTTCATGAGGTGAAGCCGAACGTTAGATATAGGCTTTTGTGTTTAGACCTTTTTCTTCTGGGATGTAATATATTTTGCCTTTTGTACTTACACATTTAGAAAGTATAAGTAAGAAACTAACATTAGTAAGCTATTCGAAATGAAGTTTAGTAATCATAGTTATGCATGTTTAAATGATGGATGCTTGTTAAAGTAATATTTAGTTCAATATGAATCTTTTGAATTTATACTTGTATTAACTTAGTTAATGTTTTATTATAAGAGAATATAATTGCTATGATTTATTTATTGATGATGTAAGGTTGAGAAAGCATAATGAAGTATTGCTATGTGAGATATTGAATGATGAGATGAGATATGATCTAGGATGGTTGGATCGAAGTGGAAGATTGAGTAGTGTGATTGAATGAAGTCTAGTCGATAACTTAGTATCATTAAAAACAAAGGAAACTCTACCGAATTTTCTGTAGGAAATTAGATTTGTAAAACAAATCCTGAATATTTTTGGTTCTGAAGGGTGATTTTGATGTAATAGTTATGACCTTGATGATATAATTTTGAGACTATTACATCACTAATGGAAACATCGACGAACTGTGTTCGTCGGTGTATTCCAGAGGCGAAGGAAACTGTTCACATCCCACATCATCGATGAAAACACCAACAATTTGTGTCCGTCGGTGTATTCCAGAGGCGAAAGGAGTTGTTCACATCCTATGTTGGTGATATCAATTAACGTCCTCTGAGGAAGTTGCATGTTACCAATGGAATTTTTGATGGACTACTAACAAACCGTGAAATCTAAGGCGCTTGTAATTAATGCATCTATGACCATGTATACTATTTTAAATTAGCGAAGGAATTACCGACGTACTATGAAAATTCTGGAGGTTTTTTTTGAAAATTTAGTGCAAAATGAAAATTTAAGATGAATTTACCGAGGAAATCACCGAAATATTTATTAAAAATAATATTATTTAATATTCCTTCGGTGATTCCGTCGATAAAAAGATAGTATAAAACCCAACGACAACGCCTTCAGTTCATTTTTTCCTCTTGTTTGCAAATTTCACAATTCTCTCTATCTCTACTCAAACTCTCTCCAATATCTAATTCTAGCTTCATTTTCAATTTAAAAGGTATGTATTGTGATTCAATTTACTTAATGACTTCTTATTTTTTTGTCTTTTCTTCATTTAATTATTAATTTTTTTTTTTTTTTGTATTGTACGTAGATAAAGTCTAAAAGTAAACACACCAATAAGGTAAGCATTTTTCATTCCTAAAGCCTATAGTTGTTTTTGTTTTAATTTGTTCCCTATTTTATTGTTTTTATTGATTGTTTTGTTGAGTTTTAATTGTTATTATTAAATTTGCAGTATAAATGTTAATTGAATATATAAGATTAAATTTTATTGTTTTATCTCAATTTTATTGTATATATTGCTTAAATGTTTGATTGTTCTGTTGCATTTTAATTATTATTGTTAAATTCATAGTATAAATGTTAATTGAATATATATGAATAAATTTTATTTTTCCCCCTCTATTTTATTGTTAAATTTGTATAGATATTAGCTTATATCTAGGATTTTTTTCTCTATTTTATGATTAGAAACATAATATTATCATGTTGAAAATGAGATGAAATTGAATAATCCAAAATTTCTGGTAGAAAAAAAAAATCAACTGGTTTGTGGCATATATTTTGAATATTTGCAGGTTTGAACATTTTGGGTAGTCTCCGGTATAGGGGAGGTGCTGCCGAATTTTTTTTTTTAAAAAAATCAAATTTGATTATGTAATTATACATCAAATTTGTATAAATGCGTAGAACAAAATCAACTACATGTCGTGAGCACATAATCACAACTAATTCTTCTAATAGCGATGATGACGTGTCATTAGGTGCCGACCAAGAAGAGGCACCTGCATTGACTCACGATATTGTCTCTTCCAGGAGGTGGTGTCCCTTCACAACGCGGTCAATTCTCCTGCAAGTACAAGACACATTGGAAGGATAACCTTTCAATATAAGTTTGTTTTGATTTGAGTTGGTTTGTGTTTAACAATTTGTGAACAACTAATATTTCATTAATTTTATTGAATTTTCAGGTTCACAAACATTGCGGACACCCAAGTAATAACATTGGCGTTTAAATCATTGATGAAATTTCCATTATTTCAATGGAGTCAGGTTTCCAGACATCTTGATTGGAAACTTTATATCGATGCATGGTTCAGAAGATTTGAGGTTATTGTTAACTTAAAATTTTAACTATTTTTATGTTATATTGAAATTATTGATTTATATTTTATAAATTTTTTATACACAGAATACAATTGAGTGGGATAGCGCAAATGATAATGTTGCAAGGAGGGTTTGGGAGAATCACGCTGCAACTAGGTAATATCGAAAACAATATGATATTTTTTAAAAACCTTTTATATATTAAAATCTCATTTGTCATTAACTCATATAAAATACATTTGTATCATGTAGGTTGCGTGACTTTTGGTATGAGGTGCAAAAAAAAAACTAAAAAATATGCCAGAGATGACGCTCTACGAGGCTGAAATGATGTGATGGTTTGGAAGGATTCCAGGCCGCCATACATCCCGGAGGATATATGGGCGCAATATATTCAGCACGTGACGTCCGAGCGGTTCATGCGACGCTCACAGTCTGGTGCCGAGAACTAGAACCGGCAAATTCACGGTTCGATTACCACGCACACCCGTGGCTCCGTTCCGTTCATTGCACATGCGAAGCGGTTGGTAAGATTAATTTTAATGACATCTATCTTTAATTAATTTGTTGTTATTTATAAGTATATTTAATTTACAATATTTTTTTTCTTACAGACTATGGCTCTTGGATGTGAGCCAAGCCCAATAGAGCTTTTTGTGGAGACACGTGCTGAGTGAAGACCACAAAAAAGAAGTGCAACAGTTCGTTGACAACCGCACTCAACACTTTATAGTATGTTCGTTGAACCATTTTTCTTTTGCAAGTTATTATTTTCTTTAATTGAATTTGATGATTTCCTTTTTTTATTTTCAGGAGACATGTAACAGCCGGTTGAGGGAGAGATACGGGGACGATCTTTCGACCCACCTGGATTTCAATCCGGATTTATGGATAGAGGTAGGATCGTCTGGTGGACCCGATAGAAATTAGTTGTACGGACTCTCCAACACTACAGCGGAGAACTTGCGAACGACCCGTAGTGTCTCAATCATTGGGAGCTCATAATCAGTATCCAGCACCCAATCTCAGGAGTTCATGGTCTTGCAACAACATATGACTCATCTCACTAAAAAATATGAGCAACTCTCGGCGGATTATGAACAACTTCGCCAAATGGTTATGGACATGAGATCACAGATGAGTGGTACGTGAGCGCTTTCTTTTTTATCGTATAGTTCCGGGAACAACCAGCCTGCTCCTCCTTCTCCTCTTTCTCCTCCAGTGCCATTATTGTTCTAGTTTAATTTTTATTTGAACATATAAAATTATAATGAATATTTGTATTTTATATTATTCAAGTTTATTTTTACAATTTTATTTTTTAAAAAATTATTTTTTTATTATCACAAACGGAGTTACCGACGGACTAAATCCGTTAGTATATTTTAGAGAGTTGGAAAATATTTACTGCATATGACACTATCACCGATGGAAATTTTTTCTCTATTTTACGATTAGAAATATTATATTATCACCTTAAAAATAAATAAAAATAATTTTAATATATTTTTAAATAAAAACTATTTTAAAAAATAATTCCTATCACAACAATGTATTCTCTTGAACATTTATGGCATGGAGAGTACGACAATGCTTTGCTTGCTCGTCTCTTTCTTACCTAGCACATCAATGGCTGGACAGTTGAGATGAGAAAGAGAGGAAGGCTTGATTTTTGTACAAAGCCTAGTGATATTGAAGGATTATAAGAAAAAAAGTTTTTTAATAATTATTATTATTATTACTTAATTAAGGATAATTAGTTTTTTTTTATAATTTGTTTCTTTTATTTAGTTTAAAAAAATCAAGTATTGAAAAAATTGATAATTTTATTTTTCTTAGTTTATTTAATTTTATTTTTTTGAATTTTTTAGTTTGTTTAAGTTGGTTTTTAAATTTATTTAAGATATTGTAAATTTTTTTTAAATAAATTATAATAAAGTTTTCACTTCATGACCTAAGATTGTTATGTTCTACCTATTTCAACCATTGTAATCTATTATTATTATTATTATTTGCTATTTTCGTGTTACTTGTGTTATCATCAAGTAAATTATTGGTATATTTCTTTAAAAATAAATAAATAATAAACGCTGTTGCCTTACCTTACAGAACTTTGTAGCCTGCTTAATTCTCTCCCACACTCCATCCTCTACTTATATAGTGCTTGTTTTTGTTGTATCTCTCAAGAGGGAGAGCAATGGAGGAGGCAGTAGTTCTGTACCCCATCACCACATGGATGGTCTCGAATCGGTTTTCTTTATCTTTTTTGGTTATTTTTTTTTATCAATTTATGAATTATCATTATATTTTTTATTTATATTATCAAAATTATTCTAACTTATTAAATCCAATTAAATTAATGAGTCGGTCTCGATTTTTTCCGAGAACACTTATGAAGCGGTAGTCCGCGTGTAATGCAGACCACCTATGAAGTGGTTGCTACGTGTCAAGGAAAGATAAATGCAATTGTCTTCTTTCGCCTTGAAAATTTAGATGATGTATCCTGGCTTACTAAAAGTCTAAAAGACATGGATTCTGACGTCAGTACTGACTACAATATTTTGCTTAAATTATTATTTTCACTGTCCTGGATTTTGTCCTGCTATAAGAATTTTACGTTTGACTGGTAGGTTGCTACGATTTTATTGTGCTGGCAGAGTACGTGATCTACTCTTGACCGAATTTGAGAAGGATAAATAGGGTCATCTGACCCTATTTCATGCTCAGATGCTGTTTGTGACCTTATTCCTTTCTTTTTGAAACCGCTCCACACAGATTGCTTGCTCTCTCTCTTTCTGTCACTCCAAGTACACAGAGGTATAGGAAAGGGTACGAGCAGCCATGGAGGAGGCCATAGTTCTGTTCCCATCACCACCTATTGGCCATTTGATATCTATGGTGGAGCTAGGGAAACTCTTATTGACCCAAAAACCTTCCCTTTCTATTCACATACTCATCACTTCTGTGCCCTATGATTCTGGCTCCACTGCCCCTTACATTGCCGACGTTGCTGCCACCATTCCCTCGATCAAATTCCACCATCTTCCTACTGTAACCCTCCCTTCTACAAAAACCACCCATCATGAAGAACTCACTTTTGAGGTCCTTCGCCTCAGCAATCCTCACGTTCGTGAACAACTACTGTCCATTTCCAAAAACCACACCATTCATGGCCTTGTCGTGGACTTCTTTTGCTGTGCTGCTCTCTCTGTTGCCAAGGAACTCAATATCCCTGGCTACCACTTCTTCACTTCTGGTGCTGGTGTTCTCGCTGGTTTCCTTTATTTCCCAACCATTCATAACACCACCACAAAAAGTCTTAAAGATCTAAAGTCCCTTCTCCATATTCCCGGTGTTCCACCAATTCCATCGTCTGACATGCCAACACCGGTACTTCATCGCGACGATAAGGCCTATAAATACTTTTTAGATTCCTCAAGCAGCTTTCCCGAATCGGCAGGTATTTTTGTAAACACTTTTGCATCACTTGAAGCCAGAGCTGTGAAAACATTATCAGAGGGATTATGTGTACCCAATAACAGCACACCGCCAATTTACTGTATCGGACCATTGATAGCCACTGGAGGTCCTAAAGATGATGCAGGCACTCGCAATGGTACTACGCTGGAGTGTCTAACATGGCTGGACTCGCAACCAGTTGGAAGTGTTGTTTTTCTATGTTTTGGTAGTTTGGGGCTGTTCTCCAAGGAACAGTTAAGAGAAATAGCTTTCGGGTTGGAGAGAAGTGGCCACGGGTTCTTGTGGGTGGTTCGGAATCCACCTTCTGATAAAAAAAGCGTGGCACTATCGGCACATCCAAACATTGATTTAGACTCATTGCTCCCTGAAGGTTTCTTGGATCGAACCAAGGAGAGGGGACTCGTGCTGAAGTCGTGGGCTCCGCAAGTAGCAGTGCTGAACCATCCATCGGTAGGCGGGTTCGTAAGTCATTGTGGATGGAACTCGGTGCTGGAAGCAGTTTGCGCAGGTGTGCCATTGGTGGCTTGGCCACTATACGCAGAGCAGAGGATCAATAGGATCTTCTTGGTGGAGGAAATGAAACTTGCATTGCCGATGAATGAATCTGACAACGGATTTGTGAGTTCGGCCGAGGTGGAGGAGCGAGTTCTAGGGTTGATGGAGTCGGAGGAAGGTAAGTTGATTAGGGAGCGAACCATAGCCATGAAAATTGCAGCAAAGGCTGCCTTGAACGAGGGTGGTTCTTCTCGGGTGGCTTTGTCTAAACTTGTTGAGTCATGGAAAGACAAATGAATTGGGTCGATGTATCGTCGTTAAGTGTGTGACGTCTTTCATGTATTATTATTAAAAACGATCCAGCCCAATATAAATTTAAGGTGTGTGACGTCTTTCATGTATCGATTTCAATATATATATATATATATATATATGGAAATATTCTGAGAACCTTTCTAATAATAGTAAGAAAAAAAATTCAAAATTACATGACAAGTCATATAATAAATTTTCTTTACTGATAAAATCTTTTATTTATTGTAAAAAGGGTCTCTAATATAAAAATTATTGGTAAGAGACATGACAAATGGAGCAACTTAGCCAGCATAGCATAGCATTAAGCTCAATTGGCATTTATGTTTTTTTTTCCATAGTTTGTGTCAATTTTTCTTTCTATTTTTTTTAAGAATACTTTACTTTTAACTTAGCAAGAGATATGTATCCTTACCAAAATCCGACAAAAACAAATTACATAAAAATATTGTTTGGTTGCTGGTTTTGTTTAGCCTGCTAACTTGTTATTTTTATTTAGGATACATGTTACTTTTATTCAAGGGAGTTTAATCCCTTTGTTCTGGTCTTTTTTTAGTTGTATTTGCTTGTTCAAGGAAATTTGTTTTTTTTGTTTACTTGTATATTCATGCTTGTATATTTTCACTTGTTGATTTTCAACTTTATTTTATTTTTAATTTATAAAAATTTTTATATTTGATAAAAAAAATTCTTTATAAGTTTGTTATGATAATTGTTAATATATCTAACTTCTTATATAATTTCTGTCAAGATACAGAATCTGAAGAATCATACACAACTTTCATCATTGAACATTTATGGCATGGAGTTCGACACTGTTATGCTTGCACATTTCTTTGTTACATATTATTACTATTATTAAAAAAAACTTTTTTTGATAATTATTATTATTTTATTTTATTTAGGATAATTTGTTTCTTTTATAATTTTATTTTTTTTCTATTTAGTTTAGAAAATCAAGTATTGATGAAATTGATAATTTTATTTTTTTTAGTTTATTTATAATTTTTATTTTTTTATATAATTTATTGGATTTTCTAATTTGTTTAAATTAGTTTTTAAATTTATTTAAGATATTGTAAATTTTTTAAATAAGTAAATTGTAATAAAGCTTTCTCTTCATGACATTAGATTTTTATGTTCTACGTACCCTATTTCAACCATTGTAATCTATTATTATTATTATTATTTGCCATTGTCGTGTTACTTGTGCTTCCTTGATTGATCTAATATTATCACCAAGTAAATTATTGGTATATTTTTTAATAAATAAATAATAACCGCTTGCCTTACCATACAAAACTTTGTTTCTGCCAGTGTTCCCTCCATCAAATTCCATCATCTCCCCATTGTGACCCCAGTTTCCACAACTGCAACCCACCTTGAAGTACTCACTTTGGAGGTCCGTCACTTCAGCAAACCTCGTGTTCATGAAGAACTCATCAACATATCCAAAACGTGTAAAATTCATGGTCTTATTATGGACTTCTTTTGCATTGGCCAATGAACTTCACATTCCCAGTTACTTTTTTATCACTTCAGGTGCTTGCTTTCTTGCTTTATATCTTCACCTCCCTACCCTTCACCAAAACACCACCAAAAGTTTCAAAGATATGAAAGAGCACTTTCTTAATGTTCCTGGCTTGTTACCAGTTCTTGCTACTGACATGCCAAAGCCTTTTCTTGAGCGGGACAATAAGGCCTATCAATACTTCCTTGATTTTGCCACTCAAGTCCCTCAAGCAGCTGGGATTATGATCAACACATTTGAACTCCTCGAGTCCAAAGTTGTAAGGGCAATATCAGATGGGCTCTGTGTGCCTGATAACCCCACGCCACCGATTTATTGCACAGGTCCCTTGATTGTAGCTGATGATAAAAGAGGTGGTAGCAGCAAGACCAGTCCTGAAGATGCACGTAAGTGTATTACTTGGCTTGATTCCCAACCAAACCAAAGCGTTGTGTTTCTTTGTTTTGGTAGCTTAGGGCTATTCACCAAGGAGCAGTTAAGGGAGATAGCTATTGGGTTGGAAAAAAGTGGTCAAAGGTTCTTGTGGGTGGTTCGGGATCCACCTTCTCATAATCTAAGTGTATCCATCCAAGCAAATGGATACCCTGATTTGGATTCTTTGCTTCCTGATGGATTCTTGGAACGAACTAAAGAGAGGGGACTAGTGGTGAAATTATGGGCTCCAAAAGTGGAAATCTTGAACCACAGTTCAGTAGGTGGATTTGTGACTCACTGCGGGTTGAATTCTACACTTGAAGCAGTGTGTGCTGGTGTGCCATTGGTGGCTTGGCCATTGTACGCAGAGCAAACGCTGAATAAGGCAGTGCTAGTGGAGGAAATGAAGCTTGCTTTGTCAATGAACGATTCTGAAGATGGATTTGTAAGTGCTGATGAGGTGGAGAAGAATCTTAGAGGATTGATGGAGTCTGATGAAGGTAAATTGATTAGGGAGAGAGCGATTGCTATGAAAAATGCAGCAAGGCTGCAATGATTGAAGGTGGCTCTTCTCAAGTGGTACTGTCCAAGCTTGTTGAGTCATGGAACTAAGCATGAAATTTACTTGGTCTAGTTTAGGACTCTGTCATGTTGGTCATCTACGATGCTGTTGGTACTTCGATTTTCTTATTTTACATGTACTTGTCACTTGTTATGGTGTTGTTTTGCATAGCAACATTGCTCCATGAATAAAACAAAAATATCAGTTATGGTATAGTAGAATTCTTCCTAGAGCCCATTTGGCTACGCGGTGGAAACTGCGTGCATAGCCAAATGAAACCGCACTGTTTTTCCACACCATTGCAGGGAAATGGATGCAGAGGAATCATCTGATGGCGAGGTTATGAGGAGGATTTGGCAAAAAAGAAATTAAGAATCTCTGAAAACATCTCAAATTAAGTCACTTTTAGTCAACCACATCATATGTTTGGTGGCATGATCAATGAGTTAAAGGTTTAAAGCCAGTTCATTAATAATAGCCAACTCAGTTATAGTATCTAAAGGTTTTCTTCCATGAAACAGATCGCTTCGATTCATGATCTCCTGCACTGGCATGGTGGGCTTCCTCCATTTTAGGCTGTTGTTGAGGAACATACTGAAAGCTTTTGCACTGAATCGAGCCGGTTGGGGTTGGCAAGACATTGCATTCCTGTTTGTTGGCCATCATTTTGAATAAAAATTCATTATACAATGGCTGGTTAGTGAGTAATAGCTATCTCTACCTTCTTTTTTTTAGTTTAAGTTGGTTTTTAAATTTATTTAAGATATTTTAATTTTTTAAAAAAAAATAAATTGTAATAAAGTTTTCACTACACGAACTTGATTCATGTTCTACCCTATTTCAACCATTGTAATCTATTATTATTATTATTATTATTATTATTATTTGCTATTGTCGTGTACTTGTGTTATCAGCTGAATACATGATAGTAATTATTTTTAGTTTGGTTTTGTTTTTATTTATAAATAGTAATTAAATTGATTTTTTTATTAAAAAAAACAACTAAAACCAAATCGAAACCGGTTCAAACCAACCGGTTTCGGTTCAGTTATTTTTCAAAAAAACCAGCAAAAACCTGTATTGTGTTTTGTGCTTAATGTCATGTGATATTTCATTACAAGGATTGATAATCTTCTATAAAATGGTTTAGAATGCTTAATGTCTTGTCACTCTCATTAACAACAAAAATGAAGTTTTAAAAGCAAATAGTATTTGGCATCAAGAGTGAAAGAAGAAGAAGCAGCCACAGCAGCTTGGAAATATTAGAGCATCTGATTGAACTGTTTTTAGAGAAAAAAAGAACGTTAAGAAATTGGTTCATAATCAACAAAGGCTTATCTACGAGGAGCCCAACACTTCTCCAAGCCTTGTTGAAGATCTACCAATTTGCAAGATGAAGATTGAAAACTTGTTAGACAATTAGATCTATGAAGTTTTGTACAGTGATGGGAAAATTATTTTTTATCAAGCTGAGAGTGTGAGAGTGTGAATGCTGAGAGTGTGAGAGATTTGTGAGGGCTGGGGGTGGCGTGTAAGGGCTGCGGTTAAAAATTATAAAGCGTTTTTATAGTATTTTTTTAACTGAATCGGTTCGGTTCGGTTCTGTTTTTTTGGTTTCAGGCTTATTAAACCGAAATCGAACCGAACTGAAAATTTTAAAAAAGATTCTAATTGGTTTAACTGGTTTTTTTTACGGTTTGGTTTTTTCAATTATTTTTTTTCAGTTTTCTCAATTTAATCGATTTTTTGGTTTTTTACACACCCTTGGTTATCAGCAAATAAATTATCGGTACATTTCTTTAAAAATAAATAAATAAATAATAAACGCTTGCCTTACCTTACAAAACTTTGTAGCCTACTTAATTCTCTCCCACACTCCATCCTCTACTTATACAGTGCTTGTTTTTGTTTTATCTCTCAAGAGGGAGAGCAATGGAGGAGGCAGTAGTTCTGTACCCCATCACCACATGGATGGGCTCAAATCGGTTTTCTTTATTTTTTTGTTATTTTTTTATCAATTTATTTATTATTAGTATATTTTTTATTTATATTATCAAAATTATACTAACTTATTAAATCCACTTAAATTAATGAGTCGGTCTTCATTTTTTCCTTCTCTGAGAACACTTATGAAGCGGTGATCTGCGTTACGTAGCTACGTGTCAAGGAATGATAAAGGCAATTGTCTTCTTTTGCCTTCAAAATTTAGAAGATGTATCTTGGCTACTAAAAGTCTAAAAGACATGGATTCTGACGTCAGTGCTGACTACAATATTTTGCTTAAATTATTATTTTCAAGAATTTTAGGTTTGACTGGTAGGTTGCTACGATGAAAAACTTGGAGAGCAATTATCTAGTAGGTATATGAACAAATCATTGAAAACTTTGGTGGAACAACATGTATCTGACCTTAAACCTTTCTTTTTGAAACTGCTCCACACAGATTGCTTGCTCTCTCTCTTTCTGTCACGCCAAGTACACAGAGGTATAGGAAAGGGTACGAGCAGCCATGGAAGAGGCCATAGTTCTGTACCCATCACCACCTATTGGCCATTTGATATCTATGGTGGAGCTAGGGAAACTCTTATTGACCCAAAAACCTTCCCTTTCTATTCACATACTCATCACTTCTGTGCCCAATGATTCTGGCTCCACTGCCCCATACATTGCCAACGTTGCTGCCACCATTCCCTCGATCAAATTCCACCATCTTCCTACTGTAACCCTCCCTTCTACAAAAACTACCCATCATGAAGAACTCAATTTTGAGGTCCTTCGCCTCAGCAATCCTCACGTTCGTGAAGAACTACTGTCCATTTCCAAAAACCACACCATTCATGGCCTTGTCGTGGACTTCTTTTGCTGTGCTGCTCTCTCTGTTGCCAAGGAACTCAATATCCCTGGCTACCACTTCTTCACTTCTGGTGCTGGTGTTCTCGCTATTTTCCTTTATTTCCCAACCATTCATAACACCACCACAAAAAGTCTTAAAGATCTAAAGTCCCTTCTCCATATTCCCGGTGTTCCGCCAATTCCATCGTCTGACATGCCAATACCGGTACTTCATCGCGACAATAAGGCCTATAAATACTTTTTAGATTCCTCAAGCAGCTTTCCCGAATCGGCAGGTATTTTTGTAAACACTTTTGCATCACTTGAAGCCAGAGCTGTGAAAACAACATCCGAGGGATTATGTGTACCCAATAATCGCACACCGCCAATTTACTGTATCGGACCATTGATAGCCACTGAAGGTCCTAAAGATGATGCAGGCACTCGCAATGGTACTACGCTGGAGTGTCTAACATGGCTGGACTCGCAACCAGTTGGAAGTGTTGTTTTTCTATGTTTTGGTAGTTTGGGGCTGTTCTCCAAGGAACAGTTAAGAGAAATAGCTTTCGGGTTGGAGAGAAGTGGCCACAGGTTCTTGTGGGTGGTTCGGAATCCACCTTCTGATAAAAAAAGCGTGGCACTATCGGCACATCCAAACATTGATTTAGACTCATTGCTCCCTGAAGGTTTCTTGGATCGAACCAAGGAGAGGGGACTCGTGCTGAAGTCGTGGGCTCCGCAAGTAGCAGTGCTGAACCATCCATCGGTAGGCGGTTTCGTAAGTCATTGTGGATGGAACTCGGTGCTGGAAGCAGTTTGCGCAGGTGTGCCATTGGTGGCTTGGCCACTATACGCAGAGCAGAGGGTCAATAGGATCTTCTTGGTGGAGGAAATGAAACTTGCATTGCCGATGAATGAATCTGACAACGGATTTGTGAGTTCGGCCGAGGTGGAGGAGCGAGTTCTAGGGTTGATGGAGTCGGAGGAAGGTAAGTTGATTAGGGAGCGAACCATAGCCATGAAATTTGCAGCAAAGGCTGCATTGAACGAGGGTGGTTCTTCTCGGGTGGCTTTGTCTAAACTTGTTGAGTCATGGAAAGACAAATGAATTGGGTCGATGTATCGTCGTTATGTGCATAATTTATAAAATAATTTTTAATCATTGTTTATATATTATTAAAAACTATCCAGCCCAATATAAATATGAGGTGTGTGACGTCATTCATGTATCGATTTCAATATATATATATATATATTCTGAGAACCTTTCTAGCAATGGTAAGAAAAAAAAATTCAAAATTACATGACAAATCATATCATAAATTTTCTTTACTGATAAAATCTTTTATTTATTGCAAAAAGGGTCTCTAATATAAGAATTATTGACAAGAAAAACATGACGAATGGAGCAATTTAGTTAAGCAGCCAGCATAGCATTTAGCTCAATTGACATTTATATATTTTTTTTCCATAGTGATCTGTGTCAATTCTTCTTTCTATTTTTTTTAAAGAATACTTTACTTTTAACTTCTCTTTTTTATCAAAGAAAAAAAGAGATATATATTCTTACTAAAATCCGACAACAACAAATCATATGAAAATGATTACTTAGTAAGTTTGTTATGATAATTAATTATATATCTAACTTCTTATATAATTTCTATCCAGATATAAAATCTAAAGAATCATACACAGCTATTTTTAAGTTGTATTCGCTTGTTTAAAGGAGTTTGTTTTTTTTATTGTATTTGTTTGTTTAAGCGAATTTTTTTTTGTTATATTCGATTGTTCAAGAGAGTTTGTTCTTTTTGTTCACTTGTATTTATATATTTTAACTTGTTGATTTTCAATTTTATTTCACTTTAGATTTATATAATTTTTTATATTTGATAAAAAAAAAATGATTCCTTAGTAAGTTTGCTACTATAATTATTAATATATCTAACTTCGTATATAATTTCTGTCAAGATACAGAATCTGAAGAATCATACACAACTTTCATCATTGAACATTTATGGCATGGAGTTCAACACTGTTATGCTTGCACGTTTCTTTGTTACATTTTATTACTATTATTAAAATTTTTTTTGATAATTATTATTATTTTATTTTATTTAGGATAATTTGTTTCTTTTATAATTTTATTTTTTTCTATTTAGTTTAGAAAATATTGATAATTTTATTTTTCGTATTTTATTTATAATTTTTATGATTTTTTTTTTAATTTTTATGATTTTCTAATTTGTTTAAGTTGGTTTTTAAATTTATTTAAGATATTGTAAATGTTTTAAATAAGTAAATTGTAATAAAGCTTTCTCTTCATGACATTAGATTTTTATGTTCTACCCTATTTCAACCATTGTAATCTATTATTATTGTTGTTATTATTATTTGTCAATGTCGTGTTACTTGTGCTTCCTTGATTGATCAATATTATCACCAAGTACATTGTTGGTACATTTTTTAGTAAATAAATAACAAACGCTCTTGCCTTACCTTACAAAACTTTGTAGCCTGCATAATTCTCTGCCACACTCTACACTTGAAGCAGTTTGTGCTGGTGTGCCATTGGTGGCTTGGCCATTGTATGCAGAGCAAACGCTGAATAGGGCAGTGCTAGTGGAGGAAATGAAGCTTGCTTTGTTAAACGAGTCTGAAGATGGATTTGTATGTGCTGATGAGGTGGAGAAGAATCTTAGAGGATTGATGGTGTCTGATGAAGGTATATTGATTAGGAAGAGAGCGATATTTGCTTTGAAAAATGCAGCCAAGGCTGCAATGATTGAAGGTGGTTCTTCTCATGTGGCACTGTCCAAGCTTGTTGAGTCATGGAACTAAGCATGAAATTTACTTGATCTAGTTTAGGACTCTGTCATGTTGATCATCTACGATGCTGTTGGTACTTCGATTTTCTTATTTTACATGTAATTGTCACTTGTTATGGTGTTGTTTTGCATAGCAACATTGCTCCATGAATAAAACAAAAATATCAGTTATGGTATAGTAGAACTTATTTGGCTACACGGTGCAAACTGCATGTATAGCTAAATAAAAGTATCGTTTGGGAGTTTGGGAATGTGGTCTAACCTATATTTCTAAAAATTTTAATTTTTTTTTTGTTTAAAATTAATTTTTTAGTATTTTTAAATCGTTTTGATGCGTTTATATTAAAAATAATTTTTTAAAAATAAAAAAATATATTATTTTAATGTATTTCCAAGTAAAAAAATTTTAAAAAATAATCACAACCATGCTTCTAAACACACTCGAAACCGCACTGTTTTTGCAAGCCATTGCAGGGAAATGGACGTAGAGGAATCATCTAATGGCGAGGTTATGAGGAGGATTGGGCAAAACAGAAATTAAGAATCTCTGAAAACATCTCAAATTAAGTCACTTTTAGTCAACTATATCATATGTTTGGTGGCGTGATCAATGAGATAAAGGTTTAAAGCCAGTGCATTAATAATAGCCAACTCAGTTATAGTATTTAAAGGCCTTCTTCCATGAAACAGATCACTTCAATTCATGATCTCCTGCACTGGCATGGTGGGCTACCTCACTTCTAGGCTGTTGCTGAGGAACATAACGAAAGCTTTTGTGCTGAAAAGGGTCGGTTGGGGTTGGCAAGACATTGCATTCCTGTTTGTTGGCCATCATTTTGAATAAAAATTCATTATACAATGGTTGGTTGGTGAGAAAGAGCTATCTCTACCATATATTAAATGGCCTATAGGTGGTGGTGGGTATAGAACTGCCGCCTCCTCCGTCGCTCTCCCTCCCTTCTTCAGATCAGAATAAGATGAGCATTACAGAGGTGGACGCCAAAGTTTGCAGTGTAATAATTTACCTCGGGACAACATTAGGTTATATGTTTCTATCAAGCCTTTCTTTTTCTTTAAAGCTTGAAATCTTACACTCTCACAAGTGAAATACTAGGTATACGGATTAGAATAAGGATGGATTCTAAAGCCCCTATTGAGCTTCCACTTAGTTTTTGGGACATTTGCTTACCCGAAGAACAATATTTCACATTGCATATCTATGGTTAAATATTCCTCTAATCATTAAAATAACAAAACCGAATGAAATAGTTTTTAAATTCTTTGGTTACAGGTTTTATGTCGTAGCTCAGCAGACTCACAAAAATAATGTGAGGTCCGGGTGTAAGACTTTGGGGCGTCATAAATTATTTTTTTTCCTAAAAAGTTGATAAAATTAATATATATTTTTTAATTATTTAAATATAAGTTTCATGTTGTAGCTTTTTAAAAAAACAAAAACAAAAAAGATAAAATACATGGGTCAGGCATGCGGGCTTAGGTGGCTCAACCCAGCTATATAAGTTCTTTTTTATTTGTTTTAATGGTTATTTTTATTGTTTTGATAGTTTTTTTTAATTTCATTATTTAGTTTAGGGTTTTTATGAAGTTTTATTCTTTAATTAGTATATGGTTGATGGTAAATTAATTTTCACAGTTTTTATTATATAATAATAAAATAATTAATTCGACGTGATAAATTTTATAACTTGAGATGCATGTTTAGCTGATTGACTAAATATTAATTAAAGAGTTAGATAAGAATTTTTCACGCTTAAAAAAATATACTAAGCCTTAATTGTTTTTTTTGGTAATTTTATTATTTAATGTAGGATTTTTATTAAATTTTATTTTTTAATATTGAATTGATAATAAATTAAATTTTTTAATATTTTTTTATTATATAATAATAAAAAAATTAATTTAAATCAATGAAATTCATAATCTGATACACATGTGAAATATTAATGAAATTAGCTCAAACGAAATCACTGATTATAAAACTAGTTTATTTTATAAAAAATCATTTCAGCATACTTGGTTTTTTACCAAATTTTCTCTTATTTGTTTTCATGCCAAATCGGGAATTACATGTCACTAAAAGCCAATTTGATTAAAAATATATATGCATTAAATAGACAATAGAAGAACTAGTTCAACTCTAAACCATTTCTATACATAGCTTCATCTCCAAAAAATAGATTTTCAATTCAATGGCGATGAGAAAAAGTTTTTGCTAAACCTCATAAATATAAATCCTTAAATTTTAAAATCTAACCATCTCTTACATAGTTTTTAGTTACGGTATCAGTGATAAAATAAATAAAAATAATTGAGGTAGAGAAATCATGTTTTTTTGTACTTTTTTATTTTAAAAAAATTTAAAAATTCATTCCAAAACTATTATAAATATAAATTTATTTTATATCTATCTATACACGTTTTAATATCTTCTATATTTTGAGTTTTCTAAAAATTTGTGTTAACAATGTATGAGAACCTGATTAAAAATATATTATAAAATTCATCCAATCAGTTGAAAATTTATTTATTTTTTTAATAAAACCAAAATATTTATTCACGACTCATGAGCCAATCCCATTGTTTTCTCGAGCTTTGGGCCAATTTGAAGCCAGACTTCAATGTTCAAATCCTACCTTAGCCCAGAACAAAAGCCACCAGCAAAAGCCCTCAATCTCCAGCAGCTTGCAGCCGAAAAGGGAGGCAAAATTCTCAGCTTCCCGCCTCCCAAATGCAAGAAAAGGAAACCCTTTTGTGAGAAACCCAGAGATCTTCATAGTCAAAGAAAAGGAAAAACAATGGTGAAATCCAAGAAGACAGAAGCCAGCAATTCTAACAGAGAAAACCCGGATGTGTTAGAGAGAAAAAGATTGAAAAAACTTGCCATAACCAACAACATAATATCAGACGCACAAGTCAAGGCTCCATATTCATTGAACCCATCAAAAACTGTTGCAAAACACCATGGTAAAGATATTATTAGGAAATCTCAAAGAAAGAACAGGTTTTTGTTTTCATTTCCTGGTCTTCTTGCTCCTATTAATGGAGGTGGCAAGATTGGCGAGCTCAAAGACTTGTCCTCTAAAAACCCTGTTCTTTACCTCGATTTTCCTCAGGTTCTTAAAAACACTTCTGGGTTTTGTTTGTTTTTGTGTTTCCATTTGTGGGTCATTGTGATTTTGGTTTTTGTTGGTGGTGGAATGGGGTTTGTGAATGAATAACATGTTGTTTGTGTTTTTGTTTTTGTTTTGCAGGGACAGATGAAGCTGTTTGGGACTATTTTGCATCCAAAAAATAGATATTTGACATTGCAATTCTCTAGGAGTGGAAAGAATGTTATGTGTGAGGATTATTTTGATCACATGGTATGTTTCTTTCTGTCTTCTTTTAACTTAGCTAACCTGTTGTTTGTTTGCAAACTTTACTCATTGTCTTGTAAGTGTGATAAGTAATTTGTCCATTTGGTGATGAGCCTAGATTATATTTTCTGAGGCATGGTGGATTGGAACGAAAGAAGAGAACCCGGAAGAATTGAAACTTGATTTTCCCAACGAACTGTTTGAGGTTGTTTCTTTTTATTTATGTCTGTCCTTTTTTTCTTTTTTGTTATATTTTTGAAAGAAAGGGTTATGGAAGATATACTTGGTAATCTATTTTTTCTTATTTGATTGTTGGTTTCAGGGAAAAGGTGTTGAATGTGATTTTAAAGGTGGGGCAGGAGCAGGATCTGTCAATAAGCAAGTACTTCAAAAGAGTGGTGGAACCAAATATGTAAAAGAAGAGTCTCCTGAAACTGAGCTTGATGATGATTTATCAGATGATAACAATGATTTTAAAGATTTGAATGAAACTACACCAATTCGGCAATCTGCAAGAACTTCTGGGAAAAAATTCAAGTAATGGCTTTGCTTTTGCTTAATACATACTTACATACACTGCTTAGATTGTGTAAAGATGATGGTAGTTGCTGGATTTTCTCATTGTTCTAAATACTGAGTTTGTTTCTTTATATTGCATTATTGAGTACGCTTGCTGTTTCTCTAATGAAGCAATTGTCTGGATTCTTATTGATGGTTACTATTTCATTTTCCTTTTGTGATCTTGTTAAACAAAGGCTAATCTTGAATACCTCTCTAGAAGGGAAAAATAAAATAAAAATCATCTTGCAGAGTTCGGTATAGCAACGGTCACTGATTGTCCTAAGTAGCAATATCAATTTTCCCTAATGATAAATTGGTGCAGTTTCTGTGACACATTTGTTTGCCATTTCTTAGTTATCTGCTGTTCAAGTTTCTATTTTAGTAAATCTCCAGTTAACCTTGCATAAATATGGTAGTGTAATTCATCTTCAGCCTATTGCTGAATCAGGTTTACTGAAGTTTCCTCGGGAGATGATTCTGCTGAAAGAAGTCCTGATGCCTTGGGGGTGGAGGAGGAGGAGGAGTTGGAGGAAAAGAAAGTAAGCAGAATGCTTGATATTTTATTAAGAAATCATAAGGTTGATACTATCATAGTTTCATGTAATTTGATCAGTCAGCATGGCATTCCATATGCTTCTGCTATTGCAAGCTTTCAGTTTTACATTTTTGTCTAATTTCTTTGCTTCCGCTGCTGACATAGGAAATATTTTTTTTATTGGTCTTTCATTACTTATTGAAGCATTCCTTACTGATCATTTGATTCCCTGATCTGTCTTCCATTTCCCAGGTGAAAACTAACATGTCCTCTGGTATAATTCTTGACATTGAAAGTGAAAGTTCTAGAGAAGGGAATCATCTTTCTGAGCAAATTCAAGCATCTATAACCAAATCTAAAAAGCTTTCTGAGTCTGCTGCTTCAGTGACGATACCTAAGGAAAACTTGTATAATAGTCATGGTTCACTTGTTCAGTCAACCATATCCACGCTGTTCAAGAAAGTGCAGGAAAGGAAGAAAGTGGTGGAAAAGGTTAGGTTGGACAACTTTGAGGCTAATAGCTAAATATACTGTCTAGTCAGAACTTGTTGAGAGGCTATAATCTGTAGTATTTTGCTGCAGTGACTGAATAGAACCATATAGGTGCGACATGCTAGAGTTTAGAGTTGTATGAATGCACTTATCTAGGTAAACTTGTCCCTTTTCAATAAGGTCTATATAAAGCAACAGCAGTAGTTTTATCATTTCTGGGTGTGCCTTCTTATGGGTAGAGCATACATGTAGCACATGTATGCTATTTATGCATGGTACCATGCATACATGCAAATCTGTGTAAGATTTCTTGTTTGAATTTAAGCTTCGTGTTTATCTATTACTAGCAATCGTTAGCATAATATAAGGGGACTAATAGTTCAGAGGGAGTCATGACTGCTAAACCCTCCATCCAGCCTTATCCAATTGTATGCTTATTTCATATCAAAATTCTCTCATTCATGTCCACTTTCCCCACAATTTTCGTCACTGCTAACAATATCTTATTACTAGGATGAATTTGAATAAAACTAAGTCTGTTAAATTTTTTTAACAAGAATTATTCCTTTCCATGACCAGGAGGCACCGAGAAATTCAAGGAAATCCTCATCATCAAAAGGTTTCTACCTTTCCTGTTTTCTTTTCTTAGTATGCAATATTGAAAGTTGAAGATTCAGAAGATATGTACTTTTGGTATTCCTCAGTTTCTGATCAGAAGTTGCAGAAATCTGATTTGAAAAGGAAGATTGATCTGGTGAGAGCTAGCTTTGAATTCTGATCTTCTTCACTCTCTTCTCCAATTTCAGTTTTGGATCTTCTTTTCCTTGCATAGTTAGAACTGCTTGTCATGGAGCAATTCGGACTCAACTTGTGCAATATATGCATTTCGTGTTGCAGGTTGAAGCACCTAGGAAAAGAGGAACAGTGACTGAAGGGAAAAAAGCTGGTTACTCTCTTGCTCTGATTGTTTAACAGTTTTACAATTACAGGTGTTGTCTTGATGAGGATTTTATTTTTGTTTTAAAAAACATATTTCAAAAAGGATTTACTGTGTTATTTTTTGAAGTTTCCTAGTCCATTTTGTATGGTGCGTAGATCAGTGCATCTAAAGATGTTACCGTTCATAATACTTGGGAAAGGCACACATTTTTAGCCCTGTGAGTTTTTCGGCATTATGTTTTTTTTTTTAAAAGAAACCAATGAGGTTTCTCGTGCAGTCATGTGCATTTATGCACAAATGTCCTGTGCCTATAATGAAGGTTACTCAATTTAAAATATTTTACCCATGTTGACGTCTTGGTGATTCTTCATTCTAAACCTTAGTATGCTTAGCCTAGGTTGATATTCCTAAATAATTAGGCAGCTTCAGCAAATTTATCTAACCATTGATTCTGATGTTATCATAGGGACGGGATCCAAGGCAAAGAAGAAAGTGAATGAGGTATGAATTGTTTTATATTTAAAAATGATTTCCTCGATTTGTGTAGAAGAAAACAAGAGAATGTTTCTGTTTTTTTTTTTTCCTATTCATTCAAGGATGAAAACCTTATGATTAGATTCCTCAACTCTCGGAAATGCCTCTCTTAATTTGACAAATAGCCAGTAGGCATGTATCCATGTGCTGAAAGGAAGTTTCAGTCCTAAAAGTGCTAGAGTATCAATTTCTTTCTTTGTTTTGTTTTTGTTTTTTTTTTAAATTGGCATCCATGTTTTATTATTTTTCACAATGGAATGAATCTTTATCATTACTTACATGGAATTGTTTTGGGACTTCACTGTGTGATCGTTTTCCTTTTTCTTCACTTTTTTCTTCTCAATTTTGGCAAACCTCAACCTGTTGGCTAATGCTCTAGAAGTCAATGCCTTCATTTAGAAAGCTCACTGTTCATGGATCCTGTTTGAGGATCAATGTTTTCCTTTTCTTTGTATATTGATGTGTTGACTAATGATTACAAAAACCATGCAGGTTGAAGATGATGACATTGAAGAATTCTCAAGCTCATCACAGGTGACATCCCATCAAGTTCATGTACTTTTATATTGTTTTGCAAACTTCAGAGTTCAAATTTATGTGACATGAAAATGTGCAGAAATTTGATGTTTCAATTACTGCAATCTTGTTAATTGAAGCAAAATTGTCAATATTATCCCTTGACACTTGTTGGTGAGTGGGCATTCTCGTATATGTTGGCATTTATAGGGTTGGTTTTCCTAAGTTCGTTGTACTATACATTTTCTCAGGGTACTGAAGGAAGTGATGAAGATTGGGAAGCCTGAGATTGTAACTCAACTTGAGTGGATGGAAATACCAAAGGAAACCTTGAACTTGCATATAGGCATTTGAACATCCAAAATTCTCGTCTGTAGGGAAGGCATGATGCAATATGTCTGGATAGTATTTCTTGGTTCTGTTCCAGATGCAAATTTATTCATCCATTTCTGATAATGGCTTTGGAACTGGCCAACATAAGGTTCAAATCAATATTAGAAGAAGAATCAGTCAGTATGCAGCTTTGCTCAGCCCATACGATGAGTCAAATTCAGGAACAAATTTCATGAATGGGGTTTTCTTTGTTGTACGATTCAAAAGCCAGGGACTTCTCATTTGTTGATTTGCCAATTTCCTTAATTATACTATAGTCATTTGCAATGAGGGTAAGGACCCTGTGATTGGGGTTCCGTTGAGTTAATTTTGTTGTGTTCTATCGTTAGTCACTGACTCACTATTGCTAGTTGGCTCTTGAGACAACTGCTGATATTGCCTCTTCCTCGTCAATGTCCTTTTACAGATTTTATTAAGAAACCTCAATAAACTCCACAAATCTACTCAACATTGTTGCTGCCTTGCTGTAATGAATGAATTTTTTTCTTCCTCGTTTTAGTGCGATTTAGGCAGCCATGTTGGGGATTGAGAATTAAGGATATGGATACATATATATTGAACAGATGTGTTACTGATAAGGTGTAAAATGTTAATTTACAGATCACTTAAGTATTTTACAACACGGGAGGAAGAGGGAAAGCAGGAATAAAATACTGTGGAAGGATATTTAAATGTCCATTGATGCACCAACAGGCATGTCCATGTATGAGGCTCTTATGACTAGGATCCTAAGAAGTTATCAATCCTGGTGTTGGTTGCCCTAGAGAAGAACCTCATACAAATTGGTGCTTTAACCCCCGCAAGAGCAAGTATTGAGCTCGGCAAAGTCCATATTCCATCCCCACAAATTAAACCAGAAGCTACAGCTGGTGCAAAAGCATCTGCCTTGGCCTTGTTTATCCTTCCCCAAACGTACAAAATCAAGCTTCCAACACACATATCAATGGCAAAATATGGCCCGATATAGAACGGTATCGCCATTGCCATTGGAAGTGGAATGAACTTTGCAAATTTCTTGCATCTCCTCTCCATTACATCCTTGAATATGTTGATGAGAATAGCTCCACAGAAGAAGATGTAACAAAGCTTAAGGCAATTCTTTGGTAGACTTGAGAAACCCTCTACCCCCAATATAGCCATGTTACGGTACACAACAGCATAGGGAGCGGGATATTGACTGCCAGGAAGGCCGAGGTCATCAAAAGCCTTGTAGAAGAGCCAAAAGACGCATGGAGAGATTACACAACCCATTGCTGTGCCGATGACTTGACTGACAAACATGGATTTAGGTGAAGCCAGGGTTAGATAGCCTGTCTTGAAATCTTGCATCAGGTCTGAGGCTGTTGAGACAATGTTCATCATGACTCCACATGCTGCTAATCCTGCTAAAACTCCACCATGTGCTGCTCCAGCCCATGCCCCAATTGTGAAAATGGCAAGTTTTCCATATGTGGATGCGAGGGACCAATCCGTTAATCCACATCCGTAAGCATTGCAGAATGCTAAAGTTGGTGCACAAGCATAGATGACCAATATGTAGTACCACTTCAGTTGGGGAAAGATGTGTGGAAGAGTAGCTGTAGAGACGGCAGCAATAACAACGTAACCTGCAACGGCAAACCATGTCGGAATTTGATCTTTTAGAAATAGTTGGGTGCGACGCTGGTCATCGTAGGAGACCGTCAAGGTCTTGGGAGGAGGACTGCCATCAACTGGAAGAGCCATTTTGGGGTCTTTGCCTTGGAGTTGAATATATAAGCCAATGAGGGTTCGGCTTAGTACCTTGCAGAAGTTGTACAGACCATCCCCCAGGATCATGGCAATGGATATAAATACCTGAAATCAGAATTTAAGCCTTACGGTAATTTCCATGAAGGGTGAAAGCTTTCAAGAAGCAAGAAGATATCAGAAATGTGCATACCTTGTAACCTTGAAGACCATGTAAACTTTTCGGGCTAAGTTCTGCAGAATACCAATCATTCTTCCTAGTTTCTATCAGAGGCCACATTAGACCCCATGAAAGAATTCCTCCAAGCAAGACAGATGCATTAATAATGTATGGACAAATCATTCCTACTCCGACATATGTTGCTGAGAAATCGAAGAAAAACCTGTAGAAAAGACCATGACAATGAATTAGCCAAAGCATTCAAGAAAGTATATGGAAGCACAACGTACCTTGGTAATGAAGACAACTTTTTCATGACCAGTACATGTTTCTTAATTCAAAACGAAGAATAAGAAAAGAAATCAAGAAATGTACTGACATGTTGTCATATGCTTTGAGTCCAAATGTAGGGAAGTTGGCAAATCCACAGTTGTCTTCAGCCTTGAAAAACCACTGGAAGAAACCCCATAAAAAGCTAAAGGAGAAGAACTTTCCGAGAGCTCTTACTTGTTTCCTACGAAAGTATAGAACAGACAAAATCAAGATGATAAAATGTCCTAATTTTCATGTCATCTACACAAAAACCAAGCAATACAAGCTCAGTACTCAGTGCTCTTACTTAGCTAGCTTGGCTCCTTCAGGGGTGTGGAAGCTATTGATAAGATGAGCAGTCGCAGTTCCACTCGGATATGTTAATTTGAAGTCTATGACCATTATCTGAAACCAATTGGGTTACGAGATTTGCAGATCAAGAATGGAAAGACAAACCAACAATTTGTTTCAAACATTTGTGCAATATTCATATTACAGATCAAGAAAGATAAATCTTCGTTGCGTTAGTACCTTCCGTAAAGGCACCACCGAGAAGAGACCGAGAAAACTAACAACAAAGAGAAAACCAATAATCCATCCCAAAGCTGGATCTTTGATATCTTTCGCGCTAGGTTGATCAGCTGATTCCTGGGCAATGCGTCCACTCATTCCGAACAGGTAACTTCCAAATCCTCCTATTTGTATATTAAAGAATAGAATGATCAGGCTCTAACATGAAAGATAAAAGCATACAATTCAATGTTAGTACATCATAGTAACATCAAAATTGTTACCGCTAAAGGCGATGCCAGAGGAGGCCACAACACATGTCTGGATGACAGTGTTCTCTTGTCTGGTAAATGGTTGCTTCAAGAGGCCACAATTTTCCAGGAACCTTGTCCATGTCTTCACAAAGAAAAACCCCAAGAGGCCAGCAGAGACATTAAGGGAAGGAATAATTCCTGCTGTGAGGTTCAGCTTCATCACTATAAAGCTGAACAATACGCTCAGTATAAAGCTCACCCCAAAGGCCCTCCTTGTCAGCTGATTTCTCCATGATGGCACTTCTTGTTTTGCAAATATCCTCTCCACTGATTCCTCTCCTTCTTCCTTTCCTTCTAGTTTCTTGTGTTTGTTGTTATCATCATCTGCAATTTCCATATCTAAACCATTCTCTACTTTCTCTTCCCTTCCATTTTGATCCATTTTTCTTATCACTATGACTATGCCTTCTGTTTTCCACTACACGAACAACGCAGGATCTTGCCTTTTAAATTACGAGATTGGAAGATCAGTTAAACAAGTAATAATCACAGCAAGGTGAAATTAAGGATTCTATGATAAACTATGAATATATTTGCATGGGGCCGAACGTATGATCCAAATGACAACCTATTAATTTATGATGTTGACCTCCTCTGGTCTTTGCTCCCTGGGGCTTAGATGCCGTTAAGAAGACGGCGATATTTGTCTATTTTTTTAACTTCTTCTCATTTTCATAGGACAAACCAAGAGAAAAATAAGACAACGCTTGTACAAGCAATCACTTCAACTTATTTGTTCAGCTACGGAGATTGCTATAGGGTTCATCGCTGAAGCTGTTATCGTCATTTTTTTTTCTACTTATTTTCCCTGTTATATAACTAAAGCTATGGTTTTATTCTGAGACTGATAACAACATAGCCGTTCCAGACAGGCAGACTGGACCCTCTAGTATCATAGCAAAATGAGCAAACCTGACACCAAATATAGCAACTCTTCTCAGAACCTGACCAGATTGAGTAAAATCCAGGATATTGCATACTGGTGCAAATTAAACTATATTAACATTAACCAGAAACACAACAGCTTTAAAGAATTGAACCCACGATAACAGCTGTATTTGCAACAACATAATAGCATCTACAGAAGGCATCGCCAGCAGAGATACGGCAGAATAGTGTGCTGTTCACTGTGCACCTAAACTCAACAGAATAGAGTAATGATTATTTTACTCTTTCTTAAAAAACTTGTTTGCTTAGCTTTTGGGACAATATTGTAATTGTAGAAGGATCAATTAGTCATTGTAATATTTATTTAGGTCAAAGAAGTCTTTTTACTTTTTAATTGCCCCGTGTAATGGCATCAAAATAAATCTATCTTTGATGGATGGACGAATTCATCTTTTAGTTTAAAAATACATAATCAATTTTCTTAGTTGCCTTTTACATCAGAAATTTTTAAACTTGAATTTAAATATTTATTCATCTTTTCAATGTGGTCTTTTGTAATTTTGGATCAATATAGAGGCAACTTTATATTAAAAAAAAATAATAAATGCACATTTATAATCAATAAGAATTTTTTAAGCTTGGGTTTAAAGGCTTATTTGTCTTTTCATTGTGGTATTTTTGTAATTATAGAGTCAAAACATAGGCAATTTCAAATTTTAAAAATAATAATTTCTGTTTTTCAAAATATATTTGTTGGTGTGTATGATGCACTTATCAGCTTTTAAAACCGCTCTGCACACTTCAAGTGACACGTGTGGCGGTGTTAGGAAATGAAAATTCTGTAATCACAACGACATTTGAAAGCCAACGACTACCCCATCTGGATTAAGTGGCTTGTGTAGTTGTGTGTACGATAGTTTGACTTTAACGACTTTTTCTTTTTTTTCTCTCTTTTGATCTCGAAAAACACGTTATCCAATAAAAAAAATTCATGTTGTCCTCTTATTTTTTAAAATTATTTGATTTAGTCATCGTAATATGTTTTTGTTGTATGAATTTCATCTTGATTCTTTTTATAAATTTTAAATTTCTTTTTGATTTCACCTCGATTGAAATTGTAATATTTTAAAAGAAAAAAAATTGTTTTAATAGCAAAAAGTACTTTTAAACTAAAATCATTATCACAATCTCAAATATACTATTCATTTTATTTCATTTATTTTTATATTAAATAGTATTTTCGAATTGGGATCCAAATTCCTAACCTTTTCTATTCAAATTTATTTTTAATTTAAATAGTATTTTCTATTCAAAATTTACATTTTCCATGCAAAAAAAGGGAATTAAAAAAAATAAATTATTTTTAAATTTATATGAAAATTTTCGTATCAATTTTTTATTAACGAGAAAAGAGATTAGATGTAATAATTACTGCCGAGATAATGATAATAATAAAAAAAAATCCTTGCATCATGTGATATGCTAACCAAATTAATAAACCAGATAAGTCCTTGGAGACCACTGACTCCATTTAATTTGGGTTTAAGAAATTGCTTCTCCCACAATCCTTTGTTTTAATTTGTTCAAAGTGATGGATGTGGCTCTTCCGTCTTTGGAAAATAGCCAAAATTATTTTTCTAGTGTTATTGGACTACACATTGGGACAATTTTTATAGATGTGAAAAATGCTAGACTTTGTAAAATAGAGTAGCAATTACAAGTTTAACTCTATGATGTTTTAATGAAGAAGTTGTTAATGCCATCATCATTATCATCGCTTCAACTTTGGTGAAAGAATTTCAAGGTATTCTATTATTCTATTCTATTTTATTTATTTTTAATTGAGATTATAATCTATAAAAATAAAATATACCAAAGATAAAGTGAGATAGTGCCCTCGTACTGCAAGATTATATCATATAATTCTTTACTCAACAATATTGGAGGTGTAACATCCATTTCTACTCTACCAACAAAGAAGTCATTTATATTCTTTCTATGATAATCTTTCTATGATAAGTTGTCGTGAGTATCACTAGCCAATAAAAATATGGTGCAGCAAATGATTTAAATAGATTAAATCTTTTTGTACATAATCCAAGATATATGTTTCATGGTTCCATTAAAAATTGTTGATGCACTCTATTAAAATGTTTTTAAGTTTCACCATCGAAAAAGTACACCTTGACTCCATCACATCATGTGCTCAATAGTTTGTGAAGACATGAATAATCTTTGAAGTGTAAGAGTGATCGAGAAGTATGCGACAAAAGTCCATCCCTTGCCAGTTCTAGGTTTATATAAAAAATATCCATTGTGCATTCAGTTAAATCTGTATTTTCAATGTAGTATAACATGTAGAAGTTTGGACACATTAATTTTTCTGGTATCCTAGACTAAGAAGTTTCATCATGAATTTAGCAATATAAAAGTTCTCTTCCAGCTTATTCTCTAAAGGTAAAATATTTCTTACCCATTCGATGATTCTGTTATAACTAACCTTGCTCAACTCATGATCTAACTTGATAGTAAACACTAATACAACGACCGATAATTTATTGTGATTTATGAACCCACCCATAATAGTTCGTCAAAATCTCTCAAAAGAAAAAAAAAAAACATGTTCGCATTTACATTTGGTTATTCATCTACGATTGAACATTCACTTAAATCATCATAGTTCATTCTAATTGCATCCATAACCATATTCTTATAAGAATTACTATTATCATCTACAACTTCATGCATGTTGCTAGAATTAAAAGTTGACCTAATCATCCTTTCTAACATGGTCTCGTAAAGAGCATATGATTCTCTTTGTGCAAATCGACACAAGTATTTTTCCATGAACTTTTTTTTTTTGTAAAAGATGCATCATAACAACATATAGATACATGAACTTTTTTTAATTGTACACATCTTGCATGGACATCAAATATCGCATCTACTAATATTTTTTGGATTCGATGTTGTGTAATTAACAAAACTCTCAATCCCATTACAATAATTTTTCATACTCAATCCTTCAAGTGAAACTCGATTCATTTAAGAACGATCATCCATTACTTATATGAAATCTATTTAGAATATTGATGACAACATATATGAATTAATTATGTGAACTAAATAAATTATCGGTACTCAACTAATTAGCTATCATCGGTTTAACTTAAACTTATTTAATCTATTTTAATAGTACTCTTAAATCATTATTAGTTTTATACAAGAATTTAAATTTGTCCACATTTACTGAAATTCTCAACTTGACAATAAAATTGATAAAATATGAGACATATCTATTAAATAAGTTATAATTTATTTCATTACAAAACATCTAAATCATAAAATTGAATTCAATTTCATCAAATTACAAACAAATATAATTTTTTAAAATCTTATACAAACCCTAACATGTACAAATCATATTTTCATACAACAAATTGTTATGGAAAAAGCTATAAAACAAATAAACACACAAACAAACTGCATATACTACATCAAAATGCCAAAAAAATTAACATTTTAAAAATGATTTACAACAAAAAAAGGGATAGTTTTGCTTACTTAATATGAAGAATCTTAAAAAATTTTGATATATAATAGGGATTTTGATAGACAAAGTGTTTGGGTGGTCGAATTTGTAATGACGAGAACTTGATTTGTGATAAAATAAAAGGTGGGTGGTTGCTATTTTTTGCCAGGTTATAACTTAAAAACTACTGATGGATAGTAGCGATGGATTCATTGTCTGTAATATCATCAGTAATAATGACACATCATTTTTTTTCTCATTTTTTCTCATCCCATAATTTCTAATTGTAATTCCTTTATATATACTGATAAAATATTTCAATCGGTATATACCAAGAGATATAACAATAAAATAGTCTTTCAATAAATGTTATTGTAATTTATCAATGATAAATATTACAATAGTATTTCCATTCATGTTTTTCAATTTCCTAGTAGTGCGTTGGATTTAGCTTTTGTCTTTAAGTTTATTTCCATCTTAAAGAATTGAAAATTATCACTTTTTTTTAAAAAACTTGATTTAAGGTGTGAATTATTCAGTTATAAAAAATAAAAAATATGAATTCTAATAATCATAAAGGAAGGACCATTTTTTTTTTTTTATTATTATCAATCTAACCATTGGGTGGTTTATATGTATATTAGGGAGATTAACGGTCATATTTTATTGCTCGACAATTTTTTAAAGAAATAAAAACTTGGAAATCATGGTTTTGTATTGTTTGACCATCACAAAGAGAACATTTGACCCGTGGATTTCGGAAGGTCTGAATCAGAACATCCGGGAATATCGCCGTCATTATAGGAGATTTATTAAGGAATTTATTAATGGAGATTATAGGATAATTTAAGTTGATAAGTTCAAGCGGTTAACACTTAACTATTTTTAGTTCTCATCTTTTTCTCCCCTACATCAATGGTACGTCACAACAACGTCTATAATATAAGGTTTTAAATTCAAAAAATCAATTATCATCTATTAATTATCATCAGAGCTAAAATCACAAAACATAAAATGAGATCATTGAATAACATTATTAATGTATTTTTAAACGTTATTTGAAATTGCATTATAAAAAACATAGTTTCATAAAAAATATTTTTTTTATATATTTTTAGATTGTTTAACATGTCAATATCAAAAATAATTTTTTAAATAAAAATTATTATTTTGATATATTTACAAATAAAAACATTTAAAAAAAACAATTGTTACTTTACTTCTAAATACCCTTTTATTTCATTCATCTCATTGTAATAAAAAATCTAAAATACCAAATGCCATGATTCCAAAAACCTAAAAAAATCTAAAATACAATTCTTTTTGAAACCTTTGTTTATTTAAATTATTTAATTACAAGAACAAAGCCAAGCAAGCGTGAATGTACATGGAATATTGTGTTACCAATAGAAACAACATTTGCAGTTGATTCATAGTTACAGAGATAGCTGACCTCATATCCAGCAAAGTCATTAGATAAAAACAATTGTATGGAGGAATCATGAATTGTGTAGGTTAATTTTTTAAAAGTTAAATTATTATTATTATTTAAAAATTAAATTAAATTTTAACCTTAACTATTATGTTATAGTTATATCTACCAGATTTTAAAAACTAATTGAATAAGTTTTTATCTAGTTTAGATCAAAATTATATTTGAGATCGGTGAATTATCAAATTAATTTATTGGTCCAAACCAAGCTTAACAACTCTCATAATTTTATTATAATATATATTTTGAGAAAATTTTTATATCTCTAGATAAAAACTTAGATAAATTTATAAATATAGTTAATAAGATATAAATATATAGTTTATTTAAAGAATTGAAAACAAAAGTTGAACTTAAAAAGCATTAGAATGGATGAGTCCCCTTGCACCGATAAAGGGGTTGCAAGTTGACCTCTTACCCATAAGTGAAGTGAAGGTGACAGCATGAGTCAAACAAGGTGTCTTTTTTGGATCACTGTCATCATCCCCAGTTGCTTGCACACTTCCACACGTGTCTATATGTCTTCATTTACGTCCTTGGTGTGTTGAGCAATAATCTCAACCACCTTGACTTACTTAGCACAGTCCCATCTATCCAACCTTCGTAAAGATTCACTAAAACAAAGTATCATTTTTTTTTTCAAGAAAAGAAAATGGATCACAATGGAAGAGATGATGATCGCAAAAAGGAGGACAATAAAGAGGAAGAAAATGGGTTGTCACTGGAAAGGGTATTTGAGAATCAAGAAGTGCCTTCATGGAGGAATCAGCTGACATTGAGGGCCTTTGTGGTCAGCTTTGTGTTGAGTATTTTGTTCAGCTTCATAGTTATGAAGCTTAATCTTACAACTGGTATCATACCTTCCCTCAATGTCTCTGCTGGTCTTTTGGGGTTCTTTTTCATCAAGACTTGGACAAAGTTTGTTGAAAGATCTGGCCTTTTGAAGCAACCCTTTACCAGGCAAGAGAACACTGTTATCCAGACTTGTGTGGTTGCCTCCTCTGGCATTGCCTTTAGTGGTATACTTTCTGCACTCGTTAAGTATTTTTAATTCAAGATTTTCCTTTTTGGGTTGATGACATATCTAGACTTCTTTGATCAAGTGATTAGTTACTCAAATTCAATGTCAAGATTTCCTTTTTCTAGTTGCTAGATTACATGATAAGGCAACCCTTTTTCTCTCTAGATCCCTTTTTCTCAGATACGATTAGATTTAGATGATCCTTGAACCGAATAATATTTTACTGCCTAAACTAGCTGAGAGACACATCAAAATTAAGATTTCATAAGATGTTTTAGTAATTTTGTTTTCTTTCATTAATTTAAAGAGATTTTTCCCCAACCTAAAAACTAAATTTTAAGAGATGTTTTAGCTGAGAGACATGAACAAATCTACTTTCTTTAAAAAGTTTGATGAAAGTCTTCTCTAATAATTTTCTTTACCAGATTTTCCCTTTTTCGTGGAGTGTGATAATGGTGGTGGCGGGTGGGAGGGGGGGGGGGGTGTCTACTTTTTATTATTTCTTCTAGTTTTTTCTTAGGTTTCGAGTGCTCCACCAGGCATAAAGTGCGGCCGGCAGTAAAGGCACGCAACCTTTTTGGTCCACAGTCTCACCAGAGAAGATATTTGGTTTACAATTCAATATATATGAGCCGGATTTGGATGACTTACAAAGTTCAAAGTTGTATTAGATGGAAAAAGAAGACTTCTCCGTTAATAATAAAAAGAAAGAAAATGTGAATAATTGATCTCTTTCTAGAATGCTAGTAGTGAGCTTGAGCTTTATTAATTAAACCTTTAGTGTAGATTTTACTCTATTGAGCTTGTTCATTGACTGAGAGTCATTAATTTTAGTTGAGATGAATACGCTGTTATTTCTAATTTGTTATCTTAATAATCAATATAAGCATGGCTGCGTGCGTTCCAAACTTGTTTTGAACCTGAAACTTTTGTAATGAAACAGCTAATTTGTGATTACGCTTATGACGATTTTAAGCTTGTTGAATTTCATACAAGTAATGGTTTTCATTCAATAATTTGTATTCTGTTTCCGTTTAATAGGAGGCTTTGGGAGCTACCTGTTTGGAATGAGTGAAGCTGTGGCCAAACAATCAACAGAACATACTGATGCCTTTAAAAATCCATCCCTTTCTTGGATGATTGGCTTTCTGTTTGTTGTCAGCTTTCTTGGACTCTTTTCAGTGGTGCCTCTCCGGAAGGTACACTTTCCAACATATATTACCATTCAACTTTGTCATTTGATTATAGGAAATCGAAAACTTTCCTCTGCATTTTATGTTTTGTTGAATTTATTAATTTTGCCAAAAACTAATATTCATCGCTACCTTGGTTGCTTCCAGGTCATGATTGTTGACTTCAAATTGACATATCCAAGTGGCACTGCGACTGCCCATCTCATCAACAGCTTTCACACTCCTGCAGGAGCCAAGCTAGCAAAGTAAGGCATTGTCAGACCTAATGCACTTATAGTTAAATGATCATCCGGCATGTGAAAGTATCCAACTTTATTTTTCTACCATTGCAGGAAACAAGTGAAGGTCTTGGGCAAGTTCTTCTCATTCAGCTTCTTGTGGGGTGTCTTTCAATGGTTCTATACTGCAGGAGATGGTTGTGGATTTGCTAGCTTTCCCTCACTTGGGCTTAAAGCATATGAAAACCAGTAAATGCATTATTTTCAAAAAATTTCATGTCTTTTTGAATGTAGATACATTTATTAGGGCGCTTTGTTTCAAATTAGTTGTGGTTTATTTTAATAATATTGTTCTTGCTATATGTACAGATTCTTCTTTGATTTCTCAGCAACATATGTTGGAGTTGGAATGATTTGCCCATACATCATAAACGTATCAGTATTGCTTGGAGGAATTCTTTCGTGGGGTCTCATGTGGCCTCTGATAGATACAAAAAAGGGTGATTGGTATCCAGCAGACCTCAAAGCATCCAGCCTGCATGGCCTCCAAGGTTACAAGGTAAGTGTCTAATAAGGTTAAGATGACAAGAGTGCCATGTTTTAACATACTTCTTGAAGGCTTTGTACATACCAACACTTTATGTGATGGACCAGGTATTTATTGCCATTGCCTTGATCTTGGGTGATGGTCTGTACAACTTCTTCAAGGTGCTTAACGCTTGCTGCCTTGTTTTTTCAACTTCGAGTGAGAAATGCAACCAGTAATCTCCCTATTGCTGACCGTTCCTCTCCCGAGAGCTCCAAGATCTCGTATGATGAGCAACAACGAACCCGACTCTTTTTGAAAGATCAAATCCCAACATGGTTTTCTATTGCAGGCTATGTCGTGATTGCTGCCATCTCTACCGCCACACTTCCACATATTTTTCATGAACTCAAATGGTATTACATACTGGTCATCTACATCTTTGCCCCAGCCCTGGCATTTTGTAATGCTTATGGATGTGGCCTCACTGATTGGTCCCTTGCATCAACCTATGGGAAGCTTGCTATTTTTGTAATTGGGGCATGGGCTGGTGCCTCACATGGTGGAGTTCTTGCAGGTCTAGCTGCCTGTGGAGTCATGATGAATATAGTCTCCACGGCTTCTGACCTCTCTCAAGATTTCAAGACTGGTTATCTAACCTTGTCCTCACCACGGTCTATGTTCGTGAGCCAACTGATTGGCACTGCAATGGGTTGCATAATTTCCCCTAGCGTCTTTTGGCTCTTTTTCAAGGCCTTCAAGGATCTTGGGACTACTGGAAGTCAATACCCTGCTCCTTATGCTACTGTGTATCGAAACATGGCTATATTGGGGGTAGAAGGCTTCTCGGCTCTACCAAAGAATTGCCTCTATCTTTGTTATGGATTCTTTGGCGCAGCTATTCTGATAAATTTGATCAAGGATGCATTGGGTAAGAAATGGGCTAGGTTCATTCCCAATCCAATGGCAATGGCTATACCTTTCTATATTGGCTCATACTTTGCCATCGACATGTGTCTGGGAAGCTTGATTCTATTTATTTGGGAAAAGATTGACAAGGTGAAGGCAGATGCTTTTGGGCCAGCAGTGGCTTCTGGTTTGATTTGTGGGGATGGGATATGGACTTTGCCTAGTTCAATACTTGCTCTAGCAGGTGTAAAACCACCCATTTGCATGAAGTTTTTGTCAAGGAGAACAAATAGCAAGGTTGATGCCTTCTTAGGGTCATAAATCCAAGATCTGATCAACTTGAATAGAAGCTGTGAAGTAAGCTGAACCGCTTCCTAGACTAAGGTTATGAAGTTTACATATCAAGTTCGACTCTTCCAATACTGTGAACAGTCACCTGCCATTTTGTGGAGCCAATAGCCTTTTTCTCTATAGTCATTCTGGAGAAGAAAAAGCAAATGTTCATTTGCTTATGCATGCTTGGTAGTCAATCTTTGGAAATATGCTTGTAGGTTTTTTCCTTGTCAAGTTTGAAGAAGATAGTGGAACAGATGAATCAAACAATGTGAAAATGGAAAATTACAGTTTCCTTTGTAAACTTTAATCGTAATATCAAACGTGAGTGTGGAAATGTTACAGGTTAAAGTCATGTCGATTTTGAACAGATTGCGGTTGTATTTGTTGATTTCTTCTTCCTTATTCATATATGTTCCTCCAAAATCACACCCAAGACCTCTTTGCAAATATCTGTAAAACCAAGTCAATTCAGAATCAGTTCTGTGCAGAGTCCCTACTGGCTGTGCTTGCTTTCACTGCTCTATTTTTTTGCTTCTGCTTCTGATATTTTTTTTATGTTTGCTTGGGTGTTGAGCTGGGGATGTATTCAAACAATTCAAGTGCTGTGGTGGGTGGTCATTGTTGAACACTCTAGGTTGCTATTCCTGTTATTTCTTCCATCCGTGAATCATTTCCCAACAGCATATGCTATTAGCTCTGCATCTCGCTGCATGTCGATTCATGTAGAGTTTATTTTGTGACCAATATGTATTTACCGTTCATGAACTCTTGTTTTTCTGTAATCTTCCCTTCTGCTACCAAATTTATGCTAGGTAAAGTCTCAGCTACTTATTTTTTTTTCATTGTTTTCTACTATAATTTATCAATTTTCTTTCACAGATAATTGAAGGGGAGAGACTTGCACTTACACTGTGGTTTAGCCATGATAGTGCTCATGGCGAGGATGCGAAACTCGTTCCCCTTGTATTGAAAAACATGCTTACATAGGTCAAAAAATGTGCTTGAATTGAAGCCACACATGCTGGCATCCAGCAATATGTACTGGTGTTCTTCAGATCTAGCATCTCATCAACAGTTAGGATTTGATATATGATTCGCAAGAATGCATATGCTTGGGTTTGATATTTGTTCTTGTTAAGGAAAAAGCTTGTTTTCAGATTCCACAGAACTACTAATGGAGCCGCTGCAATTAGTAAGGGGAAACGAGTTGTTTAAGCAGGAGTTTGTCAACATTTTGCATGCACTTCATGTATTTTCACTGTTCCTGATACATGATAATCTCAATCAATATTCAGTGAGTACACAAATACGATCACTTCTTCACTTCAGTGCCTGTTATGTACAGCGTGTGTTTGATATATTTAGCTTGGAAAAATATTAAATTAATAGTTTTTTTAGTGCTGATTTTAATGTATTCATTTTAAAAATAAAAAAAATAAAAATTTTTTAATCTATTTTTAATTTTTTTCTTTTTTAAAACATCATTCATCGCAATGCCAAACGCGCACTCCCAGTAACTAATTTAATGAGCTGGCCTAATTGTCTTGCTGCAGTCAAATTATATGTAATTGTAAATAGGTGGTACAATTTCACCGTAGGAAAGCTTCAGGCTTGGTAAATGCTATCTTAACTATTTAAGGTATCTTAACCTAAAAATATTTTTAAGGTCTCAAGTGAATTTTTAGAATATAATTTATATTATTTTTTAATATACTTTCTTAAATAAAAATCCTTTAATCTTAAAATTTGCATATTTGTATTTAATTTTTATCAAATAAATAAGGATAGTGAGATTCGAACTCGAGACCACTTGATCATCAAAACTCTGATACCATGTCAAAAAATCAATTTAACTCAAAAATTAAAGCTATTAAATGAGGTTTCAGGATATGATTTATATTATTTTTTAATAGAAACTGGGGACGCGGTACAATCATCAAAATCACAGCAGGAAATGGTTAGTAGCCTCAAATCTCAATTCTTAAAGGATCTCCAACTGGTAAAAATTATCCTCTGTTGCACATATTGCTGCAGGAATTAGCGAAATCTCTTTGCTTGGGATAAATTTTCAGCTGCAACTGTCAATTTGGAAGAGTATACCAGTAAACAAAACAATGTAGAGTATACCAGCTTGGGATAGACTGTGTATTCAGGGAAGAAGGAGAGGAATAAGTGGTGAGGATATTTGCAAAACAGACTGGCTCTAAAGCTAAAGTTAAAAGATGATGTTGGAGCGTAGGTAAGGCGTTATATGATCTTTCTTCCCAGAGATGTAAGCCCTATATCACAGAGGAAGGTACGAGGGCTTCAAGAAACTCTTTCCTTTCTGTCTTTTCAATTCTTTTCTTTCATTAGTTTATCTATTAATTCGCTTGTTAGCTTGAAAGCTTTCATTTCCTTGCCAATCTTTGCTAGAAGGGCTTGTTCTCTGACCGGGGAATTTCAAGGACGAAGCAGATGGCCGAAGAGGGGAACTTAAGTAAGAACCCTGGTTTTCCGTATCTTTACAATAAAGTTTTTGAAAATATACTGATAAACAGGTTTTGAAGATCCTATAAACTTATTTCAATTGCAAAGCAACTGTTATGGTTGATTTGTTGTTGTTGATAATGATGATGATATCCTTCTTTTTTCAGCCTTGTGTTATATAGAAAATATTATGGATAATCATTTGTTAACCACCCGCTTTCTCTATTATTTCTTTATTTCAAGGATGCCACTGAAACTGCTCATCCCCATCATTTTATATGCTTAAAGTAGTCAGTTTCTTTTACAAGTCTGCGTCTTATCAAGTCTTTTCTACAATCGAATATGTTTTTCTTTAATAAAAAATAGTTTATCATATTATTTAATAAAAAATAATTTTAAAAAAAGAAACGTAATTATTATGAATTGAGTTTTATGATTTAGTTTGATTTACTTTCTATGAATTTATTGCAATCATAGAAAAATATACCAGTGTTGGGTTGGTTTTCGACTTTTTGATTATCTATATTTTTTTATCATATTATTAAATAAAAAATGATTCCATAAAAAAGCATAATTATTGAGAATTAGATTTCATTATTTATTTTAATTACTTTTTATAGGGTTATTGTGGTCTCAGAAAAATATCTTAGTATTGAGTTGGTACTCAATTTATCAAATGTCTATTATTTTATCATATAATTAAATAAAAATGATTTTAAAAAATAAAATTATTAAACCAAATGAAGTTCATAATCCAAGTTGCGAGTTTGGTGGGTTAACCTAAGGTGACCTCGTTTCAATATTTTTTTAAGAAAAAAAATACCATCTTGAAAATATTTTTAAAGCCAAACCATCTTTTTAGTAGTTGCTTGAGTTTCCTTTAACCCATCAAGTCGTCCAGGTCACGTCGGGGTAATTCCTATACAATTTAATTTGAAATTCGAGTTAGACAATGAGTATAGTTGAGAGGTTTCAGGTTTGACCCACTAAATTGGATTTAATGACAGTGTCAATGATTTTTCCTTGGTTTGGACATTATTTTTTTACATGTAAAATATTTTTGATTTCGCCACAACATAATGCGGGGAATTATCTAGTTATAAAACTAAGAAAAGTAAAAAATCAATGGTTGTTTAAAAAATAGTTTAAAAGGCAAAAGAGATGTCATTAATCAATATTTAAATTGGAAAGAAATATGCAAGGAGAAAAACAAAAACAATCCCATGTTCAATTGCCTGCCCTGATAAAAATGGTTATGACAATTTTAAAAATGAGTGATATGTCATCTATTTAAACCCTAAAATTAGGATTTTTTAATTGAGATTTTGATAAATTTCAATTTGGACCCTATTATTTCAATTTAAGCTCAAACATCTTTAAGTGAGACAAAATTGACTAATTTTATGCAATTAGGCCCTTACCAAAAATCAATTGAGATCCCTCAAGTCCAACACCTTCTATAAGCGGCCCTTGTTTTTTAATTTTTCAATTTATTTTCTAATTAAGCCTTAAACTTTGATTTTCTTTAATTTAGTCCGTAAAAAAGTTCGGTACAGCCTCTAATGTGCGTGCCTTTTGTAGAAAGGTTATTGGTCTTGGATTTTTTTTTCAATTTGGCCCTCACATAACCTTTAAACTTCAAATTTCTTGTAATTGAACCCTTGATAGCACTAATTTGGCCTTCCAAAGTTTCAAGTGTGCCTTTAATCTTCCAATCTTTGTGAATTGATCTGAATTAAGCCTTCAAACTTGATTTTTCTTCAATTGAGTCCTTAATTGAATCCATAAAATCCATTACAAGTTTAATCAAATTCTTAAACTTAATTAATTCTTTCAATTTTGGTCAAGTTTGGATTTCAGCCTTAATTTTCTTTCTTTTTTCATCCTATCTTGTCAAAATATTCTAATCTGACTATTTTTTTTGGCATTTTGATCTGTTGTAACTTGAAGGTCTGTCTTTTAGTGTCTCAAAAATATTTATCTTTTCGTGTCCCAAAAATATTTTTAGATTTTAAATTTATGGTTTTTTTTGGGATTTTTGAATAAAAATATGTATATATTATTATTAATTTTTTTTAGGGCTCTAGAATTAGGTTATGACAATTTTATTCTCCAAATCCCCATAAATACTAACATTCCATCCCTGTAACTTCTTTGTCAATAAGATAAGCTTCATAATTAGACAAAATCTAATTGGCATATCCAAACATATTGATGAACACATCAACTATATGTCATAGTAAAAGGAATTATGTAAAAGCCAACAATCCATAATTTAAAAGGTCTCATACCCTAATCCATACATTCTTTGCTATACACATTTGCCAATCCAACTTTAGAAGCCCATGCTAAGAAAAAGCTAGCATAGCATATAGGTGAGCAAAACATCTATCTATACAACTCGTTGAAGATCCTCTAAACCATGTTTATCAATGGCCATGTAAGGGAATTTCCAAAAGATCACAAGCAGTTGAAAAATTATGAAAACACTGCTTCTTTCAGATTGTGTCAAAGTTTCATTAAAGTCACTGATAACATACATAGGACATCCAAAAATAGTGTTAAGGATAACAAGATTCTACCATAAAGATTTCCTACCATTTAGATTACCTCCAACATAAAAGCAAACAACAACACACTTAAAACCATTTTCTATTTTTTCACTGTTATTACTTTTCAATAGTTTGCTGTTTTGGTCTTTTAAGGAGCCTGTTCCCTTTCTGATCATCTTTGTATCTGAACTTGCTGGTTGTCTAGCAATGTTTATTTTTTGATCTTTTTATACATTTATATTTTGATAAAAAAAACAACACACTCAAAACCTGTCTCCATATGAATGCCAAACAATCCAATCTATTGAGAACCGAACTCAATTTTTATCACCTTAAAACAATAATTCTTCCACATAACCAATAAACCTCTCAATTTGACACTAGAAACATTCCACAATCTATAGATGAAGGAATCTATATTCTAGACATCTTTGTTTCAGCAAGGCAATGCACTTCAAGATTATAAATATTAATAGCATTTCTAATCACTTGTCTTTTAATTCTTACCCGAAACCTCTAATATTCTAGTAAAATAGATTCATAAAAAATATGTAAAAGTCTGATTAACTATAAGGAAAACAATATAGAAGTTATACCATCTGTTCCCATTTAGTTTCCTCTTCATTGGTATAATGTCATGAAATTGCCCCTTCAAAATATCCTCATCACATGTCACTGTAATGCCTAAATCTCCTTTGGCATTCATGTCTCTTAACAATTGGATCATTATATGAACCACCTTCCATCTCTAGGTGTTGTGTAGTAGCATGAGATGACTTATAAACATTTGATTCCTCAATTTCTGAATCAATAGTTGAAATGTTAAAATCATCTTCAAGACTTTCAAGATAACCCTTCAAATTCAGAACTTCAATCTTTTTTTATGCTTTTTCTTCACTTAACCTCTTTGTTTGTTCTTTCTTATAGTAATATTAGACAAATCTATATTCCCAGGAGAATAATTTGGAGAAGATGAATGTTGATCAACATTGAACTGTCTAGTACTCAACCCATTAACAATCCCATTATATTCTGATTAACTGACATATTTTGAAAATTCAACCCCAAGTCCTTTATATATGAACAGAGCTTGTTGTCAAATCATTCCTTACTGCCATATCCATGATATCCAAAAGCATACATTCAATGGAGTAGGATGGATAAAAAGAAGAAAATATTTATAGATGTTATTCTTGTTGCACAATCATGGAAAAAATAATAAATATCATCAAAATAACATGAGTCACCTCCTTAATTGCCTTTATATATCCTTGTTGAATTTGCTTCTTGTAGCACTATAACATCATCCTCCTTGACACTTTCAGAATAGCTTTAAAGATCCTCTAGGACTAGTAAGTCCTTAGTATGTTCCCTAATAGTACAACATCATAGTCAATTCCATTTTCTTCGGAATTAAATTCCTCAAGAAAAGACTCTTTTGCTACTATCAAATTTTCAAAAGATCTCATGTGTTTAGTGTTGGATTTATAAATATCATACACCTAGTAGAAACAATAAAACAAAATTATTCAGGAGTTCCTAGGATTCTATTAGACAGACTAAAAGTTGTTTAGAGATTTATTACCTGAGGATCTTATTTTCTTTAACTATGAATAATTCTTTAAGAATTTTTCATTCCTAAAGCCTCTATTTGTTTTGTATTATTTTTTCTTTTTTGGCTATGTTTTTGTCTATATTGCAATAATATTTTATTATTATGTTGAATTTTAATTGTTATTGTCAAATTTGTTGTATAATGTCAATTGAATATATAGGATTAAATTGAATTAAAAAAAAATTCTTGTCAATATAGGATTAAAAATATTATCATGTAGAAAATGAGATGAAATTGAATTATTCAAAACTGTTGGTGGGAAAAAAAATTCAACTAGTTTGTGGCATATATGTTGTCTATTTGCAAGATTGAAAATTTAGGATAGTTTCTAGTATAGGAGAGGTACTACCAAATTATTTTTTAAAAAAAATCAAAATTGTTTATCCAAATGTTCATCAAATTTGGGTAGATGCATAGGAAAAAATAAATTGCAAGTCGTGTGCACATGATCACAACTGGTTCTTTTAACAGTGATGATAACAACATGTCATTAGATGCCGACCAAGAAGAGGCACTTGAAGCACATACGTCAACTCATGATGTTGCCTCTATGAGTGTGGTTCTGTAACATAAAGGCAGTGTCCCTTCACAGCGGGATTCATTCAACTATACGTACAAGGTGCATTAGAAGAATGACTTTTCAATGTAAGTTTATTTTGCTTTGAGGTGGTTTGTGTTTAACAATTTATGAACAAATAATATTTCATAAAATTTATCAATTTTCAAGTTCACAAAAATTAAGGCTGCTCGAATAATAACATCAACATTTAAATCATTGATGAAAATTTCAATGGAGTCAGGTTTCCAAACATCCTGATTGGAAACCACAAGTCAATGCAAGGTTTATAAGATTTAAGATTAGTGATCACTTAAAATTTTTACTATTTTTTTATGTTAATTCCTTTACTTTATTGAAATTATTAAATTATTTTTTATAAATTTTTAATGCAAGGCTGAATTTGAGTGGGATAGAGCAAATGATAATGTTGTGAGGAGGGTTTGAAAGAATCATTCTGCAACTAGCCAACATTGAAAACAATACGATATTTTTTTTAATTTTAAATATTAAAATTTCATTTGTCATTAACTCATATATAATATGCTTGAATCATATAGGTTGCATGTTTTTTGTATGAGGCACAAAAAAATCTAAAAAATATGCTAGAGAAAACGCTATACTAGACTAGAATGATATGGCAGTTTCAAAGGATTTCAGACCGCTATAAATCATGGAGAATATATGGCTGGAATATATACAGCAACCGAAGTTGGAAAATTCACAGTTTAGCTGGTTACCACGTACACCAGTAGCTTCGTTCTGTTCATTTCACATGTAAAATGAATGGTAAGATTTATTTTAATCACATCTATTTTTACTTAATTTATTGTTATTTATAAATATATTTAATTGGCAATATTCTTTTTTACAGGCTATGACTCTTGAACGCAAGTTAAGCCCAGTGAAGCTTTTTGTAGACGTATATGCGGAGCGAAGACTACCAAAAAGGGGTACAATAGTTTGTCGACAACTAAGCTCAACACTTTGTGGTATATTCGTTTAACCATTTTTTTTTGTAAGTTATTATTTTCTTAAATTTGATGATTTTATTTTTTAATTTTCAGGAGATATATAATAGTTGGTTAAAGGAGAGATATGGAGACGATCCTTTAACCCACCCATATATTGATCTGGATTTGTAAATGAAGGCATTATCGTCTGGTGGGCCAAATAAAAATAGTGTGTACAAACTTTTTAACACAGCCAAAAACTTGCGGACGACCCGTAGTGTTTCAATCGTTCGGAGCTCGCAATTGATACCGAACACTCAGTCTCTAAAGTTTGCAGCCTTATTAGATCAAGAAGTGCATGAACATACAACTCATGTAAATGAAAAATATGAATAACTCTCTACGGATTATGAAGAACTTTGTCGAATGGTCATGGATATTAGATCACAGATGGGTGATACATATGCACCCTCTTATTAGCCCTATGGTCATAGGAGCGGCCAACCTCCTCCTCCTCCTCCTCTAGCGCCACATTTGTTCTAGTTTCATTATATTTGAACGTATAAATTTGTAATAAATATTTTGCTTTTATATTAAGATAATTTATTTTTACATTCTTGAATTTATACAAATTTATTTATTTTTAATTATTTTCTTTTTTCGTTCAATAGATTTGTTTTAAAAATATTTTTTAAATTATTACAGATGAGGTTACTAACAGACTCATTCTGTTGGTATATTATAGAGAGTTGGAAAACATTACTGCAAATGCCTCTTTATCTGTTACATCACTGACAAAATTATTCTATTGGTATTTTACGAGATTGAATAAAATTACTCCAAATACAACTACCAATCACCGACAAAATAATGTTTTTGGTATATTCCAGCTGATAATTTTTTTTAGCGTGCATTGTTCATTTGTAAAACCATCGGGTATGTTTTTTTTTACCAACAAAATTTTTAACAGACCAAAAATTACCAATGAGGTTTTTTCCAACGAACATATTTCGTCCATGAATCTGTCGATAAAACATGCACTGACAAAATGGTAGAGTAAATAGCGACAAAATATTCTATCAATAAAACTGTTAAATGTAGTAGCGTGTGATAATTTAGGTGCTACTTATGTATTTGTCAATTTGATTTTTCATGCTCGTACTAATTATTTTGACCTTAACTATCATTTTATCCGTAATAAAATTGCTAAGAAAGTGATTCAGATTTGATTCATCTCTTTCAAAGATCCATTAGCTGATATTTTTACTAACACACTTCCCCATGCTTCCTTTGATCATCTTTGATCCAAGCTTTGTGTGAAGACTTCACCTTTAGCTTGAAGGGATGTATTATAAAAAATATTTATGTTATGTCAATTACTTTGTGTGTGTGTGCGCGCGCAAACGCCGTATATAATGTTGTTATCAAGTGTAGTGCATTATACTATTAGCTTAACTGCCAGGGCGGAGGTAGGGGGTGGCTGGCCCCTTGCAAAATTTATTTTTTTCCTGTCTCTCCTTGAATAATTAAAAATTTTAGCTTTAAAATTAGTAAATTTTAACCCCCCCCCTCCCCCTAAATTTTTGTTTCTAATTTGGCCCTTCTAAACCTAATGTCTTGGCTCCGTTCATGTTAACTGACCCAATCTTTGGTTTTGCCACAGACAAATAAATAAATATAGTAGGATACATATAAGTCGGCAAGAAACAATTCTAGACGCATCCTGTTGTCAATTTGATATATATCATATATAAAAGAATATGCTAAAGTGTATTTTGATGCACCGGAACTTGTGTACATCCTCTAATAAATTCATTATTATTACATCTTTAGCAGACTGAGTTATTGGATTTGACTGAATCCAAAATGCCATTTATTACGAGAAGGTTTAATGAAGTGATGGTGCATTCTGCGTTTTGTACATGAAACGGTAATGATTGATTTTGCAGAGCTGTTTGAGTGATTTTCTATTTGGATGTTGTAATTTCTTGAACATACATGTATTCAAGAAATTACAACATCCAAATAGAAATTTACTCGAACAGTTCTGCAATATATATATATATATAATACACCGCTAAAACAAGAGCATATGGTCAAAATTAAGAAGAAACACTCAAACCAGCAAAAGACAGAAAAAATTAGCATTCCTCGAAGGCTAAAGAAGGCCAAAACCATGGGTAAAAAAAGTGAAACTTTAGGGGTTGACATGCCTTGCAGGCTAGTTTTTGGTAAGTTTAAGAGAAAACCTCCCTGGATTATTCATTCATCGTTTTACAACGTCAAACTAGAGGTCCACCAACTCTGCATCTACTAAGACTTCCGGGTGCATATCGGCATGGACTACCATATTGGTGCGGATTATCTCCAGGCTGATGACCATCGCTCCCTGGTGACCTCGCTGCCATTATTGGGTTGGAACATGATACAAAAATAATGGTAACAAAGAGTATTATTGTAAAGTATTGATTGTATTTTCTTTTAGAATCCATCTATGACACGCTGGGACATTTAAGAAACAAAATGTTTAGGTATCTGTATGGGGCTAGCTAGTTAGGAAGACACAAGGGTGGTAGTGAAGATGGAGAGGTTCAGGCAGCTCGTGTGAACGATAATGAAGGAGGGGGTACGTATATATATATATATATAACGTGAAACAGCCTATATGAGACACGAAGCATGGCACTAGATGCATACAGAATTCAAAAGGCATTTTGGATCATCCATGGATTCATCAAGGAGCCGTATACGATAAGGTTCAATTATACATTTCCACATTATTTCGAATTTCAACTCAGAAGAGTAGACCTGAAGGTTAAAGGTAATTATCGGACACCATACAATTATAAAAATATAAAATAATATAAAGAGGTTAAAAATAGATTACTTATCATAAGAATTAATTTTTTTTTAATAAAATTTAAAATCAATTTTTAAAATTAATACGGTAATAAGTTATTAGAGAAATGAGACTCATTTATATGCATAACAATGCGGTCAAAATTCAATAAAGAAAAATGACTGGAAAGGTATGGAAGATTCAATAAAAGTGTGAAGCTTAAATGGGTTGCAAGTGAGGCATCCACCGCAAATTTAACTATTTAATTCAATTAAGGTATGAAATATTCGACCATTAAACAAGAACACGGTCAAAGTAAGTAACCAAAACCAGCGAAAGACACATAAATAATCAGCATTCCTCAAAGGCTAAAACCATGGATTAAAAAAAAAGTGAAACCTCCATGGATTCATCATTTGACTAGATCAAGCTTGAGGTCTACCAAAACCGCACCTACTATGATCTCTGGGTACGTAGGAGCGTGAATTTAGAGGTGGATTATCTTCATTACCAGTATCACCAACATGATACAAAATCAATGGTGACAAAGGGAATTATTGTCACGTATTGATTATAGTTTCTTTTACACCCCATTTACGACACAAAATCAATGGTAACAAAGAGAGCTGGTGTGATAAAGATGATGATGAGGTGATGCAATGGAAGCTAAGAAGATAACAATAAATAAAACATACAAATTTTAATAAGTGAAAAGTGTTGCCAGTATGAACTGTTAGGATATTGGCATGCAAACCCGACAAGATAAAAAGCAATGGATATGATAAAATGAGAAATGAGACACACAAGAATTTACGTGGTTCACCCAATTTGGCTACGTCCACAGGCAAGTATAGAAGGATTTTACTAAGTAATGTGGGAATTACAACCTCTCTCAAATAATAGAAGAACAACTAAAATCTCTTTATTTTTAGGAGAAAACACCTCACTTTACTCTCTCACAAATACCTCACAACTTTATGGGATTACTCTCTCTTCACTCTCTCTTCTTTCTCTCTACTTGCTCTCAAGTTTCTCTCTTGTGGTGTGCTTATTGGCTTGAATGCATTGCCTATTTATAGGCAAGAATGAGGGTATAATGGTCATAAATTTAGGAGGAATATATGCCTAACAACTCATTCTCCACTCACCAATTACAACTCATCTCCCACTCAAATCCCATCAATTATGCCAACTAAATAAATGGCTTTAGATAAACCTCAAATTTATAACTTTATTCTTTGAAAATTAAGTATACAGTGGCTGCCTTTTCAATATGTTTACAAGATTATTAATTAAATAGGCCTAAAAATTCTATTTATACTAGAAAACAACTAGAAATTTGAAAGTATAAATGAAATTGAAAAATCAAATAAAACAATAAAGCCAAAAAAACATAGAAAAAATAACAAAATTGACCTAAACAATAACTTCAAGCCTGAATCATAATTTTGGAAGATCCAATACATTAATATGCAACACAATAACTTTCCATAAGAAAATTATCTATAGAATAACCTGAAAAAATATGAGTCCAATCCAACTTTGGATCTTCTATCATTGCAATTTTAAGATCCTAACCTAGTATAACCTTTAGTTTCTACAAGCCTAACTGCATCATTCTTCCATGATTGGAAAGAACTCATCCTCAATTTTTGTTTTGTTTTTTTTTCTCTTGATAGGGTATTAAGTGCTGGACTTCAAAGATATTAGAAGTCTTTAGATGAATAGGACGGACTGTTATTTATTTTTTACAATACCTTACAAGAACTTATTTTGCTTTCCTTCATCTTGTATTATTCCCCTGCTAGAAATCTGTCATGAATAAGTACCGTCCAAAATAGATCAACAACCTCAAACATCAGTACTCTTCTATGCTGAGTATTAGTCAGGGACTTATACTTGACATTTTTTATCATTGATTGTCTTATTGACCTGCTAATAAATGTTATGCAAGTAATTTATCACATCATTAACTTGTATACTCAGTCATATGATACCAGGAACATGCATCAATTATAGGATTCCGAAAGGATTCTATCCATATCAATCTTGAATGGATTTAGTTGGATAGTCTATTTTTTAGATATATTAAAAGGAAATTCTATTTTTGGCAAGGCTACATCCTAGTATTTGTTATGGTTTATTTTAATGGTATTCTAATTTATAATTCATCTCTAGAATTGTACTTGGAGCACCTGTGAGCTATTTTGACATATTAAGACGTCAACAATTAGGAGGCTTTGGGAGCTACCTGTTTGGAGTGAGTGAAGCTGTGGCCAAACAATCAACAGAACATACTGATGCCTTTAAAAATCCATCCCTTTCTTGGATGATTGGCTTTCAGTTTGTTGTCAGCTTTCTTGGACTCTTTTCAGTGGTGCCTCTCCGGAAGGTACACTTTCCAACATATATTACCATTCAACTTTGTCATTTGATTATAGGAAATCGAAAACTTTCCTCTGCATTTTATGTTTTGTTGAATTTATTAATTTTGCCAAAAACTAATATTCATCGCTACCTTGGTTGCTTCCAGGTCATGATTGTTGACTTCAAATTGACATATCCAAGTGGCACTGCGACTGCCCATCTCATCAACAGCTTTCACACTCCTGCAGGAGCCAAGCTAGCAAAGTAGGCATTGTCAGACCTAATGCACTTATAGTTAAATGATCATCCGGCGTGTGGAAGTATCCAACTTTCTTTCTCTACCATTGCAGGAAACAAGTGAAGGTCTTGGGCAAGTTCTTCTCATTCAGCTTCTTGTGGGGTGTCTTTCAATGGTTCTATACTGCAGGAGATGGTTGTGGATTTGCTAGCTTTCCCTCACTTGGGCTTAAAGCATATGAAAACCAGTAAATGCATTATTTTCAAAAAATTTCATGTCTTTTTGAATGTAGATACATTTATTAGGGCGCTTTGTTTCAAATTAGTTGTGGTTTCTTTTAATAATATTGTTCTTTCTATATGTCAGATTCTTCTTTGATTTCTCAGCAACATATGTTGGAGTTGGAATGATTTGCCCATACATCATAAACGTATCAGTATTGCTTGGAGGAATTCTTTCGTGGGGTCTCATGTGGCCTCTGATAGATACAAAAAAGGGTGATTGGTATCCAGCAGACCTCAAAGCATCCAGCCTGCATGGCCTCCAAGGTTACAAAGTAAGTGTCTAATAAGGATAATATGACAAGAGTGCCATGTTTTAACATACTTCTTGAAGGCTTTGTACATACCAACACTTTATGTGATGGACCAGGTATTTATTGCCATTGCCTTGATATTGGGTGATGGTCTGTACAACTTCTTCAAGGTGCTAAGCCGAACGCTTGCTGCCTTGTTTTTTCAACTTCGAGTGAGAAATGCAACCAGTAATCTCCCTATTGCTGACCGTTCCTCTCCCGAGAGCTCCAAGATCTCGTATGATGAGCAACAACGAGCCCGACTCTTTCTGAAAGATCAAATCCCAACATGGTTTTCTATTGCAGGCTATGTCGCGATTGCTGCCACCTCTACCGCCACACTTCCACATATTTTTCATGAACTCAAATGGTATTACATACTGGTCATCTACATCTTTGCCCCAGCCCTGGCATTTTGTAATGATTATGGATGTGGCCTCACTGATTGGTCCCTTGCATCAACCTATGGGAAGCTTGCTATTTTTGTAATTGGGGCATAGGCTGGTGCCTCACATGGTGGAGTTCTTGCAGGTCTAGCTGCCTGTGGAGTCATGATGAATATAGTCTCCACGGCTTCTGACCTCTCTCAAGATTTCAAGACTGGTTATCTAACCTTGTCCTCACCACGGTCTATGTTCGTGAGCCAACTGATTGGCACTGCAATGGGTTGCATAATTTCCCCTAGCGTCTTTTGGCTCTTTTTCAAGGATCTTGGGACTACTGGAAGTCAATACCCTGCTCCTTATGCTACTGTGTATCGAAACATGGCTATATATATTGGGGGTAGAAGGCTTCTCGGCTCTACCAAAGAATTGCCTCTATCTTTGTTATGGATTCTTTGGTGCAGCTATTCTGATAAATTTGATCAAGGATGCATTGGGTAAGAAATGGGCTAGGTTCATTCCCAATCCAATGGCAATGGCTATACCTTTCTATATTGGCTCATACTTTGCCATCGACATGTGTCTGGGAAGCTTGATTCTATTTATTTGGGAAAAGATTGACAAGGTGAAGGCAGATGCTTTTGGGCCAGCAGTGGCTTCTGGTTTGATTTGTGGTGATGGGATATGGAATTTGCCTAGTTCAATACTTGCTCTAGCAGGTGTAAAACCACCCATTTGCATGAAGTTTTTGTCAAGGAGAACAAATAGCAAGGTTGATGCCTTCTTAGGGTCATAAATCCAAGATCTGATCAACTTGAATAGAAGCTGTGAAGTAAGCTGAACCGCTTCCTAGACTAAGGTTATGAAGTTTACATATCAAGTTCGACTCTTCCAATACTGTGAACAGTCACCTGCCATTTTGTGGAGCCAATAGCCTTTTTCTCTATAGTCATTCTGGAGAAGAAAAAGCAAATGTTCATTTGCTTATACATGCTTGGTAGTCAATCCTTGGAAATATGCTTGTAGGTTTTTTCCTTGTCAAGTTTGAAGAAGATAGTGGAACAGATGAATCAAACAATGTGAAAATGGAAAATTACAGTTTCCTTTGTAAACTTTAATCGTAATAGCAAACGTGAGTGTGGAAATGTTACAGGTTAAAGTCATGTCGATTTTGAACAGATTGCGGTTGTATTTGTTGATTTCTTCTTCCTTATTCATATATGTTCCTCCAAAATCACACCCAAGACCTCTTCGCAAATATCTGTAAAACCAAGTCAATTCAGAATCAGTTCTGTCCATAGTCCATACTGGCCGTGCTTGCTTTCACTGCTCTATTTTTTTGCTTCTGCTTCTGATATTTTTTTATGTTTGCTTGGATGTTGAGCTGGGAATGAATTCAAACAATTCAACTGCTGTGGTGGGTGGTCATTGTTGAACACTCTATGTTGCTATTCCTGTTATTTCTTCCATCTGTGAATCATTTGTCAACAGCATATGCAATTAGCTCTGCATCTCGCTGCATGTCGATTCATGTAGAGTTCATTTTGTGACCAATATGTATTTACCGTTCATGAACTCTTTAAGTTTTTCTGTAATCTTCCCTTCTGCTACCAATTTTATCCTAGGTAAAGTCTTAGCTACTTATTATTTTTCATTGTTTTCTACTATAATTTATCAATTTTCTTTCACAGATAACTGAAGGGGAGAGACTTGCACTTACACTGTGGTTTAGCCATGATAATGCTCATGGCGAGGATGCGAAACTCGTTCCCCTTGTATAAAAAAGCATGGTACATAAGTCAATAAATGTGCTTGAATTGAAGCCACATATTCTGGCATCCAGCGGTATGAACTGGTGTTCTTCAGATCTAGCATCTCATCAACAGTTAGGATTTGATATATGCTTCGCGAGAATGCATGTGCTTGGGTTTGATATTTGTTCTTGTCGAGGAAAAAGCTTGTTTTCAGATTCCACAGAACTACTAATGGAGCCGCTGCAATTAGTTGTTTAAGCAGGAGTTTGTCAACATTTTGCATGCACTTTATGTATTTTCACTGCTCCTGATACATGATAATCTCAATCAATATTCAGTGAGTACACAAATACAATCACTTCTTCACTTAAGTGAAGTGCCTGTTTTGTATTGCATTTGAAACTGTGTTTAGGTGAAAATGTGCTCGATTGAAAAAATATTAAATTAATATTTTTTTAGTATTTTTTATATATATAAATCTTAAAAATAAAAAAAAATCTTGAATTTTTTTTTAATTATTTGTAAGATTTTTTTTTTAAAAAATCCTCCTTATCATGATGCGAAACACATACTCACCATAACTCATTTAATGAGTTTGGCCTAATTGTCTTGCTGCAGTCAAATTATATGTAATTGTAAATAGGTGGTACAATTTCACCGTCGGAAAGCTTCAGGCTTGCTAAATGCTCAATCCGAAGTAGAAACTGGGGATCGGAGTACAATCATCAAAATCACAGCAGGAAATGGTTGGTAGCCTCAAATCCCAATTCTTGAAGGATCACCAACTGGTAAAAATTATCTTCAGTTGCACATATTGCTGCAGGAATCAGCGAAATCTCTTTGGTTGGGATAAATTTTCAGCTGCAATCGTCAGTTTGGAAGAGTATACCAGTAAACAAAACAATGTAGCGCGGCTAACATGAAAATGCTATCAACCCAATATAGTTGTCAAGACTCGAGAACATTCAAGAGGAACACCACATACAAGTCCGAGAGCTCTCCAGAAAGGAAAGCTCATTAGTAATTCCCTTGAAATCCTCTCTCTTTGTATTCAAAGTCTACGAACAAGATCAAACGCCAGAGGAACGTTAGCATACGCAAACGTGCTTCTGTTAGTTGGACCCAAAAATCAATATCCATATATACGTATTTTCTTGTCAACTGTTAGTTACCATATCATGTGGAGATGCGGTTGGGAATGGAGAAGATATATACCATAGCTGCCAGCTTTCCTAAAGAGTGTAAGGCTTCGTTTGTTTTTATACCATAGTGTGATGCAGTTTGTGTTTGCTTAAATCATATATTTTTAAGTGTTTTGTTAATCATTACACGCTCTAATTTTGCATGGGTTATACTGAAAACTCTCTTTTGAAATTTTATGATATGAATTTCTTGATCATGTGGTTAAACAACTCTTAATAAAATAGATAATAATCTGAAAAACTAAAAATTAGGTTTGATAGAATGTTATATATCTCAAAATTCTATCTCTATCAAACCTATTAGTTCTTAATGCTATCAAGAACTAAAAGTCACAGATAACTAAATTCGGAAAAATAGCATGGATAAACCGCAGAGGTGGCACAAGTGTAATTGGAGGATGTGATAAGAACTTGCTTGGATATAGTTTAAGCCCTACCTTCAGGGTTCAACATTAGGAAAAGAATCCCCTTCCCTTCCCTCCCTTTGTATGCCATCATCGGCTGAGCTCACGAGTTCCGAGATTTATCTAAAATACAGGGGAAGGGTCTGAATCCAAATTTCAGGTCATGAAAGAAAACATGGAAGGATTATACGAGAGCACGCACCATTCTTTATTTTTGGGCCAAGCTGATAAACCTTAATGACCTTTGTTCTAAACGCACGTATTTACCACTACAATGGATTTTGGGCTTAGTAATTAATACAAACAGGATAGACTGTGTATTCAGGGAAGAAGGAGAGGAATAAGTGGTGAGGATATTTGCAAAACAGACTGGCTCTAAAGCTGAAGTTAAAAAATGATTCTGGAGCGGAGGTAAGGCCTTATATGATCTGTCTTCCCAGAGATGTAAGCCCTATATCACAGAGGAGGGTAGGAGGGCTTCAAGAAACTCTTTCCTTTCTGTCTTTTCAATTCTTTTCTTTCATTAGTTTATCTATTAACTCGCTTGTTAGCTTGAAAGCTTTCATTGCCTTGCCCAATCTTTGCTAGAAGGGCTTGTTCTCAGACCGGGGAATTTGAAGGAAGAAGCGGATGGCCGAAGAGGGGAACTTAAGTAAGAGCCTTGGCTTTCCGTATCTTTACAAGAAATTTTTTGAAAATATACTGATAAACCCTATTTTAGTATGTAACCAATTATGTAAATATTTTAGTATGTAACCAATTACCATGGGTACATTAAATTTATTTATATACAAACCCTATTTCTCTCAATTAGCTTAACTGCGAGGTGCGGGTGTCCTCAAGGGGCGTAACATGATGAGATCTGTATAGCAAGTTTCGAGTTCGAGTCAGGACGTGCATTTCTTATAAGAACTTGGGATTGCAAATATTATTTTTTCCCCACTCCCCCTTGAATAATTAAAAATTTTAGCTCTGAAATCAGTAAATTTTAACTTGTGCTCCCTTTAAATGTTTTTTTCTAATTTGGCCCTGCTAGACCTAATTAATGTCTTGGCTCCGCCCCTGTTAACTGACCCAATCTTTGGTTTTGCCACAGACAAATAAATAAATAAATATAGTAGGATTCATGTAAGTCGGCAAGAAACAATTCTAGAGGCATTCTGTTGCTCAATTTGATGTATCATATATAAAATAATTTGCTGAAGTAGTGTATTTTGATGAACATCATCTAATAAATTCATTATTATTTATACTACATCTTTAGCAGACTGAGTTATTGGCTTTGGCTGAATCCATAATGCCGTAATTTATTACGAGAGGGTTTTTTTTTTTAATTATTGAGATATTATCAAAAAGGCTATTAAATTAATAGCTAAATCAAAATATAGGAACAAGACAAAAAAAAGAAGAAAAAAAGGAACAAATATAGGGAAAAAAAATTTATCTGCTACAAAAAAATAAATAAAGAGACTATCTAAGATTGATTTTGCCTCATGATGTGATGGTGCTTTCAGCGTTTTGGACATGAAACAGTAATGATTGATTTTGCAGAGCTGTTTGAGTAAATTTCTATTTGGACATGTATTAGTCTTAAGTAGTGTGTATTGTAATTTTCAAGTTTGTGTGTGTGTGTGTGTGTATTACACCACTAAAACAAGAGCACACGATCAAAATTAACAAGTAACACTCAAACCAGCAAAAGACACAGAAATAATTAGCATTCCTCGAAGGCTAAAGAAGGCTAAAAACATGGGTAAAAAAAGTGAAACTTTAGGGGTTGACATGCCTTGCAGGCTAGTTTTTGGTAAGTATAAGAGAAAACCTCCCTGGATTATTCATTCATCATTTTACTACGTCAAACTGGAGGTCCACCAACTCTGCATCTACTAAGACTTCCGGGCACATATCGGCATGGATTATAATGCTCGACCTTACGGGGCATATATTGGTCTGGATTATCTCCAAGCTGATGATCATCACTCCCTAATGGACTCGCTGCCATTATTGGGTTGGAACATGATACAAAAATATTGGTAACAAAGAGTATTATTGTCAAGTATTGATTATATTTTCTTTTAGAATCCATTTATGACACGAAAAAAAAGCTGGGACTTTTAAGAAACAAAATGTTTAGGTATGTGTATGGAGCTAGCTAGTTAGGAAGACACAAGGGTGGTAGTGAAGATGGAGAGGTTCAGGCAGCTCGTGTGAACGATAATGAAGGAGAGGGTGTGTGTGTGTGTGTATGTATATATATATATATAAAACGTGAAACAGCCTATATGAGACAAGAAGCATGGCACTCGATGCATACAGAATTCAAAAGGCATTTTGGATCATCCATGGATTCATCAAGTAGCCGTATAGACCACGATAAGGTTCAATGATACATTTCCACATTATTTCGAATTTCAACTCAAAGGAAATTCGAAAGGAAATTATCGAGCACTATACAATTATAAAAATATAAAATAATATAAAGAGATTGAAAATAGATTACTTATCATAAGAATTAATTGTTTTGAATAAAATTTAAAATCAATTTTTAAAATTAATACGGTAATAAGTTATTAGAGAAATGAGACTCATTTATATGCGGCAAAAATTCGATAAAGAAAAATGATTGGAAAGGTATGAAAGATTCAACAAAAGTGAAGCTTAAATGGGTTGCAAGTGAGGCATCCACCGCAAATTTAACTATTTAATTCAATTAAGGTATGAAATATTCGACGATAAAACAAGAACATGGTCGAAGGAAGTAACCAAAACCAGCAAAAGACACAGAAATAATTAGCAAACCGGAAAGGCTAAAACCATGGATAAAAAAAAAAAGTGAAAACCTCCATGTATTCATCATTTGACTAGGTCAAACGTGAGGTGTACCAAAACCGCACCCACTATGATCTATGGGTACATAGGCGCGTGCATTTAGAGGTGGATTGTTTTCTTTATTAGTATCACCAAGCTGATCATCATTACCAGAAAACTGTGTGTCGGGAAATCCTACTTCTACTCTAAAACAACTAAAAATTTAAAAGTATAAATGAAACTAAAAATTTCAAATAAAACAATAAAACCAAAAAAACATAGAAAAAAAAATTGACCCCATTTGGTAGCATTCAGGCTCAAGTCATAATTATAAAAGATTCAATAGATTAATAAGCAACACAATAACTTTTTATACGAAAATTTTTTATAGAATAACTTAAAAAAATATAAGTCCAATCCAATATTAAATTTCCTGTTATTGCAATTTGAAGGTGTTAATCTTGTATAACCTTTAGTTTTCACAAGCCCTAATACATCATTTTTCCATGATTAAAAAGAACTCATCTTGAGTTTTTTTTTTTTCCCTCTTGATAGGGTATTAGTCGCTGGACATCAAAGATATTAGAAGTTTTCAGATGGATAGGAAGGTGAAGTTTGTAAGCATTGTCATTTATTTTCTGCAATACCTTTTAAGAACTTATTTTTCTTTCCTTCATCTTGTTGTATTTTCTCATTAGAATCCTGTCATGAATAAGCATCATCCAAACTATATCAACAACCTCAAACACCACTCTTCTATGATCAGTGTTAGTCGGGACATTATACTTGGCATTGCTATCATTGACTGTCTTATTGACCGGCTCATAAATACCATGCAAGTAATCTATCATACCATCAACTTGGATACTCAATTATTTGATACGAGGAACATGCATCAACTCTAGGACTTCAAAAGGATTCTATCCATATCAATCTTGAATAGACTCAGTTGGATAGTCTATTTTTTAGATATATTAAAAGTAAAATCTATTTCTAGCCAGGCTAGATCCTATTATTTTATCTTGTATCCCATTAAACTTCATATCAAGTTGCCAAGCCTTCGGTTAACCATCTTTATCTTCCCATCTATCCGAGGATGATATGTGCTACTAAAGTTCAATTGAGTTCCTATCGTACCCTACAAACTCTTTTAGATATAAACTTTAAATCTATATATGAAGTGATGGACTTAAGGATGTCATATAAACAAACCACCTCCTTAAAGTAGAGGTAGGTTATTTAAGAGCATTTATTGTCTTATAACATGCTATGAAATGGATCTTCTTTAAGAACTTATCCATAACAACAAAAATATAATTTATAGCTTATTGGATACAAGGTAAACCCAACACAAAATCCATTCAACATCAAGTCACAAAGCATGAAGAACCGGTAATTAAGTATATAACCCAACATTTGATAAGATTCCTTTGAATCTATAACAAAGAGCACATCTCCTCACAATACTAGATATTTAACTTGGAAGTAATAACAATTTATGGACACTAGAGCCAAGGTCTTGTCTTGCCCAATTTATCCCTCACAATGCAATTCATGGATGATATGTTCCTGTAAAGAGCAATATGGAATACGTAGTTGCAAACCCTAAAACAAACAACCATTGAAAAGTACAAAATTATCTCAATCACCTCTATTTATTGACTCAAAATAAATTTGTTCAAATGGTGAATAACCTAATAATAGCTCTCTAAAAGCATTAAACTCTATCATCTGGGCACATATAGTATTGAGTAAAGTAACTCATCTACTAAGGGCATCAAGCTTTGCTTAAGCTACTCAATTGATGCCTTAGCAAAAAGATGAACTCTTTTAGAAATGACACCAATTTTGCATGCCAATAACTTAACTTATGCTGGTTATTTATATATTTTAGACTTCATGATTTGTGATTAGGATAAACCACTTCAAAACTAAGTAATGTTATCAATGCTTAAGACTCTAAACAATAGCATAAAACTCCAAATCATACATGTAGTAGTTCCTTTTTTAGCTAAATAACTTCTAAAAAAAAAAGCAATTAACCTCCCATCTTGTTTAAAAACTCCCTGAATACCTAATCTAGATGCATCACAGTTTATCTTAAATAGTTTCTTAAAATATTGAAGTGCTAATATAGGAGCTTTAGTCACAATACCCAACCATCTTCTTCTTCACTAGCTGAAAGCTAGATTCAGCTTTATCAATCCACTAAAAGTTATGTCCTTTTAGATACTCAATAATAGGTGTAATAAGAGAATTAACATTTCAAATAAACTTTTAATAGAAGGATGGAAGTCTGTGAAAGCTTCGAAAATCATGAACACTATTTAGATTGGTTACTCCAAAATTACAAAAATCTTAGACAAATCAACTTGAAGACCATCAACAGACATAATAAAGATAAAAAAAAAATAGTACTAGTGAATAATTTAAACTTTTTAAGATTCATATACAATTTCTCCTTCCTCGAAGTGCAAAAACAACATGCATATGTTTTAAATGAGACTCAAAAGTAGGCTATAAATCAGAATATCAAGGAAATAAAAGATAATGAATCTGCCCATGAGTAACCTCAATACCCATTACATGAACCTTATGAAATGTTGGGAGGACGGACCAAATGACATAACTATTTATTCATATAACCCTTGTTGTGTTTTAAAGGTTGTCTTCCACTCATCTCATGACTTATTTCTTATATGGTAACTATTATTGGGATCAACCTTAAACCTAATAACTTATCTAACATGTCATCTAACCATGATATTGGGAACTAGTATTTCATAGTGATCTGGTTAATAGCTCGACTATCCATACACATATGTCCTGACCTATTCTTTATAGAAACTAGGAGTGTTAGGACTTTTAAGTTTCCCAAAAGATGTATACGTGATGGAAACAATAATTTAAATCTTTTTCAAGAGTATCAAGGATCCCACTAGACAAATCTAGAGTTTTCTGAGATTTATATGAAAATTACTTGAAAATCAGATATTTTTTTTTGCTTTAAATAATTGCTTCAAAACTAGGTTTTTGCAAATCACAAGTCATCTAAGTGTTCGACCTATAATATTAATCTACACAAACTACTAGTGAGAAAAAAAGGCACTGTTATACCTTTAAGTGTTAAGTTTTTTCTTTTATATTTTAGGTGTTTTTGTTGTATTGAAAATAAGTGGCATAACATTTTATTTATAAGAAATCTGAAAGCCCTATATATAACAAAATATCAATTTTTCCCTTGAATAATATCACATATATTATTTTAGGGTAACTTTAGAAATTTATTCAATCAAATACCTAGATTTTTTTAGGTTTAGAATTATAATTCCCTACATTAATTACATTCTAGTTCTCAATTTCTAAAATTCATTTACAATCAAGTCAAACTTGATTAATCATCTAATTTTTATTTTTGACCAATGGTTCTTATGTGTATAATCCATTAAGTTCCATAATAAATTGACCCAAATATAAATCATAATCTTAAATAAATAGGATAAAATAAAATAAATTAAACAATTTAATTTATTATCAATTCAATAATGAATTGATTTATATTTGAAGATCAAGTATAATGTCTAGCAACCTATAATGATCCTCAAAATATTAGGAAAGTCATTAGTACTTTGACTTAACCTTTCAGTAATTAGTTTCTTAATGTAATTATTATCATTTCATCAAAAATGTTGTAATTATTATCATTTCATCAAGAATGTTGTAATTATTATCCTTTCTTATGTGTGTGTGTGTGTGTGTGTGATGCTAGGTTTCCAAGCTTCTAGCGATAAATTTCACTCTCTACTGATCGACATGATGTATGACCTGTAGGATAAGATGCACCAGTTCTTCTTTAACTTCCCTTTGATGATGGTGAAGTTCACAATCGTTTATAGTTAGAGATCAAGCTTTTAAAGTTTCAACTTAAATCTCTTTTCTCTTTACTAAATCATCATCGTCGAAGTTGTTGTCGCCGAGCTTCATTGCTAAAGGACGAGGAGACTAACTAGGCAACTGCTTTGTGCTGGTGTTGTCATTTTTTGGGTTTTTCTAATTGGATTTTGATGATGGTGAAGTGGAGGGAGGCTATTGTTTTCTTCTTTTTGGTTTTGGAAAAAAAAAGTTATTGTAACAACAAAGTTTTTTTTTCTAACTTCTAAAGTAAATTGTTTCTCCCAGGATCTCTTAGGCTGCTCTCCTCAATTATATTTTTCTGGATTGTATGGTTTATTTATAGTCTCTTTATTGGATATTTTTTACCCATCCTAATCTTTCTAACTCCTTATCTCTTATCTTTTACCTTTATATCTCTTTATCTCTCAGTTGTGTTAGAGAGGAACTCAAACTTAGGTTATTTATTTCAATCCCTACTTTTCTTTTCTTTTTTCATTTCACTCCTTTATTTTTATTTTTTTCATTTTTTACTTCGTATGTCATAATAGTGGTAAAAAATTATTTATGGCAATCTATGAGGAGCCAAATGTCGGGTTTCCTGAAACATATACACGTAAAAAATGATAAATTTAAATTGTTTTAAGAGTCCTAGAGATCTCGTTAGATAGATGAATTTTTTAGGGTTTATATGAAGATTACCAAAAGATGAGATGTTCTTTCTGGCTTTAAATAATTGTCGTAGAATTGAGTTATCGCAAACTATAAGTTATTTAACTGTTCAGTCAGACTATAATCAACATGAATCACTTATAAGAAACATTCTAAGCTCTTTTAGGAGAGATGAATTGTTATACCTATGAATGTTAACTCTTTTATTTTGTGTTTCTATATTTCTGTATTGTATTCTTCCCATCTAAGAAAATAAAAGGCATAGCATTTTATTTGTAAAGAAACCTAAAAATCCTGTAAATAACAAAATATTAATTTTCCCTTTAAACAATATCATAGATATTAATTTAGAATAATTTTAGAAATTTATTCAATCAAGTCCCTACTTGATGTTTTTTATGTCTAGAATTTTAATATTTATATTAATTACATTCTAGTCTTTAATTTCTAAAACTTATTGACAATTAAATCACACTTGATTAATCATCTCATTTTAATTTCTAATAAATAGTTCTTATGTGTGTGATTTATTAGGTTCACTAATATGTTGACCAAAATATAAATCATAATCCTCAATAAAATAGAATTAAATAAATTAAACAATAAATTTTATTATCAATTTAACAAGCAATTGATTTATATTTGAAGATTAAGTACAATGTGTAGCAACATGTCATGATCCCCCAAATATTAAGAAAGTTATAAGTGGTTTGACATAACCTTTTAGTGACTAATTTCTTAGTGTAATTTTTATCCATTCATGAAGAATGATTCAATTTAGACATTATAACAAAGAGTTTGTCTACTTTGTTAAATCATTTTTATTCTTAACATTATAGTAATTGGTTTTACGAATAAGATTTAAAACTCTTTTTAAATCTCATTCCACATTGGCTAAGGATTTTATAATCAATACTATTTGAGAATAGACAAAATATTTTACTAAATTCACCCAGGGTGTTGAATTATCTTTTGATTACTTAAATATCTTTATATAGTTTATGTTAAACCCAATATTTGTTCATTTATTACCCTTGATTATGACAACATGTTGTCGTATCAAAGGATAACACTCCCTATATAAGATAACTTGATAATCTCAAGTTTAATGATCACTTACATAACTATCATGTGAGTCTTTCCATAGACATAGGTGATCTTTCCATTTGAAATTATCATACAGGTCTATTTAATATACATGTCTTATAACAAACATTTACATATTTGTTTAAGGTATTCATTATACCTCAAGTTATAAGAACAGCTACTTCCTTTAATAAAGGATGAAACATAATATTTATCAATCTCAACACTCTAATTAATATTCAGTCTTAATAAAACATTAACTACAACATTTAGAAACAATTATTTGATATAATAAGAATCTCATCATTATAACAACTTTATAATTTTTTTTCAAAATATTTTTATCTTATGAACTTTATCTTTACTTTAAATATTTCAATGATAAAAAATTAGATTTATTAATTAAATAAAAATAAATATTAAAGATAATTTTTTTTTATTAATATCAGTGCTAAATATTATTAATCTTTTTACTTCATAACATATTCACTAACACCTAGCTTAACAAAGTAACTAATGCAGTAAGTAGACAGTTTAGCTGACCTTGACATGGAAATGAAGATGGGTATATTTGAACACGCGATTTGGGAACAATCTTGTCCATTCGCGATTATGCATGAGCATGATGAAATCAAAATTAACAAAGAAATAATAGGTTATAGGAAGTTTCTTCTCATTTGGAGTATCCCATGCCCATTAATTTCCTACGCAGAAACTCATAATTACCTCCATTAAAACGAATTCTCCTTCACTTCTTCACTACCATTACAATATTTTCGATTCTTTTAACTAACAGCAGATCTAAACCATCTACTTTATGAACTTCTGCATGACGGTAATAACCTAGTATTGGTTTGAAGCTTATCACAATTCTAGTGGAATGACCACTTTATTTGAAAAAAATTATTTTAATATCAATAAAGTGAAAAACATAACGAGGAAATTAATATTGTCACATAATAGACTTAAATAAGAGGTTTTACTTTGCACGATGAGGGAGAAAAAAAAAGGTTGTCTTTGTGAGAAAAACAATGGGAGGAACCATCTTATCAACTTGGAATATTGAAAACCCGATTCGATGCCATGTTACACTTTAATTTACTTTGAATCTCATGGACATTCTCTTCAGGAAATTCAAACGTAGTGGAGTTAATGTGTGTGTGGAGTGGAGCTTAATGATGTTCGTTGATGAACAGAATAAAATTTGTCAGAATCCATCTTAAGAATCCCATTCATTCCTTTCCTATGTATAGTTGTATCAATGAAGGATCACTCCAAGCCATTTCATCACACTTAAATCTCTAAGATAGACCCCCATTGAAAATTGAACTGCCAAGCATGAGTTCATGCATACTGTGGTTTCTTTTACTGCAAATAATTCAATACTCTTTCTCTTTCTCATTACCTAGAGGAGGACTTGAGACAGACAGACACTCGCTACTAGCTTTCAAGGCTCAACTTTCAGATCCCACTAACAAACTTAGCTCATGGAATGAATCCTTACACTTCTGCCAGTGGTCAGGAGTCACATGCGGAAAACGGCATCAAAGAGTCATAAAGCTTGACCTACGCTCCAGCCAACTAGCGGGCCGCCTATCTCCACACATTGGGAACTTGAGTTTTCTTAGGCTACTAAGCCTGGAAAACAACAGTTTCAACAATATACTATCCCCCAAGAAGTAGGTCGTTTGGTTCGGCTAGAGAAGTTGGTCCTTGGGAACAACTCTTTCAGTGGCGAAGTCCCTTTTAATATTTCTCGTTGTTCGAAGAATCTCATGTACCTTAATTTCGAGGGAAACAATCTTTCTGGCAACCTTCCTCCAGGACTTGGATTGTTATCAAAGTTGCAGGTATTTATTTTTAGAAATAACAATTTAGATGGCAAGATACCACTTTCTTTTGAAAATCTTTCATCTATTGTTAAAATTGTTGGAACAAAGAATAATTTGCAAGGGGGTGTTCCCAATATTATTGGGAAATTGAAAAGATTGAACTTCTTTGCCCTCGGCTCAAATCATCTGAGTGGTACAATCCCTCCCTCCCTGTATAATTTATCTTCGCTCATTCGTTTCTCTCTGCCTTATAACCAATTTCATGGTTCACTTCCTCCAAACATAGGCCTAACTCTTCCAAATCTTGAATTTCTTGCCGTTAACGGCAATCAACTCAGTGGATTGATTCCACAAACGCTCTTGAATGCTTCAAAAATTACTCATATTTATCTATCATCCAACAAATTCACCGGAAAAGTTTCTACATTAGCAAACATGCCTGATCTAAGGGTGCTTTCAGTACAAGAAAATGATCTTGGAAACGATGAGGATGATGATTTGCCCTTTCTCTATACCCTCCCAAACAGCAGCAAGCTAGAATCTCTAGCCATAAACGACAATAATTTTGGAGGGGTGCTGCCTGATATAATTAGCAACTTCTCAACAAAGCTCAAGGAGATGACTTTTGGAAGCAATCTAATACGAGGAAGCATTCCTGACGGCATTGGATATCTCATAAGCTTGGAAGTTCTGGGTTTTGAGGCAAATCAATTGACTGGCAGTGTACCAAATTCTATTGGTAAATTACAAAATTTAGGTGATTTGTTTCTTAATGAAAACAAATTATCAGGGAGCATACCTTCATCTTTAGGGAACATCACCTCATTGATGTAAATTGATTTCGATCAAAATAATTTACAAGGAAGCATCCCGCCAAGTCTTCGAAACTGCCGGAACTTCGAGCTCTTGGCTCTCTCCCAAAATAATCTGAGTGGTCCCATACCGAAAGAGGTCATTAGCATTTCATCCCTGTCAACCTATCTCGTCCTCTCTGAAAATCAATTGACGGGTTCCTTGCCCTCTGAAGTTGGTAAGTTAGCGAATCTTGGATACTTGGACATCTCCAAAAACAGGCTATCAGGGGAAATTCCCGCAAGTCTTGGCAGTTGTGAGTTTGGAACATTTGTATTTGGATGGAAACTTCTTCCAAGGCCTCATTTCTGAGTCTTTGAGTTCCTTGAGAGCACTTCAAGATCTTAATCTCTTACAACAACTTGACTGGCCAAATTCCCAAGTTTTTGGGAGACTTGATGTTGTTGAAGAGTTTGGATCTGTCATTTAATGACCTTGAAGGAGAGGTGCCTGTGCATGGTGTCTTTCAGAATGCAAGTGCTGTTTCAGTTTCAGGGAAAAAGAATCTTTTTGGAGGAATACTTGAGTTGAATCTGTCCACATGCACTTCCAAGTCAAAGCCAAAATCTTCTACCAAGCTAATATTGGGAGTCACTATTTCTTTTGGCTTTATCGGATTAATCTTGATGACCTCTTTTTTGTTTTTGTGTCGCTTGAAAGAAACAAAAAATGAGCTCACTTCAAATTTGTCATGTGAGGCGCCATTCCGAAGGGTAGCCTATGAAGACCTTCGTCAAGCAAGTAATGGATTCTCTTTTGACAATTTAATTGGTTCCGGTAGTTCTGGGTCTGTGTATAAAGGAGTTCTCGCATTGGATGGAGTTGTTGTTGCTGTGAAAGTGTTCAACTTGCGACGTAAAGGAGCTGCCAAAAGCTTTATGACAGAATGTGCAACCTTGTTAAGCATGAGGCACCGAAATCTTGTCAAAGTTTTAAGTGCATTTGCTGGAGTCGATTTTCAAGGTAATGATTTCAAAGCGATTGTTTATGAGTTGATGATAAATGGAAGTCTAGAAGAATGGTTGCATCCAATCCATACATCAGATCATGAAGTGCCAGAGCCAAGAACTTTGAATCTCATTAAGAGATTAAACATTGCAGTTGATGTTACTAGTGCTCTCGACTATTTGCACAACGATTGTGAAATGCAGATTGTCCATTGTGATCTTAAGCCCAGTAACGTTCTTCTTGACGGGGATATGACTGCTTATGTCATGGACTTTGGATTATTGAAGTTCCTTTCCGAACCATCGAGTCAGACAAGCTCCGTTGGATTAAAAGGCACCATCGGATATGCAGCCCCAGGTACCATAAAAATCTGGAAGGATATACATTCCATTATTTACAACCTGATTAATTAACCATGAAAACAAACTCATTGCAGAGTACGGAATGGGGAGCAAGGTGTCAACTTATGGGGACGTATACAGCTATGGCACCCTATTGTTGGAGATGATTACAGGAAAAAGACCTACAGATAGCAAGTTTGAGGACGGGATAGGACTTCACAATTATGTTAAAATGGCATTGCCTGACCGTGTGCTACAAGTTGCGGATCCGACACTTTTGAGAGAAGTTGATCAGGGAGCAAGTTCCGATCAAATCCTGCAGTGTTTGACTTCAATTAGTGAGTTGGGAGTTTTTTGTTCTGAAAGGTTTCCTAGAGAGAGGATGGACATTAGCAATGTGGTAGCTGAATTGAATAGAACGAAGGCCAATTTCCTCCACGGAAGGCATGGACTGCCAGCGTGAAATCATTTTTAGATGGCGAAGTGCCTGTTTGTTTATATACTCTTATACGTGTAGTTAAATGGATGGAAGTGTGCATATTTTTATAAAAGTCTGAGATAGCTGGGATTTTACTCGCTTATTTGGTCTCATAAAATACGCTTTTTAAAAGGTAAAATTTTCTCAAATAAAAAAAAAATGTAGTTAAATGGATGGAAGTGTGCAATAATTTTTATTGGTAAATAAAAATGAAGTATTTTTTGTCGGCATTTCCCTTGCTTTTAAAAAAATTTCTAGCAGAGCAATTTCACATGTTGTCTTATTTGTTTTTTTTTCTTTGTATTTCTCATTTATTTAGTTTATTACAGCACTTCCTCTTACAACTATCATTATAATTTGGTGTGAATTTTTCTTTTTTTCCTTAAATTTCGGTGTGAATTTAATTTTCTTTTTTTCCTTAAATTTCTTCTGAGTGGTATCGTGAAAAGATAATATTTCCAATACTCTCTTATATTTAATCATTAATAACGGTGGTTAGTAGAAACCAAAGTGTAAGAATTTGTATGCTAAGGCTTGTTTGTTGGTATCTTTTACTTTTAACTTATTTTATGGAATCAAAAAGGTTGTATTCATAATTGAAATGTGAAATGTATATTATTATTATTATTATTATTATTATTATTTCTAGCAGAGTAATATTAAAAATTGTTCAAAATACTCAAAATAATTTTATTAATGTTTTATTTTTTTTAAATACATAAATTGTATAAGAGATTCATCTGACTTGGTATTTTCTATTCTTAACTGTGACATGCAGCGGTTATACTATATATATAGATTGAAAACAACAACTGGTTTAATTCACTATCAGTATTAATGATGATACTGCTCCTCTAATTCATAATCTAAAATATTGCGTTTTTTTCTCTCCTTCCTCCCCCATCTAGCCTCAGTTGGGCTTCAATACAATGACTCTTGCACTCTCAAAAATATTCAATCTGGACTTATCTAGTGGGGGTATAAACGTAGTATAAAGCTTTTCTTTTTCTTGTTCAGAATGAGATATGTACGTAGTTGAGGTTAATTATTAGAAGTAAGGGCTAAAACTTTCGACTGTTCCTTGATTATATACTTGGAAGATAAAAAAATGTAATGTCCAAGTTGTGAATTTGTGATGAAACGACTCGCAAATTGATTTGAAAGTAAAGTAAGTGGGTAATAATAATAATAATAATAATGTAAAAATGATTTTAAATCGTAGAAGACTGGAGGGAGATAAGAAGTCATCCAGTAAGATTCCATCTGGCTGTGTGAATAATTTGCAAAAGCCAGAACATCTTCTTCCTCTCCACTATTCCACAATACATATCTATAAAGCCCAGACGATCAATAAGAAAAGAAACCTAAAGCAAAGGCTGAGCTTGTCAATTTGGTTACCTGCAGGAAGATTATAAAAAAAAATAAAACATGGCTATGAAAGCATCATATATATATCATCAACAGCGTATTCATGGGGATACGTGGGCGTTGGTTTCAGGATCATGATTACCTCTCTTCCTTTATCTTTTCATCTTTCCTTTTTCGTTTTTCTTCTCTCATCACCTTCCCATTTGGTATTTTGAATGGAATTAAAACAGCACTAAAACTCGAATTTAGATTTCAAGGTTTTAAAGAGAAAGGGAGCGTTTTTAAGGGAGAGAATAGACCACCAAAACAAGAACATGGTCAAAATAAGTAACCACTTCGAGCAAACTATACAGAAATGATAATCACGCGCCAAACCATGGATAAAAGAAAAAAAAGAAAAAAAAAAGTGACACACTAAGGGCAGCTATGCATTCCAAGTTACTTGCTGGCAAGTATAAGGAAAACCGACCCTAGATTATTCATCCATAATTTAACTAACAGCTCAAACCACCCCACTCCTCCCGCGTCATATCATAGGAGGACGGCCACCATGGCATCCAGCACACTTGGTCCCATATGTACATACAGAACAGGAAGGCGAGTTCCCTCCACTCTGACCACTCCCTATTAATAGCCTCGCTGCCAGTATTCGCTGGGAACAGGATAGGAAAAGAATGGTAACAAAGAGTATCATTGTCAAGTATTGATTATTTCTTCGAGACCCCATTTATGACACGAAAAGAAACTGGGAATTTTAGGGAATAAAATGTTTTGGTATGTATGGAGAGTTAGCTAGTTACAAGATGCAGGAGAGGATTAGCTGGCTGGTGTATAACGATAATGGAGGAGGAGGTGTGGGTCTATATATATATAAACGATGCCATTCCATAATAATAATAATAATAATAATAAAATCATCTAGAGATTGAGACAATATCAACTTGTTGTCTCAACCGATTTACTATCTTAGACCATAACTTCCAAACCAATATCTCACTGTACAGTAAAATATATATGAGTTGTAGTTTCAATCTCAGTTTAAATCATTACTTTTATATATATAGCATCATACTAGTTATTGTGATCATGCTATATCACAAGATATTTTTAAAATTTTATTTTTTTATTTGATAATTAAAATAGACATTTATATATATATATATATATATAAAAGAAGGATTTAATTTCTGGGAAAAAAAAGTTCTTTTTTTTCTTATTCATGTATTTTTTAACAAAACATTTTTTTTATTAGTAAAATGTTTTTTGAATAAAAACTAAAAGGTGTATCTTTAATCAAAACGTCCTTCCTTATTCATGTATTTTTTTTTAATTTTTTGATAAAAAATTTTTATATATAAAACATTGTTTTAAAATTAAAAATATCTCATATAAAAATTTTTAATTGAATCAAAAAGTAAAAAAATAATTAAAAAATTAACCAAAAATAAAATAATAAATATTTTATTCTTATGAATATTCATGAGCAAAATTTTTTTTAAAATCTACATATTAAATTATATATAATTATTCATAAAATAATTGAATAGTAAACATCATTAGGCATGTCTACCTAAAAAAAGGAGCATGCGCACCTAGCTTAAATTTTAAAAAAAGAAAAAAAAACATAGGCATGCTTGTTTATCCACTAAATTTAATATATTGTTTTGAAAAAAATGACACTTACCGGACACGAAGAAATTTCATACAAAGAAACTATTAATGGGACATATGACTAATTTATTATTATTTAATTTATAACTCCTTTTTCGTATAATTAATTAGTCGGTTGACCTTGCCTTGGAAAAAGAATCATGCACGATAGGTATACTTGAACATGCGTTTTTGGAATATTAATCTTGTCCATTCGCAGGGTGCATGAACATGATGAAAATATAAATATTTAATTTGATATTTAAATATAAATATTCGTTATAGGGCAAATTATTTTTTTTATTTGATAATTAAAATAAATATTTATAAAAAAAAACAATGATTTAATTTCTGAAAAAAAGTGTACTTTTTAAGCCAAATTCCTTTTTTCTTATTCATGTATTTTTTAACAAAATATTTGTTTTATCAGTAACATGTTTTTTGAATAAAAACTAAATAAAGGTGTAATATTCCTTATTCATGTATTTGTTTTTATTGTTTTGATAAAACTATTTTTCTTATATCAGATACATTGTTTTTAAAATAAAACATATAATGATTTAAAAAGCAAGTTTTAATTAAAAATTCATGACTCAGGTAAACAGTTGTATAAAAAATAAAAATAAAATTAATTCTTGCATTTACATAATGAAAAATCAATTCTTAATTGTACAAGAATTTTTATGAAAGAATAAAGTTTTGTCTTCCCAAATTGTATCCTAATTTTTTTTACTAAATTATTTTTTTGATAATGGATTTAACCTCTGATAAAAAAAGATATTCTCGGTTATATTGTAATCAATGTATGGTTTGAAGCATATTATGATTCTGGTGCAATGGTCACTTTATTTACTTTAATCAATAAAGTGTAAAATCAAAATTAAATTTTATATTTCTAACACAAGCAGAGTACCCGGTTATAACATTTTTTTTTTCAAAAATGAAAAAACAAAATAAAAAATAGATGGACTATTATACACTCTTTGCTGAAAACATTACGTCCATATTACATTACTTTTTTAAATATAAAAACCCTACTACATTCATAGCTATAAGAGCTAATAATTAAAAGATTTGCTTTTCATATAGTTTTAAGTTTGAGTTATATAAGAACGTACGACTAAAAAATTTGTTTTTAATGTAGTTTCAAGTTCGAGTTATATAAAAACATACAACTAAAAAATTTGTTTTTTATATAGTTTCAGGTTAGAATTATATAATTATAAGTGCAATAATTACTAAAAATTTATATAATCATTACCTTTAAAACCCAAAACTCGTAAAATTAATCAGCTTTCCACGATGACAGAGAAATGCTTAAATCAGAGGCTTTACTTTCCACAACGCATGGGAGAGAAAAGATGTCCTTAATTATAAGGAAACGAAAAACATTTGGAAGACCATCTAATCAACTTGGAATATTGAAGGACCCTAGCTATTCGTAGGGCCTTTACTTTCCATCAGATATTTGTAGACGAAGCCATTTTAACAGTACAGGAAGAAAGCAAAAAAGATAAGATAAGAAAAGAAAGGAAGAGAAATAAACAATGGCAGACATAATAATGAAAGCAAAAAAGAGAAGGAAGAAAACAAATAGACATTGGCGTACATAATAATTAAAGCAGGAAAGAAAAGAAAAGAAATTAACGTTGGCAGACATAATAATGTCTCCAACTGACCTCTCCATAAGGGAAATGCAACGGGCAAGTAATTCATGAGTTTTTTTTTTTTTTTTGAAAAACAACACAATTTCAAGATAGTAATTAGAAAATGATGCAATTTTGAAAAATTTCAAGTAAATAATATAGTTTCAAAATCAATGTTGTTTTGCATCGTTATTAGTTAAAATAATAATTTAAATAAAAATGATAACTTTAAATTATGGTTTAATGTGATTATGAATAACGATTTTTTAACAACTACAATTGGGAATAGTAATTATATAATAAAATCACGATTCTAAAATGTGATTACGATGCATATATAATCTTTCCCTCTTTTTCTCGATGGTCACCACTTTTACAAAGAAGAAAACCTTAGAAACCAAAAAAACCCCATAAAAATCAGCCTCCAATCACCCAAAACTATGTTTAATCCTCCACCAAAACGCTAGAAACATCTTCTTCATGTCTCCACGAGTCTTTCTACTATTTTTTTTCTTGCAAACCGTTTGCCCAAGGATTTGATGAGTTTTATTATTGAGTTGATAAATTTTATGTTTTGATTTAATTAGGTATTTGTGTTGTGTTTGATAATTAGATAATTTTAAGTTATGAATATTGCAAATATGTGTTTGGATTAGAGAAGTTAGGGTTTAAACTGATTATTTAGTTACTTGTCATATTTAATTATATTGTTTGAATTAATATAAATTTTGTTTTAATTGATGTTATTAGATATGCTTTTAATCAATTGACGTTATTAATAAAGTTATGGTTGAAATCATAACGTCTATAGTTTACTTTGAACTTTTGTAAACATTATTGTAATTGAAGATTTTGTTCAATTAAGATCATTTACTTTTTAATTGATGCAATTAATTAATTTTATTGCTATTATTATGGCCAAAGTAATACCAATTAAGGTTTGCATTGAATTGTGAGATAATTTGTTTTTGGTGAAATGAGTATTTTTATTTTAAAAAATATATCTTCAAACTTCTTTATGTTGTGTCATTATGGTGGTGTTATTGTCCCTGATATGAATAATAGTATTATTAATATTGTTATTTGTGTTGATATTTAATTTTTTTATATTGATAAATGTTAAGAAATTATTGCATAGGTTGATGTTGGTAAATATGAGAAATAATTGCATTATTGATATAAAAAAATTTATGTTGTTGGTAAATGATGAGAAATAACTGCATGGGTTGATGTTGGTAAATGATGGAAAATAATTGCATTGTTGATGTTTCAATAGGTTGTATAGAATCCTTATTCAGAATATGATATAAAAGTTGCTCTTGTTATATTCACATTGACTATTGACATCAGTTGTCCCCTCTTATTTTTTGAGCTTGTTAAGATGCATTTCCCAGACCGTATAATGCAACAATTTGGCTTTAAGCAATACATCTCATCTAACATATATACGAGCGATTAGTTGCATTCCATTAGTCATTTGGGTAAACACACTGATTTTAATTGGATAATCTACCATCTCTAGTATATATCGATATGGGATGCATGAAGAAATTTTATTTTAGAGAGATGCATCATGTACTTTCTTAGGAGGAATACATGGGTTGTCACTTGAGTATAACACGTTAAATCATTATACCAAACCCAGTGCAAGTGCCTCCATGCGAGGAGATGGAGAATAAGGCACATGCACATTGGATTCAAAATGCTATAAGTATTTGTTACTTTTTATAGGCTTCGACAAAATCGTTGCATTTTATTTATGGATTCATAATTTATATTTGCATCATATTAGGATGGAAAGTTGTTACATGATGGTCGACGTGTTGTGGATGATCTTCAAATATTTCACTTGTGTAAAAGTTGTATTTTGTTCTGTATAAAAATCACCAACGAATTTATCTATGGAAAAGTGTTATCAGCGATTATTTCATCAAGGATTTAAAATCCTTCAGTAATTCAGTCGATGACTTCAATGCTAATGGATAGATATAATATTCATGTTAGGGATATAAATAGGCACCAACCATTTTTCGGTCAACCTATTTGTTGGTAAATACTACCTGATGAAGCACCGATGAACTGATCGTCGATAATATATCATGTATTATTGACGGATTAACCAGCCAAATCACCGACAAACATGTTCTGCCTATGAATCCATCAGACTGTATCAAAATGGTTCACAACTCTATGTAACTCTTAGAGGAGAATGGGCTTGTTGTATCAATGAAATCACCGACAAAAGTTTTATGTTAACCTGTGATTCCATCATTATTTTAGTAATTTTTTTAAAATACATGCTTATTTGGATCAAACAATTTGACATTAAACAACTAATTCCAATTGAACACTTTTTATATTATTATAAAAATCAATTACAAATGTTTATATGCATTAAAAAGAAGTTGGAGTTGCAAGTGGAAGTGGGGGTGGAGAGGGAGGGAAATCTCGTGGAGGTCCTTAAAATGAAGGATAATGACTAGACAAGATAGCCATCTTCTCTTCTCATTGCTTTCTACTTTGTTCTTCATACTTTGCCTCTATTTTGACCCTCAAATCAATCATTGCAACAACAACATGTTCTTCAAGCAACTCCTGAACAGCTAGTGATAGCTACCTCGGGCTGAATTATACGGTGTTTATAGTTGAGATACTGCAAACCGACCTGATATATCAAGTTATAGACATAGAGATACCATAAATTTGATTTTTATTGAGTTCATTAGTTGCTCTAGCCTCCAATCACAGCTTTGGTTTGGCATGCATGCCAATGTTATATTGTTCCTAAAAAAAAAAGAGTAAAAATTGTTAACAAAAAAAATTATTAGTCCAAAATTACATAAAAGGTCTCGAATTTTACTTACAATAAACACCTTAGCTTGGTTGTGCATGAACTGTTGCATCCTTTTTCTGTTTATCCTCCCTCCATATATGTGTTTTCATATATAACTCCATTGCAGTTGGCTTGCACCCAAGTTGTGTAGCCTATAAAATAAGTCATTAGTTAAACAATGTCATAAATAATCACTAATATTTTAAGAAAAATACTTAAAAATAAAAAGGCTCTTACTAGGCGTTTTGCATGGTTAATAAAAGGAAGTGACTCGCCAATATGTTTACTAATGGAACCGTGAGTCTCCTTATTTTTGCCAAGGATTCACTCCGTGATCGCCTCTTAAAACCCTCTGAAATCAAGAACTCTAGATATTTCTCCCAATTACTCTCAGCATTGTGGGGAGGTCTAAAATACTTCAACACCTTAAAGTCATCTAACTCGGCTCTTTTATTAGCATAAGTGTGTGTCGTATCAAAAATTGTGCAACTTGGTTCAAAAGTTTGTTAAACTAAAAAAAATATAACGATAAAAAATATTAAAATTTTATAAAAGAAATAGTTGCGCTATGATTTTTCCAAACTCGCTTGGAACCCAAAGTTTGCAACATCCCACCAAAAATGTTTCTTTTAGTCATTTGAATAAAATAATTAATTTCAATTTTTAAAAAAAACATGTATATGAATTAAAAGTATTGATTATATATACTAACCTTAAATCTTTCCACCAAGCCTCAACCACAGTCATTCATTTTGGTTGGTCTCTAAGCTTGCTTCATTGAAACGAAGACACTTACATCAACATTTTATCGCTGATGTTATTGTTCGTTTAGTTTCCATCTTTGTGAACCTGAAAATCAATTAATTAACTCTAAACCACATAAAAGTTTAATCATTAATTTAATGTTATCTTTGAGGAACTAATTTTTTTACATGCTTAAATTCAGCTTCCATTATGCTATTAACTTACCAGAATAAGGATATCTAGCAGATGAGATGCTAGATCTACGACTCATAATCAATGATCTTGTATCACTAACATGTGCATCAGGTGTATATTTATGATCATCATTTAAATGCACCACATGCTCAAGAATAATACTACTTGAAGAAGAAAAACGCTTCATTTTGACCCTAAACTTTTTCTTGGCATCTATACCATATAACTAAATAATTAAGCATATTAAATTAAATTCTCAATATATGGTTTATGAGTTTTTGTTCTAGTGCATCTATATACTTTCAACAAGATTTTGGCAACATCTCTTCTATACAAAACCCTACCCAAAAAATTTTAAAAGTACAAAAAACCACATTCAAAGAACCAAATAATTTTTCATAAGCACCACCCACAAGCATAACCATGAGCATAAGTATCAACACTTATCTTAATCAACTAAACATTTAAATCTATTTTTAAAATTTCCCAAAAGTTACAAGTAATCATTCAACGAATTTGAAATAACATTTATAATTTTCCATAACTTGCTCAACCCATTCTAGTATATTTCTTCCCAATAATAAAACACCATACACAATCTCATTTAACAGTTTCACATATAATTATAAACAATTTCTAAGTTTTCCTTTTTAATCCATAAGTATTCATATCACTAACTCACATAAAATCACATTCACCTTTTTCTTTCAAACACCCATATACAATATGTAAATCACATCACGTATACAAATTAAAATTCCTTTCTAAACAAAATTTACCCATACCTATAATTTTAATAACCATACAATATTAAAAATTTAAACAAAATTTCCATTTTTCCCCATGCTTCCCCATGGCCAGCCCAAAATAAACTAGCTTTAATCCCTCCCAAATCACAAAGCATGCATTTTAACTCATAACAAACATGAAAAAACCAATAAATATAGGGGGGAAAAACGTCAAATGATCAAGATCAAACATTAGGAAGTGGAGAGAGAGAGAGAGAGAGAGAGAGAGAGAGAGATAATGTGTCGTCGCCATCTAAAGGGGAGAGAGAGAGTCGCCACCACTGATTCTAGAGAGAGAATGCCTACCACTGGTTAGAGAGAGAGAGAGAGAGGAGAGAGGGGAAGGGAAATGGGAGAAAAATTAGGGATTACCTCAATATATTTTGGTTTAAATTCACCAATATAATTTTCTATTGGTGAGTCCGTTAGTGATTTATCATGTCAACACACCACTGACTAGCTCATTGCCAAAAACATTTAAATTCATTAGTGATTCCATTAGTTGTTTCAAAAATTTCAAAAATTTCTTGAAAAATCCCAAATTCACCATTGAATTTTTATCCATTAGTATTTTCATCGGCCAATCCAATTTCATGAATTCTTTCCAAACTCTTCATAATTCTCTAACTATTTTATAGTACATTGGTGGTTCCATCGCTGAGTATAAATTTCAGCAACTGATGTTAATTCATCGGTCATTCTGTTGATCGATTCTAATTTCATGCATTTCTTGTCAAACTCTTTGTAATTATCTAATCAATGTATCCATGGGTGAGTCCATCGATAATTTATCATTATTATAAGTCACCAATGAATTTATTGATGATTATTTAATAATTTATAAAGGCAATGATAGAAGACATACCGTAAAAAAAAAAAACATTAATTTGGCAACAATTAACTAAAACATATGAGTCAATGATATCATACCTAGAAGGAAAAAAAATATAAAAGATTGTTGGACACTCACCATCACTCCACTGTGGACATTGTCCACCACCAAAAGAGTTTGTTAAGACGTTTCAAACCCCACTAAAAAAGACCACCCGAGGACATCAAAAGAAGTCGTATGGGCCATTAAAGCAACACCACGGAAAAGAAAACCGAACAAAACAAATGAAAGTGAGCATCCACCTATATTCAATAAATCAATTCTATTTAATTCAATAATAAATTTTATTTTTTTAAAAAATCATTTAACAAAAAACAACAAATAAAAATACTCAAACAACAAATAAAAGACCTTAGATAACCCAGTTAAAAAAAAAATGAATGATAAAACAAAGGCCATAGAAAGCAGGAAAAATAAGGGGTGCAATCTCTAATTAAATAAATATTGAAGGATAAGATTAAAAAAATATTAACTTAAAAAATAATATTAAAAAACAAAGCAATTTGAGAAGAACCTCCTTAAACTGGGTTAATTTTCAAAACTTGCAACTCATATAATCTTGTATATGAGTTTAACCAAAAAGCTCAAATTAAAATTAATTAAATATTAAAAAATAAAATTGATAAAAAAAATTCAGTTTCAAAGATTTTGCAAAGAGGAAAAAACAATAATAAAAAAAAACAAGTATAAAATCTAATAAAAAAAATGAAGGGTAAAATAAAAAAATAATAATAATTTTACACTCAATCATTAGGCTATAAATTTTTTTAAAGGACAAGATAATAAAAATATTGTTCTCATCCGTGGGAGCAATGTTTTTACCATCTCTCCTCCAGTTTTTGTTTTTTTTTAAAAAAAAAAAATTGGTAATAGCCTAAACATGATAGTACAGAAACATCAATTATTATCATTTTCGAAACAACCAAGCCAAAAAAATCAGCTATTTTAGGTAAAAAAGCCCTAAACGTCACTCCAATAATTGAGTCATAAAAATCAAATTTATTTGCTATGATGATGGGATTTCAACTTGAGATTGACTTCCCTCTTGCTCTGAGAAGTGATATTATGGGTTTTATCATTTGGTAATTAGTACGACATGGCAAGAACATCTGTTAATCTTATTTATCTATGAGTCTTAATAATATATATTTAGCTGGAAAAAAAATTCTATGAAGTCATGCCTTTATTAATCAAAGTTCCAATCAGAGTTGAGGCTCAGTCATTAGTTATTACATGGGATTTATCACTGTAAATTGTGTACTGCAGGAGGAGAGAAACCCGTAGCTACACCACCTGCTGCAGCATTTGAACCAACCCAGTAATAAGCGTTGTGTTGATGTATAAATTCATGTTGAGTCTTGATAAAAGCCATTTGGCTCTCCCTCAGCATGCAATATGCTGACGTTTCCTTTTTGTTGTCTGCAGAGTATCTAAGAAATTCGAGAGATAAAATCTCCTCTCGAGGGCTAGTGAAGCATCCTGGTTAGTGTAAAGTTGTCCCTGTTTCAAGTGGCACTGTAGTTTTCCAGACCTCTGCACTTTTATCCTTCCCTCAATCCCTTCTGATAACCACACACTTAGATTTATGTGTTGCCTTTTTAATGTTTTTTCATTTTCTATCTTGGAAAAAATTTAGGAATGAATGATAGTTTTAAATTAGTAAGACCACAACCTGTCTTGATCATAAATCAGTGATTGCTTTCTGAAAAAGGGTCCTGACGTTTACATTGATATTCTCAAAAGGATCTGCTAATGTCATAAATCCATCCAGGACTGGGATGCGAGTCCATTCACACTGGGCAGGCACAAAACATTCAAGAACTTTTAACTAAAACTGAAATGAATACTTACAGCAGTTTAACAAATAACTAGATCAGTACCCAGCGCCACATCATTTCCTAAAACGAAGCTGAGGTTCATGCCAAGAGGCTTATGCTAAACGGATGGAACTAGATCAGCAGCTTTATCTCATATGCTACATGGATGGAACTAGATCAGCTACTTTATCTCCCTAGATGAAATAGTTCTTATCTGACAGCCAATATCATTGGCAAATATGAGTGACTAGCTATAGAAGTGAATAGCCTCGCCTAGAAAGAAAGAACTCATAATCAGGATGTCTGTTTACGGATGTCTGATTTCCCTTGTTGACTACAGCTCTGGCCATAAGAGATGCCGTCTCTGCAAGTGTTCTCAGCCGCTCCTTCATGATCACAGAAGGGTCTAAGCTTGGAGTTCCTGTTGTCTGGTTTACACTGTGCCGAGGCTGGAACCAGCATTCACCCTGGTCATGTAACACGGTACAAGGGTACAAATGGAATATGAGTACAAGAACAGCCACGACTCGAGATTGAAAAGCAAAGTTAAATGGCAGTTTCAAATAGCTTTTCCATTATTTAAGATTATTGCAGTCGATACTGAGTAGTTTTAATGAATCAAAAACAACACAAGGGCATTTTCAAAGTGCCGAAATATTCAACTCTTTCTGATATTTTGTTGCCTATAAAATGGTTATTCAAAATTAGATAATAGTTAGATAAATATAGACAGCACCATAGAGATCTTTAGTTGGAAAGGTAAGAAATTGTACATACATTTTCCACATAGAGAGACATCAAACATAGTAATGTCTAAGAAGCCTATCACTTGACCATCATAAATGAGAGGACTGAACATAAATGAGAGGAATGAACATGCAAGGAGATTCCATCTCATCAGCAGCCAATATAAATGAACCAAGACCCTCATCAGTCAGTGAGTTGCTTCTACGTCCGTGAAACATCAATCATAATTAAAGAACAAATTCTTTAAGTTTTATCATATTTAGGTAGACAACATAACAAGCATAACATCCAAAAGTTTACTCAGAGAACAAATAGGGCTCCAACTCAATAAATAACAAGCTTGTCTAGGTAATAAAATATTAATTAAATTTAAAGTTGATAAATTAGTCATTTTAACATTGGTGGACTAGGAAGTTGCATGTGGAGAAATAGACTAGAGAGCGCCAAACATCTCAACATACACACTTCCGCAATCAATTCACTGAAATTTACTTGCATGATAACACTATCACTATAATGCATTGAAGTCTGTACAAGAATAGTCTTTATAACTACCTGAGCATTATAACTCTGAAGGCCCACAACTGGAGAAACTACGCATTCATTTTTACTTGGGGAATCAAATTTGGCACTTCTATGAACCAAGTGGCCAAGTGAATGGTAAGTCAAAAATGCAGTTCGAAAGTTGCCATCTGGTATCCTATAGATCGGATACCATGCCACTGAATACCTGAAAACAGATCCCATAACGAGTCTATCAGATTTCTCTTGGCATGATTCAGTTATATAACAAGCTTCAATCCTAATTAGTGCTCTGAAAGACATTCAAGCTAGTTTTTTCAACCAACCAGGATCTGGGGTGCAAGTCATGTAGATTCAGAGAGGCCAAATTGGTGGGGTCCCCATACATTTTGCAACGTGAAGATGCGTTACCTCTAACAAGCTCTTGTATCCTGTAATTAGCAGAATCAGTAATGAGGTTGTTATACATTTAATACAACTTCCAATGGGAGGTAAAAGAAGCCCTTACTTCTCATATAATGGTTGTCTTTGCTGAGGTTGTTCTGGTTCAAAGTATTCAAAGAGTAGCTCTGCATCATCAGAACATGCGACATCAACTGATTGAGCTGCAGCTGTGGTACGAGGCTTAGGAATCAGTACAGAAAATATTGGAAGGCGACCAACTTTAGAATCCTCTGATGATTCACTAGCCTCATGTGTACCAAAAATCCCATGATCAGGAGCCTTGTTTATGGGTTGGCTTGTATGGTTTTTGAATAGTTGAATTGCTGATAAAAAGGGAACAAAATAGCCACGAAACGAAACACAATCCAAACCCAAGCTCTTAGAATTCTCAAAATCTTCAGCCCTTACTTCTAAACCATAATTCCCATGCTCTTCATACCACTTCCAGAGGCATCCCAATGGGATATATGGTATCTCATGTCTGCATGGTCGCGCACCAACAAGCCGGTCACACAGACAAGTTTGGCAGCATGATAAACCTGGCAGTTGGCTAATAACAGGAGAAGAAAAATGAAGAAATCTTTCAAACTCTGCAACTGGACTGCCAGTGGACATCTGAATAGCTTCACATTCCATCTGTACCCTGCATGCATCCTTCACTGCTTGTATTATCTTTATTGATTTATCTTCAAAAGCTGAAAATTGTTGATCAGAGTATTCACTAGTTGAACTGTCAGCTTCAACATGCTTCCTGTTGAGCTCAAACATCCAACCAGTAGAATTATTCAACTTTTGACTGTGGTCATCTTCCTTGGGAGAACAACTTGCATTTCCAGAACCTTGGCATGTGCCCAACAACGATGAAGAAACTAGGTTTTGAGAATCAAAACTGGCGTTTTCTTGAACATTTCTCAAAGTGAAATCTTCACGAGCTGGTCTATCAGAAGGATCTGGTAATGAATTACCAAATCTAGCAGAGGTGGCCAATTCAGAATCTCTTACCCCAATGGGTATCCATTTCTGCATAACTGACCCAGAACTATGGTTTTGCTTACAGTGCTCAGCAAGTGTAATTTCTTTTTCCATTTGGAGACCTTTATTAAAAAAAAGATGAGGAAGGTATACTGGAGGTGGCACCTTGAGCGCATTTTGGTCCAACAAATTGCTCAGCTTTGCTGGTGAGTTACCTTGATTTTCTGAATGGTGGTGTCTTGGGCTGGAAACAGCATCATAAGTACTTTGAAGTGGCTGTAATGCATCTGGGAAAACTTGCAAGCTGTTAACTGATTCTGAATTCGCGCATTCAACTCTGCTGGGCAGGAACCCAACCATCAAAAAAGTATTCATAGAATGAGTTCTTGAAATAGATTTCCCTCCTTTTTGATCATCCACTTGAGCTGTGAGACCAAATGTTTCATCCTGTCGCATGCCAGTCTTTGCACGAGTATTAAAGCTGGCCTTGTTGGAACTGTGGCCCCTACCATGACAGCTGTAATCTAATTTGGAACCTAGACTATTTTTTCTTTTCAACTTCTTAGAAACCTTGTCTTTCAGCAGTTTTTTATTCTCAGTTCTTGATACTGTATTTACCTCAGCAACAATACAGTTCCTTTTAAGTGAAGGAGTTTCTTTCAAACTCATGTCTGACTGGAAGCATACAGGAGATATCTTAGTTTCAGTATCCACACCATTCCTCTGAACCTTTTTCCAGACAGAATGGTTGATTTCCTTCCCTGCCCGGACATGCAAATTTCCAAAACCTCCATATTTGTGAGCACCAGCACTCCTGGGTAATGCTTTTATTTGCTTGCCTTTCTTGCTTGATATAAGTAATTGAGCGTCACAGCTGCTAAAATTCTGACTGCCATGCTTTGAGCCCTCAGTGTGGTGATAGGTATCTACAACACCATTAAATGAATTTTTATACGATAAAGACCCCTTTCTGGAATTGCAACCTGGAGCTTCTAAAACGCTACCTCTGCTGCTAGCTTCATGAAATGGTTTTGAACGATAACTACCATTAGGGTCATCATCACTGTTTGAACCAATAGATACATAGTCCAACACTAAGGAGGAATCAGGTGCATATGAGAAATCTTTGGATTGCTTATCATCACAACAGCTGATCTGACAGGAGCCCTTTCCTTTTGTCAGTATAATGATTTCAGAATTAATCATTTGATACTCCCCAGGAAAATTATGAGCTATACAAGGTATAATGTCTTCCACTGTAGCCACTTCATCAATGTTGGATGAGCAGATCGTAGATGTTTCAGAATTGCTAAATCTAGGATCTCCTTCAAAATCAATCTGGTTACTGCTACCATCTGGCAATGAAACTTCTGGTGAAGTTGCAGAATATATTAGTCCATCTCCATGATCATAACTACAGGCTTCAGAAGTTGAACTTTCATGACCATACTCGGACAAAACTTCTGGTTGAGCTGATCCAGTATCACTTGAAACTCTCTTGTTCAGTTTTCCCCTCCTGGTTTTTTGCCGAGATTTTTTATTTGCAGACTTGTCTACATTAGAACTATTAGCTTCAAGTGAACTAACAGCATTACATTCTTTTGGGGTCGAAACATAGAAATCAGGGCAAGTGACAGAACTCTGGCATGAAGGAATATCAGGGAATACATTTGATCTTGTCTCTTTATTGGGAACCTTATTTTGAGACTGATGCCATGCACCAGTTTCAAGAAAATTTCTGGTGCAGGACTTAATGGAATAAGGTGGATCGGGTTGAAGCCCTCTCCTTGCCTTTGGTTGATCGGCCCTGAATGCATTTCTAGGTGGAGTCGAAACCAGTTGCAAACCATCCATATTCACCTGAATTACAGATCCAAACCAATTGTGTTGATCAAAATGTCTCACTAAAAGTGCAACAATCCTCCACTATTCATCTGATTTGAGCGTAAGCAATGTCAAGATTGCACCTACAGTAAATAAATAGACATAAACCAGAGTCAAATTAAAACTGCACTAGAAGCCTATGCCAAATTAGAACAAGATAGAAAACCCAAGACCCAAGTGATACAAGCAATCAAAGAAAAATGAGCAATTTGATCCGACAAACCTTCCACGATTAATGTAAATTAACCATTTAAGGGAAAAAAGAATTGTCAGAACTGGCAACAAATTTTCTAGTTATTATTTATATATCCTAGGAATCTAACTCGAAATCTAGGCTAAGGAGTCAGAATTGAGGTATGTCTACCTTTAAGCTACTTGCAGACTTGAAGAACCTATTGCCCTCTTGATGGAAAGGATGTGGGCACCACTTGTCCGCAAGACTGTTTTTGTCTCTTTGTTTTACCTGAGTTATCAGAAATCTAAAATGAGCAATAGGCATAGGGAAAGTTATTGGCTCTAGGAACAAATTATATGGCACCATACTGGCAGAAAGCATCTCTTGAACAAATAAAAGCAACAGTATAACTCAATTGATGTATCAAAACAGCAAGCATCATAAACTCTAACCACAATGTCCAAATAATGAGTTGTAAAATAGCCATCAGTGGTATATTGTGAGGTACAAAGAAGAAAAACCAGAAGTGAGTAACAAATGAGCTGTTATAAACAAATCAAAAAAATTTGAATATAGTAGTTAATCAGTTTTACCATGCAATTGTCAGACAAGCAACATGCATGTAATAACCAAAACCATTACCTTTGATGAGTGTTCCTCCAATCAACAGAAGACACTTTACAGATCTGAAAGTAGCCATGCATAAAAAGAAAGACATAAAAAATTTATGAAAGTTCTAAGAGGAAGAAGCATATGTTAAATGCAAATGGTGAAATGAAAATACATGTCCTGGGGGAAGTAGTTCTGATTATTTTCTTCTGTAAATGGCCTCAATGAGTAAACCTCTCCTTGACTGAAACCTCTGATTGCTACTGTGGGTTCTTTGAAGCTCAGAATCTTTTGATGTGCCTGTCCAAGTTATAGAATAAAAGAGGGATCAATTCCTCAATAAGCATGAAATAAGTATCTCAATACAGTTTCAACAACAGAAAAGTCACACGGGTCAAATTATTACTTAAAAGTCTACATGAGCGACCTTGCAGCATTTTCTAACTCAGAACCATGCAAAAAAGGAACCATGCGGCATTATCCTGATTGAAATCCCCTCAAAGCTTCCTTATTAATTATATAACTCAATTCAGATTTACTAACTCAACCATGCTTTGAGAATGCATTAACTAGAAGATTGCACGATATCCAAGAATGCATTAACTAGGAGCAGAATCTAATGATTGTAACTTGCCAACAAATATCCAAGGGTAAAAGTTCACCTACCAAACATGCCAAAAAATCATCACCGCAAAACCTAAAATTAAGAAGTTAATCAATTACATATGACAAACAAAAAGATAAGAAACGATTCAATGATATACGACAAGTAGGGACTGCACGAGCCAATTTGGTTGTATAAAACAAATAGTATGTTCATGACAATAAACAAGATATTGTTTACATATCAAGTTAATCAATTGCAAACACCAACATAAGAAAATTTCTCCACAGAAAAAGCAACCAAATAACTCAATGCACTAGAAAGCAGTCAATTCTTAGAAACAACAGAAATACGACAATATTAATGATCAAACACAACATTAAGCTTATCCAAAACCATTTAAAACTGTGCCCATACAACGATTTCTTCGCTTTGATAACAAAAGAAAGAGCCCCTTGTGACTAAATCAACATAAGATACACCATTTATATCGTCCAACTCCAATTGTTTCAATCTAGCTCCATAAAGGAAAATACAAGTGAATCCGGGGAGAGAAAAAAAAAGAGCTTGTATGTGTTTATTGAGTTCCAATCCAAACATATTGAAAATTAATTATGAGACCAAAAAACCTCACAAACAAGACAATCATTCTGTTAACTACAAAACCTAATTTTTCTTGTCTTAAAACCAACAACATAAGATATACCGTTTATATTGTCCAACTCCATTCATTTCAATCTACCTCAAACAATAAATTTTTATTGAGTTCCAATCCAAACAAATTAAAAATTAATTATGAGACCAAAAGACCTCACAAACAATTCAATCATTCTGTTAACTACCAAACCTCATTTTTCTTGTCTTAAAACAAAAATTACATTTGATCATCTTACACAAAACAAAAAAAGAACATGAACATCAAAACCACCTAGAAGAACAAAGAAACCTTTGAATAACAAGAAGGAATTGAAAAGACAGTAAAGAAGATTAAAACTCACCAGAAAAAAAAAAGGTTTTGAAACCCAATTCAATCAAAACAAAGCCAATGAGCAAATTTAAAGAAAACCCACCAAGAAACAAGTAAAAAAAAACCAGAGAGAGTATCTGAGAATTGAAGGCTTGATACCAAATTTGACTAAAAGAGTCCCCAAAAAAATCTGTCTAAAAGTGAAAAAGAAACAAAATGGTGTCCACCAAATATAGCAGTGAGATATAAAAACCAATAAAGATGAAGTAAGCAAGCAACCACCACAATCCAGGCCATACCAGCTATACTTGTCGAGGAAATTTACCATTTTTAGACCTTTATGTCTAAAAACAAAGCAGACCCACTAATCAATGCTCTAATGAATTAATTATCTTTCCACATATTGATTATTACATGCATTCATTAATCTCTAAAAAAATCCAATCTAAAAAAAAAGAATTAAAGACGGAAAACAAACCAGACAAAGTTGCTTGCTGCTACTGCTACCACTTCTCTCTCTTCTCTCTTGCTTTCAACGGCTCTTTTTCTTTTGTTGTTTGCTTCCTTGAATTTAAAATTGTCTGTGAAAAAAAAAATGAGAGGAGCATAAAAAAGGCAAGAATGCTTTTCGCACCTGGAATTTGTAAAGATTATTATCCATTTTTTATTTTAAAAAAATAAAAAACTAAAATGGGTTATGGATACACTTCTTCATAACACGTGGATTGGGATGTAGTTATAAATTTACCAACATCAATGACGTGGCTGTTGGGATAATATCTTTTTGCAAATTTCATTAATTATTATTAGAATGACCGCAACAAATTGTTATTTTTATATTTTTAAAATATAATACAATTATTAAATTGCAAAAATTATTTTATATTGTTCTCTATCATATTATTAAATTAAATCTAGTTAATTAAATCCATTAGTTGATTCAGGTCTTAAATTTTTTATTTTTTAAAAAACATTATTATGATCTGGATATATTTTTTATATTAAGAAAAATTTTAGATCGGTTTGGGACAAGATGCAAGACACTAATCTAATTATATTATAAACAATATTGAGATAATTCATAAAAAAATATATATATAACATATTGATTTTAAAATATATTTAAATCATAAAATTTATGATGATTAAAGGATAATTAATAATATTATATTAGATACTGTCTTACATCTATTTAAAAAAAAGTAGTCTCCATATATTAAATTTATTTCTCTCCTCTTATTGTAAATTTATATTATACTTCTAAAATGATTGCTATCTTTATGTTTTTATTTTATTTTAACTTTTAAAATATTAAATTCTAAAATTAATTTTTTTTATGTCATGTTTCTTCATCATACATCACAACTCTAAATAATCCCAAAACAAATTGTTTCAATCTTGCAAACAATAATAAACAATCATTTTCAAACTCAAATGAAACATAAGAATCTTAATTTTAATAACATGATCCAAATGATTTAAGATTAGGATACTTTTAAAATTATACAAATATAGACTATATATATATATATATATATATATATATATATATATATACATAGAGAGATTGCATAGAAAATTTAGGACCATGACTGATGGACACGAGATAAGATTTCCTTACAAAATTTAGAACCATGACAAATGGACACGAGGCCAGGGACCGAATTGTTTCTCTCGAGATAAGGTGGCTCAGACACTGAAGCGAAGAGCATTCTCCTGCACAAATTTTGATACCGAATTTATCACCATGAACTGCAGCATTCCATTTCACTCTTCACCGCTCCTTCCCTTACTTTCAAGACCCGTACAGAAACCTCAATGGAAGGCACAGAGACTACTTTGGTCTTCTAACAAAGAGCCTGCTAGAATTGCTAAGCATAACCAAAAAATGACAGCAAGAACAAGGGCCATTGCTGAATCCCTCATTCTTGGAGTCGCTTCTGAACCTAGACCTCGCGATGTATCAGTTCTCCTACAAACAGGGTTAGTTATATATGCGCACACATTGCAAGATTGATTCAAGAAATTAAGTGTATATATATTTATATGGTACCCTCACTCCTGTTAATTATCTTGTACTTATAACAGTGCTGTGCTTCTTCTAGCGTATGGGATAGCCAATTTCATCTTTCCAGCTTTCATCTCCGATTACTATGAATTTGACAAGGTGAGTGAAGAAGACATAAAGCCTAATGATGCTGCTGATCCCTCGGATGAAGCGGCTGATCCCTCGGACGACGAGGCTGATCCCTCGGATGATGAGTGAAGCACAGCCCCAGCAAGCATAAGCAAAACCCAGAGAACTCGAAGATCATTGTGTTTCCATCATATATTACTGGGGTACAGGCGTGGGCAATCTAGCTTCGGCTTTGTTCCAATTTCCCATTATCTTTGCTCAGTTTTGACAACAAAAAAAAAATCATGCTAACATTTGTTTTGTATACCCCCAAACTATTTCTTCTGACCGAGTTCAATCCCTAATAAAAAAAAAATTCAATTGAGTTTGTATCGAATTAGTAGTAGTTACCCAATCACTCATCCTCAAACTAAATTTTGGAGTATAACAAAAAAAAAAAAAAAACTAAATTTTGGGGTGAAATATGGGACTGAATGGAAAAAAGTATTTTGTTTGCGGACTTAATTGATAAATGATTACTAGTTGGGGAGCATATTTGTTTTTCTGTCTATTTGTTTTATTATGCATTTCTGGGCAACTCTTTCCTTTTTTTTTTTTTTTTTAAATGCCTTTTTCTACACATAGAACGAAACAAGAAATGGAGAGCTTTTTTGATGCAATTAAAACACAAATGCGCTATTTACATGATACGTTGTTGTTCAGAAATTTATTTTTTTTTTGTAATTGAGTTAAATTGATAAATAAATTTAATTTATATAATTAAAAAAGAATAAAATTCAATTTAATTTATTATCTATATTATTTTTATTATCTTCATTTTATTTTTCCAAAGGTCTATAAAAAAGTTAGATATATGGGTATTTTAGAAAAGATAATTTTAATATTNAATTTTTAATCTTTAAAATTATAAATTAAAAAGGTTGGCCTCCTATTTAATTTTGTATTGAATTTATTTTATTTTTTCAATCATTTGAAATTTAATTCATGAACCTCAAAATAATTTAAACATGAAATTTTATTAAAATTTGAGGGTTTTCAAATATGCTATGAAAGATTTGATCGGGACTACAAAAAGATCAAAAGCTTGATCATGGAACTCAATATTGTCGAAAGAATGGCTTCCCTTACAAATCGAACAAAACACATTTGATCGAGTTCGAAAGGTTCAAAAAGGAAAATTCTTGTATTAATTAGCATGATCTAATTAACGTGTTAATCCAAACTAAGAGGTGCAAGTAACATATATATAGTGTCATAAATTAACTTTTAAAAAAAACAGAAAATATATTGTTAAATTTGTGTTAAAGAAGACAATATATGAGATGATAGATAAGAAAAACTAGTACTTTTAATTTATTGTCGAAATACGTCCATGATATGCTGCTAATTCTATGTATTGTAAGATCTGGAGGTCTCTGATCAGTACAATGGATATTATATTTGTTGGGATTAGCTATCCTTTCATAGCCATAAAAAATCAAACATCCTTAAATTTAAAACCATTACATGTTAGGATCTTTCATTGTTTTCCAGACACAACACAACACGTAAGATCTAACATGGTTCAGCGATTTGTCGACATCAATGAAATTGTTGTTTTTAATTAACCAAAAGTGAAAATACACATTGTAATGAGGAGGAGAAAAACCTCTCTATTCAACTCTAACTCCTCTCACACTCACAGCACTCTTACTCTATTCTTTGGTGTCTATCGGCTCTCATAACCCCCTCTATTTATAGCTGAAATGGAAGAGCAAACCTACCTATTTCAGTCAATAATGGCAGCCACTTCTTGCCACCATTTTCAGCATTTAGGTCACCTAATTTGCTGTCATTTTGACCTTCGCCATGCAGCCATATATTGGACGTGGCTAGCTGCTGCCATTTGTGTCCACACATAACACCACGAGCAAGTTTGTGATAGCTAATTCGGCAAATAGCTTCAAAATAAACTCAAGCAGCAGGTATTCAAATTCAGCATATATCATTGTACATCCCTAGCCCATGTATATATGATGTATGCATGAGGTGATAGAATTCGTTGTTGAAAAAATTATGAATTCAAATGTAAGAGCAAGTCATTGATTGCAAAGTGGCTGAACAAAACAAGCAGGACATTAGAGTGTTTGGCTATGCGTTACCTTCTGTGTTTTTTATCAAGCTCAATAACTTAACGTTTGGTTATCTTCGGCAGCTATGTTTTGGCTATAAAACCCATAAAAATTTGATGTTTCACCTGTGGTTTTACACAAACTATATTGAAAATGAGTGAAATTACAGGACCTAGGAAGCCTTAAAATATTAAGGAAGCGTTTGTTGCATAAAATATTTGATAGAGATGCTAAACTTGAGCATCTCTAAGATTTGGAAAGGCTGATATTCCTATCACAATTATACACCATTACGGTGCTAAACTCCAGGTCTTCCACTATCATTCTCACACTCTTTCCAATTAACAAAATACTAAAATAGCTCCGTATTTTACTGTAGCTTCTCCCACATTTTACTGAATTCGTCCAATATATTTACTAACTTGTCCTTGGAAGAGAAAGACACTTACGGGTATTTTTTGTATTTTTATATGGGATATAATTTGTATTCTAGAATTGGTGAAGAGTCTGAATATCTTTTGCTTTGGGAGAAGGGTTTTTTGGGTTTTTCCTATTCTTGAGCATAAGGAAATTACCAAAATAACCTTGGATTTTAAAACACATGCTTTTGTCTTCAGGGGTATCAGTGTTTTTTAGACTCCAGTTTTTTTGTAAATTTCGTATGGGGTCAGGGGTGTTTTGATATTTATAAAAAAAACAAAAAACAAAACTAAAAAGTTGTTAGCGCGTGATAAAAACACGTCAACGTGTTGAGGTTGTCAAAACCATTTAGGCAGCATGTGACACCTTCTCAGGTGTCCAAAAATATCCAACCGTTGTCTCAGGAGAAGTGTTGCGGGGCGGCGCTTCGTCCTGACCGACGCATGTTGTCGAAAGGGTTGCCATTAGGCGGTGGCTATATTTCTTCTTCTCCACCCTCTTTTCTCTCTCCTCCACTCACCCAAAGTTCAAAAATGTCCTAACTTTTTATATTATTTTAATTGTGGTTCTTATAATTTTTATTGTTCTATATTTGCTTTAAATTCTTTTTATGATTTTTTTATTTCTTCCTTTAGTATTTTATTTCTATGTTAGTTTTGGTCATCTTTATTCTAATTGATATTTATCTTGCTTTTCACCCTTCTTCTAATTGATTTTATTTTTAATTTTATACCTGATTTTTGCTCTCTCTCTTTTTTTAATTTGTCCTCATTCTTTTCATTATAATTTCTTTTGGTTTCATTTAATTTCTTAATTGAATTTTTTTTTCAGATTCATCCCTCATTGTTTGATTTTATTTGATTTTAATGCCAAATTTGATCTTTATTTTTTCAAAACTAGTTTTTAAACCCGACCTACGGCAAGTTCTAGATCACAAATCGAGTGGGTTGGTCAAGGTTACCCGGATTAACCTGGCCTAAAAAATATTCAACGGGTTTTAAAAAAAATTACAAAGAAGTTGCATCCTTATTTTTTTTAATTATGGTTTTTAAACCCGGTCCGGAGGTCAACCCTAGGCAAGTCATAGGTCATAGGTCGGGTTGGCTGGCCAGGGTTACCCGGGCAACTAATTTTTTTATTTTACAAATATGTAAAATGACATTATTTTGGTCAAAATTTTATTAAAAAAATCAATGGGTTTTATAACAGGTTTTAAAAAAAATTAATATTTTTTTTTGTTTCATCCCTTGACATTTAGTTTATTGAGGATTTTGCTTCATGATTTTTTCAAGTCTGCCTTCTATAATGTGGTATCAGCCTTATAACCGAGGTCACAAATTTAGAAGGTTAGGTTTAATTGACTTCTATTTTTTTAGTATATTTTTAAAATTTTGTTTTCCAACATTTGGTTGGTTACGAATTAGCCTTTGTTTTTTTTTTTTGAAGTTATCCCGATCTCATGTCTTGAGTTACAGATTTAATGGGTTGACCCGAGTTGACTCGGGTCTTTTTCTATTGTCACCTTTTTTTATATTAGAGATATTAATTTTTTATTAATTCAGTTTATTTATTGTCATTACTTTTTTAAAATATTATTAGATTAGCTGAGGTTATTAAATCCGGTCGATTCAATGATCATATTCTTTTATTTTTTTTAAAATCCCAAGTTTTACATGAAGTTTTTTTTATTTAAAAAAAAATAGTCCCACATGCAATGTAACGCAGATCTCTATTTAGTGAGTGCCAAAAGCTGCAACAAACCCCATTAAAAAGAGTGAAAAAATGAGAAGAAACTCTCAATAGAAGGGATGGAACACAACACATGTACAACTTGCAAAAAAAAAAAAAAAAAGTAGGGTTAAAGTAAAATTAATTATAAAAGGAAGAGAAAAAAAAGAAGTAGATGAGCAATACCATTGCCGGGATCCAAGATACAACATATGTTGATACTCATACATCAACTTCATCAACATTCTTCACTTCAGATAAAAAAAAAAAAATAATTGGATAGTCAATATCGTCACTGGATTTAGCAAAGAAGTTGGAATGAAGCCAAGAAATCCGGTTTTTGTTAAACCACTGTTTGGACCGGACCGAATCTTAACAAGCTTGAAATCAGCACCCTAAGAAATTAAGTTCATGGATTAATTTCTTTTCACAAGAGAAAAAATTCCATCTCTATCAAATATCTGGGCAAGATAGACTATGAAATGGCAAAAGAAAAAAACAAGCCGTGTGGTTTTGTTTTAGTGGCACAAGGCCTTTCCGATAGTTGGAGGAACATGATAAGACGGCGGGCAAGGGCTATAACTCACAAAAGTAGAGTCTACTAGAGTTTTGTTGCCGTGCTAGACAGCGTATGGATTATTTTTTTTAGTATAAAATAATATTTGAAAGTTAATCTGAATTAACTTTGTATATTTAAGATAACTCTAGAAAAAAAATATAAAACTTAAAATTTAATAACTTAATATTAATAAAAAAATAAAATTAAATCTATCTAATCTTTGAAACTTGCAACTCTATATGAAATCGAGATGATTATAAAAAATTATGAATAAAATTTTTAACCATTAAAAAATTAAAAAGAAATAAATAGTAATTATAATAATAAGAATGAAATCTACTATAAAAACTAATAAAAAAAATAATTGAATAAGCAGACAAATGAAGTAAAAATCCATTATTTTTATCAAAAGCCATTTGATAATTAAATTGAGCAAAAAATAAGAAAATCACAAAACCTCTTCATTTATAAGTTATGTTTTTTTTAAGGACATGGGAGTAATTATATTATAAAATAAATTATGAAAATATTATTATTACTCTAAGTGTGTTCAATCCTTTGATTTTTGAAGAGTAAAATAGTCATTTATCATGTGCAATTTGCCCAGTACACTCATGAGTTTTACCTTTAGGTAAAACTAGCCATATTCACTCACGAACAGAAGCCCTCAATGCCTAGTTGTTGGCGCGTCCCAACGCGAAACTATAACAAACAAAACCGAGTTGAAGCTTCGATCAGGCTGCAAGTGCAGAGAAGAAAGCCGGTGAGGGCACAAAATCACGTGAGAAGAAAGGTGAGAATAAAGAAATCATAACGAAAAACACTGTTTGAATCCACAGTGGATTCACTCACATGTCACAGTGTTTTTCTGAGCCCTTTTAGTTTTTTTTTTAATAATAATAATATCCACATGAAGGCCTGCAATCATTATAAAAAATAAGAAATAAAACCCTAAAGACAAATCATATCTCCAATACCAACTTTATTGAAAAGAGACAAATTCATGAACATGAAAAAAAAGCTCCGGCCTGCAGTATCCATCTTGTTTGGTTTTTTAAATGGTGTTTGATGATAAGAAATTGTATAGCCACCGACAGCAATTATATAATTGCAACGATGATCTTTAGCAATTAAATATTGCAATGAAAAAACAGAAAAAGAGAGGCATGGATAACAGTGTTGGGATCCACGGGGGCAACTTGCAGTGAAATCGCAATTAATTAACATTGTTTGATTACTTGTGCAAGAAAGAGCTTCAGGAGAGCATATTTTGCTCTCGTTTATAAGCTATAATATATGTTAGGAAATTTTAGGATGGAAGCAAATATGGAGTTAGTTTAGAAGTGTGAAAACACTATTTTTAAAGTGTTTATTTGTCTCACACAGAGACAACACCTTTAAGATACAATTAAGCCATCTAAACCTCTAAAAGAATAAGAAGATAAGACTAAGAAAAGAATATGTTTTTTTTGTTGTTATATATTTTCTGTATAGTAACATGCTTTTATAGACTTGAAACATAACGATGAAATAGTATGACTGTTCATCAAACAATATGACTATTGATGAAACAATATGATTGTTCATCAAACATTATGACTATTGATGAAACACTATGGTTGTTCATCAAAAAATATGATTGTTGATGAAATAATATGATTGTTCATCAAATATTATAACTATTTATATTAAGTTCCAAGTTCCAAATGATATTATAAATATCCATATAATAACATTAGAAAGCCAAATACGAGAGTTTGTCCATCATGGCTTAATTTACTACACAATAGAAACCCACACTTAGAAACATTACGAGGGAGTGTTTATTTCCAATGAGGGATAAACATCTTTTCTTTATTCATTTACAAACTACACCAACAATCCCCCACTAGTTTGTAATGAAGGTCTTTTCACTTGATAAAATTATGTTTACAAGAAGGTATTTTGCAATTTAAACCTTCAATTAGTGTTAGAACTTGAATCCTACTAAAGTTATTGGTGTCCGCAGATTAAACCAAAACTTTTGTTGAAGAATAAAAGATACTACACACATAATACTATCCAAACTCTTAAAGAGGTTTACAACTGTTTAGCACTATTATGGCCATGTGCTAAAATCATAATTTTTTTTCTTGAATATTTACAAGAGAAAACCCTAACTCTTGTCAAAAGCGGCACCACTTTTATATTCATATAGGTGGAATTATACATGTCTCTATTACATTAGACACAAACTTTAAATTCCATTAAAAGCCCACGCTCATCCTACTTTTCGTAATAGAACACACTGAATACTATCATAATAGGGACTCAAATTAATTATCAGTGTCAAACAGATACAAAACAGTAACTTGTTATTACCCATTAAACTAAGAGAATAGCTACTTGCTAATCCGAAGTTGGGTTTCTATTACTGGTATCTTTAATAACAGGTTTCAACCCCATTCCATTAGTTGTTTTTCATACCATGTCTCTAGATAGTCCTTTTGTGAGCGGATCCGCTAAATTATTCACAGACTTCACATAGACAATGGTGATTACACCATTTGTAATCAACTCTCGAATATATCCATGTCGAATGCTTATATGTCTTGACTTACCATTGTAAATGTTACTATAAGCTCGAGACATAGTTGCTTCACTATCGCAGTATCAAGAAATAGCTAACATAAGTTGTGGCCACAACTTAATATCAAACAACATATTTCTAAGCCATTCTACTTCTTTACCTGTAGTAGTTATAGCAATAAATTCTGATTCCATGGTAGAATGAGAAATGCATGTTTGTTTCTTAGATGCCCAAGATATTGCATCTCCTCCAAGTGAAAAAATCCATCCTGATGTGGACTTATTATCACTTAAACTAGTCATCCAACTTGCATCACTATATCCTTCCATCACAGCTGGAAAATCAGAATAAAACAAGCCTAAATCGATCGTTCTTTTTAGGTAACCAAAGACTCTTGCAATAGCCTTCAAATGATCTGTATTCGGCTTGCTTGTATATCTTGATAACTTGCATATAGAAAAAACTATATCTGGTCTTGTACAATGCATAACATACATAAGACTTCCAATGGCACTAGCATATTCTAGTTGTGCTACCACTTTATCACAATAATCATTTAACTTCATGCTAGAGTCAAATGAGGTATTAGCCTCTTTTATATTTAGATGCTTAAACTTATCGAGCATTTTCTCAATATAATGTGATTGATTAAGTGCATAGCCACTACTATGTTTCTTAACTTTGATTCTTAAAATTGTATCTACTTCACCAAGATCTTTCATTTTAAAGATAGAAGTGAGATACCTTTTGGTTTCAACTATTCTAATAATATTGGTGCTAAATATTAACATGTCATCTACATAGAGACAAATAATCACACCAAAATCTTTTGTAAATTTGGAATACATACACTTATCAACACCATTGTGATGAAAACCATTCAACAAAATTGCTTTGTCAAACTTTTCATGCCATTATTTCGGAGCTTGTTTTAAACCATATAAGAACTTTATCAATTTACAGACTTTTTCTTCATTTCCAGGAAGTATAAAACCCTCAGGTTGCTCCATATACACTTCTTCCTTTAAATCTCCATTTAGAAAAGTCGTCTTTATATCCATTTGATGAACATACAATTTATAAATTGATGCTAATGCAAATAAAACTCTAATTGATGTAATTCTTGCCATTGGAGAATAAGTGTCAAAATAATCAACACCCTCCTTTTAAGTAAAACCTTTAGCAACCAATCTTGCCTTGAAGGTTTGTATAGAACCATCGGTATTGTATTTTCTTTTAAACACCCATTTACATCCTATTGGCTTAGAACCTAGAGGTAAATCTACTAGGATCCAAGTATTGTTAGACAATATTGAATCCATTTCATCATTTACCGCTTCTTTTCAAAAAGCAACATCCCTAGAAGACATAGCTTGACCAAATGTCTTTGGATCATCTTCTATATTTAAGATCATAGGTGTCTTTTTTAATATTGTATTTCTATCACCTTCCACTAAAAATACAATTGAATCAGTAGAGATAAAATTTATATCTATGTGTTTTTCCTTTCTAACTCTTTGACTTCTTCTAGGTTCACTTGAACCTATTACTTCTAGGTTTTTTACGTTTTTCACTTAACGTTGAGCTAGGAGTCATTACTTTTAGATTTGGTTCTTGCATATTTGAATCACTTATGAATTTATATTCGATAAATTCAACATGTATAGATTCAACAATCACATTAGTTTCTAAATCCAAAAGTCTATAAGCCTTTGAATTTTGTGCATAACCAACAAAAACACTCTTAAGACCTCTGGGTCCTAATTTTGTTCTTTGAGGATCAGAACTTTTATAAAAAGCTACACACTCCCACACTTTAAAATAATTCAGATTTGGTTTTCTACCATTTCATGCTTCATAGGGAGAAACATTTGATTTTTTAGATAGTACTCTATTGTGAATGTGACATACAGTAAGTAAGGCTTCACCCCATAAATTATTTGGTAATTTAGCATTCAAAAGCATGGCATTGACCATATCCACAAAGGTCCTATTTTTCCTTTCAGCAAGTTCATTATGTTGTGGTGTATAGGGTGCTGTCATTTGATGGATTATTCCGTTTTCCTCACAAAATGTAGAAAACTCCTTAGAAAAGTATTCTCTACCTCTATCACTTCTAAGAACTTTAATTTACCTTTCCTTTTGATTTTCTACCATTTTCTTGAATTCCTTGAATTTTCCAAAGGCTTTATCTTTAGTTCTTAACAAGTAAACATAGGTAAAACGAGAATAATCATCAATGAAAGTTATGAAATATCTTTTCACACCCCTTGTTAACATACCATGTATTTCACATATATCAGAATGGATCAACTCAAGTAATTGAGAATTCCTTTCTACTTTAAGTAAAAGGCTTGTTTGTCATCTTTGCTTGAATACATACTTCACATTTGTTTTTATTATTGTGTTGATATGAAATATAACAATGCTTACATATATATTGCAAATATCTATAATTTAGGTGTCCTAATCTTGCATGCCAAAGAAGAGAAGTAGATTCAACCGTATAAGTAGAAATAACATTGATTTCATTAATACTGAACTTAAACATGCCATCACAGGAATAACCATTTCCCACAAACATCCCACTCTTAATTACAATAACCTTATCAGACTCCAAAACAATCTTGAACCCTTTCTTGCTTAAGAGACTAGCAGATACAAGGTTTTTTCTAATTTCAGGAACATGAAACACATTGAGTAAAGACAATTTTTGTCCAGAAGTAAAGTACAACTCAATAGTTCCTTTTCCTAAAACTTTGGCAGAATTATGGTTGCCCATCAAGACCTCTTCAGGTTTTTTCAATTCTTCATAAGTCTTGAACCATGCTTTGTTGTTGCAAACATGAACTGTTGCATCAGAATCCAGCCACCAATCTGAAGTCTTTACAACATTAGTTGCCATATTTAATTCGGTAATCATTCCAATTTGAATGTTTGAAACCATGGCAACTAACTCCCTGACTTTGTCTTTTTCAACCATATTCACTTTGAAAGAACCATCTTTCCTGTTGAACTTCTTGAATCTGCACTCTTTTATATAGTGCCCTTTATTTCCACAATGGAAACAAACTCTATGCTTCTTATTAGCATTTTGTTTCTTCTTGAATTTGTTTCCTTTCTTTTGCACTTTCAGATTGTTTTGAGTCATTGGCAAACCAATTTCAATAACCAAATTCACTTTAGAATTTGTTGCTTGCAATTCACGCATACGAGATTGAACCTCAATTTGCAAGTGTGTTTGAAACTGTTCAAAGGTATAATTGTTTGTAGAATGCAACATCTTCTTCCTATATTCATTCCAAGGTGGAGGAAGTTTTGATAAAACAGCCCCTATTTGAAGTGAATTAGGAACTTTGATATCCAAATCACTAAGTTTTGATATCAATATTTAAATTTCATGAACTTGATCCATAATTGGCTTATTATCAGTAATCTCATACTCAAAAAATTTTAAAGTAAGAAAATGATCAGAACCTGATTTTTCCTGCTTGTAATGTGTCTCCCAGGCAGCCCAAATTTCTTTTGGCGACTTTAATTTGGAGAAGATGTCATAAAGTCGACTGATTAGAGTATTCAGTATATGTCCTCGACAAAGCACTTCATCTTCTTCACGTTTTACTCTTGCAGTCTTAATAGTGGTAGATTCATCTTCTTATGGTTCAGGTAATGCAGATAGATTCGGATCAAGAATGTAGTAAATCTTTAATGAAGTAAGCAGGAATATCATCTTGTCCATCTATCTTGTGTAATTCGGATCATCAAACTGATCTAGTTGAATTTTGACATCCTTAGCAACTTTGACGCTAGAATTCATATCTGTCTCCATCAAAATAAACACCTTAAAATTGTTAGGAAAATTTAGGATGGAAACAAATATGGAGTTGGCTTAGAGGCGTGAAAACACTATCTTTAAAGTGTTTATTTGTCCCACACAGAGACAACACCTCCAAGATACAACTAAGCCCTCTAAACCTCTAAAAGAATGAGAAGATAAGACCAAGAAAAGAATATGTCTTTTTTTGTTGTTATATCTTTTCTATATAGTAACATGCTTTTATAGACTTGAAACATAATGATGAAACAGTATGATTGTTCATCAAATAATATAACTATTGATGAAACAATATGATTGTTCATCTAACAATATGATTGTTGATGAAATAATATAATTATTCATCAAATAATATAACTATTTATATTAAGTTTCAAGTTCCAAATGATATTATAAATATCCATATAATAACATTAGAAAGCCAAATAAGAGAGTTTGTCCATCACAGCTTAATTTACTACACAATAGAAACCCACACAAACATTACGAGGGAGTGTTTATTTTCAATGTGAAATAAACATCTTTTTTTTATTCATTTACAAACTACACCAACAATATATCAATACTCTTCAACTCTTTCTTAACTGGTTTGCTTGTGTAGCATTTAAAGAAAAGGAAGAAAAAAAAAGCCATCTATAACATTAGTCATCCGCCAGTCCATGCATACAGCTGCTGCTACACGCATGCTTTCTTGGAAAACCAGTAAAAAGCCATGCACTAGCTAGCGTGTTGTGCTCTCCAGATAATTTCTTCACTGGTACTGGTGTGATGTGACAGAAGCACAAGGATTTTGGTCCCTTGGATAGCATCTTGGCATCAGTAACATCGAGAGATACTGGAAATCATCACCCTAGAAGAGATCATGCTTGGGAAGATTCATACATGTAAAGCAATCACTATACACTCAAATTATGATTGGAGGACACGAAGGGACATCCTACGATCATAAAGTAATGTTGGGTCCTTCAAATTTATAATCTTCAACCTTTCCCAAGTGATCACATTTGTTTTTGATGTGGCCTACGTACATCCTTACATCTCTTGGTTTCTTTTCCTTTCTTTTCTTTTTCTTATGGAAGACTGAGAATTCCTTATCATGCATGTTGGCCATCTAGTGGAAGACCAGCAAATGAAGTACAATCCAATACAATAAAGGAACTAAAAATAAGGCAACAAGTCTGATAGTTAATCCACATGAGTTCAATAGATTCAGGCATCCGGTTTTCTTCCTTTCTTTTTTTTAAAAAAGGATAGATTAGAGTAAGAATACCAAAGCATCTTCTCAACAAGTTATCATAGGAAAATAATCCTTGAAAACAACAATCCAATTCTCTTAATTTGCACACGTCCAGATCAGGTATTGGGGACTTCATCATGGGAGGAATCCACTTCCCGCACAGCATCTCCTCAACAACTGCCTTTTTCTTTCCTATCATGTTTTGTTCTGTCCTGTTAAGGTTAGCTTTTTTATTCTATAGGAAGTGGCAGGTCCTGTTGAGTCTAGGAGCTCCACAATATGTCCTTGTTCCACAAACCAATTATTATCCACTGTCAAAATCTGAAATTAAAAATAAGAAAATATTCAATGGAAACATTACGTGGCAACAGCACCCAGCACCGAGTGTCGAAACTGCCACGTGTTGCGTACGTGGCAGCATTGGATTATCCGGAGGCGGAGCAAGAAGAAAAAAGGAAGGGGGCCAAATTAAATGAAATATTTAAAAAAAAAATTAAAATTTTAAATATTTTACAAAGAAAGAGGGGTGAAAAATTTCCTTGCAGGGCCCGGGCCCTGCCAGCCTCCCCCTGCCTCCGCCACTGGGATTATCCATCTCGAAACAGCAGACATCCATTATCAATGCACGTCAACATTTTCCAGACAATGGTAATGCCTCTATGTCAGCATTCACGACTGAAAGTGGATTTCAACCTTTGCTTGTTGGAAGTGACTCCATTATGAGAACAGAAACGCTCGGAGTTGCTTTAGTGTTTGTCGTGTCATAAAACAAAGCCCACCTGATTTTATTTTTTGTTGGAAAAAGGTTTCCAATAACGTCATGGTGTACTAAGAGCCTCAGAATTTTTGTCAATAGTTTTGGTTCTCTGCACCTGAAAGAATCTATTTTGTTTAGTGGAGGGTCATGCAATGCTGTTGTCCTTGATTCATTCCTATTCTTTTTAAAGGATCAAAGTCTTTATGGAATCTTAGAGGGATTGATAGAATCCTAATAGGATTCCATTATCTCATTTATAATCAATTTGCATGATCGTATTAATCCTACCGATCGATCGTACAGTTTCATCATATCTATCTTTCTCATAATGGCGAGTGGGAAGAAGCCTAAAGGATTGAACAGGTCATGTTTTCTCCTCATAGGTAGTGTATTTTTCTCTTATAGAATATCTTCTTGGGATTTTCCCAGATGAATAGCCGATAAATATTTTGCTCAAACTTGAAGAATCTGCTAGACTGCATGTTAATTGATTTAAATTTATTATGGTTTTTCCACTTGGATAGTGATAGCTGGTATGGAGAGGTTTGCATTCAAAGGGGTGGCATCAAATTTGGTAACTTATCTCACAGATGTTGTTATGATGAGCAACTCTGCTGCAGCCAAGACAGTAAATAATTGGTGTGGGTTCACGTCCATGTTACCACTTCTAGTAGCATCCCTTGCTGATTCTTGGGATCGGTATTCCACCATTCTTACCTCTTCCTTTCTATATGTTGTGGTTAGTACTTTCTTGTTTTTTTCCCCCATTCATTTCTGCTCTTGAAATTCTGCAAATTTACCATTAAGCTGACAACTATGGAAAAGTTTTGGTGATTATGTCATAAATTCTTGATTATGTGCTTATTTGTAAAATTAATGCCACCATTTGATGCACTTGTAAGCAAGAATTTGATTAATTTGAAAAAATTTGCCTCTGTAACTGTAGAATCTTATACAGTTTTTGGTTTATGATTTTTCATGGTAAATATGCTTTTGTTAGCCTCCTTAATTTCTTCTTTTAAGGGACTTGTGGCTTTGACATCAACAGCATTGGCTTGGGCAAGGCATCCCACCAACAATATAAGCTCTTCATACCTGTTTTGGTCACTCTGTTTGATTTCTCTAGGACAAGGTGGATATAACCCGTCTTTACAAGCCTTTGGAGCAGATCAAATTCCGAACGATGATGAGCTACCGTGCACAAAAGATGAGCAGAAAACAAATAAGAAGAGTTTGTTCTTCCAATGGTGGTATTTTGGGGTTTGCGGTGGCAGCCTCGCAGGTGTCACAGTCATGTCCTATATCCAAGACACATTTGGCTGGGCACTCGGATTTGCCATTCCCACAATCGCAATGACAGCATCGATTTTACTATTTTGGTGTGGTAGCAGAATTTATACATATAAACAGGATGACAATATCTCTGAAAGGTCTTCACTGGACATATTTCGAGCCATTAAGGAAGCTGTGTCGAAATTAATGAATAGCAGAATCACCTTGTCAAGCAACAAGCCAGACGTGGCTGAGCTAGAGTATGTTTTCTTATCGTCAATCAACCCAGCCTTGCTTTAAAATATCTTATAATAGTGCTACTCTTTTTACTTGTTTATAGGCTTCAAGAAAAACCTCTTTGTCAGAATTCAGGCAATGCCAAGGCATTGATGGAGAAGCCTGTCGGCGATATTAACTACCTGGTAGAAAATGGAAAAGTAGTATTGAGGCTTTTGCCGATATGGTCGATGCTCCTAATGTTCGCGGTCATCTTTCAACTGCCTGCCACATTCTTTACCAAACAAGGAATGACAATGAAGAGAAATGTAGGCAGCAGCTTCAAGATCCCACCAGCTACTCTACAAAGTTCTATTACAGTTTCTATAATCCTCCTGATGCCATTTTATGATGCATTGCTGATCCCACTTGCACGACTGATTGCCCGTGACGAAAAAGGTATCAGTGTGACTGAAAGAATGGGAATTGGGATGGTCCTATCTATCATAGCAATGGCCATAGCTGCTCTTGTCGAAACAAAGAGACTCGAAATCGGACAAAAGATGGAAGTTGTTGATCAGAAAATGGAAACCGAAGTTCCATTAAGCATATTTTGGTTGCTACCTCAGTACATCCTGCTAGGCATTTCGGATATCTTCACTGTTGTAGGGATGCAAGAGTTTTTCTACAGTGAAGTTCCTGTCAGAATGAGAACAATGGGAATTGCACTGTATACTAGTGTATTTGGAGTGGGAAGCTTCTTGAGTGCCCTATTGATTTCGCTCGTTGAATATTTTACATCTTCAACAGGGGGCAAGAGCTGGTTCTCTGATGACATGAGAGAAGCCCGTCTAGACAAATACTACTGGCTTCTAGCCTTGTTAAGTGTTCTCAGCTTGATATTTTATGTCATTCTCTGCAAATGTTATGTAAGCAGGAGCAGCGATTTGGATAATGAGAAGTCATAGGAGGTAGAGGAAGGCCTTGTCAATTATAAATAAATTGTTTTAATTTGTCATCCTTCAGCTTCTCTAATTAATTTTCCTTTTTAAACAAAACATTTTTTGGTAAGAATATTCAAAGCAACTTTTTTTTAAAAAAAAAAAAGTTCAAGGAGTGTAGCATAGTTGTAAGATATATATTTTTTTATTTTTTATTAAATAAGAATTTTGACTCAAATTATGTAAAAATAATTCTTTTTAATAAAATATATTTATAACTTTTTTTCTGAGTTAAAGTTAAAAACATTTTAAATTATTTTGTCAAAATTATACTGAATATATATAAGCTAATTCAATTGTAATAATCTGTCTCTTAATTACCATGCACTTACATAATGCTTTGATCATCACTGATATTTTCAACTTTTACTAAACAATTCAGAAGTTGAAGGATTCAGTAGCAAACTACTACAATAAACCACTGATGTTATAAAGCAAACAAATTCAGATCAAAAGACAATATATTCATTAATGAAGATATTACCTATCAAATTAGTTTTTTACTATATTGGTGGTCTGCATGAACTAAACCAAGTTTTTTCTAATGTAAACAAAAAAAAAAGCTCTATAAAAAAAATTGATAATCAAATAATTAACTTGGTTAGATCCAATAAACTTGATTAATTTAATAATATGATAAAAAAATAGACAATAAAAGTAGATAAATTAAAAATAAAAATTAATTCAAGTCTATCTGTGTTAACCTACGACTCAATACATGAAATTGAGATAATTTCATAAAAAACAAAATCAAGCCCAATTATAGCATCCCTAACATTTGAGTAGAATATATTCTTTTATGTTAAATAAAAAATCAGTGTAATTTTTTTTTTAGTCGACAAGATGGTTGATCAGTTTATTTAGAAATTCAATCGATTAATCAAATATACCAGAACCTTACACTTAGGTTTTATTCATTTTCTATCTATGAGTATTACAATATAATTAATTAATATCATTTTTAATGAAATTTCATTATAGTTTCTTTTATATTTTAAAAATCTCAAGTGTTAACATCAATTCACATCATAATCAAACACATTTTTTATTTATAAATTACACCAACTCATAACTACACTTCTATTCCAATTATCTTGGATGTTATATAATCATATTCATCAATCCATAATTTATTTTACATCAATTTAAAATATTTATGACATTTATTAATTTTGTATTATGATAATAATGATGATAATACATCAAGACATTAACTAACATTAATTCAATTATACATACAAGTCAAGTTACTTTCATGGTTTTTTTTTACTAAAAATACAAGGACATGGATGATGTTCAATTAAGGCTTTAATTTTACAAGTTTCAAGTATCATAAACAAAATATCTATTACAAAATTAATGATGGTTAATTGATAAACTAGTCCAATTACATCACAAAATGAAGATGTCTATAATTACATCCCAAATTTTAATTACACATCCTTCTAGTCCACCTTTCCCTAAGTCTAAACAAAAATAGCATTTACTAGTTATTAAATCAATGTCGTTTATTAAATCATAAGTTAATATTTCATTTAATATTTAAGAGAAATAATTAACTCATTTTAGTATTTTCATATCAGACCAACAATCCAATACTCTCTCTTTCGTAACCATTATTTCAACATACTCATCTTAATTTATAATTAATCAGGTACACATGGTCTGGTATTCCTTAAGAATGCATTTTTCTCTAACAAACCCACTTGATTGCCAATTAATCTGGCATTCTCATTCGGAAGACAAAGATCTAGCATTCTATAATAAATATCCATTTCTCCGGCTAATTCATATTAATTGCCAATCAATCCAGTATTCTCATTTCAAAGCCAAAAATCTGATATTCCATAATGAATACTCATTTCTCTAGCTAACCTATCTTGGTTGTCAATCAACTTAGCATTCCAATCCAGAAATCAAAAATCCAATATTTGATAATGACTATTCATTAATTCTAATAACTTACATATTCATCATTCCTTTTCCATATACAATGTTAAAATTTATATTCATATTTTTATTAATTAAAAATTTCACAAAGTGACGGAAATTTAAAGAAAGGTACAAAGTGCCTATCTGTAATTTAGTTATGTCCAGCTCCTTTGACACGTTGAACTCCTCCAACTATATCCGACAAGCTTTCAATCAATTATTATTGTATAAAAAAAACACTTTTCAATCATCGTAGTGTCTATTATAATTTCACTCGGTTATTTATTCAAAATTTATAAATTCATTTCTCTTTTTGTATCATTTTAGTTACATCTAAATAAACATGAATTCAATTCCATCTTATTTCAATCACAAATACAACTACAAGCATAAACATAATTAAAACTCACTTTAAGTTCATCAATTTCTCAAAGGCATTAAATTTCTAAAACATTAAAATTCATATTTATCATATAAAAATAGAACTATTTATAAAAACTATAATCCATGTGTTTAGTCATCACAATTTTAATACAATTTACAAGAATAACACAAATACATTATTTTATTTTTTTTGTCTCTCAATGGCCGATTCTTAGGCTTCACTATCCATCCAAATTTCTTTGTTATTTTAACATGATTTCACTCTTACAACAATCTACAAAGATTCTAGAAACCTAATTTCTAAGAAATTCATTTTTCTCCCAATTTCATATTAAGAAACCTAATTTAATTTTGATTAATTTTTACTCAAAATCAATAAATTCTTATTCAAATTGATACAAGGAAGTTCCAAGCACCTTACCTAATTAAAAAACATGTTTTAAACGTCGAACAGTGAAGAGAGTTCCATGCACTTTCCATTACTAGCCCTCTATTTTTTTTATGTTTAAGGGTAAATAATTATTGTTAAAAAAATAATAATAAAATAAATAAAAACATCATTTGTAGTTTTATATGACACATCATTTGACCCGACAACCAAAGAGGTGCCCATAAAGTCAAGTCAGAATTTTTGGATCTAAAAAATCATTTTGCACATATTTTAACATGAAAACACTTAATAAACACCTTATTAAACTAAATAAACCAATTTATAGTCTCAAACACCTTAAGAAAAAATTGTTAAAAAAACATAAAATTAAACCAAATAAAAAAACTTTCTTAACCCATTCTATTTTTTTTGGCAATATAAAAGTTTAAAAACACTTCAATGAAAACTGTTTGTTCAAGAAAAATTCAATGACAACAAGATATATTTTTTCTACTAGCTAGAATGTGGTCTTTTTATTAGTTAGAATGTGATCGACCAATCACTTTTTTTTTTTCTTATGACCCTTTTTTTTCTCTCAAACTTCAAGAACTAAAACGTAAAATTAATGAATATGAGGGATGAAAATGTGAAATTCTTAAAAAAAATGGGACCAAACCTAAAAGACAAAAAAATTAGGTACTGAAGTGAACTTTTTTAGGCCTCTTTAAGAGTAAAAAGAGTAAAAAAAAAAAAGGGTTGCCTCTTTATTTTTGTTCCAAATATAATCTTTTTTGTTTCAATTTTTAATTTATAAAATTAAATATTATTTTATAAAACCAAGCATCAAACTAATTAAATATGGGACATTCAGTTGCATAAACAATAAGATATAACACGCGACCAGAAAATAACTAAGAGCCTTATAATTGTATAAACATAGCTTGGAAAGATAATTTTTTTAAAAAAGAATATTTAAAAAAAATAAAAAAAAATAACACAGTCCACAATGCAACTCTCTCACAGCCCACAGTAAAAAAAAAAAATCAGTGAAATTCTGTTGTTTTCTTTTTTAGTTTATAGTGTAATCATTATAATTATAATTATAATTGTAGAACAAGGAAAACGATGTCGTTTCGCAAAAACATCACATATAATAGGGGTGAAAAAGTAAATTAGGGTTCCTCAAGATAATAATAATAATAATAAAACTGTCTCTGCTCTTATAGTCCCTTGGCGAAACAGAAACGATAGAGCGAGAGCGAAAACGATGTCGGATCCATACGAGAGAGTGACAGGAGGGAGACTCACCTTCAAAGGAGGAAGCTTAGCAACGCTAAGCAAAGGAATCGAAAAGAAAAAGAAGAAAAGAAGAAGCCGGTGGTTGACACGGTGGAGGACGCCGCACCAGTGGCGGAGAATTTGGAATCTGATGCTGGTGAGATCATTTATACGATTGACGCGGCGAAGAAAATGAAGTACGAGGAATTATTTCCTGTGGAGACGAAGAAGTTTGGGTATAGCGAGAAGAAGGATTTGAAATCTGTTGAAGATGCTCTTGATGATCGGGTTAAGAAGAAAGCTGATCGTTACTGTAAATGAGGTAATTTTGATTTGATTTGATTTGATTTTTTTGTTAAGAATTATTAAGAGATTGATGGAGGAACAAGCTATTAGAGGCATGATTAGGGTTTGTCTAGGAATATAATTTAGTGAGGTTTTGAGATTTGTTTGAAGTAATCAAAATTTAGGGTTTTTTAGTGGCAATAGAATTATCAGTGATGTTTTGATTTGTTTTTAGGGATAAAGGGTGGCCCCATGAAACAAGCATAAAGAACCAAATCAATTTAGGGTCTTACCCACTAGATGTGGAAGGTTTTGGAAACATATAATAGAATTTTCTAGAGAAGAATTATTAGGATAGATACTGTGGTATAAATCTACTTCAATTAATATCAACTATATGCTCTGAACTGGTTTGGGGCCTGGCTAGTTTCTACTTGTTTATCTATTAAAGCATAGACATTTACTTGGGGGTATTGAAGAATTAAAAACAGTTCTCAGATTGTATTTTAGTTTAGAGAGCTGCAAATGAATGCCATGAGCTTCCCAAAGTGTTGCAAGTGGGTTTTACCATTACCAAATTTAATGGCTGATCAAATCTGTGTGGCAAGGGTTCTGATTTTGACACTACTTAGGTTTTGTTGTCTTGTGGAATTATTTCTCGTTTCTGTATTTTCTATTCATTTTTCAAGAATTTTGGCTGGTTGGTTGGTTTAGTTCAACATGAAAAGAGTGATTAGATTTAAAAAAAAAAAATTTGGATAGATTAGCTTATTTTAGGAATAAAGTTAGACTCCATGAACGAGATTGAACCAAAATCTACTTTAGGACTCCTAGTTTTAACAAAGATAATGAGTCATGTTCATTGAGAAATCAATGGATATAAAAGGGTTTTTGGAAACATAAAGTAAGTGAAAGAAGGATTAGGATAGATCCAACACTTGAATCTGCATGATATTCTATGACCTAGCAGAAGGCAAGCTCCAATTTTTTCCATTGGTTTTGAAGAAGAATCATATGCTAGGGTGTAGTTTTTGGAGTCCTAAATGGATGCTGAAAGTCCCCTCAAAGGGTTACCAAATATAATGGCTGATTACCAAAGAATCATATGCAAGGGTTCTGATTTAGTGGGTCTTCCTCTGACCTCCATGCAGAGTCAATGGAAATCTATTAGTATCTTAGGCTCCTGCATGTCCAATACTATTTGTAATATTGTTAATTTTTTTTTATTAACGTGGGTGTCCGGGCCAGCTTGCGCGCACTTCGACTAATCCCACGGGCCCTAAAGTTAACAACCATGTAAGACTCCAGTGACCATCATATTAGCAACCACAGGGCTCGAACCTGAGACCATAGGGGGAGCAAACTCCTGGTCCCAAGCTCTTACCACTGGGTCACCTACTAGATGGTTAATATTGTTTAATTTATTGTTATTGTTAGTGTTGGTTTTGTGGATTCTGTTTTCCTCAAACCCATTATGTATCCTTGGCTAAAATGATGGATGTGAAGAATCTGTTCATGATGATCATGACTTCAGAGTTTTCTAGCCTTTGACTTTCTAGTTTTAGGTTTTATAGGTGAGGCTGGGAATTTTTTTGTTATGCTTTTGAATTCTTTGCTCTAACTGTCCCCTGACTTGGTTTCTCAGTGCCTATAGGCTTCTGTTAAAGTTAATTACGTACTGGCATAAAGTTTTGGGGTCTCCGTACTACCCTTTTTTCTGATGTTGTTGAGCTTAATTGATTGGTTTTGAGCAGTTTGAATTAAAGCTATAGAATTTGCTGCAATCCATATTAATGTGTGTATCCAATACTTGGCAGGTTATAGAGACAGAAGATGAATTGTTCCCTGATCTTGAGACGAAGCTGTGACAAAGCTGCAAAACCACCTAATTCACTCATTGATGTTGAGCGGATTAAGCTAGGAAGTCTTTTGGCAGGCTAAAACAACCACCTCATTCACTGTAGTAGAATTTCGCTTTTTGTCTTTAAGGTGTGATTGATCTTAATATTTTGAAGATAACAAGCATTATGATTGAAGAGTTAAAATTGCTTATCTACAAAAACAAAACGTAGTGTCTGCCCTGCTTACTACAGAAAGGTAGACAGTGTAGGGAAACTTCTACATGGAGCTTGTTAATTTTCAGGCACTAGTAAGATGTATGGCAATTAATGTCTTCATATCCCATAGTGTTCTGTTGTAGTAACAAGTTAAATGTCAGAAGTGAACTTTTGATGATTTATCCTCGGCACCATACACGTGGTCTCAGTCCTTGTCTGTAGAATATTGCTGAATTTTTAAGACTTTGTATGAGGTTTTTGAATAAGCGGTTTTGATTGATAGGATCACCGGTTGCAAATCTTTCCTAGGTTGCTGCAGTTTTCAGTAATGGAGGCTGTGGCAATGGTTACCATTTATTTTATTCAGGCTTAGGTCTAGAATTAGTTTATTGCTCGTGCCTTTGCTATAGGGTGCTTTCGCAATAGGGTGTAATGTAAAAAAAATAATATTTATACTATTAAATTATAGCAGTTTAAACTTAAATTCTAACCTAACTATTTAATTAGCTTGCAAATTTTGGTGACCAAGTAGATTAAAAAGAATAAAAGAATACTGAATGAAGAAATTTATAAAAATTTAATAAAAATGAAAAATTCAATTTATAATTCAATTTACTGAATGATGAAATTTAATAAAAATTTAACATGAATTAATTGAATTGGAATTACTCAAATATTACTAAAATAATCTTTTAATCTTATTTAGAAACTACGGAATAATTGAATCATTTTTTAAAATATTATTTTAATAATTTAAAAGAAAATTAAAACTAAACATAAAAGATGAAGGGGCTAGACGTGGGCGAACTTAAAAGGATGACCCGCGTGCCTAGACCAATGGAAGAAAGCCTCACAGTACCTTTTTTGTAACAATTTCTGATCATGATCGACATTTAAAAATCAAGGTCTAGGATATTTTTATCCAAAAAACTCAATATTCTATCCATTTCACCAAAAACACACATCGAATAAACATATAAACCTTAATAATCCTATTTAAAATGCTAAAATGCCCAAAAATAGGTGTGTGTGTGTGTCTAAACCTTCCCTAGTCCAGAAATGAGTTGGTGAACCTAGGATATCTAGATTTTTCACATAACAGGTTATCAGGTGAGCTTCCTGGAAGTCTTAGAAGCTGCCTATGTTGAAAAATTTGCATTTGGAGGGGAACTACTTCCAAGCTCTATACCTGAGTTATTGAGGTTTCTGAGAGCACTTCAATATCTTAATCTTTCCCACAGCAACTTGACTGGTCAAATTCCAAAGTTTTTGGCAGGCTTCAGGTTGTTGCAGTATTTGGATCTCTCATTTAATGACATTAATTCAAGGTGAGATAATGCCTACGCAAGGAGTTTTCGGAAATGCAAGTGCAGTCTCAGTTTTGGGAAACAGTAAGCTTTGTGGAGGAATATCTCAGTTGAATTTGTCCAGATGCATTCCCAACAATTCAAAAAGGCAAACATCTTCTACCGAGCAGATGCTGATAATTGCAATTCCTTGTGGTTTTCTAGGATTTTTTTTTATGATTGCTTGTCTACTTTTCTGTTGCTTGAAGATAACAAAAAATAAGCCTTCTTCTGAAGCTTCAAGGGAGTTCTCATTTCGGCGAGTAACATATAAAGAACTCTTCCAAGCAACTGTCAGATTTTCCTCGTCCAATTTAATTGGTGCCGGTAGTTTTGGATCTGTGTACAAAGGAGTTATTGCATCAGATGGAGCAATTGTTGCGGTGAAAGTATTCAACTTGCTGTCTAAAGGAGCTTCCAAGAGCTTTATGAGAGAATGCGCAGCCTTGATAAACATCAGGCACCGAAATTCTGTCAGAGTTCTAAGCGCACGAGATGGTGTTGATTTTCAAGGTAATGATTTTAAGTCTCTTGTTTATGAGTTTATGGTCAATGGGAGTCTAGAAGAGTGGTTGCATCCAGTTCCTATACCAGAGGAGGCACATGGGGCAAGAAACTTGAACCTTATTCAGAGGTAAAGCATTTCAATTGATGTGGCATCTGCGCTTGACTATTTCCACCATGGTTGCCAAATGCCTGTTGTTCACGGTGATCTGAAGCCATGCAATGTTCTTCTGCATAGTAACATGAGTGCTCATGTTGGTGATTTTAGATGATTTTGTTTACAACAAAACTCTCTACCGTTTAAACTCTAGTATGTTTATCATTCACTCAATAGCACTTAAATAATTTAAAGATGTTTAACTGCAATGAGCATGAAAATAAATACTCTAGCACTAAAATATGAAGATTCAATTTAGCATAACTTTAGTGTGATAGGATTGATTATTTCTAATTTCTTTTTCTCTTAAAATAACTTGTATGTCATGAATGTTTAGAATCCCTTGCATTTTAGCAATAAAAAGAGCTATTTATAAGTTTTTGAAAGAAACTATCCGTTTATAGTCGTTGAAATGCCATTGATGATTGAAATGATAGATTGGTTTCTGCAAAATTTTCAGGTGTTCATATCTAATGAACAAGTGGTCGACAAGTTCATTTGATATCACTAAACGATTAACTAGTTCCTACAAATTCCTTGATTTAACAGTTTTTACTTGGTGAATTCTTGAACCGATATTAATCTTATAATACATGCATAGTGAAGCGTGTGTATTCATTTTAAACATATTATCAAGTAAGATAAAAAAAATATGTACCTTTAGCACTACACTTAAAAACTAAGTCTTCACTATGCTTTGTATCTTGGACTTCTTCATAGATTTTTTCATAAAAATTTTTATATTTATTGATATGACCTTTATATAAACATGTTTAAGATTTATTTTTAACTAATCAACTATTTATCTAATTTTTATTTAATTGTTATCATCAAACTATATAGGAATATACATATATGACCTAAAAATCAATAAAAAAGATCGAGAAAACATTTGAGAGACACGAATATGGTGTAAATTTGTTTGAAGGTTTCTGAGGTGATTCTTAAATCGAGACTGGTTCAGATTTGTAGGGTTTAGAAAAGAGATTGGAAATTTTAAAAGAGAGAGAGAATGTTAAGTGTGGGTATGATCTATCTCTATCATATATTATATATAAGAGTAATTTTATCTTTTATTCTTAAAATTTTTGTTTGACCTAAAATATAAAATTTAATCTCTCAAAGTACAACAATAAAGTAAAAACACAATCAACCCTTAGGAGATTTTTTTGTTATTATCAAAAAAAAAAACCTCGACTACTAAAAAATAAAGAATTAATAGTTCAATTTCATATATAGTTATTAATAAAGAGATTGTTAATATTACCAAAAAAAATCTTTAATTTTATTTGGAAACTATGGGATAATCTAATCATTTTCTAAACATTATTTTAATAATTTTATAAGAAAATTAAAATAGATTAAAACAAAAAAAAATGGTGCAGGGGACTAGGCATCGGTGGACCCTAGAAGGATGGACTCATGTGCCTGGCCCAAAGGAAGAAAGCCCAGCAGTAAACCCAACAATTTAAGGGTAGCCGACATGTTTTCCATTCACGTTTAATGGTCAAAAAATTGGGTTTCAGGCTTTTTTGACCTAAAACACTCAATATGCCCCATTTCATCAAAAATCACATTTAATACACTAAGAGCTATAATAATCCCATTTGTAAAGTCAAAACACCAAAAAATGGGTATAAAATTCAGAATCAAAGCGAATAAAAAAACCTCTCCAAGTTCTAATATACTTTAGTTTGAATCTATCTTCATATAACTTTTTTTTTTTTGAAACAATTGATACTAAAATTGATTTTTTTTATGACAAGAATGTGACTGGTCAAAAATGCTATCGATTTTTTTTTAGTTTAGCAACTTTATCTCTCATTTCTCAAGATTTAAGGATTGAAATGCAATGAAAATAAGGTTTAGGATTGAACCAAATTGGTAAAAATAAAAACTTCATGAACCAAAATTGTTAAAAATTAATGTTTTCTTACAGGGACGTCCATAGTGCTCCTATAGGTGTAGGGAACAATGAATTTCATTGTACAAAATGCCCAAATGTTTTAAGATTTCTTATAATTATAATTAATTAATTATAATGATTCGTTATAAGATATTAATTATAAGTATATTAATTTATTATGCTGCAAAAATTTGGGTCAATCATTCATAAGAAAAAAAAATTATTAAAAAAAAAGCATATATCTTATTACTTATGATAACCATATTTTACATTAAAAATAAAACCTCATTTTAAAGCGTTTATGCTAACAAGTACTTGTAGCTAATTAATAAAATGTAAATTAAATCTTATCACTTAGTATATTTTAAAGTGTTTGGAAATGCTTTAAAAATTGCTTTGACTTTATTTTACCATGAAATTGCTTTGACTTGGAGTGGTAACCGTTTGATGCAAGTTAGAAATTCGAAACATGAAGGATTGAAGGGTCCTACTCTCCGTCATCTTGTTATCTCCTTGCCCTTTATTTGAGTGATATTCCCCACGCAGTGAAGGCAAGAAAGTCTTGAAATTTTGGAAAATTAAAGGCGTCTTGTGGGCACAATTCCAAGCACACCATGTGGGCAGATTTCTTGCAGAATTTGCACGGCAGGACTTGACTTCTATGTGGACCCGAAGCTTTTAGTTTCCATTAATTTTTTGTTCGTATTAGAGTAGTCACAATTGAGCATTGAATTTAACTTATCAATCCATTAATCCTTTTACTAGCTATACTTGTATTTTGCATCACAAGCTGATGAATTATCTCTGTTAAGATTTTTATAAATAAATATCTTAAATAAAATGGATCTAGTAAATATACTAGATTCAAAATAATTGGGTATAACAATTAGGCAGGTCCAAAAAAATATAAGTCTAGCAAACATGTGTCAGACTCAAAAAATTTGGACTTCACAGTTATTCAAGTCTAAGATAATGTGGATTTAACAAATATGTCAGACCAAAAAAACTTGGACTTTGCAGTTAACCAAGTCCAAGGTAACGTGGGTATGACAAATATATCAGATCCAAAAAACTTAAACATTACCTAATTCAAAAGGCTTATGCCTGATCCTGAACAATCCTTAACAATATAAATATTAAAGATATGATAAACTGTCATGCCTCTCTATCTAGAATAATTATTCTTATTGAGGTAATGATTTCCCTATACTATAAGTATATACAAGGTCTCTTAAGGAACGTACCATACTTACTATCTTATTAATGATATGTAAAATATATTTGCCTTCCATTAATATTGCCAAAAGCATAGGACTTTCTAGCCTTTCTTTTCTCTGAAAAAGACAAGGTTTAGAGGGTATAAATACCCCCAGAACCATCTAGGTAAAATGTTTATAATTTTTATCTCTTAAAATAAAAATAGATAGATTTTAGAGCATTAACTAATTTAAAATTCAAGAACAAATATTTGTTCCTTGACTTTAAAATTTTTCCAATACTTAAAACTTTGTAAGCCTACAGTTTTTTAGATTAAAAACAAGTCCAAACACTTGAACAAGTTAATTAACCACTATCTCTTAATCACACTAAATAACCTCTTTATTTACATATCTTGGAGTTTAAAACTCCATCACTATCACTAAGCTAATCTTATCTTCAATACTTGAGCTCTAAAATCATTTCATAAGAAAAAAAAAGGGAAATGGCACGCATGAGTCCACCCATATTGTGGCCACTTTTCTTGCAAATTATTCAACTGATCTCTTTTTCCTCCTCATTACCTGCCGGAAATGAAACCGATCGACTCTCCCTGCTAGCTTTTAAGGCTCAAATTACCACTGATCCTCTTGGTAAGCTGAATTCGTGGAATGAATCCTTGCACTTCTGCGAGTGGTCGGGCGTTACATGTGGACGCAGACATCAGAGAGTCGTAGAGCTTGACCTGCACTCTTGCAAACTGGCGGGTACCCTGTCTCCCCACATTGGCAACTTGAGTTTTCTCAGGTCACTAAACCTTGTTGACAACATATTAAGCCATAGTATCCCGCAAGAGTTAGGTGGTTTATTTCGGCTACAGATGATGATCCTTGCGAACAACACATTCGATGGAGAAATCCCGGTCAACATCTCACAATGCTCAAATCTCCTCACACTTCGTTTAGAGGTAAACAATCTTACTGGAAAACTCCCAGCAGAACTTGGATCATTAACAAAGATGCAGTTATTTAACTTTGGCAAGAATAATCTAGTTGGTGAGTTACCTCATTCTTTTGCAAATCTTTCATCAATCGTGACTATTTATGGAATGATGAATAATCTGCAAGGAAGTATTCCAAATAGTTTTGGAAAATTGGAAAGATTAAAATACTTGTCTCTTGGTGGAAATAATCTTAGTGGCACTATCCCTCCCTCTATATATAACCTTTCTTCTCTTATTATTTTCTCCGTGCCAGTTAACCAACTTAAGGGAAACCTACCTCTTGACTTAGGCCTAACTCTTCCAAATCTTGAAATTCTTCGAATTCACACCAATCAATTCACTGGAATAATTCCAGCAACAATCTCCAATGCTTCAAAAGTTGCAGATATTCAACTTTCAGGGAACAGCTTCACTGGGAAAGTGCCTTCTTTAGCAAGCCTGCTCAATCTGCGGACACTGATAGTTGATTTCAATGATCTTGGAAACAATGAGGATGATGATCTGGGTTTTCTCTATTCCCTCACAAACCAAACCAATTTGGAATCATTGTCTATAAATGACAACTCTTTAGGAGGGGTGCTGCCTGAAATAGTTAGCAACTTTTCAACAAAGCTTATAAGAATTACATTTGGAAGAAACCAAATACGTGGAAGCATTCCAACTGATATTGGGAATCTCATAAGCTTAGAGATTTTGGCTTTGGAAATGAATCAATTGACTGGAATTATACCAAGTTCTATTGGTAAACTCCAGAACTTAGCTGCTCTGCATCTTTTTGAAAACAAAATCTCAGGGAGTATTCCTTCCTCTTTAGGCAATATTACTTTATTGATCAAAGTTTTTTTATCATTAAATAATTTACAAGGAAGCATCCCATCGACTCTCGGAAATTGCCAGAATTTACTGTCCTTGGATCTTGCTCATAACAATTTGAGCGGTCCCATACCCAAAGAAGTAATGGGAATTTCATCCTTGTCGATTTACTTAGACCTATCTCAAAATCAGTTGACAGGCCCCCTTTCCACTAAAGTTGGTGAGTTGGTGAACCTAGGATATCTAGATGTTTCAAATAACAGGTTATCAGGTGAAATTCCTGGAAACCTTGGACGCTGCATTACGTTGGAAAATTTGGATTTGGGGGAGAACTACTTCCAAGGCTCTATACCTGAGTCATTGAGGTCTCTGAGAGCACTTCAATATCTCAATCTTTCCCACAACAACTTGACTGGCCAAATTCCGAGGTTTTTGTCAGGCTTCGAGTTGTTGCAGTATTTGGATCTCTCATTTAATGACCTTCAAGGTGAGATGCCTACGCAAAGAGTTTTCGGAAATGCAAGTGCAGTTTCAGTTTTGGGAAACAATAAGCTTTGTGGAGGAATATCTCAGTTGAATTTGTCCAGATGCATTCCCAACAGTTCAAAAAGGCAAAAATCTTCTACCAAGCAGATGCTGATAATTGCAATTCCTTGTGGTTTTCTAGGATTTTTTTTTATGATTGCTTGCCTACTTTTCTGTTGCTTGAAAATAACACAAAATAAGCCTTCTTCTGAAGCTTCAAGGGAGTTCTCATTTTGGAGAGTAACATATAAAGAACTCTTCCAAGCAACTGCCAGATTTTCCCCATCCAATTTAATCAGTGCCGGTAGTTTTGGATCTGTGTACAAAGGTGTTCTTGCATCAGATGGAGCAATTGTTGCTGTGAAAGTATTCAACTTGCTGTCTAGAGGAGCTTCCGAAAGCTTTATGAGAGAATGTGCAGCCTTGATAAACATCAGGCACCGAAATCTTGTCAGAGTTTTAAGCGCATGCGATGGTGTTGATTTTCAAGGTAATGATTTTAAGGCTCTTGTTTATGAGTTTATGGTCAATGGGAGTCTAGAAGAGTGGTTGCATCCAGTTCCTATACCAGAGGAGGCACATGAGGCAAGAAATTTGAACCTTATTCAGAGGTTAAGCATTTCAATTGATGTGGCATCTGCGCTTGACTATTTGCACCATGGTTGCCAAATGCCTGTTGTTCACTGTGATCTGAAGCCAAGCAATGTTCTTCTTGATAGTGATATGAATGCTCGTGTTGGTGATTTTGGATTAGCAAGGTTCAGTCCAGAAGCTTCCCATCAATTAACTTCGGATCAGACCAGCTCTGTTGGTTTAAAAGGCACCGTTGGTTATGCACCGCCAGGTAACATCACAATAATTTTCTTTTGTTGTTGATTTGAATTCTAGCTTTATGATCCACTGTTAGGTGATTGATTGCATTGATAGCTTCATTAATTTTAAGGTCATTTATAAATATTTGGCGCATGGTCATCAAGTATTCCATCTGTTAGGATTGTTGCCATTATGTGCAGCAATCATAGAGCATTTACAGCCTATCTTCTAGAAGAGGATGGCTGTCATTGCCATTGTCAAAGAGGGCTGCTAGGTGCAGCCACTATTGTTGAAGAAGAGCTGGAGTTGGCAGCCACCTTTGTTGAAGAAGAGCTGGAGTTGGCAGCCACCATTATTGACCAAAGAACAAATGGAGCAGCACCATGGATGCCTATAAATAGAGGCATACGGTTGAGAGCAAAATGAGAGAGTTAAGAGAAGGAAATTAGAGCCAAAGATGTGAGAGATGTAGGAGAGAGTGGGCTGCCAAGGCAGCCAGCAGTAGCTGCCATTGCAGCACTGAGAAGAGAGAAATAGAGTGAGGTTGAGAGTTGCTAAAGAGGGGATAATTCCTCCTCCTCTATTGTTGTAAATCTTGTTCTCTCCCTATATAATGCAATGGCTTCTCCTGTGGATGTATGCGGTTTGCCGAACCATGTTAAATATTGTGTCAGTGTGCTTAGCCTCCAATGAGCAAATATCAGAACATCACCGGTCGGAATTCCCTACAATTGGTATCAGAGCTTATGGTTTAAAGTGGTGTTTGATTTTTGCTCAAAAATGAAAGTTGTCAAACTTGTGTTTTGACCATACCACCGTGTAGAGGAGGAAGAGACGAAGCCACTGGTGAAAACAGCGTCAAAATTGGACGTCGGACATGGCCGCACTCTCCATCACTCTCCGGCAAGGCGTCTGCCCACGCGCACAGACGCGCCCCACTCGTCTTCTTGACCCGGATGGGTTGACCCTACCCGAATACCAGTTGACCCGACCCATGTGACTGACCCGAATAAAGATGATGTCAGCATGTACAGTAGACATGCCAGGGATGACGTCATCCTGATGTAATTGTGACATCAGCATGTACAGTAGCATGCCATGTCAGCACCCAGTCAGCATAGTGGGACCACCTGCCACGTCATCAGCCGTGAGCCGAGCTGAGTTGAGCCGAGCCGAGTTGGAGCCGAGCCGCGAGCCGAGGGATAGGATCCAGCGTAGCTGATCCTATGTGCAACTGGATCTGAGATTGAATCTGAGCCGTTAATCAGGCCAGAATTGTTTTGATCAAATCTTAGCCGTCTGAAATGCGATTTGGATGATTTCAGACTTGTTTCCAACTAATTTGATCATTCCGGATGCAATGGTACGGTCCGATCATTGAGATTGAGACCGAAAGTGGTGGTGGTGAATTAACAAAAGAGATTGCCCGATGAGGAGGCATCTAAAGGTCATCATGGTGGTCGATGGAGATGAAGAAGAACATGTTACACATGTTTACCCAATTACATGTGCTGAACTGCTAAGTGGAGAGAATTTTAATTGCCTTGAAGGAAGGCAAAATTGGGATACTTTGGACACCCGATCATGTGGACGATTTGAGGTAGAGAGTGGAAATTGATGAAGACCAATCTTGACGAATCTAAGAATTAGCAGTCTCACCAGATGTTGAGAAATCAGGTATAAAACCGGGATACCCCAGATCACTTGTAAAGGAAAGCCGCAACAAAGCTAGCAAATGGTTGTATATACGAAAAGGTAGTACGGTGGATAGATACGTTCTAAAAAGTTCTGTCTAGGAGATTGGGTTTTAAACGGGACCAATGTGACCCCTCCAAATATTTCCTGGGAACTTGCTTAGTTGAAGGATCATCCACACAGTACTATTTTTGTATATGTAATAGTTTGTAATGAAACTGTTGAAGACTAGCAAGATAACGGCACAAAGAAACAGTTGGGTTCTATATGTTCAAGGATCTGATGGAGTGGTGATTTCTCCAAAGATGTTAGATTCGGTGACTGTAATTTCTCGAAGGGATAATTAATGAAGACCCTGATAATGGAAGAGAAATACAACAAAGGATAAAGATTGGCACTCTATTTTGACTTGGATAAATGTTATGACAGGATGAGCTGCTGTCAAACATAAAAGCAAAGAATAGGGAGAAATCTGGAGAACCGAAATTGCACGAGAGCACACGAAGATTGTGCAGGAGTACCCGAAGGATCCAACGAGGTACTGTAATGAGACAACAGATGCAAAGAGAAGAAGAGTTCCCAGATGAAGCTCAGAGCAGAGACTGTGTGAAAAAGTTGTACAACAGAAAGTCTCTTGTGCTCTTGATAAAGGCAACAAGCGAGGACCTTTCCAATGCATGCAAGGATGGAAAGATGAGCTATTGCAGAAGCACCTAATTAAGGGGGTGCGACCGCCGATGAAAGGCAAAAACACCAAAGAGAGTTGGTGTGGGTGGAGCTATCAAGCAGAAAGGCATAGAAGCTTCAAACATAGAAAATGAGATGGAGGATTGCGAAGAGTGCACCGCAACTCTCTCTTTCTATGTGATCAGTGGCAGTGATCTCTCCCAAGTCCACATGGTGGTAGAGAATCTTAGAGTCACTGAAGACATCCTCGATGAAGGAGGATGTGACCGCCGCATGACGGACGGAGACACCTCAGGAGAAGGTGTGTGGGCCACAAATATGAGCCCAAGTACACACCGCCGCATGACGACGAGCAGAGACACCTCAGGAGAAGGTGTGTGGGCCACAAATATGAGCCCAAGTACAAACCGCCGCATAATGATGATCAAAGACACCTCAGAGAAAAGGTGTGTGGGCCATGAAATGAGCTCAAGTTCAGACCGTCTCATGACAATAGGTAGAGACACCTCGGATGGAAGGTGTGAGGACCATGATATGAGTCCAAATTCAGACCGTCTCATGACAACAGGCGGAGACACCTCAGGAGAAGGTGTGAGGACCATGATATGAGTCTAAGTTCAGACCGTCTCATGACGACAGGCGGAGAGACCTCGGATATAAGGTGTGAGGACCATGATATGAGTCCAAGTTCAGACCGTCTCATGACGACAGGCAGAGACACCTCAGGAGAAGGTGTGAGGGCCATGATAGGAGCCCAATTTCAGAACGCCCTAAAGCCAATGTGATGGCTGGATATAAGTGGACAAGTGTATAGCCAATGAAGTGGCTATGATGAGTATGAAGACAAATGCAGGATTGACTTTCATGGATATTGCCCCCATGCTAAAAAATCAATGAGCTAGAAGACATTTGCCTTGGACAATAAGTGGATGACTTGTGGAGCATTAAGACGCGACTGCTATGTAGGAGCAGAGGGCATGCGCAGGTTCCGGGAACAAGTTAACTCTTGTGAAGGTGGTGAGCTCGGTAATGGCATTGTAATACTTAGAGTATGAAGACAGAGATGGATCAACCTTTAATGGGCTGTCCCCATGGTTAAAAGGGAGAGCTACCTGGACTCTTGAGACTAAGAGCGGGAGACTCATGGAGAAGTAAGGCGTGGTTCCTAGAGAGGAACAGAGGGCAGACGCAACTCCAAGATGAGTAGACTCTTGGAAGAGTGGTGAGCTCGTGATCATATTGAAATACTCAATGACTGTCGCACTTGGAAATATCCGTTTGAGGGGGTGTTGTAAGCCTTGGTGTAAGGCTTGATAAATCATTCCGGGTCAAGCATGGTTGATATGCTTGAAGGGGGATGTTGTTCCAGAGACAAGTGTTAAACACTCTTCAGATGAGATATGACAAACCATCTGGTTGAAGTGATCCTTTGGAGTGAGCAAAGGGGTGCTTGGATGACTCTAGTGATTGAAAGGTTTGGCAAGTACCTGGAAACTTGGCCAAAGACGCTCTCGGAATGGTAAGCTTGGAAGAGCTGCAGAATGCAAGCATGTGCTGAAGAAGCAAGAGGACAATTGCCCACATGAATGGCAAAGGGGGTGATTGTTAGGATTGTTGCCATTATGTGCAGCAATCATAGAGCATTTACAGCCTATCTTCTAGAAGAGGATGGCTGCCATTGCCATTGTCAAAGAGGGCTGCTAGGTGCAGCCACCATTGTTGAAGAAGAGCTGGAGTTGGCAACCACCTTTGTTGAAGAAGAGCTGGAGTTGGCAGCCACCATTATTGACCAAAGAACAAATGGAGCAGCACCATGGATGCCTATAAATAGAGGCATACGGTTGAGAGCAAAATGAGAGAGTTAAGAGAAGGAAATTAGAGCCAAAGATGTGAGAGATGTAGGAGAGAGTGGGCTGCCAAGGCAGCCAGCAGTAGCTGCCATTGCAGCACTGAGAAGAGAGAAATAGAGTGAGGTTGAGAGTTGCTAAAGAGGGGATAATTCCTCCTCCTCTATTGTTGTAAATCTTGTTCTCTCCCTATATAATGCAATGGCTTCTCCTGTGGATGTAGGCGGTTTGCCGAACCACGTTAAATATTGTGTCAGTGTGCTTAGCCTCCAATGGACAAATATCAGAACATCACCGGTCGGAATTCCCTACACCATCTGAAGACATAACACTCCCTTGCACGTTTAGTCTCCTAACTCATGAAAGCAACAAGGTTACCATCTCGAAAATTTCCATCAGATTGACCCTCTTGTGTCTCTTTTTGTTCTAGTCTCCAGGATCAAAAACAACTACTTATATTTGCAACTATGTATACGAATTGCAGAGTATGGTATCGAACGCAAGGTGTCAACTTATGGAGATGTGTACAGCTATGGCATCCAATTGCTGGAGATGTTTACCGGAAAGAGACCGACAAATGATATGTTTCACGATGGGTGGAACCTTCACAATTATGCTAAAATGTCATTGCCTGACTCTGTAGTCGAAGTTGTGGATCCCATACTTCTGAGAGAAGTTGAGGAAACTAGTGTTGATGCCTCTTCTAATAAGAGCGATATTGGAATTCAGAAGATCTTGCAATGTCTGACTTCAATAATCAAGATAGGAGTTTCTTGCTGCGTGGAGTTGCCAAGAGAGAGGATGGAGATTAGCAATGTTGTCACTGAATTGCATCGAATTAGGGACATTCTCATCAGAACTAGAAGGCGATGACAACATGAAATCATTGGCTTACCAGAAGGTATATATATATAGTTGATCCATCATTAGCTAATACATAGACCAAGCTTAATAATGATGCATGATGATACTTACAGATGACTCGTTCATATGATTGTAACTAGATTAATTTCTCCATTTTTTCTTTGCTATACAGGAGTGTGAGGTAATCAAAAGGCCAAATGGAAGCTGTCGTTCAAAAGGAAGCTAGCACAGTTGCCAAAAGCTTCACACTTGCAGTGATAGAATGACATTGCAACTGTTATGTTTGTATAATTATGGGTGTCTTTTTGCTCAAGGACTTGCATTTGTAGTAGAAGAGAGAACTTGTAATACTTTAGTTTGCAATAAACACGATCGTATCCTCTGCGTCACCTGTTATAAATATATGTTTTAGGCTGTCAGGGTGAAGAGAAAAATTCTGTTGAATAGAACATGTCAGAATACTGCATTCAGAACCATTTTTTTCAGTAATCTAATAAATATGTTACTTCTGCTTCTTTAAAATCTCATTTCCTGTAGAACAAACCTCTCCTTGCTTCTCTTTTCGGCGATGACATGTCTCACTATCGACTTGCTGCATGTACAGTGGTTGCCTTTGTCCTACTTTTGAGTTGGGGTCTGGCTGTAATTTGATTTAGGGTAAATGTTGGTGCTTTCTCATATATTTTTTCACCCTTATATTCATATGTAATATCATGCTAATTAATCATACAAGTTTTTTTAAGGGTGACGATTCACAGAGCCCTTCGTTATTGTTTTGAATAGCTCTTGAGGTTGAAAGCTGAAATGTTTTAGGGGATATTTATGCAGAAGGATTTTTATGGGAAATTATTTGTTTGATGGTCATCATGTGAACCATTGTATTGAGCAGAAGTAGAGAAGTATTGGGTTCGACCATAGAAAAAATATCTAGAAAGGATTTGACTAATAGCTCTATAACATATTAAGGAATCATTTCAGTTTAAAACTTTAGAGAGTTAGATAAAATTTCAAACTATAATTTAAAGTATTATCTAATATATTTTAAAGTGAAAATTTTTAGACTTGCTTATATTTAATTTTATTAATTAGAATGAAAATTGTAAAATTCAAACTCATGATCATACAGTAACAATAAAAAGGAAATGCCTCACACAAATATGTTGTGGGAAAGTATTCATTTATAGACCGAAGATACATAGTATCTGGACAATTACAAATACAGAAACAAATAGCTACCTACAATTATGAAGAATCACTGATATCTGAGGAATTTGATTGTCCTCTATTAACTTTAATTGTCTTTAAACATGACCATTTTGTTTCCTCAAGGGATAGAAGCGTTGCCTTTCCCAGCTTCGTTCTAGTTTCGGAAGTGGAAGAATCAGAAATGTAGCAGTAAGGTTTCAACCATAAATATGCTGGGATCTGCATAAATGCTGATAGATAGAAGGGCTAGAAAACTCTAGATTTTACAACCCTCTGAAACGCAGCAGAGATATGATCGAGGTGGTGCAACTTATTGGGCCGTCATGGGCCTCTCGGTTCTCTTCTTTAATGCAGAGTCAGTACAGCTTTGCTTGGTTCATGTTTTACACAATTACATTACATTTCAACAGATGAAACTTTGTGGCAACATGTTAAAAAATGTATGTTGTATTTCAGCGTGGAGATGGCATACGACAAGTAATTGAAATTAATTTCGATTACCCTGTTCATTCTATCTCGAGATTCTTAATCTAAAGATAGATGAGTAATCGATGAAGACGAATTTTTACAAATATTAACGTTGAAACAGAGGAAATCATCAAAGTGGAACAATATGTTTTTCTAAGTAACCTCGAAAAGACTTGAGAATTTTGTAGAAAAAGTAGTAGGCCCATGAATCTGAGTGAACTGAATACAGAATTTAACGGTGAGACACCAGAAATTCCAGCCTTTCAGTCACCAAAACCCATGTTTAGATCTGAAAAATACGATTTGAGCCATAGTCCAAGCAACAACATATCTATGGCTGGAAAATCTCGAAATGGAAAGAATCTCTCTCTCTCACACACAGACGCTTACTTTCTGTCAAAATAAAAGCAGAACAAAAGGGTTGAGATATTTAGTTAAATATGATCAGCAAGAAGGGAGTTTGATTATCATTATAATTGTTTATTCAATTAAGAGGAAGATAAAAACCATGCCAGATCTCTTGTAAGAAGAGCAGTTTATATGAACCTCTCTTATGTGGTAGCATTTATTGTGACACCATAAGTGCAACTAGCAAACTGCTTGCGTGCTCATGGACGCGTAGTGGTTTTCGTGCTGGCTTGGCAGCAATCAGGATTGTATCTACAGAAAACAGGGACGATGAGCCTTCTAAAAGCGAATCGATGACCTGAGGTAATATCACCAGTAATTGTTGCAGGAACATGCCTTGCACTGCAAATTTCCACAGTGCTCACCATAATCACAAAGAAGAGCATGAAAAAGACCATCTTATCTGCTTTGAAAGCCATGATCAATCTGGCTGTGATTCTATGTATATTGCCCTTTGTTTTTGTTGTATGTTTTCATGCTTTCTCTGTATCTCTATATATAGAGTCTGTTTTTCACGTAAAATAAAATAAAATAATAATGAATACCTTTCTCCTAAAAAAATCAAATTTCTTAAAAAATCGGGCTGCCTCCTTTTTTTTTTTTTTTTAAACGTTTCATCTGTTCTTTTATAATAATTTAAGGTTATAAATTTACCTATTAAACATCTTATTAAGCTAAATTAATCAATTTATAACCTTAAATTATTAAAAAATCACAAAATTAAATTCAAAAAAAATATTAGTTTTTAAACTTTTTTTATATTATTACCATCAACAAGAGAAAGAGAATATATAAAATTGATCGGTGCATGCAACAATATTCCAAAATAAACAAACAATGAAGAGATGTATCGTCTCATTTACTCAATCATGACCTCTTCTTATCTTTACAAAAGGCATGCATAAAATAAATAAATAACTTTGCTATAACAAGTATTCACATATGAGTATATGATAAGGAGAAGTTATGCACATACTATGCTTTGGAATATTATTGTTGTTTTCAATTGCAAAGATGAAATGTTTTAAATCAAGAAACTTGTTTAATCATCAATGGCAGTGATGTGAGAAGGTTATATGAACAGCAATGTGTTAAGTAATCCACTTGAGAATACAGAGAGAACACAACTGGAATATTGCACAATACCGACAGATTATTCCCCCGGTATTTAAACATTAATTCTGTTGGAAAACAATTTACCAATGGAATTACGGACGGTAATAATCGTTGAAAAACTTATTGGTGGTGATTTATATTATATTGGTCATTCTGTCAGTAATATAATTATCGATAGATTTACAAACAGAAAAGGCATGCTAAACGAAAAAAATTACCTGCATCATTTCATCGGTAATTCCAACGGTGATTATGGGTATTTTATTTGTAATTAAACTCATATTACCAACATAATTAACTTAACTATGATTCACATATTGTTAGTGGCAATTTCTTTAAATTTTTTTTTCTCAGTTATTTGGAATCTTTCAATAGGCTTAGTCCGTCGGCAATTCTGTTTATAATTATAAGTGGAAAATCTTGTAATTTTTTTCCAAACTCTTTGGAATTTTTCAAAGGACCTAGACAATCGATCATTCCGTCTACGATTGAAAAAATAACTCCCTCTGCCTTCAACTTTTGGTTTTCAAACTAGATCCTTTGGGAATATTAACATCAAATATTGACCAATATTAAAGACATAACTAGGCGTCATTCCAACAAACAAGAAACTAACAATGGCTCAGAAAGGATTTCAACCCATATAAACCAAACAATGGCAAAAAAAAAAAAAAAAACTTTGGGAACAAAATGATCATTAGACAAAAAACATTGGCATTGTCCTTATTTGTTGATATTAAAACAAAAGAAATAAGATCAAGTAATAAAAGGAAAGAAAAGAAGAAAGCTGAGACAAGAGGGATAGAAAGAAAAAGGAAATGGAAACCAAATATAGGTTCTCGTAAAGAAAATTAAACTTTCAATAAAAAAAATGATGATTATTGGAATTCAGGAGTGATGTTGGAGGCAGGACTTGGAGTAGGAGAAACACGTTTCATGTGGGTACTAGGTGGCTGCCTAACACCTTTCTTTTTCAATTTTAGTAATATCATTTCAATAATTATTTTTTTAAGAAATGAATCTTGGAAGAAAACATAGAAAAAAATTATCATAAAAAGAATTAAGCTAGACTCATGTAAGCAAGCAAAGGCTATTAATTTAAATGAATTAAGCAGCCTCATAAATGAAGACTATTGATTTAAAAGTGTTAAGCCGAGAGTGACTGCTTGGAAGTGTAGTTGTGGTTGTTTTTTAAAGTGTTTTTCGTGCTTGAAATGCATCAAAATGATATTCTTTTATTTTTAAAAATTATTTTTGAGATCAACGCATTAAAACGATCCAAAACATATAAAAAAATTAATTTTTATAAAACGTGGTTTCACAGCGTTTCCAAACTATGCATAACAATTTTAAAAAACTAAGTCAGAGAAAAAACTATTAGTTTAAAACAACTAAATCAGTCTCATGAACATAGACTATTAATTTAGAAAGAATTTAGCCAACCGTACGAGGGGGCTATTGCCTTGTCTTGAGATGTCAAATGAACTGCATTAGTCGCAAGAGCGATGGTATAAGATTGTTTAACATAATGCAAGATAACATAATATACGCTATATATTAGGTTTATCCCATCTGCCACAGCAACAGTAGCATCGTTGCTAGGTCTTTATAGCCTACATTTGGTAGAATTTAATTTGTGAACTAATTAATTAACGCATATGTGTATTCTAAATATTTTGGAATTTTAAATTTAATGGTGTATGTCTATTATATTAATGTAATGGCTCCATGAAAAAAATGTTATATATATATATATATATATATATATATGGATCGAGAGGGTCAAACTTTAATATCACGTCTTTCCAAGAACAAATCACAGCAAAAACAAAAATAGATAGACGAAAACACAGAGAAAAACTGGAAGAGAAAAAACGAAAGAGAAAACTTTTGCATTCCTTCAGAACGCCCTCAACTTCGCCTTCAGTTGCAGCTCTCCAGGTAAGTCGTCCTTCTTCCCCCGCTTATAATTTTAATTACTCCGTCACTATTGTAAACATGCGTTAATAATTCAGGCAGGCATGCCTGCCGCTATGGCAAGTTTGGTCATTGGTCTAGGCAAGTACCAACTGGGCTAGATCATGCTCATAAAAAGAAAGGAAGCTAGGAACTGTTGAGGCTGGGCTTGGTATGGGCCTCGGGCCCAGAAGGCCCCAATTCTCTTAGCCACCTGAGCCCACCTCCGGGGGTCTTGGAGTTTGATTTTTGAAGGTTACACGAGTGTTCTATATTGTGCATGTGCTAAAGCACAAGACTATACTAGCAGTACTGTTATGTATGTATTCGAGCAGGGACAAATCCTTATTTTGTAAAATGACGACAAGACTTCATATATTGCTTGAAATTTTATAACATTTCAAATTTCGTTCTCCCTTTATATTTTCACTAAATTCTAGCATCACTATTCCCTCAAAAGAGTTTCCAAAAACTACCCTTACTTAGCCAATGTTTTCCAAAACAAACAACAACACCATAAACAGTGCACGTAAAAAGTCTCTGCGAGAACGAGGGTGAGGTTATTCTTTAAAGTATTTTTCTACGACCTCGACAGGAATCGGATAAAGAAAATAAGAGGAACTGCATGGGATAAAAGTATGTCTTTGTTAATTGACTTCTTCGTATTAATTTGCGTTGTCGGTCTTCTACACCAAAGAAACAAGTTACAATGATGGTTTCGACCTGTCAACCTGGTTTAACCTGATAAGTCCAGTTTTAACTGAAAATAATGATTTCAACTGGAAATATCTAGAAACTCTTTTTTTATTCTAATCGACACGGTTTGACCTATATTGACCCAGTAAATCTAATTTCATGATATATATTTTAGTTTTGGTCGATATCCACCGAGGCGTCACAACTTTATTGAGCTTCCTTTGCAAGTTCAATATCACTACACTAGGTTTAGAAGTTTATTATATGAGTCGTATTGATGGTTGTTTTGCACACCTAGATGTTACATTGGCTTTTCCTCAAGCTAAACTCCTCAAGTTAGAAAGAAGTCTCTCAGATCCTTGTCCAATTGCTTATGTTAAAGAACTTAAAGATTAGGTAGGAAACCTTTTTAATTTTTTGATTGTTGGTTGATGCACAATTCATTTTATTCTAACTTAAAACAGATGTGGGCATCTCTTTACCCTAACATGCCACACATATTCTATCTTATTAAGAAGCGAGATGGAAATTAATTGAACGAAACTCTAGTATTTATGGGTATTTGGAGAATAAAATTAAAATGGCAAAATCCAATCTTAAAGCAATTAATAATATGAGTGGGGGTGGAATTTTAATAGAAGTTGAATCTAATGAGTTAAGGTGTTTAAACTATGAATCTTTTTAAAGGCTAAAGGCAAGGACCAACTAGTGCAATTTAGGTGAAAGGAATACCAGATTCTTTCATCTCTCGAATTTTTTTTTTAATAAGAAGAACTTTATTGAATCAATTATTATTGATGTGAATGTTATTACAGGTCCTTTAGAGATCAAATTTCAGGCTGCAAAATCTGTTTAGTAATGGTATTGTTCCTAGGCCATTTATTGGAAGTAGAGGCTCAAAGTCTTTAATTATTGACCCTTCGGTTTGGTTGGAGAGAGTGGTCACAATGGAGGAAGTCAACGAGGCAATGTGGAGATGCGAAGGGTTTAAAGCTCCAGGACCTGATGATTTTAATTTTAACTTGTATAAAAAAAAGAATGGTCATTTATTGGAGAAGTGATTTCTACTAATTTCTAAATTTCTCAAGAAATGAAAACTCTTAAGAATGTTAAATTTTTTTTTTTTTGGATTCGAGGAAACCTCACCTCTCCGGAAAGCGCATTTTGTGGGCTCAGGTGAGGGAGTAAAACCCCGGCTGTCCCAGGCTCTTACAAGAGGTGCACGCCCTGACTCGAACTCGTTAAAATCATTCTTAATTGGTTTCGAGGCTTGAAAGTTTACTTTAATGGTGTTAATGTTGATTTGAAATTTACTAAAAGAGTAATTAATATTTTTGAGATTAAATCAATATGTTTACCTGTTAATTACTTGGTGCTTTCTCTTAATTTGTGCTAGGAACAAATCCAAAACTACGTGAAAACCAGGTTTGGAAAATATCAAGTCTCATCTCAAGACTTGGAGTCGCCCAATCTTTCTTTTTATTAGTATATATCTTTGTTTAAAATTTCATCTAGTGTAGTTAAGAAGATTGTTTCCTTGTAAAGAAGATTCTTATGGAGTGGAGACGTGAATAGGTTCTATTGACAGCTTCTGTGCACTAACATTGTGGAAGTCATCAATAAGACTATATATTAAAAACGTATTTCTAATTTTTCAATTAAGAAAAAGTCATATAATTATTAAACATGAGATTTTATTTCCAAATTTTGGACGTCAATTGAACAAGACCAAAATGTCTCTTTTTTTTTAATTTATTAACATGAGTGTTCGAGCCAATTTACGCGTACCTCGACTAATCCCATTGGCCCTGAAGTTAACGACCATGTAAGCCTCCAGTGGCCATCATATTAGCAATCATAGGGCTCCAACTTGAGACCACACGGGAGACAAACCTTTTAGTCTTAAACTCTTACCACTGGACTACTTACTAGATGGTTGACCAAAATATCTCCCTTAAGTCTTATACTCGTGGTCGTCTCTAAATTCCCAAATTCCTGGGTTATGATCAACGTTGACTAAGTAAATAAAATGCATTTTTCAATCTCATATAGTCCAATATATCATGTTAATTTTCCATATTTTAAAAGTAAATTAATCTTTATATATATTTCCTTCTGCATTAATATTGCACGTGAGATACAGTATCTTTGAACTTTGGTTGTGATTAAAACCATTTAACGGATATGGATAGAACTATTTAGTTAAAAAAAAAGTAATAATTAATAATAAGCAAGGGAACTTGTACAATTAACTTTTTAGTTTGAAGATCTAATTAAATAATTTGGTAATTCTTCATATTTCTCTTTGATTAGAAGGGTATTTGTATCGCTTTCAACTTTCAAAACGTTGACTTAAATTAAAAAAAAAAAGACTCTTTCAATTTAAACATCTCTCCACTAATTTCTTGAAGAGGTATCATACTTATCTATCTATATTCTCTTAACCAAAAAAAAAAAAAGCATAAATCATCCTGTACGAGCATTGGTTGAAAGCTTCTTCGATTCTAGTAGCTACCTTAAATCCTTCAATGCATTAGTTGCCTTGTACAAGTCAATGAACCTTATGTAATGAGTGATTTTGAAGAGAAATAGACCTGTCTGTGTGTGCATAGTTAGGCATTTAGAGTATATTTATTTTTGTGTTTTAAAAGTGTTTTTAAAAAAAATTAATTTTATTATTTTTTTAAATTTTAAATTAATATTTTTTTATGTATTTAGATGATTTTAACATGCTGATATTAAAATTAATTTCTTTTAAAAATATTATTTTAATATATTTTTAAATAAAAAATATTTTAAAAAACAACTATAATTACACTATTAAACACATATAATTAGCTATCATCAATTGGAGCCTTGAAAACCTATCAAAAGGCCTACTTGAACCCTAATTTGCACCAGTCACAACTAGGAACAGGTCAATATTCACAAATCGATTATTAATTATCTAAACTAGTTTGCAAATAACGCGTTTAGTAATCATAAAACACAATATATTATTGATTTCCATTTTCTCATAAAATTAAGAAAAATATATTTTTTATTTTGCATTTTCTTTCAATTGAACAAGACCTAAATATGGTCACAATATATATATTCTATAATTTGTTATATAAACAATATCCTCCATCTCAAGGACTCCTAATTAAATTATGTTCTTCAAATTTTTGATGGATCAAGAAGTAAATCTACGTACAAAAATTAAAGAAAGCTAAATGCTTCTTTATTAGTACTGTTCGACCAGAAACAGTGTAATAATTATCTTTGAATTTTTCAAATTTTGTGTGTGAAATCGTGACTCATTGAACAAGCAATGAAACTACTTGGAAATTAATTAGTCATTATATACAAAGGTGGACTGCTGGAAGCAAATGAAAAGCAGTAACCTCGCCCTCTTTCGTAAAGACTAAAGAAAAGTAAAAGTTTAGCCAAAACCTCTCAGCTTCTTCTGATCTGATCACATAAAGAAGTGGATACAACTGTTTTGTGCTGCTTGACAAAATGCTTTTTTCCAAGTTCATTTCACGTCCATGTTGTGAGCCCTCAGGAACACCCTCTTCCACTGATCATCATGGTTCTTCTCCAACTTCTTCACATATCATAAATTGGTATTTCTAAGTCTAAATTAGTTCTATGTTGACAGCTTTAATTCCTTGACGCGCTGGTGCAGGTGATGAAGTGGATACAGCTGGGGAAGCAGGACCTTTGCAAATATAATTCGTGACCGTGGTAATTAACAATCGTTCCTTCTAATTATCATAAGCCGCGCTCTTTTCTCCTCTTTTCTTTCATTATGAGTGAATAAATCAATGATCATGAGCTTCTTCTTCAGAGAAAAATATGATTGATCATATGTTGATTGCAGTAAGGTCGGTTGGTCTCTCAGACTCAATAAAATTTGAGGCAAAGAAAATTAAAGAAGGTGGGAAGAAGAATATTTTCAAGCAGAAATTTGAGGTCAGAGAAGGGGAAACGCTATTGAAGGCATCGCATTGCTGTTTATCAACTGAAGCTGGTCCTGTTGCCGGACTTCTCTTTATTTCCACTGAAAAGCTTGCATTCTGCAGTCAGAGATCAGTTACCTTCAAATCTCCAGATGAGCTGCTCGAAGAAACAGATCGAAAGGTGAATAAATACCTCCTCTTCATTATATTTTCCTTGTCTCAATAAGCTGCGGCTTTAAAAAGAATTAATTAAATCACTTAAACACTAAAATATTGGAGGATAAACAGGGTTTGTGATCCCTTTTCAATTTCTTCCTTTTTTTTATAAAAAAATAAAATGATTTCTACAGGATCATAATTACTCAAAGTACTGTCTACAATCTTGACAACAAGGCATAAAGAAAATAAGGGGATTCCTCGTGTTTCTGTTAATTGAATTGTATTAATTTGCGTTGTTGTTCTTGTACACAAAAGAGGCTTGACTCGTTGAAATTGGATACACATGAGCAGGTTGAGATACCAATAAGGAACATTAGAGGGTTCGACCTGAACTTGTCACAACAGAAGAAAGTGATCATAATCACAGAAGATAGCTCTGCATTCCTGTTTATGGACTTTTTGCGTTACGACAAAGCTCGTCAGAACTTAGAGGCAGCATTAATATGTGGCAATGACAAAGTCTGCGAAGCAAACGAAGCTGATCTCCAAATTAGACAAGGATTGTGCTGATTGAGCTATGAGGCCAAGAGAAAAGGCTCATATATAGCTCAAGTTTTTTTAAAGGTGACGATTCACAAAGCCCTTCGATATTTGTTTTGAATAGCTCTTGAGGTTAAAAGCTGAAATGTTTTAGGGGATATCCATGCAGAAGGATTTTTATGGGAAATTATTTGTTCAAGATCTTTCTTGAATTGTTTTCGTCCCATATCTTATAAAAAAAAAAAGTTTGAATTTTTCCATCTATCGAAAACTCCATTTCCTTATTAATTTATTTTTTTATGAAATATTTTTTTCTTAATTCGTAGCATGGTTTTTGTATTAAAAAAAATCAGGCAAATGAGCATTGGAAGATAAAAATCTTATAAAAAAGAAAAAGAAATGGACACAGGTGGGCTCAAAGAGATGGAAGCCTCCATTGTTTACACCTTTAAAGCTCTTATATTTTTATTTTATATTAATTTTTAATATATTTTAAAAGATTATTTCAACTTAAAAACTTAAACCGTTAGGTAAAACTTCAAAATATAATTTATGTTATTCTCTAACATATTTTAAATTTGAATCCTTTGAATTTAAAACTTATATAAATATAAACTTTCTTATACTTAATTTTATTAATTAAAATAAAAATTATAAAATTCAAACTAATAACTATTTATCTTATCATAAAATAAAAAGATAATGCCTCACACATATATATTTTGCGTACATCAATGGATACTTTCAACGTCAGGACTAGATGGGTGCCTAATACCTTTTTTTTTTTTTGAATTTTAATAATGTCATTTCAATAATAATTTCTTCGAGAAATGAATTTAAAAAAAAAAAATAAAAATATATTATATATCATCAAAAAAATAATAATTAAGCTAGTCGGCTATTAATTTAAATGAATTAAGCAGCTGCATGAATGAAGACTATTAAAAAAGTGTTAAGCCGACTATACAAATGGGGGCTATTGATTTAAAAGAATTAAGTTAGAGCAAAGACTATTGGAATTTAAAAGGGATGTTGGAGGTACTGCCTACTTCAATGAAATGATAAAATTAATTATTATTATAATTTTAAAATCCAACTAGATATTGACTAGGTTTATGTCTTGGTTTAAAAGAATCAAACTAAATTGACCTGACTCCATGTATAAATAAAAATAATAATTATTATATTTTTAAGACCTAACTCAAAAATCAATCCAGAGCGAGACTTGGATTATAGGTCAAGAGGATTAACCTGATTTGACCCGATTTTTTTAAAAAATAAATAAAAGCAACCATGTTTTGACAAAAATAAGTTCAAAATTAATATCAATAAGGTTTTAAGTCGTGTTTTATCTCATGTCAACCGGGTCATAAGTTGACTCAGGTTTTTGAATAGATTATATCAGGTCAACCATTCCTCTATTTTTTTTTAAATTAGACTGATCCAGGCTTCGAATCAACCCACTAGGTCAATCCGGTTTTTATAACTATGATTATTATAATATTATTAATTTCAACATTTAATATAAACTAAAGTAAAAAAAATAATTTTCAATTATTTTTAAAAATATTTAAGTTTGACAGTAATATATATTAAAAAAATAATAATTTTTTTATACATTTTATTATATTAAAATATGTACAAAAACTAACTTCAGGACTCGTATAATTAGTTTAGACGCACAAAAACTGCTCGAATATTTATGTTAATCTAAACAAATTACACAAAAACTAAGAAATAGCACAAAAAAAAAGGCTGAAATGGTACTGGAACCTAGAAAAAAGAAAAAGCAATATATCATATGCATTAATATTAATATTGCGCGTGAGATAAAGTATCAATGAATTTTCGTTGTGATTAAAACCATTTAACGGATATGGATAGAAAGATTTAGTTTTTTTTAAAAAAGTTTAATTAATAAGTCAGGCTACATGTACAATAAATTTTTAGATTGGAGATCTAATTGTACATCAATGGATACTTTGCTGATATTTGGATTATTATTTTAAAACTCGAACAATATCGGCCGGTTAACCTGAAACTTGAACTAATCCAGGATATATATATATATATATATATATATATATATATATATATATATATATATATATATATATATTCAAAAAGATTCCTACCCAGATTCCAAATACTGATTGAATAGATGATTGGTAAGTGTATGGCTCTGATACCAGTTAAACAGTATAACAGTATACCAAATAAACAGTTCAATCAGTACGTGGTATTATTATACCTGAGAATGATCTAAAAGATTGGATCACAGGTTTCCAGCTTATATACTGATTTTATAAAAAGAACAAGAACAAAGAAAAGAAGAATATAAATAGATTTTTGATGCGAATGAACAAGGCAAGACCAACAATGTCAAGATCCTTGATCAAACACAGAGCATACTTAAATATAACAAGAATAAAAGAACAAGAACAGATATAACAAAATGTAGATAAAAATAAGATTATCTTACTAAAATTTGTAACGAAAATTAATACAGGAGATATTGGTTACAGAGGAGAACGGAGATGGGTTACAGATATAAGTTACAGGGGAGAGTAAAATTTTCTGAGGAAAAAATTAGTTTATCTTCTGAGGTTGTAGGAGTCTCCTTTTTATAGACAAGTTGCCATGGAAGAGGCCAAAACGTCTTGTTGAAAAGTTTGGAGATGCCTTCAGAACCCATATGAACCCATGTGGTATTGCCTGCCTTGATTTGGTAATGACAAAATGGAAGATACCCATGTTTTTTGTGGGACTTTCATTTGTTGTCTTCTTGCCCACGTTTTTGACTCGGGATGGATCTTTTTGACTCATATTTAAAATCTATCCATTTGATGTTTTTGTAACCATTCCAGAATAACTAATTTGGAACTTTTGGACTCAGCTTACAAAACCTTTTGAAACCATTCAACTCCTCTCTCAAAAATCCCTACAAAAACATCTAGCCCGAAACTATAAGTATATTCATATTGGGCTTGTCCAGGTCGGAATAAAAGCCCTTACAAAGAAAGGCTTAAACATCTCCATTCTAGCTGTCCTCCGTGATGCTAGATTTCAAAACTTCCAAGACTCCCTCCTCAGTTCTATTGAGTCTAGCCTTTGCAGTGGTCCGGTATCATTTGACTGTTATCTAAACATAACCATATCTCTCAAAGACAAAAATATCTTGCAAAGTATGTTACTACAAATAACGACCCATAATTATGACATGCTCGAAGGATCTATCCCTATTGCTCTCATATTCAAAATCCATTACAAAGCCATGTTCTCAGCCTTTGCCAACAAACACAAATTCCAATCTCAAAAAGGAGAAACACTCCTACTACAAACAGATCTATCCCACTCAAACACTGTTGTCCCAAAAGCAATCCAATGGAAAGACATATCCCTACCAGAAGATTAGATCCTCGAAGGTGCAGCACCACCAGAACTACCACCACCACCTCAACCCAATGCCCAAATTAAAAATATTACCCAATACAAAGATGGAAAAGTCAAACTGTCTTTCCACCGACACTCTACAAGTTCCAGATTCTCAGAGACCTCTTCCTCTTCCAGTACAATAGATTTGGGCAGAATTTCCAAAATCCCTTCTGTTATCAATATCCCTTATCATGTGAACCTTTCTAGAAAATCTACATTTGACATCCCTTCTACCAGTTTCCAAAATGCAGATTATACTACAAATATACAAAAACCAGTTTATACAGACCTTGAGCAACCATCTCCTCCAACTTCACCAACTTTTTCAGCTGTTACTGAAAACATCCAAAATGAGCTGAATGTTTTGACTTCAGAAAAGCATTTTTTCATAAACAAACCTCTTCTCAAAAGTGATTTTTATGGTGATCATAATATGGAAAAATGATCTTGGTTTTTTCAACATTTCCTCTAACAGAGGAATGATATTCAAAAACAATTTTATGCTTACATTGAGACCCATAACAGGCAAATTTTATTCTTTGATTGGTTTGAATTCCATTATGTTTTAGCATAACACATTGCATATCCATTTGCATCCATTAAACATGCATGTCCTATTACAACCCGTTCAAAAACCCCTACATGGACCCTCACCAGTGGACCAACAGTTGAGTCAGATCATCCACCTTTACGCAACATACAACTTTCCCATAGAGATCAAATAGTTGATGCAGCCCCATACAAATTACCTGGTAAAGATACCCTCACAAATACCAAATATATCATCCAACAAAACAATTTTACAAATACCAACCTCCATACCTTCGGTAAAAGGAGAAACATTCCTACTACAAACAGATCTATCCCGCTCAAACACTGTTGCCCCAAAAGCTTACCGGATTGGTAGAACAAATACAAAAAAACCCAGCCCACTTCATAACTGATAAAACCCCAATCGACCTTAAACTCAAAAACCCAGTATTCAAACCATATCAAGTTACTCAGACGAGCCAAGCACAAATTCAAGAAAATCAAATAGATTTTCTTAGGGCCATTAAAATACACTTACAAAACCTTGATCGGACAACCTTGACTGTCCCAGACACACCTCAATAATCTAACCCTTCATCCTCTACAAATCAGGTTAATACTCTCCAAAATAACCCCGTATCAACCTCTGATACAGACACCATTCAAGAACAACCTCTTCAACTAAACAGACTCACCTGGCAAGCTCCCAAAACAACCATTGTTCCAGATATTTCTATATCTACCGAACCAACTGTCATTAGCCAAAATACATATAATGCATCTTTCTTCTATGAATGGAACATAGATGGCATGTCCGAATATAATATCCTAAACACCCTCCAACAAATGACCATGGTAGGTAATGCCTACAAAACCCAAACAGGAACCTCAGACAAAGCCATAGCTAAACTTCTTATTACAGGCTTCTCTGGCCAACTTAAAGGATGGTGGGATTACCATCTCACTGAAACGAATCACCTACATATTCTAAACTCTGTACAAACCTATAAAGACCAAACACCTATCCTTGACCCTTCAGAAAAGTTTGGAGATGCCTTCAGAACCCATGTGGTATTACCTGTCTTGATTCGGTAATGACAAAATGGAAGATGCCCATGTTTTTTGTGGGACTTTCATTTGTTATCTTCTTGCTAGTGATACTTGATTATTATGGTTGTAGTAACAGGTAATATTTGTAGAAAAAGCCTAAAACAAATGGGTTTTTTAGCAAAGAGATTCAAAACAGGTGAGTCAAAAAGATGTGAGCTCTAAGAAAGTTTGAAATACTTTTTTTTTAAATGTTGCTTGATAGGTGGCAAAATACGAAAGCAGTCATCTTCATTATCATCTCCAAGGGAAATGGCAGGAGATATCGACCCAGATGAGCTGGAGTGGGACAAGACTGTTTTTAGATCTTGGCTTTGTATAATGCCTTGTACTATTTGTAGGTATTCCTCTTCAGTTCTAGCAGAGGCAAGGAGAGCTTCCGTTTGAGCCTTTCGTGCTAGAAACTTTGATTCAGGATGATGATCAATGATGGGAGCCGTTTGATGTTTTTGTAACTATTCCATAACAGTGAATTTGGAACTTTTGGACTCAACTGCAAAGGAATCCCACCATTTAATTTTGAATTTTCGAACAAGTACTGGATGTCCGTTTTGTAGATTATAGTCATAGAACCAGGAACATACCCATGGAACAAAAAATTATGTACAGAAAATGAGAAGGGAAGGAAACTTCCTTTTAGAAGGGGTTAGTTGAAAATTATTTTTGAAATGGAGGTAACCATTTTCAACCAAAGGATGGTCTTAATTTGAGGTAGTCAACGTGACAACTATAGTAGTCCCACCATTGGAGGAACCAGAGGGGAAGGTTTGTAGTATTCATTGTATTATAGAAGCAGAGAAGCCAAGAATGGCTATGGTTGTGATTTTGTAGGAGGAAGGCAATGAACCATGCCTGTTGGTAATCCCAATACGTATAGGTAGTAGTGAAATCCTGAGGATTTTGTATGGAAGTGTATGGGAAAGGAGAGAGGTTGATGTTAAGGTTGCCCCCAATCTTTAGGGTGAATAACTTTGTGAATGATATATGTAGAATATGCGGGTTCAGTGCGATCAGAATGTAGTTTAAAGTGTTTGAACTTGACAGAATTGGTAATTTAAAGGATGGTTGCATAGTAGGATTGTGGTTTGGCTAAATTCCAGGGTTTGTAGTACAAATTTGGAGGGAAAATCTTTGAAACAGCAATGGAAGGATTTTCATAATAAAATCCTTCTTTCATAGTTAAAATATTTTAGAAAGTAGTTTTGAAAATATATTTGGATTTGGTTTTTAAAAAACTGGTTTGTTGTAAATAAAGAAGGGGTTTTGAAGCAGAAAAACCTCCTTGGGGTTTTGAAAAGGATTTGGAAATACTACCAGTTGGAGATACGGAGTCGTTAGAGGCCTGTTGGGACACTTTTTCTAATGCCAGGAGTAATTCTGGTGATTTGTAGATGATGTCAACCCAATGTTGAACTGTGTCGGGTTAGACCTGTGGTGGTTTTGTAGGTTCTTCTTCTTCAATAACTGCCTCATACCAGGATTTGACAGGTTTGGCAGAAAGGATGGCAGAAGACATTAGTTTTGCAGAAGGCTTGGGGCTTTCTAGTTTTGTAGGTTGTGTTTGGGGGGCTTTCCCTTTGTCTTTAGTCCTTGCTTTATATGGCATCAGGACCTGTTTTGGAGGAAGTATCGGGTTAGAAAATCAGGGATAGAATTTGAATCTCTTTTAATGTAGACAATATCAAAATAAAAAATGCTTAATATAGCTTGCCATCGGGCAAAAATCTGTTTTGAAGCAAGATTTTGAACATCTTTTTGTAAAACTTCTTTTGCAGATTTACAGTCAACACATAAAAGAAATTTCTGATTTAATAAATCGCTTTGGAATTTTGTAATACAGAGAACAATTGAAAGGATCTCCTTTTTTATAGTAGAGTAATTTTTTTGACAATCATTCTAGTGGACGGATGTATACTGGAGTATTTGTTCTTTGTTATCTTGTATTTGTTTAAGAATCCCACCATATCCTATGTCAAAGGCATCAGTCTCGACTATTTTAGGAGCTAAAGGATTAGTTAAATGAAGGAGAGGAATGGTTTGGACTTGTTTCTTAATCTGTTTGACTAGATCGGTATGAAGGTCAGACCAAGGAATGGGGTTGGTTTTTAACCTATCATGTAAAGGCTTGGCTAGACGACTAATATTGGGATAGTAGTCCAGAATATAATTTAGACTGCCTAAAAATCTCTGCAATTGGGTTTTATCAGTGATTTTATCAGGAAATTTACTTGTAAAGGTTAAAGATCTTTCTATTGGTGTGACAATACCTTAGCAGATATAATGGCCTAGGAAACGAATACGGGTTTGGAAAAGAGAAATTTTTGTTTTAGAAACAACTAAACCATTTTGTTTTGTAGTATAAAAGAATGTATGTAAATGTTTGAAATGTTGATCTATGGATTGTGAAAAAATAAGTACATCGTCAATATAAACAATGCAAAATTTTGAATGTGCATTGAAGATGTCATTCATGATACGTTGGAATTCAGATGGGGCATTCTTTAAACCAAAAGGCATGACATTCCATTCGTATTGACCAAAAGGAACTGTAAAAACAGTTTTGTATCTATCTTTGGGATCAATCTGGATTTGCTAAAATTCAAATTTCATATCAAATTTAGAAAATATGAGTGCAGAGTGTAATTTTTATAATAAATCTTTTTTGTTGTGGATTTGATATCTGATCCATTTTAAAGCAGAATTTAAAGGTTTGTAATTGATCACAAGTCTTGGTGTGCCTCTTTCAATTTTAGAGTTTTTATTCATATAAAAGGCTGCACACGACCATGGTGATCGGGATTTTTGGATAAGACCTTTAGACTCGAGATCGCATATTTCAAGTCTGCAATGCTGTTCTAAATCAACATTCATTTGTATAGGTCTTGCTTTTGTAGGTATGAGTTTTTCTGAAAAAGTATCTTCATATGGAAGATCAACAATGAGTTGTTTTTTTTTTTCCAGAAAGCATTAGGTAAAACTGAACAAATTTGTTGTTCAATCTTAGTTTGTAAATCAATGATTTTCTTTTGTAAATCGGAGTCTTGTAATTGCCTGTTGATACGAGAAAAAGAAACATGGTTTTGTAAATCATGTAAATGGAATTGTTTTCCATGAATTAGTGCATTGATATGATATATATGTATGGAACATGCTTTAATTAAATTTAAATTTCTAGTCTTAGATTTTTCTAAGAATGGAAAAACAAGTTTGATGCAATTGATTTTGGTAGTAATACAATCATGATGTGCTTGATATGGAGTTATCATGTCAATAAATGGAGTGCCAAGAATGATGGTATGGTTTATATCTTTTGTAACAACAAAGAATGTTTTAAGAGAAATGCCCGTGTTGAAAATAGAGGCTTGGGTTTTTCCTGCAATATACAATTTTAAATTATTAGCAGCAGAGAGTTTTTCTGAGGTATTTTGTAAAAATCATTTTGAAACTATGCCTTCTTTGATGCAGTTTAAATCCGCACTTGTGTCAAATAAGGTAATAGTGTCCAGTTTGAAATCTTCTGAAAAAATAAGAGTAATTTTAATCAAATATTTTTTTGAAGATATTTGTGTTAATACATTCAGGAACTCATCTGGGATTTGCTCAATGTTTGTAAGTGTATGGGGCAATGCATGAGATTTAATGGTTTGATCTTCTGGTTCGGATTCAGCGTCAGATTGGCTTTCAATTTTAGACAGGAGATGCTGTAATATGGCAGAGTCTTTCTGTTGGGCTTGTTTCAAGGTTTGTAATTCGGATTTAAGGGTTTTGATCTCAGAATGTAATTTTGGAATGGTGACTGTGGTTTTGGACTTCTTTTTGTTAAGAATCTTTGTAAGGTCATATGTATTGGTGCTGGTAGAGGGTAAGAGAGAGCGGTTTGGAGGATTATATGGAGGGTGCTCTAGTTGGTTAAAATCTTGCATCAGTCTATCCAAATAGGTTTTTTGAAGATGAGGATCATCAAATCTTTTGATAGTCTCAAGGATGAATTCTTGGTCTTAGGTTAGAATGTTAATTTGTTTAGAATCCGTAGAGGCATCTGAAGTAACACTGGTGGTTACTATTTTATCTATTTGAAATTCTTCTTCAGAAGTGTCTGAAGGAGAGTGGTCAGTGTCTATGGCTTCAATGTAAAGATTTTGTATTTGGTTGATGGTATCTTCATCTATTTGGAGCTCATGAAGTTGGGTATTGACTTTGCAGAAACGGGATGTATGTCCTTTCTGGTTACATTTGTAACAGGTAATATTTTTGGGGTCAAATTTTAGTTTGGGTTTTGACTGGAAAGGTCTGTGGGGTTTGTTGAATTTGTAAGGCTTTTTGTAGTAAGGTTGATCTGGTTTGGGATAAAATTGTTGTCGGTATTTATGGGCTGATCGTTTATAAGGAGGCTTCTAGTTTGAATATTTTTTGGGCTGTGAACAGTTTCCACTGTAGGAGGGTGTTTTGGTGGAAAGGTCAAATTAGTGACAGAAACTACCAAGTTCTTGCTTGGTATGTTTCATTTCCCACTTTAGGTGTTTTTGGAGTTTGAGATCCTGGCAGATCTTAAGACCTTCTTTTTGTGTGAAGCTCACAAGTTCACCGTATGTAAGCTGGTCATATGGTATGGTTTTGGTTGTAAAGGTATCTTTGATCTTATTTTGGACTTTTTCTCCTAAGAGAATTGGTAAGCCTGCAAGGAATTTTTCTTTTCAAAATGGTTGGTTTGAATCTTCTCAAAGCATAACACGAGTAAGGAAGGTATTTTTGTACCACTGAAAGTCACTAAGTTTTTTGCATCGAAGGTTGGAGAGAAGTTCAGCATTTTTGTCTTTCAAATGGGAAAGATCTCCAACAAAATGCAAGGAGATGGTAAGGATAAGGGTAGACACAACATCTTAGATGGTGTTTCCTGAAGGGTCAAGGATAGATGTTTGGTCTTCATAGGTTTATACAGAGTTTAGAATATGTGGGTGATTCGTTTCAGTGAGATGGTAATCCCACCATCTTTTAAGTTGGCTAGGAAGCCTGTAATAAGAAGTTCAGCTATGGCTTTGTCTGAGGTTCTTGTTTGGGTTTTGTAGGCATTAGGTACCATGGTCATTTGTTGGAGGGTGTTTAGGATATTATATTCGGACATGCCATCTATGTTCCATTCATAGAGGGAAGATGCATTATATGTATTTTGGCTGATGCCGATTGGTTCGGTAGATATAGAAATATCTGGTGCAATGGTTGTTTTGGGAGCTTGCCAGGTGAGTCTGTTTAGTTGAAGAGGTTGTTCTTGAATGGTGTCTGTATCAGAGGTTGATACGGGGTTATTTTGGAGAGTATTAACCTGATTTGTAGAGGATGAAGGGTTAGATTGTTGAGGTGTGTCAGGGCGATCAAGGTTGTCCGATCAAGGTTTTGTAAGTGTATTTTAATGGCCCTAAGAAAATCTGTTTGATTTTCTTGAATTTGTGCTTGGCTCGTCTGAGTAACTTGATATGGTTTGAATACTGGGTTTTTGAGTTTAAGGTCGATTGGGGTTTTATCAGTTGTGAAGTGGGTCGGTTTTTTTGTATTTGTTTTTCCAACTGCAAGCTTTTGGGACAACAGTGTTTGAGCGGGATAGATCTGTTTGTAATAGGAGTGTTTCTCCTTTTTGAGATTGGAATTTGTGTTTGCTGGCAAAGGCTAAGAACATGGCTTTGTAATGGATTTTGAATATGAGAGCAACAGGGATAGATCCTTCGAGCATGTCATAATTATGGGTCTTTATTTGTAGTAACATACTTTGCAAGATATTTTTGTCTTTGAGGGATATGGTTATGTTTGGATAACAGTCAAATGATACCGGACCACTGCAAAGGCTAGACTCAAAAGAAAATGGAGGTGTTTAAGCCTTCCTTTGTAAGGGGTTTTATTCCGACCTGGACAAGGCCAACATGAATATACTTATAGTTTCGGGCTAGATGTTTTTGTAGGGATTTTTGAGAGAGGAGTTGAATGGTTTCAAAAGGTTTTGTAAGCTCAATATCTCTTTCTTCAGTTTTGATAGTAAAATCTGTTTTGAAAATATCATATTTAGATTTTTGATAAATCTGAGTTTGAGAAATTTTTGGAATTTTCCAATCATCAATGTTTTTTTGTAAAGTTTTCAATAGTTATTTCTTCACTTTGTACTATCCTTCTGCTTTCAGAAGATTCAGAGGTAGAGGAAGCCGAAATGGAAGTAGTTCTGTGAACGACGGAATCCATAGAAAGGAAAGATAAACTAGGAAACAGGTTGCAAGTTATATAGATTTATTGTCCTAAAACTCAGATGGGACTTACATCATTCAGTTACATACCTATAGTCTAATGGTCTCTTGTTCTTTCTAAGAATACTGACTTTTATGTTACTATTTCTACCCAGATCCCAATAGGCTCTGATATCAGATAAACAGATGATTGGAAAGTGTATAAGGCATAGTACAAAGTGAATGGCAAGCTATATTAAGCATTTTTTTTTTCAAATAGGTTCAACATCTTTTTGACTCCGATGGATGTTTTTTTAAAGAAGACATATATATATATATATATATATATATATATATATATATATATATATTATTTTCAAAAGAAAATTATGTCGAGATTAACCTTCTTAATTCGTAATCTAAGTTTTATTACATGTAGATTCAATATCAAGTTTTAAAACTTTGACTTGATTACTTTTAACCTTTAAAATGTTTAAAGTATTGACTTAAATTGTAAGAAAAAAAATTGCAGGTTTCAGTTTGTATTAACTCTTCAATTAAATTAATTAACTTTTATAGAAATTAATCTAAATTTTTTTAAAGATCCAATAACAAATAAATAAAATTCAAGATCCAATCTCTAAAAAAAAATGGATAATTGAAACTCTATTTTCAACATATCCAGCATCATTAAAAAGATCTCAACAAGACAGTTATAACGACATCTTAAGAAACCAACAAACATGGTCGTAATTTATTAGGGGTTTTGTTCAAGATTAATTTAGAGTTAATTACGACCTCGTTTAGCGGTTTTTTTAATGTGTAGTTAGAATTATCTTATTCAAATTTTTTTAACGATCTGGAATATGTAAAAAAAACAAATCACTAGCATTTTTGTTGATCAATTGTTTTTTTATCGGTGTTTTTAAATCTTATTTTTTAGCTATTAAATATTTATAAAATTTTAAATTAAATTTTATAAAAGAGAAAGCATCATGCACAACAACCGTACTAATTAACAATCCTTCCTTTTAATTATTATAATTACCACTCTTTTTTCTTCTTTTCATTTATTATGAATAAATAAATCAATGATCATGAGCTTGTTCTTCCAAGAAATATACGATTAATCATATCAACTGAAGCTGGTCCTGTTGCCGGACTTCTCTTTATTTCCACTGGAAGGGTTGCATTCTGCAGTCAGAGATCAATCACCTCAAGTTTTCTTGATGGGCTGAGCAGCGGAACAGATAAAAAGGTAAATAAATATTTCCTCTTTATCATTAATTATTCACTTGCACAGTCAAATATTGGAGGATAGCATACAGAATTTGTGATCACTGTTCAATTTCTTCCCTTTTTTTTTGAAAGAAAATACTTGATTTCTACAGGATCATAATTACTAAAAGCATTTTCTGCAGCCTTGACAGGAATCGGATAAAGAAAATAAGAGGAACTGCATGGGATTCCTCATGTTTCTGTTGATTGACTTCTTCGTATTAATTTGCGTTGTTGGTCTTGTACACCAAAGAAACTTCATCGGGTCAAGTGTTTTTGTGGTGGTCCTGCAATGTGAGGTGCCCAGAGTTTGAAGATGTGAAGAGAGAGAAAATGACAGCTGTGATCGGGGGGAGAGAGAGAGAGAGAGAGGCTCTGAATTTTGCTCTTAACAATTGTTTTGTTCATTCTCTCCTCCCTTCTTTGTTTTTTTTTATTTTTTATTTTTTTTACTAGGTACGAAAAGCAATTTAGCAATAGAGGAAAACATATTTATATTCTCTATAATTTGTTATATAGACAATTTCCTCCATCTCAAGGACTCCTATATTATGTTCTTCAAATTTTTGATGGATCAAGAAGTAAATCTAAGTATAAAAATTAAAGAAAACTAAATGCTTCTTTATTAGTATTGTTCGACCAGAAACAGTGTAATAATTATCTTTGAATTTTTCAAAGTTTGTGTGTGAAATCGTGACACATTGAACAAGCTATGAAACTGCTTGGAAATTAATTAATCATTATATACAAAGGTGGGACTGCTGGAAGAAAATCATTAACCTCGCCCTCTTGCATCAAGACCGAAGAAAAGTAAAAGTTTAGCCAGAACCTCTCAGCTTCTTCTGATCTGAGCACTTAAATGTTTTGTGCTGCTTGACAAAATGCATCTTTCCAAGTTCATTTCACGTCCATGTTTTGAGCCCTCAGGAACACCCTCTTCCACTGATCATCATGGTTCTTCTCCAACTTCTTCACAGATCATAAATTGGTATTTCTAAGTCTAAATTAGTTCTATGTTGACAGCTTTAATTCCTTGACGCGCTGGTGCAGGTGATGAAGTGGATACAGCTGGGGGAAGCAGGACCTTTGCAAATATAATTCGTGACCGTGGTAATTAACAATCGTTCCTTCTAATTATCATAAGCCGCGCTCTTTTCTCCTCTTTTCTTTCATTTTGAGTGAATAAATCAATGATCATGAGCTTCTTCTTCAGAGAAAAATATGATTTATCATATGTTGATTGCAGTGAGGTCGGTTGGTCTCTCAGACTCAATAAAATTTGAGGCAAAGAAAATTAAAGAAGGTGGGAAGAAGAATATTTTCAAGCAGAAATTTGAGGTCAGAGAAGGGGAAAAGCTATTAAAGGCATCGCATTGCAGTTTATCAACTGAAGCTGGTCCTGTTGCCGGACTTCTCTTTATTTCCACTGAAAAGGTTGCATTCTGCAGTCAGAGATCAGTTACCTTCAAATCTCCAGATGAGCTGCTCGAAGAAACAGATCGAAAGGTGAATAAATACCTCCTCTTTATTATATTTTCCTTGTCTCAATTACGTGAATTAACTCTAAGCTGTGGTTTTAAAAAGAATTAATTAACACACTAAAATATTGGAGGATAAACAGGGTTTGTGATCACTCTTCAATTTCTTCCTTTTTTTTATAAAAAAAATAAAATGATTTCTGCAGGATCATAATTACTCAAAGTACTGGCTACAATCTTGACAACAACGCATAAAGAAAAGAAAGGGATTCCTCGTGTTTCTGTTAATTGAATTGTATTAATTTGCGTTGTTGTTCTTGTACACAAGAGGCTTGACTCGTTGAAATTGGATACACATGAGCAGATTGAGATACCAATAAGGAACATTAGAGGGGTCGACCTGAACGAGTCACAAAAGAAGAAAATGACCATAATCATAGAAGATAGTTCTGAATTCCTGTTTATGGACTTTTTGCGTTACGACAAAGCTCGTCAGAACTTAGAGGAAGCAATTCTATGGCAAAGTTGCCAAGCAGAACGAAGCTGATCTCGAAATTAGACAGGTATTGTGCTGATTGAGCTGAGGCCAAAAGAAAAGGCTCGGTTGTTAGACAAAATTCTTATGCTCTGACTGTGTGTAGTCCAGTTTTTATGCACTAGCTTGTATAGTTTAGAGCAAATAAAGAGAAAGTTTTCTTTTTGAATGTATGATTAAAAAAATGTAAAATGAGCTATTATCAAGGGATTTCGAGCCCTTTTCCCTTTTCTAAGGAAGATTGAAAGGGGATAGCAGAAATTAAGAATAATTTTACAGGGATAATCGATCATGGCTTTTGCCAAAGCTTGCATCGTGTGTTTACCAGAAGAAAATAGTAAGCAGGCATGCTGTACTACCGTGTTATGTTTTACAATGAGATACTTTCTTGAACTGTGTTTCAAGAAAGCTAAATCTTTAGGTTTAGATTCATTTGCTAACATATATGATTGATCTTGTTGGAATCTCATAAGAGAGGAGGCTCCTTCTTTTGCCCCTTTTGAAATTTACATCTGGTAGGAATGAGTTGATGATCGATGGCGAGTTAAATAATGTTTTTATTTTTATCCTCTTTAACCAAGATTCATAGTTTCACCCTCGATTAGGAATACTTTAGAAATTTAAATGGAGTACCTAAAAAAAAAAGAAAAAAAAGCATGTTTAATTCCCACTGGAAAACAGGGAAATACAAACTTGAAATCATGTGTGTGTGTTTTAATTTCCAAGTATGAACAACTGCTGGTTTTAGACTGGAAAAGGGGAAGCTCCGTTGGCAATTTGGCACGGCATTTCCTTTGAAAATGCACAGTTTGTCCTTGATTTTTTTTGCTTTCATCGAAACAATGCTGCTATATTTACAGCAAAAAAGCGTCATAATACCCAATAGCATCTTCGATCAGAGAGTGGAAGAAGAGCTGCTAATCACCTTCATTAATTCTCACAGTTGAACTACATATCTGGAACCCTTTCCTACGCTTGCCCACTTCTGCATATACGTAGTCCCAAACTACACAGAGGTGAAGGCACCGAGCTTCATACGTGACACTGTTGTAAACACTAAATATTGCAAGATGAAGGATTCTTTGTCATTTTCAAAGGGAAAGATCGGTTGACAACATGTTGTCGATCATTAATAGAGCTTACAACAGGGCATAGCAGCCTTTAAAATTGTAGAAAAATTCCACGAAAAAGCGCGTTGAACTTTCCAAGTAGGAAAAAGTCATTAAACATTGTATTTTGTTTTCCATCCTTGTAGGTCAACTGAACAGGGCCAAAATGTCTTAATTCTTTGTGCATTCAATTAGATAGAAACGTGTTTTTATTGTAGAGATAAAGAAAAAGACATAACAATATTAAATATGCTTTTAAATCATTTTTATAGTTAATTTTTGCACTTTCAAAATAAAATATATAAAGATAACATGCTTTTTTATCCCATTATTTTCGTTTCTTTTTTTATTTTTATTATTTTAGTCATGAGACAGTAATCAAATATCATCCTACTTACATTATCAAGTGGTTCTGATTTCTCATCATCAATACTTTAATATCACGTCTTTCCAAGAACAAATCACAGCAAAAACAAAAATAGATAGACGAAAACACAGAGAAAAACTGGAAGAGCAAAAACGGAAGAGAAAACTTTTGCATTCCTTCAGAACGCCCTCAACTTCGCCTTCAGTTGCAGCTCTCCAGGTAAGTCGTCCTTCTTCCCCCGCTTATAATTTTAATTACTCCGTCACTATTGTAAACATGCGTTAATAATTCAGGCAGGCGTGCCTGCCGCTATGGCAAGTTTGGTCATTGGTCTAGGCAAGTACCAACTGGGCTAGATCAAGCTCATAAAAAGAAAGGAAGCTAGGAACTGTTGAGGCTGGGCTTGGTATGGGCCTCAGGCCCATACGGCCCCAATTCTCTTAGCCACCTGAGCCCACCTCCGGGGGTCTTGGAGTTTGATTTTTGAAGGTTACACGAGTGTTCTATATTGTGCATGTGCTATATTGTTTATTGGAAGTTAATTTGCTTGACTGTGACTTTTTGAATTTTTCAAACCAGTCTCCTTTGCAATGGGCTTAGTTACAGATTTTGTGGGCTTATGCTTCTTTATGGGCCCTTTGTTATAAATTAAAGATAGAATATATATAACTTTGAAGTGGAATCAGAGGTCATTTTCCCATGTTATAAATTAAAGATGGAATGTTTTCACACATCAGCATCATTAAATTAATTGTTTTTAATTTCAAAGTCAACAATAATGCATCGATGGTTCTGCTTTTAATAAATTCCTTTTGCCTTATTATTATGAAATTCAATACCATTCAGTTATTTATTCTAATTAATTATTTTAGCTATTTAAATATAGTTTTTTTATTTTATTTTATTAAAGTATATGTAGAGTTGATATTCTTTGAAAATACTGCTCTACTCACAGCTTTTTTTTTCTTTTCTGAAATGCTGGAATCTCCTGTCTAGGACAAAATAAAAAAATAAAAAAGCTGATTATATGAAATGAGTTTATACTTGTCAAGATTATGTAACATAAAATTCGGAGGTCAAAGACCTGAGGCTTCAGAGCCGCCTTTTTGTGCTGTCTATGACTTGGGGTCGGCTTGCCGGACTGACCGGCTAGTAGTGAGAATACCTCCCCTCCACAACCTCCGCCTGCTGCTCAGGGGTTGCTGGTGACGGTGCCATCCTCAGAATCCTTCCTATTCGGCTTCTGGCTTCAGCCTCAGATTTGTGCTGCCTTTCGGCCTTCGCTTGCTTCATTGTTGCCATGAATACGTTTGTTGGTTGACTGATCCTTTGTTTGATATGATCCTACGATTGAAGACCTTTGATCATGTCCTTAAATTCCTTTGTCATGCTCTTTAAATAAATAAAAATTTCCCATCTCAACTACTCCAACACCATAAATTATTAATTTCATTATTTAAAAAATCAGATTATTTATATCAACTTTGCAAGTATTCGATTTGGCCACCTTTATTGACTTGAAATTCCTTACCGCTTGTAAGGAAAAAAGAAATATATATATATATATATATATTCTCAGATTCTTAGCCAAGGAAATTGCCTGGAAATCGCAACATCATTTTCTTCTAGTAGCCTTCCCTTCCATTCAATTCTTCACACATGACAACGAAGAATGTTTGAAATTTGACTCTCATATCTGTTTCTCTTGTGGAAAAATAATATAGAGAATATTATATGATTTAAATAGCAATATACGCCTCCTTTTTATCTCTTCATCAGGCAAAGTTTATAGGCTAAGCCATCAGGTTTTCCTTTGAGGACTACTCTCTGTGCGAGTTAGACAAAAAGTATGAGCAGGAAGGGTCAGTTTGCAGACAAGTTCAATGGAAGTCCATTGATGATCATTAAAACTTTTGAGACAACCCCAGAAAGATCATCTTCTTTATCTGAGCCTGTCAGCTTGCTGCAAAGTCCATATTCCTCTCAGGGTTCTCCAAGCTCCTCCAAAACTAGTAGTAAGTCACAGTGACCCTGTCTTCCTCTGCCTCTAATTACGTGTGCCTAGCATATATTGATGCTGATAGCTTATTCATCAAGTACTGCAGGTAATAAATGGGATTCACAGCCAGGAAAAACAAAAAAACTAGGAAGGAAAAGCAGTACTTTTGCTTACAGGATTCACGACCACGGTAACAGTCTTACTATGACTCCGACGAAAATATGAAGTAAAATCATTTATGCACCTTTTTTTTTTAATTATGTGAGATAATGTAATCTGCAGTGAAGTTGGGGGCTACCTTCTCTGAAACAGTGAAAGGCAAGCTGAGACTGGGGGCAAAGATAATACAAGAAGGAGGGAGGGAGAATATTTTCAAGCAGGTTTTTGGGGTCAGAGAAGGAGAAGAGCTATTAAAGGCATCACAGTGCTATTTATCAACCACAGCTGGTCCTCTTGCAGGACTTCTTTTTATCTCCACTGAAAAGGTTGCCTTCTGCAGTGAGAGATCAATTACTTTCCCTTCTCCTAATGGACAATTTGTCAGAAAACCCTACAAGGTGAGTCAATAATTGGGTTCCTGATCAGATTATGCACGTAAACAGGAGTTTTAAGATTTTTTTCGCTTTTTTTTTTTAAAAAAAAACCTTTATCTCTGACAGGACCATGATTTAAAGATCATCTTTAATTTCTGTTCTTAAGAAAAAAGAAGAAGATCATCATCTTGTTAATTTGGACGTGACAAAATCCTTTGTTCAATCACCTGTTACGCAAAATAATAGTCACATCTCAGCTAAACAAAATTATGGAATAGTTGAAATGAGAAAGGAAGGGACAACGAATGGTAGGTTAGACATCTACGCATCTTAAACTACATAAGAAGCTACAATATATAAAATAATGTTAAAATTTGTTGATTTTGACTTCTATTTTTTGAACCTTCAATTCATAATCAAACAATTGACCTGGTATGTACAGTTGAAAATTTGTCAATATTTTGATGCATATGAGCAGGTGGTGATACCAGTGAGGAAGATTGAAAGAGCCAACAGGAGTGAGAACATGGACAAGCCGCAACAGAAGTACATAGAAATAGTCACGCAAGACAATTTTGAGTTCTGGTTCATGGGATTCTTGCGTTACGAAAAAGCTTTCAAAAATCTACACAAAGCTATTTCTTTGGCGAATTCTGCCTCTTAAATTCAGAGGACATTTTGTAAGATGGACACGTACGTAAGTAGATAGAAAAGAAGTTTATCTTTTAGATTAGACAAGTGTGCTAATTGAGGCCTGGAAGGAAAAGCCTGGCTTTTAAGTTCCGTTTGGAAACAGGGTTGTGCAGAACATGTATTTCCTAGTAAAATAATATTATTTTGATGTTTTATAATGGATGAAAAGTATTATTTTAATGTTTTTCAACGAGTAACCAAGGTTTCACGGCAAGTGCAACTGCAAAAACAAATAAACACTAGACACAAGTATGCTTTTTTGTATCAAATTATAGTTTATAGCCAATCAAGTAGAAGTTTTTAGTTTTCTCATTTTCTTTTTCTAAAAAGAATTGCTAAAACTAGGTTTTTCTACCCTTTTACTTGTTGAAATCTGAAGTCATTTCTTTCATTACTAAACCATGAAAAAAATGAAGAAAGGAAAAAAATAACAGAGAGAAGCTTCCAATTGCAAGGTGTATACGCAGTAGATGTTATGGACCTCTTTCCCTCTTGTGGGTTTGAATCGATTGGCCCTGTAAGTGCCCCTGGTCGAACATTTTTAAGAGGAAAAAAGAAAGTGGCTAGGACCTTGGCATTGATGCTGTTGTTCTGATTCTTGAGCTGTCTCTATCAGAGGGGAAACCGAGGATAATGGACCTTCCTGGTAACCCAAGTCTAAGATTGTTCCAATATGCAGTTCTCATTAACAAAATTCAACAAGGGCCACGTTATTATTTTGATTAGCCATGGCTTTATTGAAGCATCACAGAGCAAAGCCATGAGTCCTTGCAAAGAGACAAGTATCATACAGAGAACCTCAGACCACTGAAAGAATAAAACCAAGCCAGCAACCAAGAACTCAGGCAATTAGAGAAGCCTAGCAGGACCATACAACCAGATAAAAAGGGTCCCTGTATCTGTTTTTTAGCTCTCACAAATGTTTTGAACATTCATTCACGAAGTTGTTTTTAAAGCCTTCTTGAACTGAACTTTGAAAGAATGTAATCTATCACTAATAAGAGACAGCGCTTCGATTTTTTTTTTTTTATTTGTTTTAAGGAGAAACGTCATCATTTGGTCTGAAAAAACAGGGAGTTTTTTTCTCAAACCTGCTATTTTTTTTTTTTTAATTTGAGGTTATTTTTTAAATTGTTTTTTCTTATAATTTCATCGGGTTTATATTAATATATTTTTAAATAAAAAATACTTTTAAAATCAACCCCCAATCTTCCCTTTTTACAGAGAAACATTAGAAATTGAACATGACTGCATGCTTTTGCATGTGAGAAGATAGCAGAGAAGCACATGATGTTCTGATAAGTTAATCCAAATGTCGAGCCATATAGTCATATCTGGGCCATCGCTTTGTCAGTAGAAGTTCCCATCCTCGACGTGCAGATTTTCATTTTCTTCCATCTCCTTTATCCAAACAAGCATTGATTGTAATCTTTTTGAATAATTTTCACGTGCTATGTTAAAAATGAAATTTAATGTATTTTTAAATAAAAAAATACTTTAAAAAATAGTCATTTTCACTGTCCCAAGCACCTCAGAATTCATAAGAAGCATCTATTTCAATAATTCACAGGACCATGTGTCTCCCTGGCCATCATTTTCTCGGTTGTTCTTCATTAATTCTCTTGAAGCTTTGTATGCATCCTTTACAAATCTCTTCCTTTTTATCCAACATGTCCTGGGCCCTTTGCATGTTCACTCGAAATCAAGGAAGGGTTGTGGAGCACACAGCCTTATCAATAGTGCTGGAACGCATATGCAACCCACTCCGTCCAATCTTTTAGAGATTTTTTATTTCTATTAAACACGAGCTCATCAAGCAAAATGAGCAAAATGACCTAAAAACAACTTAATGAGCTATGATTAAAGTCAAATCCTTAACAAAATTCTCATAATGTTCCACACACACCCGATTATATTTATTATTATTATTATTAGCGTGGGTGTCCGAACCAGCTTCCACGTATCTTAACTAATCTCACGGGTCCTGAAATTAACGATCATATAAACCTCTAATAGCTATCATATAAGCAACCACAGGGCTCGAACCTGAGACCACAGAGGGAGCAAACATACTCGATCACACTTTAAAATAGTGGTGGTGGTGGTGGTGGTGGTGGTAGAATTATATATTAATAATAATTGTAATAGTGATTTTAATTATTATTATTTGAATTATTATTTTCTTAAATTGTTTTGTATGATTCATATTGTTTTTCAATTTTATTCTTTAATATTTAATTTATTATAAGTTAAAGTTTATAATTTTTCTAGATTGGATGCTTTGGGTCTAGTAACTCGAGTTACAGGTTTAAAAAGTTAGCATATTTTTTTTATAAAAAAATCTTTATAATTTTCTTTATTTTTTATAAAATTATTCTAATTATATAATCTGAACTACAAGTTTAATGAGATATTTCATGTTAGTTTATCCCTAATTAATATTGTTATATATTTATCTTGTATAGGTTTTTTATGTTATTTCTTAACCCATTTTAATGTCTAAATATTATTTTTTATAAATAAAAAAAAATAGTTCCGCCTGGTTGTCGGCACCGCGCTAGTATTGCCAAATTAACTACATGCATGATATAAGCAACATGGCACCCAAATCTTGATGCCACGTGGTCCTCAAATTAATTAAATAAAGCTAGATGCCAAAGGATATGCTGAGTGAAAAAAAAAAAAAAGAAGCCAAATTAACTAATGTTAGATGCCAAAAGGATATGCCAAAGTGCACGTGTTTTGTGTACTAGTTTCTTCATTTCCACATAAACCACGTGGGTTGAACTGCAAATTAATCGGAAGAAATGCTAAATCAAAATATCTAGTTTATTATTGAAATATTATTGTTTTTTTAAAGTTTTTTTTAATTGAAAAGATATTAAAATAATATTTTTTATTTTTAAAATTTATTTTTGAGTTCAATATGTTAAAAAAATTTAAAAATATTAATTTAAAAATAATAATATTTTAAAAAAACACTTTTTAAATATTTTAATACAAAAATTACAAGGGGCTCATAAACACAAAGCATGATGCGCTCTTCCAGTAATTAATAAGTAGCAGACAAGATAAGCATCAACCAAGAAATAGTAATTTACTAGTAGTAGCAGATAAGATGCTCTGACATTATACTTAAAAAGTCATTCCCCATGAACACAGCAAGCAAATAATGGTTTTAAAATTAAAAAGAAGAGAAAAAAATATTGAGGAAAGTCATTCTTTATTGTTGAGCATTCCAATTCCAGCTCCATAAATCCAAGCTTCTCTCCATTCAGTTTTTGCATCAAATTGAAGAAGAAGAAAATCTCATCAATAGAAATAACAATGAGGTCTACATTGTTAGTGCTGTCCTCCTTCCTTGTCTTTGCCTTAGCCTCAACAAGACCATCAATAGCAGGTGATTTAGATGCGACCGAGGCAGTGCTTGACACTGATGGCGAGAAACTTAGAGCAGGCACTGAATATTACATCTTGCCAGTATTCCGTGGAAGAGGAGGTGGGCTTACAATGGCCAGCACAAGAGACGAAACCTGCCCGCTTGACGTTGTCCAAGACCCTCTTGAGATATCGAAGGGTCTTCCACTTACGTTCACCCCTGTGAATCCCAAGAAAGGAGTCATCCGTGTCTCGACTGATCTGAACATCAAGTTTTCTGCTTCATCAATCTGTGTTCAATCAACAGTGTGGAAGATTCAGAAGTCTGTCAACTCGGAAATACAATGGTTTGTGACAACTGGTGGGGTTGAAGGGAATCCCGGCATTGAAACAATAACCAACTGGTTCAAGATTGAGAAGGCAGGTGATGATTACAAGCTAGTTTTCTGTCCTACAGTGTGTGATTGCGGAGCCTTATGTAGAGACGTAGGCATTTATATTCATGATAATGGAGTTAGGACTCTGTCTCTCAGTGATGCACTGCAACCTTTCTTAGTTAATTTCAAGAAAGTTAGCTCTTCAAGTTCATCCTTATGAGTGCTGCAAATACTAGGGCAGTGATGGGAGCAGGCTGGCTAGCTGCTGATGTCTCTTGTCCTGGCTGTTGGCCTCGCCTTTCTTTGTCGTGATCACTTTGGGTTCTCCTGATCTGGCGATGTGTGTTTCCATGAATCCATGTATGCTTCATCAAATAATAATAATGTGGCCCTTTCTTTTATTTTGTTTGTCAGACACTTACAAATACGTAATGGATTTTACCGCTGCTCTTTTTTTCTCATATCGGAACGATTATCCAAAGCAAATAATGGATGTGGATCCAAAAACATCTCCATCATTCTTGTCAAATTAGTCAAACACTCTAAACTTTAGTCAATATATAGAAAATGAGTAGTCCTTAATCTTTATTTAATCTGAGTTCCCTCGAATCTTTTTTATGCTCATTGTCTCCTCTCCATCTAGGTTTCCATTCAATTATTAACAACACAAAATTGAACAAAAATAATGACAAAAAAAAAAACAAAAAAAAGCACAAAAAAAATAAAAAATCCTTTTGCTTTTATTTCGGCTCTTAATTAAAAACAAAAAATATACAATGTTAATAAACCCAAAAAAAAAAAGAAAAATAAAAATAAAGAAAGAAAGAACCTTAGGATGAGAAGAGAATGCTTAATCTATGGTGCGAAGGATAGAGAGAAGAGAAAGAAAGAGAAACGGGTGTATGACAAAAGAAGAGAGAAGAAGATAAAGCCCTAATCTGTCATAATTCAGGTCTTTTATTTTAGTTTTTATTGACGGGATTACCAATGAATAATTAAATACTAATATTTTTAATATTTTCATCAGTGATTTTGTCTGTAAAGTCAAGTGAGAATTTTCAGCTTGCGCGATAATTTTTAGAAAGCCCCTCCAAATATTACTGACAGCTTTTCATTACGACAGTGATTCTGTTCGGAAAAAAAATGAATAGTTAAAAGATCATTAATTATAACCGCATTGGGAAGTGAACAATTCTCATGGTCTCTGGAATATATCAACAGACACATTTCATCGGTATACCTTTATATAATAAACACCGTGAACAGTGTCGTGACATGCACGACATCAAACTGCAGGTCTGCCTCCTAAGAGTATGTTGAAAAGGGGGTTTGTGTATAATCATAAAATTATGATTATAAGTCGCCACCCATGGTATGCGAGAGTTTGGGTAAGAAACTAGTTATGTAGGGAGATGCATTACCCCCGTACACCCTACCTAAGGTAAACTACATTGTTATTTGATTGTTTTTCTAAATCATGTTTCTATCCATTGGTCTTTTCCTAAGATCTAAGACAGATCTCCCTTCGTGAGACAGTCTCTACCTTATTAGCTGAATCCTAACCATTCTAAATTCTAACATCACATTTATTTTGCACTTTGTATCTTTAATATCTGATGGTATACTTTACAACGTAATTTTATACCTCTAAGTATTAAAGTCTAAAAATAAATCTTAACACTACAAATATCAATTAAACAAAATAATTATTGAAAGATTTTTGATATTTTGGTCAAATCTAACGGATTATCATAAACTAATTACGATATCCATTTTATATTTTAGAAAAATATGATAAAAATGATTTTATATCTTTTATAGAAAATATGCATGAAAAACCTTTAGGATTTAGTTGTATGCACAAAGACTAAAACATTTTATTTTTTGGAAAGAAGAAATTTTTTTAATTTTTTTAAAATTTTGATTTTTTTAAAAAAATTATTTTGGAGAAAACTACATATTTTTAATATAGGATATGTATCTTACAGTGTAAGTCTACAACCCAATATTATGCTAAATTATTGAAAAAACATCGGGGACCCATAAATGTTTTTAAAATACCTTTTGAAAAATTTAATTTTTTTTATATTATTATATTATTTATTTATTAAGTGGGTTGGACCCGGCCCAACCATCTGGGCCGAAACCGGTCAGGTCGGGTTGGGCCGACTAACAGCCCAACATACTTTTATCTCTTTTCAGTCATCTAGGGTCAATAAACGAGTCCAGCCCATACCTCTTGTTATTTGCATTTCTGCTATTTGCGTATATAATTCTACATACAAATGGATATAGGGGGTTTTTAAGAAGAAAAAAAAAGGAGGCTTGCCTAGCCAGAGGAGAAAAGGTGTTGGCGGCGTTCTTGGTGGTGTTGAGGAGTCCGGTGTGTGGCCTATGACATCAACGGTAGCTAAGGTGTGGCAGATAAAAAAGGAGCAGGAAACTAGTAGAGAGAGAAAAAACAATGACTAGGGGAGAAACTATTTTTTTTATCAGACTTTGGCTTGTAATTTCTTGATGCTCAATGCCTGGAATTCACCCCTATTTATAAAGAGTGGAAGAGTGACACTTTGTCTCTTTTGAAAACCAATATTGGCCATTGATTTGAACCGGAAGGATCTCAACTGTTTGTTCAAAGTTGTAATCATGACCTGAAAGGTTGGCAACTAAAGGTTGTCTGAGTTGGCCACTTGATGGCGGCACCATAGTGGATGTAGGGGCAATTGGCTGGCAAGATATATTTTTAGGTGTAGTACAATGTCAGGTCATCATAGGGGTGTATGGTTTGTCCGGTTTAGTGAGGAGAAGAAGCATTAAATGGTCCTAAAAAGTACCTACCCGAGCACTTTTTTGGGTAAAAAACAAAGATGATAACAGTAACCGAACGACACATTGTTTGGTTTTTTTATATCAAAATGATGTCATTTTGACTTTAGGGTTTTAATTTAGAGATTTGGCTAAAGTTCAAGTTAGTCCTCCGGCTTATAATTGCTTTCAATTGTATCCCTAATTGGCCTCAAACTTCTGATTTTATGCAATTTTGCCCATGTCAAACTTCAACATCAATGCAGAATTTCAGTATCTTTTTTATTATGGTCATTGGTCTTGGATTTATGCAAATCGACCCTCAATTAACCATTAAACTTTCAATTCTCTTCAATTTCACCATTGATTTCAGTCAATTGAGTTTCTAGAGTTTAGTATTTTTTTGAAAAAAGGTCTTTAGCTGTAAATTTCTACAATTTAATCCCTAATTGACCATAATATTTTTTATTTTCTTGTGATTTTAATCTTGATTTGAACCAATTGACTTTGCAAAAATGAAGTTTAGTATTCTATAATTTTAATATTCTTAATTAAGCTCAAATTAGGATCTCAAACTTAATTTTTCACCAATTAAGTCCCTAATAAAATTAATCTGACCCTTTTAAAGTATAATTAAGTCCTCACACTTAATTAAATCCTTTAATTTGACCCAAATTAACTCTTAAATATAATTAAACTTTAATTTGGCTCATGATTAAATCAAATTGGCATATTAAAAATCTAATTATATCCCTGGATTTAATTTTTATGCAGACCCGTCCAATAATCATTTAATTTTATCTTGAATCTACATTGTCTTTCTAATCTTGGATACAACGAGGTATAATTATACTTCCAATTTATCCAAATTTCACCATGATGTTTTTGTATGTCCCTGGAATTTTCTTCAGCCAGCTTTGGCCATATTACCGATCTTCTTGTTATTATAGCTTTTTTTTTAATTTTTTTTACAAGAAAAAAAAGAGATAATTTTAAATAATAACCCAAATATAAATTATGACAAATAGTGTAAGGTTGAAGAGTAGCAGTTCCCATCTAGGTTTCCGATCAATTTTCAAGTTTGACAGCACATAAAGTGAAAAATATAGACACTTGTGTTGTAAGATACTTCGGAGCACTTGATCTCTGTTAAAATAAATATGAAACGAAAAGAGAATTAAAGAAAAAGGAAAAGAAATCAAGCTGCTATTTAGTCTATATTTTTTATTTCTCTCTCTTCAAAATGGTGTCCTTTTCTCTAATTTCCAGAGGACGCATTTGTTTATGTTTACTTTCTTTAAGGAAAAACAAATTGATGTAATTAAGGAACAATTAATTAATTATTTCAAAATAGTGTGGCAATCAATCTTTTATACTTGGTATAACAGTGAAATTCCAGTAAAATACTCGAGGAATCAAAATTAAATCAAAAATCAAGGATTAAGTTCTTATAAATCGAAAGTTTGTAGTGTTTAGTCAAGGATTATTCCATATATAGCACCCTAATAAATGTCATGAATCAAGGCCTCGTTTTAGAAAAGTTTTATGGTACTAGCTTAATGGAAATTTTTATAGTGTTTTAGTTATAATTACTTAATAAAAAGGAAGAACGTACGTGTTCTAGGGCTTTATTTGGACATTTGCATATCACATGCGGTTAGATTGAATATATGTAATGGGGTCGGCGAACACTAGGGCTACAAAGAGACACATGAAAATGTGTTAGTTTAACAGCTGCCACCTCCACAAATACTCTGTGTTCTTATCTGGGTGTTGTTTATTAGATAGAAGCATCTTAGCTCATATTTTAATGTTGCTCTAAGAGATTTCATTAGTGGTTGTTACAAGACATTGAGGGACTGGTAGTTAAGAAAAGATTTCTTTGCCACCTTGACGTGCTCTAAGCTCTTCATAATGGTTTCTAGCAATGTTAAGAAAAGATTTCGCATATTAAATTGATGCTTGATTTGTTAAACTTAAATTTAATTTTCTTGATTAAATATAATTACAAATCTCATGATGAAATTTGATGTTGAAACAAAAGCTCATCATTTTGTTTTTGATGCAGCTAAGGCTCAATTATAACTTTTTTGGTACCCAAAAATTTTATATTTTTTTAATTTATGTTTTTGAGTTTTTTTTTATATTTTGTTCCAGAACTTCATTTTGTTTATATTTCACTCATTGAGTTAGAGAGAAAAAAGAGAGGGGGTCATTAAAAAATAAGGGAGCGGAGAGAGAATCATCAGTTGATTATGTTACGACGATCAAGAAAATCATTCTTGGTATCAATGGATACTGATTTATTAGAGGAGTTCCATTAAGGCTTTTTTTTATCCCTTATCTTGCTGGAAAAAGTAGATCGGGAAAGAAGAAGAAAATTTATTTCAACTCAATTTTTCATTTATTTTTACCAATTTAGTGATGTTTTGGGCTAATAAATTGGCTCATTGAGGCTCTAAGACCTTTTTCTTAGGTGTATTTAGGCTAAAAATATTTTTTTTATTAAAAAAACCATAACTTGATTTTCCTGCCCTCTCTCTTGTAGTCAAAATCTAGAAATGCAGTCGACAAGTCATCTATATTTTCATCCACCCCTTAACATAGAAAAGGAGACTTAGCGTGCGTGCTTGACCTCCTTCTTTGTGAACCAAGTGTGCTGGCCCGCCCAAACCCATGTGCTTGGCCTATTTGTTTTATAATTATTTTCTTTGAATAAGTATTTAAGTCCATTAAAATAGATTAATTAATAATTTGTTTGAGATTTTTTTATATATAATACCATTAAATTCTTTTTCTTTTTTTTTACTAAGATCATAGGGTTTTTATTATTTTTGTGAGTGTTTTTTTGTACAACCATTCATAATGTTTTTTCTTTAAAAATAAAAACATCATTGAGTTGCTTTCCTACACATGCCTATTTTTAATATCATGTAGTTAAATGAAAACGTAATTTCAATCCTTGAGATAGATAAATGAAAGAAGGAGTTGTTGAAAATAAGAAAGGAGAGAGAGTCATTAGCTAGCCACGTTATGATGATCAAAAAAACTATTCTTGATGTCAATGAGTTCTAATTCATGAGAGGGGTTTCATTTAGGTATTTTTTTTATTCCTTAACTTGTTGGGAAAAGAAGATTGAGATGGAAAAGGAAATTTTATTTTGACTTAATTTTGCATTTTTTTTTTTTTTACCAATTGAGGGTGGTTTTGGGCTAAGAAATTGCTTCATTGAGGCTCTAAGATCCTTTTCTTAGGTGCTTTTAGGCTAAAAATATTTTTTTGAATTGAAAAAACCATTGCTTGATTTTCCTGCCACCTCCCTAATAGTTAGAATCTGGAAATGAAGTCGACAAGTCATTTACATTTTTTAAAACAAAAAATGAGACGACAACATGTCATCTACCCCCAATAACATAAAAAAGGAGGCCTAGCGTGCGTGCTTGACGTCCTTCTTTGCGAACCAGGGATGTTGGCCCGCCCAAGCCCACATGCTTGGCCTATTTGTTCTTTAATTTTTTTCCTTTGAATTTGTTTTTGAGTCCATTGAAATAGGTTAGTTAATGATTTGTTTGAGATTTTTTTATTTAATGCCATTAAATTTTTATTTTTTTTTACTAAGATCATGGCTTTTTTAATTTTGCACAAGTGCTTTTTTGTACAACGGTTCATAATATTTTTTCTTCTAAAAAAAATCATTAAGTTGCTTTCCTACACATGCCTATTTTTAATATCGTGTAGTTAAATGAAAACATAATTTCAATCCTTGAGTTAGAGAAATGAAAGAGGGAGTCATTGAAAAATAAAAGAGGAGAGAGAGAGTCATTAGTTGGCCACGTTACAACGATCAAGAAAATTATTCTTGGTGTCAATGAGTTCTAATTCATGAGAGGTGTTCCATTTAAATATTGTTTTATCCATATTTTGTTGGTAGAACTAGATAGAAAAGGAAAATTTATTTTGACTTAATTTTGCATTTTTTTACAAATTTAGGAGTGTTTTTGGCTGAGAAATTGGTTCATTGATGTTCCAAGACCTTTTACTTAGGTAATTTTAGGTTAAAAATATTTTTTGATTGAAAAAACCATTATTTGATTTTCTTGTCGCATCTTCGTTAGTCGGAATATAAAAATACAGTTGAAGCATTGTTTGCATTTTTTTAAACAAAAGATGGGGCGACAACACTTTATCCACCCCTAAACATAAAAAGAAAGCCTAGCTCGCATGCATAAACTTTTTCTTTGTGAGCCAAGCGTGCTGGTCCACTTAAACCCATACACCTAGCTTATGTTTTCTTTAATATTTTATTTTTTTCTTTGAATTTTTATTTAAGTTCATTAAAATATATTAATTCATAATTTATTTGAGAATTTTTTATTGAATACCATTTAATTTTTACTTTCTAACTAAGCTCATAGATTTTTTATTATATGTACAAATGTTTTTTTGTAAAACTGTTTGTAATATCTTTTGTTTAAAAGAAAAAACATTATTTGATCGCTTTTTTACATATACCTATTTTTATTATTATATAATTAAATGAAAAAGTAATTTTAAAAAATAAAATTGTTAGACCCAATTAGATCATGTATTTGGTGAATTATTCGAGTCGGTTCAAGATATTATCATTTTAATATTAAAAAAATAATATTAAAAAGCCATTTTCTTGATTTTTTTAATTAAATCAAGCTTTTATTTGTTTGAGCTATTTTTTAACTTGTTTAGTCAATTAAATCATATAAAGATTAATTCTAACCTATTTAGTTTAAAACAATGCTAATTAATTTATTTTTTTACTTAGCTTTTTTCTCCATTATAAATCTGACAACTATTTTCAGGATAAGTCACAGTGTTTTAAAACCTGGACCGGTCCGGCAGGTCAACCCGGGACCTGACCGACCCGGACCTGGGACCGATCCGGGTGGAGGTAAAAACCCGCTCGGGAATTGATCTGGTGAGACCCGGTCAACTCGGGACCCGGTTCACCCGGTCAAACCCGGGTGAGACCGGTCAATTTTTTTTTGATTAGGCTGGAAGATGGGAGTATCGAGGGAAAGATGGTGTTTTCGTTTGAGTGAAGCGAGAGAGACAGAACATTGAAAAAAGTGGAAGTCACTTTCAAAAGGTGTGATGATGTGTTGGCTAATCTCTCAAAGCATCAGAGAGAGTCTCACCACTTTTGAACTACAGACGACAGTTCTAACTTATAAACAAGTTAAAAGAACCGAATGAGAGAGAGAGACATACAAAGACTTAAGAAGAGGTTAGAGAGGGAGCGAGGGGGGAAGAGGGAGGAGGGAGGAGCGGGAGGAGTCAAGTTAAAGGCTGGAGCCTTGATTGAATGATTCCCTCTGGGTTGGTGTTTTTGGGCACTTTGTGTATCAGTACAAAGAAGTGAAGAACAGTAGCAGACTCAGTGATGAGGACACAGGGATCTTTAATCTCATTTCTGACCAAACTCTGCCACACTTACCTCTAACTAAAGTTTTAAAAAAGGATTTTCAAAAGAATTCGTACATATAAGTTAATTAATCAACCACTTTCAAATCTAAAAGCACACGGCACCATGCCATGCCAAAAAACAATCGTAGTCTTAATATGAATCCCCCACTGATTTCTTCAATGTAGACTAGTCATATTAATTATTAATCCATGTAACTAAATGTTTAATTAGTGAATAAATATGGTATAGGTTCAAGATATGCCATATTGTTCACTGCAATTTTTCCAATTATATAGTGTTTATCTTCACTTTTAATATATAGTAATTATTGGAAAGGATGAAATTATGAAGTAATTAATGTTGAGACAATTTGTGACATTGAAAATTGGATAGTAGAAGATGACCCGTCAATCTTGACAACTGAAGAAGCAGATAGTTTTCACCAAACCCTATCAACTATGACTATACAAGATACTTTAGATGATGGTAATTAATGATTGATTATTTAGTGATAAATATTATTTAAAATAAAGTTTTGTTTAACACATAATATTTATTTATTAATTGTGTTTGAAATATAAATGTCATAAATGTTAATAATATTGAAAATGATTGTGACGATGAAGTTTCAAAAGAGCATGCTGATGATTTATTAGGTGTTGACGAGATTGGCTAAATTCCATCGACATTTGATCCAAATTTTGCTCCTATGGACACAAAAGAACTTAATGTGTTCATTCAACAAAAGTGAATGTGTTGTTGATTTAAAATTTATGTTGTTGGATGTTTTGTTTTAAATATTTTAGAATTTATATTTTGTTTGTATTTTGGATATTGAATTAAATTTATGTTGTTAGTTTATAATTTAAATTTGGTTTATATAAGTGTTGCTTTGTAACTAGTTATGTTTTTTTTTATAGTTGTTTTTTTTGGATTGACCCGAATCAACCTGAATCAACTTATCTGATTTGTAACCTGATCACTCGATCAGATGAGATTTCAAAACTATGATAAGTTGTAATCATGAGCACATATAGTTTGACAATAATGATATGATGTCTGCGTACTATGTAAGAATGCTAAACATGTTTGTGAAATAATTTGTGTTTGATGTTTAAATTCATAAACTTATTTCATAATGTAAAAAAAATAATAAAAAAAATAGAAAAGATCCATGAACACGAAGGATGACGTGCCCTTCCTATAATTATTGAGTAGCAGACAGGATAAGCATCGACAGAAAAAGAGTACTGTACTGGCAGATAAGATGCTCTGAGATTATACTTAAAAAATAATATTAGTAGTGGCAGATCAAATGCATTGATATTAACCTTTGTTAGGAGGGAGGTAGTTTTTGTTAAAAAAATTAAAATTTATTTTTTTATTGTAATTAATATTATTTTATTATGTTTAGTTAATGTTTCATATTTATTAAATTTGTAATAAGGATTCTATTAAGATATTAATATATATTATAAATTTATTTATGATATTAAATATTGTGCAGTACTCTAGTTGAGTTAAAAAAAAATTGTATAATTTATATTTGAAATCTAAAAAGAAAAATATATACACGCACACACTGATGGATCGGTAACATTTAGACTTAAAAATATAATAAAAACATTATTGTCAAGAAACCATCCCCCAAATTAATGATTATTGTCACTACAAAGCAGTGTGGCAATCAATCTTCTATGCAACTCTATGATCTCCTCCCACTTCTACATGATCAAGGATCTATCAATATTTGCATGATTCAATTCAAGTGAAGAGCAATAACTCATCAAAATCAATATTATAGTTAATTAAAACTCAAATCAATATGGTTAATTAAGATATTAATATATATTATGAATTTATTTACGATATCAAATGTTGTGAAGAACTCATAAAAATCAACATGGATAAGTAAAACTCAAATCAATACTATATGGTCAATTTTGTTATAAATTATTGTTATTATTTCTCAATTTTGCAGATGCTTATCTTATCTTGTATATATACTAGTTTCTTGTATTCATGGATTTATAGTGATTTATGTTTTAAATTAGTATTTGCTTTGGCTTTTTGCCTTTTTAATATTATTGTTTCAAACCACAATATGGTTTTTATGATAAATGATATGATGTCTGCGTACTATGTAAGCATGCGAAACATGTTTGCGAAATAATTTGTGTTTGATGTTTAAATTGATAAACTTATTTCATAATGTAAAAAAAAAAAAAAAAAGATAGATAGGGACAACGACATTTGAATAATTGTTGAGCTTCCAGGTTCTAGCTCTATAAATGCAAGCTTCTTGGCATTGTTTTTCGTATCCAAGAACAGAGAATATATCTCAAAAACATCAAATAACTATGAAGTCTACATTGTTGGTGTGGTTCTCCTTTCTTCTCTTCGCCTTTGTTCTCTCCGTGCCGTCAATAGAAGCTTATACTGAGCCGGTGCTTGACATGCAGGGCGAAGAACTTAAAGCAGGCACGGAATACATCATCACTTCCGCTATCTGGGGGCCTGGAGGCGGGGATGTTTCGGCTACCAATAAAACTTGCCCGGATGATGTTATTCAATACTCGTTGGACCAGTTACAAGGTCTTCCAGTTACCTTCTCACCTGCCAGCTCATCCGAAGATGATGTCATCCGAGTTTCTACTGATCTTAACATCAAGTTTTCTATCAAGAAAGCCTGTGACCACTCGTCAGTTTGGAAGATTCAGAAATCTTCCAACTCGGAGGTGCAATGGTTTGTGACAACGGGTGGGGAAGAAGGAAATCCTGGTGTTGATACATTAACCAACTGGTTCAAGATTGAGAAGGCTGGCACATTAGGGTACAAGCTAGTTTTCTGTCCTGAAGACATTTGTCACTGCGGAGTTTTATGCAGGGATATTGGGATTTATTTTGAGAATAATAGAGGTAGAATTCTGTCTCTTAGTGATAAACTGTCACCTTTCTTGGTTTTGTTTAGGAAGGTTGGGCCTTTAATTAGTTCATCCATATGAATGCTGAAAGTATGTTGGCGCTAAATAATGGTGGAAAAGGCTAGCTGCAATTGCCTCTAGTCATGTTTCTTGGGTTTTTCTTTCTTTCTAGGGGTCTCAACGGGTTCACTGTCTCTTACTCCAGGCAGAGCTAGCTAGATCATGGCTCTGCAGGTATAGTGATATACCTAGCTATATGTTTCAATGGATCCATGTATGATGTATCAAAATAACAACAAAAATAATAATAAAATAATGAGACCCTTTTTTATATTTTGTTTATATAATGTTATGATATGATTTAATCTCGTGACCATGATGCAAGTGTAATATTCTTCCTTTAAGGTGGTCTTGGAGAAATTAAAAATGGATTCAATTTTGTAGGAGGCCGGTTGAGTTACTTCGGTATGCAGGCATCTCCATTGATATTAGAGCTAGAAAATCTTTCAAGAATGGAGTTACAAAACGAAGAGATCTTCATAGACAGAAACATCCTATTGATGTTGGAGGTTTTGATCATTCAAATAAGAGAATCTATTATAACTAGACTGTATTAATAGTTTTGCAGATACATTTATGAAATAATAAGATTAATTTAAGATTAAAAAATATTCAATTATGTCAGATAATTTATTTGATTGAAATACTTATAATTTTTTATATGATTGTTTCATTTTTTATAAATTTTGTCAAAAGAAATTTACAAATTTAGTTCTATAGAGAAACCAGTCGATTTGTACCCATCATGGTCAGGAAACCTTCAAAAAATCTTAGGTTGTTTGATTTAGTGACCAAAAATATACTTGGTAAGATAAAATATATTTAAAAGTAATTAAGTTGATGAATTTCAATTTTTGTTGTTTGTTTAATTTCATATCAAACCATACTTTTTTGTCCACAGGTTTATGATGGTATTTTCTTTTTGTTGATCGATGCTAAGCTAATTAATTTATTTTTTGACTGAGCATTAGTATTTTGTTTTGTTTTTTTATGGTTTGTTTGTTTATCATCATAAATTTGAGAATTAATTACTGGACTGAGCAGTGCCAAAATTTAGGTATAAGTCATTATCATGATCATATATACTTCCAGTCCTTTTTGGCTAGTCAAAAATGGCAAGAAGAGAAGTAGGGGATAACTCCAAACACTGGAAGGGATGTAGGAACTAATTCAAATCATGAAGGAATCAAAATCGTGGAGATAATTGGCAAGTTAGTAGCAACACGAGATGGAGTATAACCCAACACTGTCAATGGTTGATTTGCAAAGCTCTTGTCGAATCCAGATGCAAGAAATATTTAAAGCTTAACCTTGTTCTTGCACATCAATGGGTAGAGTTAGCTTCATACTATCTTGATGGTAAGGAATAAGTATGGTATAAAGGGTATGTTTGTGGACATGATTTTTTGGTTAATTTGGATGAATTATTCTCCAAAGCCATCGATAAAATATTTGGCAGTAAAGATGACATATATAGTAGAAGAGTTCAACAAGCTTGTACAAGAAAGAAGTGCAAAAGGCTATGCGGAAAAGTTTGAGGAGCTGAAAACTTTGATAAATACATCAAATCATTTACTGCCTGAATTATATTAAATTTCCAGTTTCATCATTTGATTAAGAGATGATATTGAATCAATGTTAAAGATTTTAAGGCTAGCTAATATATTGATGGCTTTTGAATAGGAAAAATGGCAGGTGGAGTCAAATAATGTCATGTCAAGAAGGAGCAAAATCACGTAAAGAATCAGTCCTTCTTTCAATAATGGAAGACCAACAGGTAATCTTTCAGTCCAAACTTTTAATCATTCCAATAATAAATCTTTAAAACATCCTTCGAATTACTTGTACGGGCAAAGAAAAAGACTTGGCCGGTGTTTTAAGTGTGAAAATAAATATACCACGACAGCAGTGTAGTGATAAAGAAACTGTATATGATAGAAGGAGTGGAGAACGGAAATAATGGATTTACAGAAGTTGAAAAAGAAATGGAGAATGATGAAAAGGAGAATAACAAGATTGAAGAATTTGGGTTATTATAATTGATGCTCTAGCCGAGAGTTATGCTCATAATACCATTAGGATTAGAGATAGTTGTCGAGAAAAAACTCTTATAATCCTAATTTACCGTGAATATTTATGCTCTAGCTGAGAGTTATGCTAGAGTTATGCTCTAGCTGAGAGTTATGCTCATAACTTGAAAGGAAGTCATAATGGAAGATATAGAAATGTCATGAATTCACTAATTTGTTCATGCAAGGCCACAAATTCAAGGCAGACATAAGGATTCTCAAGCTGGGAGTTTATCTGGACATTCATTGTCATGTTCTTCACTAATTTGTTCATGCATGCATGCATCTCTATTAATTTATGTGTTGATTGGTATTTGATACTACTTTTTCCCTTTTGACTTGCAGTTCAAACCACGTGGATTGTATGATAAATGATAAACATTTATGAGAGAACATGGCATTCCTTATAATTAATAAGCATGCGCATATATAATCGATTGATAAAATATTATGCTTTGGGAGTCGATTGATAATTAGGCAATATTGATCATCTTTGATGGAGAGTATTGGTTTGAATTATTATAAATGTGTCCATTTCGACTATTGGATTTTAATACAAAAGATCCCATGGTTTTTTTATTCTTTGGATTATTTCATACTAATAATAATAATTTTTTACATAAAATAATTTTACGAGATTCAAAATTGGGTTATGGCAAGGTCATGAACCCTAGTCGATACAATATGCATTTCTAGAAAATTGATAAATACAAACGGAAATACTAAAGGAATTTTTCCGTCAATAGATTGCGGTGAATTTTACCGAAAAAATATTCCTTCGTTGTATCCATCGGTAAATACCGACATAAATATTTTCTCAATATATACCGAGAAAATTACACAGGGAAAAGAAGGTATTAAAAAAAATCAAAATGTATAAAGACATGTCATTTATACCTATAGAATTACCAACGGAATTAACTCATCGGTGAAATTCGTATGTAATTTCATAGGTAATATTTAATTTATGACTGGGAGAGCGACTCTCCCTATCCCATCCCCCATTTTCTTCTTCTTCCTCCCAGCATTGCAACAAATAGCATCCCCCACCCCCCACCCCCTCACAAATCAACCTCCCAGCGCAAATCCGATCAACCTAACACTTAGTCTGTCAGCATCCTTGTTCTGATTCAAATTTTATTGAGAATTCTCCTCATTAAATAAGCAAAATTACCTATTTTTTAGATTGAAAAAATCATTGCTTAATTTTGCGGTCACCTTTTCGATAGTCGAAATATGGTAATACAGTTGACGCGTTGTCTGTATTTTTTTAAATAAAAAGCAGGGTGACAACACGTCATCCACCCCAAAACATAAAAAGAAAGCCTAGCACGCATGCCTGAACTCTTTCTTTGTGAGTCAAGCGTGCTGACCCACCCAAACCCACGTGTCTGACCTATTTGTTCTTTAATATTATTTTTTCTTTGAATTTTGATACAGGTCCATTAAAATAGATTAATTAATAATTTATTTGAGATTTTTTTATTGAATACCATTTAATTTTTGATTTTTTAACAAAAATCATAGATTTTTTGTTATATTCACAAGTGCTCTTCTGTATAACCATTCGCAATGTTTTTTTCTTTTAAAAAAACATTATGTGAACGCTTTCTTACACATGCTTATTTTTAGTATCATGTAGTTAAAGGAAAAGGTAATTTCAAAAAATAAAGTTATTAGACTTAATCATATCATATGTTTGATGAGTTGTCCGGGTCGATTCAAGACACTATCGTTTAAGAATTAAGGCCGGGTCACTGGTTTGAACGAGTGACAAGTTGGGCTGGCTAGGTCATTGACACAAAAAAAACAAAAAAATTAATAAAATAAAAATAAAGATAAAATTTTCTTCAAAAAAAATTATTTCAATTTTTTTTATTTTCACGCACAATTTTCTACTGAATTTTGCTTAGTATTGGTTTGTATTTTTATACTATAAAGATATAAATTCAGTATTAAAATAACCGGTTTTCTTCAAAACATTAAAAAAATATTTTTTTCAAAAAAAATCATATTGTATTTTCATATAACAAACAAAATTTTAAAAATATATATTATCATGCATTTTGGCTTTAATAACCAGTTTATTAAAGTCACGAGAACTAGACCAATATTTCAAAATTTTCAAAAAATTATTTTGTTATCTTTTAATATCTGGGGTTATAACCTTATACATAAGACGTATTCTAGATATTAAATTCTTTTATTGACATCAGAATTACCGGATAAGATAAGGATCTCCTTACCGAGGAGGACTTTTCTTAAACCATAGACGGACCACCAACTAGAAAACATGACAAGACCTTAGATTTTATCAGACAATAAAACAATGCAGCTTACCTTAGGTAGGGCGTACTTGGGGTGCTAATACCTTTTTTTTTACGCAACTAGTCCCTGTACCAGATCTCTGAGACCAGTTAGGGTTCCTAGTGACCAAAATACTAGGTGGCGACTCCCATTCCAATTTTTCCATTAATAAAAGACAAAAATTCCTTGTCTTCCCACATTTCCATGCATTAGATACATTGATTTTGAGGGTGGATGTTTTCAACGCGACGCCACACATCGTGCGACAAAATGGCGACTCCACTAGGAACCTTGTGGACTAAGCTTTGTTTTTGTCTGATAATTGTGTTTTGTTTAGTTTGAGTGTTTTGTGTTAACAAGCTTATTTTATTTATTTTCTTACATGCTTTAATTTATGTACATATATGTTCATGCATTGTATAGAACTGTCTCGCATCACATTCTTTAATTTTTGGAAAGCACACACAAACTTCTAAGTTAGGTGGGGAACTAGTGATCTACCCTATGACTATTGGTCAGGGTTCAGATGCGTGAAACACCCAACTCATATCTGAGTGCCTGCTTGGTAATGGTAGGTATACGTGCCTTAACTATTTCTCGCAACGCCCCTATACTGTCTTTACAAAGATCGTTACTTGGCAGATATGAGACCCTTTTGAGACTAAATAGTCAACCTACCTTTTGTCTCTCTTAATGAATAGAACATGTCCTTAGGTTGTGTTTGTTACCTTTTGTTTTACATCAGAGTAAACCCTTCATGAAGCATCTTAAACTCAAGACTTGTGGCTGACACAATGGTCGTTGCTCAGAAAATTTCCGATGTAGAGCAAGAATCAAAATTCTTGCAATGATTACGACCATGTGTCAACCCTTAAAGGGCAAGCTCATCATATAAAACATCCTCATACGTTTAAACATACATGTTCATAGTTTGAAATAAAGGTCCCCTAATTCTGCTCTCCTCTTCAGAGTTAAGAGTTGCCAACATCTAACGGTGGCAAGGAAAATTCGCTCAAAAGACACAGCCTGTGGTAATAAGATTCTCTGTTTCAAATAGGGACATGTGCCAAGATGCCATCTATGAAGTGCTGACACATTCATCAATGGAGACTATGGGGAAATGTAGGCTTCTTTCTAGGAGTACAACAAGTTGACCTACGAATCCCTTTTCACAAGGCTACACAGCCAAAGAACTAACATTGTCTCTGGTTTCCTTATCTAAAGCATGATTCGGAACAAATATCAAGTTTCTTTTGTTTCAACTGACGTTGTGAAGACCCATATGCAAATACCCTTTGATTTTCTTCCAGGACACGTGGAAATTGTGTCATCTACAAATCAAGGAGTTCTACTTTGTCGTGCACATAATAAATCATGTTATTATGTGTGTATCTCTTCAATCCAACAATGGCAAAAGATCCTGAATCCAAAGACACGATATGATACTATAGAATTTGGCCTAATGATTGAAAGGTCAAAGCCTTTACGATACAAGATTGTGAGATTCTCAAAGCCCAAATTTCGCTCACATAAAGAATTCTATATGTACCAATGCATTAGAGTCAAGTTGTTTGAATCAAAAATTTAGAAATGGAAGCTTTGGGACGAAGTGAAGTTACCTTATGAAGAGTCCCTTCATCGCATGACAAAAGTATCTGTAATGGCTCATTTCATTGGCTCACTTAGATAGGAAACGTCTTTGCATTTGATATAAAAAAGGAGAGTCATTGTTTGTTCCCACTTCCCCTACCAGCCTCTGAGGGCAATGATAACAAAGATATTAAACTTACTATTTACAAAGGAAAGCTCGTCATGACCTGCATCGATAGGGAGAGAAATTTCATGGAAGTATGGATCATAGAGGATTATGATAGAAAACAATGGAGCAAGAGGCATTCGATAAACATAGGGGTTTTAACAAGGAAAAAACCCCACATAAGCCCCTTAGCCTTCTGCAATGCTGATGTTGTGATGATGGGAGAATACTTTCATGATGTGATATTCTTCAACTTTAAGACTAGGCATATTGACATGCTACGATTAGGAAGGGGTCTGCTCCATGGATGTTTCCCATTCCAGCTCACCTTTGCCATCAAGGAAAAATCATAATTAGATCATTGCCCCAAAATATAATCCTCTAGACGGAATAATCTAAAGGAAAAGTTGAAGAATTGCAAGAACTTTAAAGATTAAGTCCAAAAGATTTGTGAGCAAGAGACAAGCAGATTTCGTGAAGAATGATACCAACGGTCATATCATCGACAGGCCATCACCAATGAGTGATAATAAGACGTGAATTATTGACAAAAAAGCTGTTTAGAAATGTCATGTTGTCGATTGTGTTGTCCATCATTTTTGGGATCATATCTCACCTTTTAATGGATTATGTTTTGTTCTTAGTCTTATTACTATTTTGAATTAAGAAGATGTTTCTTTCAAAATTTATTTTGGTGAAATATTTTGATCGAACTCCAATGCACGATTAAGGTTAATCAATCCTGAAAGTTTAAAAGTATTTTGATTACAGAAATGACTCGATGTTTGTTAAACTAATATGGGGTGACCAAACAGATTTTGAGCCCATACATGAAGCTGAACCACAAATCATGTAGCTAAGTTTTAGCAGTATGCATAATGACATGTAGTGGATTAGGTAGTTATGGACTCATGAATCATGATTCTTACAAATCCAAATCACTACACTGGATGAGGTCAAAATTTATCGATTCTAACCAACCTTGCTTGAAATGAGAAAAGGTCATCTTTGATATCCCTTCACTTTCTAAAGATATTTATCCTTTACAAACCTATTTTGAGCCTGATAGAATATTTCTTTTCAAAAGAAACCCTGACCAGGATCACACCTCACACTGGGGGCAAATAAGAGAAGACAAAAGTGAAAGGGAAGGCATAGAATAAAAGTCCAACATTTGAGAGAGAGCTAAAAGAAAAGGACCTAGACTAGGGGCATGTTAGAAAATTGTGAGAAAGGCTATGAGAAAGCCATATAAAAAAAACAGAGAGAAACATGAAAATTTCCTTCATTTAAACACAGGTCAAAGATAAAGAAAGGAGAATGCCTATTGAATCTAAGAAAGACAAAAGAAGTTTTAATCAAGGAAAGACACAACAAATGTCAAAAGTCGAAAAAAATGAGCTACAAATATGACTTTTAGCATCCAAGATAAAGCTCCTGATGTTATCAGATGATTGAGATTGGTTATTCATCAAAGAGAAAGTTGGATTTGCATTATGATTTATGTTAAGAGAATTTTGATATTTAAGGTTAATAAGGTTATATGTCACTTTCTCTACAAAGACAACAAGAGAAAGAGAAATGATGAATAGTTGATGTTGATCCTAGGTTTTTGAAACCCTCAAACACCTTTTGAGCCTGTAAAATTCCTTTTTTTCATAGTCATAAACCACATCCTATATTACATGCTTTTAAAAGCTCTTTTTGATCAAGTAAGTAATTTGAATCGATAAATAGCACTCTCAAAGCTTAAAGAGTTTTTTCATAAAGGTCGTGGCTTCATGGATTAAGCTACTTGTTATTATGCATGCTGATAAAATAAGGGCTAAAAAAACACCTTTCTTGATAAAGCCTGAGTTTGACTTTAGCATCTTGTTTTTGAAATTCACAAAAAGATCACCTCATCACAAACCATCAAAAGATACACCCAAGATCAGAGATTAAAATTAACATAAAAAACCATGAAAAAAGCCATTTTAACCATTCAATGGGTCAATTTCTATTTTTAAAATACAAGATAATCAAAGGACTACAGTTATTGAATGACGCGTGTTGGGTCTTTGACCAAAGAAGCTTGAATTTAAAAAAAAAAAAAAGACATCTCTCTGATTTCATTTCAACAATTAGACTTTGAAATAGACATCTTTGAAATATGAGATTTGATTCCTGAACAACAAAGATTGTCAAACAAAAAGAGCACCAATCGAGTTTGCAAAATCCTTGACAGAAGTGACATCAATACTTCTCGACACTTCTTGAAAAGTCGAGCAGTCGAGGGCAATACAGTGGACCCTGAGAAGAAAAAACAAGCAGTATTCAGATCAGCTGGGGGCAATAAAAAAAAATGATTAACGAATCAGTGAAGCTGAGGACAATGGTGTTGAAAGGAAGATAATCAGATGAACGAGCACTGAAGGCGAGTGAATGGCTGATTAGCAATCTAAGATGAGGACAACACTAGAAAACCTCTTGATGAGTGCTGATAGGATGCATACAGCTACTCAAAGAATGATTCTCGAAAGAATCCAGGAGATGTAATGAGTTGTTAAGCTCCTTTATGACGAATCAAGCAACACCACACTTGGGGGCATTATCAAACTTGATAAACAGTGAAACCAATAATCATCAAAGACAGCCTAGGATAGGCGCTGCATTTACAGTTGAGTGGATGACTAACACATGAACGGGTCAGTACATGGGAAGAGCAAAGAAGGCTTTTGGATAGCAAACAAAGGCACCCTATGACGATGGAACATCAAAGGGGGGGACCTATATTTCAAATCAGGTAAGGATGGACGCATGTCAACTAACCTCAAAGCATTGCACACATATTTTATATTCGTTACAGGAAAATCCTCAAAGAAGTCCAGCAAGATTAAAAAAAAAAATCATTGAGCTGATAATAACAGAGAATCATGGTTGTGACCCTGGAACGGGAAGAAGATGAGATAAACCTTACTATTAGGAAAATCTCAAAGAAATGAAAAGATCAACCTTGTCATCATGAGGAGTCTTCAGGTCAACCTTGCAATCAGGAAGTACCAAGTTTTCCGACCTTGTGATCAAGAAAAATCCTGTTAATTTCAGTCATCATGAATGACAGATGTTAACCCTGCAATTAGGAAGGACAGATGTCAGTCCTGTAAAATCACAAAAATTAAAAAAAATGCATCAAGTGAAAAGTTTGATCAAACCTTATCATCAAGAAGAAAAATGAGAAGAACTTTACGATTAGGAAATTCTCAAAATAAGAGAAGAAAGTTCAAACCCTGCCATCAGGAAGATAATACAGATTTTGGTTCTGGTTAAAGGGGATCGCCGAATGGGATCTCAGGTTAGCCCAGCCACACACAGGATATTGGTTCTAGTTAAAGAGGATCGTCGGACGGGATCTCAGGTTAGCCCAACCACATAGGTTTTGGTTCTGGTTAAAGGGGATCGCCTGAAGGGATCTCAAGTTAGCCCAACCACACAGGTTTTGGTTTTGGTTCTGGTTAAAGGGGAACCTCGGACGGGATCTCAGGTTAGCCCAACCACACACAGGATATTGGTTCTGGTTAAAAGGGATCGCCGGACGGGATCTCAGGTTAGCCCAACCACACACAAGATATTGGTTCTGGTTAAAGGGGATCGCCGGACAGGATCTCACGTTAGCCCAACCACGCGGATTTTTGTTCTGGTTAAAGGGGATCGACGGACGGGATCTCAGGTTAGCCCAACCACGCAAATTTTAGTTCTGGTTAAAGGGGTCGACGAACGGGATCTCAGGTTAGCCCAACCACGCAGGATATTGGTTCTGGTTAAAGGGGATCGCCGGACGGGATCTCAGGTTAGCCCAACCACGCAGACTTTGGTTCTGGTTAAAGGAGATCTCCGGAAGGGATCTCAAGTTAGCCCAACCATGCAGAATATTGGTTTTGGTTAAACGGGATCGCCGGACAGGATCTCAAGTTAGTCTAACCACGCAGGATATTGGTTCTGGTTAAAGGGGATCGCCGGATGGATCTCAGGTTAGCCCAACCAAGCAGATTTTGGTTCTAGTTAAAGGGGATTGCCGAACGTGATCTCAAGGTAGCCCAACAACACACAGGATATTGGTTCTGGTTAAAGGGGATCGCCGGACGGGATCTCATGTTAGCCCAACCACGCAGACTTTAGTTCTGGTTAAAGGGAATCGCCGGATGGGATCTCAGGTTAGCCCAACCGCATAAGGATTTTAGCTTTGTTTAAAGGAAGTCGCCACAAGAGATTTCAAAAAAATAGAAAGAAAGAAAGAAAGAAGGAAGAAGAAGAAGATAGAATTTAGAGGGGCACCAAGATCGGGTTCTCAAGATAATCAAGTTTGGATCATTAGTTCCTGATTGGAGGAAGATGGTGGTAAAGACAGAATTTCATATCAGTCGAGTTTTGAGAAATCTAGATTGAAAGTTTAGGTTTGTTTATCTTTACAAAACTTACTACACAAAATCTTTGCTCCGTAAGTATTGTAACGAGGAGGCATCTGTTGTTACCCATTTTTTTGTTCAAAAAAAAGAAAATATATATATATATATATATATCAAAAATTATTCGGAAGAAATCTAAAAAATAATAGGAGCGAGAAAAGGATGCTAGAATGCCAAAAAAGGCCAAAATCAGTTGAGGAGGTTCAAAAATGCAAAATGGTGAAATTTGACAGTATATTTTTTTACTGATGAGTGCCTTGTTGACAAGAAAAATTCAATTTGAAGAAGAAAAGTTCGAAATCATATGTTTATGGATTCAATTAAACTTTCTCTAAGGTTTAATTGAATTTTTGGAGGGTTTAATTACAAGAAAAAATGATTTTTAAGTCAATTTAGGTTTTTATTGGAAGAAATTAAAGTTCCGGGGTCCAATTATAATTTTGAAGAGTTGATTTGGTCAAATCAGGGGCTTAATTGCATAATTATTGAAGTTTGATGGTCAATTAGGTATTTAATTAAAACAATTCCAAACCAAGGACTAAACCAGAAAAAGCGCTAAAATAAAAGGATTCAATTACAATTCATACGGGGGGCTTGATTACAAAATTGTCAAAACAGCCAAGGGCCGAATCAAAAATATTCATTTTGAAATTTTGAAAAGGCGTCGTTTCCATCATTCATTGTCTCCTTCAAAGAAAGCCTTTTTCAGCATTAAAACAGGGATATGTTTTGCAGCAAAATTGCTCCAATTATGGGGCATGTTTTATGGCTGCTATCCCGGCGACCGTTACCACCACAGTGCTTTCCTTGGGCTATAAAAGCCAGGAGGAGGAACCATCACAGGGGGGGGGGACTAAACCCCGGAGGGAGAACAGACGGGAAGAGAGAGAGAACAGGGAGAATAAAGAAACCGAGGGAGACGTGAGGGAAGAACCGGGCAACACTGAGAGGCGGAAACGAGAGGAGAGGGGCCCGTAGAATCTCCTTCAAAACTCCAAGCATCCGGAAGCAAACTCAGACGAACCTTGAAGAAAAAAAAAATACCAGTAGCTAGGGAAAGCAAAAGAATAGAAAGAATTAACTAGAGGAAAAGCCAATGAAAAGGGGAAGATAGCAGTCCAAAGCACGCCATTGTCTTCGTCCCCTTCAGTAAACTTCTCGACTTTGCAAGATAACTCCACAAACATCGTGCACAAACAGAGAGAAGCAGAAGGCAGGAGGAAAGGAAAACACAGAGAATGGGAGGGTGAAAGAAAGAAAAAACGGGGAGAAAACAGGAGAATAGGAGAAGAACTAAAAAAGAAACCAGGGGCGGGAGCTTCCATTTAATCAGCAGCACCTCACGCCTGATAGAAATAAAAATGTTTTGGCCGTCTTTCATTCATTTGACAGCTGATATATATACAAAAATGTGGAGAGTCTTTTGGCTACAATCTTGCTAACCCAATCAACCGAGTATCTCCTAAAATACAAATGCTATAAATGAGAGATTTATTTACATATTCTAATACACCCCCGTAGTCGAAACTGGAGGTGGTCGAATGTTGAGACTATTTCTAAAATCATCAAATAGTTGCAGCGGAAGTCCCTTAGTGAAAATGTCAGCAATCTGATAACGTGAAGGGACGTGGAGAACTCGAACTTGACCACGAGTGACTTTCTCTCTTACAAAATGTATATCCATCTCAATATGCTTAGTGCGTTGATGTTGAACTGGGTTACCGGACAAATACACCGCACTGACATTATCACAATATACTAAAGTGGCTTTCGGAATGGGACAATGTAGCTCCAAGATTAAGTTTCGAATCCAACAAGATTCAGAAACTACATTAGCTACCCCACGATACTCAGCCTCAGCGCTAGACTTGGACAAGGTCGGCTGTCTTTTTGCAGACCAAGAGATTAAGTTGTCCCCAAGATATACACAATAACCCGAAGTCGACCGTCTGGTGTCTGGACATCCACCCCAGTCGGCGTCGGTGTAGGAAATGAGTTTATGAACTGAAGAGTGATAAAGGTGGAGACCAAAGTCGACAGTACCCTTAATGTAGCGAATGATACGCTTCAAAGCAGACATGTGTTGAGTCCTGGGGTCATGCATAAACAAACAAATTTGCTGAACAGCATAAGAAATATCCGGTCTTGTAAATGTCAGGTACTGTAAGGCGCCAGCAAGACTACGATACTCAGTTGGATCATGATAAGGATTACCTGAAGATATACTGAGTTTTGCTTTCGTGTCCACCGGTGTAGGAGATGGGTTAGAAGAAGACATACCGGCCCGCTCAATGATTTCCTCGGCATATTTCTTTTGGGAAAGAAAAAGACCTCCGGAATGTCTTGTAACAGAGATGCCCAAAAAATAACTTAGGGGACCCAAATCTTTCATAGCAAACTCAGAACCAAGCTTAGACATGATGGATTGACGAAGAGCAGCTGAAGATGCAGTAAGAATAATGTCATCCACGTAAAGAAGAATATATGCCATATCGTTGCCCTGACGATAAATGAATAAAGAATGATCTGAAATACTGTGAGAGAAACCCAATGTAGCCACATAATCCGCGAAACGTTGGTACCAAGCACGAGGGGCTTGCTTAAGCCCATAAAGGGACTTCTTAAGCAAGCAGACATAATCTGGGTGTTCTGAACTTCGAAAGCCAGGAGGTTGATGCATATAAACTGTTTCCTCGAGATTCCCATGCAAAAAAGCATTCTTTACATCCAACTGATGAAGACACCGAGATTTAGATAAAGCAATACTTAGTCTTGTTCGAATAGTGGCGGTTTGACCCATGGACTAAAAGGTCGCACCACAATCGATACCCGTTCTGTCGACTGCACCATCACCGACAAAGGCGGGCTTTATACCGCTTCAAAGGAACCATCGATTTCTTCTTATGCCCGAAAATCCACAAACTTGAATGATATTAGCATTAAATGGACGGGTACCAAGTCCCACGTCTTATTTTCAATAAGAGCATCATATTCGTCTTTCATGGCCATTTTCCAATTATGATCACGGAATGCATTAAGGGGATTTGTGGGCAATGGAGAAATGGAGTTATCGGATGAGGTATGAAGATTAAGGATTTGGCGGGGCTTAAAAATACCATGTTGGGATCTTGTTGTCATTTATGGAGAGTGAGGTGGACGGGCAAGTGGAATGGCGTGGGCTGTGTCCATTGGAGGAGGTGGATTGTGTGAATTTGGTTGATCGGTGGGAGAAGGAGATATGGGCCGTGGTGAGGAGTTGGATGGGCTGGGCAGCGTCCGGTTAGGGGAAGCGGATTGGTGCGGGGAGAGGTCCCTAACTGGAGAAGTAAGAATTGGGGTGATGAGTGGTGTTTGTTGGGCCTGTCTAGGAGGTGTAGTTTGGGCCGGTGGATCAACGAGTGGGGTGGGATGCTTCAAATGGATTTGGTTGATCAGGTGAGTGAAGGAGAGGTGTAATTCCTGCATCCAAAAAATCATAAGTAGGAGATCGAGGAGCATGTAATTTAGAAAAGGGGAATGTATGTTCATCAAAAGTCACATGCCTGGAAATAAGTACTTTACGACTTGATAAATCATAACACTTATAACCTCTATGATTAGATGGATACCCCAAAAAAACACATGGTGTTGACCGAGCTTGCAATTTATTTCTAGAAGTAGACGGAAGAAGAGGATAGCATAAACACCCGAAAACTCGAAGGTGAGAGTAGGACGAGTCTTTTTGATAAAGAATTTTTGTGGGTGGTTGGAAAGCAAGCTTTTTGTTGGGGAGTATGTTAAGAAGATAGGTGGCCATTTGAAGTGCATGATGCCAAAAGGAGGATGGTAGAGAGGCATGAGCGAGGAGAGTGCGGATGATATTATTGATGGTACGAATTTTTATCTCGGCCTTTCCATTTTGAGGAGATGTTTGAGGGCAAGAGAATCGAAAAGTCATTCCATTTAATTGACAAAATTTGTGAAATGGTCCATTATCATACTCCCCGCCATTGTCACATTGGAAACATTTGATTTCCCTTTCAAACTGTGCCTTAACATGAGTACGAAATGATAGAAAAATGGAATGCACTTGAGATTTAGTTGTAATTGGAGAGGTCCATAGAAAATTCATGAAATCATCAAGAAACAAAACATAATAGCGATGACCACCCGAGCTAAGAGTAGGTGATGACCAAATATCACTATGCACAATATCAAAAGGCAAAGAGGTATATGAGAGAGAGTCATAAAAGGGTAATTTAACTTGCTTCCCAAGAGGACATGAATGACAAACAAAATTATCTCGAAATTCATTGCAAACAATTAAATTGTTTTTACGAAGAGAGCTTAAAACAGGAGCTCCTGGGTGTCCTAAACGACTATGCCATAATTCAGGAGACAAAACGGTAAAAGTTGATGGTGGTGTGATTCCAATGGGTGGTCTTGTGGTAACTGGATATAGGTCACCTGAGCTGTTACATCTCAGTAAAGGCATCCCCGTTTGAAAATCCTTCACAGAAAAACCGAAAGGATCAAATTCAACAGAAACATCATTGTCGATGGTAAATTTCCTCACAGAGACAAGATTTTTAATCAATTTTGGGGTATGCAAGACATTATTCAAAGAGAAAGAAGGGTTGGTGTTAGGTAGTAATGCGTTTCCACAACCAATAATTGGAATAGTATGACCACTACCAACAATAATATTACGATTGTTGCTCATATTGAAATAAGACGTAAGATTACCTCCGTTTGCGGTCATGTGAGATGTGGCTCCGGTGTCCATGTACCATTGCTCGGCAAGAGGAGTAAGTGAGAGTGTATGCATAGCTGCTAGAATATCGGTTGGAGCATAAGATGACTGGGCCTGCGGTGTAGAGGCTGCCATGTGGGCCTGTTGTGGCCTGGGCCCAAGAAGGCCTGTCTGACGTTGAGAGCTAGGCTGGTGAGACAAGTGGTTTGTCGTTGGGTATGGGCATGGGGGCGTAGCCCAAGGTTGCCACGGCCTAGCCCAAGGAGGAAAAGACCATTGCTGCTGCTGTGAGGACATTGGCTGCCAGGGTGTAGTGTACTGTTGCTGGTGCAACTGGCCTCCATGGCCATCACCCCTTCCTCTGCCTTTGCTACTACGGGCACCACTGCCACCTCCTTTGCTATTACGGGTGGTGGAGCTTCGGTTGGAAGTGTGATTGGGACGGTGGTGGAATGGATTTCCAGCCGTGTGGCCACTGGAATGGGCGACTGGAGAGACAAAGAAGGCAGAGTTGGAGGAGGTCTGGGCAGCCTTTTTCGTCCTTGTCGTCTCCTCCAAAACCAACATAGACCATGCTTTGTAAAAGGGGGGAAGAGAATCACCATGATGAATCTGTGAACCAACACTAGCATAGGCATCAGTTAAACCCGAAACAAGTTGAAGAACCAACCTTTCATTTGTTACAGGAGATCCAACATTTGACAGCTGATCCGAGAGGGACTTAAGATGTTGATAGTAGGATGAGGCATCTGCAAAATGCTCCATTTGAACCTTTGAAAATTCTTGTTCTAGATAGAGAGCCCTAGAGTTTTTATTGTCCGAGAAAATGTCCCTTAATCTGTTCCATGCAAGTGCAGCGGTGGAGTCACGTTCAAGGATGGTGTTGAGAAGATCTTCAGAGATAGTGCCGTAAATCCATTGTAGAACAATGGCATCAACACGGGACCAGAGATCAGGGTCCGTGTCTTGAAGAGATGTGTACTGCTTCATTGTTGCTGCTGAGGGAGGAATGATATGATCAAGAAGTTGATAAGCCCTAGCATGGATTTTAAATAGCTCCGACCACGTAATGTATTGACCCTTTTCAATGTCTAAGGTGACTTTGATGAAGGTGTTGATGTTGGATACTGCAAGAGCAGGATGAGAGGGATGAGGTCTGGGAGGTTGTATGGGAGGAGGAGAAGAGGGAGAGTTTGCTGGGTCGGATGTGTGCTCTGTCATGGTGTTTTTGTTGAGGCAGTTTTGAGATGGGAGATGGGAGATGGTAGAAAGATAAAGCGGCTGGAACGACAACTAGGGTTAGAAGGAGGAGATAGCCTAGATGCGCTCTGATACCATGATAGAAATAAAAATGTTTTGGCTGTCTTTCATTCATTTGACAGCTGATATATATACAAGAATGTGGAGAGTCTTTCGGCTACAATCTTGCTAACCCAATCAGCCGAGTATCTTCTAAAATACAAATGCTATAAATGAGAGATTTATTTACATATTCTAATAACGCCTTCATCAACCATCATCTTCGTCCTGAGCAGAGGAAGCACATGGGAACAAAAATAAACCGAAGAAGCAAAAGGAGAAGACAGTGGAGCAACACACGGGCAGAGAATAAAAAAGGAAAACTCAGAAAGGATAGAGACACGAACAGAGGACCAACACCACACCACTGCATTCGGCTTCGTGTCCAGGTGAGTACTTTCTTCTCTCTACTTCACATGCTACAGTAGCTGTGAATTATAATTCACTTCTCAGCCGGGTGTTTGAACGAGTGACAGGTTGGATTGCCTAGGTCCAACCCAGTCACATAAAAAAAAATTAATAAAATAAAAATAAAAATGAATTTTTTTAAAAAAAATTATTTCAATTTTTTTTTATTTTCGGGCACAATTTTCTACTGAATTTTGCTTAGTATTGGTTTGTATTTTTATACTATAAAGATAGAAATTCGGTATTAAAATACCCAGTTTTCTTCAAAACATTAAAAAAAATGTTTTGTTTTCATGCATACGACCAAGTCTCTAAAAATCATATTGTATTTTCATATAACAAAGAAAATTTCAAAAATATGTATTAGCATGCATTTTGGCTTTAATAACCAGTTTATTAAAATCACGAAAACTATGCCAATATTTCAAAAATTCCAAAAAATTATTTTGTTTTCTTTTAATATCTGAGGTTATGACCTTATACGTAAGACGTATTCTGGATATTAAATTCTTTTATTGACTTCAGAATTACCTGATAAGATAAAGATCTCCTTACCGAAGAGGACTTTTCTTAAACCAGAGACGGACCGCCAACTAGAAAACATGACAAGACCTTAGATTTTATCAGACAATAAAATAATACAGCTTATCTTAGGTAGAGTGTATTTGGGGTACTAATGTCTTCTCTTTACGCAACCAGTCCCCGTACCAGATCTCTGAGACCAGTTAGGGTTCGTAATGACCAAAATATTAGGTGGCGACTCCCATTCTAATTTTTCCACTAATAAAAAACAAGAATTCTTTATCTCCCCACATTTCCACGCATTAGATACATTGATTTTGAGGTGGATGTTTTCGCCGCGACGCCATACACGTGCGTCACTTACACATGCTTATTTTTATTATCATCTAGTTTAATGAAAAAAATAATTTAAAAAAATAAAGTTATTAGACCTAATCAGGTCATATATTTGATGAGTTGTTCGGGTCGATTCAAGACACTATCATTTTAATATTTAAAAAATACTATTAAAAATTATTATTTTAATATTTTTTTAAATCAAACCAGGTTTTTACTAGATCTATTAAATAATTTTTTTTGACTTATTTTGTCAATAGAGATTAACTCTAATATGATGCGGGAGCGTTTGGCTCTGCGGTTCAACCTGCTTTTCACCGAATTTCAAAAAAAAAAATTTGCTAAAATTGAGTGTGGTTTGTACTTTTTGGATCGTTTTGATGTGCTGATATCAAAAATGATTTTTAAAAAATAAAAAAATATCATTGGCATGTATTTCGGCACGAAAAACTATTTGAAAAGCAACCACTACCACACTGTCAAACACCCTCGTAGTTTAAAACTGAGGTAGGGAAGGGCCACCCTAACACGTCATTTGTATATTACAAATATCAAGGAATAAAAATCGGCTTTAAACAAAGCTAATTAATTTAATTTTTACTTAGCTTTTTTTTCCATTATAATTTTGACAATTATTTTACAGGATAAGTCGTTATAATTTTGACAATTATTTATAGTTTGGCCGTATGTGAATAATGATAAGATGTCTACGTCCTATGTAAGAATGCGAAACATGTTTGCGAAATAATTTGTGTTTGATGTTTAAATTCATAAACTTATTTCATAATGTTTAAAAAAAATAAAAAAAAATAAAAATAGAAAAGATCCATGAACACGAAGGATGACGTGCCCTTCCTATGATTATTGAGTAGCAGACAGGATAAGCATCGACAGAAAAAGAGTACTGTACTGGCAGATAAGATGCTCTGACATTATACTTAAAAAATAATATTAGTAGTGGCAGATAAAATGCATTGATATTAACCTTTGTTAGGAGGGAGGTAGTTTTTGTTAAAAAAATTAAAATTTATTTTTTTATTGTAATTAATATTATTTTATTATGTTTAAGTTAATGTTTCATATCTATTAAGTTTGTAATAAGGATTCTATTAAGATATTAATATATATTATGAATTTATTTACTTATATTAAATACTACACAGAACTCTAGTTGAGTTTAAAAAAAATTGTATTTATATTTGAAATTTAAAATGAAAATTTATCTATATACTGATCATAGATCGGTAACATTTATATTTAAAAATAAATATAATAGAAAAATTATTGTCAAGAAACCATCCCCCAAATTAATGATCATTGTCACTACAAAACAGTGTAGCCATCAATCTTTTATGCAACTCTATGATCTCCTCCCACTTCTCTATGATCAAGGATCAATCAATATTTGCATGATTCAATTCAAGTGAAAAGCAATAACTCATCAAAATCAAAATGGTTAATTGAAACTCAAATCAATGATATATGGTCATCTTTTTTATAAATTATTGTTATTATAATTTATTCAACTCAACAAAAACCGTGTTTGGCCCCAATAATAATTACTGTTATTATTTTTTTCATTTTGCAAATGCTTATCTTGTTTATATACTATTTTTTTTGTATTTCTTAATATTTGTTTTTAAGTTAAATCAGGTTTTTACCCGGTAGAATGAATAAATTGATCAAGTTATATAAAAATTAATTTCAACCTTATTTAGTTTAAAATCTGGTTAGAGAAATCGCCAAACCTAACAGGCTATTTGTATATTACAAATACTAGTTAATTTATTTTTTGACTTTGCTTTTTTTTCCATTATAATTTTGAAAATCATTAATTACAGAATAAGTCGTTATCACGAGCACGTATAGTTTGGACATACATGTGTGAATAATGATGTGATGTCTGCGTACTATGTAAGAATGCGAAACATGTTTGTGAAATAATTTGTGGTTGATGTTTAAAATAATAATCAGTTTGGAAGATTCAGAAATCTTCCAACTCGGAGGTGCAATGGTTTGTGACAACGGGTGGGGAAGAAGGAAATCCTGGTGTTGATACATTAACCAACTGGTTCAAGATTGAGAAGGCTGGCATATTAGGGTACACGCTAGTTTTCTGTCCTGAAGACATTTGTCACTGCGGAGTTTTATGCAGGGATATTGGGATTTATTTTGAGAATAATAGAGGTAGAATTCTGTCTCTTAGTGATAAACTGTCACCTTTCTTGGTTTTGTTTAAGAAGGTTGGGCCTTTAAGTTCATCCATATGAATGCTGAAAGTATGTTTGGCGCTAAATAATGATGGAATAGGCTAGCTAGCTGCTATTGTCTCTAGTCATGTTTCTTGGCTTTTTCTTTCTTTCTAGGGGTCTGATCAATGGGTTCATTGTCTCTTACTCCAAGCAGAGCCAGCTAGATCTTGGCTCCGCTGGCATAGTGATATACCCAGCTAATGTTTCAATGGATCCATGGATGATGTAGTAATAATAAAATAATGAGACCCTTTTTTATATAACGTTGTGATATGATTTAAACTTAAGGTGGTCTTGGAGAAATTAAAAATGGATTCAGTTTTGTAGAACAGTAAGGCATCTCCATTGATATATAAAGCTAGAAAATACAGCTCTAGACATCCTTTGACAAATCGGAGCACAATTACATTTTACAAGAAGCAGAATACTTGCACCACATGGCTTGAAATAAAACCGAAAGGGAATCAATTAGACCCCCTTCACGTGTAGTGAGCAAAATCTTTCAAGAATGGAGTTACAAAACAATAGACAGAACATCCTTACAAGGACTAAGAATATAATTGTTTTATGTATTGATGTCTGAGGTTTTGATCTTTCAGATATTGAGAATCTATTATAACTACGCCGTATTGATAGCTTTGCAGATACAATCATGAAATAATGAGATTAATTTAAGATTAAAAAAGTTCAATCATGTTAGATAACTTATTTGATTGAAACAGTCGTTATTTAATTTTTAATCTGATTGTTGAATTCTATATAAATTTTATCAAAAACAATTTACAGATCTACTTGTGCCCATCATGGTCAGAAAACCTTCAAAAAATCTTAGGTTATTTGATTTAGTTCCTGTTTATTGACCAAAAATATACTTGGTAAGATAAAATATATTTAAAAGTAATTAAGTTGATGAATTTCAATTTTTGTTGTTTGTTTAATTTCATATCAAACCATACTTTTTTGTCCACAGGTTTATGATGGTATTTTCTTTTTGTTGATCGATGCTGAGCTAATTAATTTATTTTTTGACTTAGCATTAGTATTTTGTTTTGTTTTTTTTATGGTTTGTTTGTTTATCATCATAAATTTGAGAATTAATTACTGGACTGAGCAGTGCCAAAATTTAGGTATAAGTCATTATCATGATCATATATACTTCCAGTCCTTTTTGGCTAGTCAAAAATGGCAAGAAGAGAAGTAGGGGATAACTCCAAACACTGGAGGGGATGTAGGAACTAATTCAAATCATGAAGGAATCAAAATCGTGGAGATAATTGGCAAGTTAGTAGCAACACGAGATGGAGTATAACCCAACACTGTCAATGGTTGATTTGCAAAGCTCTTGTCGAATCCAGATGCAAGAAATATTTCAAGCTTAACCTTGTTCTTGCACATCAATGGGTAGAGTTAGCTTCATACTATCTTGATGGTAAGGAATAAGTATGGTATAAAGGGTATGTTTGTGGACATGAGTATTTGGTTAATTTGGATGAATTATTCTCCAAAGCCATCGATAAAATATTTGGCAGTAAAGATGACATATATAGTAGAAGAGTTCAACAAGCTTGTACAAGAAAGAAGTGCAAAAGGCTATGCGGAAAAGTTTGAGGAGCTGAAAACTTTGATAAATACATCAAATCATTTACTGCCTGAATTATATTAAATTTCCAGTTTCATCATTTGATTAAGAGATGATATTGAATCAATGTTAAAGATTTTAAGGCTAGCTAATATATTGATGGCTTTTGAATAGGAAAAAAGGCAGGTGGAGTCAAATAATGTCATGTCAAGAATGAGCAAAATCACGTAAAGAATCAGTCCTTCTTTCAATAATGGAAGACCAACAGGTAATCTTTCAGTCCAAACTTTTAATCATTCCAATAATAAATCTTTAAAACATCCTTCGAATTACTTGTACGGGCAAAGAAAAAGACTTGGCCGGTGTTTTAAGTGTGAAAATAAACATACCACGACATCAGTGTAGTGATAAAGAAACTGTATATGATAGAAGGAGTGGAGAACGGAAATAATGGATTTACAGAAGTTGAAGAAGAAATGGAGAATGATGGAAAGGAGAATAACAAGATTGAAGAATTTGGGTTATTATAATTGATGCTCTAGCTGAGAGTTATGCTCATAATACCATTAGGATTAGAGATAGTTGTCGAGAACAAAATCTTATAATCCTTATTTACCGTGAAAGTGTCCATAGTTTTACAATAAATATGTGATTAAAGGATTGAAAGTTGTTACTTGAAAGGAAGTCATAATGGAAGATATAGAAATGTCATGAATTCACTAATTATAGTTTGGCCGTATGTGAATAATGATATGATATCTACGTACTATGTAAGAATGCGAAACATGTTTGCGAAATAATTTGTGGTTGATGTTTAATTTCATAAACTTATTTCATAATGTAAACAAAAAAAACATGATAGATAGTGACAACGACATTTGAATAATTGTTGAGCTTCCAGGTTCTAGCTCTATAAATGCAAGCTTCTTGGCATTGTTTTTCATATCCAAGAACAGAGAATCTCAAAAACATCAAATAACAATGAAGTCTACATTGTTGGTGTGGCTCTCCTTTCTTCTCTTTGCCTTTGTTCTCTCGGTGCCATCAATAGAAGCTTATACTGAGCCGGTGCTTGACATTCAGGGCGAAGAACTTAAAGCAGGCACGGAATACATCATCGGTTCTATTTTCTTTGGGGCTGGAGGCGGGGATGTTTCTGCTACCAATAAAACTTGCCCGGATGATGTTATTCAATACTCGTCGGACCTGTTACAAGGTCTTCCAGTTACCTTCTCACCTGCCAGCTCCGACGATGATGTCATCCGAGTTTCTACTGATCTTAACATCAAGTTTTCTATCAAGAAAGCCTGTGACCACTCATCAGTCTGGAAGATTCAGAAATCTTCCAACTCGGAGGTCCAATGGTTTGTGACAACGGGTGGGGAAGAAGGAAATCCTGGTATTGATACCTTAACCAACTGGTTCAAGATTGAGAAGGCTGGCATATTAGGGTACAAGCTAGTTTCCTGTCCTGAAGGCATTTGTCACTGCGGAGTTCTATGCAGGGATATTGGGATTTATCGCGAGAATGATGGACGTAGAATTCTGTCTCTTAGTGATAAACTGTCACCTTTCTTGGTTTTGTTTAAGAAGGTTGGGCCTTTAAGTTCATCCATATGAATGCTGAAAGTATGTTTGGCGCTAAATAATGATGGAATAGGCTAGCTAGCTGCTATTGTCTCTAGTCATGTTTCTTGGCTTTTTCTTTCTTTCTAGGGGTCTGATCAATGGGTTCATTGTCTCTTACTCCAAGCAGAGCCAGCTAGATCTTGGCTCCGCTGGCATAGTGATATACCCAGCTAATGTTTCAATGGATCCATGGATGATGTAGTAATAATAAAATAATGAGACCCTTTTTATATAACGTTGTGATATGATTTAAACTTAAGGTGGTCTTGGAGAAATTAAAAATGGATTCAGTTTTGTAGAACAGTAAGGCATCTCCATTGATATATAAAGCTAGAAAATACAGTTCTAGACATCCTTTGACAAATCGGAGCACAATTACATTTTACAAGAAGCAGAATACTTGCACCACATGGATCAATTAGACCTCCTTCACGTGTAGTGAGCAAAATCTTTCAAGAATGGAGTTACAAAACGAAGAGATCTTCATAGACAGAACATCCTAACAAAGACTAAGAATATAATTGTTTTATGTATTGATGTCTGAGGTTTTGATCTTTCAGATATTGAGAATCTATTATAACTACACCGTATTGATAGCTTTGCAGATACAATCATGAAATAATGAGATTAATTTAAGATTAAAAAAGTTCAATCGTGTTAGATAACTTATTTGATTGAAACAGTCGTTATTTAATTTTTAATCTGATTGTTGAATTCTATATAAATTTTATCAAAAACAATTTACAGATCTACTTGTGCCCATCATGGTCAGAAAACCTTCAAAAAATCTTAGGTTATTTGATTTAGTTACTGTTTATTGACCAAAAATATACTTGGTAAGATAAAATATATTTAAAAGTAATTAAGTTGAAGAATTTCAATTTTTGTTGTTTGTTTAATTTCATATCAAACCATACTTTTTTGTACACTTGTCATGCTTTTTTTTATGATATCATGTGTATGGACCCACATGTTTATGATGGTATTTTCTTTTTGTTGATCGATGCTATGCTAATTAATTTAATTTTTTTACTTAGCATTAGTTTTTTGTTTTTTTTTTTTTATGGTTTGTTTGATTGTTTGTTTGTTTTTCATCATAAATTTGACAATTAATTACAGGACTGAGCAGTGCCAAAATTTAGGTATAAGTCGTCGTCGTCATGAGCACGTATAGTTTGGCCATACGTGAATAATGATATGATGTCTACGTACTATGTAACAATGCGAAATAATTTGTGGTTGATGTTTAAATTCATAATCTGAATAATCTGTAATTGTTTATTTTACTTGCATTTTAGTATAAGTATTATTATATAACGTTGAAAAAAAAACTAATTCAAATTAGAGAACTCACCGATAACAAATCCATTTGATATAGTACTTAATGATATTATTATTATTAAAGAATTCTAAAAAGAGATCTTTTACTACTAGTGTTACTCGTAATATTGTAAATTGAAACAGTATTTTTTTAATTTAGTTATTAAATTTTTATTTTACATGATTTAACTCTTATAAGTCTAAATTAGTATCCAATTATATTTTATTTTATTTTATTTTTTTAAGGAAGAGTTGAATTAAAATATAGGAGATTAAAGTAAAAAAAAAAAAAAAAACAGGATGAATAGATGGCAAATTTAAAATTTGTTTTAAAAATTCTTTTTTATCCTCTCATCCTTTTTATCTACTAGGAAAAATATCCCTTTAATTTTCAAAAATTTAAATTTGGTCCTAAGTTTTATTTTTCAAACTTTTTTTTTTGGAAAGAGAGAGAATGAGTCGTTGGATTTTTATGTAGATAATGTACTAATTACTAAAATTCTAAAATAAATTGTGTAATAGCAATAATGTAAAAAACAAAACAGATAGTTACAGTAACACCGACATTTGAATAAAAAACTTTGCCTATCAAGTATAAAACTAAAAGGTGTGAGTTTTTTACTGTGAAGAAGTTCATTGTTCATCCTCTCACACATTATTGGGATGGACTGTGTAAGTTTTTTTGTTTTTTCAATTTGATCCTTAAAACTCTTTTTTAAAGCGAATTAGTCTTAATTGAAGAATAAATGATTTTGATTTTTTATGAAAGAGTGGGATAGAAAGATAAGGGATCGAAATGAAAAAGGTACCAAACACGAGTGGCGTGCCATAAGTTTTACAAAAGATACACTTTGATCTTTAAACTTCAAAAAGAACCCAGACTATACAATTTCGGTACCTCAATATTTTTCAAATTTAAATTTGGTACGAAAGTTTATTTTTTATTATTTTTAAGTTCCTCATTGAGAGAGAGGTCACCAAATTTCAACGATAAAAAAAGAAAAATGTCATTGACACCAATTTATGCTATCAAAACAGTCGATATTTGTGTCAAATTCAAAATAGTTGATATTTGTGTCAAATGGTTTCATTTGATGAGGAGAGTTCATATTAGGTGTTTTTCTTACCTTTAAAGTTCATGAAAAAACGTATCTACGCTCGGGTTAATTTTTTATTTCAGATTGATTTTGGTTGTTGAGATTGTATTTTTAGGCCATAAAAAGGTTTATCACGGTTTCTAAGATGTTTTATAGATATTTTGGATCAAAATGAATTAAAAATTAGGTTTTGAGGTAAAAACAATTTAAGCTCTGATTTTCGTTATAATATGGGCAAGATCAGACAAAACTGAATAGACATCTGCTGGTGCACTGTATCAGACTGACAGGTTTTCTGATCTACAGATGAGTGACCAAGGCTTCCCTCCACCTGCAAAGTGAATCAAGTATAAAGAGTTTTGCGTCAATAGAATTGCTCCAAGGACAAAATGCAATCAAAGCATGCCAGTAACGAATGAAAAAGGCAAAATTCAGCATGTATGTCTGCAGGTCTGACATACATGCTGCCATGCAAAAGTTAATCCTAAACAATATTCCCAAGTTTACCAAATAAAAGAGCAAAACGCAAAATGTGGATGTCATCCTTTATTTTTCTACCTCCTAAGAATGACTAAACAACTAGTGAAGAAGAGCCAGCAAGAGGTTGAGTGCTCCTATCATGTAAGAATTCATAGTATTCTGATGCACCTCTATCGGCTTCCATGTATGAGAAATCTAACACCCTTTTTGCAGGCTTACAAGATAATGTCTGCTTTTGGCCAGTAGTGTCCTTGAGCTTGTCATCAGAGCCATGCATTGCTCTCCTTGGAGTTGACTGTGCAGGCGTTTCTAACAGTAATTTATCAACAGATGAGTCAGGTTTACACTTGGGGCTGGTAGAAGTATAGACATCAGCAGAGACTTCAGGATTGATTGGCTGGCTAGGCAGAGGATTGAAAGAAGTAGACTTGGAATATGGGATGCACAATTGTCTTGCTCGTTCGGTTTTGATGTCCAGGTTAGTCCTAAAATTAAATTTAGAACAAAACTCAGGAAATTCTCCAGTTCATGCTTCATTGAGATGCTTCATTGAGATGTTCTTCGCTTTTGATGTCCAGGTTAGTCCTAAATGAGACGCCAACACGTCATCTGCCCTTTAATAAATAAAAGAAGACCTAGTGTCCGTGCTTGACCTCCTTCTCTGTGAACCGAGTGCGCTGGCCTGCCCAAGCCCACATGCTTGGTCTCTTTGTTTTTTAATTTTTTCTTTGAACTTGTATTTAAGTCCATTAAAATAGATTAATTAACAATTTATTTGAGATTTTTATATTTAATACCATTAAATTCTTCTTTTTTTTTTACTAAGATCATGGTTTTTATTTTCGTGAGTGCTTTTTTGTACAACTGTTTATAATATTTTTTCTTTAAAAAAAAAATCTCATTGAGTTGCTTTCCTACACATGCAGGCCTGTTTTTAATATCATGTAGTTAAATGAAAAGGCAATTTCAATCCTTGAGTTAGAAAAACAAAAAAGGAAGTCATTCAAAAATAAGAGAGGACAGAGAGAGTCATTAGCTGGCCACGTTACAATGAAAAAAAAAAACTATTCTCGGTATTAATGAGTTCTAATTCATGAGAGGGGTTTCATTTAAATGTTTTTTTATTTCTTATATTGTTGGGAAAAGTAGATCAGGATGAAAAAGAAAATTTTATTTTGACTTAATTCCCCGGGGGGGAATTTAGGGGTGTTTTTGGCTGAGATATTGGTTTATCGATGTTCTAAGACCCTTTTCTTAAGTGTTTTTAGGTTAAAAATATTTTTTTGAATTAAAAAAATCTTTACTTAATTTTGCGGTCACCTCTTCGATAGTCGCAATATGAAAATACAGTTGACGCGTTGTCTATATTTTTTTAAATAAAAAGCAGGGTGACAACACGTCATCCACCCCTTAACATAAAAAGAAAGCCTAATACGCATGCCTAACTCTTTCTTTGTGAGTCAAGCATGCTGACCCACCCAAATCCACGCGTCTGACCTATTTGTTTTTTAATATTATTTTTCTTTGAATTTTGATACAAGTTCGTTAAATAGATTAATTAATAATTTATTTGAGATTTTTTTCTTGAATACCATTTAATTTTTAATTTTTTAATTAAGATCATAGATTTAACGGTGCTTATTTTCTAGTTTAATGAAAAAAATAATTTAAAAAAATAAAATTATTAGACCTAATCAGGTCATATATTTGATGAGTTGTCCGAGTCGATTCAAGACACTATCATTTTAATATTTAAAAAATACTATTAAAAATTATTATTTTAATATTTTTTTAAATCAATCCAGGTTTTTACTAAATTTATTAAATAGTTTTTTGACTTATTTTGTCAATAGAGATTAACTCTAATATGATGTAGTTTAAAACTGAGGTAGGGGAAGGGCCACCCTAACATGTCATTTGTATATTACAAATATCAAGGAATAAAAATCGGCTTTAAACAAAGCTAATTAATTTAATTTTTACTTAGCTTTTTTTTCCATTATAATTTTGAAAATTATTTTACAGGATAAGTCGTTATAATTTTGACAATTATTTATAGTTTGGCCGTATGTGAATAATGATAAGATGTCTACGTACTATGTAAGAATGCGAAACATGTTTGCGAAATAATTTGTGGTTGATGTTTAAATTCATAAACTTATTTCATAATGTAAACAAAAAAAACATGATAGATAGTGACAACGACATTTGAATAATTGTTGAGCTTCCAGGTTCTAGCTCTATAAATGCAAGCTTCTTGGCATTGTTTTTCATATCCAAGAACAAAGAATCCCAAAAACATCAAATAACAATGAAGTCTACATTGGTGGTGTGGTTCTCCTTTCTTCTCTTCGCCTTTGTTCTCTCAGTGCCGTCAATAGAAGCTTATACTGAGCCGGTGCTTGACATTCAGGGCGAACAACTTAAAGCAGGCACGGAATACATCATCAGTTCTGCTATCTGGGGGGCTGGAGGCGGGGATGTTTCGGCGACCAATAAAACTTGCCCGGATGATGTTATTCAATACTCGTTGGACCTGTTACAAGGTCTTCCAGTTACCTTCTCACCTGCCAGCTCCGAAGATGATGTCATCCGAGTTTCTACTGATCTTAACATCAAGTTTTCTATCAAGAAAGACTGTGACCACTCGTCAGTTTGGAAGATTCAGAAATCTTCCAACTCGGAGGTGCACTGGTTTGTGACAACGGGTGGGGAAGAAGGAAATCCTGGTGTTCATACAATAACCAACTGGTTCAAGATTGAGAAGGCTGGCATATTAGGGTACAAGCTAGTTTTCTGTCCTGAAGACATTTGTCACTGCGGAGTTTTATGCAGGGATATTGGGATTTATTTTGAGAATAATAGAGGTAGAATTCTGTCTCTTAGTGATAAACTGTCACCTTTCTTGGTTTTGTTTAAGAAGGTTGGGCCTTTAAGTTCATCCATATGAATGCTGAAAGTATGTTTGGCGCTAAATAATGATGGAATAGGCTAGCTGCAATTGCCTCTAGTCATGTTTCTTGGCTTTTTCTTTCTTTCTAGCGGTCTCAATGGGTTCATTAATGTCTCTTACTCCAAGCAGAGCTAGCTAGATCATGGTTCTGCAGGTATAGTGATATACCTAGCTGTATGTTTCAATGGATCCATGTATGATGTATCAAAATAACAACAAAAATAATAATAAAATAATGAGACCCTTTTTTATATTTTGTTTATATAACGTCGTGATGTGATTTAAACTTAAGATGGTCTTGGAGAAATTAGAAATGGATTCAGTTTTGTAGGAGGCGGTGAAGTTACTTCGGTATGCAGGCATCTCCATCGATATATAAAGCTAGAAAATATAGCGCTACACATCGGGTCCCAAATTAACATAAAGATTTGTAGACCTCCTTTGACAAATCGGAGCACAATTACAAAAAGCAGAATACTTGCACCACTTGGCTTGACATAAAACCGAAAGGGAACCAATTAGACCTCCTTCACGTGTAGTGAGCAAAATCTTTCAAGAATGGAGTTACAAGACGAAGAGATCTTCATAGACAGAACATCCTTACAAAGACTAAGAATATAATTGTTTTATGTATTGATGTCGGTGGTTTTGATTATTCAAATGAGAATTTATTATAAGTAAACTGTTTTAAGACTTAAAAAAAGATTTAATCATGTTAAATAACTTATTTGATTGAAACACTTATAACTTTCGATTTGATTATTCCATTCTATATAAAATTTGTTAAAAAAGTTTATTGATCTAATTCTATAGAGATACCATGATAAGAAAACCTTCAAAAAATCTTAGATTATTTGATTTAGTTTTGTATATACATGTTAATTAAAACGTCAATTCAGTTATTGCTTATTGACCAAAAATATACTTGGTAAGATAAAATATATTTAAAAGTAATTAAGTTGATGAATTTTTGTTGTTTGTTTTCCTATCTAACCATACATTTTTGTACATTTGTCATGTTTTTTTTTATGATATCATGGGTATATTGCCAATATCAAGGAACGAAAATCGGTTTTAAAAAAGGTTTATGATAGTATTTTCTTTTTGTTGATCGATGCTAAGCTAATTGATTTATTTTTTGACTTAGTATTAGTATTTTGTTTTGTTTTTCTTATGGTGTGTTTGTTTATCATCATAAATTTGAGAATTAATTACTGGACTGAGCAGTGCCAAAATATAGGCATAAGTCAACGTAATTATACATAAAAAAACGAGGTAGAAATGAATAGCCTGTGGATAAAAGTGGATGCAGAGATCACCCTACTAACATAACATTCAACGATCAGTCGAATCAAATACAAGTTTCGCTCTGCACCATCTGGTTGACGCCTCCCTATGCGACTAAAAATCTACTGTGTCTATATAATTAAGCAAGAAAGCAAATTATTGGGAGAGGATGGGATTTAGCGAGAACTCAGGGTCCGAGTCCATGCATCAAATTACATTTCCCTTCTAGTGCCAGAACAACTTGTACTAAATCAAGATACCTTTAGATATTGACCTATATGCTATGACCATCGCCTGAACTGTGTCCAAGTCTGACATTTTCTTGATCCTGCACGAGGCCAGAAAGGCATGAGGGAATGACAATAGGGCCAACTCATAAATACAAAATAAACTATACTTTAACAAAAATAGAAAAAACAATCTCATAAGCAATGTACATAACAAATATTGATCCACATCATCAAAGTTTACTTTCATCGAAGGGCCTATGTCAACAGCAAAATAAAACAGCTTCATAGGATTTGATGTTGCTGAAGAAAAGAAGTTTCAGAAGCTTTCTCTTTCACACAAAAGCTCTTGCTGTTTTTTTATTTTTTTTTTTTTTTTTTTACACTTTTAGCATGTTTTCTCACCTACATCCGCCCCCCGCCCCCCAAAAAAAAATGAAACTAACAATATTGTTAGAAAGAAATTATGGTTTTACTTTATTACCTAAAAATAAACAGATTAACATGTTTAGTTGTGACATGTTATAAGCATTTGCAAAATATTCACGTATACAGAGAAACATGCATATTTTCTTTACAGTTCTCCTCATGGATAGATAGTTGCATAAGAGATCAAAGAGATGTGTGATACACCCACTTGTACAAGACATCACCACTAGGTGCTGGTAACCTGCAAATCCAATCCGAACTCGCTTTTCAAGAATCCCAATCTGTTCTTCAACCTCCCCTGTAAAAGTAGACTGAGTGAGTTCACTAACCAATGATTCAATGAGAAAAATATGAAGCGTGCAACTATAAAGGGAGACCCATCGTGACCTACTTCTGTCAACAATATCTAAACTATCTAGAATTATCTTGTGCACAAGTTCCTCCTTTGTAATTGGAGAGAAGTTAACTGACTGGAATATGTGGTGAACCAGAGAAACTAGGTCAGGCAACTGAATAGACATCTGCTGGTGCACTGTATCAGACTGACAGGTTTTCTGATCTACAGATGAGTGACCAAGGCTTCCCTCCACCTGCAAAGTGAATCAAGTATAAAGAGTTTTGCGTCAATAGAATTGCTCCAAGGACAAAATGCAATCAAAGCATGCCAGTAACGAATGAAAAAGGCAAAATTCAGCATGTATGTCTGCAGGTCTGACATACATGCTGCCATGCAAAAGTTAATCCTAAACAATATTCCCAAGTTTACCAAATAAAAGAGCAAAACGCAAAATGTGGATGTCATCCTTTATTTTTCTACCTCCTAAGAATGACTAAACAACTATCATCTTATCAAGGGTCTTGAATAGCTGCTGGATGAACTATTTTCAGATACATATAATTTATTCATTAAAAATTAACAAGAGAAGTAATGTATTGCTAATGATGGCACCACAGGAAATCAGTAAAAAAGATTTTCATTTAGAGGTTCATACCCATTAAATTTATCGACTTCCAAAATGATGCTTCAAATATGACTAGGTTGAACAAGAAAAGGCACACCTTTTTAAGTAGTGAAGAAGAGCCAGCAAGAGGTTGAGTGCTACTATCATGTAAGAATTCATAGTATTCTGATGCACCTTTATCGGCTTCCATGTATGAGAAATCTAACACCCTTTTTGCAGGCTTACAAGATAATGTTTGCTTTTGGCCAGTAGTGTCCTTGAGCTTGTCATCAGAGCCATGCATTGCTCTCCTTGGAGTTGACTGTGCAGGCGTTTCTAACAGTAATTTATCAACAGATGAGTCAGGTTTACACTTGGGGCTGGTAGAAGTATAGACATCAGCAGAGACTTCAGGATTGATTGGCTGGCTAGGCAGAGGATTGAAAGAAGTAGATTTGGAATATGGGATGCACAATTGTCTTGCTCGTTCGGTTTTGATGTCCAGGTTAGTCCTAAAATTAAATTTAGAACAAAACTCAGGAAAGTCTCCAGTTCTTGCTTCATTGAGATGCTCATTATGCAGATCGCCAGATGGTGAAACTGATGAAGGAACTGGAGATGCTAACAGTTGCACCTTCTCCTCTTCAGAAAAAGTCTTCTGAGAGAAGTGCCTATTGAAAGATGGGCGTAGATGGGATGGAGTAGACAGCATCTGACTTTCAATGGCAGCTGGCAGATATTCTCTTGATCGATCTGTGATCATTGGTTCTGGAGCAATGGTCTCACTTATTTCATTAAAGGGCTCACAAAAGACAGCCATTGAATGGTCACCAGCCTTGTCCTCAAAAGCAGCCTCCTTACTTTGGTTAAATGGACCTGGTAATATAGCCTGTGGGATATCACAGGCCTGGCAAGCAGAAAAACAAAGAACTGCCTCAATTCTTTTCACTCTTTGTAACCCAAGGTAAAGGAAATGTTATGAAGTTTTATTTTGGCATATAGACCCAAAGAGCTAAACCTAAAAGAAACAGAATGTTAAGGTCATCAATGGAACCTGACTTCACAAACACCAGAGTCCTTTATATGCTCATCCTGCAGGAAAGTTTTACACAGATGGAAGCTGTATACAAGCGTGTCCTCTAAAAATGTTTAAATCTCTCATACATGCTGAAGACCAGAATATTTCTATACGTACCCCAGTGTATTTTCTCATTTTTGGTTCTATATACAGTAACCATAATTTATCAAGCAACAAGTCTGTACCATACTTTGCACTCCAATAGTCTATCTAGGTTGAATCAAAGCAGTGGCTAAAAGCTCACAAACAGTGCAATCAGTCAGATAAATCGCAATGTTGAATTCTTATTCGAGTCAAATAAATTAACAATTCCACAGTAATCAATCCAATCAACAACTCAGGCAGCAATAAGAAAACTGATATAGCGACAGACACATACCTCAGGATGCTTTATAAAGTAATCAACAAGCCTAGAAGCGAAAACTTGGCGCAGAGCAATAAAATCAGATTCCTCATCGTGGCCTTCTACAACATCAAACAGCACTCCGATTTTCATATCTGGCTTCATGCACAGGGATTTCTTGTCGTGCACAAGAATCTTATCCATCTGTATAGCTTCAGGAAGTAAATATTTTATCCGTGCAAGATGTCCGTAAGAGAACTTCCTGAACGAAAGAAACAGTGGAACTTAAATAACATTCAATAAACCCCGAGAGTCAAAGATTTGCATACAAAAATCAAAACAAGAATTGAAACTAAATTAGGCAAAGTGGCTGATACCTTTGAGTCAAGACTTCAACTTGGGCAGATATATTTTGAAAAGTAGGTGACTTTTTTCTCATAACCAGCAACCTCAATGAACAATTCATACTATAAAAGAGTTCTACAATTGTCTTGTGCCTAAACAAACAAAAAAAAAATCCATACCTAGTATCAACAACCCAAAACTGAAAAAAGAAAAAGAGAGGATCTCTTACAAGTTGAAAGAAATGCATCACCTAAAAGAACCCACCTTTCTAAAATTTCAAGTTCTCCTTCTCTGAATTTAGCATGCAAAGGCTCATTCGTCTTGGCAGGTGTTTGAGAAGCAAACATGCTAGCTTCCAAACTTTTCCGGGTTTCAATAGTTTCCGGTTTTTGAGTTGATTCATCAACCGAAAGGACAATCTTTTCACACTTCAAGTCAGAAACTTTTTTCCCTCTTGCTTCACATCCGCTCTGCTCCATGCTCTTCAACACTCTAATTTACAGTGCAAAACCTGCGAAACCATTCAATTAGACAGCAGTAGACGAATAATAAGCGAGATTAAGAAATGGGTTTAGGTAAGAATGCTTGTAGAATTGGAAAGCAAACCTTAACTGTTACCGTTGGAGTTGAATTTGAAAACCCTAAATTGAAAAGATTGGCGTGTTTAAAATACACTGGAGAGTGGAGGGTGGAGGAGGGAAATATATGGCCAATTTAATAAAAAGACATAATTGCCCTTCTTTTCACCAGGCCTTAATGACTCCAACTCCAAAATAACTATACTTGTTTTATTTTTAATTAGGGATATCAAGAGTAAATAATTAAGAGAAAATGTATATTTAATGTCTAATCTTTTATATTATGCTCTTATATTAATTCTAGAGTTTCGCCCTTAAGTTTTTTTTAAGACCATTAAAATGGAATCTCGATTAATGAGATGGGTTCCATGAATTAGTATTAAAAGCATTAACTATAATCTTTCTTGAACCAATAAAATGACACTAATAATATTGATTTATGAGATTTTGTATTATTAATATTATTTGTTAAGAACAATGCTATTTTATATATTATATAATTCACGAAAAATATTAACCATGCGATTGGATTTATAAGAGTCGCTAATGAAAACCATTTATTTAATTGACGAAATATCTTTCTAAAAAAGTAAATGAATTTTGTAAAATAATTATATAAAAATAATATTACTCGTATTTCAATAAAAAAAAATGTAGGATGTAGGGGTGATTATTTTCGGTTCGGTTCGGTTTTTATCAAAAAAAAGTAATCAAACCGAAATTTTTTTGAAAAAAAACCGAAACCGGGTCAAACCGACCGGTTTCGGTTCGGTTTTTATCAAAAAAAGTAACTAAACCGATTTTTAAAAAAAAACCGAAACCGAACTGAAACCGGGTCAAACCGACCGGTTTCGGTTCGGTTTTTAGGGAAAAAACCGGTTCAAACCGGTTTGGCTCGGTTTTCTCGGTTTGGCTCGGTTTTTCCGGTTTGGCTCGGTTTTTTTCCGGGTTTTTTTTGTTTCGGTTCTGTTCGGTTCGGTTTTTTGATTTTTTGCTTATAAAACCAAACCGGCCAGTTTTTTTAAAATTTTAATTGGTTTTTTTTCGGTTCAATTTTTTTAATTATTTTCTTTCTAATTTTCTTGATTTAATCAATTTTTTTTATTTTTTTAACCACCCTTTTGGTAGGATGGAAAGCAAAAGTTAAAAGCAAGCGTTGCTGCCTGCTGGTATTCCTAAATTTATTTTTTATCAAAAACAAGCCATGGTGTGTGTGTAAAGTATTTGACTTTTTTTTTGGGAGGCAAAGTATTTGACTTTTTTTCTGTTTTTGGGCGTTGGGGAGGGTCAAGCATTTGACTATGCCATTTGAAACCAGAGAAAATTATAAAACTGATAAAGGAAAGGAAGGACATGGTGTGTAGTCCTAAAAATTAATACTGGATTAATTAATATACAAAACTTTTTACAGGTTATTTTGTAATTAATTTTTTATTTTAATTGAATTTAATTATAGTGTTGAATTTAAATTCAATTGATAAATAAGTTAAATTCATGTGTTTGGAAGAAATAAAATTCAATTCATTTTACTTTCTATATTACCCTTGTTGTATTTATTTTATTTTTTAAAAGGTTTTTAAAAAATGAGTTCTAAATAATTATTTAAAAATATATATTTTTAATATTAAATTTCTTCTATATGGAATTGTAAATAAAAAGGGTGATCTTTGATTTATTTTTATAGTATTTTAAAATATTGTATTCTATTTGAAATTGAATTTTTCGTTGTTAATTTATTACCCATGCAACTCTTATTAATTTCCCAAAAGCAGGATGTGGTTTTGTACCATCCCAATTGCATCCAACAATGACTTATAAATTAATAAATCATATCACATTGAAAGACGATCTCGAGAAGAGAAGATCATGATTTATTATTATTTTTTATTGATTTTAGGTACAGAGCCACCAGTAATGACCTCGATCCTCTCCGCTCATTGAAAAGTTATTAGTTAACTACAATCATCATGCATTGCTAGCTCTATAAAGTCAAGGATCTTCCCATACGTTCTTGCGTAAACACATCACACACAGAAAACAACTCACAACAGCAATGAGGATGATGGGGTCTGCATTTCTAGTGTTGTCCTTCCTTCTATTTGCATTAGCTGCAAAGCCATTGCCTAGGGTAGCAGCTGGTGCTGCCCCTGAGCCAGTGCTTGACATCGCCGGTAAGGTGCTTAGAACTGGCACTTATTACGACATCCTCCCAGTGGAGCGAGGGAGAGGAGGTGGGATCACATTCGCTTGCACAGGACACAAAAGCTGCCCAGTGGATGTTATGCTAGAAGATTATGAGGATTCAGATGGTCTCCCACTGCAATTCATACCTGCGAACCGCAAGAAAGGTGTCATCCGTCTTTCTACCGATCTCAACATCAAATTCCCTGGCCCAGCAAGCTGTGCCGCAACAGCGGTGTGGAAGGTTGAAAAATATGATGAACTGACAAGCCAAATGTTCATCTCAACTTCTGGGGTTGAAGGAAATCCCGGTCCTGAAACAGTAGACAATTGGTTTGAGATTGAGAAGTACGGGAATGACTACAAGCTAGTTTTCTGCCCTACTGTGTGTAACGATCACTGCAAAGTTCTGTGCAAAGATATCGGCATTTATGTTGACAAGGAAGGATTCAAGCGTCTGGCTCTTAGCGATGTGCCTCTCAAAGTTAAGTTCAAGAAGTTTTGAAGATCATTATTGGCCATGAATGCCTCACGAATGCAATAAAGTGGCTCCTGTAATATCATGTAAGATTGAAATAAATTAAACTTTTGCTATCTAGTGAGTGACTTCGATCTATTAACGAGGAGAAGAAAATCTATCCGTAACTTTTTTCATGAGGAATCTGCATTCAGTGATTTACCAGTCCCAAAGGAGTTTTCTCAGAGAAAACTATTATTACTTATACCCATTTTTTGTTTGTTTCCACTATACTCTAGTTATAATAGCTAAAATAAAATATAAATTTAAAGACACTAAATTGTAATTAACATTGGGCACAATAGGAGACAATATTCAGATTCACATGTTCCACTAGTTCTTAGTTTAGATTGATTTAAGGAATTAATTGGATAAAAGATTTTAATTGAGATTGTAGAAACAATATTTAGGATTTATCAAAAAAATCAATTTCAAATTTCCAATTATTGAATGAATTGTGACTACTCCAACAAATGGAGGAATAGATTATCTTTTATATGTATATTGTTTTTTCAATGTTGTAGATCATGTGTTCTAAGCCTTTTCTATGAATTATAACAATTAACAAGAGTAAATTTGAACGATGATAAATTTTTAATTTAAAAGAAACCTAAAAATGTTTTAGGCAAAAAATCTTAAAAGCTACGTAATAAAAATTCTTATAAAGTATTTTCTAAGAAAAAACAACAAATTTTTAATGTGTTTTAAAGATTTGATATAACAATATAAGAAGATATAAACTTAATTTAGAACAAAAAATCATTAAGATTAAATTTATTGTAATGTGTGGACCAGACACGCCTCTAGTTTGATATCAGTAGTTGTTTTTTCTTTTCTCTCCTTCTCAAATTCAGAGTCAATCCCTTTAATTTCTTTTTCCGTCAAATTTAGTCCCTATCTTTTTTAGTTATTGTTTTTTTTAATAAATTATAAAATTGCAAATATTTTTCAATTTAACCCCTTTTCATTTTTTTTATCTTTCATATTCAATCCTCTTTCTTTTGATTATTATTTTTTTATTTTTAATAAGCTATAAAAGTAAAAAAAAAAACTTTCCAATTTCAACCTTTTTTTATTTTTTTATCTTTCAAAAAAAAATCGATGGGTTTTTTTCTATCAAATTTTATACTTATTTTTTTAATGATGTGTTTTTTTTTTCTTTAGCAAGTTTTTTAAATTGATTTTTTTTACAATTTTATCCTTTAAATTAAATTGGTTAGAAATTAAGCTTCTTAATTGAACACGGTTCAAGAATTTCACAAGTTTAAGAGCTTTGTCTTGGGTTGGCTTGAATTATTTTTTTCTTTTTTAAAGCTATTTTTTTAGAGTTTTGCTTTATTCTTTTTTACGTTTTATCTCCTATGAAATTAGTCTCAAGTTCATGACAAAAGTCAGAAGCTTCAAAGGTTAATGAATGTTGGTTTTTGTGTTTTAGGTCCTTTTTTAAATTGATTTATTTTAATTTTATTTTTTAACATTTAATTTATTTGAAATTGATCTTCCTACCATTTTTTTCCTTTCATTTTCTTTATATTGGTTTATCTCAATCATGTACCCCTAGTCGTGGGTTTGCATGTCAACTCGGGTTGACTCAAATGTTTTATATTGCTATGTGGTTAGTCCCGAGTTTATGACTATAGTCATCGGTTTCAAATATTAATGTGAATTGACTTTTTTTGAGTCTTTTTGTTAAATTTTAATTTATTTCAATTTTATCTTTCGACATTTGATTTATTAGAAATTTATCTTCATAAATTTTTTTATTTCCTTTATGTTAAGCTATCTCGATCCTATACCTATAGTCGAGGAGGGGTTTACGAATTAACCTAGGTTGACTCACTATTTTTTTCATTTCTTTTTTAAATTAAATTTATTTTCTCATGTTATCATTTTAACATTGAGTTGTTCAATAATTGAACCTCATGATTTTATTTAATTTTCTTTCGAACACGGTCACCCTAGTATCACAACTAAGTCAGAAATCTTGCATCTTAATCTAAGTGGGCTCGGATCGAGTTTTTTAAACCTTTTTTTCTCTTAATTTTCTTCCTTCAGCATCTTATTTTCTAAAGATTGAGCAAGGTTTATGTGTTGAATAATCGGTTAATATTTTGATTCTAGTAATCTAATCCATTTTCATTAGCCAAGTTGGTTGGTAACTGGTACATGGTGCCTAGTAGGCCAAAGTGGCTTGTTGTTAGTACATGTAAAAGGTTCCATTTTATAGGTTTAAGGACTTTTAAATGCTTAAATAAGTATCTTTTTAAAGAGAGAAGGCATTGATGTTTTAGAAAGAGATGCTCTAAAAACATGTATGCGGTAGAGAATGGAGATTGTGAACATGAAGCCTGAAGGATTCATGGTGTATTTATAGCTCATGAGTTTTTTTTTTTTTGAAAATGAGGGGCTAAAGTGTAATGTTTTCTTAATAGTTTTAATAAGGAAAAATATCTTTGAAATATGTATTAATGAGGAATAAATCTCCATCATACAAACATTAATGTAATGAAAATATGGTAGGTTATTAGGAGATTCTTATATATTATTCCTTACACAAAATTAATGTTTATAAAAATATAGTAGGTCCTTAGAGGACTTTTATATATTATCTCTTACACAATGTTAATGTTAATAAAAATATGATTAGCCTTTAAAAGACTTTATACACTTAAGGGTATATGAAGAGTAGAATCTAAAATATAGTTAAGTTCATAGGAGTTGAGTTTCCCCCCCAAGTTGAGTCCATAAAGGCTGGGCTTTCCTTAAGATGAGCCCAAACATTGAGTTCTTCCCTTATGTTGAGCTCATGACATTGAGCTCTTTCTCAAGATTGAACTCATGAGTGCTGAGCTTTTCTCTTAGAGACATTAGGCTCTTCTTCAAGGTTGAGCCTGTGAGGATCGGACTCATCCCTTAAGTTGAGCTCATAACATTGAGTTCTTTCTCAATGCTGAGTCCATGATGGTGGAGCTTTTTTCTTAGACTAGGCTCATTAAAGCTGAGTCTGGATATGTTACTTGAGATTATGAATTTTTAAGCTTTTTATGCTTTTTTAGGGTCATTAAATTTATATTTATCACTACTGGTATTTTTTGGCTAAATTTTATTATTGTAAAAGATTTACAATATTTGTAAATGAGACGGAAACAACCTTGTAAAAGTGAAATAGAAAAATAAATAAATAAACTAATTAGTAGATGAGAGAGTTATAAAAATAAACACTTCTATTAATTTAATTTAGTAATTCTCTCCACGCCCCAGGACAAATAACATCATATATATTAAGAAACGTTGTTGCATAAATTAATGTAAATAAAATTTTCATTTGGCACACAAATTATATCATGGAGTAAATTTTAGATTTTATCGAGAGAAAAAAGATTGTAGATTAATTACATACATATATTACAAACACAATTATATTCTCCTTTGACAATAACAAGGATGATTGATACCACAAAAGATCAGAAAGCTCCTGTGATATGATCCAATGAATTGTACATTAAAATTCAATAATAAATTGTATTGTAAAATAAATAAATAAATAAAGTCTTTGAATTAGATTAGGGGCGTGTAAAAAAAGAAGAAAAAGCAGGCCAGTATGACTCCAAAACAACAATTATGCAAAGGACCCACACACATGATTGAAGACACGTGTTGCCTGTTCCTGGCTCTTCAACGTCATCTAACCGTTGCATAGTTGATTTGATGCTTTGTCTCATAACGTGGCAGATTCACAACGGCTCCAAGAAAATCTCCATCTAACAATGTTGTGGCGCCAGCACAAGGTTACCGATCCAGAATGGCAAGTATCACGCGCTCTTCAAGGGTCAAAGCACCTCGTCAGTGGCCGCGTGTCCAATCTACACGTGCGACAATCCCATTAAATTTAAATAATTAATATTTGGATCACCGGCCTGGGACGTGAACTCCATGGATGGACCAATGAGGGACAGGGATTAGATACTGATGAGATGAGATTGTGGTGACGTCATGCTTAGGTGGATCCACGTGGAAGGCTAACAGATGATGGACGGTGGGTTAAGAGGGTGACTTGTGTTGTTTTAACTCAAGGCAAAATGTTCGGTCCTTTCTTTTTTGTCGCTGTCTTAATTATAACATGTTTGATTCTGTTTTTTAAAAATGTTTTTTTAAATTATTTTATTTATTTATTTATTTTAAATTAATTTTTTTTAGTATTTTTATCTCATTTTAATATACTGACATCAATAATAAATTTTAAAAAATAAAAAAAATTATTTCAATATATATTATAATAAAAATAAATACTTTAAAAAATAATCGTTACTCTCATCATATCTTACGGTATTATTGTGAGGATTTTTATATGTTTGTGTTGTACATTTCAATACTCCCTTCCAAACCCTTATTTTTGAGTAAGAAAGCAATGCTAATTTGTTTTTTGTATTTTAAAAATATTTTTTAAAAAATAAATTTTTTATAATAATGTTTTTGTATTTTTAAATTATTTTTATTTACTAATATTAAAAATAAAATTTTAAAAATAAAAAAATATTATTTCAATGTATTTCAAAGTAAAAAGTAGTTTGAAAAATATATTAATATTAGAGGTAAGCAAAAAAACTAACAAACTGATTAAACCAAGAAAACAAAAAAAATAACCAAAAAAATCAAAACATGAAAAAAGACCTATTAGAATATTTTTTTTTTAAATCTGTTTGGTTCAGTTTTGGTTTCATAACTTGAAATCAAAAAATCAAATTCAACCGAACCATTTTAGTTAAGAAATAAACTAAATCAAACGGAACTAAAACAAACTAAATCGAAAAGAACCCATTAGAAAGTCCAAAAAAAACCCAAAAATAATATAATTTTTAATATAAAATAACCGAATTGAGTCAAACCGGTTAAGTTTTGATTTTTAATTTAAAATAACCGAATCAAAATTAGTCGGTTGGAATCAGTTTCGGTTTTTATATATATTTTATAAAATTTTAATTTAATTATTTATATAAACAAAAATCAAATCAAACCGAAAAGAATCCTCCCTACTTAATATTTTCATTGTCGGGGGATATTTTTTTTCAATCATAACGTGGCTTTTGTCGTATTTTAGGAGATTGTTTAAGGATAGAGAGCTCTGTGGATCGATTAATATATGTGATGATGACAACACAAATGGCATATACGAGAAATATGATATACTTAAGTATCGTGGAATGGTTCAAGTGGTTAAGTTAAGATGATGACGAAGACGGATGGTTCAACATCCATCGGTTACAAAATCCAATGCCAACCACTTGTTCAGATTACAAGATCTACAAATCATTAGATCAGTGCATTAGTTGAGTTAAAAGAATAGATATTTGAATTCTATAGAAAGAGTTGATATATGTTTGAGCTTGCAAATTGATAATTAGATTTCATTTCCAAGTTTAATTTGCGGAAAAAATATTTATAGTGCTCAAAAAAGTATTTCAAATCCTGGATTCTTTACTTGTTTGACCATCGTATCTCCATGGCAGCTTCTCAGCACCCAAAGTTGTTGTTGGATTTTCTTTCTTTGAGTTTTCTGGGCTAAAGATTCCATGGCAAAAACATTGAAGTAGTGATGTTTTTGGACAAATTGTCGAGATTTTCAATAAAAAGTATTGTTATTTTGGCTGAACAAGCTGGTGTGAAAGAGATATCTGGTTCTTCCCATCGCGATTTGAACAATCTACGTTGATATTGCTAAATCTTTCGCCCATTGATTAACATTAAAGTACAGAGTATTTTATTCAATGATGATCTAGTAGAATCAAATTAAGATTTATTCCTTGAACAGAATAGATTTGTTCATGCAAATATAAGAATTGCATAGAAAAAAGGGAACAGTAATAAAGAGTTTGGATCTTACTAGCTATCAGTCTTTTTATTATTATTATATATTATTAATATGAATGTTCGGGTCAGCTTGCGTGTATCTTGACTAATTTCACGGGCTCTAAAGTTAACAATCATGTAAACCTCCAGTAATCCTAAGGTTTGTAAGGCTCGAATTAGTGATATCCAGAGAACAAATATCTACACATTTACAAGTTGATCTACATTGGCTACTGCTACCAGTCTGGTTAGGGGTGTACAGTGCTTGTGAAGTATGCATCAACTCTTTTTGAATGCTAGTGACAGCTGAATACCCCCATTATTTTATGTCTTTTTCTTCATAGATTATGGCCACAACTCTGTCCTAATCAACTAAACTCGCCTATGCCTAAGGCCCCAAAACGCTGTCTAGCTGCATAAACTCTGTGTTTTGTTTCCAGCTGGGCTGTCAGTTCATATTTTCCTGAAGAATTGAACGATAGGCCACAGATTATTCTACGAGATTGGGATGTGAATTCATAACAATGACTGTTTTGGTAGAAGGACGAGCAGAATATATGGACCAAGTGCCTGTGAGGTTGTCAAAAAGTCTTCGAGCTTCCCACATGGTAAAACAGGCAGGAAGCTTGCTGGACTCACGAGGACAAGTGGGAATAAAGTTCAAAGTTGTCATTCGCACATTCACAGTGAATAAAGACAGCAGCATCCATGCACTTGGCCATGTTCTTTTCGAGCTTATTGAGAAATCAACAGCATGCTATGTTCAGTTCTCGATTTTTCAGATATTACACTGCATTTCTAAACACACCCTTCAACTTCGAACCTCACTCAGGCTAGCAAGCAATGTTCAGTTTCTCGATTTCTTAGGCTAGCAAGCAATGTTCAGTTTCTCGATTTCTTTAAAACTTCTACTGACTAGGTGGAGGCATGCATATGTATGACACTTTGTTTATGATTATTGTTCGTGCTTGCAAGGTTTGATCACGTCTTCCCTTCGACAAGGAGCTTGTTCGTGCTTGTAAGATTTGATCACGTCTTCCTTTCAAAAAGGAGCTAGCTAGCTAGCGTACCCTGAAATACAGTTTACGAGTTTTTTTTTTTTTCAGAAGTTGTTTTGAAAAAGATTATTATTTTTTATTTTAAATTAATTTATTTTGATGTTTTAACATTGTTTAGATGTGCTGATATTATAAATGAGTTTTAAAAAATAAAAAATAAATCATTTTAATATATTTTTATAGTGAAAATTACTTTGAAAAACAGCTGGTATCACAATATCAAACAGGGCTTCAAGAACTTGTTTGACATTGCGGTTCAACGCGCGATTAATTTTTTTTTGTTTTAAATTAATTTTTTTAGTGTTTTTTAATCGTTTTGATGTATTGATGTGAAAAATATATTTTAAAAAATAATAATATATTCTCAAATAAAAAATAATTTAAAATATATTTAAAGATGAGTGTATTTTTATTGGAAGAGCAAGTCAATACATATCCAATGGTGTAAGATTAGTTAATAATTATAAGTGAAATCCGCATACAATTGCCACGTATGTGCTACCCTAGTGCATTGGGGGAGACATTCTTTGGGATTATTTTGTTATAAAAAAAGGGGTTAATTAATCAATTAATTAAGACAATGATGATGTAATGTATATGTAAAACAAATATTAAAGTAATATACTTTTATTATATATTCTGACCGTCACAGCTCAATTATTATTGTCATGTTACGATCTAGGGGCGGAGCCACATAACTTTTTTTAAAGGGACCAAAACTTAAATATTATTTAGTTTTGACCTTAAAATTTAATTTTTTATTTTCTTATGAAAGCATAATATTAACGTTTTATTTTTTATTTTTTATTTTTTCTGAGCCCAGCCCCAGCCCCTGCCCCTGGTACAATCTCATCATCATGATTTTATCGACTTTTCAGTCCTTCTGTCCTGTGTAGGCTACTAAACCTTTAATTCAAAATTTAAATTAAAAAAATCATGGTGGTTTTTTTTAAATATTTTTTTGTTTGAAAATATTTTATAATAATATTTTTTTATTTTTTAGAATTTATTTTTTATATCAATAAAATCATAAAAAAATATTAAATTATAACAATTTTTTTAGAAGATCTCAGAAAATTGTTTTTTACTACCAAAATAAACATACTCTAAATAATTAATTCCCATCCATTTTTTCTCATGAACTTCGTTTGCCATTCCATTTATCCATAATTGATTGTTCTAGTTAACAAAACATTTATTTGGCAAAAAAATTAGATTTTTTTAAATTATTTTTTATATATTTCTAGATTGTTTTGTTGTGTTAATATTAAAAATAAATTTTAAATAATAAAAAATATTATTTTAATATATTTCTAAACAAAAATTATTTTTAAAAACAATTCTGTTATTAAAAAAAAATATTTTTTTTTGGGTTAAACAGTTGAAACCTAGGAACTTGAGAATGACTGAGAAAGACATTCTTATTTTTTTATTTTTTATTTTTTCTGGTGGGATCTCGAAATGTTTGTAACTATACACAAGAAGAGAAGTGGAGTTGGAAGTTAAAAGCATCCCAGAGACAAAAAAAGATAAGAGTCAAAAGTAAGGCTTTAAAAGGGTGCGTGTGTGCTTGCTTGTGTTCAGCGCCAATCAAACGCTACATACACACACACACACAGTTGCAACCATAAAAAAACAAGAAGAAGAAGCTTACACTCTTTTTACTTTTTGCTAATACTAAAGTTACTAGCAATAAATCCCTTTTTTTATATATATATATATATATATATATATATATATATATATATAAACAGAAAGTTCGACTCTGTGTCATCAAAAAACCAACAAAATTTCCTGTCGAACCTTCTAAACTAAACAACTCTCTTCCTTTTCATCTTCTTGTCAGAAAATTCTAGCTTTCTCTTGTTAAAGGTTTTAGTTCTTGATTCTTGATTTTGAGTCCCTTTTGCCCTGTCTGTACTGGCTTCACTTTCAGTTCAATTGTGTCTTTCGGTTACCACCACAGCAAAAACCTTTGATGGTAAGACGGTTTTATTCTTTCTTTTCCGAGTATGTTTGTAAGAAAAGATAACCTTTCCCTTTTGGGCTGCTTGTTTGTTTAGAGAGACGTGAAGAAGATAATAACAGACTAAGATGTGGAAAAAGTTTGTTTTTTTGGAGTCTTGAAATCCAGATAAGTTTCAAAAATCTGTTGAATTGACACAACCGAGTTCTGGGCATTTGTTTGTATTGATAAAGTTTGGATCCTTGATCTTATCGATTTCAAGTACAGTGGGAAATGATAAAAAAAGAGATGGCTTTTACTTTGCTTCATGGGTTTTAGGTTGCTTGTTTCTGTTTTGAAACTGGTTTTGGAGATACTTTACTCACAATCTTTGTCCAATTTTCTACTGTTGTAATTATTACTTTAATGGAATTTATTTGCATTTTTCTCTGTCATGTTCATTATTCAATCCTGTGAGTTTTCTTGATGTGCTTGTTACATACCTACCTTTTTGCTGCTGCTGCCTCTTCAAAGCTATTTCAGTTCTGTTTGTACCCAATTGCATTTTACACCTTCACATTTCTCTTCTGAAGTTTTATTTCATGTGTGATGGGAAAAAAACACATCACTTTTTCCCTCTCAAAATTTTAGTTATTGCATTTTTCCTTTTCTCATAATGGGGACGAGAGTAAATTATGTAGTGTCATTTGGTTACTTTTATCGGTTCCCTCTTTTATTGAATTGTTATCTCCCTTTTCTTTGCAGAAATTTCTAGAAGTTTTGACCCATTTGTCAATCTTCTAATTGCGGATCAGGTGATTTAATCTATCTAGTACTTTTGTTTGGTGATGAAGTGTTTTAGGAGAAGGATATTATATACATATAGCTTGAAATTGTCAAATACAAAGCATCTTTTTCTAAAGCTTTTGGAGAGTTCTAGAAAGAGTTATTTGGATACGGCTCGTGAGTGACCTACTACTTGTACTTTGTTGGTTGGGACATTTAATGTCTTCTTTTGTATCTTGCTTACTGCTAATCCTCCACTTTTCCTTGTGATTGCTGTCTGCATTCTTTGAACTTAATTACTGCTACCATCCTTTCTCCAAGTTCATGCCATGGGAATTGATACCCTTGTTGTGCTTTGAATCACTGATGTTCCTTGCAAGAGTGATCATATATGCCAAAGATTTTTTTTTTATTGCAGCAACTGACTTTCTGTTCCATGGATTGGTGTATACAGTAACTATTAGGATATGGGATGCCTGGTGTCTACTCCGCAGGATTCGGGTGGAAATCGAAGGAGACCTGGGAGTATAGGGGATGTGTCTGTTTATGTACCTGGTTTTCGGATACCTAAGCCTGTTGATTTCTCTCTGTCACTTGGTGATCATTTGCCGAAGAATTTAGTGAAAAGCCTATCTGCTTTAAGAACTCGTATTGTAGTTATGGCTGGCCAAGAAGCACCAACAGTCTCAAGAACAAGAAGAAAAAGTGCTACACAACATGGTAGGTTGTAACAATCCTGGTGCAGATATCATAATAGATCAGCATTAGGTGAAGTCTTTTGAATTTCAATTTATTTGTTGTCTGCAGGAGGTTCAACATTGGCCGATCTTCATCAGGCTCTTGAAGATTACTTGCCTGTTCTGTTGGGATTAGTTAAAGATGGAAGCCAGCTACAACACAATGTACAATTTGTGTGGATGAATCAAGAGGATGAAGCGGAGGTGGGTGGGGAGTGTGGTCTCGCTTATCCATTTACTATCTGTTGATGAAATCTTTGTTTTATGGTTTGCAATTCCATTTTTCTGTGCTGAAGAATCATTGATCTGATATTACTGAAGAATTTTACAGGAAACAGCGATTTCTAATGCATGGTATGAGGTGTTGTCAGTTTTGCACTTGATGGCGATGCTATCATTATCACAGGCCAACTTGTTGCTTCTTCCAAGAACATCTTCTGATGGTTACCAGCCAAAAGTATCTGAAGGTAGGTGTTTTCTATAAAAATTTTGTGCATCGATTGATGAAGCTTGGCTAATAGTTTCTTTCTTGCCTGTAATGTGAAGCTGCAAAATCTGTGCTGTAAACAATTCTCTTCTAGAATTAGAAACTCTTTTGGCAAGCATAAGGTAATGCTCTTGTCCAGCAGTTGGAGAGTAACTGCTGGTACAGGAAGCTATTCATGGTATTTCTGATACTTTCTAGCTGGGTCCTGGTTATATTGTAATAGATTGTTAGGTGTGGCAGACAGAGGTGTTAGTCTAATTAGTGACATAAATATCGGCAACATGTTAGTACATAAATATGCATTTCAATATCTAACCTTTAATTAATTAACAACTAGCTATGAAAAGAATAGCTTAATATGAATAATCTATAGAGAGGGGTGTGAAATTCAACCTATTGGGTAAAAAATTAATGAGACCCAATGGAATATGCTATCTGAGATTGAAAGACCAAATGCCATTACCTACTAGCGGTCTTACTCATGCATGGTCCTAGAAGGAAGAAATTAGAGATAATGCTATCATGTAGCATCTGTTTGATGAAATCTTTGCATTTGGAGGTTTTGTAAATTATAAGCAATATTGTTGTGGATGAATTCATGCACACATGTTCATTTGTTACCTTTTACCATGCTTCACATTAGATCTCTATTCTGTTCTGGTCACAGAGAGCAGGCGAGCATCAATTGATATTTTCTTAAAGGCTGCAGGATATCTGGATTGTGCTGTCCGGAATGTGCTCCCACAATTACCTAATCCATTAAGGTTTACAAAGATGAAAGACTTGTCCAGAATTGAATTGCTTGTTTTTCATTGCCATCATTTTTATTGCATAATTATTCTGATTTGACTGACTTTTGCTTCCAGGAAAGAACTGCCAGTGGACCTTGCTGAAGGTGTTCTTAGAGCACTTTGCCTTCAAGCATTAGGGCAGGTACTATCTTAGTTTCCTGTATGGATTTGTTTGATGAACTTATAATTTCTACCCATGCTATCCTTGATACCTATGAATGGTAGCTGCACATGGAGATTATCTTGCAGATTTGAGATTAAACTCCTCTCTTTACAATTTTTTTTTTTTTTTATCAATACATAAGTTGGGTACCCGCTGACTGATATCAATCATTTTCCTACACTTGATATATTGAACTCCAACACCTCTTCTTTCTGGACTTGTAGCACATACATGACAAGCTAAGAGCATGAAACCTCTTTGTTTCTTTTCATTCCATAAAATTTATTAGAGCAGTTCGTTCTAGCAGTTGACATGATTGGAATGATTAAGATTTCCTCCTTTCCCCTTTTGGCTAGCAGCTGTCTCTTTGAGATGCTACTGCCTATTGATTAGAATTTTCTTATTCAGTTTTCAGATTTTCTTGTCGTGCTCTGTTTTGGTCATATATTCTTACCACTGTCTTAGTCTCTCTACTCTTTCCATCTGATGCAGAGTGTTGACATCCAACTAGGAATGGCAATCGATAGTGCCAAAGCTACTCTTGCAGTGAAGCGAAGGCTTGCTTGTGAGATGGTAAAGTACTGGCAGCAGGTATGAGGGCACTAACCTTTTTTTATATATATACTTTTGTAGCTTCATTTTTTCTCTCTCTCTTTTTCTTTGGTCTGTGATGATTATTAAATTACCTTTCAGTTGCTTCCAACAAATAATATGGTTTAGGGATTTACAACCATCAGAAATAAAATTCAAAGCATTCGCTTGCAATTACCTTTAGCAGGATTTTGTTTTGGGTTTTCGGTTCAACTGCCCTACTTGTTCAATAGGATGCATTCTAGTTGTAGTAAATGGAGGCAATAAAGAGAAATAGGGAAAAAAAAGGAGAAGGGAGGGGAGAGGCAATAGAAGAATAACATGAAAAAATATTATTAATTTCAATCATCAAATTTCACTCTTAAGGCAGCCATTTGAGTGGTAAATTCTCTAATAATGGTACCAAAAGCCTAGCACTATATTTTGGAGTTGAAGTTTTCAAGGGTAGGGAGGGGAATGAACCTTTTAAACTTGTCTGGGAGGTTTTTCTTCTTAAATATTTTCTGAAAAGTAGAGATTCGGAAGTTTATCATAACCAATCCCATCCTTTTCTTTTATTTATTTATTTATTTATTTATTATTATTTTTTTTTGGGAGGGGGGGGGGGTGGTGTTATACTTGTTTTTTCAACATCGCTTTGGTTACATCATTAATCCCACTTTCTGAGCAAATGTGTAAATACATTTGTCTCTAAACTAGAGAGATAAGTGCTCTGCATTTACTGACTGTCCCCTTTCTTACTTTAAAATCCTAGCCTTTCCTTCCTTTCTCTTCTTGGTCTACAATAAATGACATCCTGTAAGAACACTTTTCTTGTTTTTTCTAATTTTACACTGTTCCTACTTCACATACTAAATTAGAAAGTTCAATCTTGCAGTTATGGAATATAACTTGCTTTCCTTTACTGCTTTCTTGACAGGCTCAAGATAATATAATGAATCTTCCATTAGCAAATGGTTGGGGGGAGAAGCACCGACTCTTAATAGAGTGGAAATATGTGGAAGCAAAGGTATCCAAGAATTGCTTTCATTCCTTTGTTTCCTCTCAGTATTTTGTTGTCATTCACAATAGAAACTGTCCTTCCTGTCTTCGGTATAACTATTGCTTTTAGATCTTAACTTATGAAAATGATAGTATGTATTCTCCTTATGCTATGTTGCATGGAAAAGATGAACTACTGAAAACTGAACTAACTATTAGATTGGTATTGGAATATAACTGCAATGAACTTGACTAACTTCCTCTCTTTTCCTTACCTTGCTTCTTTGCTTCCTAGTTTCACCTTCTTCCACATCAATGATCAACTAATTGGTAAATCAAGCTGACTTGCACTCAAGAGACTGTACTTGCTTTCACCAATCTCGAATTGCACTTGACTTTAACCTCATGAGAGCCCGACATAATTTCTCGTGATTCTTGAGTTCTAAAAAATGGTTTTGATCAAACAGGATCTGTAGCACCTCGCCATTTTGTCCACTCAAAATCTTCCATTGACACGTGCACACACAAACACACACAAGAGCAAGCAGATAACAAAAATGAATTTTCTTTATGTCATTTGACCATCCCATGCCACAAGACTAATTTCAATTTGGATCAGTAGGCTGATATTGGTTAGGTTTTCTAGCCACTGATTTGTTGGCCTGTTCTTTTTAGCTCAATCTCTACTGTAATCATATTTTTCTTTAGATAGCATGTTTTCTTTTCATTTTAAAAAATCCTTTCTAACTTTTCTTGTAATAATATTCCAACTTCTCATATAAAAAAATCCTTTCCAACTGTTTTGGTTTCTTGTAATTTGCATTTTATATCGCTGACATTCAATCAAACTTTTCTTTTAATAATATTCTTTCACCAAACCAGGCTGCAGCATACTATTATCATGGCTTAATCCTTGATGAGGGGAACACAGAGAAGTCTCATGGGATGGCTGTAGCTGCCTTGCAAGCTGCAGATGAGTATTTTAAAGAAAGTAAGAGGGCATGTGAGGCATTCAATGCAGCTTCTCCATTGTCAAGGTAATAAATCTATTAAAGTCCCTCCTGCTTAGGACCTTCATAAGGTGTCTCTCTGTGATGGGCAATGGATTGTATACTGGTTCATCTTTGTTTTATGGTATAGCTTTTTCTTCATAATATCAATTTAATGTGATTTTTTCGGTGGTATTGATCTTCACTAAATTAGCGTATTTGTTTCCTGATCTTACTGCATGCTACTAGTCAAAAAGTTAAACAATTGCTAAGGGTCTTGGCTATTAATGCCTTAACGTTTTGGTATATCCATGGCATTGGTACTGTTTGGCCATGCTGTTTCCATGGGTTTTGCATGTTAGGACATGGTTTTCCAAATTATGTGATTTATTTTTATTGAATCCTATGTGGGCAATGCATTCAGATGTTCTGTAGTAATATAGGCCTTCACTTAATTGAAATTTTTGCATCTCCTTTTCAAGTTTCAATTCATTTCGATGCAGAAAACCTCCGCTTTGGGGAACCATGAAGTACCTCTCTGACAAAATTCCAAAAGATACTTCTAGCAAAGTGCGGATAAACCGCGATCTATACTCCTATGAAAAGTAAGTGATGCTTTTATTAGGTGAATTTTGGGTTGAAGTTATTTCCAAATTGCTTGGTTAATAAGTGAAATTACATGATCCTGTAACTTGGGGTTCTGGTGACTTTGACTGCAGAATCATGGAGACAGCACCAACGTTGCCTGATTTTGCTTTGGCGCTGAAACCTGATGACTTTCAGCTCCCTCCAGCTGACTCTTCCTGGAACGAGGAGAATGTAGTTGCGGGACAAGCCAGTTCCAACCATCTGAGGAGCGAGTGAAGATAAGCCATACTTACATTTCCAGAGAAGATAGGCACATGTGGCCTAAAAATTGTTAGAGACAAGGGCGAGTCAACAAGGGAACCATTCTTCCATTGGGTGCCAAATCTACTTTCGGCACACCCTGCTTTCCGCCTTCTTTACCCCCCCCCCCCTCTCTATCTTCTCTCATTGTCAAAGATCTGTAAGTTATCATGCAGTAGAGCTCTGTACAAGTTCCCGTTGTGTGTAAATTGGATACTGCCTGAAATTGATTTCCTTTTCCAACACCAGAATAACCGTATGCCATTCTCCTCATTGAACTTGAAGCTAGCAAAATTTGTCCAGTTTGATAGAAAGCTGGCGTGTAAAATTGATTACAGCTGGTGTATCTGTGTGCACAGAATGAATGGCGTGGGAAAGAAATAAGGACAATCATTTTTTCGCAAGCATTTTTCTGCTATTTTCTATTGGTAGCCTCATTGCTTTTACTTCTTCCAGCAACACTAGCATTGATGTTGCCTTCTTCAGGTTCTCAAATCTCAGCAGTAGAATCTCATCGTTAAGATTAAATGAATGATTGACAGGAAAAGAGCAGCTTCAGGTGCCCCCATAAAATTGCCATCTTGAAAAAAAAATTCCAGTCCAAGCTCCTGTTGCCTACACGTAGTGCTGATTGTTCATTCGGCATCTGAACAGCAGTGAAGTAACAATTACCTGGTTCTGAAGTATTTTTTTTGCTTGAAAATAATAATTCAATATCAAAAGTAATAATTTAAACCGCAATACCAAATATAATTTTAGTTCTTATAAATTGGCTTGCAATAATAAAAAAAAATACCAGTAGTAACAACTTTGTACCAAAATTATTTTAATATTAATTTTACCACTAAATTATTTTAATATCTCAATTAATAACTTTTTTTATATATATATATATATAATCACTTAAAATAAATATGTACTACCAAACGACATTGCTCTTTAGAAGGAAAACAATACAATTTGAATGGAGAAATGGCTGAAAGTGGTGGTAAAAATGATTTAAAAAATTGTTGGGTAATAACATTAAAACTGCCTGTATAGTTGAGTGGCGTTTTTCAAGTTTATCCTAAAAAGATCATCACTTCACTTGTAAAAACATTGAGGTAGAGAATGACGGTAGAAAAATCTAAAATTAGCAGAAACTAATCCACAGAGAGCCTGTGGCATGGGAAGTTTACTCGGACATTAGAAACATACAACTAGGTTGCCAAACTGCACATTACATGAAGGATATCGGTTCCTGTGTTACTAATATTCCCAATTTTGTAATGTTTGATTCGTTACTGAAAAAGTAAAAAAGTTCTCTCACGAAGCTGCAGCTTTGGGTGGCCAAATGAACTACAACTCTGTTCTTGGTAAAACTCCCCTGCTAATCTTCGACAACTCCATTGCCACCATTCTCAGACAATTGCTTTTCTTTTTCCTGTTCCTCTGCAAAAATGACAGTGATTAGACAAATGTTATGGATGTTACATCACCGCAAATGGCAAAGAAAATGACAATTTCTTTGATAATTTAAAATGGTCAAATGCAATCATGGAGGAGAACAATTGAAATCTTCCTACGACATTTCATCACACATGCAAAATCAAACTGCACAATCACTTACCCATTAGTTTATATATTGCCTTTTGCGTGCGTCTTTCAAGCTTATCAAGCTTATTCTGCACATCTCTTCGCAGGTCCCAGTTTGGCTTCTTTGGAGCAATGTTGAGAAACGGATCCTAAACATGCACCCAAATTCAGAATACAAAAATATAAGCAGAAAAAAGAGAGAGAGAACAAAGACATAGACCACTACTAAGGAAACTTGATATTTGAAGTAACAATTACCTCTTCCTTCTCTGATGGTGGAGGTGCAGCTGCAACAGGATCTTCAAACTTTGGTAGCACTGGTGGAGCAAGCTTACCCTCCTGAAGCTCCTTGTCTTGAGGAACATAATTTCTGAACTTCATGCTGGGATTACTGAAAAGAAGAAAAGGCAGTTGTGCACGTTAAAACATACTCTATGATATTATTAACACATGCACACTGGACATAAACACCCATAAACATATCAAATTTGTAGCACATTTTCACGAAACCAGCTAACTATATGCTAATGATTTCTATTTGAACATTGTTTTGTTCTGAGCAAGGGGGTGTTAGGTAGAAAGTCTGATAATCTCTAAGATCTCATTGACAATCTTCATTGTATCTTTGCACAACGAAAGGGGGCAGGAGGAAGCAAACCACTAACTAATTCACACAATGAAACATTTATCCTTGACGATCTTTGATTCAAAAAACCCTTTGCCTTTATATTACATAAGTTCCATGGCATTAAAGTTACTTGCTTCTTCTTTTTTTCAAGTCATTGGAAAGTTTCCTTGGAAACAAAAAAACATATATCCAATCAAATATCTTCTGGACTGGATGGATCCTATTCCTAGATGGTGACTGACTATAATTTCATCTTTGGGAAGCATTAACAGATTATTTTCCTAAATTAGCTACATATTGAGATAGACATAACCATTATATTTTCCCTAACATGTACAATTTTCCCCCTCAATTATCCCAATAGCTAAGACAAAGAAACAATAACTTCAATCTAAGCAGTTGTCTTCAACCCATCCAGTGATAAACAATAAACAAAGTAACTAGCCAACCAGTTGCCATTAACCTAACTACAAAAAGCAAACGATTTTCTAAATCTTTATTTATGCAAACAAAAACATATTAACTAACTTGTGGGGTTAGGTTAATGAGCAAAGTTTAAAAAAGGGAAGAGGGTGATATATTAAGCTATACTCACGATTCTTGGGCAGCTTCATCGTCGTCATCGTCGGCGGTCTTGGCAGAATCAGCATCAGGAGTATTTAGCAATTCTTGAGCAGCTTTGAGAGCCTTAAGCCTCTCACGACGGGCTGCTGCTGCTTGTTCAATTGACTCTTCTTCCTCTAAACCCATTACTACTTACAGTCTTCCTTCCACGATTGATGCTTCAGATTAACCTTGAGCAAGTGATGTAATCCCTGTCTTTCCCTTTTCTTTCTCTCCTATGCCTCCTCTCTAAGCTCCAAAAGGATGCTTCGAAAAATAAATATATGGGTCTAATCCAACCGACCCTTTTTCTTTTAACTGGGCCACAGGATTCTAAAAATGGGTTTTAAGGCTCGCGATGGTAAATGGGCCTTTTCTAACCCAGAGAGACAAATACTGCCATGTTGCAAAGGTAAAACACTACTCCCATCCCATTTTTCCTTCTTCTTCTTTAAAGAAACCAGTTTGATTTGAGAGTGATATGATGAGCTAACATATAATTGATGATTAGCTGTTGTCTGTATTTGATGATTGATGATGGAGCAAGTAGAAGCAGCAAGAAAGAGATGCTCAAGAGTCATTGACACCATACACAAATTACCTTCTCAAACCAACATCACTGAAGCATGCAAACGCACTCTCCTCAAATTAGCCCAATCTGAGCTCCATTTCCTCTCCTCTCGCTGCACATCTACCCCCCACCACACGCCCCTCAGGTTTTCTCTTCAACAAAAAAGACCATCACTTTTTCATCACTGAAACAAATCCAATATTACAATCTATTCTAAAGTTTCGTGTTTTTGTTTTGCAGTGTTAATATTGGGCACTTAGAGGCTGTGATTCACATTCTACAACAACCCTGTATAACTGGAGTTTCACGGGTTTGCAAGCCAATTCCTTCATCACTTCCAAATAGGAAAAAGATTGAATCTCTTACAAAGAATGCGGTTCATGTTGATATTGTCTGTACTCTTAAAAAAAACCCAGTTTGGATTATTGTTTCTGATAGGAACCCAAGATATGTTTCTTGGTTTAGAGATGGTAAAAGTAGTAAAGGCTTAAAATTTAGACTTGAACAAGTTTTGGGTGCTGCTCAATCTACTCAGATAATGAAACCTTGCTCTATTGTTTTGTTTTTCTCACACGGGATTAGTGATTTTGTTAACGAGAAGCTTAGAGAAGAATTTGGGGCATGTCAGCTTGGATTGGAGTTTGCTTTGTTTGATTTTGATTTATGTGAGGAATTAGAAGGTGGTGAATGGATTAATGTGGTTGCAAATGCAAGGTCATTTCAAGAGGCATGTGTTTTTGAAATCAAGGTTGGTGGTACAAAGGAAAATACAGTTTTGGGTTCTAAATATGGGGTTGAGAGGTCATTGAGTCTTAATGCTACTGGGCTGGAGATGATGGAAAAGGTTACAAAACAAAACTTGGATGATGGTTTTGATTCTCTTATTTCGGAGATGAAGTTGTCATTGATGAAAGTTAAAAGTGTGGATGTTGTTGGGCCAGGGGATTTCATTGGAGATGATGATGGTGATGATTTTATAAATCTTGATACAACAGCCTTAATTGCAATTGTATCAGGAATTAGCAATGGTTGTACTGAGAAACTTTTGGCTACACCAGAGGATGAATTAAGGAAGCGATTTAAAGGAAATTATGAGTTTGTGATTGTACAGGTAAGATTTGATTTGATTTTTTGTTTTTGGCTGCTTCATTGCCGCACAATCTTTAGCATCTATATCACATAGGGTGTAATCTTTGTGCTTGTATTTCAACTGGAAGTTCAAATAGCTGTTGTTATATATTGCATGGATTGCAAAGCTGAAAATGGACAGTTAAGTTAGCATGCATCATAGCTGTTCAGATGTCCTTGTATTGAGTGGCATGCAGTAAGATGTGTGCTAAAACGGTTCGATACGTTATAATTCTCTTTAAGATGGTTGCTATTTTGATTTATAAATTTTCTCCTTTGACCATTATGGACTGTAGTGCATGTTGTCCTCCAATTTCAATGTCTAAATCTTTCTGAACCTCTTGCCAGGTCAAATCTGAAATTCAGAATCCAATACTTGCAGAGATGGCTGGTGTTATACAAGGAAAGAGAGGCATAATATGTGAAAGTGTTCTTTCAGAGTTTAAACAGTTGGTATCAATGTGTGGAGGGCCTAATGAGAAGCTTAGAGCGGATAAAATACTGAAATGCCTTATGTAAGTTATTTGGCAGATTGTTCTTTTCTTAAGCCATTGAATCTAGTTTAAAACGGTTCAAGAGAATTGATTTTGATAATCATGCAACTGTTGGTGTTGTTGGAGCTTCTTTATTTTTTTATTTTTTTCTCTCAGGTTTTCTTCTTCTAATCAGTCTATCCTCCATCTTATTAATTCCTCTTCTTATCGTGCTTCTTCTTTCTTTCTTAGCTGTACATATAATATGTAGTCTTTAATATGAACAAGATCTGAAACCAGCCATTGACCTCTATTTTTGTGCTTCAATTTTAACCTTATAGCAACCAATCATACATATTTATCCATGAAGCTCTGTTTCCCTAATGCCGTTTTAATCAACTATAAATAATAAATGATTCTCATCCCGCAACTTAGTAGTTGAGAGTGTCCTAGTTTGGTTCCAGGATTCCAGTGCTAAATGTGCTCCCTTTTTTCCCTCCCTAAAACAGAATGTGAGTAAACTCTGTTGGTGTGGTTCTGGGCCTAGGATAAATCGCATGAAACCAACTGTATCCGATTTCCGCAAATATTTTGCTCAATTCCGGATTTCATTTCTTTCTTTCCTTATTTTTTTCTTTCGTATTCTTTTTTCTTTTTTGATGTATGGAATATGGATATTATGTGTGATTTGCTGTACTGATGCTAAGAAATTGGACTAGGGTTGTGCCGGATAGTCCTTCAGAACGCATGATGGGCGTCCCAACAACAAGAAAGTTGGTATTGAAGAACAAGGTCGTTTTTGGGACTGGTGACCATTGGCGTGCTCCGACTTTAACAGCAAATATGGCATTTGTGCGAGCAGTTTCACAGACTGGGATGCCTCTGTTCACCATCGAGCATAGACCAAGGGCCTTAACTGGTGATTAGTTGTATGCAAATGTGTGACTGATTAGCAATTAAAATATTTGTGGTTAGCAATCACAGGTATCAAAACTTTATCTAGCTATTCATCAGTTACTAGCTGTACATCTGTAGTACATAAGAAAAAAAAAATTTGGCTTACTATGAAATTGATGCAGAAAGAAAAATAGGAATTGATTGGAAATCACTAATCTTAAAATGTAACTAACAACAATAAGAAGTCTGTCATTAAAGTACTGTAATGTTCATTAATTTCAACACTGTTAAGATTACATCAGAATAAGCAGGATCTCACTGCCTAAATGTGGAAATCTCTCCAATAATAATCTTAGAAAACCTCTCTGCCCATTTGGAGAAAGAATTTAACTGGAAAAATCTCAGCATATAATTTTTAATTAAACGCTGTCTTAGCTGGTGCAAACAAGAAAATAATATTGACCATCTTCTGGGAAGTTCCAAATTTGTTGATATGGTTAATTACAGCTGATTTTTCTCTCCGCCATTCTCAACATATCTTATAGTTTGAGGTGTGACATTCTGAAGAACAGTAGGTTTCGATTGGGGTCTTTTCTCAAGACTTGCTGGATTTTTGTGACTGAATCATGGTTCTTTCACTAATGTGGTAATTCTGTGTGTCTAGTCTCCTCCGGAATGTGCTTTTCTGAACAAGTCTAATCGTCTAGAGCGTGATGGCAAAGGGTTTGAGATCTGCATAGCAGGTCTTGATCGTCTAGGCGTGCTCAGCGGGACCATCGGGTTTACCCCTCCCGGGCCAAGGGGGGCCGGGGGGGGGGGGAAAAAAAAAAAAAAAAAGTCTAGAGCGTGTCATTTTTGAAGATTGGGTTGGATCCTGGTCGTGGTTTTTGCTTAGACTGCATGGATTTTGTGACCTAGTCATGGTTCTTTTACTCATGCTAGTTCTGTGTCTGAGTCTTCCAAGAACACGCTGCTTACCACTGTAAGAAGTAAAGTTTTAGCTCACTTTCTTAGTCAGAAAAGTTGTTTTTAGCATGGTGGTTTGATGTCAGCCAGCAAGCATGCAGGTGGCATGCATTCCATTTAACAATTTTCTACTTTCCTAAAATAATTATATCCTTAGTCACTGATATTACAAAAAAAGAAGAAGAGTCAATATAGAAAAAATCATCATCACAACTGAGAAATGAGTGCCGAAAGCGGGGGGAAATGGGAAAAAAAAATAGAAAGAAAAAAGAATTCTAATGCAATACATGCATTGAAATTCAAAGCTTTAATCTAAACTTGCAATTACTAGCCTTGATGCTAATCAGATTGTTGGTAGATAAGCTATTCACCACCAACAGGCAATTCCCTAAGATCCTCACCTTCCTCAGCTTCAACCTCCCAAGTTTGATAGAAACTGGTGCCTCAATCTTAAGATCCAATGGAATACGTCCTGTTTGTTGTCGCTCTTGCAATGTCCTCATTAAAGTGCTTCCATACTGTGTTTGCCCTGTTAAGCTCATATCCAATTTTGTTATGTTCTGGTGACCTTGGTAGAATTTTGGTATTGAACCTTGACAAAGCTTAGTGTCTGTGTACCATACACTCAGCAGCCCACCTTTCTCGTAGTAAATTCCAATCTTCTTGTTGGGGTTATTTGCTGTGATCTTCACATCGAATTTAGCATATAAGGTCATATCAAAGTTGAGCCTCAGGTCACTTATTCTCAAGCTATCTACGGAGTAGTTGGGGATTTTTGGTTTGAAGACAAGGTAAAGAATGCCCGCGGTGGCTCGGACAATCCCTAGTAGAAGGACAAGGAGACCTACTGTCCAACATATGCACTTGCAACAGCAACAGCTTGTGGTTTGTGATAACTTAATCACTTGCATAACTGCTGGAATGGTACGTAATGACAGTGGAGGTTGCTGCTGACTCAGACTCGAACTGCCCTTTCCAGATGCTACCAAACCTCGCAACACCAGTGGTGCTGTTAGTGGTGGCGCTTCCACATCTACTGCTGGATGAATTCTCTGGTTATCTCCCATCACCTTAATTCTTTCTTCTTCTCTTTCTTTTTTTTCCTTCTATATCGAAACTTATTTGCAGACTTGGGAGTTTGTTTTCATCGTTGCACTCTTCTTTACTTAAACCAGTAGTTGTACCTCAAAAGCATTGAAAATATATAAAACCCTTTCATAATTATATCAAGTAGAGGGAGCTAGCTGACTAGAGGAGGTTCCTTGTAATGTATGACCTCTGATTTTGTGCTTGAAACAAGGCACTTTTTGACAGGGAAGGTCTTACATTCCGCACCTAATAATAGCACATGGGACTCTTGATACAAGGTAGTTCAGCCAAGTAAGATGCATTTATGGGAATTTCAACATTCCAGGAATCTTTATATGCAGCATGTCTCCCTAGAAATTAAAAAAAAAGGGCAAGGTACCTCCTCTCGGACCTAAATATTAAAATGTGCTGCAAGTAGATTCATCTAGAAGAAAAGAAAAACAACGTCGTGATGTAAGGAGCTAATTTTGTTTTTGTTGAGAAATCCTAATAGAAGGCCTCAATTGAAAAATAAAAATTGTTTTGGGGCAAAATTGATTCGAAAACTTGTTTGAGGGAAATTTGATGCTAACCAAATAATGTGATTTCTCATCATCCACTTTCGCATAACCTTTGTTTTCAGAACAATAATAACTCGAAGGATTAATGAGAAATTGTGTGAGCTTACACAAAAACTAACAGAAACAAAGAACAAGAAAGGAGATGAGAAGTACACTAATAACACAGCCTCGTTCTGTAACGCATGAACCATTTCATCAAGTTCAAACAAATCTTCACAGGTACAATCATCCCAATGTATATGATCACATTGACCAGCAACTAGGCATAACCTGGAATAAACATTCATCTTTGCTCCACTTACCCCCCTCTAACAAACTTCTTCAGCCAGAAGCCGAGTTATTTTGGCATGTGGATGACACAGCGTAGACACTTCCCTTCTCTCATGAGTTCGAAAGCTTTGTTGATTTCCTCAAATGGCAGATTATGTGTAATGAACTCATCTATCTGGATTTCCTGTATTAAAACTGTGAAGTTAGTACAAACATCTGGCAGATTATATTTGAAAGATACTTTTGTTTATAGATGACCGAGTGTTTATGGACTTGGAGACAATCGATCCCGGTGACTGTAGAATTTGACATCGAGGGCTCGTTTGGTGACAGGAATGGACACAGACTAGATCAACCAACCAGTAAACTGGTCAGTTATTTCACAACACAGGATGTGCTCTTGTATAAACTCGATAATGGCATATCAGGACATGTAAGAATTGTCAAGCTAGTGGACAAGGTACAAAGAGGCAGGTGCTTCGATCAAACTTGAAGGGGATGGGGTAACATTTTCGTCAAAACAACCTTCAGTTGCTATTAATGCACTCCAGAAAGTTGTTGTAGTGATTATCAAGAAGGATCTGCTATGAATTTATGATGCTTTACTTACCTTATTCATATACATGTCAACTAATGAAGGAAGATCTGATTTTGGTTTCCATCCTCCAAATAAAGAGCCCTTCAATGTTCTTCCAGAAAGAAAGAGGCCATAATGAGCAGATACTTCAGGCTTAACTTTTGGCACACCGAGAGTAACTGTTAATCCCCATCCCTATGGTGTGCACAATAAGAAACAAAACGTTCAAAAATCAATAAAGATTCAAGTAAATAAAGAAGACGGAGTATTGGAAAGAAAGGTACATCACAGCAAGATTGTAATGCAGTTGTAATCATTCCAGTGTCACCGATGCATTCAAATGAGTAATCTGCCCCTCCATCAGTAATACGTTTGATAACCTGAAAAATTAAACATCACAAAGACAAGGTAAAACTTATACAAAATCAAGGTGGCTTCTGGTATTTCCATTTGCCCATTTCTTAAAAGTACAAGAAGCAGCCAACCCTCTATCTGTAAATCTTTGATCTCCTTTTTCCATCCCTGCCTAATCATCTATCTGCCTTGTGAATGTCCCTTTTATCAAAATTTAAAATTAACATACATTTTTTATGTTAAAGATTAAAGAAATTCCTCATTCCTGCAGTTTAGGTGAATGATACCTGTTGAATTGGTTCGTTGCAGTCATTTGGGTTGATAAACTCAGTTATTCCAAAATCCTTTGCTGCACCCGTAAGAGAATCTCCATTAAGATCCAGAGATATTGGATTGCTTATAAACACAGAACCAAGAATTTTAAAGTGCAATGCTAATCATACCCTTGTCACATTTTTCAGGGTTAGTGTCAACACCAATTATTTGAGATGCCCCTCTAATTCTAGCACCTTGCGCGACCTAATCATAAAATGAAAATAAAATAAAATATTGTCAACATCATGCTCATGAAGTACATTCTACTGGTATTTGGAAAATATTGATGCTATAGATGTTACTAACAAGCATACTTACAGAAAGGCCTACAGTCCCAAGACCAAAAATCACTACAGTTGATCCTTTAGATATATCAGCAACATTCCAAGCTGCTCCCAAACCTGAAATTGAACACTAGTTATCATGCTCAATCCTACCAATGAATACATTGACACTCACGTGCTATTGGAGTGATAGCCATGTTATCATCTACTTTCTTGCTTATCAATCTTATACCGAAAGGTGGATGGAGAATCTATATTTGTCACCTCTGGCCCTCCCTCTCAAACAACACATACAACCAAAACATTCCTGAACACCATTGGCTGGAGTCTGTGGTGAGGGACTATCCCTGGTTTTTTAGCCATGTTCCATGGACCTCTCACCTATTCAATTAAAAGACACCCCCGTTTGTTCTTGTACCATGTTGGTTACAGGTGTATACCTAAACAATTGGGGATGATTGTGGGATTGAATGCGATAAGAAGATATAGACAGAAGACCCTAACATTAACTTGATAATAATATCGGGACTCTAAATACCATACCGGCAGCTAGACCACAACTAAGAAGGCATATTTTCTCCAGAGGTGCAGCGGAGCTAACTTTAACAGCACATCCAGTATGCACCACTGTATATTCACTGAAACTTGAAACTGCACAATAATGATAAACTGGTTTCCCATTGATTGAAAAGCGTGTTCCTTGGTCACTATGCATTACACCTCGCCTTTCCAACCCCAATACTTGGCACATGTTGCTTTTTCCAGACATGCACTGTCTACATGTCTTGCATTCTCCAGTGAACACTGTGAGCACATGGTCGCCCTCTTGAAATTCAGTCACTCCCTCCCCAATACTCTCAACAATCCTGCAGATTTATTGTTAGAAATTTAACATAAGTTGCCAACCTCGCTGCACAGTAGACAATCTTTATTCTTTAAATCTCAAGGACTACAATGCGGTAGTAGTAAGATGTACAATTTGCATTAGTGCTTCTCATGCAAAACATAGTGATATAAAATGCGATTATCTTGCAAATTCTCTATCACGGAACATTTTTGTAGGAAATCTAAGACAAATTTTAGCTGCCAACAGATGGTCTAGATTCTCATATTAAACTGACCAACACATGCACATACACATTTGTTTGAACTTTGATCTAGACCAATTAAACAAATCCAGTAATCATAGGGACCTCAATTTTGAATAAATCATTTCATAATTATGCACAGGCATGCAGAGCATTATATAATTAGATTACAAGTAAAAGGTACAGAAAAGACCCTGATGCTTCATGGCCAAATATCCGAGGAAATATAGCCTGCAACAAACAAGCATGTTCTATTAGACATTCAGCCTGTTGACTTGATTGATTTACAACTCTCAACAAAAACAAAAAATTCTTACTATAACATAAACATGAGCATATATTTCTTAGTTTCGATTGACGAGGAAGCGTGGACTGACATACTAATTTCAAGATAACCCACCTCCCAAAAACTTAAATGAAAACCTTTTCTTCCAGAATAATTTCAAGATACACACCAATTTCAATTGCATTAGCTTAGAATCCAGTTCAATATATATAGCAATTGAGTTTGAGAAGTTGCCATTATTTAATGTTTAAGCTCCGTTCAATAAGAAAGTAGACTGGAATTGGTTGGCTAGGATTGACTAAAAATTATGAAACAGTAAGTAAAAATAAGTAGAAAGTATGGTTAAATTACATGAGAATCCAAAGCAGAGAGGTCACTGCGGCAGAGAGAGGTAGTGACCACTTTGATTCTGATCTCTTGAGGGTGTGGAGGACTCACTTCCACTTCCTGCATCACCAATGCCTCTCCAGCTCCCCATGCCACCGCAGCTTTTTATCAAAATCATTAAACAAACAGCAATGCAATGTTATAAACTTAGATAAACAAATCATCATCATCATCAAGTCAGAAAAAGAAAACTAGAAAGTTACCTTTGCAAGTGATGACATTGGGTTGCTTGATCGAAGATGACATTTTGATTGCTTTTTCAAAGGGATATGGTGGCAGAGAAGAGAATCTTGAAGGTTTCGCAAACGAGATGGTAGAGTCAATGAGAGTTTGCGTTTCTCTCTGTATAGTAAGTGGCAGGAAACAAAGATGGGTAGGTAGGTCGGTAGGTACTGGGAAGTGGGGACTCTTTTTTCAAGTTTGGTAGTTGGTGAATATATATATATATATATATATATATATATATATATATATATATATATATAATGAAACAGTTAGAAAGGGGGAAAAAATTCAAAAATTACCTGTGATAATAATTAAAAAAAAAATGACAGAATGGTCATAGAGTATGTTGATTGGTCCTGCAGAGCTTTATTAGTTTCTTGAAAAAGTCCATTGTTCTAAGCTTGAGTTATTACTTGACACATTTTATAAATGATGGTGAAATTAGTTTTTCAAGATTACTACAACCAATCTTTGTTGGTTTTATGAAGAATTATTCTGGTTAATTCTGCGTACGATAATGTGGTGACCTTGTTAATGGAGTGATTATGCTCACACAAAACAACATTGATCGAAAGTTTACGAAGAAAGGTTGAGATTGGTAAAAAATGGAGGCTCATTTTTTGTTTCCTGAAGTACAACTTTTTAGCTGTGGCAAGCACCCCTTTGAGTGCTGAAGCTGCTGCTGATGATGCTGCTCTACAAGATATCAAGATCAGCGCATCCATGCATAAGCACACCAGAAGCTAGCTAGCTAGCTGCGTGCCGATCCAGGAGATGTTGTGAATGATTTAAGCTCCAACCAAAAACCACTCTATGGTGGACTCCAAAAATGACTTTTGCTGCTTATTTCCATATAATATAATCATTTTTATTCAGAATAAAATAAAAAATTTCTTGGGAATTAATGTACTAGTTCTAACATGGATTGCCTATACAAGACTTGGTTAAAGAAAATAATTAATTCCTTAATTAGAATGAAAAATGAAAGCTAGCCTGTGATACCCTAATCAATACGTTCCAAACCACAACTTTTTCCAACAATATTGAAAATTCGAAAAATCATAAAGGTCAAAGCCAAAGGAGCCATCGAGCATTTTCCTTTGCAAACTATACATTTCTAAATTTATTTGAAGTTAAAAGCAGTTGTGTTCCTTCTTCGCTAGCATGTGGCTGTGTGCGCAAGCACGCATGCGCAAGGGAGATAATGAAAACTCAAGAGAAAGAGGGGTTCTGAAAAGTTTATGGAGGTATTTGATATTTTTCTTATTGCTATTGCTTGTTGAAACTTCAATACATCTTGACTATTTATAGCCTTTCGGAGCTTAACAAGAATTCTAGTTTCTGAGCAATAACTAATAAACATTATCCTAACCTAATCTAAGATAGTTGTAATAAATCAGAACTCAGAACTCAAGTCAGAAACCAAGTTAAGCCCGGGTAGAGTTGCCGCCTTCAAGGCTGTCTCCGCCGCATACAAGTCCTCTTAATTCAGGATTTTCCTTCTCCCTTTTCTTTTAGGATACTTCCTCTTTCTCCCTCTCCAGTTGCCGCAACGAATCTGCCTCTGGTTGCCGACTTACTGCTGCTGAAAATCCTCCTCCCATAAGAACTTCCACCGACCTTGCTGCTGGAATTTCTGCCGTGACTTTGCTGCTGTTTCCTTGCTTATTCCACAACCTCCTAGCTCTATTGTATGCATTTTTTAGCAGCCTACCTTGGTCCTCATCAGGAGACTGATACTCTCACCCTCCCAAAGTTCTCCAGCCAAGAATATTGTTGTATGGGATCCAAGGAGTCGCACTGATGTGTCCAACAAATATACCGCAGCACCTTCACTATAGAGCAGAGCACACAAATGAAGTTAAAATGCTGAATTTTCAAGAACCACTCAATCATGATTTTCCAATATTTTAGAAGATTTGCAAATAAATAGGAAGAAAGTGAGGAAAATGAGCAGTGTGCTGCAACTATCAATCCAAGTGCAAGATTTGACAATTCTAGAAAAGAATGCTGGAGAAGTTTACTAAAATGTTTTCTATTCCTCAATAAATACATAATGAAGTCCGCAAAGAAAATCCTTACGACATGTTGCTAGCAAAGAGACCAAAATCAACTACAAAATGATCGCAATTTGCAACTCACTATTCATATTCATAAGCAGCTTAGATTTACTCTGGATGAACTGTAGGAACAGATAGCAGTGAAAGGTTTTGCAGTCAATGAGGATTTTGTGTTAATGTGCTTTTCCAGTACTACTGAAACAGAGCTAGCACACTCTCGCGTGAAAGGCCCAATCGTTAGTCTCTTAGAAGTTCTATTTACTCCCAGAAACTTATCAACTAAACTAGTTGTCACCTGTACCAATATGTTATCATTTATTTTGTGTAATAATCTTACGAACAGAAATTATGAGATAACAAATATCATATATGAATGAAAATTCACTCCCTGTTCATTTTAAGACGATATAGAAATACTTAAAAGAGTTTCAGATTTCTTACCTCTTCTTAGTCACATTTCATTCACTCCCAGAAACCGACCGCCTCCATCTTTTAGCTGTCATTTTTCAGCATTACTGTGTTGCTTTTTCCTTATTAGATTCATCAATGGGCATATACCAAATTTAATGTACATTATCCAATTTTTGGATGTCTAATGGTTCCCCTTGAATGATCCTCAACTCAAGTCTGCGGTTTAGTACCGAAAATTGAAACTTCAAATCCAAAGATAAATTCAATTTGGGATTGTCGTACTAATACTATGCAATTGAGTTGCCATAATTTTATAAGCCAATAATACCTGAAGTCACTGCTACCCATGGGATACAGTAATTAGTAATGTTGAAATGCTACAGAACCACAAGTGACCGTTTCTTTTCTTGTCATAAATTAACTACACTATATTCAATTCAAGTATGAATACTGAAGCTTGTTTTGAACATGCACGGAACCCTGGCACTTGAATTTAAAATATGGCATAAGATTTTTATTCGTACTGGTCAATGTACCTTCAGGACCTCAGGTCAAAGAACCATATGCTCTTTTGATCAAATGTCTTTCAATGTTTGTCAATTATATGCGATACCCTAGTATCATTTACATTGATAACTATGAGTTCATTCAATTTCTATCTCTAGCGGCACTCGTTCCTCTGGTTGCGAACCTTCATCATCAATATCTTCTTCAGTAATACCAGACGCTTCTACAGTCCTTGCGACCCATTCCTTGAGTGGATCTTCGTTTAAATCAAGCCTTAAGAGCCCCGCAAACATCCCACCCATGAATGCAACTGGTTCCTATAAAGGAAGCAATAACATTAAAGTAGTAATACCTTTTTATCAGGTTCTGTATACGATAGCAAAAATAAAAACAAGAAAAGTGTAAAATAACCGAAGACAAATCCACATCAAGTAGAATGTAGGCTTCTGAAACACATCATACATTCACTGCTCAGGGAAATGATTCAGGTAGATTTGCTTTTGACAAAGAACTAATATCACTATGGCAGACACACCATGCATTAATCCTTCAATCCTACTAAACAGTAGGCAAAGAAAATGAATTGACAGGTCTCCATTTCACATGATTTAAACAACTGAATACAAATACAGGTTATAACAACCCCCGGAGCTCTAAGGAAAATATTCAAGTAAAAAAAACCACAGGATCTAACTCAAAGATCCACAGAAAAGGACTGTAATTGCTGAAAGGATGGGAAACAATTAGCTAAGAAAGTTATGTCATAAAAATCCAACTTGATCCTGTGGGTGATCCTTTATCTCCTACAGAATCACTCCCACTCATTCCCCCCAAAAATTGTAAAACCAATCTCCATGGACCAATGTAGTAGATCAAATCCTGGTCAAGTGTTCTACAGCACTTCAATAGCCTCAATCAAAGGGGTACGGGCGTAAGGCTATAGTAAGCTTGTCAAGGTTTAGGTTTGGTTGAGTAAAAAGAGGAGAAGAACCTTAAGAAAATTAAACTTGAAGGAGAGAAGAGAGAAAAAAAAGACTTCGTTTTGTTCTACTATATATCTTCTTCTGCTATTATTCTGCTCAAAACCAGCAAGGAGATTTATTTTTTGTTCCTTGAACCTCATATCGTATGGACTACATCAAAGGAAGTGCCAAGAGAGTGTCACAATGATATCAGACTTATTTGACCATGTTTTTCAAGTAATTAATTGTACAAAAATGTGCAATGTGTATGCTCTACTGTAGAAGATGCTCGTACACACTCTAAAACCAATGAATGGATTCTAAATGTCTTACTGGGCATTCACTACTTCAAAGAAAACGTATCTGCAGACAAAAAGTAGGCTCCTTTTCTTCTAATTTTTATTTAACAAAAAGATTAATTGATTCTTCAACATCTTCAGCGCAAGATGTCAGCAACTTATTAAACATGTTCATGCTTCAAGGATTTGCTGATGGGACCAAATTCAAGAACCCTTCAAGCAGACCTCAAGATATCAATCCCATAAAAAAAACTACATAAGTAGAGAAGCGACAACAGCCAATTGAAAGCCGGAGGAAATGAATTAGAAGAGAAAGTAGCAAGGTACCTTGAGAGCATCTTTGAGGATGGGTTCATTGGTGGGGTTGAATAGACAAGAAGCTTTAACCACCCTAGTAACATTAAGAACTTGCTTATTATGTTTGCTGATGGTACTTCGATTCAGCCATGAGGGTAACTGGGCTTCTCTTCTTAACTTCTGCGATTTCTACAGTATACGGATGTTTCCATTCAATATTCCAGTCAAAACAATCAATTAGAGTTGAAAGAAAAAGAAGTAGCAGCAGCTGGGAGCAAAAGTTCTTACCAAGGCGCATGGGGATGTAGTGTTAATAGAACCAGAGACAACAGAGAATGCCATGATTTTGTGGAGGAATCGAGAGTTTCTTCTTCTTAGCTTCTGTCTTGTCTTGTTGATAAATGAGTTGTCAGTCAATGTCTTAATTCCAAGATTTCATTTTCATTTTTCTCCCCCCTTTGTCCAGTAATTTCTTCACAAAACTTTTTTGTTTACTAATCGACCCCCTTAAAATTCATTCGGTTATCAATCGTGCCCTTCTCACTGCCTTCTTCCTTGACGAAATTAACCGAGAATGTTTTGCTTTTGTTATGTAACTAGATAAATGGACCGCGTGTTGCCGTGGATTGATTCATCTATAATATAAATTATTTTAGTTATGGTAGTTGAAAGTTATATTTGTAAGCTAGACATAAATGATTTAGGTCTGACAATTATATGAGATTCATATAAAATTTATAGAATAATAATAATTATATATAAAAAAATACATACATAGTTGCACATAAAATTTATTACACAATAATTAAAAAACAATGCAAAGATGTACTTTTTAAAAATTCTATAAAAAAAATCAATATTTAAAAAAATTTAATCTATATAAAATTAAAAAAACTACATATGAATCATACATACCTCTCTAAAAACTAAACACACTCAATATCATTTAAAAATAAATACAATTTAATTAAAATATAAACTGAAAATTTATTTGAAAAAATATATACAAATAATGTATTATTTTTTAAAAAACTAAAAAAAATTAAAAAGAAAACATAAAAAAAAATCATGTCAGGCACTTGCGGGACTAATAAGCTAGGAACTTGGAAGTGACAAACATGCCTAACTCATGTTAGTTTGGGTTTGGTAAACATGTCAGACCCATGTTAATTTCAACTTGACAAGCCATCAAGTCTAGGCTTCTTAGGCCCGGCAACATACCAAACTCAAGTGTTTTAGGTTTGGCAACCATGCCAGACCCAAACACCTTTAGATCTAGCATTGTTGTCAGGCCTTATTACTATTCTTTTTCAATAATAATAATAATTTTTTAAAATTTATAAATAATATTAACAATAATGAAAATAACAACAACAACAATAATAATTTTTAATTTCACCATTTGAATCAAATTTATGATTTTTTTATAGTACTAATATTTTTTTCAAATTTATTAATAATTATAATAATAATAATAATAATAATAATAATATTAAATATGTCTGACCCAAGTTTACATCGATCTGGTAACCATGTCTGACTCACGTTTACTTAGGCTTGACAACATGTCAGACCCAAGCAAACTTGGATCTGACAAGGTTAGCAGACCCATCTTGGTTGGGTCTCGCATGCCAAACCCAAGGGCCAAGGCCCGTGGGTGCAAACCCAAGTTTTTTTGGTTTAGCAAACATGTCAAACCCACGTCTAACCATAGTTGGTCTAGTATACTTGTCAGACCCTACCAAGGTGGGTCTGTCAACCTTGCCACACCCAAGGCTCGTAGGTGCAGGCTTAATTTTCTTGGGCCTGGCAAACTTGCCAAATCCACGTTGGTTTGATCTATCAAATATGTCAAACCCATGTTACTTAAGTTTGGCAACCTAGCGTGTTTTAAGATTAACGTGTTTAAAATAATAATAAAAAGGGCATTGATTGCTAATCAATTTCAGATGCAAAATTCATTTATAGTCTCTTGAATCCAATAAACTCCAAAAGAAATAATTAAAGTAAACAACTCAGCGCAATCATAAAGTGCTTATACCAACCCAGTATAGTGGCATAATACTTATACCTGCAAGGAACAAAGAGAAACAATAAAGAAACTACTGTCATTTCGTGCAAAATCAACCAAAATCTCATCCAACTACACCAGACCAACACTCTCCCAATAACAACCACGCAATTCAATACATCGCAGGTAAGGCCTATATCTAACTACCAGCCTCTCCACACTGAACAAATCAGGAGAATGATAACCCATCGAACACCCACTGACAACAAACAACTCAGTAACTCACAACACGCTACGCACACCATAAAAAAATGGTAAAAAGCAAACCACTCATAACTTATCGCGAGAACCAACTAATTTCTCCTGATAAACATTGCTCCAATCCACAATGAAAACACTCACAATCTACATCACATGACTAAGATTTTTTAGTTTTTTTTTTTGTAATATTCAATTTGCTTCCAAGAAGATAGAAGATTTATCAATCGACTCCAATTACAAGAGTATTTGTTAAAGGATATTTTTGTATGCCAATAGGATATTTATTATCAATAGATGATTTACATCTTGTACAATATTGTTTGCTTTAACTTTAACTTTTGGGAATTTGATTGAATTTACTTTGAATTTTGTTAATTAAAGTTGAGTTAATGCAATTTAGTTAAAATTATGTTAAATTGAATAGAATTCAATTTCTTTTTTACAGAATACCTAATAACATATTCATGTGAGATAACAAAGTTAAAAGAGCCACACACATGTGTTTCGACCTTTGTCCAAAAAGATCACCATCAACTTAATCCAAATTTTATTGTTGATGTTATATCAACCATTGTAATGAATAATTTTTAAATGATGGTTTCAAGTATACAGGATGAAATAAAATTACAGTACAAGTATAAAATATCATATGACAAAGCATAGGTTGCAAAATAGAAAGTGATTAAGCATCTTTTTGGTTCACGTGAGGAGTCTTTTGCCTAGGTTGTTGTTGGCAATAAAGGAATCAAATCCTGAAACAAATGTTAGTTAGACATACAAAGGAAATCTTGATAATATTACAATGGTTTTTTAGAGAGTTTTTTTTTTATCATTTAGACCTCATATTGAAGGTTTCAAGTACTATAGACCATTCATCAGTGTTGATGAGACACATTTGTACAGGCAATATGATGTAAAGTTATTGATTGTAGTTTCTTTTGATATGAATAATAAATATTCTCATTAGCTTTTGCAATTGTTAATGAAGAAAATAATTATAATTGGAGATGGTTTTTGCTTTGCTTATAAAGATACGTTACAAGTAGTAAAACCGGTATATATATATATATATATAATATTAGATAGACATGCAGACATTAAGAATGAAGTAACATAAATTTGGCATCAACCTTTAAGATATCATTGGTATTGTGTCATATATTTTGTTAGCAACTTCAACCATAAATTCAAAGACCCGGCTATCAAAAAAGATTTAATGAGGATGTGTTATAAACCTTTCAGGTGCAAAATTGATTTGTGGTATCAAAAGAATGTTTAACTTGAACCCAACATTTAAATAATGTCTTGAAAGAGAGCCAAAAGAAAAATAAGCTTTATGTTATGATGGTGGTCACCGGTATGGTAATATGACAATTAATATTTCAAAGTCATCTAATCATATTCTAAAAAATGCTCGTGCAATGCCTATTTGTACTCTAGTGCAATTAACATTTTACAGATGTAATGGTTATTAGGTCAAACAAAGACGTGAAGCTAGTGATGTCATTCAAAGTGGAGTAATATTGCTCCCAGCAATTCAAATTGAATTGATAATGAACATGAATAGATTAAGAGATAATACTTTAATGTTGTTGACTTCGAGAAATAGTTTTCCAAGTCAACACTCTTATTAAACCAGATGTTGTGAAAGAAGTCAGGCGAGAAATCAAATTGAATGATAGAACATACACATGTGGTAAATGACAGACATTCCATCATTCACATGTTCTTACATGTTGTGCCGAGAATCACTTGAACTTCACACAGTTTGTTGATGATTATTACACAGTTTAAAGCTACGGTTTGTTAATGTATTTATCATTTCTTTAACATGGATGATATATGTTTTGGTTAATTTATAATTATTTTATTTTTATATACAAAGTTATTAGCTTACTACACACACACACACCCACACACACACCTGGATGAAGGGGAAGCTAAGACATATCGAATACTGCTTTGGAAGCCACTATATAACCACCACACGATATCTTACGCACCACTCAAAGAGTGCAAAGACAATTCACACTTTGTCATGTCTATTGCATGTGCCAACCAATTTTTTTTAATAATATCTATATTAAATTCATTACCCAAGAGCCCCTCTAACAACCTGATTATTACATATATAAAAACACAATATTAAAAGACATAAAGGTCCCTAGATCTAAGTTATAATTTTTTTTTGTTTAAAGGGAAATGTGTTATTCATTTATTTTAAAAAGAGAAAGAAAAGGATGACAAAACTCTTAGAGCCAAGCTTCAAAATCTTTGCTTTTAAGGTTGATTAAATTATTTTACTGTGCTGAAGACAAATGTAAAAACCTTTTTAACCCTATCCAAATCCTAAATGACTTTTTGACCATTTAGAAAGACAATTCTACCCCATACAAGGCTTGATGGTTTTATAGCGAAGGGAAAAATCATTACTTCATTATTGTAATCCACGATTATTTACATCATGGTTTATAATGTCAACACTAACAACTTATAGTTTTCATGTAATGTCCCCTCTCTTCCTTCCCTCTCTCAAATTCTTTATAATATGTAAATATTTTGTATTCTAAGAAGTTGATTTAATAAAGTTGAATTAAAAATTTAGAGATCATAGTTTAATTAACAAAGGGTGGGTTTTATTGTACCTCATCTCACTTAATATTATTTACTGAATAATATTTTTTTCTATTTTTTATCGTACCTTTTTCATATAACACTATTCATTATTATAATTTTTTTTGTTGTATCCCTCCTCACATAGCAATATTCACTAGAATAATGTTTTCTTTCTTTCTTTCCTTTTTTTTTCCTTTCTAATTTATGCTTCTTCTTTTTAATTTTTTTTAACTATATCTTTCAACATTAGATTTATTGAAGATGGAGCTTCATGATTTTATTTTTCAATTAATCTTTTATCAGATTATCTCAGACTTATGACCCATACTTCAAGTTTAACAAATTAATTTGACTTACTCGAGTTTTTTTTCCTCTTTTTTTAAATATTATTTTTTCAATTTCATCATTCAATATTGAGTTGATTAAGAATTAGACTTCATAATTTATTTTGGTTTGCTTTTTATGAGGACATTCTCATCTCATGATTCAGGTCACGAGTTTGACAGGTTAACTTTCTTTGACTCGAGTTTTTTTATGTTTTTTTTTAATTGATATTTTTTTATTTCAATTTTATCTTTCAATACTGGGTTGATTGAGAATTGAGCTTCATAGTTTGCTTCAATTTATCTTTTATTGGGTTATCTCGATCTTGTGACCTGGATTGTGGGTTTGATAGAATAACCCAAGTTGATTCAGACCATTTGTTTGTTCTTTTTTTATTTTTTTTATTTTCATCATTCAACACTGAGTTTTTTCAAAATTTAGTTTCATAATTTATTTTGATTAGCTTTTTATGGGGTTATCATAATCTTATGATTTGATGTGCAAATTGACAAGTTAACCCAGGTTAACTCAAATTAATCTAATATATTGTCGTAGTAATGTTTATGAAAAAAAATGTCAATGTAATATTTATTTTGAGTTAAAATATATTTTTTTTTACCTATTATACGAGTTGTTTTTCGACCCGCTAAGGTGTTTGAATCATATCTAATCAATTTCCAAATGGTTTTAAAAAAATTTCTACTAAAGAATATATTAACAAGGTCTAAATATATTTTTTATATTAAAAAGAAATAATTAACACGAGTGAATAATTTAATTATATATTGCTATAAAGAAATAAGGAAGGACATGAAAGGACAACATTTGGTGTGTGTATGCGTGCGTGTATTCTTGTTCCAAGTTCCATTTTTTTTTTTTGTTTAATTTATTTCATCTTCTCTCAAAACAAAAAACAATTGATTGATTTTATAAAATTAATAACTCATGACCATGCTGTATTTATGAATTCACCAAATTACTCGTTCAAAAAGGAGACAAGTTGTACACACTATTAATCTGAAGTATCATTTTTCCATGCCATTCATTTTCTTTTGTTTTGAATGAGAAAAAAAAAGGTAAATTATGTTTAACATTCTATAATTTTAAAAATTATATTTTACATCCTGTAATTTAATATTTAAATAATATTTTGCTTTTACAATTTGAAAAATTCTGCTTTACATCCTATAATTTATATCTAAATAACATTTTACATTCTCTAAAAAAAAAGAGTCAACAAGATGCTTAAATATTTATAAGATTATCCTTATTTTTTTAAAAATAAATAATTAATTAGTTAGTTGGGGAAAAGAAAATATGTATATAAATAAAGAACAAAAAGAAGAGGAGAGGAGATGATCAATAGTGATACAGTACATAAAGTGTCAGAACTCCGTAGTTTACAACAGAAGAGAGAGGGTGCTGGTGGGGTTATATTGGGCTTATGAATATTTAGGAGTGGGCTAGGCTGGTTTGGGCTGGGCCTCTGAGGGAAGTGGAGAATATCTTGGCATGGCGGTGACGAACAATATTTTTCACCTTTTTTGTATGTAGTGTCAACTGTGAATCTCATCTCAGATCCCTAAACCTAAAATTTCATTCATTTAAAAAAAAAAACTGAGAAACTCTTTCGATTTATTAAAAATAAATAAATAATGGGTTTTGTTGCTATTTAGGAAATTTGAATCGTAGAAGAAATTAGAAATTTTGGAGCAGCAGCAGTCAACAGGAAGGAAGGAAGGAAGAGAGTGGTGGTGGAGGGTTGGGTTTGATTATTATTATAGTAATAATAAGAATGGCAGGAAGAGAAGTAAGGGAATACACTAATCTCACTGACCCTAAAGGTACCCAAATTTCTTCTTCTTTCATTCAAATTCGATTATGCATGTGATTGATTTACTGTTTTGATTCTGAATTTTAATTGATTTTAGATAAGAAATCGTTGGGGAAAGGAGGGAGAGACAAAGTAATTGATGATGAAGACATCACTTTCCATCGCATGGTTGCTAAGGTTAGACCTTTCTTTCGTCTTTCCTATTCCCATTATTTACTGCTGCTGCTGCTTGATTTAGCAAAGTATAGGAAAGGGTAGTTTCTGATAACATGCCCTGGCAGGGATTCTGGCTTTGATTCAATGCTGCTAACAGATGCAAGAGGTTGCTGGAGAACGTGGTGGCTACCTTCATGGCCGAGGCGGTATCTACCTCTCCCAATCTCTCTTTCTCCATATATATACACACATGACACACCTATTCTTTCACCGTTTTTTTTTTTTTTGGAATACCTACTTCTTCTTTTACATATACCTTCGTGAGCTTTGTTTATGCAGCACTGGATAGCGATGATTTACTGTATCTCAAAGAGCAAATGGAGGCTGAAGAGGATGCAGAACGCCTCTTACGCCGCACTGAGAAAAGGGCATTTGCTGCTTTTAAAATATCCTTCTTGTGCTCTTTTATTTCTAATTTGTTTCCATATCATCTTCTAATAAATGAAGTCTTGTTTTCCCAGTCCTAGCATGTGGTTGTTTGTGCTTTGGTTGATGGCTACCATCCATCTAATCACATCTTTCATGACTCAGATCCAAGTATCTTCTAATGTGTAGTTTATAGGGTCAAAATTTATTTACTTTGTGATGGTTAACAACTCATAATCTAAAAAACTGAGAAAAACATCTTTGTCAGTCTGTTCTCATTCATCTTGTAGTTTTTCACAACTTCTTGTCTGTGGTTGTTGGAAAATACATCTGCTCTGCCGTTTCAATTTCATAGTTCTCCTTACTTTTCACAAATTTATCCATCTACTAATCACTAATGTTTCCATTCTAGTTTTTTCCCCTTAAAAAATCAGGTACAATTGCGGTTTTTAGTGAGTTACATCATACTCAGATGTTAAATTGGTGAACACTGTTTTCTCTTATGCTGTAAGCATGCCTTATCAGTATTTTCCTGGAATGCTCTTTAATTTTTTCCATTAATAAAACTCATGCAATATTTTTGTCTCATCTTATACCTGAACCTCCAACTGTAATAGTGTAGTGTTAAATTAGCTGATCTGGAATGCCCCGTTGATTTTAAAGGATCATTACTTTGGCATTCCTATATTCTAGGTCTATCATGCGGTAGTCTCCCATATCCTAATGCAATGCTGTCTTTATTGCAACCCTTCTCTCTGTTGTTGTTTGTCTTCCCTAACCAATGAGTACAAAGCTGCAAGTCTGGCAGATTCTTCACCCGCATCAGTTCCCTTGTCATTTCGTGTTGAACCCAAGCCAAAGAGTGGAATTAGGTATTTCTGTCCCAGCATGCTCTTAACCTTTTATGTTTCAGCTAAAAAGGTTAATTCTTTTTAGCTTCCTGTGCTGGTTTGACTTCTGAAATTTTCTTGATTATAGGCAGCAAGACTTGCTGAAAAAGGTGGTTGAAGTTAAACCAAAACGACCTAAAGTTTCAAACTCGTCTGACGGGAACTATGCCACCCCAATTTCAAGTGATCGTGCTTCAGACAATAAAATCAAGGTTAACCAGGAAAAGAAAGAGCACGTTTTACCAGCACCAAGCAAACCAGAAGGCGAGACAAATGTTAAAAATGAGGCTGAGGAAAATCCTGTTAAAAGTTTGCTAGGTTTAGCATATGCAAGTTCTGATGAAGAAGAAGAAGACTAGAATCGATAATAATGTGCTGATGCATTGGTACAGTGCATTGAATGTTCTTTTATTGATAGTTGTAATGTTTTCACAAGTACAAAATTAGGCTCGTTATCTGACCACTAGTATCTCGCAGTGAATTCTATGTTTTCCGAAGCTATACTATACAATTTTTGTTTTATGTAGTTATTCCATGGTCATGATGCAAAATGCTCATCTTTTTCTCTGTTAGTTTTGGATCAGCATGTCGAATTTGAGCACCTTAAAGCACCCGATGAACTTGTTATTGACCTTCCATATTTGGCATTTGCAACCTTGAGCCATTTTTGAATATTGGAACTAAGCTTTGCCTTACCTATGCCTATTTGTTAAAAGAAACTCCAATTTCAAATAAATCATCCACACAGTAGAAGTTCCATGACATGCTTTTCTCATCAAAGCCTTTCATCTGTGTTGCCTGTTGAGAAATCGAGGACATTAGTTTGAGGATATTCTGGAGGATTTTCATCTGTTTCTCTGTAGTTTATTTTCTCCACTTCAGCTATCCTTTGGCATGACCATGTACCTCTCCTTGGTCTTGGAAGGCTGATGGCAGAAATATAACCTCATTGTTTCCTGACTCAATGAAGTTGTTGCCTTCACTCTGAATGCTGGGTCGCATGCTTCCACCAATTGCATACTCTCCCCATCCTTCCTAGAGATTGCTTGCCAAGTAACCCTGCATTATTTCCATGTCTAAGAGAGATCAATGATTTGTATAGATTTGATTCATTTACTGTAAAAGTTCATTTTGGACAATATGGAATTCACTCAGCATAGGCTAATGTAGTTAGCAATCACGTTGGCATTCGTTGCTTGCAAATTGGTCCAAAATGATCGAGGGCAAGAGTCGCCTTCATGTTCTTGTCCTTCATACACCCATCATCGTGCCCAAGAAGCATAACCTTGACCTGGTCTCTGAAATAGTAACATTTGTAGATCCAAGAGTGGCATCAAGAAGAATATCCCGGCATGGATAGAGTGTGTTGTGGTCTGTCCAAGCCCATGATGCACTGATCAGCCTGATTGCATCACCTTCTTCTGACCTATTGCCATTGCATTTCTATTATGGCCATTACTGAGCTAGGTCCCTGTGCCTTAACAGTGGTGAATCATCTTGCCGTGGATGATTATATCTGTTGCCTGAAAAAGATTAATGTTCCAAAATTATAGGATACGCATAACCTACATGATAATGCAATGGAAACAGCTGAAAAATTCAGAGGGCAGTGTGCACGAGGAGCATTCGTTGTTTGCAATGTGAACCTCGACGCGTCGATCATCCATGGCCTTGAAGCTAACGCCCAGTCCATCAAGATAAATGATCAAAGGAAATAGCAAAAAAATTGAAGTGATTTGCTTTCTATATTTAATTAAATGTGATGTTCTATCCAAATTACACTTAATTGCTAGCATCATACAACGGATGGCATGTTATTAATTTCTGTAATCCACGGCCATTGATCTCTTGAAACTAAACCTTGTCGATGGCAACAACTGATCCACGGCCATTGCTGATCATATTCTATTTGTGTGTTAGTTGGCACCGGTGCCAAAGACTTGGATGCCACTGATGATTGATTCGGGGAAGAAAATACAGTAATTATAACATGCAGAAACAAGGGGAAGGGGAAGAAGAAACCTGTGGTGTTTGTGTTCACCATCCATGTATGAATGGCGGCATGGCCACTCCTGGCTGAAACATGTTTTGCCTCGTGAGACCTTATTTGTTTCCGCTATGCTTTTTTAAAAAAATATTATTTTTTATTTTAGATTATATTTTTAAATCGTGTTTTAATAAACAGATTTTTAAAATAAAATAATATTATTTTAATATATTCTCAAACCAACACACTTTAAAAAATACATTCTCAATAAACACCATCCAAGTTCATCACCTTTTACTTTCTTATATATATCAAATAACCTAAATTAAACTCTTAATAGTTGTTTTACAATTAGTTTAAATTCAAATTATATGTAAAATTAAATTAAATTTAATTGATAATCTATTATAATTTTTATGTTTAGAATAAAATATTAAATTTTATAATTAAATTAAATTATATGCTTGGAATACAAATGAAATTGAATTGAATTAGTAATGTTGATTATTTTAAAATTGCACAATAAACTTTTTCAGTGAATGATTTAATCTATGATAAATATTACAAATACGCTTTACTTCTTATGTGTTCTCTTGTATAATCATAGCTTTAAATAATCTTTATAACAAACTAGATTTTCTCAAAATATTAACTCTATTAATTTGATATGAAAATCTTTTAGATGAAGATAATAGTAATAAAGCACATGAAAATCTTAATAAGGATGTACCAAACATATTAGTAAAGAAATTTTAAAAAATATAGCAGTTATCACTTTTCAAAATATTTTTTATTTAAAAATATATTAAAATAATATTTTTTATTTTTTAAAAAATATTTTTGATATTAACACATCAAAATTATCTGAAAATACTAAAAAAATATGAATTTAAAAAAAATAATAAAAATTTTTTTATAAATATTTTTAAAATACAAAAATAAATCAATTTTTAAAATAACTATTAGTAAGCTAAATCCTTAAATCTAAATGAAGGGCTTCTTACATCCTTAAACCCATTAAAACTTTCAAACTACCAACTATTTAAATATTATTATTATAAAATGCTTATTTATGTGTTTTAAAAATATTTTTTAAAAAATTAATTTTTTATTTTTTTGGGATCTTTTTAATATATTCATATAAAAAATAAAAAATTATTATTTTAATATATTTTTTTAAAGAAACCTCTAAAAAATATTCACTACAGTGATCACCCACAGTGTAAAATCTCAAACACTAACATAAAACTAAACAGCAGCAGCAGCCACCCATAAACCAACCCCCGACTCACCGCGCCACTACCCTCCCACCTCTCCACCGCCCTGCAAAGCTGACAACATCACCCCACAACACTCCCTCCTCCATCCCGCTCGCTCAACACAGTAGACAGCAGCACGCACCACCTTCCTTCCTCTCTCTCTCTCTCTCTCGCCCACCACACCTCCCTCTCTTTTGCCCAGCACAGCAACCAACTCTCTCTCAGGTCAGTCCCTCCCCTCCCCTCATTCTCTCCATTATTGCATTTTATTGTGTTATTCTCTTTTAATTATTTTTCTTGGATTTATGATTTCTATAGCTAATTGCTACCTTCCTGGTTTTATTGGACTTGATTTTCATATATATATATATATAGGATTTTCCATTTCCCATCATAAATGTATTGATTATTTCTGCGATTTGCTTGCTATTATTACATGCATCACTCTGAATTTACTGATTACTGACTGAGTTTGATTAGGCAATGCTCTTTTTTTTTGCCTAATTTTTTTTTGTGTGACAATGATGTCAGGATAATTCATAAAAAGAGGATTAGAAAAATTTGTTGATTGATCATTATTTTAATTGATGTGTACTGCTGTAATAAATTTCTATTCCTGGTGTGCACAGTTGGCCAAAACAAGGAAGAAAAAAAACAGTCCATACATCTCTGTGCACAAATTATCATGCAGAAATGAAGCAGAGGTACCTTAGTATCATGATTTAATCTCTGCACTACGTAGCATGACTTCATATTCCCTTTCAAATAATCTATGCAAGTTATCTCCATGAGAGCGAGATTTTTCTCTCTATTTTCTACAAAAAGAGAGGGTACAGAGAGGCTTCACTTTCTGTGGAAGGTAATCATAATTTAGATGGCAGCAACACGATTAGCTATACCAGTTAAAACGAGGAAAATTAAACAACGATACCTACATCATACCCACTTTCCATGAGCGAACCACACCTTTTTATCAGCCAAAACTCCATAGCATCTGAAAGACAGAATAATTAGGAGGTAAGTTGGTACATTACATGCAAACCATTAATTGATTACCACATATGGAGAAGGAATATCAAAGTCAGACACAAACCTTTTAGCATTTGATATCACAAATGCTTCCAAGGATGGCAATTTTATCCAAACCCAATGGATACCGACCCAACCCGATTTGAATGGATAGGAAAGTTTTTCACCAGTCAAGTTTGGTGGCTAAAGGTCGGATTTCAGCTCGGGTATAGATACTGCCTACCTGAACCCAACCCGAAATACATTAATGAAAAAAATGACAATATATATATATATAAGAAGAAGAAGAAGAAGAAGAAGAAAATTAGGGTTCCTCTCCTAGCCGTGATTTCCCTTCCTCACTCTCTTTAAAGAACAGAAAGTACATCTCTTCTCCATCCTTCCTTAGCGGCGCCTCTTGTCTGGTCGTCACCTTTGAAGTTAGTTTGTTGTCTGCTTGGTTGCTTTATGCATGTTTCTTTTTGTCTGTTGTGTTTTGTATATGTAGTTAGTTTGTTTGTATACGCTTTTCTACATCTAGAACTTCAAAATTTTTCTTCCAACCTTTACCCCAAAGTCCCCGTACCTCAATTGTGCTTTTAGAATGGTTTGATTGCAAGAAGATTTGTTATTTGTTATCGATTCCTTTTTACCAAGCTCTTGAATGTAATTGTGAACTAATGATTCTAAAAATCTTGTTTCCCAGGTTCTAGCGATTCGATACTTACCCCATAACTTACGACATATTGCATGCAACAGGTCTATTCTCAGCTGACCAGAAAAGGTATGAGCTAGTGTTTTTGCTTGTCTTATTGTTTATTTCTTCATACTATGCTGGTGGAGGGTAAATATAAATTTCTGCATGCTATTTTCTTAGTTTTAGGCACAAATGCAATATCTCAAGTATCATGCTTGAGATGGATCACCTGGTGGAAGTGTTTATGTATGTGTTATAGGTGAGCTTCAAGAGATAGCAACTTTCATGAGATGGGTGGGCAGTGTGCACACTTCAGGACACAAGTAATGAGGAGTAGTAAACTCTTGACCCACTTCACCTCTAATTCTAGATCCTTTTCCACTGCATCATTTGCTGGCATGACCAGCACCAGCACCAGCATCACTCCCTCTGCTAATAACCACACAGACCCCGCAAAAGATGATGACCAACAACAGCCATTACAATCACACAAGATAGTTGATACCTTATACAACCTTAAGAATCAGCCTCACCTTGCTTTCTCCATCTTTTCCCACCTCAAAAACCCCGACATCCCCGCCTATGCTGCCATCATTCGAATCCTTTGTCATTGGGGTCTCCACAAGATGCTCCACTCCATTTTCCTTCATCTTCACCATAATAACAACGACTTTACTTCTTTTGATATTTCCCATTTGCTTGACACACTCTCTCCCCCTCATCATATTGACATTGATCTTGAAAAGGAGGACACTGTGAAGCATCACTCTTCTTTCCTGATCCAAGTCTATGATGCCTTGGTCAAGTCCTATGTCACTGCAGGCATGCTTGATGAGGCTATCAATGCTTTGTTTCAGATCAAAAGGCGCGGATTCCTGCCCCATATTTTCACCTTTAACTATCTCATGAACAAATTGATTGCAAATGGTAAAGTGGATGCGGCTTTGGCCATTTACAAGCAGTTGAAGAGTTTGGGTTTGAACCCCAATGACTACACCTATTCCATCATCATAAAGGCCTTTTGCAGAAAGGGCAGTTTAGTGGAGGCCTCGAATGTCTTTCAGGAGATGGAACTTTGTGGGGTCATTCCTAATGCTTATGCTTACACAACTTATATTGAAGGACTCTGTGCAAATCAGAGGTCAGACTTCGGATATCAGGTGCTTCAAGCATGGAAAGAAGGCAACATTCCTATTGATGTGTATGCTTATGTGGCTGTAATTCGTGGATTTTGTAATGAGATGAAAATGGACCGAGCAGAGGTTGTCTTGGGAGACATGGAAAAACAAGAGTTGATTTCTGATGCGCGTTGCTATAGTGAATTGATTCGTGGATATTGCAAGGCTGGGGATCTTTCGAAAGCCTTGGCACTCCACAATGACATGGAATCAAAAGGTATCAAAACAAATTGTGTCATTGTCAGCACAATTCTCCAATACTTTTGTGAGAAGGGAATGCATTCCCAAGTGGTGGAAGAATTTAAAAGATTTAAGGATTTAAGAATTTTTCTAGATGAGGTTTCATACAACATTGTGGTTGATGCTTTATGCAAACTAGAGAAAGTGGATCAAGCTGTAGCATTGCTGGATGAAATGAAGGGTAAGCAAATGGATATGGACATTATGCACTACACAACTCTAATAAATGGGTATTGTCACGTAGGAAAGCTGGTTGATGCATTTAGGGTATTTGAGGAAATGGAAGGAAAGGGTTTGAAGCCAGATGCTGTCACTTACAACATACTTCTTGCTGCCTTTTCTAGGAGAGGCCTTGCAAACGAGGCGCTTAAGCTCTATGAATATATGAAGTCACGGGATCTAAAACCTAATGCTATTACACACAATGTGATGATTGAAGGTTTATGTATTGGAGGCAAAGTGACTGAAGCTGAAGCATTTTTCTGTAACATGGAGGAGAAGAGTATAGATAATTATGGTGCCATGATTACTGGGTACTGTGAGGCTAAACATACTGAAAAGGCCTCTGAACTTTTCTTTGAACTTTCAGAACAGGGTCTTCTAATGGATAGAGGTTATATCTATAAGCTACTTGAAAAACTCTGTGAGGAAGGTGAAAAGGATAGAGCTCTTTGGTTGCTTAAGACAATGTTGGATTTGAATATGGAACCTAGCAAAGACATGTATGGTAAAGTCATTACTGCTTGTTATCGGGCTGGAGATATGAGAAATGCAGAGGCAGTTTTCCACATTTTATGTAAGAGTGGATTAACTCCTGACATTTTTACCTACACAACAATGATAAATGTTTGTTGCAGACAGAATCGCTTGTTGGAAGCCCGCAATCTTTTCCAGGATATGAAGCACAGAGGAATTAAGCCTGATCTAGTTACTTTTACTGTTTTGCTGGATGGACATTTAAAGAGGGTACATTCTGAAGCATTTGCAAGGAAAAGAAAGGAAGTAAATTTAGCTGCTTCAAATATTTGGAAAGAAATGCAGAATACAGAAATCAGACCCGATGTTATTTGTTACACAGCTTTGATTGATGGGCATTGTAAGGTAGACAGACTTGAGGATGCCATTGGGCTCTATGATGAAATGATGTATGGAGGAGTAGAACCTGATAGAGCAACATGCACAGCTCTTCTGTCTGGCTGTCGTAACAGGGGAGATGTTGATATGGTACTTACAAAACTGAACCTTATTAATCTTACATCTGTCAAGGAGATGTAACCAGGTGACTACACTCAATAATGGCTGGATGAAGCTGTGAAAAGTTTCAGTTTCTTAAGTAAGTGCATGAGTGAATACCAGTAACTGGATGAACCTAAAATCTTTGAACTGGCTAATAAACTATTCAAAAGTAGAGCATGTCATTATCTTAATTATTTTTTCCTTTTTCTTACCGGATTTGAAATTGTGTCCGCATTACCAGCAATGCAACCTCTAATGCAAACATATCATTGTGCTTTTGAATCTCTCTTTTCAGGGAGACCACATCCCTTGCCAGAAATTTGCTCTAGAAATACAGTCAACTACTGTTTGCAGAACTGAGCCAACATTCACTCAACCCAGATCCTACTTCCATGGTATGAGTGGTCTGTCAATTTCAAAATTGTTATTTGACATCTCCATGAATATAACTTGTTCACGCTTCACACTGTACTTAATTATGTGCAGCTTAAGTTGAGCTTGGATAGTTTATCAAGTGTGATCTTGAAAATGAGGATGGAAGTGAACATGGCTTTGAAAGAGATATGATGTGATCTGCAATGACTTCATATGGAAAAGGAAGATCGCTTTGCTTGAAAGTATGTTTATTAATTAAAATTAGTTGGTTTAAAAAATACTTAGTTCCCTGCATTACTTTACATATAAGAAGCATTGATTTTTTGCCTTTTTTTTTTTGGTAACTTTGCTTCTAAATGGTGCTTCATTTCATAGGATTGGTTTTGATTCTATATTTTGTGTGATGTCTGAAGTTCTACTGCAACAGATTTAAATGTTCATTTTTTGCAACAGATTTAAATGTTCATTTTTTTTCTTCATGCATTATAAGCTAGGTTTTGTATCCAACCTGTGCTGTATTATGAGTATTTTAAGAGTGAGAATCATTAAGCTCCTGCATCCTACAAACTTATCAAGGAAGTTCAACTGTACTGGTGGCAGCAGTTTTGCATTTTTCCCTTTTTTCTTCTGGTTTCTAATTAAGATAGAAGCATTCTGGAAATGAAAAAACATTTTTCCTTGTTAATGGATTATCAATTGAAAAATCACAGCTGTTGAGGTGTAAATCCTGGGTCTTATTTGAGTTTTTAATTGTGTAATCTTTTGAGGTTTGGTTTGTTTTCTTATTTTTATTTTTTGAACTGAGTTTGTTTGAAGATGGTTTGCTAAATCATATGAATTTTGCTATGTATATTGCATGGATAGATGATCACCTTGTACAATACCCTTTTTTCCAGTTTTTTTTCTTCTTTTTTTTTCCTTTCTTTTTTTGCATTTTCTTGACCTCTGCTGGAGCTTGTTAGGTCTATTCCAACAAATAATGGGCATGTTAATAAAAAAAAGTATTTTCTTAATCTATGCACACAACCGAAGCAAATTATTTGAGAATGATTTGTTATTGGACAGGGCAGATGGAGGTCATAATGATTGATAGTCCTGATGCAGTAAATAGTCTGTATTATCTTGCTTTTAGACATTTGCAAATGAGGGGATTTCCACTCTGGTATATTTTGCATGTCATGATGTGCTTGTTATGGAGTTCATATGAAGGGCAAAGAAATAGTCATGTTCCTGATTTTTTATGCATGTTGTTTCTGGCATCTTGATGCTTTTAGATGTCTAATAATTGATATGGATGCATATCATTAGGCTTGTGAAATTTGCTTAATTAGTCCCTTTCTACCTGCAAGGTCAAGCTGAGAATGCGGGATGTGCAATTTCCGGGTGGTTTTTTATTATTGGAAAGAGAAGGTATGGATTACATAATTGTGCTGCACACTGAATGTTACAGAAGTTCTACTTACTATAAACATAAGTATTCAAATGTGAACTTCTGATTTTTGCAGTTGATTTGAACATTAAATTATAGACACTACACTATGGTAATGTTAATACGAGTGGGAGAGTTTGAGAGATGTTGCTTCGAAGGAAGAAACGAAGAACAAGAAGAGTTTGCAAATGGATTTACTCCTTTATTGGGATTTTCAAGTTCTTTGTCAAGGTTCTTATCCTCTCCTGTCCTGCATTGCTGCCTTCTTTATTCTTCTGACTGGTTGGTGATAGGATATGGATTTGTTATGTGATTCAAATCATATGATTTTTTCCATGATTGCTGTTTGCCACTATGAACTTCTTTCATTCACTGATGAATTTTGTTGATTAGTCTCTGCTCAGCTGCCAAATATTTATTTCAAATTGTTCATGGAGCCCTTCCCCAATTGTGTTTTGATCCTAATTCATCTGTGCCACCTGCTGAAATCACTGTTCTTGTCCTGGACTATCTTTACACGAAACTGGATCAAGTGTCTTGTGCAAGGTGGTGAGGTTGGGACTATTTTCTATCAATCTTATTTTTTGTCGTTTCTCAAGGGTTCTGCTTTACCCCTTATCATTTCAAATGCACAATTTCTGTTAATTCCAGGTAGAAGAGTTCTCATGCTACTCAACATGTCTGTGGGGAGTATGCTACCGTATATTCAATGTCTTGATTCTTGACATTTTGAAGGAACTCTTGATGATCCTTATGAAGAGGTGATTTAGGTTCAAACTTTTTGTCATAGACGAAACTCTATATTCTATAATGGTTTTATCGAATTAGTTTCTTGTGCCAAAAAATCATACCCATTTTATTTGCAATCCATGGAGCAAGAGCTTTTTTAAATATAAATTTCTTTACTGGAGATCCTATGAAAGCTTGCCTCCTTGAACTCTTTGCTGATTTATCTTTTTTTTTTTTTGGAAAATAATTGTTGGGATCAATGTTATTTACTTGTAATGAATAATTATACCTCTCTCAATTTAGCCTATAAAAGCAACTAGTTCTCTCAGCAGATGCTCTTTTATGCAAACAGAGCAATCCCAATTGATTAAGCCCGAGTTCTGTGAGAAGAGCTATGAGTTAAGAGTGTTATTCTCAATGATGTCTGGAATAAGGAGACATCCAGATATTAATGTTCCTGGAGGATCTACTGATGATAGGGGGTTTAAGCATTTGCCGACAGACCTTTGCAGGGATAACCTTGCCGGAGATTTTGTGTTTCGTGGTCACATTTCTAGATACTTTTGACAAGATGAGCGAAGCAAATCAAAGAGCGTCACTCCTTTGGTGTCTTCCATAATCAGCAAGGGGTGATGATGGTGAATCCTTGCACAAGTTCTTGATTAATACAATATTACAGAGAAAGGTGATCGATTTAAAACGTGCACACAATTTCGGGATTGATTCTTCTACAAGAGCACATGAATACAAGTGCTGTAGATGAACTTCCTCTACAGGGAACATTCTGTCCAGAAAATCCAGCTATCACCGTGTGTCAAAGTTTGCGTGATAAGAATAGAGATTCCTGGAAAACAGTGAACTTATGTAGACGTCTCTATCTAGCCCCATTGAATGATGAGGTCTTACGACAGGCTATATATGCTGGAGAAAATGGGCCCGTTTCTACTTTCTATTGTCGAACAGACTATTATGCCTTCAGTTTTCGATTTGGTGAATCTGATTCACTGAATGGCACAAAATTGGTGCAAGTTTCCTGCTCCCACTGTTCTTCCTTCTTTTCAGGTAATCCTTGATTGATTTCTCTCTTTAGAAAGAATAAAAGAAAAGGAATTATCTTCTAACAACACAATGAAACTACACAACTGGTTTAATTTCAATAGTCACATTTATCAATAAATTAATTAGGAAAATTAATCTCACTATAATTTTAGTTTCAGAGTGCCCATCTTTTAATATTATAATAAATATTCATATATATAAAGATCCATCAAATAGTTTACAAGAGAAGATCCATCCAACAATGGAGTCGCTCATTTATTACATCATAAAAAATCCAATCATTAAAAACATTTTGGAGGAGTGGTTCTTTTCACTCACTGCAGGATAAACTTTCTTCCTTCTACTCGTGTTACAAAGTGCACCAACTCAAACATTCTCCATGTTTATATAACAGTAACATCTGTTTTTGGATAATATATAGAATAATTACAATGCTTCTTTTGTTATAATTTTATTCTACAGTTCAATTTGAATATTGGCGAATTATATGTAATTGTCCTTTTCCCCGTAAATTGGAATAATATAAGTTCTCATAAAACCATGCTTTATTGATTAATGCAAGATATATAGTATGGTCCAGATACCTTCATCGTCATTAATATATTAAAGTATAATTCTAAGATGAGCTGTGATTGACAATGAGTGGTATCGCATTATATAGGACAATTTCCAGGTGGTGAACCTGCCTGCCATGCATACTTTGTCTCCTTTGACTTTCCTTTTGCCTTATTCCTCCCTCCACGTATAAAAACAAGAGCAATATTTTCTAATTACATGTATAATATTCAAATCCATTTTCATTCATTGACCAAGGAACAGCTCACCAGTCTTAAGAACAATGAGGGAGAAAAAAGAACCCTAAACAATTTATATACCAATTAAGGAAGCATCTGCTGTCACATTGTTATTATATCCTACATTTTATAATATTCTTTGTTGTTTCCGCTTAATTTGTGCAAGGAAAAACTATGGAATCGCTGCGACCTTGCCTAGTGCACATCGTCAAACTCTAGTGCTAGTCCTAACAGTAAAGAAAATAAATGACTTTATTTATGCAATCAATTAATGCTTGCAACCCAAGTTTTAATTCTTCTGATCAGCATCAATCATTCCACTTTCAATCACCAGTTAAGCCCATGTCTTTCTCCTTTCTTCAATTTCATAAGACATGATCATGAATTTGGCTGCTGTTACAACATATGTTGTTTTGTTTGCCCTATACATTGCTCCCGTGTCTGTTCATTCATTATATCAAAGCAAGGAGTTCTTTCCTGAAGAAAGAGAAGCGTTGATGCAGATACGAGATTCAGTCAGTTCTACTTTGGATTTGCATGGAAATTGGACTGGACCCCCTTGTCACAAAAATTCCAGTCAATGGTCAGGCATTACTTGTTCTAATTGGCATGTGGTTGGTCTTGTGCTTGAAGGAGTCCAGCTCACAGGTTCTCTCCCACCTGCCTTTTTACAAAACATTACTTTCTTGGCTAATCTTAGTTTCAGAAACAATTCAATATATGGGCCGCTTCCTAATCTCAGCAATCTTGTGCATTTGGAATCCGTCTTCTTTTCATACAATCGTTTGACTGGTTCAATTCCATCTGAATACATTGAACTGCCAAACTTGAAACAATTGGAGTTGCAACAGAATTATTTAGATGGGGAGATACCGCCTTTTAACCAACCAACACTGACCCTTTTTAATGTGTCCTACAATCATCTTCAAGGCTCCATTCCTGACACTGATGTCCTTCGGAGGTTCTCAGAGAGCTCCTATGATCATAACTCAAATCTCTGCGGGATTCCATTGGAACCATGCCCAGTTCTGCCTCCTGCTCCACTTGTGCCGCCTCCATCTCCTCCTGTAAGTCCACCACAGAACAAGAAAAGGAAGCTTCCGATTTGGATCATTGCCTTGATTGTGGTTGTGGTAGCTCTTGTTCCGTTGATGGTCATGTTTGTTTTCTTGTGTTGTTATAAGAAGGCACAAGAAGTGGAAACACCAGAAGAACGGCAGGCAGGTATAACACAATGATTATCTTGAATTTTCCACATGATTGGCTACATGTTTCAATTATTTTACATCATAGGCTTTTAATTTATTTATTTTTGTTTTTTATGTTTCAATTTCCATTTTCCAATAGGGGATGATAGTTCACCAGAGTGGACAGACAAGAAAATGCCGCATTCTCAAAGCACTGAGGATCCTGAAAGAAGAATAGAGTTGCAATTTTTCGACAAGAATATACCTGTTTTTGACTTGGATGATTTACTAAGAGCATCTGCGGAAGTGTTAGGAAAGGGGAAACTTGGGACTACGTACAGTGCAAACCTGGAATCAGGTGCTGTTGTTGCTGTTAAGAGAGTAAAGTACATGAACAGCTTGAGCAAGAAGGAATTTATTCAGCAGATGCTGCTGCTGGGAAGGATGAGGCACGAAAACCTTGTGCATATCATCTCCTTCTACTATTCCAAGCAGGAAAAGCTGATTGTCTATGAGTTTGTACCAGATGGAAGTTTATTTGAGCTGTTGCATGGTTAGTTCAACTTCTCTCGCTTTCCATCATCTTAGTGATTATTTGTGTCAATTTCTGGTCCTCCAAATTAATATATGACAAAATTGCAGAGAACTACGTACATTGTCATAACTAATTTGTTTTCTGACATGTTATATATACCTGTGGGTGCTAGAGAATAGAGAAGCTGGTAGAGTCCCTTTGAATTGGGCTGCAAGACTGTCAATAATCAAAGACATAGCGAAGGGTATGGCTTTCCTTCACCAGTCATTACCTTCGCACAAGGTCCCTCATGCCAACCTCAAATCATCTAATGTGTTAATCCACAGAGATCGCCAAAGTTACCATTCTAAGCTCACAAACTATAGCTTCTTGCCTCTGCTGCCTTCTCGGAAATCATCCGAAAGACTAGCTATTGGCAGGTCACCAGAATTCTGTCAAGGGAAGAAGCTAACACACAAAGCTGATGTATACTGCTTTGGAATCATCCTTTTAGAGGTCATAACTGGGAAGATTCCAGAAGAGACTTCTCCAGCAGGAAACGAAGAAAAAGTGGATGATCTTTCTGAATGGGTTAGAATGGTAGTGAATAATGATTGGTCAACAGACATATTAGATGTAGAGATATTGGCTTCAAGTGCAGGGCATAATGAGATGTTGAAGCTGACAGAGATAGCTCTGCAGTGTACAGATATGGAACCAGAAAAACGACCTAAGATGAGTGAAGTATTGAGAAGGATAGAAGAGATTGATCGAACAAACCAAGAAAATGACTAGAAAGAGACTGTTTTGAAAGCTCTGCTAATTAACTCCCATTCTGTTGCTAATTAAGTCTTCCATGGTGTGATCACTGCTAGGAAGGGATCGATGCTCATAATTTCCATGTTGACTGTTGAGGCTTGGAACTCAGTTCAACTAAAGCTAACCATGCAACAGGCCAGGGGTTGACGAATGGCAGGACTGGTTGGAAGATATATTTAGTGCTATATGCCTCAACTTTAAGCACACAACAAGATCAAGTATAATCAGAATGATTTTTTTCAGACTGACATTTTTGTATTGAATACTGGTTTTGATCTTCAAATGTATCAGTTTACATTCTGCAGAAAACAAATAGTGAATTCCAATCGTCTACCTTTGTTACATAATTCCAATAATAACAACAGTTAATGTAAAGCATGGCATAACATAACATAAAAGCTGGATTAAGTTGCTCGCTCATTGTGTACGAAATCGAAAACAAAAAGTACAGGCAAAGCAAAGAATAATCTCTACAAAATTGTTTTTTAGCCAGTTTGGTGTGGAATCGGGCCACCAAAGAAGAACATGAACTTGTAGCAATGAGCAGCCGAGCCATTTGTCAAGAAATCCCAGTCCCAACCAAGATCATCAATCAACAAAATCTAGCAGATAGATAGCTAGGCTAACCATGGCAATTGAACACAAGAAGTAATAATAATAACTCTTTATCCGCCAACGGAGAATCATTTTAACTCTGTGATTATTGAATTGAACCATGACTGTGCAAGGGAGCAGAAGGAATTATTGGTGGCCGCAGATGATAAATCCATATTTGTAATAATTGCATGTGGGTTGGGTTAGATAGCATCAGTAGTCTTCTATATATCAAATGAAAAACAAGTAATCAGCGATCGATAGAAATAGGAAAAGCAGAGGTCAGCAGAGGAGGAGTTGACGTCTGAATCGGGGCCTGAAAGAGGATTGTTTCTGGACAGAAATTTGCAGAATTTTGACTTCTCTCTTTATTTTTTCCTCGTATTCTAGAGTTTAACTTTAGTCCTTGTATAAAGATATTGGAATATAATTTTCTTGAGTTTATGGAAGTTCATCTAGATAAGGTAATATTGTTGGAATTCTACGTGATTGATCGTGTAAGTGTGGAGGAATTGATCATTGATAAGAATTTATACTTTAAGACTTTCAATAAGTAAGTAATTTACGTTGTTTTAGTTGTAGTTTTAATACTAGTTATCGGTGCCGTGTTATGCCTTGAATCTATATTATTTTTCATATAAAATATTTTAGTGTCGTAAACATGTTTTAGCCCTCACCAACTAAATAAATTAGCTTTGTTTGAATCATATTAAAAAAAAAAAGCATCATAGAAAATAGAAAAATATAGATATAAAAAAGATTAATCAGTGAGGATATAAAAAAAAAATACATTATCAACTGAAAGGTAAAATTGAAAAAAATAAAATGTTTATAAAAAAAATTAAGGAAAAAAATCAAAAGAATAAAATCAAATTGAAAACATTAATACATGATGAAATAAACTTGAACATGTTGAATTTTTCAACACAGTTTATTACATAAAACAAATCATAAATGTAATTCAAAAAATTTATGCATGCATCCAATTAAATAAATCACTAACCATTGTGTAAATAAATAAATAAATAGTGATCAACAATAAATAAAAACATAATTGAAAAAATTAAGATACCACTATAGATAAAAATATTTAATATCACAACACGAGTCATTTATCTAGTTGTCTCTAATGAATTTGTTTATGAAAATCAATTTGTAATAGAGATTGATACACACATAAAATTTATTGAATAAAATAAAAGTAAAAAAAAAACACTATGCAAGGTTGCAAATATTAAAAATATTATAAAAAAATATTTAATCTATATAAAATATATATAAAAAATTATAGATGAATCATACTAATCTTTAAAAAAACTATACACACCCAACATAATTAAAAAATAATTGATATTCAAGAAAGTCAGTCTAAAAAATTCAAAAAAATAATAATAGAGAATGGATATTAATTAAAATTTAAAAATTATAGAAGTTATTTGAAAAAACACAAAAAAAAAACTATTATTATTAAAAAAAATTAGAAAAAAAAGGAATGAAGTCAGGCTCAGTGCCTGGCCTAATCAAGAAAAGGCTCGCGTGCAGGCCTTTAATTGTTTTTTTATTTAATGTGACGAATGAAGCATCGTCCACCCTAATTTCATTGAAAAAGATAGATTATGTGTTATCTAAAAATTCTAGAATCCGACCACTAGTGTAGCTAGAAAAACAAGGTTATTTGTTTTTTGACCAAAAAAACTCATTTTAACCCATTGTTTTACCCGAAACACCTATGAAACACCATAGAAACCTTGTTAAACCAATTCATAACCTCCAAAAAAAAAGTCCAAAACCCGAAACCAAAAATCTTCCCGAGCTTAGATCTATTTTTTGAGTGTTTTCAAAATAAAAGAATATCTAATCATAACCTCCTTCATCATATGGAACCATTTGATATAAAATCAACCGTTTTGGTGGCCTAAATCTTCCCCAACGCCAACTTTCTAAGCCGAAATCCAACAACACCCTCTCTCCTAAAAAAAACTATAAAAAAAATAAATTTTGATATCAAGATGTGTTTTTTAAAAAAATTATAAGGACTAATTAACAAATAGCTTAAGAAAATGAGGAACACAAATGAACTTTTTAAACCAATTGCAGACCAGCCACTTATTTTACGTGACTTTTTCACTTCAGGCTTTTATCTTTCAATTCAACCCTCACCTCCAAGAAACATACAATTGGGTTCTAATTTGAGATTAAAGGGGCTCAATTGTGTATAAAAAAATTCAAGGATCAAAGTCAGATTAAAAAAAGAAGGCACTATTGTTATCCATAATAGTATGTGAAATGATGAACAGTTGAGAGTTATATACTTAATACGTATGCCCTATTGATTCTTCGAGACTGACGTTTGATTGCAAAGAAGTTATTGAAACCGCATTTGCTGAGAGTATATGTATGGGTGTAGAAGCTTCAGATTTCTCAAACCCATTTTCGCTAACTGGCTGCTCTTTTGTCACCAGACAAGAGCCTAGGAAGGCTTAGCAAACTATTAACCTTTGTAATACCTTCTAGGGCTGACCACTCTTCATCCTCTGAAGTTGAAATGCACTCTGCCAGGCTCCTCTTGGACTGGCCCTGGCACATTACTGGAGGATTTTCCACTGTCAACTCAGGGACAGGTACAATCTCGTCAGAGTTACGTGTGGTGCCCGAATGCATAAAAATAGGATCACGAGAATCCTCTTTTGTTTCTAATTGACCAGTGTTCTCATCAGTCGCAAAATGCTCCCCTGGCTCCATAGGAATCTTTCTCAAATCCTGCTCTTCCACCTCCCCATTTACTGCACATGGATGTTCAAGAAAGAGGCATACAACTGCACAATCATCAGTCTTGGATGTTGGATATTTAAGTCTCCATGCTCGGACAGCACAGTCTACAAGAGCCCTGGCTGCTGTTGCACGGCCAGGGGCTGAAGCCACGATATCAACAGCTTCCTTATTTGATAGGACATCCCAAACCTGTGTTAATAGGATATCAATACTGATATCAGTATTAGAAAAGTAGGGATGGAGTTCATCCATATGATGGTGGGTGGTCAGTCTCTGTCTATTGCACTTAACAAGAGTGCAGATCCATCCGCTTTCTAATTATCCGAGAACAATAAAGCTCAGCAAAGTGGTAAAGCAAAAACTATCAAGATCATGGCAAAAACATGGAAACATAGCAGGCTTCTCAGACATTAACTTGCCAAATGTCCTAGAATAAGAAAAAGATTCTCTCAAATAGATTAAAATGAAGGAAAGGAATAATACCCCATCTGTGGCAAGAATAATGAATTCATCTCTATCGTCAAGGCAGCGATAATAAACATCCGGAACAGAAATTAAACCGAAATCTTTTAAGCAGAAGTCCCCAAAAGCTCTAGCCATTGCCAGACCAGGTGAGTTATTATTAGGCAACCATACACGTGGAACCTCTGGCTCGTCCTGCAATGCAAAGACCCTTCCTTTACATTGCTGGATCCTGGCAGCTTCCCCTAAGCAGAATAGACAAGATTGCTCAGTTCTATCAATTTCGAAGCAGTTTTCTCATATATGATATTGCAGAAAGACTTAATTTCTATTTTCTATTTGCTTGCAACTGAACCTAAGGCAAAACATGAAAGTGTGCATGAGTGTGTGTTGAGAGAGAGAGACTTGGTAAATCAGGCTTCAAGTCAACAGTCAATTGAACAGCAAGCAAAGAGTCATCTTTGTCTCTGGATGCCAGAACTGCCCTGGAGTCGCCAACATTTCCAATAACAAGATCTTGGCCCTGAAAAGACATATTTTCACATGGTAGACTTATTAGATCCGGGTTTAAGTTATTATGTGGAAAAAGGGTCATTTTGCGAAATTTAAACAAGACACAGACAAGTTATGTTTCTCAATAGGTGGCAGGTAAGCAAAGAAACTATACATCAATGGTAATTAATATTTTCGTTGTTAAAATATGATGATTTCACTATAGGATAAATCAAACACAAATACTCAGAAGTGAACATGAAATCCTCAAGAAAAATAAATCAAATTAAAAGATTAGTCCATTCCAACTGAAAGAACACTGAATCTTGGATCTTTTCATCAACTTCCAGATGTGGCTTAAGAATACAAGGTTAACAATTTTCTAGGTCAATGATAAATGGTCGACCTCAGGCTGCACAAATCTGGAAGAATCCAAGTCCATTGACATCCCTACTCAAAGAACAAGCAAATTCAATTGAAAGAAGCAGAGGCTAAACTAATGCGGTAATGCCGAAACACATCTCTGCCTAAGTCAATATACAAAGAAGGTATTGAGTTGATCAAGATAACATGTCAAGGATAACAAACATTATTTACAACATTTAATTCCTCCGTAGAATGTAGATCAACAAACAGCTTAAAATCGACGTCAAACTTTGCTATAGAAAAAAAGGAGCTAAGGTGATAGGTATACTAATTTAGACCATGAAGTAACTCCAAGCTACTAAAACTTGAGAGAGGGATGCCGCTATGAACTGAGCACACAGACTTAAAATGGTAATCACTTGCGCTTACTCAAAATAAACAGAGATGCGGAATAAACTGAATGTGGTCTCAATGTTAAAAAAAAAAAAAAAAGTTTGAAAATGTAGGAAGAACAAGCACCTGCTTGATCAGAGTAACAGCAGTCGTCCCACTGCAAAAACAATCGATTGTTGGATGCAACTTCAACTCCTTATCCATTAATTTAAAAGCCTTCAATATAGACTTTTTGAGTGGAAGAAACATATCTGGGGGTGTTTCAGTTTCCTCAACGTCTAAGGAATCAAAGGATTCATCATCCATACTTAAGGAAGAAGCGTCCTCAGGATTTGTAGTTGGTGCAGGAGCATTTGCAGTGTCAGAAAGGCAGCATTGTTGAGCAGGATTCCAGTGAGTAGATATTATGAGCGGAAGGGAATCCCGAACTTTCTTGGCGACCAAATGACCATAAGGACCATGGCCATCAAATACCCCACAAAAAACGGCATCGCTTGATGTGGTTGAGCTGAAATTCTACAGCAGAGAGAAACATTCCAATTTCCAACCTAGTCAGAGTCAGTCAACATTATATCAAACCTACAGCCAGGCGAGCAATCAAAAATAAAATCCGTGTCACTTTTTTTTTAAACAATGCCGTATCTTCTTCTTCTTCTTATTATTATTATTATTATTAATCATTTTTCTTTGAATAAGAATTATACACTGCAAATATGAAGAAAAGAAACAGGATATTAGTAGTGATAACTAATGTGGATGGAGGAGGAAGAAAAGGGGGAGGTGGTACGGTAATATGATCGAGTATGGGGTACCTCCCAGAGGAGCATGGCGTCTTGATTGGTGCCTTTCTTGCCCTGCTGGGTATATACGCAGCCGATTTTGGTGGCAGCGTTGGTGGAGAACCTGCCAGGAATATGAAGGAGAACACTTGGGTCAGCATTAGCATTAGTAGCTGATGACACGAATGATTTCTTCTTCCAAGTTGTTGTTGTTGATGACGGTGACTTCTTCTTCTCCCCCATGATGGAGTAGCAAGATCCCATTACGACTGCTGCTACTCTAGTTAACTAGTTACTTCAAACTGTCACTCACTCAATCACTGTATATTATAGATATAAATACTAATATTAATAATTGATATGAAATGAGAATTAAAAAAGAAAGAAGGGAAGAAGCGATTGTTAATGATAAATACACCCAAAATTCTCTCCCTGTATATAGGAAAACTACAACGAAGAGATAGAGACAATGATACGTGGAAGACGATTGATTTGATTTGAGGAGATCCGACCCGATCCGATGAAAGTCAAAATGAAAATGGGCGACTTGAGGAGGAGAGCAAGCGGTCGTGAGAAACCAAGAAAGGAAGAAACAAGGAGCGGCGTCGTAGTCATCTATACCTACTACATACATAATGTAAGAACGAATGTATTTATGTTTTACTTGGTTTGGTCTACACTAGATACCTATTTAACACTTTACGGATTGGATAATTTTTTTCAATTAAAAAATTGATATGTAGACTTTTATTTATATATTTTTTAAAATAAAAAATATTAAGTGTAAATAAAAAGTTATGGATATATCTAATTAAATAAATTGAGAATCATCAATAAATAAATAAATCATTAACAATACCTAAAATATAAATAGAAAAATCAAGAAAGAAGCATGGCAAGATATTTAATCTCGTAAAATGGTATATTTACTCAATTATGTTTGCTAATTATTTTTTTTATTAAAATCAGTTTTTTATTAAATGAAATAAACACCTAGATGAAATTGTTTGAGTAAAATAAAAGGGGAAAAATATTATACAAGGTTTTACATATTATAAATATTATATAAAAATAAATATTTTTTTACTTGAAAAATCATCTATATCAAAGATAAAAAAAAATTATAGATGAATTAGAATAACCTCTTTAAAAATTATAAAAACTCTATTAAAAAATTAAATAAGTACACAAAAAAACTTCATACGAGAGGGGGTTAATTGAAACATAAATTAAAAAAATTATTTTAAAAAAGTATCAATTAAAAATGCAAAAATAGAAGAAAATATTAATAACTTGAGTGTTGTGGTTTAACCCGTCAAACCTGTGATCCGGGTCATGAACTCAACTAAATTCAATAATTTTTCTCTCTCAAACTTGTATTTAACCTAAATATAAAATTTAAAAGGAAAAAAAAGGCTAAAAATAGCCAAAGCATGCGAGCCTATGGCCAGCGTGTCTGGGTCATTTTAAGGAAGAGCTCAAATACGTGGGTGGGCTTTCAAGCTTATGTACAGACACCTTGATTAGTTTTATTTTTTTATTATTATTTTTAAAAAAGAAAAAGAACTTGTTATCTGCTCCTAATTATTTTGAGCAAAAAAGGTTGCCAGCGCGTCGCCTGAGAGCCCAAATTTTAACCACCTAAATAATCTATAAAACAAAATGAAGCAACTAAATAATGTTTTTTATTTTTTTTTAAAGATTACAAAATATACTAAAATATCAAGATAAAACACGGTAGAAATTCGTAACTCAAAATATTTTTTATTTTTATTCTTAATTTTTTTTTTATTTCAATTGTAGCCTTTTATGTCCAAATTAATGACCAATCTATTAAAACTTGTTTAGGAAAGAAAAGTTTAACAAAGAGGAAAAAGTTTAAAATAAGAAGAAATCTCATGGTCAATCTCAAATTTACTAGAAAAAAAGTTTTGTTTAGTCCATCTATTTTCCTTTTTCTTACTTTATTATCCCTTTAATTTTTATAATTTTAGTTTTGGTTCAAAAGTTTATTTTCTTAACATTTTTATTCTTAAAGCTGAGAAGAGAGAGAGAGAGATAAAGTTAACGAATGATTATAACAACAAAACTCATTGTTCTTAGTATTAATGAGTTTCATTCGATGATAAAAGTTTGATAATAAAGGATTTCTCATATAAATATAAATTAGGTTTTGTTTAGATTTATTTATGCTATTGATTTTTTGTTTTTTTAAGTGATTTTAGGATTGATAAGTGGTTTATAAAGGGTTTTATGATTTTAATTGTTTTTAGATAAAAATAACTTAAAATTCAGTTTTTTAATCCAAAAAATTGAATTCTAATTTAAGATCTTCGGAGGTGATAAAAATATCTAATAATAGACATCCGACTTCCATCTTAAAAAAAAAAAAACAAGAGTGGAAAATAAAAAAAAACCTAGGCATGTCTAGGTTTTTATTAAGGATAAATGTGTGGACTTGGACCATCAACATCTTTTTTTTTTCCACTATTTCTTATTTTTTTATCCCTTTCCATTAATTATTTCTATTGAATTATCTTTCTTTTTAAAATATTTATATATTTATATTTTTTAGTTGTATGATATTTCAAAAATACTATTTTGATTTGTCTTAAATTTTTTACCTCTTATATTTTCTACTAATTAACTACATTTGTATGATGTTTTTATAAAAATAAAAATCATTTGTTAAAAACATTTAAATGTGCTTTCTCGCTTTAATATTTAATTAGTTTTAAGAACTCCTTTTGATTTATCAGTGCATATATTTTTTTTATTTATTTTTTAAAGCATAAATACCATCCTTTTGTTTCCTAGTTAAAAAAAAGTTTTTTTAATAATTTAGCTTTTATAATTTATTTCAGTTTGCTTTATATAAAGTTGTCACGATCTAAAATAAATATCTTGATATTGGATTGATGTTTAATTTTTCGGTGATCTATTTTTTATCTAGTAATTAAATAAAAAATAGTTTATAAAAAAAGTTATTAAACCTAATGGAGTCCATGATACGGGTTGTGAGTTTGACAAGTTGATTCAAGTCGATCTAATATATCATCATTTCAATGTTTTTTTTTTAATGTCATGTTGATTTTTTTTTTTAAGTCAAACTATGTTTTAAGTGGTATTTCAGGTTATTTTTTAAGCCTTCAAATTGATTAAGTTATGTTAGGGTAACTCCTTTATGATTTGATTTGAATTCCAAGCTAGACAAGAAAGTCAAATCAAGAGATTTTAAAGTTGATTCATTGGGTCCAGTTTAATAATACTGTCAAAAAGTTTCCTGTGAACTAAACCTTTTTTTATAACATTGAAAATATTTCGGTTCGATTAACAGTGTAGCACACACCATCTAGTAGCAACTATGTTATAGTTTACTTAAAAAATATTAGATGAGTTTGAAAGAGGTTTCTGCTTGATTTTTTTTTATCAATATGATGAGATATGATTGAAATTAATTTTTTCTAATCACAAATTAGAAAGTGTTTATTTAATCATTATACCCAAAAATTACATGACTTGTACTAAAAACTTTCATTTAAAATATCTTATAAAAAATCTATTTTTTCTAGCCAAAATCTTAAAAGTTATAACAATGTCAAACACATATTTAAAGTCTGTTTGAAATTGAGATTGAACATGTTTTTTGTTAAAATTTATTTTTTTCACTTCAAATTATTTTTTTAATATTTTTGAATCGTTTTGATGTGTTGATGTTAAAAATTAATTTTTTTTAAAAAAATATTATTTTAATGCATTTTCAAGTAAAAAATATTTTAAAAAGTAATATTTACTACACTTTTAAACACCTTATTAGTATGTGTGTGATACTGTAATATATGATGTTTTTCAAAAGTAATTTTTTGATTGCAAATATATTAAATTTTTTTTAAAAAAATCAAACTATGTTTTTAGTGATATTCTAAGTTATTTTTGAAACCTTCAAGTTGATTGGGTCATGTCAGAGTAACTCCTTTATGATTTGATTTGAATGTCAAGCTATATATGAATTTCAAGCTAGATAAAAAGTCAAATAAGGAGATTTTAAAATTATTTCATTGGATTAGGTTTAATAATATTATTAAAAATTTTCATGTAAACTAAACATTGTTTTATTTTCAAAATATTTTGGTTCGATTCACAATATAGCACATGCCATTTAATAGCAACTACGTTATAATTTACGTAAAAAACTATTTTGTGTCGTTAAGAGGAAAAAAAACAACCTTAAAGAACAAGATAAAAAAATAAACAAACTAATTTTTGAGTTAGTGAGTAAAGTAAGTATATGAATTTGAAGGAGGTTTCGACTTGATTTGTTAGTAGTGTGATGAGATATGATTGAATTTAATTTTGTTTTAATCACAAATTAGAAAGTGTGTATTTAATCATTATATTAAAAATTTCATTTAAAATATTCTTATGAAAAATTTATTTTTTCTGGTTAAAATCTTAAAAGCTATAACAATGTCAAACATATATTTAAAGTCTATTGAATATGTTTTTTTTGTTAAAATTTATTTTTTTTACTTTAAATTAAAATTTTAATATTTTTTAAATTATTTTAACGTGTTGATATTAAAAATAAATTTTAAAGTAAAACAATATATTATCTTGATATATTTTCAAGTAAAAATATTTTAAAAAATAATCTTTATCATAATTTTAAACACCCTATAAGTATGTGTGGGAAACTATAGTATATAATACTTTTCAAATGTAATTTTTTAATTATAAATACATTAAATAATTTTTTAAATTTTATTTAATTTTTAATATAAGGAAAAAAAAATACTATAAAAAAAATCATCATTTATTGTTTTTTTTCTTCACATAAACACATTTTTTTAAATGCCATGCAGACACATTTTCAAAGATAAAAAGAAAACAACCTCTTGCCCGTCTCTTTCCCTTATTTTTTTTCTTTTTCGTTGTCCTCTCTCTCTCTCTCTCCCCCCGCGCTCATCATTAGGGTTTATTTATAATAATATATATTTCCCTCCCCTTCATTCAACTCACTATAACAGGTAAGTTTTTTCTTAGCTTTAAATTTCATTGGGTTTATCTGCTCTGCTTTTCGTAATTTTCCATTCCAAAAGCAATTTTTGTTTTTTTTACTTTGTTTGGATACTGGAACTGTTACAGATTAGTTTCTTTTTGCTTTTTTGCTATGATTTTTGATGTATTTGATGCATGCTGAGATAATGTAAGACAGTGAAGGGATTGATAAGTATTTTCAAAGTAATTTTTTTCTTTTTGTGATAATCAAATATGAATACCATGATTGTATGTGATGGATGAACTATTTATTAAATTGCTTCTATCTAATTGTTTCAGGTATTTCAATAATAATAGTAATAGTAATAGTAATAAATGGTGGAGAGTGGCAAACGATCGCGTCCCCAAAGAGATTATGATGGGGATACCAATAATCAGAAGAGGCACAAAGATAATAAAGGTACTGATAATGATGAACTGGTTGTGTATAGAATACTATGCCCTGATGAGGTTATTGGAAGTGTCATTGGTAAAAGTGGAAAAGTCATCAATTCCATAAGGAATGAGTCGAGGGCGAGAGTTAAGGTGGTGGACCCGTTTCCAGGTGCCATGTATAGGGTCATAACAATTTATTGCAATGTCAAGGAGAAAGGAGATGCTGATGTTGACGATGATTTCCATCAGGCTGACCCTTTGTGTCCTGCACAAGATGCTCTTCTTAAAGTTCATGCTGCAATTTCAAATGCTGTTGCAGCTCTTGGGGACTCTGACAAGAGATGCAGAGATAAGAAGGAATGCCAAATTCTTGTCCCAACTAGCCAGTCTGCAAATATTATTGGTAAGGCTGGGGCAACTATAAAGAAATTGAGAAGCAAGACCAGAGCCAACATTAAAATCACTGCCAAAGATGCCTCTGATCCAACTCACTCATGTGCTATGGACTTTGACAACTTTCTTCTGGTTAGTACATGGGACTTTAATTTCCTTCTGATTTATTGTTGAGGTTATTCATGCTGAATTTATCTGTTAAAAATTAATCAAATTCTAATTATTAGGTTCTAATTTGTCTTCTATATTGTTTTTTTTTTTCTCAAAATGTGTGTGTATCTTTTAACTGTTGAAATTGTTTTTCCTTGAGGAAAAGCCCAACAAAAATGCAAACTGTTATTTAAAAGGCTGTTTACTGTAAGGTTCATTGAGGGTTAAAAAAATCTAGGTGCTCTTTCACTTTCATCATGAAATTCTCATTCTGTTCTGTTTGTGTGAATTGCCATTGATCATGATGGAATCCAAACTCCTGAACAACTTTTGTAGATGATCTCTAGGCTGTGTTCATGCTGCACTAAAGCTTAAGATGGCAGATAGAGGTTTCAAACCTAGATTCTTCAGCTTGAGACTGATGTCAGTGTCACTAAGGCTAAGGATGCAGTTACTTTAGTTAAGTTGAATTTTGGATCCAAATTGCAAGCCAGGTGCCTGTTGATGCTTTTTGTGGGACAACTTCATAAAAAATGTGTATTCTTGTGAGTTTATTTTATATGAGTTCTTTTCATATTGTTACATGTATCATTAACATAGCTGGAGAATCATAGTGTTTTTTGAACTGTGCAGCTTCTTTATCTTGAAAATTAAGGATTTTGTCTCCGTCTATGAATTAATTCACATGTGATTTTTTGTTTCTTTTCCTTAAGAATGTGTAATGCTTTTCCATGCTTCTCTTTAGCAATTTGTAAAGGTTGATGTTTGAGGGGTTCAAGAGTTATATTTGTCTTATGAACAGATAACTGGTGAATCAGAAGCAGTTAAGAAAGCATTGTTTGCAGTTTCTGCAATCATGTATAAGTTCAGTCCAAAAGAAGAAATTCCCCTTGAGACAACTGTACCAGAAGCTCCTCCAAGCATCATTATATCATCAGATGTCCCTATTTATCAACCGGGTGGATTCTATCCAAATGCAGATCCAATTGTTTCTTCTAGATCTGTTCCACCAATCTTAGGCACTACACATATACCGGAGTTTCAGGGTTATGGGGATATGAGGAGTTCTTGGCCCATTTATTCATCCACAGTCCCCGTAGTTCCCAGTTTTGGCAACACCTCTAGATCTGAGTTAATTATACGACTATTATGCCCATTTGACAAGATTGGGCGTGTCATTGGCAAGGGAGGGAGTACCATTAAAAGCATAAGGCAGGTTAGTGGTGCTCGTATTGAGGTTGATGACACTAAGGCTGATCGAGATGAGTGTATTATTACAGTCATTGCAACTGAGGTATGGTTTACCTTTGTTTATGATTTGTTTCTTTCGAATTGATGCAAGAGCCCTGCATGTTTCTGCATTGATTTGTATAGAGATGTTGTTAAAGAGAGCATCAAATGTACAATTCTTCTAGAGCTTTAGAGAGTTGAATTGTCTTTGAAGATTACTTAAATGGGAATGCCAGCCTGCACTTTTTTCATGAACAACAGCATATGTCATATTGCAGTCTCTAGAGTTCAGCATGGATATCGATTTTTGTCCATTGTCACTGAGCTAAACAAATAAAATAAGTAATTTATGATTTCCATCACAATTTTGGATTCATTTTTATTCTGTGAAAAGTGGCTTAAGTTTGCAAAACTTGTTCAATTTTACCTATATGGCAAATGCCGTGTGGGCTTTGGATATGGCTTATCAATATGCTTATATATCTCATGATATATGTTGGGTTTAATTTATCCATGTTTACCATTTGGCAGTCTCCTGATGATTTGAAATCCATGGCAGTTGAAGCTATTTTATTGCTTCAAGGAAAGATTAATGATGAAGACAATGACATTGTTGGCATTCGATTCCTTGTTCCATCTAAAGTTATTGGGTGTATCATAGGAAAAAGTGGTGCAATTGTAAATGAAATTCGAAAGAGAACTAATGCTGATGTCTGCATCTCAAAAGCGGATAAACTTAAGTGTGCTGATAGTAATGATGAACTTGTTGAGGTCTGATTTCTGAACTTAACCTCGTTTCTTGCTTATCCTTTTCAATTGGAAATACTTTTTGGGGTTGACCTTGTTCCTTGATAGGTGGCTGGAGAAGTTGGTAGTGTGAGAGATGCACTTGTCCAGATTGTTCTAAGGCTCAGAGATGATGTATTGAAAGAAAAGGATGGTGGTCTGAATTCTTCTGTTGGTACTGATTCTGTCTACCCTGTTCATGCTGGTATTTCTATACCATCTATCCTGCCTTCTGTTCCTCCAGTTGCTTCAATGGGTTATGATCAGAGGGCTGAAAGTGGCAGTGGTTTGGGCCTGTTTTCATCAAGCAGCCTTTATGGATATGGATCCTTACCGGTATGTAGCTGGTGGTGAAATTTCTATTCAACTTCTTTGGTCATGATAGTTGTTATTTAGTATTCTTTTCAAAATTAGTATGAAGTTTTATGGTACATTGGTTTTGGAGTTTTGGACCATGCAGTTGATGGAGGGCCATTACTGTGAGTTAGGAGAATGATAAATTGATCATTTCAAATGCTCCTTCACTTTTATTTTTTTGATCTACATTAAATGTTCCATCTCTTTGGTAAAATCAATTTAAGATAAAATAATTATTTCTATAAGATAACTGGAGAATAGGTCATTGATGATGTCAAGAAAATGGACTACTGCAGTTTTGCTTTTGATTCGTTAGTTTTAGTTTCTTAGAGCTCTGTTATTATTTAGGATATATTGATTTTTCCCTGGAATTTATTATTGTTATGGCATTTTAGTATTTTAATTTAGTAGGAAACTTGATTCCTTCTCTAACTTATTATTCTGTAAGGTTTTGGTGTGACTATGCAAGCACAAATATTTTGTATTTTGGAGAAGCCATTTATGGTAATAAATCGTGAATTTCAGTTTCAACTTTTAGAGGTGGATTTCCTCTAGTGTTGTGAGGTTGATGCCTCATGGTTTGATACTTGTTTATCTTGCTTCGATGCCAATTGGTTTAAGACAATAGGAAGATAGAATATAAACAAGAGGAATCCAACTCTAAAAGTTGAAACTGAATTTCTAATTTTTTTTAATCATAAAATACTCCAAAATGTATAATAATTGTGCTCATACAGCAACAACAAAATCCTAAAGTGTCCTAAACTAATGAAGAAAAAAAGTCTTTATTAAAATACAATACAAAAGGAGTCCTAATAATAGTAAATTCCTAAATCCCAGGAAAAAAAGAAAATCCTGGAACGAATAAAATTATAAGTAAAACTTAAATAGTTCATTTTCTTGACTGCATCAATCAGCCTCTAGCAGGAAAATAACAGAGAAGAGATTCTTAATGTAAAAGATTGCTTCAGTCTTGCTGATATCTGCTGCAAAACACCCCCTCTTTCCCTGCCCCTGAATATGGAAAAGACACTACAATATTTGAACTCTTTGTAGGATGGAAAGGCATATACTTGAAAACCCTAGGATTTCTCTTTATCTGGATACAAAAAAAACGGAAGAAACAGCATAGAATTGCCAGATCTCACTGTCCTTCCTTCTACTGAACCTCACACAAGAAATCATAAAACAAACCTGATACTCTGAATTGCACACAACCCATGACTCATTTCAAAAAGCAAAGAACACTACCAAAAATCTGACACTATTAAAAAAATGTGGTAAGAGATTACTCCCTAAGGGAGCATTTACCGAGACAAGATTAAGCAGGACTGCGCAGGATAAGAGGGATAAGGTTGTAGCACGGGGGAAGGTGGGAAAAAAAGCTGGTTTAAAATGATTAAAAACTTGTTCCTTGTGATGAACACCAGTAAAACTGGGGTTCCACTTCCAGCCCGTGCATCAAATGCTACATAAATCTTTCTCCATCAGAAGCATTTAGGAGTGTGGCCTTATGAGGCTTTGTTAAAACTGTGCCAATGATATTCATTTACTAGAGATTGCTGCAGTTTTTAATGGGTTTTTTTTTTTTTAATTCTTTTCTTGCTTCATATGGCGTTCATATTTCCCAGTTTTTTTTCCTTATTAGATGGGAGAAAATAGCTATGGTTCTCTGGCCTCGTATTCTTTGTCTAAGCTGTATGAAGGGTTAGTACATTGTGCTCTTGAAAGCCCTGAATTTTGTTTTCTTTGACTTCTATACTGTTCATGCAAGCTGATTTCCTGCACTTATGCAGATTGCCTCCACCCTCAACTCTTGAAATGCTGGTGCCTGCTAATGCAGTTGGTAAAGTGATTGGTAAAGGAGGAGCAAATATAGCCAACATCCGAAAGGTTTGTTCATCCCTTTTGTCTTTCTTCCTGGATCTTTCCTAGGGAATTTTAGTGAATTACTCTTGTATTTTATGAGAAGGGTGCAATAACTATTTGTAGTTATGGTACGTATCTGTGGCTTGTTATAAATTAATAAATAACATGATTGTGTGGTAGATTCGTGCCAGGGATTTGTTTTTTAATTATGGCCTTTTAGTCTAGTGGAAAATGTGGATATCTGCAACCAACAACGAGTATATCTTACTAAGGTTTGTTAAGTAAAAATCTATTGAACTATTCCACTCACGTAAGAATGGAAGTTAACTATCCAGCATTCATGACAGTGAATTATGGGGTACGGTGTTTGGATTGTGAATACAGTTTGCCAACTCACCAGATGCTTGTTGGCTATCAGTAATAGCTTTGCTTGGCTTATTAAAAATTAATAAATAGTGTGAGTGTGTGGTAGATTCATGCTAGGTATTTGTTTTTTTAATTATGGCCTTATAGTTTGGTGGCAAATGTGGATATCTGCAGCCATGAAGAAGTATATCTTACTGAGGCTGGTTATGTAAAAATCTATTGAAATATTCCACTCGCAAAAGAAAGGAAAGAAGTTAGCAATCCAGCATTCATGACTCTAAATTATTGGATATGGTGTTTGGATTGTGAAAACAGTTTGCCAACTCACCAGATACTTGTTGGCAGTATCACTAATGCCTTTGCTTGGTTTGGTCCCTCATGTAAGGCTATTAACAGTCCACCACCATACCTTGCTTCCTCCGTATCATGTGTTTATTTGTTTTCAAGTTGCCACACAGTAGCTTCAGGGCACAACAGATTAATTAGTATGTAGTAATGAGTCACTGTTTGGATTGTTAAAGTTTCTTCTTGAGAAGATGCAGTACCTGGTCATAATACATTTAATAGACCAAAAATTTTCATGTCAGCTAGAGGTTGTGCAATGATATTTTGTTATTATGCTTATCATAATACAAACATTTGATCTTCATATTACTTCTATTTAATTTTAAAAAATAACAAACATGGGATACAAAAGTTGTGAATATTGGCTTAATAAATGCATCTTCTCTAAAATTTTCATTTGTTTGTACATTGATAATGTTCAGAAAATATTTTGAAATCAGCTTTTATCAATGCTTTTTTCCCCTATCATTGCTCTCAATCTGCTTTGATTGGATGGAGTTCTCATGGGTATCCGTTTCTTTTCCTTTTTTATGTTTTATGACATTCAGATATCAGGAGCAATGATAGAAATCTCTGATGCCAAGTCTGCAAGGGGTGATCGTATTGCTTATATATCTGGCAAACCGGAGCAAAAACAGGCTGCTGAAAACTTGATCCAGGCATTTATTATGGCCACTTAAGCCTTGACAATATTTCCAGATATTTGAAGGTGAATAGTAAAAATCTTGGAATTCTCTTCCCATCTTCCTCAAATGTTTCCTTAGCCTCATCAGGTTTCATCTTTAGTTGACTTCGTTTTCTAGGCTTCGATAGCTGGAATCTTCCTGTTTCTTATAAACATGCCTATGAAGATCAAACAGGAAGATATGCAAGTGGTTTAATATCCCTGGTGATAGGTTCCTGTCGATGTTTGCATGATTGATTCTTCCATCTGCAGATCTTAGAACATTGTAGGTTCTTTCCTTTCGTTTTGTTTTACCAGGTCCTATCATTAAGCTGTGGGAAGTCCATCTTATTTCCAGCAGTTTTTATATTCTGATTTCCTGATCACCCCAGGAATTACTTTCAGTAAACCATATTGCCAAACTCATAATGTATGTGTGTTGTTTTCTGGCCGTGCAATCTCATTCTCTACTTCTTTTAGGAGGGATCTTTTCTACTGACGATGCAAGTTGTTGCATTTGTGATGAATCTCTACTCGATTTCCTCTGTTTTGAATTGATAGTATGGCATCATAATAGGCATTCACTCTTGCTTATGGAGCCCAGTCCTTCTTCATCCTCTTTTCTTCATTTCAGAATCTCATGTCCTCTTTCTGTCTATGAAGAGCTCATTGTAGAGATTAAATTGTCAACTTGCTGCATATCGTTTAGTTTCTGGGCTTTATTCCCGTTTTAACTTGTATTTCTAGTAATTTATTATTTCAAAATCTTTCAGGGTTCGTTTTAAAAAATCCCTGTAAAATTTACTCCAAATATCATTTTTCCAGCTTTTAGGTTTCCTTGGGTACAAATCACATGAATGTACTTGCTTAACTGTTGTGTTTGAACAGTGAGGGTCCATATTCACCAATCAGCTATTTATTCTGGAACAACTTGGTTTGTGCTTTCTTCAGCAGCAAACTTTTCTGTATCTTGTATTGAGATAGTTTCTTGGGTTATAGGCAGTCACTGATTTCTTTTTATGGTGATTCTTCTGACTGGGAATGTGGGTTGGTCCATTATTTTTCTTGTGTATGACACTATATGCAAGCTTCTCTAAGTTGGTGATGCTTGTTTCACCAACAGAAATAGCTCCCATGTCCTAAAACATCCTCTAGTCGCTATACCAATTCTACTAAGATTGTTGGAACTTGGAAGTAGTGTGCTGCTACTCGTGTCCACAGATTTCCACTGCAAACATGAGCCATATTTATGGCAACTGTTTGCGCAATCTTAAAATATAAAAATGCTCTTGGTTAAATCTGACCAATCCAACCTTCTCCTTTTCCTTTTTTTCTCTATATTTTCAGTTATGTCAGAAAGTTCACAATCAGCTGCTCTTATTCTAGTTCTTTGAATTGAAAATATCCTAGGTTGGGCTCAATTGTCAGAGTGGTAGACTTTCCATCTTGGGTTCGATACATCATTTTTTTTTTTTTTAAGAATGAGGGGTCTTGAACCCGGGCACTCTAATTGCAGGCTTCAGGCTTGAGCACTTCATCACTTGACTTCATAAAGCAGCACTAACCCTTTCGTAGTGTAATCCAAAATCATGGTTTCTCTTACACATTGTTATAAATATAAACATGCTATCCTCTTTAATCTGAATAATCCACTCCTTGTCCGATCCTTTTTCTTCCCATATAATTGGTCGGCTGTTGCCGTGGACTACTGATGAGCAAGTGATCCCACTCTAGTTCTTTTACATTGAAAATCTCTAGGGGGAGTACAATTTTCCATGTCTATATTGCCCTTCAAGGTTTTTGTACTTGTCAAAGACTTGTTGAAGTTGAACGTATACTTCAAAAGCACTGTTTCTTTTTTACTTGACAGTGTTTTTATGGTTGATAGTGGCGGCCTTCTCTCTCTTGAAAGTCCATGTCGATAGTCATTTTCAAATTTCTTTGGCTTGCCCTGTTCTGTTTTTCATGCTTTGAAATTGGTAGCCTTAAAGATGATCTTGGGTGATCAATCTGGTGAGTGTGTGGTAGATACCACTTTTATGGATATGCATACGTGGTAGCAGAGTAAGGCAATTTGGATATGGTAATAGTTTGTACATTCATATAGTTGTCCTGAAGACAAACATTTAGACAATTTTGTATATATTTTAGTGGACTGATAATTTGTTGCACACTATTGTATGAAGACTATGGTAGCAGTTGCTATCTTAAAGAACCAGTCTTGTCTGTGTTTGTAAGACAGGAGGAAGTATCTTATATAGTATAGTGGAATTTATAATGGTAGCTCTATGACTTCAAACAAAAAGATGATTAGGGCTTTTCTTGGTTGACCCTATAGTAGAAATTGAAGCTGGATAAAAGAATGCAAATCATGTGATGTTCATACTCGTAGTTTCTTGCTGGCCATATCAGTTGCAGCTTTCAAATATTCAACCATGGTGGCTTTCAGATCTGTTGGCCCTATTTGTGCATTGTTTTGTATGTTTAATAATTTCGCTAATGCTGATCATGCCGGCATGGCTACTTCTTTTGTGAGTTATTTTGAGAGATTAACAGGAGGCTGCTGCCATTCTACTAATCTGAACTTGATTTAACCTCTGATACGCTCAGTTATTCTGGAGAAATTAAGCAGTTTCTGTTATTTAGATTTGTGCTCGTTTGAAAGGTTTTGATTGGCTGACAAGAAAGAGATTCTAATTCTTTCACATTTTAAGAGGGTCGTATGGTGTTAATTTTGCCATTCAATTTGTGTTTAGCCCTCTCCATTTTCTTTATATGATAATCAGGTCTCAAGCATGTCAATCACATGCTGAAGAAGAAAAAAAATGTTTAGAGAATAATTTTGCTTATAAGAGATATCGAAGATGCATATGTTAAGCATGTCATTCACATACATACAAGTATTTTACTTTTTTTTTTTTTTTCTAAATCCAAATTAATTATAAGTATACCAGTACAAAGTGACCCACAAAATTTCAATGAACACAAAAGAAATGAAGGAAAAAGAAAAACTAGAGGGGGGATTTTATTTTTTTTTAATATATAAACAGAGATAAAATTCTAAAGGGATAGAAGCTATGGCATAAATACATTGCACCTTGATTATTGTATTATATGATGTCATGATAAAAATAGTGTTTGGTAATTGATTATTGTATTATTCGTACAAATATCTATAGCAGAAAAATAATGTTTGGTTAAATCTTATTATAGTGTTTTTGAGATATTAAATGATTGACCAGGACAACAGGATATTAATAATATCTTAACAAATATATTCTATTTATATTCTATGATTTATAATTTTTTAATATTTCATGTTACCCATGTGCATGGATGCATGTGTTTGCTATTCAATAAATTATTAAGTCTAAGAAAATTTAAAAGTTTAATAAGTTTTAAAAAATATAATAATACACACACACATCATTTCAATTAAAAAAAATTCAATATATAATCAGTAAACAGAAAAAAAAATTCAATATTAAGTTTAGCACCTTAAAAGTTTACTCAAAAAAAAAAGAGATTTAAATTAGCTTTGAATTTCAATATGCAGTACAATTATTCTAAAAGAAAGAAATTGTCAGGTATGGATGGCATCCCCTTCTTCATCCTTGGAACCTCAAGAAAGTGGGTTGGGCGATACAAGAACCCCAATCCTAACAAACAAAGAAAAAGGGAGAGCAATTAAATTTGCTAGTCATTGCATTGCGTCAATACATGCCCCTCCATGGAGGTCGTATTGCCCTCCTTTGCCGCCATGGAGGTGCCCCTCCATGGAGGTCGAGGTCGTATTGCCCTCCTTTGCCTCTACTAAACATGCCGATAATGTGATTGAAACCGTGTTTTGCATTCTTCATAATTTTTAAAATGACTAGTTAATCAACACACATAGATTTGCATAAATCCCACTGAAAATATTTTTGAAACTTGTGAAAAAGCTACAACTTATAGAAAACGCGTTACTTAAAAACACGAGTACAGAACAGAAAATCCTCCAGACTAGTCATCTAAACAATTGAATACAAAAGAAGTGGGACTAGCATCAAGCCAAACCCAAAACATTTCAATTTTAAGTCATTGAAGTTTCAGAATTGGATATTATGGAGTAAATCCATCCCAATGATCAGAAAGACCATACAAGAGTCAGAAAGATCTCAACAATTTGTGCTTTTGGTTGCTATGATTGTTTACTCTTCCATTGCATCACCTCCTTCAGTCACTTCCACTTTCTCCTTCAAGGGAGTAATCTTTGTCATGAGAACCTCTGTAACCAGACAAATAGCAAAATTAACCCACAAATTGTCAATGTTGAAAAAATCAACATTATCATGCTAGAGCAGACAAACAAACAGGAGTAATCACAGGACTCGACTACACTTCTTGCTGAAACGGCAACATTGACAAGTCTAAAACACTATTCTACGGATTAGATAGTTGATATTTTATTTACTTCGGTAGCAGCCACACAGCTTTGATGCACTGTACTGAAGGCACAACAAACCACTAATACGTAGAAACATGCTAAACTATGGTGGTACTTTACTTCAATTCTTTTGGAAAGCAAGAAATAGCAACAACATTGAGCAAGTCTTGTGTAATAGGATTCTTCCCTCCCTCCAAGCATTGGGGATCAATAACATTTCATTAAAAATACAGAACAAAAAATAGCGTGTGAGTCCTTGCACGCCAGTTTCATAAAAGAGAAGCATCCATAGGAAGCAAGAGAACACAAAAATGTAAACGACGCAGTCAAAACCTAAAAATTAAGGTATTCATAATTGATAAACTCCAGAAAAGAACACAAACTGTGCCTAGATAAGAATGTGAGACAATGAAAATGAGTTATGGCTCTTGAATTTAACTTTTCTGAGAGAAGAAAAGATTGAGAGACTATGGAAATGAGTTATGGTAATTGAGTTTAACTTTCCAGAGAGAATGGTAAAGACCAGCTATTCCTCTATAAGCACAGGTTTTATTATAAGCATGATGGGGTAGTATTATAAAAGATGCACGATACTAACCAGTCTTCTTTGCAAAAGAATACCCTCGTTCACTGACATAGGTACGGGGATTCGGTAACATGTGGTTCCTTAGGTATTCCTTGTGTCCCTGGCCAACATAAATTTCAATGGAGAACTTCCATCACTATGAGCTCAAGACATCTTTTGACAAATAGAGGAGGGGACTGGTTCAATTAACATACCTTCGTTATAACACAAACATCAACATTGCTTCCACTTCCCAAGTCATTGAATATGCCAGAGCATATAGCTTCACTCACAATCTTAATTCCTTCATCTCTCTGCAAAGGATTATAACTTTTAGGACTCAATGGGAAGCAAGAATGTAACAGAACATAGGGGATAGATTACTTCCTCGTTTTTTTTGCTCTCTACAGTATGTTTAATCTTAAACAAACTCATGCTATCAATCACAAACATATTATGCAGCAGAACTCATACATCAAACTATAGCATTTATGGATGGTTACAATGAGTATAACTGTATTAAAATTGTTATTTTTTCACGCCTCTAAACCCTCTATAGCAAATCTTACACTAAGGCCTTCTTTGTACTTTGATTCAAAAACAGACATTGCAGCGAGAGAACCAGAACCCATTGTAGCAAATGGCAAAGTGTCAGTTGACCCATGGGGATATATCTGCAAAATAAGCCATTTTATTGGCAAGATATCAAAGAATTGTACAAGCCAAAAAAATATTTCCCATACAAATGCCTCTTAAGTAGAAAAAACTCACAGTGTGTAAATGAGGCCCAGTGCAATCAACCCCACCAAGCACCAAAGCAGCTGAGACATGACCTTGGTAGCTAGACAAAACATTAAGCAGTCAGGAATATACACTCACTAAAAAGAGATACATAGAAAATCACACATGTTTGAAACAAGAAAAACTCAACTTGAAAAGATGCTTCTTCAGAAGAGTGAGCGCTGTAACAACCCTTGATTCTCGGCCAGTATGGTAACGATGTAATTGCAGCTGTGAGCTGACCATGTCTAAGCAAATGCAAACACCATAGCTTTGCATTAGCTTTAGTAATGTTAAAAAAGGAGAAAATCTGTAACTGATAATGCATCCAGTATTCAAATACAAAGTTCTACAAAGAGCCAGCACTACACTACACCTAAAAATGATCCTAAAAGTACCTGTTACTGCTTCTGTATCAGCAGCAGTTCCTGCTCCGCAGCAATATATGTTTGGTGCCATGTAGTGAATTTTTTCACAATTCTTATCACAAACTATGGGTCCCTCTGTTGCTCTTGTATCTGCTCCAAGAATGACACCATCCTAGGTAGAAATTGTGAAAGCAAAAATAGAAGATTATATGCATAAATCAATTTTACGAGAATAGATATTGTGCAAGAAATTTGAATGTATATATACTGCTAAGGTTTCAACATCCACACAAAGATGTCAAGTCTTTCCCAAAACATGGATTACCCAACTCAGCAGTCCCAAAATCCAAGTAACAGTGACAGGGTCAACAGACTTCATAACCATCCTTCATACTTCTATTTCTGTTTCATTATACTAGAACTCCTTTTGAAAGGATTGCAAAGTAGCATACTTTAAAAGGTTTTTGAACAAGTTAAGAAGTAGCCGCTGCTGGCAACGCGAACATTGATAAACCAGAGAGGGCTTATTTGAAAATCCGTGAAAGATCCACTAATGTACATGTATTCTATACAAGAAGATTCCAGGGGCATCTTCTTTTATACTCTAATAAAAGCCAAGAATTTATTAGAGGGGAAAAAAAAAACACACTGCCACTACAACGAAGTAAAAAAATCAAATAATCAATCAGCCTCCACAATTAGATAAAATTATTTGCCAAAATCAATTAATAACGAAATCGATAGACTCAATTAGTGAAACTAAACACAATATCACCACCCCTAAAACAATTACTTTAAAACAAAACACGGGTCCATTCCAAATTAACTCGAGAAAAATTCGTAAACTTTATAACTCAATCAATCAATTTGACAGAAAAAATAAGAGAGAGAGACGATAACCCAGAAAGAATAATCTATACACAAACAAAAAAAAAGTAAGAGAACAATTGGGCGGTACCTGAAAAACTAAACCCACAATGGTAGTTCCAGTTTTTCTAAATGGAGGAAGCTTAAGACCCTTCTGCGATAACATAGCATTTCGTTTGCAAAGATCGAAACTGAATCCACCTTTCGCAGGTAAATCCATGCAAGAATTGTTCGTCATTGTTTCAAGCTTGATTGATTGGAGATTCTAGCTGTCTGGTTCAGTTGGGTTTGGTTTTTTTTTTATACCGTCTCATATGACCTAGGCTTCAAGAAAGAGCTTCTCTGCTCAACCGGGTCGGGTCGGGTCGGCAAGATGTTAAAGAGAGTAAATTGTAAAATACAAATTAGTTTTCGAATTGAATACTCATTTTTGTTTCTCAAACAAAATAATTAATCCTTTTAGTACATTTTATATTCTTTTTTTTTTTAAGTAATAGGGAAAGGGAAAATAAACAGAAGCAAAAAAGATGGAGCGATTGAAAATAATGTTTTTTTAAAATAAATTAATTTTAAATTAAGTATGGTTCAAAACAATAAATAATTAGTTTTTTTTTAGAATTTTTTTTATTAATATTATTATTAAACTTCAAAACAATAAATCCCTGTTGAGTTTGCAAGCCTCGACATTGATTTAGCTTCAATATTACCTCCCTAACATTAAAAATAAATAAATAAATAAACAAACATCGCTGAGGTATTTCTCACAGTTGACTGTGGATTTGTACGTTGAATTGATAGTTTTATCATTCGCAAACAAAACCGAATAACTTGGTTGTGGGGATAATATGGTTTTTTTCACGGGACATATTTGTTATTATAAGATTGAATGTGGGCAAATCAGTTAGTTTTTTATAGTGTAATGACTAAACTCTAATTTTTTTTAAATAACTGTTGTGTGGGGGTATTTTTGAATTTTTAATTTGAAAAGCACAATAAAATAACTAAATTACCTTTAAAAAAATCCTATAACTATTGTCGAGGGCCTTCTCGGTATTTTCCTTTTTTTATTATTATTAAGTTGAGTAAATGTCAGATTAGTCTTTCAATAAATAAATAAAAATCGTTGGTGCGTGCTATGTGGGCGCTAGAGAGTGGGAGGAGCCTGCGCCCTTTGGGCAACACGTACGGGCTCCTTTAATGCTTAAACATCACCTTACATGACAGTGTTCAGAGCAGTTCACCAAGGTCTTTATACTAGATGAACGCGTGTTGGTGGAGGACAGGTGGTGTTGCTCTAATGGATTTCTTTCTTTTCCTCCTCTTTTCTCTCTCTTCTTCTTTGAAAAATACAAAAGTGTTCTTTTATTTTTTTCATGTCCAATTTGATCCTTATTCTTTTGATTTCTATTTATTTTTTTTCTTTTTTCAATTGAATTTAATTTTCAATTTCATCTCTAATTATTTGATTTTGATTTATTATTATGTCAAATTTGGTCCCCGTTCTTTTTACTGTTAATTGTTTTTTTAGATCCTTTTCGGATTGCTTTTTTTCCAATTTAATTCCTTGATATTTTGTTATTAAGATTTTTACTTTGTTACTTTTTAGGGTTTACCTTCTATAATATTGATCTCAGGTTTATGACCAAGGTCCCAAGTTTCGAATATAAAAGCAAGTTGACTTCGTTATATTTTTTTTTCAATCCATCCTTTAAAGTTTGATTTATTAGAAATTTTTCTTTTCTTTTCTTTTCTTTTCTTTCTATAAGGTTATCCTAATCTTAATCCTATGTCCATAGTCGCAGAGTTAACCTGTGCTGACTATGATATTTTTTTTACGTTGCTTTTTTTAATTAGTTTTGCCTTCGATATTGAGTTGTTTGGTAATTAATATTTATTATTTTATTCAATTTATTTTCAACATGGTTGCCCCAATATTACATAGGTGGTAGTTGCTTTTTTAGAAATATCTCCCGTACGCTTATGACCGCAAAGTTTGAGAAAATATTTCTTAGATGCACTTTTTATATTTTTATAGACATGATTTTTTTATTTTTTAAATTTTATTTAAAAAAAACTTGAAATTGATACTTATTAATCATGAACAATGATGTTTAAGTATAGATGTTATAACAAACCCATGCTATTTTACAAAAAAAAGACAATACTTATTAAACTTAGATGACTTGACAAATTGATCCAAGAAATTTATCATTTGAATTCTGACTCAGTTGGTTTTAAAATTAAATTGAAAAAATATTGATTCATAGTTAAGCATTAACCCTCTAGTGTCATAATCTTTTCTCCTAGGTGATTGAACTTTTAACAAGGAATCCTTTCTCCACAACCAATTGAAAGACTTAAAAAGGGGTGAATTAGATGCTTAATTAAAAAACTAATATTTTAAAATTTTGATCAATTGACATCTTAAATAAACAAAACAAAAAATTAGCCCTATCATTCGACATCATACACGTCATAACATATAAAAACATGTAATCGAGCCAAAAAATAAAAGGAACTCAATGAGAAAATTTTATTTTAGGGCAGGGCAAGAGGCACTATTGTCTTTAAAGGTGAAAATAGTATCATATTCAATAGGTAACCGTTCAAACTAATTTGAATAGCTTTTTTTCAAGGAAAAAATAATTTTAATCTGAGCACGAGTAGAATTCAAAATAATATTTTTGATCATGATTTTAGTTAAATCTAAACCAAATTCCAAACTAAACGATCCAAAACATATAAATAGTATATTTTTGTATATTAGGCATTGGTTAACTACAATTCTATCATTATATATAAAAATTCACAAACTTTATTTACAAATCTTGTAAAGCTAACCCATGAATGGTGATATTGATAATGAGGAGAGAGGTATGAAACTTAAACTAAGAAAATACATGTATAAATAAATTCCTTACTGTTATTATTTACAGGAATGGTATGTGCATTGACCATTAATTTGTTGTTTATATAGAATGTTTGATTATGGAATGAATTAATTATTGATCATATGGAGGGGTGAAAAAAAAACAATTCGATTGTGGAACCCATTATAAAGACTTTATGTTAAATTATGGTTTTAATACATGTTTTTTTTATAGGATATTGAGACTTTTATTTTCATGTTAGAATAACAACTTCTTCTTTTCTAGAAAAAAAATAAAAAATCTTCTTCTTGTTGTTTTTTTTCTCCTAGAATTGTGTTATAATTTTTATTTGGTTGTTATATTATAATATTATAGATGGATATTTTTTAAGAGTATTTTTAATGTTTTAAAATTTATTTAATTATGGTTAATGATATGGGTTATGTGTTAATATTGTTTTGGTCCACTTATGATTAACCATTTTTTTCAAATTATTAATTGTCAACAGATTATTGAAGTTATTTATTAAACTATTCTTTTTCTTAAAAAAATATAAAAAATAAATAGATATTGATTATTCAATTAGATACATTAAGATTAGGGATGAGCAAAAAAACCGATTAAACCGAGAAAACCGGAAAAAAAAATAAACGAAAAAACCAAACCGTGAAAAAAACTGATTAGAATTTTAAAAAAACCGACCGGTTTGGTTTATAAGTCTGAAACCAAAAAAACCAAAAAAACCGAACCGAAACTGAAAAAAACAGAGCTAAACCGGTTTTTGTCCTAAAAACCGAACCAAACTGAAACCGGTCGGTTTGAACCGGTTTCGGTTTTTTAAAAAAAACTCGGTTTGGTTACTTTTTTTTTTATAAAAACCGAACCGAACCGAAAATAATCACCCTAACTAAGATCACAGTTTAGATACAATTATCTAAAACTTCTTTCCTAATGGATCACAAATATGTTATAATTAGTGGTTTTTTTTATATGACTACTATTATAATAGTACAAGAATCCATAAGTATCCATTGTCAATTTATCATCCCTAATTGTTTTTTTTTTTCTTAATTTTTTTGATAGATTTCCAAACTAGTATCTCAATGTGACTATGGCCTAGAAACAGTCGTACCCCACCAACATCAAATCAAAATCTCAAGTTATTGCTTATCATGTCTAGCGCTCTTTATCTTAATCAATCTTATTCACTATGATTAGCCTTAAAAGTCAATTAATCCAAAATATTCAACAACTAATATAGAAATTTACCTTGAAAAGATAAGTTAATGGTCAAGATTTAATGCCATTTTATTTTTCTCCAAAAAAGTAACCACAATTAAGTGATTGAGAATTAACCCCCCTATTTCGAGGAGTTAGAAAATTTCCTTATGAGATTAATTAGAAAGCTAAAAAAATCACAGGAGTGAATGAAGTGCATATCTCAAGGAAGAACCATGTGATGATGAAGAACTTGTAAGCCTTTTTTTTTTTTTTTAATGATTAACATATATATGGTGATATGTTGTGATCAACATATATACCAAGATAATTATGTTAACAAACATCTGATGACATGGTGATGGATAGATCATCATATCCATATATTTTTAGGGAATGTTTGGAAATGTAATAGTGATTACAATTTATAATGTTTTTTACTCGGAAATATATCAAAATAATATATTTTTATATTTTTTAAAAAATTATTTTTAACATCAGCATATCAAAACGATTTGAAAACATAAAAAAAATTAATTTTAAACAAAAAAATTCAAATTTAATCTTTTTATAAATAAAACTTTTAAACAATTTATTCGGGGTTTTATGTATTTATTTTTTCATGAACGAACATATTTTATAACAACTTAGAGGCCAGGCCAAATTTTCTTATGCTTTGCCTTTTGGATTTGGAAAATTAAAGAGGAATTTGCTATGCATAAATGAACACTTGAATAGAATAATTGAACCACGATTATGAAGTGGAAATCATAGAATCATATATATATATACAAAATAAAGATCCAAAATGAACTCGTTTAGTTATAAACATGGTGTTTTGTTTTTCCCAATGAAAGGTATTTATCATTTCTAAAATGTTTATGAACGTTAATTAAGCCCCATAAGTTGAAGTATAATTTCTTATTTACTTAAGAAAATAATTGATCTACATTTTTTTAAAAAAAGTAATTAATTTTGAACTTATTACGTTGTCTATTCATTTAAAAAAATGATAGAAAACATTTAATTCAATGCCTCGAATGGATGTTACATGAGACCAATTCTTCCAGTCATATATATATATATATATATTGTTCCTTACTGCAGCTTTTTCTTCAATTTCCTTCTTCCATGATTTATTCTTTTGCATTAGGTGCAATGCAAAATTGGGCCACTTGAGGATTCAAATGTGGCAAAAGCACTCATTGTGTATGTTTACCAATATAAAGTTTTACCTTGTTACTTGGTGGATCGAGGAATGGTGATTTCCAAATAGTTATATTGACACCTGGTCTGTTGCGAGTCGGATTAATTTTTTTAACTTTAAAAAATATTAAGAGTATGAAGAATTTTTTAATTGTATTATTAAACCTAACTAAGTAGGTTAATTTTGAAACTTTTTGACTCAGCTCTTACCCAACTCAAGTTTTTAATTAAACCATATGGGAGCTAACTCAACTTAAATCAATCGATTTCATCAGTTCAAATACAACCTTGATGATCGATAAAAATACTACTTAACTTTTTAAAAAACTTCAAGGTTATAATTTTTTTAAAAAATATTAAGAAAATAAAAGATTGGATAGACCATGGCCCCCCGCGACCCGGGTTATAGACTCTATTGAGTTTAATTTTTTTTTATTTAGTTATATGATAAAAATAGATACTCACAAAATTAATCACCAATCTAAAAATAGACACTTATTTAACACAATTATCCCAACAAATAAAAATCCATAATGCAATCTATTTTCCTACCAATCCAATATTAAATGATGCAAGTAAAAAAGAATAAATTAAAAACAATTAAAAGAAAAAAAATATCTTATCGGTAGGTAAACTCGTCAAACTTTTGAATTGGATAAGCCAGACTAATACGCCAAACTTGTAAACTGGACTATTGACTATATTGGGATTATAATTTTTTTTAACTATTTTTTATTTAAATATATGATAACAAACATTGACAATTACGAAATCAAACACCAACCTCATACCAAGATGTTTTTTTTAGATCTCAATAACCTCATAAAAGGCAAAATGAAATCAATCATGAACTAAATTCTCAACTGACCCAGTATCTAAGGATGAAATAAAAAAAACTAGTTAAAATTGTCAGATCCGTGAACCAAGTAATAACATAACTTTTTTCTGAAACTATTTTTTTTAACTATATGAGAAAAATAAATGATAAAAAAGTAAAGTTCAATTTAAAAAAAAAATCTTACCAAACTCGTAAATCAGGGTAACCCGGGTTACCTTGGCAAACCCACAAATCATGTTAAACTTATAGAAAGGTAAAATAAAAAGAAACAAATGATGAAGTTGAATTCTCAATCATCCTAATATTAAAAGATGAAATTAATAAAAAAAATTGAAAAAAAAATCATAACAAAAAGAAAAAAAAGAAAGTTCCTAACATCCTTTAATTTTTGTTACTCTATAAAATTTAATAACATGATTTTTCTTTATAATTATTTTAAAAAACTATAATATTTTTTTTATAACATGATTTAAAAAACCAATGAAAAATACTATAACAATCAATAATATTTTACGAGAAAAGTATTTTAAAAGGAAAGGTACATTCAATACTTTCCTTACATGTTTTAGTTTATGTTAATTAATAATCTATTATAATCAAACCTAGAATGAAAACGAGTAAGCACACAGGATGTCTTCCAAGCCTATCAGTTGTGTGGTTTTGTTCTTTGAAGAAATCTATGCTGCTGGATATTCATGAAATTGTTAATTAATTAATATATATATGTATGTGTATATATATATATATATATATATGTGTGTGTGTGTGTTTGATCATCATGATTGAATGATGATCATAAATGTTATCAAGCAATCGCATACAAATGTTTAATGCCCTCACCATCATACTTTTGAAGCAGAAGGGCACACCACCATTGATTTACATGCATTGCCAGTATACTTAACATCCCTTTTTTCATTACTAGATTGCGCACCCTTCTTTCACTCCAAAAGACCTGTGATCTAGACACATAACTACCTTAACAATGCTTTGAGTCTTTGTTTTGCCTATAAACTTCAACTCCAGGACACCATCAAAGCTTTTCTTACTACTTCTTCTCTTTGTTTTTTTAATCTTTAATCATAGAACTGGATCATACACCTAAAATGCATATATTAGGGAGAATAGAAATTGGTTTATTGTATTGGTGGATATCCATCATTAAAAAAAAAAAAAACTCCAAATTATCCATTTATTTAGTTTTTTTACCCACCATCATATCTAATATCGACATTACTCAACTTTAACGGGTTGGATCGGGTTGGATAATATAAATATTACAAAGAACTAGCTTTTTCGAACACCTGTATTAAAAAAAACTAAAAGATTTCTTGGTTTTACTATGCATTTATTAATATGCACACTCATTATTATTATGGATTAAAATTATGAAATAATGATTTTGCCCTTGTCAACATGACACAATTGGCCTTGGAAGGGGGGTATAATAGTCTTTTTGTTGTTGTTTGCACAGTAAAACAACTGATATGCCTTTGGAGGCAAAAATCTAAAAACCAACAGAAGGGATATTTTTGACTTTTTTGTTTTAGTTGCATAATAAAATTACTACAATACCTTTGATTTGGAATTGTCTTTCACTTGATTAAGGTGTGTTTTTGTCTATAATAGTTTTTTTTTTGTTGTTATTTGCACATTAAAATAATTGATATACTTTTGGAGGCAAAAATCTAAACACCATATGAAGGGATACTTTTGACTTTTTTTGTTTTAGTTGCATAATAAAATTACCACAATGCCTTTGAATTGGAATTGTCTTTGCCTTTAATCAAGGTATGTTTTTGTCTTTCTATTTTTTTTATATATAATTATCGAGTTTGAATAGGATTAGTTTAGGCGGATGCATGTAAGTTCTCTCATGGTCAGTGAATGCTATATACAACTTTTTATGATGACCAAACTCCAGCTTTTATGATGACGTTTTAATCCTAACAGCATTGCCTCTCTTTCTAGGTAGCGCGTGTGGCAAAAATATGTCGGGTTTTACACCTGACTTTATTTTTTCCTTCTTTGTTTCCTCTCTCCTTCTCGGTTCCAGAGGCAACCCTTGCACATTTTCAAAGCATCATTTTGATTTTTTTTCAAATTTGGTTTCTGCTTTTTTTTATTGATATTTGTTTTATTTTAGATTATCCATAGAATTGCAATTTTCTTTCAATTTAATCATCCTTTAGTTTTTTCACTTTTCATATTTGATTCTCATTCTTTTAATTTTAATTTTTTAAAATTACTCTCTTGATTAAATTATATTTTCAATTTCATCTCCCAATATTTTTGTTCATTTAATTTTATATCAGATTTGGTCTTTATTCTTATAATTGCCATTTGTTTTGTTTTTAATTTTTTTTATTAGATTTGTTTTTTCTGATTTCATCCCTCAATATTTTATTTTGGATTTTTGTTAACCTTTCAAATCATGAGTTTGAAAAATTGGATCAAGATTGCTTAGATCTTTTATCACGATTTCATGTGTTAGATCACGAGTTTTACATGTTAACCTAGTTTTAACTTAGACAATATTATTTTTAATTTAATTGTTGTTGTTATCCAATTTATTTTTAATATATTATCAAATTAATCAAGGTTTAACTTTTTTTTTTTTTTTAAACTAAACCATCTTCGCAATATTTTTTCCTGAGTTGAAAAAAAATTAATATAACCTGCAGAGGCGAAACACCAATCTCGTTATTATTATTAAATGTGGAGTAATTGAGAAATGAAATAATAAGTGCCTCTTTCTTTTTTTATTCCACTTGCTAGTTTATATCTAATCTTATATGATATATATATATATATATATATATATATATATATATATATATATATATATATATATATATAATTTGAGCTTCTCTCTCTCTCTCTCTCTCTCTCTCTCTCTTTTTCTTTCTAAAGACAAAACCGTGGATCTATCTCCTCCCTATATTCCATTATTTTTTGTTGTTGGTGTACCTGTTATCATTCATCTCTTCATAATTAAATCCATGCTTTTATCTTCTTCATCTTGTTGTTAGATAGATCTAATCTCTATCTATAGAAATTTGGAAAACTTTTCTCTTTCTTCCTCGGATCAGAAAGAGAAATGAGCTCTCTTCGAGCAGATCCGTCGACCTCCAAAATTCACCCAGAAGCAGAAGCAGAAGCAGAAGCAGAAGCAGAAGCAACTACTAGTTGTTTTTGTTCTTCTTCAAATATCGACCATTTCGACCGCCTCCCTGACTCTCTTCTGTTATTCGTTTTCAACAAAATCGGCGATGTCAAAGCTCTTGGTCGTTGCTGTGTTGTTTCTCGCCGCTTCCACTCTCTCGTCCCTCAGGTCGACAACGTTGTTGTCCGTGTAGACTGTGTCATCTCCGATGACGACAACTCCTCTTCTTCCTCCTCCATCAAGTCGCACTCTTCTTCTTCTTCTTCTTCTGGCTTCTCCTCCATCCTTCGTTTAGTCTTCGGTGGCATTTCCAAACCCTTCCAAGCTCTGAGTCAGATGTTTGGACCCAAGGTCAATTCGCGAAATGGAAATGGGCCTTCCCTTTCTGTCGCCGCCGATGATGATATGGAGCTGGATCAAGCTGGTGTCACCCATCATTCTCCAACTCAGGTTCTTAAGAATTTTAATGAGATTCGCTTTCTAAGAATCGAGTTACCCAGTGGGGAATTGGGAATTGATGATGGGGTTCTTTTAAAATGGAGGGCTGATTTCGGATCTACCCTTGATAATTGTGTTATTCTTGGTGCTGCTTCTGTCATTACCAATAATAAGATTTCTTCTGCTATGCAACAAGAAAATGCTGCTGCTGCTGCTGCTGTTGCCGATGATGATGATAATGGAAGCATACCGGAGTCATTTTACACCAATGGGGGATTGAAGTTGAGAGTTGTGTGGACTATTAGCTCTTTAATTGCTGCATCTGCCAGGCATTATTTGCTTCAACCAATTATTGCTGAGCATAAGACTCTTGATAGTTTGGTCTTGGCTGATGCTGATGGGCAGGGAGTGTTGTGTATGAATAGGGAGCAATTGGAAGAGTTGAGGGTCAAGCCGTTATCGGCTTCTTCTGCTTCCAAGAGGACTCTTGTGCCTGCACTTAATATGCGCCTTTGGTATGCTCCTCACTTGGAATTGCCTGATGGGGTTGTGTTGAAAGGTGCAACATTGGTTGCTATTAGGCCTAGTGAACAGGCTGCTACTAAGAAGGATGTGTCTGATGTCTCCTGGGTCTCTACCACGTTTGAGGAGCCTTATGGTACAGCAGCTAAGATGCTGGTGAAGAGAAGGACTTACTGCTTGGAGATGAACTCATTCTGATTAGAATAATGGGCCTGAGGTGAATATTTGCATCCCTGCATATTCATTGTCACTGCTGTATTAGTTTCCGTGTATTTATTTTAATGCCTAGTTCCACAACTCAGATAGTTTTTATTTTTCACAAACATTTGCTTATTGTGGTGCAGATTAATGTTATCTTAGTTGCATACATAATTTCTTAGCCATGACCATGTGCGTGCCTTCTTCTCTCATCTTTGTGATGCATGCCGGTTGCCCTCTTGTAGGAAAGTGGGAGATTTGTTTTTCAATGCAAGTCAGTGATCTAGCCTGTCACTACTGTGACCATTAAATTAAGGTGCCGTGTTAGGATTCTCATTGCTTGTCTAGTGAAAGCTTGCGCATCATAATTCACACACACGTCTTTACTTTTCACCAGGATGTTTTTCACTTTCCACAGCTGCTTATAAACTGATCCTGCATGTGTATTTTGTCATTTATTATTCAGAATTTACTCCAGAAATTAGCAAAATACTTTATGACTTTTGGTCTAAACAATTTTTAATGCCCTTTCAGGGGAGGCGCAATGGTTTAAGGGAAAGGGGATGTAAATGATATTTCGAAAAGAATCAGAAAACAATTTTGCTTTATGCTTTGGCCATAGCCAGATGCAGTGTCTCATGAAGCTGAATCTTTCTTTGGACCACCACCGGGATCCCATCCTCCGTTGATGATGCCCTGCAGTCTTTTTAACCTCTTGTGCATGAACTGACAGCTAAAATGCATCTGCTGCTTATTTTAATTTCAGGCATATGCTTGTAAGGTTCACACATGCAACTAGATGAATGTAGCAAGTGCTTTGAGTTTGTAGTGATTTGCTTTAATTTAGAATCTATGTATGTGAATATTGTAGGTATGAATATGCTGCGTTTATGCTACACTTTTTTCATACATTAAGCAATGTGCTTTGGGTTAACCTTAAAATGTTCTCTTTTGCAGCCGAGTAAATGTAAGCGTTTATTTAGTTGTTTTGCTTGTAAATAACTTGAACTTATGGCATGCACCTGTGTAGTAATCCGTGGAGCTTCCACCATTGCAAGTACTATGATAAACCTTGGATGTATTGCAAGACTTAAGTGGTGAGGATTGCTAGAGAAGGGTAGTGAAGTTGGGATATAGTGTGTCCTGTCGGTTTAGGCAATGATGGTGTAAAATGCTCCATTTAGCTAGCTTTGGTTGTTGTTTTTCTTTAATTCTTTGTTCATTGATCGTTGCTTTTGTGAAGCTCGATCAAGCAAATTCTTTGGCTTGTATGGATGCATGCCGAGTAAATGGTTGTGTTTATGTGGTTGTTTTGCTTGTAAAATGACTTGAACTTATGGCATGCACCTGTGTAGCAATCCGTGTAGCGGCTTCCATCACAAGTACTATGATAACCCTTGGATGTATTACAAGTAATTGTTTGTCATTGTGGTAGTTTTTGATTAAAAAAATAGTTCAAAAAAAATTACTTTTCGTTGTGGTTTTAAAAAAGTAGTTTTAAAAAAATCTGTTTTGTTAAAACTGTTCAGAGATGGATTTTTATATACAGAATGAATGAAGAGCAGGTCTTCGGTGTAAAATGCTTCCTGTAGCTAGCTTTTGTGAAGCGAGCAAATTATTTGGATTGTATGGATTCATGTCGGTGCTTGCAATATTGTTATTTGGGTTCTAAACAAAGAGTGTGATGTTTCTGTTGTGGGTTTTGTTCTTTTACGCACAACTAAATCGCAGTTGATTTTTTGTGTCTTGCAAGCACATGCCTGAAATCACCTAGGTTGTCTCAAAAAATCCCATTGGGGCTAATTCTGCCTTAATGCAGTGGGGCATCATAATTAAATGGGCAAGGTTGCTTTTGGGTTAAGTTTAAATGCGTGAGTCAGTCTGTTTGCCTAAAAGAGGAAGCCTTGCTTCAGCATCAGCATGGTTTGTTTCAACTTTCAAGTCGGCTGTTCTGTCTCTCGCCATGTCTAGTCATGTGGTGGTCTTCATGCCTAGAATCTGTTTTCCTTAGAATGATTTGGAACCGACAGTTGACTTTCTAATGAAAATATGGACCTGGTAGATGAGGAATTATGTTGCTGTTTGTGGATGGATAGACGGGAAGAGGTGGGAGCAGCGACCAGGGAAACTTGGAGATTAAAATAAAACATGTTACGTATAGGTTATTACATGGATGGAAGGCCTTGTTTGCTCATGATTTTCTGGCTAGTTTTCCTTGGCATGATACAAAATCCAGATCTCGTAGCAAAGTGGCTCCATAATATAGTGTTTAAACAAGCCCGACGCAATCAGAAAGAAACAATTAAGGGCTTTTCTGTTCTTCCTGTGCATTTATCGATGTTGCTAAAGTGGGAAAAAAAAGAAGAAGAAAGCTGCCTCATTTTAATCTCAATCTGTGTATATTTACATGAATAAATGTGTTTTTAGATAATTATCTTACTCGTTGAAAAGAATATGCACATTGTCAATCCCGATTTAAAATTTGATCCAAACCTAACTCGCAATATATACATGTAAAACATTTGTATTTTTCTAAAAATACCCTGAATTACTTGAACTTATTTGAATTATGTTTTTATGTTTAGAATTTTAAATTGGTGGACTTGTAAACTTTGGATCTATTTTTGGCTAATTATTAGTTATTTTTTAGTATTTTATTTATTTTTTCATTGAAGCTAATTATCTTTGTTAGGAATAAATTATTTTTGTTTTTATAAATATGCTATACAAATACATCTAATTTATATAAAATATAAAAGAAAAAAATTGCAAATATATTATATTATTCTCTTTAAAGCATTATGAAACTAGAAAAAACACATAAAGAGATCGACCGATATTTTTTTAAAAAATAAACTAAATAGTTTTAAACATAAAAGAGAGGGTATTAATATTTAAATAGAAAAAAAAATAATGTAGAGAGAGAGATATTAGGCCCAAGTGAGTCATTTATCATGTAAAAGCAGGTGACTTATAGCTTGCAGGATTGTTTTCTGATCGCTGAAATTGAGTTTCAAGTTTTTGGCCTTTAAAAATTAATTTTTAATTTAATTTTTTTATTAAAAACCCCATATAAAGATCAATAAACTCATTTCCAAACCTAAAACACCCTCAACCAATTTCAAGATGACGATCATTCTCTCTATTTAAAATTTTTTATCGACATGTTCTCTCCTCTTTCAATACACAAGGACCGAAACATTATGAAAATAAAATTTGATATCAAAATATGAATTGTCAAAATAAAAACAACTAAATGATGGAAAAGATGAAATTTTAGGGATTAATATGAAGTTTTCCACACTAAAATCTAAATGGGGCCTTTTTTTGGTTGTTCATCAAATATGATACTCGTTTTTTTTAATTTATATTTTCAACCATAATTAAATTCTAATTTAATAAAATTAGAATCCAATTCATCTTCGAATATCACTCAAGACTTGCATATGCGAGAAAATATAAACTGAATGAAATGAAAAAAAAAAAACTGCACAGTTCAAAATAAACAGTGCAAACCATGATAAAATTATGAGGACAATTATAGTTAACATCGCATCTTTGTTTGGTTCACATCACCTTATTTCACCCACTTCTGACAAGCATTTTCTCACTTCGAAGATCTTTTATGGATACGAAGATGATATTGCCCCTTCGTTATAATGGAATAATCTGGTTTCGAGATAATTTTAAAACCCTCCTCCCTTCTCATGCATGCTGAGGTGAGTTGCATTTCGCCTGGTACAAGAAGCTTCTTAAACGAAGAAGAGGGGTTATTTGGAGTAAATAAAAGCTCATGTCGAGTTTTGGTTACTGTTTCGATACAGAAAACAAGAAAAAACATGTTTCAGTATATTCTTTATTTTAAAAATATATAAATTCACTCTGAAAACATATTTATTTAATGTTTTTATTTCTTTAACCAAATAAATATTTCTTTATTTTTTATACCAAAACAATAATCAAATACCATTGTATGTAATGATTGTCTTTATTAAAATATAAGGTTGTAGGTTTAAAAAATACAAATAAATACGTATGTTGATGATTTCAACTGTCTTACTTCTACAAAAAAAAAAAAAAAAAATTAAAACAGAAAATTAACTAAACCTTAGAAAGTATATCAAGCTTTGGAACCGATGNTTGTATGTTAATCCCTAATAATAATAATCAAACATTCTTCAACAACAAAGAAGTTTCGACTTTATATTATAGTGAGTTGGGCTAAGTCGTGTTTTTCCTATCATAAAAAAAAAAAAATACTTAGACAATGATAGTATTTTTTAAAAAATAAGAAGAATCTAAGACTCAATTTAATAATATAATTATATATATATATATATATATATAAGTCAGTGACAATAAAAAAAACAAAAAAAAGGGCAATGACTAATAAAAGAAATGAACACTTATCAATATTATAGAAAGATACCCTATAAATATTCTTAAAAGATCTCATTGATCTTATTTGATAACAAAGTAAAAATTGAATAAGAACGAGATAATCACATTAAGAGAAAAATAAAATAAATTCAAAGTTTAATTACTAGCAAATTAAACGTTGAAGAACAAATTGAAAAAACAAATTTAAAAAGAGATAAAAAAATAACTTAACTCTAGTCAGCATGACAAACTTGCGATCTAATTGTGAAGGTGGAATAACCTCATATAAAATAAATTGAATAAAAAAATAAAGTTCAACTTTTAAGCAAACAAAATAATGAATGGCTAAATAACTCGCGAATATTGAAAAAATATATAAAAAAAACTAAGTCAACTTTAGTTCACTCGACTAACTCGCGAATCAGGATGTAAAATTGGAATAACTCCATAAAAAGAAAAGCGAGAAAAGTCACAAAGCTAAAAGCCCAATAATATAATATTGAAGGATATAATTGAAAAAAATAATTTAAAAACACCAAAGTCAACTGAGCTAATTTTTAAAACTCGTGACTTGGATCATGAGACCAGATTACCCTATAAAAGGCAAAAAAAAAAAAACACAAAACAAAACTGCCAACCATCCAAAATTAAAAACAAAATAAATAGCATTCAAATGAATGAGAACAAATCTTGTAAAAAAATTAAATGAAATAAAACAATAAGGGATGTAATTGAAAAATAAAATAAATCAAGAAAAGGATATAAAAAATATAGCAATCAAAAGAATAAAGATTGAATCTGGTATAAATAGTAAATGAAATAAAAGAATAGGAGATGAGATTAAAAAATAAAATAAATCAAGAAAAGGATAAAAAATAGCAATAAAAAAAATAAGAACCAAATATGATAGATGTAAAAAATTAAAGGTGGGTGAAATTGAAATATAATTCTAATTTTATAAATTATTTTAAATAAAATAAATAGTAATCAAAGGAACATTAAATAAATTTGAAGGAAAAACATTAAATGGCAACTTTGAAAAATTGGAGGGTTTGACGCGGAAATTGAGAAGAAAAAAAAAAAAAGAAAATGTCGTCAACGTCAAACTAAATGTCTGTTGACCACACACGTTGTCTAGGTGTGTAGAAAACGTTAAGGAGATTCCAACATCGCCCCAGAATCCAGCATTTGGCCACTAGATGACGTCGCACGGGACGCATAAGCCCACATGTACAACCCACACGAATCCATTTGCTATTTTTTTTAATAATATTTCTATTTTATAAATTACCAAATCACCTCTAAATCAATGTAGCAAAAACAAAAACAAAAAAACATAATGAAAAGATGAAAAATCTCATGACAAGAAGTCTAGTGTTTTGTTTTTGTTTTTTAGGATAATTTATTCATTTAACTGTTTTAAAAAAGTCAAAAGACCAAGAAACCCTAGGTGCCAGACTAATTCTTTAAGTCCTTTTTATTATACTAAAAAGAATAAAAAAATCAATTTAACCCCGATCACTTTAATAATGTGAAATGAATGAAAACAAAAACTATTTTGCCCTTTAATTTACACTTCCTTGACTTGTACTGTGTGGAGCAAAAACATCATTACAATACAGCAATCCACATTACGAGGAATCTTGATTCACAATACAATACTCCTTCCTCTTAATTAGGGTTTTTTTTTAATATATATAATATATAACAATTGCAGCACCGCCTATCCACCATGCATGCAAGTTTGACAACAGACACCATTTAATTTCCTTTGATGAAACGATTAGCTGGTTCTGCCTCTGCCTTCCATCAGTGTATCAATCACATGATAGATCTTAGCCTTAGCAATCCACGTGAAAGAAACCTGGACTTCACATATCTTTAAGCTACAAGATTTGTGGTACTTAGCACCCCTTTTGACTTGTGCAATAATTTCTCCCTCACTGGCCTGCAAATGTGCCCTTTCTATACGGCAAAGTCATGCTAGCCAATTGTGACTGAAAACCAATCCATTTCATGATTGGAGATGTGTCACAGTTGGCTTGACAAATTATTATTATTATTGAGAGCAGATACTTGAAAGGAGGGGAATTAGACGAGGAACACGATATGGAAAGACAAGCTAGCCCCACATGTTTTTTTATGCGCCTGTGATTTGGAGGAGGTGAAGTAGTGGAAATTCTTAATTAAAGCACCTTTTCAGCAAGGAAACCAGACCACTGCCCGTGTGAAGTGTTGGAAACCTACATGATGTCATGCATATTTCCGATTTCTTTTTTAATGATGTCTTTTTAGAAACATTTCAAGTGTCGTTGCTCACTTTCATGCCACAAAAATTCATGGTGGATCAGTATAACGATATGATGGAGATGCAAATTAACCCGTGCACTAGCCAATTATGATGGAGATGCAAAAATAAAATAAAGGCTGGTAACGTGAAGAAAGCAAGCCGAGGAGGATTTCAAACATATAGAAAAATCAAACTGTAATTTTGAATGAAATTTGAAGCCTAATTATACCCTATTATACTCAAGACTGAAGAAATTATACAGATTCAAGGTGAAATTAAATAATTATTAGAAGAATCCTCAAAAAAATTAAGTTCAAGGACATAATTAAATTTTTAATAGGCCAATTTGATTTAATCATGGGTCAAATTAAAGTTTGATTATGTTTGAGAATTAATTTGGGTCCAATTGAAGGATTTAATTAGGTGCAAGGACTTAATTACACTTTAAATGGGTCAAATTAATTTTATTAGGAGCTGAATAGGTGAAAAATTAAGTTTGAGAGCCCAATTTGGGTTTAATTAAGAAGATTGAAATTTTAAAAAACCAAATTTATTTATTTTCCAAGTCAATTGATTGAAATCAGGGGCAAAATTACAAGAAAATCAAAGTTTTTGGTCAATTAAGGGCTAAATTGATAAATTTCATAGCCAATGACTATTTTACAAAAAACATCAGCCTGTGGCGACTGATCCTCTCACAGTTATTAGGGCCACAAACCTCGTTTGTCATCAGAATCTTAGGGTTTTGTGTGATATTTGTTAATTGACGTGTATTTCACTACCATATAATAGTATAATTAGTATGTATATAAACATATGTATCAGTTCTTATTCTTCTATTATATCACAATTTATAGCCTATAACTTATAAATATTTATAATGTATATTAAATGTTATTCCTTTAGTGAATTAATATAACTCACCTTCTTTCTTAATATTATTTTCAGGTTCTTAGCTTCTGTTAGCAGGTTGACTTTGTTGAGAGTTCTTGCTTCTTTATTTTTTTAGTGGTATGCCTTATTTGGTTTCGTGAGACTTTCTTTTTAGTCTTGATTTAATGTCTTATAGTGCTCCACTATTATATTGTTTTATTTAAAGTTAGATTTTTATATTGTAATAAGCATTATGAATTTTTTGTTTAATGGTTTTGAAAAATATTTTGAAAGTTTACAAAATGCTGTGAATTTTTTTTTATGAGAAGTATATTTGAGGCTTAATGTAAGTGAGGTGGGGTGTCATTATAACACTACTCCTACATTGCCGATCACATACCTATAATTTGGGTAGTGATAGTTGGCTTGTTGGTGTGGCTGCAATATTTAGTGAAGATTGTGACTGCCATTGAAATTTTAGGAGAAAGGAGAAAGGCCTGGATCAATTTTGTGTTCTTGAAGGGGATAATGGTGTTACTGGTGTGTTTCTTCTCCCAATGTTCTTCGTGTGTGGAGGCTATTTTTTTGTTCTGTTGGAGATGTGTTTTGGTAGGGAGAAAAAAAAGTTTCGTGGGGAGGCTTTGAGAGGAGATGGAGGCTGTGGCAGTGAGGTTTTTTTTTTTTCCAGTGTTCTTCCTCTGTACATCTCTGTTGTGTCTCTTCCATTTATAGGTGATAATGTCAGCTACAATGTCCATTAACATTTAGGCAAGAAACCAGGCTTGAAATCTCCACGAATCTGGTCCCAAAAACGTAGAATATTCTGACATTTACTTGTTAGTGACTGTGATACTTTGCTACGATTTGGGGGGGGGTGGTCAATCATGGCATTAAAATGCAATTTTTACGTTATAATCATAGCTGGTATTTAGAAGGACAATTATCACGTGATCTTGACTTGATCGGACTGTGGGGAAAGTGACAGCAATGGGGGTGTGGTGGCTGAAGTGAGAAAGGAGGAGTTTGGTGTACCATGCTGAAAATAATGGATTGGAGAAGATATGTATACTCTTTAATGAGTAGTTAAGTGTATAAATAATTGATGAATATTTTTGTCTTTTCATATATATTTTTGATAAATATAAATAGAAAGTCTGAAAGAAAAGAAGAAGATAAGTTATATTGAGAGGGAAAACCAAAAAAAAAAAGAGGAGAAAAAAGAAAAAGCAGAGAACTGAGGAAGAAGAAAGAAAATAAGAAAAAGTTAGAGATACGAGTTCTGAGATCTTGATGTTTTTATACTTGAATATGTTGGCTAAGTTTTATTTTAAGGTTAAGATTATTTAAGATGTTTAATTGATGTTTTAGAGTGTTATTTTGGCTTAAATAGTTTGATATGAGGTCTAGAATTATAGGTTTTTGAGGAGTATGATGGATTATTTTTAGGATCTACAGTTTGGGAAACTAATAGATCTTATTTTTAGGATCTACAGTTTAGGAAACTAACAGATCGAGATTCTAGAATCCCAATCAACCGCTCAACTGGTTTGCCTAATGGTTTTAGTTGACTAGGTGGTCAATTTTGGTCTACCGGTTTGCATGATAGTCTCGGTCGATTGGTTGACCAAGTAGTAAGGTTGCTTGGTTCTTTTAGGTTCGATCAATTTGAAAAATATTCAAGATCAATTGTGTATCTGTATCAGTTTTATAATTATATTTTGATCTCTAATCTTAGGATTATAATCTTTAAGCTATCTGCTACAAGTTGTTTTTAAGTAATTTCTGTATTTGTTATATGTTATGTTGACATTTCTTCCTGCAATCCTTGACAATCTCTAATTCTATATTTGTTTGTCTTTTTACTTTGTTTTCCAAGTAAAGGATAATTTTTAATATACATGTAATATAAATATGATTATATTGATTATATGATGAATACAATTAGTTATTTCTTGAATATTTATATATGTTGCTTTATTTTTCAAGTTCTCATTATATTGATTATATGATGAGTACAATTAGTTATTTCTTAAATATTTATATATGTTGCTTTATTTTTCAAGTTCTCATCCATTCTTGAATTTCCACTCGTATTCTGTTGAATTAAATTCTATTCGATATAACATTCATTTGCTTTGATAATTATCTGAATATTTGTCATGTCTTGATATCAGGATACTTGTCAGAAACTTCATGCTAACAAATAGTAGTTAGTCTACGTGTACATTTGTTAATAAGAGATCACGAGGAAGTTGGTACAATTTGAATCGGAAATAACACAAAGTCAAGAATATAGGCACCCCCACAAACATTAACCCCATACCTTAGATATGATATGTCCATATAAATGAAGAGATTGTCTACAACACTAGAACAAGCAAGGGTTTCTTGTGATGTGAATAAGGAAACATCTTAATATATAAATTTCAAAATTGCAGCTAAGTCGGATAGCGCGCATGAAAATCCAGAGGTCACACCTTTAAAGGCTAGGGGACACGATTATTTTCACTTTTAATTTTAATTATGTTATTTTTCCGGTGAACACAAGCAACACATCAAAACCTGGTAAAATTTAGTGTTATATATATATATATATATATATATATATATATATGTATTGTCATGTTAGCCATCCTTGTCTAAGCTTTAGCATTAAGCGAATAAATGTTGGATTCTTGGGCTACTTCAAAACTTGTGAAATCCAACATGCGACACATCAATCAGCAGTCGCCTTTTCCTAAAGCAAGAAACTCGACGGAAAAAATTGCTTCTCCAAAGAAGCAGTTCTGGCACGAATTCTATCTCCGACTTCTTATAGGTTCGGCAATAAGCATATAAATACATGCCGGATAGGACATGCGATTAATAATAACCACAGCTGTTTCTATCATTGTTGCCCATTTGGCCAACTGTTCGATTCTTTGGGTGGCATTTGAAATGTTCAACATCACAAGAGCGACAGCGGCACCAAAAAGATTTAAAATGCACGCCCAAGGACTGCCAAGTAGCAACAATGAAGCCCTGGAACCAGTTGGTACCTGCCAATTAAAGTACTTTTTCATCTTCAACTGCTATTGCTAAGCATTTAGCAGAGGCAAGGCACCACATTCAAGCAACACAACGTTCTTGGTCATTACTTTCCGCAGGTAAAAATCCCAATAATCCAAGATCATGTTTGATTTCTCATTAAACTGAAGCAGCATCAAATTTACCCTGATGGACTGGTCATCAAGAAATATCACCAGCAACAGTTCTGTGCACAATGGATACTTGCAGGGGTGACCAAAATGAGACACCGACCAGAACTGTTCCTATCCCCAAACAATTTCGCAACCAAAAGAAGAACAAAAATGTTGGTTTCCGAGAAACTTGAGTGAATCAACTTCGAGAGGCAGATTCCAATACAAGGCTATTTTGCTCAGCTAATGGTATAGACAATTTCAAAACAAATGTAGACATGGAAAAAGAATAACATCAATTTGAATCGTTTTGTTATATTTCTTCAAAACACACAAAGCTTTGCACGCATAGATTAATGCATCCTCACATGTGAATGCAAGCTGAAAGACTTCAAAATGGATAAAGCAGAAATACCAACAATTTCAGAAGCATAATAATAAGGTATCATCCAATGCAAGGAAGGAAACGGAGTCGCTCATGACTTGCTGCGATTTCCCCATCTTCACTCTCCTGTACCAAAGTGAACCACGGATAATTTATGTGCATGCCATTCACTAAAAATTGCAAAAGATGAAAATAAATTGCAAAAGCCATCAGTGAAGCAAAATTCAACCATAAACACAAAATAGTCTGCCTTCTGAAGTTTAACATAGATGGTGCAGAACTTAAGATCATAAATCCATACACCATCCTGACATCAGAAGATCATTCCACTCTTATGGGAGAATTTGAACAAAGTTTAGACCCCAATTAATAAATCATTCATATGTCTGCAGATGGCCAAAACACGAATACAAGCTAGCTATAATATGTCATCCAAAGTTGGAAAGAATACATATTTGCAAAACAAACATCACTAAATCAAAGCCAAACAAAAGCATGATTTACTGATATCACTTCATCAAGTTCATTAATGCAACGCACTAGAACATTAAGCTTCTTAAGCCGAGGTATTCGTTTCTTATATAGACGGAGCTCATGCCCATTAATTAATAGTAGATAGTAAAAGAGAAAACAGGCACTTGACTAGGTTTTACTCAAACAGGCGAGATTTTGAACAACAGTCACAAATCTAGTTTTGTTCATTGGATGTGGAGCTACTGTAAACCAGTAAAAACCCATGATTTTGGGAAGCCCAATACCCTAATCTAGTTATGTAGGGTTCCTTTTCCTATTGATTTTCTATTTAATTCTTAATTTGGGACTAGTAGGAATTTTAGTGCAATATAAAAGGATCACCTGTTCCATGTGATGGGAGGTCTAGGATAATGAGATTCGTTTAAAGGCTGAAGACTTGGGTGACCTTTCTTCCTCTCCTCTTTCCTCTATGTATTCTTCTCTTCTATTTAGTAATCTTGGATCACTATATATTGTAATAATCCCAAATCCCAATTCTCCTAAAACGGATCCTTAATCATTTCTAATTCCATACACATCAAAGCCTAAAGCCTTATTCCTACCTAAAACCCTTAATTTCCAGTTATAGCTCCCCACAAATTCTTTTGAGAGACGAAAATTCAAAGCTGTCCTGCATCTTGAACGTAAATTGAGAAATCCACATACATACCAAAGATTATTTTCTGGGGAAATTTACTAGCCTCATTTATTATTCTCCCATCACAAATTAAAAGCATGAGAATTTAACTAGCCTCCACTGATCAAAAGCACACAACTTAACTCTTTCCGTTTAACTCTCCCATCATTTTTACATCATGAACCAACCAATTGTGAAAGGAGATGTCATCTTATTTAACCCCGTCATCAAATTCAAAACGAACTAAAAATATATATCATGCTCTTTCATAGTTGATTGGTTAATAGTCTCAAGTGGTGAACTAAATTCACTTAATAATTTATCTTCTTGTTCAAGATTTCCTTTCTAATTATGCTAAATACACAAAAAATGAGAGCTAAGTAATGAAGCATTTTTTGTTCTTATTTTGAGAATAGCTTATTTTTTAAACTTGAAATGGCTTCGATGAGACTGAGACTTAGTAAAAGATTATTTTTCAATCACTATTATTTATGCCTTGAGTTTCTATCCTCTTATGTTGCTAGTGGACTTCAAAGGTTAATAGCTCGAGGGGTAAGCATCCTATGATCTCTAAGTTGTTTTAGCTTTGCTTACCCCTTGAGCTAAGGTGAGGATTCAAGCAAAGTTAGTAATTTTACGCCAATTTTTTTTATTAATGTAAATTTTACAATTTATTAAAATACTAAACAAAAGCTGATAGCCGTTAACACATTTAGTTTCACTTCAATTATATATTTTTATATATATAATGTGCTCATTCCAACATGTTTATTTTCATTTTGTTCAAGGATATGGCAACATGCAAATTTTTGCTGGATAGTTAAATTAGAAGAATAAGTATGCATTTAGAAAAGCGGTTGAAATCATGTTTTCTAAAAATTAATTTTTTTATTTTGCTTAAAATTATTTTTTGTTTTTTTTATTATTTTGATGTACTGATGTCAAAATAATTTTTAAAAATATTATTTTGATGCATTTCCGAGCGAAAAACACTTTAAAAAGCAATCACTATAACATTTCAAACACTAAATGAATATTCAAATTTTCAGAAAATGAATATCATTGAAGCAAATGATTAGAATTAAAAAAAAAAAAGTGCAAATCAATAGAGGACACTGACATGGTAAATGCATCCTATGTTGTGCCAACTAACAATCCTACCATCCCTAATGTCCAACTTAGAGGAAGAACACTAAATTAAATTCATGATGAGCTTTATGAAAATCAACTTTTAGTCTTTTATGTTCAATACTAGTTATGCAAGAAAAAGAGTAAAACATTGATACATTATCTTTGTTTATCAAGGAAAAAATAAAACAACAACAATGGCATTTACCATTCTAAGCAAAAAGCACTTTAAAAAGCAACCGCTACCACACTCTCAAACACCCCTATAGGAAACTAACTGCTAACCAAATGCTAATTTTTTTTTGCATCCTACCAATTATGAAATATTAACATATAGACCGGTATTGTAACACACATTCCTATCTATTTAATGATCAAATCATCCTGAGTAACAGATATTTAAGCTAAACGAATGAGTGAAACTATTAAAATGGTTCATGGATGTGCAAAAAACCGACTTACATTTTTCCTTTCATTTCTAAGATTTTAGATTTCATAGCATATCTTCAGATGTGCAATTAGCAGTTAATTTTGTATATTAAGGTAGTGTTTAGATTGCGGTAGTGGTTGTTTTTCAAAGTGTTTTTCGCTTGGAAATACATCAAAATAATTTTTTTATTTTTAAAAATTTATTTTTGACATCAGCACTCTAAATAGTGAGTAGTCAAATGCAAAGTCTGTCTTGGAATGTGATGGAAATAAGAGCTCTTTGAGAAGCCGGCCACCTAAGGCTTGTCCATGATGGCAATTGCTTTATTAGGAATGCCGATGATAATAATTACAAGTGCATACATTCAACATTACCTACGCATGTTTTCTAATTATATTCAAAATTTTGCTCGAGACAGTTAAAAATGGGAACAATAATTAAGGTAAACGTGTTCTAAACTACTTTCTTTCAGATTTTGTAAGCTCAATGAACCTGGAGTCAATATCAGTAATCAAAGGTTAAATTTTCTACTTTTGCTTAAGAGCACATGAAACTTAAATGTGTAACAGTAACTTATAGATTAAAGTATAAATAAATCAATTTCAACAAAGCAATTTTTAAGTGATCAAGCACATCTTGCATCGTCTGCCTTTACAAATAATAAAGGGAATATTTTTATGGCAATACAGATTTGCAGCTCTAGATTAGGGGCAATTATTATTTTTTATCCTGTAACATTCATGTTTATAGTAGCATTATCTATTAATTAAATATCCCAGTTTCTAATTAATTAATTAATTAAAGTACTATAAGAGTGTAGCTATGTATTTCAGTACTGTTTATACATGTTTGTATTGAATAACCCTCCTCAAAGGGTAAATTAAAAGATGGTATTTTCCCCTAATATATATTTCTTTCCTCACCTATTTTCTGTCTTTTAAAGGAGGTTATGCCATCAAGTTGCTCTGAAGCTAAAACCTTAGCGCCGATCCATTGCATGAAGTTTTGAAGGCAAAAAAACAAAACTGGGATTCTAAAGCTAAGGTTTCACCCTCCAAACCTAAAGAGAAAAGGTGGACGCTTGTTCCAGGAAATGCCAACACCTGGCTCTAGAAACAGATACTCTAACACCTGGCCTGCCGCTACACGATGCTAGGAAGAAGGGAACCAGCAAGAGAACAAACAAGGAGACAACCAGCCGATACCCTATTCTTAGCAATCCATGCAGGAATCAAATGAAGACAATAAATAAATACTTAGCAGTAACACTCATAGAAGAATTCAACCAATGGCTAACTTAATTTATGATTACCAAGAAGGAAAGCTATATATTATTATAACTATACTCATCTTTAGTGGGGAGTGGTTTTATGCAATCCGCATATACCCAAGAATCAGCAAAAAGAAAGAAAACCATACATAGAAAGAGGCAAATTACTGTAAGAGAATAGAGAACCAATATAACTAAAATCTAACGCGTTAAGGGAAAAGTAAAATTACTGTGAGAGAACTAGTTTTGAAAGATTGGGCTGCTCTTATGTTACCTGAAAGGAGATGGCGCAAGAAACACAGGTGCCTCCGGGCATTAATCAGTTCTTCCCTTTGCCTTTCTGGTCAGAATGCCTGGTTCCATCGCCATAACAGAGCTGCAACCCATGTGGGAACTGATGGTGGTGGTGATTCTCCATAGCTTGTTGTGGTGCACCAATAAGGAAAGGTACATTTGTGGTGGATCCGTCTATGGGAGAAGAAGTAGAAAACCTCTGGAGGTGAGACAAAAGAGAAGGTGACGATGAATTGGACTGAAGGGTCCCCCTGTTGAAACCAGCAGCAAGGCTTGAAGATATTGTAAAATTCAGATTATAATCCCCAACTGTTTGTGTTGTGGCCGCCACTGGCATCAAATGATCTGAAATGAAGGGAAAATGTTGCAACTGCTCTTGGTGATTCTCTCCTGATACATTGAATGGCGGGACCGACATTGTCATTGGTTGTGGGATTGAGTTCCCTAACTGGATTTGCCCTGGAAACCCCGATGAATGATGAGTTGTCCGTGACGAGGAGGGCCCTAAAAGCCCTGTGCTGATGTAATCCATGGGGGTCGAAAGCCACTGCCTTGCAGCAGCTGCTTTTTGGAACAAATTTGCCTCAGAAGGACTAGCAGCATTGTTGTTGTTGCTGCTGCTGCTGTTGCTGTTGTTGTTGTTGCTAACACTACCAATCCCCCCAGTTAAAAGCTCAGTAAATGTGGAGTTTTGAGAGATGGGGTTTATGTTGTGGTGATGTACAATACGAGAATCATTCTCTTTCTCCTTGGCTGTTCTCTCTCTGGCTCTCTCACGAGCCTTAACACGACTATCACGAATACCAGATCGAGCGAGTGATAACCCTGAACCTTTGCTCGTCTCAGAAGTGCTACTGCAAGCAGATTTAGATAGAGAGAGATGCTGGTTCTGGTTCTGGTTCTGGTTCTGGTTCTGGCTCTGGCTAAAATTTGGGTCATTAAGCTCAACATCAGCTGAATCAAATCCTTGCTCGGTACCATCACTTGTTCTTTTCTCATCGCTTAACTGCTTTGGAGTGTCAGGAAACGAATGATTGAGTGGAGGGAGCTCATTGATTGCATCCTGAGCTGCTTTAATCAGCCATTCTACAGCTTTACTTGGTTGATCATAACCCAACCGATCTTGGAGATCATAGAATTGAATGGCCGTGGTCACCGATAAACGTACTCTCCGGTCCCTTAACCCCTGTGAGGTCCATACCTTGCTATGCCGATCTTTTCCACCAGATGCTCTAGAAACCCTAATTATGCGTGACGAATGGTGCCACTCACGAAGACGATTGATGGTCCCACCAGCACCACCACCGTTGTTAGGATTAGACCTCTTGACCCCACCATCTTCTTCTTCATCAGGATATTGGTGGTCACCATACCCGTTTTGAGCTATTCTGCTGGAGTCATTTCTTCCATTGCCAACTCTAGAGAACTTACAAGGTTGTCTCTGAATCTCCTCCGCCTCCATAGCACTACTTTCATGCCTTATCTCCAATTAAAAAAAAAAAAAAGGAAAAAGAGCTCCGCTTTTATTCCCTTTCCCTGCCTTTGTTAGTTTATTACCACTGGCTTGACTTCTACACCTCTTAGTTTTCCCTTATCTTCTGTTCTTCTTGCAGAAAGAAAGAAAGAGATAGAGAGGACTAATTGAAGAGAGGAGTGCAGGTGGGGTTGTGTGTCCTATGCATTGATTACAATAACACAGAGAGGAAGAGAGAGAGGGTGATGGAGCACTTTGGCTGTGTTCGGTGACAAAGGGCTTTTCTTTTTTCTTTTTATTTTCAAAAAAACAGCTTGATGCATCACAGTCCAAGTCAGAACAGACCCTCCTCTACACCTTCTCCTGTACGCTTAAAGCTTTCTTTTTCGCAGTTCTGCTTCTGCACACAGTCCTCTCTCTTTTTTTCACAAAAGCAAACCCTCTCATCAGCTCTGCAACAACCAAAAAAACCATAAATTAATAACAGTAACAATAACAATATAACCTATATTATGTAGATCTGACCCATGATTTATTGGCTTACTACACACACACACACACACACAAAGAGCTAGCTTATAATTAAAACCTAGCTAGCTAGCTTGAACACAGCTGCTTATATAATACACCCTGATGGGATTGCTTGAAAATTAAGCTAGAACGAGAAGCAGTAATTGCGAACAGGTATCCGATCTCCGCCAAACCACCTTTTTTTTTTCTTATAGTTTGTTTATTAGCTTTGGCTGACCCTAAAAATAGCAGACACTAATACTCACTGTAGCTTGCAAGAACAATAAATGACAAAAGTGTTTCAAAATTACCAACAAGGAATAACTGGTTTAAATAAATAAAAGCAATAGTGTTAGGTCTTCTTACAGGTGTCAAGCTCTTAAAACCTAGATATGGAGATTTTTCACCAATTTGTCTACTTGACACAGATCTCTACTTACTTGCAACCATAACTCACAGATCTACTCTTTTTACTGCAAAACAACTTACATATCAAACAGATTATTCGGCTCATTCTATTCTTCTAAAATAAATGAAATGTACTAATTTCTGAGCTGAAACCTTGCCCAGATCAGTTTCTTTAAAAGAAGACGACACGGTATCGAATTACTTTAAGCTAGCTAGCTTTTTCATTAAGAACAAGGGGGGGAAATGCAATCCCAGCTCGCAAGGCAAGACAGAAACTCATTGGCATCATCAAATTGCTTTCTTTTCAAGGAAAAGAGAAACTTGTTAGTGTTTTAGTTCTCAAGAAATTGCAGGTTGCAAAACGGTCATTGAGTAGCTCATATATAAATATATAATGCATAACCTAAGACTCACCATTTCTTACCAAAGTGGAGCAACTAACAAGAACTTGAATTCAGATGATAGTTAATACATATAAGCAATTTTCATCTTTTTTTTATATATAAAAAAATGTGTTTAGGGTTGGAAAGAAAATACCAAAGGAAGGAAAATTTAGCAAAAAGTGAAGAGTTAGCTAAAAAGGTGTTCCGAAAGTACAAGAAGAAGAAAAAAGGCAGACGATGGAGAAGGAGACGGAGACGGAGAAGTTTGTGCGTGTTTCATACCACTTCGAGCAAACCACGGAGCTTATCGGCAAAGGACAGACACCGCAGCGTTCCTTCACCACTTTATTATTATTATTATTAATATAATTATATATCTTTCTCTTCTCCTTTTGCCCCACTCTCACATCCTTTTTTACTCTCCTTTGCCACTCTCTCCAAATATCTTTTCAGCCAACCATCTACGTACACACAAAAAATGGAAAATACACATTTGTTTATTCCACTACCCCTCTCTCAATAAAATAAATACAAATTTAATTCTCTGTCCAATAGCTACCGTCCTGTTCTGGCTGTACAGTAACAATAATACACTCTGTTTTGTTTTTATTGGTCGTAAGAGAACAAGAGTTTCAAGGGGGGAAACAAAATGAAATTTGCCACTATTGCGGTCATATTTAATTTTCATGGTAGGTTTTAAAAAAGTATTTTAAAAAAATTATAATTTTTTTTGTTTTAAATTAATATTTTTAAATCATGTTGATGATAAAAATAATTTTTTAAAAATAAAAAAATATTATTTTAATATATTTTCAAATAAAAAGTATTTTAAAAAACAATCACCAACCATCTCTTTAAAACACTTATCATTCTATTTTAAAATATTTATATTAAATTAATATTTTTTATATGATGATATTAAAATATTAAAAAATATCCCTTTAATATATTTATAATTAAAAAAATATTTTTATAATACTAACTTGCACTACATCATCTAAGTCTTTAAAGTCAATATAGTTTAAAACAAACAGGAAAGCTATTAAACAAATATAATTTTAATATATTTGTAATTAAAAAATATTTTTATAATAATGACTTTAATCATGTTATCAAACATACATATTAAAAAACACATCAAAATAATTTTTTTAAATACTAAAAAGTATCTTTATAAACCTGTTTGGGATTATGGTGGCGATTGTAATTCAAAATACTTTTCACTTAGAAATATATTAAAATTTTTTTTTATTTTTTAGCCAATTATTTTTAAGATCAACATATCAAAACGACCTATAAATATATAAAAAAAATTAATTTTTAATAAAAAAAATTTAATATTTTAAGAAAACACAATTTTAACCAGTTCAAACAGAGCTAAGACAATATAATTTGAAACAAATAAGAAAGCTATTAAATAGAAACATGTCAGCAATAGATAAGAATGGATCTCGAAATCACCTTGAAACAATATGATTAGTTTTGGAAATAAATTTGAGAAAATTGATTTTGGGAAAATAAACCCGCAACATGTTAAGATTATTATCTCAAGAACTCTGTATGCAACGAGTGGATATAAACCATACTGGTTTGAAAAATAAAATATTTGAAAACTCATAAGCAATGAGTGAGGGATAATACACAAGAGAGTAAGAATTTATTCGAAAAGAAATACACATTCATCGAGTGGAATAAATTACATTGATTTAAAATATTTGAAAACTCCAAATGTAATGAATAGAGAAATTTTTTGCATCATATTAAAAATTATTTGACAAAAAAATCCACACGTGTATAATTCTATTTGAAAATGTGGTTGTGGTTACTTTTCAAGGTGTTTTTAACTCGGAAATGTATCAAAATTATTTTTTTATTTTTTTAAAATTATTTTTAACATCAGCAAATCAAAATGATTTGAAAATACTAAAAAAATATTAATTTAAAAAAATTAAAAAATTAAAAAAATTAAATTTTTTAAAAATATTTTTAAAATACAAAAACAAACGTTAACTTAAAACTATTAAAATTCAAAGAAATAGAGGAATAATCCATTTTGGATTGAAAATAAATTCAAACGTATCTAGTGAAATAAACAACATCAATTTAATTATATATATATATATATAAAATCCAAATGCAATAAATGGAGTAATAATTCGTATAAGATTAAAATTCATTTTTGAAAAATCCACATACATCAAGTGGTGAACCACAATATTTGAAAAGTCCAAACATAATTTTGAAAAGAAATCTACACGCAATGATTGAAATAAATCACGTCAGTTTAAAAATATTTGAAAAACCCAAACATAACAAATGAAGAAAAAAATAAAAAAATCATTTGAAAAGAAATCCACACATATCAAATGGAATAAACTGCATCGATCTACGAACATTTAAAAACTTCAAATGCATGAACAGTGAAATAAATCATATCAGTTTAAAAACTTTTGAAAACTCCAAATGGAGGAAATGATTTGCATCGAGATAAAAATTATTTTAAAAAATCCATACAAAATGAACAAAGTTGATCCTGAGATCAGTTAAATTTTAAAATTTAAATTCACAATGAACAAAAACTAGACTTTGGTTTTGACTTTAAATAAGTTGAAACAAATTTATATTTATATATTTATATATATGTAAAAAATTAAGTTATAGAACTAAAACATTAATGAAGATTTCACGACTCGATACTATTGTTTTTAAGTTCAAATTTTAACCAAAAACAATAAGTTCTAGTCCAAAGTCAAATAAGTTTATTTATTTTGGGTTAAATCTAGAAGCTCAAATAAGTTTATTTATTTTGGGTTGAAAAGTTAAGATAAATATTTACAACTTTCATGAAGATTATTTATTTAGATTATGAAGTTATAAATAATATTTTGTCTAGCAACCAAATTAATAGTTAGTCACTATATCAATAGTTCTAAATTTTATCATATAAAAGGAGTTATTTACCATACGTTTAGACATCTTGCTTTCTTTATTTGTATTTTTTGTAATATTCAAGTTTTATTTCATGTTATATTCTTATTAATTTATGATTATCATTTTCTTTACTATACTTGGTTAATTTATATCATAGCTATGTTTTTATCTTGTTTATTAATATTTTTCTTCTTAATTATGTTTAGTTAAGATCAAGATCCATATATCTTGGTTTTCAGATCAAGATCCATACACTTGCTTTTTTTATTTGTATTTTTTGTAATATTCAAGTTTTATTTCATGTTATATTCTCATTAGTTTATGATTATCATTTTCTTTACTGTACTTGGTTGATTTATATCATAGCTATGTTTTTATCTTGTTTATTAATGTTTTTCTTCTTAATTATATTTAGTTAAGTTTATTTTTTCAATATAAAAATGTTACATTAATAGTAAAAGAATAAGTATAATACAAACTTAACATGAATTTTAATGCTTACTTTCAATAAAGTTTGCTATTAACATATGTTATAACTGCTATCTTAATCAATCTTAATATCCTTTTTGTTAAGTGGTAACTCTTGATTCGTTGGTTTACAATTCTTGTAGCAACAACAACTTAATTCTTACATAGCCTATTGTATGGAGCACCAGCACATGTACTATGAAAAGATCTTGATTTGTTGTTGATATAAGTTAGTACTATGAATACTTGATAACATTTATAAGTATTGGTATTACTCACTCATACACACACACATATATATAAAACAAACTATACGTCACATATGACAGACTTTTAAAAAAGAAATTAATGTGAATTGAAATAGTAAATTTATCATTTTATTTTTTAAAAAATTAATTATTTTTTTTGTTGATTCATCTTCTTTTTTTTAAGAATTGATCCTTAAATTTTCATTGCTGTTTTTTAGGTTTTCACAAGTTTTCTAGATTGATTTTTATTTTATTTATTGCTCAATATTAAAATTATTAGGAATTAGGCTTCTTGATTGATCCCGAATCTGAGATTTCACATGTTGTGATTTTAAAAGATTGACCTATTTTTTTCAATCGGGTGTGCTTGATTTTTCATATTAATAAATTAGGGTTGTATATGTGTGTGTGTGTGTGTATTATTAGATTAACCAAACTTATTAACCTTAGTCGATTCAATGACCCGAGCCTCATATTTTTTATTTTAAAATAAAATGATAGCGTTTCCTAAACTTTTTTCTTTTTACATCCAGCAAAATTTGACCTAGCTCACGGTGTTACACCGACTACTAATATCAGTGTACTCGAGTAATTGTTTTGGTTTTTTTTAAATTTAATTTTTCACTTTTAGCTTTTAACATTTAGTTCATTATAATTGGATTTTCTAGTTTGTTTTGATACAGATTTCATGATTTTATCATAATCTCATACTCCAGATCGAGATTTTCATAAGTTAACCATGATTGATCCAGGTCAATTCAATCGAGATTTTCATAAGTTAACCATGATTGATCCAGGTCAATTCAATACTGCCTTCTTAATTTTATTTTTTTTAAATATGATCCAATATATCACCATTTAAGTATTAAAAAAAATGTCCCAGCATCAAATTTTTTTTATTTTCTAACATCTTGCCATTTTCAAAAAAGTAAAAAGGGGGGGTAAAAAGAGTCGTTAGAGCCCTAATTGATGTGTAAATGGATAATGGTAGCATTGTAATTGCAACCAAAACAAAGGATTGATTCAGAAAAGGTGAGCCCTGAACCTGCGAAGTGATGGAAAAAATAAAAGGATTTGCCGCACCACCCAACTATCAAGATGAGAACTCACTCTCTCCCCAGCTAATAAAAAAAGCATAGAAAAAAGTTGTTTTGGGGCTATATATTTCATCTAATAAAGTCCCGATTTGTGTATTCACTAAGATGAGACGTCTTTCGCCGTCCTAGCAATCATGTGTCTCTCTCAATAATATATAAATTATGTATTATGGGGGATGGATGGTGTGGCATTTGACGGCATGGATGCTGATTGCTGCCCTAGCCAATGCTCACAATGGTCCTCTTGCTGGAAAACACAGTAGCAATCGGGGTACCATGTTCATTCGGGGCTACCTTTCTCCGATGAATGGAGTTGTTTGTAGCGAACTAGTCAATTTTTTTAACGTAAATCTCTATTTCTAGAAATGTATTGGACCCTCATTAATATGATCGAATTGGATCAATCCATTAAAAGATAAAAACTTTTTCAATAATAAGATGTTTGTCCACAAAAATCAAACTCAAAACCTTATTTAAAAAGAAGAAGCATCAAATCGTTTGAACTAATACCAAATCAGCCAACCTACCTTTAAATAAAAACAAAAAACACCAAAAACAGAAAAAAACTGCTGATCATATATATATATATATATATATAAACCACAATGCAACTTAAATTCAACAGCTTTCTGGATTTGAGTTTTTGATTCATTTCATGCTTAGATTAACTAAGAAGATAGTTGCAATGGCAGGATGAGAGGTTACCGGATAGGGATTTTATTATTATTATTATTCTTTTTCATTATCAATTTTAAATGTTCTTTAATCATGAATCTGATTAATTTATTATAATTTAGCTCATCGGGTCAGCCGATGTTCTTGTGATTCTGTGATTTGAGTTGTCATGTTTTTCTTTTTAATTTTGTGATCATATATAATGTTCTTGTATTTATTATATTACCCTTTCTTGTATTTCTTATTTTTATAATATCAGGTATTTATAACAATCAAAGACAAGAAATTTTTTTTATTAACGTGGGTGTCCGGGTTAGCTTGCGCGCACCTCGACTAATCATACGGGTTCTGAAGTTAACGATCATGCAAGTCTCCAGTAGCTCATAGATTTGTGAGACTCGAACTACTGACCTTTAGGGAACAAACCTACCTCGAACTTGACCAGTTGAATTACACCCTTCAAAGTTAAGATAAGAAATCTTCTATGACTTGAATACAAGAACAATAAAACATCTAATAATGTCCGATTTGCATCCATGAATGAGCAATTATCCAAACCAGCTTATCTGTTAAACGAGATTAATAATAAATTTGAAAGACTCTAATATTTTTTTTATGTGATTGAAAAGGTGATTAATTTTTAAATTATGTCTCAATAATAGAATTAAAAAATTCAATATTTATGAATTGTACTTGTAATTATTTCTATGTGTAAAATGAAAACAATCTAGTACATAGTTTTATGAGTCCTCAATAGAAAATACCACTTTCCAAATATTTTGGATGATATACTTATTTTCTTATTGAGTTAATTATTGTCATTACATTTTGTACCTTATACTTTGAAACTCTTACATTTTTCACCTTTAATTTTCTTATGATTGCACCTTCTCACCTTCTTGTGATTCCCCCCCCCCCCCTGAAAACATGTTAGGTGATCATTATAAATTGAGTTGAATTTGGTCAAAATTATGTAAAATGACCAAGTAATCCCTGAGAATATAATGAATGTTTAGAGAAGTGAGATGTTTATTTATTTAGTATTAAAAAGATTCAACCCAAAAAATAATTCTTTCCTCTCAATCCCATTTTATTTTGATATCAGTATGGAAAATCAAGCAAAATGTCATGCTTCCATTCGTAAGTAAGCATGTTCTTTATTTTTTCATGATTTATTATAAAAATATATTGATGCATAAATGAATACATCAATTTTTCAAAAACATAAGCTTTGTTTTTTTTTTTTAAAAAAAAAGATAAGCTCCTTTGGATATTAACGACATCAAATATATATATATATATATATATATATATATATATATATATAAAGAAAGAAAGAAAGAAAGAATATAGAAAAATTAGGAAACAAATGCAGCCTAAGTAAATGATCTAATTACGTGTGCCATGTCAAGAAAGACAGAGCACTTGCAGAAGCTTAAAAGTTTTTAAATCTTTGTGGAAGGCTTTGCAAAAAGATGACTAAAAGAGTCATAAGTTGGCCACGACAAGTTTTCATATTTAGAGGATATTTATTTTTCATAAAACACTTTATGAATAGAAAAATTAAAACTTTTTACGATGCTTGTTGAACAATGATATGAAAAAAAATACTATAATATAAGAATATTAATGATATATTTGAAGATAAAGTGATAATAATGGTGGTAATGATTGTGATTGTAATTATAATAATGATATAGAAAAAGTATTTGGAGATAAGATAATAATATTAGTGATGATGATTAAGGTTGTAATAACATGATGAGAGGGCATGAGTATAAATAGTGGTGGACTGGTGGTGATAGTTTTAAAATTATATATAGTAGTGAATATAATTATTTTAATTATAGTTGAATAATATTATAAATAGATCAATGCCATGAAATGATTTACAAAATACACCTGAAGAGGTGAAAATATTTTTTAACAAATTAATAAAATTTAAAAGTTAAACATAAAATGTTTTATATTAAACCATTTTTCTTTAAAATAGTTTACAAAAACTAAATACAAGTAAATAAAACCAATTTCATATAAAATACTTGAACAAAAGCATAAGTGTGTGTGTATATAAAAACAATTCATCTTACAATATAATTATATTTGGCATTTCTCTATTATTTGACGTTGATTAGCTAACCCCTACTATTAATATGATTAATGGAGACTATTCACTATATATTATATTAATATCCGAGTCCCTTGATTTGAGAGAGCGGTTAAAATGACAACATGTCGTGTTGGGAGCGCGACACGTATAAAAAAAGAAAAAAATTGATTAATTTTTTCCCAAATACTTAATGCTAGAAATTATTTTTCAAGGTTTTTTAATCACATTGGAATTTTTTTTATTAATTTATCACTCCTCGCTAACGGTGTACATATTCCTAACTTCCTATCAAAAGAAACTAAAAGGGCTCTTGGTTTTTCTATAACATCAATTACTGTTTATTCTTTCGTATATCATTATGAATTGAAACAATAAATGTTTTTCAAAACTCTCAAATATGTTTCTCGAACTTCTATTTTGCACAATTGAGCGTGTTTGAATTCAAATTAGCAATAATTGCATTTATTTCTAGAAGGACTGAATTAAAAAATAAAAAAATGAAATGAAAAAAAAACATGTAAAATATATGGTAACTTTGAAGTTTATTTGAAAAGTTCATTTTAGTTTTTTATTTTTTTTAGCTATCAAGTGATCGGTCACTTTAATTTTAAAAAATTCAACTTTATTTTTCAATTCTTTTATCACAAGGAGAGAGTGAGGGGCTCGTCAAATACTGGTATAGAAAGAGAAAAAATCATCGTTGTGACAATTCCAACCACCAAAACATTCTATTATTGTGGCAAATGCTTCCATGCGAAGATGGAAGATCAAATTAAGTGGGTTTTTTTTTTGTTATCTTGAAAGTTCCTAAAAAAATAAATATGAGGTTGAAAATATTTTTAGTTTTGGATTGATTTTAAATTTTGAGGCGGTTTTTTTGCATATTTTGAGGTCATAAACTGGTTTAACAAGGTTTCTAATATGTTTTGAATCAAAAATAAATTGAAAATAAGTTTTTAGAAGAAAAAACAAGAATTTCATTTTTATAGCTATCATAGTAGCTGGAATCTAGAGAATTTTAGAGGGTATATTGTCTTTTAAGATAGACGACACATCATCTTTTTTTTCCAACATAAATTAAGGTGTATGTGTCCACCCTATTAACTTTTTTTTTAAAAAAAACAAAGGCTCAAGCGTGAGCCTTTTCTTCATGGGTCGGGTACTTAGCTTGGCTTACCAGACCTAGCAACACTTGGTCTTATTTTTTTATTTTATTTTTTAAAATAATTTTCAATATATTGGAATATCCCTTTTTAAATAGCGATTATTCTTTTTATCTTTTTTAAGTAACAATTATTTTTTTAATATATTGGAAGTGCTTAGTTTTTTAAGAGGTTAGTATGATTCATTTGTTATATATATATATATATATATATATATATATATTAAGTTCATTTAAAAATTAATTATTTTTTATAATATTGAAAATATATACAGTCTTGTATAATATTTATTTTTCTTTAATTTTATTCAATATGTGTATGTCGATTTGTATTACAAATTGATTTTAATAAATAAAATCATTAAATACAACTGGGTAGATGACCCGTGTTACGATATTAAATATTTGTTTATTTACATAATATTTTTTAATTTATTTAATCAAATACACACATAATTTTTTAGATTTACATTTTGAAATTTGTTTATATAAAAAACCATGTTGATAAATTTTACATGTTTAATTTTTTTTTTTATCATTTACTAATGTTTTGAATTTCATCTTTACTTGTTTTTATTTCTAATTTTTTTTTCTTCCATGATCAGGATAAGAATCATGGTACAACAAGGAACTTATTTTTTTTCTTTTCTGATTTTAACACCGGAAGGTACAGAGATTGCTAAAAACAATATATATATATATATATATATATATATATATATATATATATATATATATATATATATATATATATATATATATATAAGTCTTCATCTACAGTAGGATTTGACGACACCAGTCACTGGTCCTACTGTAAAATACCATTCCCGCGTTACATCAACTTCCTGAAAGACTTTTTCAATCTCACATCTCCACCTTGCAATGTTTCACCCACTTAATCGTGGCCGTTCATCTCTACTGCCCAACCTCGTTATTGAACGGAAAGTACTGCTACTAATTAATTAACAAAATACTAAATTACGTGAATAAGTGACCGATTTTTTTTTCATAATTTTTATTTTATTTTTTTATTTTAAATTAATTTTTTATGTATTTTTAGATCGTTTAGATATGCGATATCAAAAATAATTTTTTTAAAATAAAAAAATATTATTTTAATATATTTCCAAGTAAAAAATACTTTAAAAAACAACCATTATCACAGTTTCAAACATCCTTTTTATTGGGATAAGCATTGGGTTTTGAGCCACACAGATGATCTGCGAAGTTGAGATTACCTTGATCCACCAATTTGATTAAAAATGTATATATATATATATATATATATATATATATGTATCTAGAAAATCATTAATAAAAAAATATTGATGATTTAGTGTTTTAGATTGTGATAAGTATTGTTTTTTAAAATATTTTTTATTTTAAAATATATTAAATCACCATATATCTACAACCAATAACATTATTATAGTATTTTGTGTTTTTCTTTTAAATTATTTTTAGGTGATTTGAAAATTATGCTTTGATTTTTTATATTTTTTTTAATTGTGTTGTATACTAGTTTTATAAATTTAGTTTGTTTTTTTATCTTGATTTAATATTTAATATTAGATTTGTTGGAAGTGGAGTTTTATAATTTTTTTATATTTTTTATTTCACCCATAGTGTATTATTTATTATTATTATTTTTCATTTCACCCTCATTGTTTTCATTTTGTTAACGTTTTGATTCTTTTTAATTTAACTCTCAAATCGAGAATTTATTGTTTCCCTTTGATTTATTTTTTATTTTGATTATAAATCTTAGTTTTTTAACTGCTATTTTTTATTTTGAATATTTTTTTATTTCATCATTCAACATTTCAATTTTTAGAGATCGGGCTTCATGATTTTTTCATATATAGTGTTTTTAGTGTAATAATCCTGATCAAATGTTTGAAAAGTTAATACGAGTTGATATTTTTTTTATTTTTTTAATATTGTTGATTGACATTAATTTTTTTAAGAAAGAACTTTATGATTTTCCGTAATTTCCTTTTTATTAAACTATCCTTACTTCATCCTCAATCTACTCTATAAATATATAAAATAGTCATATCTCATGCCTAGTTAAAGAGGTTTGATGTCCTAGCACACCTTTTCATTGACTTGAAATCACGTCTCTTCATGGCATTTGATGTAACAAGCTTTCTCTCGCTCGGACAAGAACCCAAGGCAGACACAAAAGGAAAAGGCTTTGCGGGTGCTCCTAATCCTACCACAGTCCCAACAAAAGAAGCCCAGCACCCACGTAAAGGATGGAGAAAAGGCGTCGCCATTTTCGACTTGGTTCTCGAGCTGTCTGCCATTGTCGCTGGTCTTGCTACCACTAGCGTTACGGATCATGCTTTTCCCTTTTTTTCTCACCCAGTTCTTTCAGTTCCAAGCTCAGTTTAATGATCTCCCAACTCTCATGTAAGCATGCTTTTCCTTCTTCAATCTAAAGCTAATCAAGCCCTGCTTCATCGCTTCAGATCAGTTCTGGAAAGCTAATTAAATGCCCAGACTGTATCTATCCATGCCCATGAGCAGGTTTTTCGTGGTTGCTAATGCCATAGCTAGCGAGCCCCTCGCCCTTCTCTATAGCAGGACCGAGCCTCCTCCTTGTCGTCTTTGATTCGGTGAGTTCATCAAGTCACTGTAAATCTATAACATGCTATATACTAGGAATAATCTACAAACAATAACAGCAAATGCAGCATGAATTTACTGGAAATTTAAAAAAAAAGGAGGAGTTTTAGCACATCGAAATACCGTATTTCAATGTGACGCATAAATTAAGAGATTCGAGCGTTAATATAATATATAATAAAAGGACCTTATTATTTATATCCATAATAAAAAGGCCTAATTAATTAAATTTAATAATAAAGAGATGTTGGATAAATAGGAGTTCTTTGTTGTACCATGATTCTTATCCTAATCATAGCTATGTTTCCCGATGAAAACTAATTACTAAAAACAATCTGTCAGTACTGTATTAATGAAAATAAGGGAACCAAACTCTAAGGCGTGTTCTCGCAATCCCAGGCTAACATTAAAATATCATCCCTCCACAACTTTGTTTCTTCCGGACGTTTCCTGTTATTTGATTATTTTTTAAAAAATTATTAAAATAATATTTTAAATAAAAAATTTAAATATTTAAATCACTTAGATTTAACCGCATTCTCGAACGGTCACTTAAAATTATTTGTTTTGAGTTTAAAAAAGTGATTTTGAGAGTTTTTAGAATTTTTATTTAAATTTTTTTTTATGATTTTGAATTATTTAACGTGCTCACATCAAAATAAATTATTAAAAATAAAATAAGGATTATTTTAATACAAAAACAATTGGTATCACAATCTCGAATACTATTTTAAAATAATAATAGATTTACCATAAAATAAGGGAAAACCCGCCTTTACATCCCAAAATTATGTATGGAAAAACTATACAATATAAGCATAACCCACCTCGACCACATGTACGATATATAATATTATAATATGGACTCACAAGGGTGGGCATCCTGAGAGAAAAAAGGAGGAGAGGGATGGGAAAAGTGGGCTTTTATTGAGTATTTCAATGCTGAGAGGATTGGAGAGCCCAGGACACGCTACAAAGAAAGAGGAGGCAGGGGCACGTGTCATGGTCTAAGAGAGATGAGGGGTGTGTAATGTATCAATGCAGTTGGCCGATTTCTCGATGACCGGACCACAACACGTTCATGGTGTTGGTGAATCATCAGCAACCACTCATCATCCCCCAGCCCTTCATCTATAGCTGGAAAGTGTTTTTTTTAAATGATTTTAATTTTATTTTTTCATGTGTAGCTATATATTATAAAAAATAGTAAAAAATATATAGAAAATGATAGTGATGGTAGGGCCCGGGAAGGGCAGTATTGTCCTGTACCATAAGAAACTGGAAACCTATAATAAATATGTACATGGGGGTTTACATAATGGATGAAAAATGATTGTACTGTTCTCAATACATTGCTAAGTAGTATGCAAAATGATATTATGGTCGAATTATCTCATTACCAAACTACTAATGCCATGTGGGAAGCTCTTAAAGTAAAATTTGGTGATATTTATGACAACAAGGTTGCAAAATGTGCTAATCATACTATGAACCATCACTTAAAGGTTATGTCAAATATGATTCGAGAGTTGAAAGCCGTAGGGAATAACTTGATTGATGAGTAACAAGTTCAAGTTGTAATTCACTTCCTTTCTAACTCCTTAGAACACATGCGAGTTAACATGGTACACAAATTGAATATTCAAATATCTGAGGACATTGCACGTAACTTAGAGTTAGAGGATGGGTGCTTAGATGCTACTAATTCCTTAAAGGATTTTGTTGTTGAGTCTAGTACTAGAAAAGCAAATAAGGTCAAATTCAAGTGGACTAGTGGAACTTTTAAAGGAAAAGTTGGACTTATACCTAAAAAGGTAGAAGACATAAAAAAAAAGACATAAATGAGGTGGCAAGAAAGACAAATCTAAGATGATTTGTTACAATTGCAAGAAATAAGGACACTTTACTCATGAGTATACTAAGTTGAAGAAGGTACTTAATGTCTCGCTCTGAATTTTTAGTTTCAATGAAAGAAATACGGTAAGCATGAGAAACAAGTCTAGTTGATGTGCATGCAATTGGCACCAATAAATTGGTCATACGAGGAGGACACACCTTGTATTTCTATGATGTACTTTATGCTCTTGACATTCAGCGGAACTTGTTTTCTATTGTTATCATGCTTAAGTTAGGCTTTTGGTTTTTTCTAGAAAGTAATCTATTGAGATATATCCTAGAATAAACTTTTATAGTTGTGGTCACTTTCTAGATTATTTTTTGGTTTTGGATGTTGAACATTCAAGTAATAATAAAAGCACTTCTTTACTTACTTTTGTTGATAATGCTCACAATAACTCAATTAAATGATATGCTAGGTTTGACCATATTAAACAAGAAAGAATAACTAGACTTGTTAGAGCATGCCTTTTAGGCCCACTCATAAAAGTTAATCTACCAATGTGTGACATTGCTTGGTAGAGAAAAAAACACAATTAGGACTGAAACACATTTACAATTGATTCATTCAAATTTATGTGGCCCAATGAATATAAAAATAAAACACGATAAATATAATTTCATTACATTTATAGATGATAAAACGTGTTTTGATCTTATTTATTTTATCTCCTATAAATATGAAGCATTAGATTGCTTTAAGAGATGCATAAACGAGGTTAAAAATAAATTAGATAAAATGATCAAGGTTCTTAAAATTGATTAAGAAAGTGAGTATCTATCTAAATAATTCAAGGAATTATGTGATGAAAAAGAAATTATTAGTCAACTAATGATTATTGGAACTCCATAACAAAATGGTAGTATTGCAGAGAGGAAGAATTGTACTTTGCTAAACATGGTTAGATCAATGATGATGCAAATTAATTTACCAATACAAAAGATATATTATTGACTACTATATATGTTCTAGATTGTATACCAACTAAATCAATACCTTCCACACCACATGAGTTATGGATTACAAGAACTCCAAACTTAAGTCATTTAAGAGCTTAAGATTCATTTGTTTATGTACACAACACTTCTTATAAGTATGGAAAGTTAGGCCCTTGAGGAGAAAATATATATCTTTACTAGATATCCTAATCATTCAAAGGGATATGTGTTTATTTGAGAGCTACCAGATGGAAATATAACTGAAATTGAATCACAAGATGCAAAATTCCTTGAAGAGGATTTTCCTTATAAAAGTAAGGTGAAAAATATTTTTTTTTTATGAAATAGATGGCCCAGAAATTGGCACTCATATGACATTAATTGAGATTGAGGAAGTAGTCCCTCAATCTTCTAGAACTAGTAAGGGTATATTTTATGTTGGTGGTGATATTCCATTACATAAAAGTTCTTAAAAACCTGAGCTTAAAAGGAGCATCCATATAAGCATTCATTGTTTTTATTTTATGATTGAAGAGGAAGCTTTCATTACATTTGTAAATGATAAAGAGACTAAAAGTTTGTAAGGCTCTTTTCTCTTCTTTAAATAAGGAATGAATGAATACAATGAAATATATATATATATATATATATAGTCTATGAAGACTAACCATGTTTAGGACTTAGTTTGACCTTTTGAAAGGTTTAAAAGTCATTAGGAACAAATAGGTTCTCGAGGTGAAACGTCAAGTGAATGATTATACAGAAAGATATAAGGCTCATTTAGTGGCAAAAGGCAACACCCAATAACAAGGTACAAATTATAATTAAACGTTTTCCCTAGTAGTTAGGTTTGTCTCAATTCATCTAATTCTAGTCATTATTGCAAGTTTAGATTTGAAACTCCATTAAATGGATATTAAAACTGTATTTCTCAATGGAGAATTCCATCTATATAGATCAACTAGTGAGTTTTGTTGTAAAGGGTTAGGAGCTCAAAATTTGTGGACTTTATAGATCTAGTTATGAATTGAAACAATCATCCATCTATGGTATCTTTGATTTCATTGAGCCATCATCACTGATGGATTTATAATGATTGAAAATGATTATTTTGTATGTTAAATAATCTAATAAGGAATTTTTCATCCTGTCATTATAGGTATATGGCATATTGATTACTAGAAATAACAAGGAGTTGATTGCCACAACAAAATTATAGTTGTCTATAAACTTTGAAATGAAGGACATGGGTGAAGCAAGCTATCTGCTTGGCATCAAAATTATTATGACCAATCTAAAAGGCTTTTGACTTGCATAAAAAAACAGGTCATAGAATGATTTTTTCATGGAAAACTACAAACCTATAAACACTTATAAAATGACCATTTACTGGTGCAATTGGTAGCTTGATATCTGCAATGATGCGTACACAACCTAATATTTGTTATATTGTGGGACTCGTCAGTGATATCAATCGAATCCAAGATTTCTGCATTGAAAAGTAGTTAAAAGAATTCTTCATTACTTGAAAGGAATGATGGATTATGTGTTATATTACTAGGGATTAATATCGTAACAAATTTTATCCAACAATTATATTTTATTTAAAAATAAAATTTGTGATATATACATATGCATATATTTATGAAATTATAATATTAAATGATTAAGATCAAGAGAGAAAAATATATTACATGATTGCATGGGAGACCAATGTGTTCAAATACGAAGAAGTTTAAAAGTTATGTGTTCATCATGTGATTATTTTTGGTTTGGTTATTTTATATGAAATTTTATGTAATACCAAAAATAAAATCAAAACCGAATCGAAACCAGTTCAAACCGAACAGTTTCGGTTCGGTTATTTTATATGAAAAACCAAAACCAAACCAACCGATTTTGGTTCTGTTCAGTTCGGTTTTGGTGTAGTTCGGTTTGGTTTGGTTATTTTATATTTTAAAAAAAACTATATTGTTTTTTTGGGTTTTTTTTGGACTTTCTAATAGGCTTGGTTTCGGTTTGTTCGGTTTGATTTTATTCCGGTTCGGTTTGGTTTTTCAGTTTTCAGGCTTATAAAACCGAAACTGAACCGAATTAAATATTTTTTTTAATATTATAATCGGTTTAATTAGTTTTTTTTTCATGATTCAACTTTTTAGGTTATTTTTTATTTAATTAGTTTTTTTTCTCACCTCTAAACATAACAGTAAATATTTGTAAATTAACAAAATAATAACGTTCTACTTTACAAATACTTATTTTATAATCATAAAATTTAAAATATAATATTATAGTATTTTTATTGATGCAACGAAACGAATACAGAGTTTATTAGTAATCAAAAACCCATAAATTCTGGAACCAGACACCTCGCATTATTTATTCATATTTCATAAAACTAAGTTTAATAAATGCTAAATTGTACAAGATCCTCCTTAATTATTGGTCAAAGCACCGTCAGTCCTTGAACTAAAAACTCTACGTCAACGGTCCTTATTCTAACTGTTTGATCTTATTGAGTCCACTATTAATGGAAATTAGGTTTCCGTCCAATACTGCTGTGCTTGTAACTCTCTGTTTTCTTTTTTTCATTTTATTCGAACAATTTCAAAACTATATAATAGGGTATTTTTTTAATGAGGTCACGTGACTTTCACATGCCGATTTTGTTAGCAATTGGAAAAAAAAAACCCTAATTTTCACCAATCGCGAATTAAGTTAAATCAAATAAATAGTATAGGGACTGTTGGCGCATAATTCCTAGTCTAGAGAATACTGATTTGACCGATACTGCAGAAGTGTTAAAGTGTTTTTCTTCTTTTCATTAAATGCGTTTTCACTTTTCTTCCTTCTTCTTTTCAAATTTAAATTATTCTATCATAATTTATTTTCAATAAAATTATCATAATTTTAAATAAATATTCTAATATTTAGTTAATATTTAATTTTATAGATGTTTATTTTTATTATTATATCATTAAATAGCAAATTTTTTTTTAAATCCAATAAATTTAAAACTCCGAGTTGTCGGTTTAACAAGTTAAGCCGCAAAATTTGAATTGATTCAATATATAACCGACTCAATATTCTTTTTTAAAAGTTATTTTTAAAATTTCTTTTAAAGCTAAACCACATTTTTATCGGTCATATAGGTTGTTTTTAGACCTATCAAGTTGACTAGATCACATCAGGACAACTTTCATAATGATTAATTTAAAAATCAAGTTAGGCAAATAGTCGGGTTGTGAGATTTCAAGATTGACTTGCTGGGTCGGGTTTATAACAATGCCAAATTATTCCTTTTATCTTAATTCCATCTTTCAATTTTTTTTTCTTTCAATTGAATCTTTTTTGTCCTTTTTTTAGTTTATCATTAAACAATTAGTTGATTTTAAATTGATCTTCATAATTTGTTTTAATTTGTTTTTCATGAGGTTATAGTAGCCTCAAGCAAACATTCTGATATTCGATTAACTTTTAATTTTACGAGTATCTATTTTTATTATCATATCATTAAGTAAAAAATAGTTTTAAAAAATAAAGTTATTAAACACAATGAAGTCCATGATTTAGGTTGTGCAGGTTTGACAGGTTAAGCCATGAAGTCCAAATCAATCTAATATATCGTCATCTTAATATTAAAAAAAAATCATCTTGATTTTTTTTAAAATCAAACTATATTTTTTAATAGTTGTCCAGGTTATCTTTAAACCTATCAAATTAACAATTTTATGTCATAATAATTCTCATACGAGTTAATTTTAAATTACAACTAAGAAACAGATTAGATTAAAAGAATTTAAAATTAATTAATTGAATCAAGTTTAATAATAACATTAAATACTTCTCGAGGTCTAATGTTTTTTTTTTTTTTTTTATCTGATCTCCAGCTTAGAGCTGGCGCAGGGAACCAGCCCCCCTACTATTATACTTGCGCTTTCCCCCCCGCCTGCCTCGACGAGTTGTGGTGGCTTGGCATGTGCAGAGGGACCTCCTAAAGCTCCAGATGGTCGCCATTGCTCTGTAGAGGGACCTCCCTAGTCTCTATCATGAGACATCAAGAATGTTTTCTGGACATTTAGTGGACGAATCTTGCACATTATGAGACATCTAACAACAAGGTGGTTAGACGACTCATTGATTATCATAATTATCTTTGTACAAATGCAACGACTCTTCATCTTCCTCTACTGGCGTAGGGCCGACTTCGAATTCCGAAAGATCTTTCCATTTTGAGAAATGTTGGGTAATTTGATTCTTACAATTTATGAATTATTAAATCATATGGTTTTTCTGTCAAAAAAGCAGGCGCCATGTTGTCCCCCCAAGAACATGATTGAGATATACCGGCACTGCTAATGTAGATGTTACTTGTTTCCAGGCCACCGTTGCTTGCATGTTAGGATCAATCTTTTTCAACGTAATGAAGATTATTCTGTTATGAGAAAATTATTCCATCTTATTATTAAATTTGATTAAACGGGTTAATATGATCTGGTTTTTTATTTAATTCAAGATTAAAATAAAACTACATGGAAGTTAGCTTGAGGTAATTTAATTAACTTAAATGATCCAAAAACAATATAGTTGATCAATACAAAAATTATGAGAAATAAATTGGAGGAAAAAAATAAAATTAATAGAAAAAAATCTCCCGCTCATAAGTTTAAAGTTAAACCGTATGGGAGTTTTTTTTTATGACAACATATAAATCAAAAATAATTGACTGCTAAAAAACATATGTAGATGAAATTAAAAAAAGAAGATGAAATTAATAGAAAGAACCTCTCAGCTAGATTCCTTAATTAATTTGGATTTAAAATTAAATCAAAAAATATGATGTGGATAAATATTAAAAAAATTTAAGAATGAAAAAGAAAAAAAAAACTAATACAAAAAAGAACTTCATTATCCATATAAACAGTGAAGCTCTATTATATTTCCCAAGTGTTTACTGTATAATTGAGTAATATTATATAATTGTAGCTACGAGGAACCTTCATTGAGAACCTCATGAGTTTATTTTCTCTATTGATTTTTTTTTTGAAGAAAAAACCTAGATTAATTCCTAGATTTATTTGAAAAATAGCATAGTTGGAGAAAAAAATTCAAAAACTAACATATTTTGAAAGGTTGCTTAATTTTCAGTGGCATAATAAAAAAAAAAGAGAAGTTTGCGCAATTGTTTTTTGAAAGGTTGAACCATTGAGAGTGGCGAAATCTTTCAAAAAAAGAATTATTTTTAAATTTTTTCTTGTCAGTAAGTTAACAACTCATTTTTATTCTGACATAATTTTATCCTAAAATTCAATAATTTAATTTGTTGGACACATGTAGTGAATATTTAATTTGAGAATAGATTCTATCTACAATTTGATATAAAAATAATATTTTTATTGTTTCATGTGTAAAAGAAAACAAATAAGAATATTAATCATATTCTCTACCAGGGGATAAAAAAATTGTGGGTCAGATTTTACTCCCGCAATATTTGACTTCACATTTCTCTTGGTGCTTACCCATGTATTGTATTCCCGCACTCGCTGGAGCGTGGAATTAATCTCCGGGTCTATTTGAAAGTATGGTTGCGGTTATTTTTTAAAGTATTTTTTATTTGAAAATGTATCAAAATAATATATATATTTATTTATTTTTTAAAAATTATTTTTAACATTAGCACATCAAAATAATTTAAAAACATTCAAAAAATATTAATTTAAAATAAAAAAAAAAATAAAATAAATATATTTTTTAAAAAAAATTTTAAAACACAAAAACAAACAAGATTACATATTCTCACGTGACGAGTCTAATAAAGCCAGTTCCGCTGTACCAACACCTCATTGCTATATTTCCCATAATTGAGATAGTTGAATCAAGTCCTCCTTAACATCTACCACCAATGAGAAGATGGTTAATATCTGATTGAAATTATATTTCTAAAAATTTATTTTTTTAAAATTAAAAATATTATTTTAATATATTTTTATGTAAAAAATTATTTTAAATCAAAATGGCTATCTTATTTTTAAATAGTAATTTGAACATAATTGATCAAGTTTTAAATTTATTCTTCGGTAATTACTAATTCGAATGTCATAAATTTTAGGATCACTGGAGGTTTACCTGGTCGTTAACTTTAGAGTCTTGAAAAATTAGTTGAGATGCGTATAAGTTGATCCGGATACCCATGATTAAAAAAAAAACCAATTCGAAGATAAACACCAGTCGTACTCATATATTACATGGGGACCAAGATTTTATCATATTATATATAATAAAGTCATGATCCACATATAAATAATATCATATCAAGGATGCACAGTCAACATGTCCCCACTTCCCTGCAGCGTCCACTGTTGATATTGATTAGTGAGCAGGACGAGAACCTCAATTACTTTATTCGTTATCCAGGCATGTACTTTTTTATATTAGATAAATGGTTGTGATTCCCCACAATTCATTGCGGTCTGGTGTCATGAAAAAAACACTTGAAGGCCGGGGGGAAAAACTTTGTTCAGTGTTTATCAGCTTTGGTATTTTTGGTTATATATATATATATTAATTTTATTCTTTTTAATATTGTGTTCATTAATATTTAAAGTTTATGATTTATTTCAATCCATTTTTTATACAATTATTCAGGTTATAAAAAGGGATCTTAGCCTGAGTTGGTATTTGATTTTAAAAAAATAATTTTATTATTTGTAAGATATTAAACACAAAGGAATCAAAATCAAAACAAGTAATAAATGGGAGCCCTTTTGTTTTTTAAAAACCCATGGTGTCAACTATGGCTTTTTTTCTTCTTCTTTTTTTTAATCATTATTTTTTTTTAATTTTATCATTTAATATTATGTTGTTTTAGATTTGAGGTTGATAATTTATTTATATTTACTTTTTATATAGTTGTCTTGATTTAAAAAAAAAAAACTCGATATAAGTTGGTGCTGGATTTCACCAAAAACAATTTAATTTTATTGTTTGAAAAAGACTGAAAATGAAGGGAACAAAATTAAAACAAAAACGATGAGCTCAATTTTTTTTTTTAAAAAGAAAAGGTTGTCATTTCTCTTTGGCTTAATTTTGCCTAGGGATTTTTGAGATTTCCTTTTTGGTCCATCCAAAACTTTATTATGTTCACATTTTGATTCTTGAGTTTAAAAGAAAAGAGAAAGAGTTGCTGAAAAATAGTGGAGGAGAGAAAAAAAAAAGATTTGTTGGTCGAATTTCAATGAAAACAATAACTAAATTTGATGTTAACTTGTTCCTCTCAATGAGAGGAGTGCCATTGAAACGTTTTTGGACTTTGATGTAGCTAGAAAAAGTAGATCAATGTTACTAGAGGTGTTTTTGGTTTGATTTTATATTTTTTAATTGATTTAGAGGTTTTTGGGTTAATGAATTAGTTTCCTGAGGTTGTTTATGTTTGACATTGTGCTAAATTATATAGTTGTGGTTTTAAAAAGATATTTTTAGTTGCGGTTTAAAAAAAATAAGTATAAAAAAATGTGTTTATTTAAAACTAATATGAGATATATTTTTACATGCAAAATAAATAAAAAAACAGGTTTTTTATAAATAAAAAACAAGTTATTTTAACTTTTATAAAATCAATGTTTAAAATGCAATGATATAGGAGACTTAATTAAAAAATAGAAATTATTTGATTAACTAAACAATTTTTTCTCTGTCATTAAGTAGAAAATAGAAGGTATCACGGTACCAAACAATTTCTAAAAATATTTTCTTCTAAAAATATTTTCTAAACAATTTCTAGAAGGTATCACGGTACCAAACAATTTCTAAAAATAGAAGGTATCACGGTACCAAACAATTTCTAAAAAAATAAGTAAAAAAATTTGTTTATTTAAAACTAATATGAGATATATTTTTACATGCAAAATAAATAAAATACAGGTTTTTTATAAATAAAAAACAAGTTATTTTAACTTTTATAAAATCAATGTTTAAAATGCAATGATATAGGAGACTTAATTAAAAAATAGAAATTATTTGATTAACTAAACAATTTTTTCTCTGTCATTAAGTAGAAAATAGAAGGTATCACGGTACCAAACAATTTCTAAAAATATTTTGGGAGTGTTTTCATGTAAAAATAAATTAAAAATTTAGTTGCAGAATTCACTCCAGAGAATGCCCTTGTACCTGTAATAAATATGAAACCTGGATTATATATTCTTAACTGTGAACTAAATGACTTCAGTTTTTTCATTATGCAGTTTATATGGTACTGCCACACTTTTCTTTTGTTTTTCTACTGCGATATTAGCTTGCTATACACTTGAGGACAATGCCATTCTAAAAAGAATCAAAAGATTCACCTAAATGGCTAGAAAAATAATAGTATCAACTATTAGGAAAAGAAAAGAAATGAAAAACTATGCACATCATCATTTAAAGAGTAAGAGCCTGCTCCTCATTGCTAATAGTTTAAGCTTTTACGTTGCGTTGGTTCTTTGACATGGTATTAGAGCCTTGATGATCAAACGGTCATGAGTTCGAATATCACCTTCCATATTTATTTGATAAAAATTAAGCACAAGGTAGTGTAAGCCTGTGCAAGTTTTAACACCAAAGAGCTTTTACTTAAGAGAGTGTGTTAGAGAAAAATATAAATTATATCCTGGAACCTCATCTAACAGCTTAAACTTTTGGGTTGAGTTGGTTTTTTGGCAACTTTCTTATGCCTTTCGTCATGTGTAAAAATAGAATTTGCATCACGATGCCTTTTGTCACGGTTAAAACCCTTTGCCCAGGAATAATTCTAGGAAATATTTTTCTTCATACATTATTCTCCATCACACATCTTGATGAAAGTGGCATTACCACCATAATAGAGGATCACCAAATACATTTTGTCTGTCATTAGCCTGTTCTTCTTTCTATCCATACCATTCTAAAACACCAAGAAAAATCTATTTTCTCCCTTTAAGAAGAAATAAAATACAATCACATAGAAGAAAGGCTAAAAAAGCTTGAAGTTCAACAAAAAAAAATAACTTACTTCATGATATTTTAACCAAGAAAATATATGTCGACATCTATAATACTTTTTAGGATAGAAAAGTTTATGTTATCAACCTACCTTATAAAGATAGGTTTGATGAAAGACATGTCCCAACCACCAAGGCCAGGCATTACTATGAGCCATGGTCATTTAAACCTATATTAAAAAAAAATAAAAAAATCTCTTATATAAAAGCCTAATAAGGCCCAGCCTTAGCTTTTAGAGCTCCTAATTAATACACTTGCATATATCATTGTCATTTATTTTATTGGCAATGATGTATTACAATTGGTTAGATCTTATGAGCAATTAATTAACTTGTGTTGTTCAATTTTGTTCTATTTTAAACAGTACAAAGATGTATTCTTCTTTAAAGTTTTAATTAGAGAATATTGTAATGCTGATTATTAGAAAAAAAATTTCTTTTCAGGACTTTCTAATTTTTTTCACAATAAATTTTAAAATAAATTAAAAGGTCAATTCAGAGGAATTACTCCCAATTTACCTAAGTAAACTTACACCAAAAGTAGTTAATGAAGGAATGGCTCTCTATAATGATATCAAGCTTAAGAGGTAGATTGAAGAGCATAAAAAACATAATAAGCATATTTTAAGGGATTTTTAATAATAAAAAGGCTACCCCTCTATGAAAGACTTTCATAGGAAAAAGAAAAAATATATTTCTTGTAAAAAACACAGGAAATATCCATTTGAAATGAAGTTCTTTAGAAAAAGGTCTAAGAAGGCCTCTTTTTAAGGAGTTAAAATTTCTAAAAAGATTGTTCTAGTTTGTTATAGGCATGAAAAACTTGGACATTATCAAAACAAATGCAAGGCAAAAAAGAAGATTAATGCCATTGAAATTGATTTCAGCCTAAATAAAACCCCATATAAGATTCTAATTAATGAATTAGAAGGTGAAGATCTAAAGTTCAAACTAATTCAGAAATCAGAGTCGTCAAATGATATCTTGAATTTTGATCTTTTTACTTCCTTTGAATCACAAAACTGCAAAAAAAAATTGAGATTGTGATACTTGTATCACTAAAATTCATTTTGGTACAACCATAAATGTGCTCACATAAAAAGAAGGTCGTGTGTTAGACTTTATAGATAAAATTCAAGACCTAGAAAAAAAACAAAATCTCCTTAAAATCTATCTCAACACTATAAATCATAGTAAAAACCCTAACAAGAGTTCTACTTCTCTAACCAAAGAAATGGCTAGAGAAACTTACTCTTTACAAAAAGTTTTTAATATGGTAAAAAATAGTCCTCTTGTTAGATAATCAAGGATCGCATATCTCAAGTTTGAAATAAATGAACTAATAAAGAAAATCAAAGACTTGAAACAACAAATTGCTTATTTAGAATTTGATGATTGAGATACATAATCCTCTAATCAAAATCACCCTTGTAATCAACAAGATTTTGAAACCAATTGTTGAAACTTTAGCTGATTTAAATTGCTGCACCATGGACTGAGATTTCACTAAACTGACTTAAAGAACAAATATAAATGACAGAAATGGTTACTTAATTGCTAAATCAAGGATGTTGACCATGTATTTTTTTTAATTAACGTGAGTGTTCGGATCAGCCTGTGTATACCTCGATTAATCCCACAAGCCCTGAAATTAACAATTATATAAGTCTCTAATAATTATTATATTAGTAATTATACGACTTGAATTTAAAACTACATAAAAAAACAAACTCTTTCATTTTAAATTTTTATTATTAAATCACCTAGATAGTTAGGATCGTTATTGACTATGTTGAAAGACCAGGTCATCGCCCATACTTATATTATAGGTTTTAACACTACTCTGTCTACTATCTATTTTTTCGATCCCATCAAGGCAACAGCCATTTTGTCATGGATAAGCATGACACAACACTGCACCTAAGTGAATTGAATCAGAAAAGCATGGTTGGCCAATTAAAGTTGTTCAAGGCATGACTCTACTTATTCGCAGATAGGTGAAAGGAGCATGGAAGTTAAGAACAAAAGGTTGGACCAAAAACATGTAAAATTTTTACTTTTTAAACTTTTTCATGTTTATTGATTTTAAAAAAAATATCAATAAAAAATACTTTCCAGTTAAATAAATATTTAACTTGGTTTATAGAAAAATATCTTTTTTTTTATTTTAGAAGGGATATATTTTCCAAAAATTGTATAAAATTAAAAAAATATCTAATTATTTATTGATTATATCAAATTTAATCCTCAATCTTCTGATTTCTATATATTTTATTTTGTATTTTTTTTTAATTTTATCGGTTATAATTTAACTTTCATATCAACTTTAATCCTTATTTTTTTATTATTTATTTTTCTCTTATCTTTTTATTATGAAATTTTTTTACTTATTAAATTTGATTTTTATTTTTCTATTGTTATTTATCTTAATTGAAATAATTTATAAAATTAATTTGTTTTTATAATTTCATAATTTTTTATTTTTTATTTATCAAATTTAGTCTTCATTCTATTCATTACTAAAACATATTTTTCAATTTATTTTTTATGATAATACCAAAAATAAAAAAATAATTTATTTTTAAGAAACTCACTTTCCATGAAAACTATTTGTCATCAAAAACAAACTAAAGGATGTTTTTCAAAAATACTTGACCAACTATTCAAACCGAAAATCGGAATTCCCTGTTGATTCGCCACCACGCCTTTCTGAATCTATTCGAGTAATAAAATCTGCAACTCCACAATCTCGTTCCTCGAAGTGCACACTTCACAAGAAATGGTGGACGTTGAAGTACATAAAATCCAACCATACAACGAGGAGCAAAATAGTACTTACTATATGCCATATGAAAAAGGTAAGAAATACACACGACCGCATGCTTGGAATTGACTGCATTGCAATGACCTCACAGTATTTACACTTCCAAGTATTTCTCAAGAACAGAAGATAAGTATGCTCAAAACCCATCTTTATAACTGTTGATGACTCCAGTTTTTCCATCATGCACTCCTTGTGGTACCGCCACAGTTTTCGTTTTTGATTTTTTTACTGTTGAAGACAATGCCATTCTGAAAAGAATCAAAAGATTCACCCTAATATTATTGTTTCAACGTGTGGTTAAGAACAATGTCATCCTAAAAATAATAGTATCAGCTATCAGGTGCCGGGAAAAAAAAGAAGAGAAAAAACTATGCAAAGAGCCTACTCCCCGCTTCATAATATAGAATTTTTCAGGAACTAAGTTAGCTTGAGTAACTTCTCACTTGAGAAATAGCATTTGCAGATTTGAAAGGCAAACACGCTCAAAGCAGCAAAAATTGAGTTTACAAAAGCCAAGACTATACACAAGATGCTGGCAAGGTTTTCTGGGTTGGGAAGATATGATTTTGCTAATAATATCAAAGAACCCTACAACTTTGGATGTCTCTCAAGACAACCTTTTATAAATCAGTTTGTCCAAATCAATGCCAATCGATTTACATATTTAAGATATAGGAAAAATATAACTTTTGTTATGAAAGTTTTGCTCAGAAGGTTGAATGAAGAGAAACAGAAGACGTGCAAAGCATTTTTTACCTTTTTGAGTGAAGATTGCTATACCTAAGTCAGGGCAAAGAGAACCAACTATTGCTCTTAAATAATGCTTAACATAGTCAATAATATCATTGCCTAAATAAAAAATTTGAGCTGCAAAGAAAAAGGCTTGGGTGTTTCTATTTGATGTTTGCTTACAGTCACGTGAACTCACAAGTAGATACTGACCATTGTCCTGAAAACAGTCTAAGTAACAGATGTGTTACTGAATGAGTTATCACTATTGTAGAGTGTTTTAATATTCATAAGGATTCCCAATTGCAAACCAGCTTTGATCCACATGTAATTCCCTAGAAGTACTAAGAGCAACAGGCTTCAATTCATATCCTTCAACATCAGCCTGCAGGTGACAGTACAGTATGCATTTCCAAACCTTGCTGCATTACAAGTCACATTGTGATTATGAAAATTAACTTGGAAATAAAAATAACTAAATATACAAATTTTTTATGATGACCAAAAAGAAGGGTTAAGCAAAAGAGCTTTGTTGAAGAACAGAATGAGAGCATGAATAGGAGGAATTGGAGAAGACATCAACATAATAGTAAAAAGTAATAGACATGTCAAAGTCAAAGATCACAAAGGCCTTCACAAAGTATCCATTTGAAACTCATGCTAAACCCCACTTGGAGCGCTGAGGAACGAGTTTTCAGTATACACAAAGGCGAATAAAGCTAATTTATAAGAGCATGTACATCTTAGGGACTTTGTGGAATCATTTTTTATTGAACTTCTATCTTGTCTAATTCCCCCAAAACGGCAAAAAGTTAAGATTCCTGGAGGGTTTTCATTATAACGGGATGCAGGAAACGTATCGAACCTCATCGTGACAAAGTGCGAGACACAAGGACTTTGTGGAATCATTTTTTATTGAACTTCTATCTTGTCCTAATCCACCTAAATCGCCATAAAGTTAAGATTCCATGAGAGCTAGGGTTTTCATTATAACAGAGTATGCAGGAAAAATAAACAAAGTCTATGATATCAGAAGCCACTCAGTAGAGAATCTCATGACGTGTGACAAAGTTGACGTTTTCAACAAACAGTTTCATCTTCAATATATTTTGAACTGAACAGAATGCTCCATCATCTGTCCAATAAATTCCACCTTTTTAAGGAAGTTACTGACTTTCCTACTGGTATCCGATCATTGGCAGAAATGAACTTTTAAGATCTAGAATTAGGACTGTGTTAGAAAATTAATTAACAGATAAGTACTCTCTTTACTTAGTTTTATATGAATAATCTCGTTCCTTGAATTAGGACTACGTGTTAGAAAATTAATTAACTTGGCATTCTACAGTCACCAGAATGCCCAAGTTTACTTAAGTTGTCCTGTGCATTGTGGCAACTGCATGTGGTATTCAGATTTTTTCTCAATGACACAAAATACTTAATGCTCGACATCAAGCAGGTCCTAGATGATAAGGTAGTTTATGCAACTAGCCCTGACATCGCTAGGTTGATTGCAAGTTTGAACTTTTTCCAATGAGTCATCATGCTAAAGTATAACAAAATGTACTCTGCATATATCAAGAACAAGTCAAAATATACTGTCCATAAGTTTGATCTGATACCTTAAGGACATCCAGATAATAAGATGGAACAAAACCAATGATCTTGCCTTCCCTGTACAAGCTATTGCCTCCAGCATCAACTAGAAATACCTGTGGGATAAGAGGACCTCTCAGAAGTAGTATTTCAGCTACATCATCGCGGGGGGGTGGGGGGATGTAAGCTACAGTAATAAAGAATGCATGTTACTAAAAATGAAGAAGACCTTACAGTGCTGTAAATCTGGTTCTATCTGTGGCCAATTTAGCTACAGCATGGTAATTTGTTGCCTGTAACAGACGGGAACAACATTTTTCAAGTAATTCATGTTTAGTACCTGTGATCTAACAGAAAAAACTTCATTGAGCCAAGAAGATTGTTCAACGCATTTGAGCAGGTTTGAATTTTCAGCATAATCCAAGCATGCGTAAGATTATATATGTCAAAAGATGAAAGAAGATGGATAGACACTGTAAGGCATGATGATAATTAAATTTGAAATATGCATTGATCAGCAAAGCAGTTTCTTTATTAATCATTTCTTTCACCAAACAAACTTGTAAACCAGGAAGAGATCACATGTAATAGCCGGAGATCAGTTTTAAAGTTTAATAGCATAAGAGAATAAAAGCATACAACGTGACCAAACTTATCCCAGATGAAGACCGGACCTGTTACTTCAACTTTAGCATTCTCATCCTCTGTAAGCGTAACTAGACCAAAGGACAGTTGGGGACTTTAGCTAACTGAAGGTCCTTGCTAAAAACAACTGATGGTGAGGTTTCCTACATAATATGTCACAGAAAATGTCACTCGTACGAACATAAACAAATAACGATACCAAAACGACAGAAGGAAAAGTTCTCAGGTCCATAATCGATGCGATGCAAGCATTTCCCATACAACTAAAACGCAAAAAACAGTCTATTTACAATCAAGAAATCCTGTAAGAGAAAACACATCAAACACATGTAAAGCATGGCCATTTGTGTTTTATACATCATATAATATTGGTTCTGCTTCTGCAATATAAATAAATACATATGAAAAGAGATGTATGACACAAGAAATTGTTAAATTGTCCAAAACTACGTGACCCAGTGGTTATTAATCATCCAACAAGATAAGTGGGTCCTTAATTAGCTCATCTAAAACAAAATTAATCTCCTACTCGATGATTCAAGTCCGAAGCTGAAATGGGCGTGCGTGTGCGATAGAGAGAGAAACCTGGAAGAGGTGAGTGACTTTATCTTCTTCTTGCTGAAGTTCATCTTGTTGTTGGGAAACAGCAGAAAACTGAATCGAACACCGCCATGTCAGAGGCCTTTGCTCTCCAACTGATAACTGTGTTCTTGAACTGCTAATTGGTATTAAAGTAAAAAAAAAGGAGTTTTTTTTTTAATTAGACTTAGATATTTTTTAACCATATATAAACTTAAATAAAAATATTTATACACACACCTAATTAAATAAATTAAAAATATATTTATTAATAAATAAAAAAATTATCAATAATAACTAAATACATATTTAAAAGCATTAAGATGTAAAAATAAATTAAAATATTTAATCTTATAATATACTTATTTATTCATCCCATTATATTTAATAATTTAATTTATTAAAATTATTATTTTTAGAAATAAATATAAATATAAAATTAATAGAATAAAACTAAAGAGAAAAAAATATCTTGCAAAATTATATTTATTAGAAATATTATTTAAAAATAAATATTTTTTATATTTAAAAATAAAATAAAATTATATGAAAAATAAAAATAGAGATAAATTAGAATAATTTTTTTAAAACTAAATACAAAAACAAATACAAAAAAAAATTATTATTAAAAAAAATACAAAAAAAACATTATTTTCAATATAATGATGTGTCAGGCTCATTTTATATTGGGAAAAAAAAAAGTGCGGGGTCATGGAGAATTTTTGTAGGGTTATAATTGTGAATTTGAAAAACTCAAAATAAAAATTAGAAGAAGAAGAAAATGAAAAAAAAAAAGTCAGTTCACTTTTAATTTGATCTCAGATTAGAACCCTAAAACTTGGAGAAGATAGTTACAAGTCAAATAAATAAGAGAATCAAAAGACAAGCCTTCCTTTTTATCCCTCTGAACCAATTCAAATTTAAAAAGAGCAAATGAATCCCATGAAAATGGCGCACAACAACTTCTTCTCCTCTCTGAGACAGGTAAAATATTATATTATAATTACAGAAAAACATTACATATTTGACATCTAACAACAGCGTAAACTAGTAATCTTTGTTGTCATCCTATGTTTTTCGTTTTTGCAGGTTGAGAAAAGGTTGAAGCTTGAAAACCCAACAACAGTGGAAACTAACTACGAAGAATCTCTGAGCGCACCATTATATCTCCACACAGACCAAGAACCCATTAACAACAACAGCTTGACATCTTCTAATGAAGAAAGCAGTGAACCCCCACTAGCATTTCTCTCACCTTCTTTACAATCATCTCCAAAAACCTCCCATTTTTACCCCAAAATCATCAAAGAATCCAAAACCAATGACATTGATGATATTCAACACTTAATTCAGCTTTTGGGTTTATCAGATATTAGAGAGAGAAACCGAAGACACCAAGAAGAAGACGATGTCAATGAGAGGGTTTGTGTTGGTGGCGGCGGCGGCGAATGTTGTGGATGTGAAGGTGGGTTTTTTGAAAAGATTGTTGGAGTTAAAGGGCCTAAGTGTGAGAAGGAAGTGGAGAGATTGGAGGGGTGGATTAGGTACTTTTTAGGTGATGGTAGAGAGGAGAGGAGGGAGCCTTTGATGCTGGCTTTTTTGCTTTTGGGTAAGGCTGCTTATGAGCTAGAGGGTGCTGATGGTGGCGGATTGGATTTCCCTTCAACTATTGAAGAGTTTTTGAAGCTTGATCCACCAGAAGAATAAAGATTGAAGCTTCTTCTTCTTCTTTTTTTTTGCAAGTTGAGTTTATTAGCAAAATATGAGTGGTATTTGCTATCTGTAGCCCCTAGGCGAGGTTTGTCATTAATGGTAAGGGTGGATTTTTTGTCATTAATTCTATGAGAATGTTTATCTTTCCTGGTTGTCGTTGATCATGTATTTCTTTGCTATACGTGTTTTGGTTTTTTGTATTCTATTTTGCTTTCAGAATTTGATAATATATAACTGATGTTTTGAAAATTGAAATACTGAACTGCGAAATTTTTTTTTATATAATGTTTTTTAAAATTATTTTGATATCTTGATATTAAAATAAATTTTTAAAAATAAAAAAATATTATTTTAATATATTTTTAAATAAAAAATGTTTTTAAAAACAATCACTGTATTAAATATTTTTCAGTGGAAAATAATACTACGAGAGCTTCTAAGCTAGGCTGAACTTGTTCCTAGATGAAATTGTCAACTGGAAATTGCGAAACCTTGATTTTTTGTGTCATTATAACAGAACAAAGCATTTCGATATTATTAAGAACACTATTACATACTATCCATTCTCGGCATGGTGGAAGCATTTGCTGTGAAATTGAGCCTGCAGTCTGCCTTTCTTCTTTAATATGCAGCAGACAATCTGGTTCTATATCATGCTGCATGCTTGAGTGAGATCACCACCAATTTCGATTATCTTGCACTTATCTTCTGAAGGCAAGACAACACCTCATTCATGTTAGGTCTATCCTCAGGATTTGGATTGGTGCAAGAAAAGGCTATTTGAAAGAGCTGCTCCAATGCTTCTTCCTCGTTGGTGAGATTCTTAGTAATCACTGGGTCCAGTACTTGAAGAAGTCCATCGATGCCATTGGCGAGGGCCCTTTCGACTAGTTGACGCAAGCTGATTGGCAATCCATCCTTGTCTGTGAGTCCTGTTGGCCTCCGTTTCATGAGGACCTCCATTACTACAATCCCAAAGCTGAAGACATCTACTTTAGTCGTCACTCTCCTCATGTATGCAAACTCTGTGAGACCATCAAGCAAGTTGTAGTGAAGTCAGGAACGTATAAAAAAGTAAAATGAATAAAAAGAAGAAAAGAATATTTGAGATGGAAGATATGCAAAACGTGAAACTGAAAATGGAAAAATAAAGTTCATTATAAATGACAAAGTATCATGTTTATTAAGATAATCTGTGAAATGGGATGAGCAAGGCAATGATTGATTTAAATACTGGACTTATTCCTCCAAGTCTCCAACCATTTATTAACTTTACATTTATCAGAAACTTCTATGAACGCCCAAGAAAAGACAAGGTAATGGAGAATGAAAGGTTACCTGGTGCCATATAGCCAATGGTGCCTTCAAAGGCTGATGCTGAGGAGAGACTGTTCCCATCCTGCAGGTGAACGCCCAGAATTCGAGCTGTTCCAAAGTCGCTCACATGGGCCACCCAATCACCATCCAACAGCACGTTAGAGGGCTTCAAGTCACAGTGTACGATTGGAAAGTCATAACCAGAATGCAAGTACTCTAGAGCACTTGCAATGGAAACACAAACATTGATTCTCTCATACAGTGTCCACCATGACTGATCAACCTGAGGGTTATGTATGATGCTCTCCAAGCTCCCATTCTGCATGTATTCCAAAACTAAAACCTTCAGTTTAGCACTCTCCCAGGCATAGCCAAGTACCTTAACCAGATTCCTATGCCTAAGTTGGCTCAACGTTTTGATTTCTCTGTAGAAGCACTTGTCAGATTCTGCAGAGAACTTCTGAAAATTCAGTTGTTTAACAGCTATAGTCTTGCCATCTTCCAATTGACCCTTGTATACAGTGCTCAAACTGCTGGCGCCGATTATGTTTTCTTCACTGAAGAAACTTGTAGCATTTTCTATTTCGCTCCTGTCATACCTAATGAGTTTCAGTGCTGAAGTGAACTCTGGCTCCATATTCTCGGTACTTGTTGTTTTATGCTTTTTGGCACGTTGGAGGAATAATGGAATCACCACGGAAAGAACTAAAAATATGGACACCACTCCAATTGCAAGGAGGATAAATACCGTCTTCTTGGAAAAGGTATGTGAATTCTTCTTGCTGCAGGACTTCGAAGATTTGGTTCCACAGAGAGCAGGATTTCCAACCAAACTAGATGAGCTGATGTTTTTGAATAAACCAGACTCGGGAACGCGGCCTTCAAGATGATTGAAAGACAGGTTAAGATGCTTCAAGCTCGAAAGATTTCCAAAGCTATAAGGAATAATGCCCTCCAACTGATTTCTAGAAAGGTCCAGGGCGCTTAGGTGCTTCAGTTCTGCCAACTTTTCGGGAATCTGACCATTCAAATCATTCCTGGAAAGGTTCATGAGAGAAAGCATGCTCATTTGAACCAAAGCTTCAGCTGGAATTGAGCCAGAGAGCTTGTTTCCTGAAAGATCAAGAGAGAGCAAATTTCTGCAGCCTGCAAGTGTTTTAGGAATGATTCCTGAAAGATTGTTGTTTGAAAGATCAATGGCCTGTACTGCTTCCAACATTCCAAGCTCTTGTGGAATGTTACCATCTAAGAGATTGTATGATAAATTTAGAAATATTTGCATGCTTTTCATCTTTGCCATCACAGATCCAGGGACTGACCCTGTAAGATGGTTGTGAGAGAGATCAAGAGACATTAGTCCAATGAGATGTTCCATACTCTTTGGAATAGACCCATTAAGTACGTTTCCATGGAGATCCAAGGCCGAAAGCATTTCCAGTTTTGAGATAGAAGTAGAAATTGGACCCGCAAACCTGTTGAGCTCCAGCCGGAGAACAGTTAGACGTATCAGTTCAAAAATGTTCTCAGGTATTGGACCTTCTAAAGCATTGCTATTAAGGCCAAGCCCCTGGAGTAGAGTAAGCTTGGATAACTCCGGTGGAATATGGCCTGAAAAGCTATTTCCAGAAAGTACTAAAAAGAAAAGTTGAGTCAAATTTCCAATCTCTGGTGGGATTGGCCCTACAAGTGAATTGAAGCCATATTTCAAAATCTGGAGATTGTAGAGTTTGCCAATGCCTGGTTTTAGCATTCCACTAAAATTGTTCTCCGCCAAACTTAAGTGTATAAGATTGGAGCAATTATAAAGGTCTTCTGGTATTTCCCCTGACATTTGATTTGGCCCAAGGGATAGCCTTGTTAGATTGTACAACTGTCCCAGGCCCTGTGGAAGTTTCCCTGTTATTCTGTTAAAAGCTAGATCTATATACAAAAGTTGGGTGCAATTGGTGATAGTTGTGGGTATGGATCCCTCCAGGAGGTTGTTGGATAGGCTAAGGTTCTTCAGATTATAAAGCATTCCGATATTCGAAGGAATCTCTCCCGTGAGGAAATTGGAGCCTAAAGACAAGTATGTTAAATTTGTCAGGTTTGTTATGGAGGCAGGAATTTCCCCAGTGAAATTGTTTGAATGCAGAGTCAGCACCAGCAATGACCTCAAAGATCCTACTTCAGGAGCTATTCTTCCAGTTAGCATATTATTTGAGAGTCCTAAATTGGTTAACGATTTCAACTGGAACAAGGACAGTGGAATGGTTGAATTTAGCCTATTTTTGTGCAGTCTCAATTTCTCCAAATAGATCAAATTTCCTAGCTCAGGGGGAATGACTCCACTCAACTGGTTGATGTACAAGTCAAGTTCAACCAGCTTCTCACAACGGCCTAGTTCAGAAGGGATGTTCCCAGCAAGGGAGTTCTCAAACAAGAGAAGAAATTCTAAGTTTGACAAGTTCCCTATTTCTCGAGGTATCATCCCAAACAAGTGGTTTTGACTTAGGTCTAAAGCTTGCAAAGCTTGCAACCTTCCGATGGAAACAGGTATTGAACCAATGAAGTTGTTCCCATAAGCTACAAAGAGTTGCAGGTTAACCAAGTTTCCTATTTTTTCTGGTATTGTGCCAGTCAGATTGTTGAAAATCACACCAAACTGTAGCAGGGAGGTGCAGTCACAAAGGCTCTCAGGAATGCTTCCATTCAAATAATTGCCACCTAAATCTAGAGACTGCAAATTCTTAAGGTTTCCTAATTCTACTGGAATAGGACCCGAAAAGGAATTGTCATAAAGAACAAGTTCAATCAACTGTGAGCAAAGTCCCAGCTGTGGTGGAATGTGCCCTGTGAAAGAATTTGAAGTTAAATCAAGAACCTGGAGGCCTGAAATGTTGCCAATAAACGGAGATATCTCGCCTTGGAGCTGCATCCCACCAAGAGAAATCTCAATGACTTGATTCAAGGAATGGTCGCAGGCAACACCAGTCCAGTTGCAGTGATGGCCTGCTTCACTCCAGTCGGCAAGTGCTCCTGAAGGGTCGTGCTTGATGGCATTCTTGAAGGCCTTCAAGGCCTCAACTTCAGCTTCCAAGCCTGGTTCTGCAGATTGAGCAGCAGTAAGCAGAACAGAACAAAAGATGAAAGTGTGTAAAATAAAAACATTTTGAAACACCATTGCGATAGAAATTAATACTTGAAACTGATACGAAAGGTTTGAGCCAAGTGAAGATGTTATATACAGAAGGAAAATTATGACCCCACAGGCAATAACCAATAGGAAACCAAGTCTTCATTCTTGCCTAAAGAAACCAAACCTCCGCTCGATATCTTGATGGAATGTTCATACTTTGAACCTTAACTCAGTAAACGAGATTTGACTTTCAGCTTATTAAATTGTGACAAAAACGTGTACTGGAACCCCCCCCCCCAATATATCCAGCTCAGCACATTGCTAACGTAATATTTTTTAGTATTTTAATTTATATAAAAATTAATCTAATATGATTGTTTTGATAATATTATAAGCAATCTAAATCACATATAAAAATATACTTTTACTTTAAAAAAATTCAAGATGATATCTTTTATTTTTTTAATACGAAAACAACAACATGTTAGATTAATTAAGGTCAATTTTGTTGACCTGCTAAATTTGTTATTTAGATCATGAAACCATGATAATTTTATAAAAAGTAAATCAAAACAATTATGAAGTTCAATTCCTCAACAACCAAATGTTAAAAAATAAAATTAAAAAAAATATTAATTATAAAAAAATAAAAAAATAACTCAAGTCAACTCGAATTAATCTTTCAAATTTGTGACCCGGGATCAAGATACCAAGATTATCTGAAAAAAAATAAAATAAATTTTAAAATTCAATTCCCAATTAAATCAATATTCAATAATAAATTTGATAAAAAATATTTTAGCATGCAAATGTGTTTTCTAGAAATAAGAAAAATTCTCCATTTGAGAAAAATGATTATAGTAAGAATGAAAATTCTTATCTACTAATTTGTAAACAGATTTATTTATCTGTATTTTTGGAAAAAATTAAATCATTAAAAAGCTAAAGGGCACGATACCAATAACTGTTTTTAAAACTGAAATTATATTAATTCTATGGAAGAGCTCGACTAATTTATGTAAGAAAAACTCTTGCACTAATTGGCAGGTATCACAAAAATGATCAAATATGTATTTAGCTATTTAATTTAGATGTCTTTTCAGGGGAAGAAAAAGATGTGGCAAGTTACATGTAAACTCTACAGGTCTCATGTTTGAATTTTTATTTTTAATTAACATAACTTCGGTGTGAGTTTGTATATATCTCAATTAATTTAATGAATTAAAGATAATATTTGTCCTATTTTTCTCTGTCCAGATGGTGCTGTCATGCCTCTCCCTTGTGAAAATCTTTTTATTTTTTAATTTTTTTTTTAAATTTAGGTGAGGGTATTATGGAGATTGGACGAGGGTTAACTTAGGGATTTCACAGTAGATGCCTACGATATATGGAATTGGTAGGATAGCAATGACAACTATCTTAAAATGCAAGTTGCAAAAAACGGCAAAACTTGAATGGTCGGCCGTGGCCCAAGTTGACAGAAAGCGGTAAAAAATACAGCGGGGATCAGTAGGATTGAAGAACACAGATTTCATATTCTCTGCACGCGTTGGTGGGTTCAACCTCCCCAGCTCCATTATTGTTATTGAGAAAATCTTCACGGATTTGGTGATTTTACTTTGCATCCTCACGTAAAGTACTACTGGTGACTAAAATAGCGTTATGTATTATCTTCCATCCTTGCAAATCGGGTTAAATGGAATTTTGTGCTCATTATTTATATTGAATAGCTTCCTACAGGGCTCTTCAAATATCAAGAAGATGTTTCGACCTTGAATTATGTTGGAAAATTTTGTCTAAGAATATGGTTAATGGCCACATTTGATATCAAATTAAACAGAATCCACTCATTTTTTAAGTTAAATTTTATTGGAATTTAATCTCTAAAATAAATATTTAATATGAAACATTAACATGATTTAAATAAATTATGGTGAATGAGAAATTGATCTCGGATAACCCTTGATTGACATATTTCGATGAAACTCAAAACCCTCAATGAGAATTTTATCCCACGTAGCAAAGAAACAAAAAATTCTTAGGTGTTTGTTAAGTGAAAAGTTGAAAAGTTAAAATTAAATCCAAAGAGCACCGAAGCTTTTAAAGGGTAGAAGTTCTAAGCAAAGTGAGTTTTGGGCTTAAACACGGGCTTGCTGGCCCGACCCATGCTCGGGCTTGGGTTCTAGTTTATTATGAAATAATATTTTGGGTTACAAGAGATTATTTTTTATCAACTGAATTTTGGACTTGGGGCTTGATCCATGAAGAATTATTTCTTCATTCCCATTATTTTATCTAGTCTAGCCCATAAATGTTAACACTTGAACACTCTCTTCTATAAGCATTTTTTGCAAACTTAAATAGTTTTTTTAGCTCAAAAATCATATTTGAAACAAAACATTTAGTTTTAATTATTAATTTATAGTGACTAATCTAACATTGATAATGGTAGGAATTAATTCTAATTATTATCACAATTAATTCTTTAACCTTTTACCATTCAAAATCCATTATAAATTGGGGAGGAGGGGGGGGGTTAAGGGTTTCTTACAAGTTTTCAAGATTACTTATAATTGGGGGGAGGGGGGAGTTTTCAAGTCATTATAAATTGGGGGGGGGGGGGTTAAGGGTTTCTTACAAGTTTTTCAAGATTACATTATAAATTGGGGAGGAGGGGGGGGGGGGTTAAGGGTTTCTTACAAGTTTTTCAAGATTCCATTATAAATTAGGGAGGAGGGGGGGTTAAGGGTTTCTTACAAGTTTTTCAAGATTCTTACATGTTCTTTCTCATCTCATTTTCAGTGTTTTTCTTTTCTTTTTATGTTATGGTTTTCCTTCCAAATCTAAAGCTTATATTCACTTTGTTGAGATATAAGTTGAGATATAATTAAATTCTTTACTTTAGTTTAAAGACCTTGTTTAGAAGGCATCTAAACTAAGGTGGTGATGTTGGAATCTTGATAGACATATTATAAACATTCTTTCCTACAAGTTTTTCAAGATTTTTACACACTCTTTCTCATCTTATTTTTAGTGTATTTCTTCTCTTTTTATGTTATGGTTTTCCTTCCAAATCTAGAGCTTAGGTTCACTTTGTTGAGATATAATTAAGTTCTTTACTTTAGTTTAAAGACCTTATTTGGGAGACATATAAACTAAGGTGGTGATGTTGGAATCTTGAGAGGCACATTACAAACATTCTTTGTACCAAGAGAGGAAATGATTCATCATTAACAATAACAAAAGCTTCATTATTTTAAAGTGCTTCAATAAATAAGTACACTTATTTGCTTTTATTTGAAACTTAGATATTTTATATTATTAGTATGCATGTTAGGACTTTATTTTGATATAAATTGCAAGTTTGGTATATGTTTAGTATGCATGGTAAAATCTTTATTTTTTTTATTCATAACATGTTTTTCTTGAGTTATGCTTTTACATGCTTATAGCTTTAAACATGTATAAACTCTAGTATTTTCTTGGATAACTCTTGTTTAATATGCTTTTATGATGATAAACTAAATAATCTATGTTAATTATTTTGATATATAAAATCTTAAGACTTTAGTTGCATGTTATTTGTTTAGTGAATATGTGTGTATTTTAGTGGTATGCTTCTTTGTTTAAACAAAACTTTATTAGCATGATGCATGTTAAAAAGATCTAAAACTATTTATTTTGTTTTATCTTACTTTGTTGAAAAAGTTCTTTGCATGCTTTAATACATGTTATCTTTTAAAAGATGTTTTTTTGTGTGTTTATATGTTTATACATGTTTTGCAAACTTGTTGGTATGATCATGCTATTTGTTTATCTTGCTTTTTTTTTTATGCATGTTAATATTTATATCCTTTTGAACTACAATAAACAAAAGTGTTTATTTTTTTTTTATCTTGCATAGTTTAAATATTTTTGTTTTTGAAGTTGCTTTATTACAAGTTTTTATTTTATATATTGCATGTTGGCCAAAATATTTATAAATAGTATTGATTATTATTTATTTATTTTTATAGATTTTATCATGTCTTAGACACATTCTACTCAAGATTTAGTTGTCCCAACCATTGTTGCTTTAACAAGTACTACTTTGATAGTGAAGATTCCACCAACACCTTCTATAATGTATGGTGAGAAACCTGAAAAAGTTCACTGGATTGAACTTTAAGAGGTGGCAATAAAATATGCTATTCCATTTGACCACTTTAAACTCGATAAAGTTTTTGACTGAGATAATACCACAATCATTAGAAAATGAATATGATCGTACTATTATGGTGGTTGTGGATGCATGAAATCATATTGATTTTGTGTGTAAAAACTACATCTTGAATGAATTAGACAATACACTATATGATGTGTATAGTTTAATCAAGAGTGAAAAAGTATTATGGAAAGCTATATATAAAAAATACAGGGTTGAAAATGTAGGTATGGAGAAATTCATAATCAAACAATTTCTAAATTTCAAGATGGTTGATTCAATGACCGTGATGAGCCAAGTTCAAGAGTTCAAACTCATTTTGCATGATATACATGTTGAAGGTATTTATATAAATGAGTCCTTCTAAATGGATGTAATCATTGAAAAATTATCACCATCATGAAAATACATCAAGAACTATCTTAAACATAAGCACAAAGAGATGATAATTGAAGACCGCATTTTAAGATTAAGAATAGAAGAAGACAATAAGTTATTCTAAAAAAGACCTACTCTTATAGTGCCTAAAAAACAAATGTTGTGGAACAAGTGGTAAAGTCCCACAACAAAAATTAAAAGAAGAAGCTTGTTATGAAAAAAAAAAATGAATCACAAAGAAGTTCAATGGCAAATGCTTTATCTGCATCAAGATTAGGCATCTAGTAAGAAATTGTAAAAATAAGGATCAGTAAGGAAACCCTAAGAAAAAGATTGCTCAAGTTAATGTCACCGAGGTTTATCAACTCACTAATGAAGTTTCTTTTAAGATATGTTTCCATGAAATGAAGCATGGAAAAATCTTTTACTTGAAAGAACAATTAAGGCTAACTCATGTAATCACCAATAATAAAAAGTTGAGAGATAAATATGAATCTAGATATCTAGTCTTCCAACACGGTCATGGACTCAGTTGTATTTAATAAATTTGTTTATTGGAACTAATATTTTATATTAATAAAATGATAACAAAAAATACTGATGTAACTATATTATTCGATAGTTTTACTCATATTTACCTAGCATTTTGGCTATGTTCTATATATAAAATACCTTGATATTCTTTGTTTTATGTTTTGAAGGCACTTTTGGATATAAGATTAAAAAAGAAGTAAATTGGAGATAATTGCTAGATTTGACATCCCATCGATGTTTTGTGCGGAGCTTGAGCTCTAGAGGTCGAAATGAAGTGATTTCAATGGAATTAGAAAGCTAACACACATACCTTTCTATAAATATATGGAAAGAAAAATAAAAAGAGAAAGAGCATGGAAATTGCAATCTTCAAAGACAAATCTTGTATTCTGCCAATGTTGACCTTCAGATATTCCTACTTGAATATCTTGAGTTAGAGAAGTCTATTTGATGCAAACTCAATTTTAAGAGATTTCTGACTAGAAGACATATCCTCCTACCAAAGTTTAGCAAAAAAAGAGCTCATATGAGAGAGATATGAGTTTTTTAAGATGACACATAAATTCTACCAGCAGACAGGTTTTGTGAAGAAACAAGTCTAATTTACTTTCTAAAGCATTAAAACCGACATCCAAGTCTTTATTTTGGAAATTTAGCTCCTTTTAATCCAAAGTCAAAGCTTGAAGATTTTATGCAAGGCTATTTCTTAGTTTTTAGAAAAATAGTTATTGCACTACTTAAATGTAAATTGTCTACTTAGAAAAATACCATTTTGCAGGAAAGAGGGATTAGAGTTTCCTATCAAATATAAAGAAAGAAGAAAGGAAGAGAAGGGCGGCCAAAAAGAAAAGAAAAACTCACCCTTTCCTCCTAGACCTAAAATCCTGAATTCATATTTTTTTATATTAGTTTTTCAATAGACAAGGCTAAGTTCTTTTTCTTGGTCGTAAGGATACAAAAACCTTCAGATTTCAAAAATAGTGAGATCCATTTTACATTTTCTTTTCAGTTTCTATGATGAGTATGAGTATATTTTTTTTCTATGTTTTTTTTTCTATGATTGTTTAGTTTGATTCTAGAGCTGACTCTAATTTATAATTCTAACCAATCTACTGCTAAGTTTGCTATCAAAACCGAAGTTGTGATGTATGAACTTGTGAAGCATCTGAGTTTAATAACAGTGGCGGATATATGTTATTAATTTTAGAAAAAACATTCGATCAAATCAAACATAGACTGCAAATAGTTATGTTGTATAGTTCTTAAGGCTGCCATTAAATTAAATTACTAGTGCTGACACTGTAGTTGTTTAATGGTTATGATTAGTTACATTGCGAATAGTTTAACTAACTAATGTTAAGAAAAGATAAATATTTAGAATATAAATTAATGTTTTGTTTCCATGATCGGTTCTGATTTCCGTAGGTGGACGTCTACTTGAAACCAATGTTTGTTTTCTTGATAATTTTATGATTTATTTAATTTAGCTTGATTGTTTTGTTCTGTTATAGCCTAGATAACCTCAAATTCCCTCCAATTACATATTATGTAGCATAAAAATCTGAACTAAACCTTTCTCATGAGATCAACCCATTACTTGCTCTCTACTATTTTTTTATTTATTTATGTTAGGGTAATTAATTTATATTACTGCAACAAATACAAGTACAAGAAAGCAATGAACAAAATAAGTAACATTTAAATGATATTGCATAATTTATTTTAAATAATCTCAATTAAAATTGAATATCCGCTAGATCAGGCAACCACTTATACAGTTAATTGATACATTTTATTTTTCAGGGGGAGTTTTTGATGGGCCCTTGGGGTTGAGTTCTTTGCAGCTGTGGTTTGTTGAATTATGATGGCTTCATGTTGTTGACTTAGTTCGGCATGTGAGAGGAGCAGCTGGATGTTTTTGTTGGTTTTCAGCTGCTTGTTTTTGGCTCTGCTGGCAGTAGATTGACTTGCCTGGCAGTACATTGGATTGGCTGGTTCAGTCCCTCATGTTTGTTATATGTGTGGCTACTTCTGGCCTTAGGAATGTTTGTTTTATGTTTCTTTTCAATGGGAGCATGTTCCCGTTTTTGTTTAGAGTACTGGTTACTCTCATCTCTGTATATACTTTTTCTGTTTGCTACTTTTGTGGCTTGGTTACCTTTGATCTTAATATATTCTTACATTTGATAAAAAAAAAAAAATTGATACATTTTATTTAATTTACATTCAAATAAAAATGAAAGAAAAATAAAAAGCTAAAAAGGGCCAAGAGCTTGGGATAATATAGCCTAATACACTTTGCCCATTAATATAAAAGGCCATGCACTTAACCTGCAAGGCTAGGTCTGTGCACCTGCCTTTTCATTTTTATTTTATATCCGCAGCAGAATATGGATCAAATAGCAAGTTCGAGTTAAAGGAGCATAACCACACAAAGAAAATAAGAAAACATGTTCCTACAAAGAGAAGACTACATACAAACTATCTGAAGCATTTACACTAACAAGAACCAGTGAACAAAATAGCAAAGTGGACACAAGCAAGAAGACAATACAACTTGATCTTGTAATATCTTTCCCTATCTATTTTTTGGAATAAACTTCACCTTGAAGCCGAATTTGTTTATTGAACCTCTGAATAAACTCCTCAGCTCTTGTATTTATTTCTTCATTGGACATATTTGCATACCCATCTTTTTCTTCAATAGAGTCTGGTGGTTCATACTCTTCAGTTTCTATCCTACGTATAATGTTCTTGCTCTCATCGAACATCACCCGCTTAAAACTCTCTGACTTGCTACGTTGAAGAGTTTTTTCTACAACAACCTTCTTCTTGCGACGATAAGCTTCACCAAGTTTTAGGGTACTAGTTTCTAGCTTCTTTACTTGGGGATTAACGGCAGGAGCATTTTCATGTTCATCACTTTCATGAACAATTGGCAATTTTCCTTGGTGAGCAGCTCTTCTCTTTTCTCGACTATCTTTTTTAACCTCTTCTTCATCCAAGCGTACTGTCTTGATAATTTCCCGGTAGCATGAGGGAAATGACGGAACACTTCTTCGCCTCCTCATTATTACGTACTCTTCATGAACACCATGTTTATTAATACCTTTTGACGAAGAAGAGAATGAACCATAATCCAGGGCAATGATGAGGATTAGAGTGTTGGAAATGAAAAACCTAAATTTAGTGCTGTTAAAGAGCTTTCAAGGGGAGAGATTGAAAAGATAGAAAATAGAGATATAGACAAAAATAGAGAGAACGAAGGCAAAGAATGACACTACCTTGGCTTTTTGTGGGTAGTCTCTAGATTTGAAGGCCTTGATTGAACCTAGAACTAAATTTGGTGGTGGTTTCTCCATTTTTGAAGGTAGAGAGGGGGTTGTGAGAGATTGTAGGATGGTTTATACAACGAAGACTTTCCTTTTCTTTATGATTTTGTGGTCGATGAAGCTCCAAATATTAGGGGATTATATAGGGACCAAATAACGTGACAAATAATTATTTTTGCAATTACATGTAATTATATATAGTTATCAAACTAGATGTCAAATTTGATTAAAATATCAAATCGAAAAAAAAAGATCTGAATCACTAAATCAATTCATGAATTATTGGGTTAGCCCATAATCAATGACCATATAAAAAAGAGAAAGAAAATATTAGTAGAAAGAAACAATATTATCATGTTCCACCAAATTGTATCACTAGGCATAATCATATTAAATAATAAAAATTCATGTTTTTTTATTCATTGTCTAAATATACCTTATTTACAAAAACTTTAAATTTATCTATGCACAAAATTATTGCTTTTATGGGCATGCCTTTGAATTTATACCATTATTTTTAATTCATGAGAGATTTTTGTCTTTTAGAGACACTTTGTCATGGTAACGGGAGACAAATTGTCACTAGGATCTAAAGATGGCTTGTCATGGGGACTTGGAGATAAGTGGTTACGAGGGCCTAAAAATAGTTGGTCATAAGGACCTAGAGATATAATGAAGATTTAATGGAGATTTTGCTATGGAAATTTCAAGGAGATGTTTCATGAATAGAGACATGGAGATATACTATTTTTTTTTTGAAATTTCAAAAGATGATGGAGATATAATTTATGAGATTTATCTTATTTGAGATAGTGCATTACAAGGATTGTTTCCTATTTGTTCATATTATATCTCCTCCTTCACAACTTCTTGAAGTTACCATTTGGAGATTAATATTTTTATCTCTTTTATGAGTGTATGACACTTTTTTATGCGTGTCTATTATCATAGTGAAAGAGATAATTTGTTAAGGTTTCTTGTGTTTGAACCATTTTTTATTGAAGGTGAATATTCCAGGAAGTCCTTTCCCTTTACAGCAGCCAACACCTCAGCACGTGTCATTGTGAGAGGTATGGTAATGAGCTCGAAGAATGTCAGACAATCATGGATGAACTTTTTAGTGCTTTTTTTGGATGGTCTCGTTGGAGATCAATGGCATGGTGGAGACTCTTCTTGTGTGTGGAAGCATGGGTAACCTTATAGGGTTCTTTGTGTTTAAACCACTTTGTATTGTAGGTAGGTACTGTAAGAAGTCTTTTCCCTGTATGGAAGCTAACACCTTAGCATGTGTCATTGTAAGAGTTATGGTTATGAGCTCAGGAAATGTCAAACGATCATGGATGTGCTCTTTGATGCTTATTTTCTATGCTCTCGTTTGAGATTACTGGCGTGGTGGAGACTCTTCTTGTGTGTATAAGCGTAGGTGACCTTGTTTGGTCAAGTTATCTTTTTCCACCCTAATGTAACTTTTCATTGCGTGTTTGACGCTAAGGATATTTTTATTAGAGAATGTGTATAATCTTTCCCATAAGGAATAGTTGTAGATTCTATTGATCATGGCTTTAATGGCTATGGGTTCAAATAAATTCTCCACGTTTAACATTTTCTTGTTAATTCTCTAAAGATATGCCCTCGTGTTTTCATCATCTCATTGTGTGATGTCAAAGATCTATGTGGTGCTATTTTTTGCTAGAATGCTTGTGCTAAAACAAGAGATGAGCTTTACATAGAAATCATGAAGACCTAGGATGGAGCCAGGTTTAAGGTTATGATACCACACCGTAGCAGATCCTTGAAAAGTTATGAGGAAAAGCTTACACATGACATCACTTTTATTATCACTAGTTTTAGAATGCTTCTGATATTTTGTATGTTCTCCATTGGGCCTATAAGGCCATGATAGTTGTACAAGTTGGCTTTAGTAGTGACACAATCCTTGGTGAGCTGAGTGTAACAATCTATGACAAAGTGAAGATTCTCCCATTTGGTGGGAATGGTGTGCAAGAGTTGGGATTGATACAGTCTCATGCACTTCGTGGCTAGCATTTTATGATAGGGAGCATGAGAATGAGAATACTAAGATTCAGAAGAAAATTAGTGGAGATAACTAAGTTTATAGCTTGGATTTGCTGGGTAGTGCTTGCTCATTTAGAGAGTTGGAGTATTGTGCCTACTTGAAATGTTGTTTTATCTAATTTCTCCCTAAAATTGGAGTTGTCTTTGTGCACCTAGTGGTGTGGGTTGACTTTTTTGTTAGTTGTACTAAAGAGAGCAAAAATGTTCCTGTATGGCTAGAACAAAGTTGATGAGTACTTGCACTTTTTAAGAGAGTTGTTGGATACCTAGAGGAATTGAAGTCCCTATAGGATGATCAGTTACTCTTTCATATATTGGAGCATTGTAAGCCATGTAATTTTTTTATAGATGTTGAAAGCGAATGAACAAGCTGATGAAGTCGTAGAAGAACTTCACATAAAAATAGACTTTCCCAGGCTGAGTTCTGGGCCTGAGTCGTTCTTGTAAAAACAAGTCCCTTACGGAATTAAGGGCATTCTAATGCTTAAGTTAATATTTAAGTTTGATTGATCAAATGACAAGTATGTAAAAAATCAAGAGGATGAAAAACAATGTTTAGTTTTATATAGAGAAGCTCTGTGTGTTCTCTCTATGTTATTGAAATGAAAAAAAAAGTTCTCTCTCTCTCATCAAACCTGAGAATATATAGCATATATTGAAAAAAAATCTAGAATAGCTTACCATGAAATGTGATATTTTTCACTATGGTAGCTCGAGCTGAAGTCATAGCTAAAGTCAAGCTTGTACAACTCAACATAATGGCAGCTTAAACAAAAGAAAATTGAAATAGAAAATAAAAAAAATTAAAAGAAAGGAAAGGGAGAGAAAAGAAGAAGAGAGAAAGGGTGGTGAGCTTGTCGGGCTGTACATATCAGCCCAATAGTTACAGGGTAGCTCAGTCGAGTCAAGAATTAGCCGAGCTACATGGTAGCATGATCCATTGAGGCTGCACATGATAGCCCAATTCAAGGTTGCGTAGCCTTGGTATGGGTTGCAAGTGCAACCTTTGTGTAGGTTGCAGACAACCTACATCTAGGTTGTCAACAACTTAGATTGAGGTTACATGTGTAGTCTTGGTGTGAGTTGTTTCTATAGTCCAAATTGAATTTTTTTTTGTATCATTAATACACAATTTTGATGGAGGAAGTAGCTTAATTGACTAGTCTCCTTTTTAAGGGATAGATGTTGACCTTTTTCAATTAAAAAAAAGGGCCAATTCGACATGTTTTTTTCTTTCTTCTAAGGGATTGATGTTGAGTTTTTACATATAATTAAAAAATTAATAAATTAAATGGCAGATAAAGCTAAAAAAAATACTTAGATAGTTCATGGTTGTAGGAGAAAGTACATAGTAAATGTATCATTTCTTTTGAAAGGATATGGTAAGAGTAATATTGATCTTTTCTTAGGCATAATTAACCTTTTACCTAAATCTCTGGAACCCGTGTATTTTTAGGTCTCCTAGTTTTTTTTAATTACTAGGTGACGACTCTAATTTTCTAAAATTTTCCATACAGATTAAGTTCTTTGAGTTTTCTTTGGTCACTAAAAAGAAAAGCAAGACATATGATTTTTTATGTATTAACATACCTTTTTTCCCCCTTAACAATGATCTTTTTACTCATAATGAACATTTATTAGTTTATCATGAAATCATTTTAGTTGTACCAAATGCCTTTTCATTTTATTTTTCAAAATGCCTGCAACACAAGCATATTACAAGTAAAATATACTAAACCAAAATTGTGTTCCCCTGCAACAATAGAAACAAATTCACTATTCACATCATAGTAGCGCTACCATGAATTGACAAAGTGTTTTATTGGTCTATGATGTTTCTGCTTACTTACATCTTGATACATTAATTTTTTTATTTTCTTTTTTGATCCTTAAACTTTGTTTTCATCACTTTTTAGTCCTTGAATTTTATGAGGGAAGAGAGAAAGTCACTAAAAAAATAGAAGGGGAGAGAAAATATTTGAACTATCACATTTTAGCCATAAAAATGGCCAAACCTAGTATCAATCTGTTTGTCCCAGAGATGAGAGTTTAATGATGTTGGTTTTTCTCATCAGCCATGTCTAAAAAAATAGATTGGGACCTATAAAAATTATTAAGATTCGATTTGATTTTTGATTTTTTGAGTGACTTTAGTGTTTGGGGTTTGAAATGAGGCAATTTAGGGTTTTAAGGTGTTTGAAATGTGTTTTCCACTTAAAATGGGTTAAAAATGTGTTTTGAGAGTAAAAAATATGGCATGATTTTTAGCAACATGAGTTTGTTGAAAATTACTAAAGTAGTTTACAAGTCATTTACTGCAATTGTTTTATATTTTTTTGGATGATGAGTTGTCTACTATCACTTTTTTTACATTGAGAAAACAACACATCATTCAAAAAATATTAAGGGTATATACACACACACGATTCTTGGCAAGACCTAAATGCATCGAGTCCATGCCCAGTCGCATTTGCCTTTTCTCTTTTTGAGGTCAGGAGTGTAGAGCCTAGCCTTTTAGGCTCATATTATTTTTTAATTTAAAATAAATCTTTCTTTAAAATAATAATTACAATGCAATTTAAGAAATTATCTGATAGTTTCTTACTTATTTTTAAATAAGATTTTATATTTTATGCTTATATTTGCAATCACTTTTTTAACAATTACATATGAGCTTAATATTCAATAAATTGTAAGAAATTGCATATTAATATTCCATAGGAATTAAACTTTTGATTGTTAATTTTTATATGGTTTTCATGAGTTAATTATTCTTTGATTCTTTTTTTTTTATATAAACCCAAAAAAATTATCAAGACATTGTTTTTTTTTTTTTGAAACTTGGGTTTTACATTATGATTAGTTTTTTTCTTATAAAACATGATATGAATTAAACACACATGTTTTCATGAAAAAACAAATTGATATGAAAATGAGAGTTGTTGTTACCTATTTTTAGAAAAAAAAGAAGAAAACAAATCAAAAAAATTATCGGAAGAAAACAAAAAAATATATATATAGTAGTGAGAAGAGGACACAGGGGCGCCTAGAAAATAGCCAAAGATTGGTTGAGAAAATTCAAAAATACAAAGGTTAAAATTTGACAGTATATATTTGACTAATGAAGGCGTTATTGACAAATAAAAATCAATTTTAGAAAGAAAAGTCTCAAATCAGATGTTTAAGGATTCAATTAGATTTTGTTGAAAGATTAATTGAGTTTATGAAGGGTTTGATTGCAAGAAAAATTGATTTTTAAGTCAATTTAGGCTTTAATTGAAAGAAATTAAAGTTTAGAAGTCAAATTATAATTTTTAAGAGTTAATTTGGTCAAATCAGGGGCTTAATTGCATAAATATTGAAGTTTGATGAGTAATTAGAAACTTTATTGAAGAAATCCAAAACCAAGGATCAAGCTGAAAAAGAAGCGTAAATATAGGGGTTGAAATTGACCAAATCATAGGTCAAATTGAAGAAATTGAAAGTTTGTTGATCAATTGAGGGTCAAAATGCATAAATTCAAAACTAAGGACCAAAGTGAAAAAAGATAGCCAACGTCAGGGCTGACATTTGAATTTTACATGGATGCAATTGAATTGATTCTTAAAATCAAAATCTCAATTGAGGACTTAATTGAACAATTTAAAAATTGAGGACCGATTTGGAAATTGATACTTTTTGATGCCTTTTTTTTTTAGTGAAACAACACATTTTGTACAAAACAACATCGTTTCACTCATTGTTCATTGAAAAAAAAAAGCAAAATGATGTTGTTTTGACGGCATTGTACACCATCTTCTTCCATTGGTCGCGCAAAGGCAGGGGAAGAAGGTTTTTCTTCCCCTATTTTGCAACGCCTATCTCTCTCTCTCTCTCTCTCTCTCTCTCTCTGTCTATCTCTATCTCTATCTCCCCTTTATTTGTCAAAAAACTCCGACACAACCCACACCCCCTCATGGCCTACCACCATGATGAAAGGGGCAGAGGAGACAAACCCTGTGGGTGGCTCTGGGGCAGCTGCACAGAGACCACCCCAGCCACTCTACCCCTTCGCCATGACTGGACAGGGGTAGGATAGCTCTTTCTCTCCTTGCCCCTTATAAATACTCCCTCACCAGGGGATGGAGTGGGGGGGCGAGAAGACAAAAAAGGAAATGAGAGAAAATAAAAAAAGAGATAGAAACGAGATAAGAGAAAAAAATAGAAACAAAAGAGAAAAGCATAGAGGGATGGAGAGACGGAAAAAAAAAAGGGAAAAACAAGGGACAAAAAAAAGAAACAAGAGAGGAGGAAGAGCATAAACAAAAAACAAAGAAACATAAAAGAAAAAACAAGAAGAGAAAATATAGAGAAAAAACAGGAAAAAGAAAAGAGGAAGAACCACCACCATTTTTCTCCTTGCAGCTACTTGAAACCACTGTCATTCTACCACCAGCACCACTGCCAGGTTAGCCTTTCCTCTCCTCCTCCTACTTATTCTTCTTCTTCTTCTTTTTCTTCTTCTTCCTCATCTTCCTTCTCCACTATTTTCTAGGCCATATAGCTCCAGCTCAGACCAAAATGGATGGGCCGGGTCCGGCCCAGTCCTAAAAAAAAAATATATTGGGTTGACATTGGCCTAACCCCTGTCTTGGACTGCTACTGGCCCAATTCTTTTAGGCCAACCTCAGACCAATTTCTTCTGGGTTGATTTTGGCCCAGCCAGGATGGGCTTAGCCCAATAATTGGGCTAGACCCATCTTATTATTATTATTATTATTATTATTATTAAATATAAAAAACAAACAAAAACATTCCAAAAAAAATCCCCTTAAAAAATTTGTGATTTTCTCGTATAGTTTTCTATATTTTTTTTGCTTAATATTGGTTTGTATTTTTACATTGTAGGATACAAATCCAGTTATAAAATACCCGGTTTTCTCTTAAATGTTGCAAAAACGTATATATTGAAAAACAACAAAAAATATCTTGTTTTCATGCATACGAACAAGTCTCTCAAAGATTTAAAAATTATATCGTATTTTTATACAAAAAAAATACGTATTAGCATACATTTTGAACTTTAATAAGCAGTTTATTAAAGCTATGAAAACTAGGCTCATATTTCAAAAATACTAAAAAAATTATTTTGTTTTCTTTTAGTATCTAGGTTACGAACTTATATGTAAATTGTATTCTTGATATTAAATATAAATATAATTCTTTTTTATTTTGACATTAGAATGGTTAGATTTTTTTTTCGATAAGATAAGGATCTTTTTACTGAGAAAGACTTTTCTTAAATCTTAGACATACCAACAATTAGAAAAACTTAGCAATACCTTAGTTATATCAGATAATTAAACAATGTAGTTCATCTTAAGTAAGGCATATAAGGGGTAGTAATATCTTTTCTCTACGCAACCAGTCTTCGTGTTTAATCTTTGAGATTAGTTAGCGTTTCTAGTGACCAAATACTAGGTGACGACTTTTATTCTCTCTTTCCACTAATAAAGGACAAGATTTTCTTGTCCTGTCCATTCCCACATCATATACCATTTGGATTATACCAGGAGGACGTTTGCTGCGATATCGCACACGTGCGACAAGTGTTTTTCCCTATAAATTATAGAGAATCTTGTGAATATTGATTTGAATTATCTTGGATTTTTATGAAAAGAAACAACGTTGTTCATAAAAAAAAAGATATTTTTATCAAGAAAAAAAAAGCATATACAAAGAATGAGCTATTTAACTTAAGAATGAATTTTTTTCATCAAGAGTTTAAATTTGTCAAAATCCTACAAATATTTATTTTAATCACATTAAAATTAAATAAAAAATAATTTTAAAAATCATCATGCACCATCACACATAGGCATATAAGCTAACTATTTTAAATTTTGATTGGTTTGGAAGCTAGTATATCTTGTCTCTTTTTTTATGTGGTGTTGATAGTATCTATTAGTAGTTACAACCAATATGCTTAAAAAGTTTTTAAGTTATATGTACAATAAATAAAGGTTATTTTATTGAATTATATCAAAATTCTTTTTTTGTTTGTAAAAAAAAGAGCAACAAAGAATACTTATTAGCTAGCTTTTATTGAGAGTAAATCATTGTAAAAACTAAAATAGAAGGTGAATTCACTATTCACCTACTTACAAAACATTAAATACTGATTCACCTTTTTATAAAATACTATTCACTAAAACAATACTTTGATTATATTTTTTATATTTTTTTATTGGTTCAATTAGGAAGTTGACCTTTATGATTTATTTTAATTTCTATAAAGTTATTCTAATTTTATGACCCGAGCATCGAGTTTGCAAAGTTAAACAGGGTTGACTAGTGTTATTTTTTTATTAATTTTTTTTATTTTTATCTTTCAATATTGGATTGATATTGAAAATTGAACTTCATAATTTGTTTTGAGTTTCTTTCTAAAATTTTATTCTAGTCTTATGACCTAAGTCATGGTCCCGGGTTTCACAAGTTGATTCGGTTAACTTGGGTATTTTTTATTTTATTTTTTTCTTAATTGATTTTTTATAGATTTATTTTTCGACATTGAGTTGATATTAGGAATTGAGATTTATTTTTTTATTTTCTTTCTACGAGGTTATTATAGCCCATATCATTTTTTTAAATAACGTCTTGAAATTTTTTGAGTCAAACCTTATTTTTATATGTTATCTAAGTAATCTTTGGATCAGCTAAGTTGATCAAATTATATCAAGTCAACCCTGGTGAAATTTTATTTTTTTTTCTAAAAAAAAACACTTTACTAACATCTAAATATTTTTTTTGTATTCAAGTAAAATTTGATCCGACATATAACATTGCACAAACCAATTATCTATTTATACTACTATAGCATATGATGTAATATTCAACACATAGCCTGGCAGCCATAACAGTATTAAACAAAATGATGCTCTCTTACTTCAATGAAACTGGTTTTTTATGCAGAAATGAAATGTATAACTTCAAAAAGCAACCCACAATTCCACATTGTAGACATCCGTGACTCAATTTGTCCAACCTTGTTTGTCTTTATATATTTATTACATGTAAATTAAAAGAGAAGGGTGCAAATTAAAAGAGAAGGGGTTTTTTTTTTACTGTATTGCACCTTATAAATTACTATTTATTAGAATAGTGCTTTACTTTGTTTTTTTTTTTTATCTTTCATTTTTTTCAATCAATTTTTTATCTTTTATTTAATTTTATTTTTTAATATTATATTTTTTTCTATTTAGTTATCACACTCTTATGATATAGATCCTAGATTTAATGAATTAACTTGGTTTTATAGTTTGGTGGATTGACTCATGTTGTCTTTTTTTAATTGATTTTTTTAATATCATCCTTCAGTATTAGGCTGGTTGGGTATTAAAATTCATAATTTGTTTCAATTTGCTTTTTATGAGGTTATCTCGATCTTATGACCTGGATTGCAAGTTTGACATGTTAACTCAGATCTTTTTTAGGTCCTTTTCTAATTGATTTTTTTTTCAATTTTATCATTTCATATTGGGTTGATTGAGAATTAGACTTTATAATTTATTTTGATTTGCTTTTATACGGTTATTATAGTCTCATAACCCGGGCCCCGAATTTGACATGTTAACCTAAGTTGTCCCAGATGAATCCAATATATTGTTATTTTAATATTAAAAAAAGATATTATCTGAAAATTTTGTTTAGTCAAATATTGTTTTCACGGATTGTATGAGTTGATTTTGAACTAGTAAAGTTAACCGGGTTATATCGGATAAACTCTCATATGATTTAATTTTTTTTTTGGAAAAAAAGCATTAACAACATTTGAATTTTACATTTAAGAAAAATTTAACTTGACCTGCAGTATAGCACATGTCAATCATCTAATTCTCTTACTATTCTTTAATATTTCTTTCTTTCTTTCAATACCCAGCCTATTAGTATTTGTTATTGTTTTTTTTTCTTTTTTTAATATGAGACAACTTTAATTTAGTCCTGTAATTATACACTCATTTTCAATTGAGTTTTAAACCAATTTTTTTTTCAATTAGATCCCAAAAGTATTTCAAAACATTCTCAAAAGATTTTTTTGTCCATGATCATTGAATTTTTTGGAAGTTTCTTCAAATTGAGGACATTTTAATGAATGGACTTGCATATTAGACTAAAAACATTAACGTTCATAGACTTTTTATCCAAATGTTTTTCTGATTCAACTCTATTTTAGTGTATAAAACATTCAAATTAGATCTAAATTATTAAAATGTTGACAACAAGATATGGTTAAGAAATGTTGAAAATAATTTGGAATTATTGATATAATTTATGGATTTGAAACTAATTGAGGTTTTAGTTTTAAAACCCAACCCGAATTTGATCCTAAAATAATTAAGAGAAAATCCGAATTGGTTAATTCTCGAGTTTTGACTGGGTAATTTTTTCTTTTCTTTTTTAATTCAAATTTGTTTGGACCCTGAGTCAACTAGATCTAGAATTGATCTGCAAGGCTAGATTTTAAAACAATCTCTTAATCTTACCGAAGTATGATTGGGTGGCTGCATGAGAGGACACCCTCTCTTAACATTAGTTGCAATCTTTCCATTTTTAGAAAAATGTTGGCCAAGGTTTGTTATTTCAACTACCAGTTAACTTTTCTATCATTTATCTTTCTTGTTTTTTTTTTTACTTTCCATTCTCAAGATAATTTCTTGTATTAATGTTTAGTTTAGTTTTATTAATATGAATATTATGATCATTCATAACCTAATTTTAGGTTTCTTTGAAATTTCTCATTTAAAAATAAATAATAATAATAAACTCCATATTAATCAAGCATGCACAATTATTTAGAACGACCGGTGGATGGACAATTTAGAATCTTGTTGAAGAAACATTGGAAAATGATTTGAGAATGTGGTCAAGATAACAAATTGAAGGTTTAAGGACTAACAAGGACAAAATTGTAAAGTTTGGAAGTCAATTTGACCTAAATTGGAATAATTGATAAGTCTAGGGATTTAATTGAACTTTGGATTGGTTTAATTAATACAATCAGGGGTTTAGTTGAAGAAGTATCAGGAATCAATTTGGGTCAAAATTGCAAGGAATAAAATTCCAGGGACCGAAATGAATAGGCGTTGAGACTCTAAAAGGTTTAATTGACTTTATCAAGGGTAAATTTGAATGAATTAAAAGTTTAAATAATCAATTAAGGATTGAAATGAAGAAATTTAAAACCAATGATCAATTTTTAAGCAATGCAGAAATCCAATAGTCCAATTGCATAACTCTAGGGGTGAAATTAAAAACATTTCTCAATGATAAGGACAATTTTAGGATTGATTGTAAGGTTTCAAAATTTCAGGGGGCAAATTAAAAAATAGCTAATTTAACCTAAGAACCCGGATGACCTGTTGTTTAATAACTATTTATTTTTTTCCTTTAGAACTATGGAAAGCTGCATGAGAAGTCACCAAAACGGCTTTGGTTAGACCCAATCTTCCTACTAAATCGCACCAAATTTGACCCAAATTATAAACCAGATTGTCTATCACAAATCCCACTAGGTGGTTCAGTTTTCTTTGCCCCCACGATTATCATCTGATGTGAAGAAGATCCATCATCAATAGTCCAATAATGACAGGATTCTTGATGTTTTCTTCCCACCGAAACGCAGAACAAACTTAAGTTGTAGTTATCTTCATCCTAGGAGATAAGTGATGAATTTTGTGGGAAAGATTTCAGATTAACCCTATAAATGGAAAAGGAAGGCCAATGTTACATGTGGAGAGCGGAGGAAGAAGGAACTACCTGAGAATTTTGAAGTTTTTACCCGCATCCATTAACCTTCAGAAAACAAATACCTTTTTAAGTACCAAGAATCCTGACTAAGATCACACCCCACACTTTGGGCAAGTGACACTTCAATGATCAATAATTGATGAAATAGCCGTGAGAAAGCCAAAAGGCAAAAGAGCCCGATAAACTCAAATGATAGAGGGCAAGCCCAAATCAAAAGCAAAAGTGATAGTCTAAACAAAATGAGAATGCCCCACCGAAACAAAAAGGGTAAATCAAAGAAAAACAACAAAAGAAAAAAAAGATTGAAAGATACAATGAATCAAGCAAGTGATAATGATCCTAAGTCTTTAAAACCTTGAAACACTTTTTGAGTTTTATAAATCCATTTTCTTTAATAGTCATGAGCCATAGCTTACATTACGTGGCTTTAAAAGTTCTTTCTAAACAAGCAAGCAAGCAATTTGGACCAATAAATGACGTTTTAAAAATGCAAAAGATTATTTCATAGGAGTCATGATATTGTGAGCAAATTACTTGTTATTATTCATGCTGATAAAACGAGTACTCAGAAAAGGGATAATTTTTTCTCAAACAAAACCTAAAGCTTTTACTTAAGCCTCTTGCTTTAAAACTCACAAAAGTGGAAGGTCACCTCATCATGTACCTTCAAAAATTTCAATCTCTCCGACATAAGAACAAATCATACCTTTTTCTAAAAATTCCTAGGGAGTTGCAAGATTTGTTTTAAACTCACATCGAAATAATTTTTGTTTTCAAAATGCAAGATGTTCAAGATTTCAAAATTAATTCTAGATAAAGATTTATTCTCTAAAACTAAGCACAACTAAAAAAGAGAAGGGTTGCTCAAATCGATTACTTGTCTAAGTCACTAACAAAGCGCACTTAGAGGTAATGACCAGTACAAAGGGACAATGTTATATTTAGAAGGAGATTTGATATCTTTAAGTTAACAGTAAAATAAAAAAAATATTTTTTGTAACAAGACAAGGGGGTATTTTTGTTTACAAAAGGTAGTTTGATCCTTTCAAGATAACTAGTGACACTAAATGTTGTTAGTAGAGAGACAATGGAGTAATGAATGATCCTCTCAAAATGATCATCGAGACAGAAATTTCGGTAAGTAGATGGGTCGTGATGGGTATCATAAAGATTTAGTTGTGTAAAATTGCAAATATTATGGAAAAAACTTATATAGGCCAACTCAAGTAGGCTAGAAGCTAAATCATTAGAAATAGCAGACCTCACCAATCAAGCAACAAAGAGATTGAAAAGAAATGAGGACTTATATTTCAAATCATGTAAAGATGCATATATGCCATCTAACTCAAATTGTTGAACAATATGTTTTTGCTGAAAATTCATAAGAAAAATCTTTGATAAGGTCTATCAAAAGGCATACCACTTTGAAATGGCTAAATTTGAAAATACTTCTAATTTTTTATTTTTATTTTTAAGAAATCTTTGTATTTTTTACTTAGATAGGTCACCCATGAGAATTAGACCAACCTGAAAAATCTTTATATTTTTTACAATTGGATAGGTCACTCATTACAATGTATTTCACAAACGGGTATGTCACCTGGGAAATGAGACCAAGGTTGAAATCACTTTCAAGTATTTTGCAAAAAAGTAGGTCACCTGGAAAATAAGATCATTGTTATAATCAATTTCATATATTTCATAAATGAGCAGGTCATCTAGAACAATTAGATTATTTTTTTAAATATCTGAGTTTTTCACACCAACATGTAAGTCACCCGGAACATGTAGACCATTTCTGAAAATCTTTAAATTTTTCATTGATAAGGTAGGTTACCTCTCAAATGACTGCTTTTTTATTTTTTTTCTACGAGATTATTTTAGCCCATGTCATTTTTCTAAAATGATATCTTGAAATTTTTTGAGTCAAACCTTATTTTTATATGTGTAATCTCTAAGTTGATCAAATTACATCAAGTCACCCCATGAAATTTTAAATTTTTTTTTACTAAAAAAAACTTTAACAACGTCTAAATACTTTTTATATTTAAATAAAATTTGATCCCACATAAAACATATCACAAACCAATTATGTATTTATACTACTACATAGAATATGTTGTAATATCCAACAGATAGCCTGGCAGCCATAATAGTATTATAAAAAATGATGCTCTCCACTTGACAGTCCACGCACAACTCTCTTACTTCCATGAAACTGATGTTTTTATGCAGAAATGAAATGTTTATCTTGAAAAAGCAACCCACAATTCCACATTGTAGTCATCCGTGACTCAATGTGTCCAACGTTGTTTGTCTTTATACATTTATTCTCTTACCATTCTTTAATATTTCTTTCTTTCTTTCAATACCCAGCCCATTAATATTTGTTATTGTTTTTTTAATCTGGGAGAACCTTAATTTAGTCCTATACTTATACACTCATTTTCAATTGAGTCTTAATCCTATAAGTTTTCAATTAGATCCCAAATGTATTTCAAATTATTCTCAATAGATATTTTTTGTCAATGATCATCGATTTTTTTCGAAATTTCTTCAAATTGATGACATTTTAATGAATGGACATGCATATTAGACTGAAAACGTGAAACGTTAACGTTCATTTACTTTTTATCCAGATGTTTTTCAAATTCGACTCCATTTTAGTGTATAAAACATTCAAATTAGATATAAATTATAAAAAAGTTGACAAAAAGACATGGTTAAGAAATGTTGAAAATATTTGGGAATTATTGATATAATTTATGAATTTGAAACCAGTTAATGGTCGAGTTTTGATTAGATAGTTTTTTTTATAATCAAAATAGGTTCAAACTCCGAGTCAATTGGATTTAAAACCAATCTACCGGGCTAGGTTTTAAAACAATTATTTAATCTTACCAAAGTATTATTAGGTTGCTGCTTGAGAAACACCCTCTCTTAACATTAGCTGCAATCTTTTCATTTCCTGTTGGGAAAAGGTAGGCCAGGTTTGTTCTTTCAACTACCAGTTAACTTCTCTATCATTTCTCTTTCTTGTTTTTGTTTTTTTTTTTTTCACTTTCCAATCTCAAGATAATTTCTTGTATTAATGTTTAGTTTAGTTTTACTGATATGAATATCATGATCATCTCTATCTGATCATAATTCTGTCTATGACCTTTGCCATGTTATCTCTGTGTTTTTTTCGATGTGGGAAGTTACGAGAATCTTTTTTTTTTCTTTTCTAATTGCCGCTGGATATGCAGTTCGATGTTCTGTTATGTGCATGCAGGTTACAAACTTGATCAAAAAACACTGTTGTTTGTAACCTCCATAATATGATAATAATCGCATGTTGCCTTGGATTCTGTGAAGCCATATGAACTTTCTGAAGGACTCCCTTTAATTCTATATAACCTATAATAAGGTTATGAGAAGTTGCAGAATCATGTTCTTTTGAATTCTTGGAGGATTCATCAATTTTGTAAGCATCATAACTGGAAAGGCAGTCAAGGAAGAACCTGTATATGGTTGACTGTGACTTTTAGTTCTGAGAATTTGTGGTCTTTTGTTTCTGTGTTACTGCAATTAATTGAATAGAATATGGTCTCCTAGAGATTCTTTCTGCTGTTGTAGAATTGTCATTTTTCCTGTTTCCTCGTTAACTTTCTTCATGTGTGCCACTTTTGTTCTCTGATATTCATTTCGGGGTGGATTTACATGATTTTAGTATTTACAAATCATGTTCGTTGTGGCTTGACAAGGTGATATGTGTTAATTTGTTTTGATTCTCTGAATATGAGAAGACACTTTGAAATCAAATTGATTCTCATAGTCAAGTGTGAAATTTGATCAGATTATTTGGAGAAAGCGCAAGCAATCAGTTAGAAGAGATGGATCAGATAACAAATGTAATGGAGTATCAGGAAATTGCAAGGCAGAAACTGCCCAAGATGGTTTATGACTATTATGCATCAGGTGCAGAGGACCAGTGGACACTTAAGGACAACCGGAACGCCTTCTCTCGCATTTTGTAAGCCATGTCTTCACAATTACAAATCAATCTGTCAGGATCTCTCTCGCATTTTGTTCTCTCTCTCTCTCTCTCTCTCTATATATATATATATATATATATATTTCTTTCTAGACTTGAGGTTTATTGTTTGTTCTTCTCTCATTTCTCCACTTTTTCCTCTGAAAATAGATTTCGGCCACGCATTCTTATTGATGTTAGCAAGATTGACATGTCAACAACTGTCTTGGGCTTCAAGATTTCAATGCCTATCATGATTGCGCCAACAGCAATGCAGAAAATGGCTCACCCAGAAGGTATATGTCCTCTTTACATGGAGTTGGAAGACGTTTTTGCTACTGTAGATAATTCTCTCGATGGAAGTCGATTTCACTATTCAGTAGCTCTTCTGCCTTCTAGTGGTTTTGGGAGAAATCATAAAACTAATACAAATGAGATGCCAGACTTTGATCCATTCACATGAATAGTCTTACCTTTTAGCCTCTAGAATAGCTTTGTTAATGTCATTTTCTCAGCTCTTACCCCTGCTATTCAAGAGAATAGTGCAACATTTCCTGTGCTCTTAGTATTCAACTGATCAATAAACAATTGGATGTCTTGTTGTGATTCCTTCAAAAACAAATTACTTCTTCGTCTCTTCTTATCCCCTGTCCTTTCTTCTTTCACTGGTTTTTCAACATGAATAGAAAAGAAGAAATAGTTTCTGATTGCAAAAGTATATATTCTTATGCAGGAGAGTATGCAACAGCTAGAGCAGCTTCAGCAGCTGACACAATCATGGTTTGATCCTTTATCTTTTGCAAATTTGCCTTTTCTGATCGTACTGGCTTTCATTAGAGAACCAATAAAAAGCCTGCTTTTCTTTGATTTTGTCAACATTCCGGCAATCAGTATTTATTTTTCTGTCACTGTCTATACTAGTTTATGCATGATTTTACTGTTTCAGACACTATCCTCATGGGCTACTTCTAGTGTTGAGGAGGTTGCTTCAACTGGGCCAGGCGTCCGATTTTTCCAACTCTATGTGAGTTTGAGATGGTTCCCCGCCCCCAACTTTTAGTTTCTTTGTTGATCTTCCTAGCATTGTCGTATCATTTACCCATTTGTTCCAACAGCGCTTTTAGCTCACTCAAAATTTTATTCAACAATATTTTATGCAGTAACTCATGATTATTCACAGTTTAATAATGTTGCCAAGAAATCCTCAATTAAAATGAATATTATGATGTTCTCTGATATCAATATTATGCAGTAACTTCACAGAATGATATCAACCAAAATTTGTCTACTTTTTCCATAAGCTACTTGTTTTTCATATGAGTTTTCCTATGTATACCTATGACAAATCAGCAACCCATTTATTGCCTGTTCAGGTGCATAAAGACAGGAATGTGGTTGCCCAGCTCGTAAGAAGAGCTGAGAGGGCTGGTTTCAAGGCAATTGCCCTCACTGTGGATACTCCAAGACTTGGCCGTAGGGAAGCTGATATCAAAAACAGGTTAACTCAATTTAAGCGTAATAGAAAATAGAAAGAAACTTTCTTTTTTATGACTTTTTTTCCTGGTTAATGAAAAGCATGCCAATGAAAGGAGAAAATAAATTCAGTTTACTGTTTTGTAGAATGTATGTAATTTTCTTTAATGTTAACCCTTGCAGATTTACAATGCCACCATATTTGACTTTGAAGAACTTTGAGGGCTTAGACCTTGGCAAGATGGATAAGGTTTGTTACATGTAATACTGGCTAATTTCAGTCTACTAGTTACTTCCATTTGTTTTAATAATTTGTTCATTAATGTGATCGTTGAGCTGACCATGCAGACTGATGACTCTGGACTAGCATCGTATGTTGCTGAACAAATTGATCGGTCACTTAGCTGGAAGGTAAGTTCATGTATGGATTTTTACAGATTTCAGACTTGGACTGTAATATTGCAGAGATGATATACTTTAATAAAATATTATTGACCATTTCGACAGGATGTGAAGTGGCTTCAGACAATCACATCATTGCCGATTCTATTGAAGGGTGTACTCACTGCTGAGGATGGTAAGCAAACTAGTCCATCCTTTCCCCACCCACCAATACTAAACTGTAATGAATGATTTAATGAAAATATTCATCTTGCCTCTAACCCTATTTATGGGCCTCCAAACCTTCTTCCATCTTCTCTCTCCCATTTTATTTTTTTTCATTGCAGCAAGGCTAGCCGTACAGAATGGGGCTGCAGGAATCATTGTCTCCAATCATGGAGCACGACAGCTTGATTACGTTCCTTCCACTATTATAGCCTTGGAAGAGGTACATGTGCTTTTAATGATCATGACATATTTCTGGTGCATTTTAGCAATCTCAAGAAAGTTTGCTGGCTTTTTAAGTTGCCAACCTGTAAATTTTCCTTTTCGTCAAGTTCAAGAAACTTTTGCCATGTGCATCTTGTTGATTTGCTCTGTATACCTTTTGCCATCATGTATACCCATACATTACATAAACATCTATTGGAATGTATATTTTGTAAAAAATTTAAGTGATAGTAATCTGCTTTAATAACTTCATTGATGTGATATTCAGGTTGTCAAAGCTGTACAAGGCCGCGTTCCTGTTTTTCTTGATGGTGGAGTTCGGCGCGGAACAGATGTTTTCAAGGCAATGGCCCTTGGAGCATCTGGAGTATTTGTAAGTGCATTGATATTGCAATGGCCAGTACGCAAAAATAAGAAATAGTTTTTATCATAGTTGTGAGAAAACAGGAAATAAACAAAAGATTAATTGAACATAACACTTGAATAAAATGTGTTGAATTAGCTCTGTTTAACTTCTCCTACATAACAATCTGAAGAAAAAATGAATAAACAAAACTTCTCCTAGATAACTAATGATCTTTCTTATGAAACATTTTCAGCACTAGCCTATTCTATAAGAATTGGTTGATCTTTAATCAATTATACATAGACTTAAATATTGGAGCAAATATCAAATTCAAGCACTAAACTTTATATTGAGGCCTACCATGATTCTCCTAGCTTTGTAATAAGTTTGTATGCAAGTCGTGGAGCATTGAAAACAATCTCATGTTTTTTTGTTCAACTTCAGATTGGAAGGCCAGTTGTCTTCTCATTGGCCGCTGACGGTGAAGCTGGAGTTAGGAAGGTACTTCAGATGCTTCGTGATGAGTTTGAGCTGACGATGGCTTTAAATGGTTGCCGCTCGCTAAAGGAGATTAGTCGCAACCACATTGTGGCGGACTGGGACCCTCCCCGAGTTGTGCCAAAGTTATAAGGTGGTTCGCACCTAGCAGCACATTGAAATGGAGAAGTGAAAAGCTCAAGCCTGAGAGTGAAATGGTTAATTAGTAGTTGAAGCAGTTGAACTTGTGTAATAACATTGGATACATTAATATCCATGACTGAACACTGCTTTCCCTGTCTTTTATTTTCTCAGATCGGGATTTTGCTTGAATGCAGCTCAGTCCTTTGAGAAGAACTGAATAACTGAGCAGTGTTGTCTTGCTTTCAAGCTGTAACAGTTTCCTGGCTTTTTATTTTTATTTTTAATCATTAAGTTTCTTAGTCTTTTCATCTGGGACACAGCATCTTTGAGAACAAAGCATCAAGGACGCGGCATTAACTTCATCATCTAATAGGAATGAGATAACCCTCCTTGGCTTTGCCTGAGCTTGTTGGCAATGACAAGGAGCATCGTGTATATATTTGATAGCTCCATGCATTTCTTTACCTGAAGAGTAGTGATGCTATTTTGAAGTGTCTTGCTCCTCATTTCTTGGCTTACACTTGGATTTGGTTTTGGTTTCATTATAGACCAATTTTGGCTGCCATTTGTAGTCCATTTTTTATTTTTTAGAAGGATCAAATGATCTTACAAAAAAATAGGGCACATGGGAGCATGCTGGCTTTCATCTTTTAAAATAATTTCGTTTAAGAGTATTTTTTAATTAATTTTTTTTCAGTCACATAAAGTTTTAAAGGTATTTTGTTTTATTGAAACTTGCTTTTTATATTGTGATATTTAAAAAAAAAAAATAACCATGTTCCTCACCATAAAAAACAGTAACTTTGAACATATAACAACTATAATTCTTAATTATGAAGTAACTAAAATTGTTAATTGCGATAAAATATTTAGCCATTACATTAGAATTAAATCCGCATTTTGACATTTGGTGTCCTTTTCCGTTGGTTTAAACTTTCTCAGTGCAACCTCAGGCTGCTTTGTAACATGGATAAATTATATTTTGAGATTTCATTTATATATTATTTTCTAACAACATAAGTTAAAAAAACACCATCTTTGGCTGAAAACTCAGTCAGATTTGCCAATCAACTAAAACCAAACCTCTCATGAAACTACTGCATAACACAAGCATCTGTCCTTGATAGTACAAAGGCTGCCTGCAACATGGTTTATTGACCAATTTGGAAGCTAATTGAAATCAGTATTAAATGTTTCTCCAAAAAATAAGAACTGCTGACAACTCCTGCGTCCCTGACCACATCAAGTTTAACAATGGTGATACTAATGAGAGAAAACAAGAAATCCAGAAACATTACAGGTTAACAATGCACGCCTTCATTGGAGTATCTGACTGCCGTAATCAGCATTGAATTTGTCATAGCGATGGGCGTGGAGATGAGCAGATGGCCTTGTGTTCTTCAAAGCCGTCTCTATATCCTCAGGTCTGATTGGCCCAACTGTCGGCAACTCTGCAGGCTCACAACTATTCAGTTGATGTATGATGATAAATTAATTGGGCATACAGATTTCACAAGCGAAAAAAGAGTACTCAACAATACAGAATGTGTTCTCTTCAAAAAGGTGGTTGAAAATGTTAAGCGCTATGGAACCAGATATGAACAATATCAGGTGTTCGTATCAACCATGGTAATATATACGTGTTAAGGAAAGAAAAGCAAAAAGGAGAAGCTGAACATTTCTTAATATACAGAATCATGGTGTCAGTTCTTTGTTCATAGCACTCTCTTTCTTCCCTGGAAAATGGTATGGCTGACACTGCATAGGTTACCTAGAACTGAAAATGAAAAGGAAATTGAAAAGAAAAGAGGAGTTGACAGCATTCTTTTTCCAAAACGTTGGGCTTTCCCTTTCATGGAGGAGAAATATATCTCAGTGGAATTTCACTAGGGCTGCACACAGACTTGCCAAAGAAAAGAAAAACTAATTATTTCCATCTCACACCTTTAAAGCAGCCGTGCTTCACAATGATAGGTAATAGGGAAGGTCAGTGTCTCATAAGAAATGACACGAGTTAGCTAGTTGGCAATGCAGACAGGGATGGAAACAGCAGAGAAAAATGATCTGTTTTGGTAAGAAAAGTCATGCTCAAGAAGGGCACCGCCCTTTTATATATTCCCCCTATGGGATACAAGAACTCATAGTTATTTTCAATTTGTTAGAATTCATTTAAGCATTTTCTGAATCTCATTTAAGATAATGCATGCGAGAAATCACTTACCATCCTCAGGCACTACTTCCTTTGTGTCTTCAAGGAGAGTCATTATGCGTCTCAATGGTTGCATGGCAGCCTCTTTGCATAATAGCCGAATATCTGAACCAGAAAAACCTTCTGTTCTTTCCACCAACAAATCATAAGGAAGCTTCTCCTCATCGGGCTGTGATGGCAGGAGTTCTTCAAACATGGCTGCTCTAGCTTCTGGTTCTGGAAGGGGTACAAGAATCTTAGTTTTAATTGGTTAACAGAAAACTATTTAAATGATAGACCAAACGTTGGTGACATGTTTTGTTCCTTTGTTTTCGCCTAAAGATGTGCAACAGCTAAATAACAATGAGAACAAGAGGCAAAAGGTTAGAGATGAAATATCCACCAATCCTGGCATGATTTATATCAAGCCACAGCAAGCAACATGAAAAAAAATAAAGTGAATTATAATTTAGTCCGTGTTTCTGGTGATATTGAAGTTAGTCCTAGTTGTGCAAATCATAAGCTAGTCCCTTGACGAAAGTTGGACTGCTAATTATTTTTTAAATTTATAAATTGTCCATTTTAAATGCATTTTTTATTTTGCATGTACTAGATAGATTGGAAATTTTGATTAGAAACCAAGGACATTTAAGGGAAAAAAACAATTAAATTGTCATGAAAAACCAATACAAGGACCAAGACAAATATGAAAATACAAGGACTCAATATTGGGTTTCTTAAACCAAAGGAATTAGCAAATTATTTCACCAAAAACATACAGATCAAATAATAATTTATTCTAAAAACTACAAAAGGTGGTGCCAATAACTTGTAAGCTTCGAGATATCTCTGTTTTGTGAGGTAGAACTGCCTATATCTTTTAAATTGTAAGGAGCAACTCTCAACTCACAAGAGCACATACTGTCTAAAGGCAGGCTTTAATTAGTGTAGTTTGCCATCCAAAAATAGTTGTAGATCTAACTCTGTTCACTATTTAGTAAGCTTAGCACTTTAGCAGAAAATATCAAAGGATACTCGCTTCTCAAGACGCCGGAGCATAGCTGCATCCAATTCCCAAGGGAGATTAGTTGCTGCCAAAACAAAAACGAGCTCGTTTGTGCGAGTCAAACCATCCATCTGCAATCTAATCAAATTGATCAATTTATCCAGAAAAACAGCAGAAACCATAAATCATTTCATTTCCAAATTGAGATATATATTGAGAGCAGAATTTGACATAACATGCATTGGAAGAAGTGAAATGCTGAAATTTCAAATGCAGCACCTGACAAAATCCATCAGGATAATGCGGGTAAATATGATTTAGAATTAAGGGAATCAGGACACTGGTAAGGGAACTGATGCAAGACAGAACCACTATGAAATGACATTAACAACAACACCAGTGCCAGTGCTTGGAATGGGAGCACAAAAGGGCACAACACAGTATAATGCCATATTGATTAGAAACATTCATGCACAAACACAAATATAGAGGTGTCTATGCACTCAAAGCAGGTGCATATGCGCGAACAAAACAGTATGCTGTAAGGAAACAAACATCACCTGTATGAGCAGCTCGGTCTTCAAACGCCTACTTGCTTCATGCTCACTGCGAGCTTCACCACGTTGACTGATAATAGCATCGATTTCATCAAGAAATATAGTTGATGGTGCATGGTGCCTAGCAAGCTCAAATAACACCTTTATTAACTTCTCTGAATCACCTGCAATGTGTACAAAATTTACGTTTCTGATTCAGTTTCAGTATGATGACAGTGAATAGTTTGCAATTCAGGGGAAAAAATAACTTATACTGAATATTTGAGATTTTCTCTACTCCCTTTCTCTCCCTCAAAGATTAGTTGCTTGATAACAAGACGAACAACAAGAACTGAAAATTGGGTAGCAGTTGGCTTCACTTCAATGCGATGTAAAATTACAACAATAAAATGCAAATAGAAATGTTTTGGTATTTTTCCTGGAGAAAACCTAGGTCACAAAATAAAGACCATCCAAATAAGACAACAATTTGGCTTTCTTATCTACCACCATCATATCATGAAAGCACAGACAGATGCAACCACCAGCCTAGAAAAACTTCTGTGACTTTCTGAATTCATATCTAATGTGTGGCTTTCATCCATGAGTTTCTGCAATCTTTACCAACTTCCTCTTTTAATCGGAAAGATATAAGCCTATCACCTGGATTTTCTTTTTCTGTCAATTAGTTTCTGATGACCATTTGTTCTAAAACCACCATACTGGAGTTGGGGGGGGGGGGGGTGGTAGCCATATAGGACAGATTCATTCTATCACCTGGAATTTCTTTTTTCCTGTGAATTAGTTTCTGTTGAACATTTGTTCTAACAACACCATACAGGAGTTAGGGGAAAAAAACCTATACTACAGAGATTCATTAAATTCACCCAAAACCAGTTCAGAACTTATTTCATAATTCCTAAAGATGTGAAGAACAGCAATCCTTGGTGCCTTCGCAAGTCTTGCAGCTTCATTTAGTTTGATGCCTTGTCAGTACTTGTTCCCATTTTTAATGACAACAATAAAATCAGGATTACTAATCAATACATTTTTTCATGCCAAAGATAAATCAGGATAACTAATCCAAAACATGGCAATGTCTAATTATCGTATAGATGACACCTGCAGGGAAATAGAGGTGGTATGCAACTGCTGAACAGTAAGGCGCCCAAACAAATCCATCAATTCATTGTAATGTAGCTATGGATAGAAAAGATCATCCTTTCATCACTTATAAAACCCCAAATACATAATCAGATTGCTCAACCAAATGTAATTTTCACAGGTATTGCATACATGACAAGAATAACTTCCATTAATATGTTGATAATATTTATCCTCAAAGGCCTAGGACCTTATATAATCACAAGTCATGTCAAAAGAAAGTTAATCATGCTTTATTTCTCCATACAAAATACTTGATTTATTTCAGATTCTAAACAACATGAAAAAAAAGTTCCCAAACATCCCCCGCCACTTGCTAACCACTGAAGATGCTGAAATATTGAAAAATGTGGTTTTGCACTCTGTAGCAACCGCCTTTGCAAGCATTGTCTAAAACATAAATATCAAAAATTATATAGCAATAAAAATATTATTAAAAAAAAAGCAAGCTCAAGAACCAGCAAGTTATGACAAACCATTTTCTTATTAACCTAGAATTTTTCTCTCTTGAATCACGGACCCTTCAAACATGTCATTGGACAAAATACAACATTTCAATTCCAAGGACATGTTTTGACAAACAAATTTCCATAAACACATGATAGCATCTAATCAGACAACTCACACAAGAGAGAAGAGTTCATAAGAGAGGCTGAATGGAGGTTGAGGGTGGGGGGCGAGGAGCACCATTGCAGCATTGTCATGTAAAAGTACATGCAATGGAAATCCAAACTGTTCTTCTCATGAATGACCTCGACCCAATGTATGGGGCACTTTGCATCCAGTCAATGGGAGATTACATACTATTGCCTTTATACTTCCTTTTACATGAATAATGATCCCCAAATTCCTTTCCTAGATTCTTTATATGCCATAAAAAGATTTCCTTTACCATATGCCAACTTTCATCCAAATTTCAATATACTATGTCGTTCAGGAAAATGACAGCATAGGACACGGTCTTTCCAAATTTTTCACATTTTTTCTAACAGAAAATAAATGAAAAAGTTTTTCTGTTGTATCTAAATCATTACAGTTTACAACCCATACATTTAATATGGAAAAAAAGAAGGAAAAAACCTACAAAAGTAATCCAAGTTTCAATATAACTACCTGTTCAACATCCTCATATGAAAAAACTCGACCCCACACCCCAACACATGCACAAATAAAAACCAGAAAGAAAACTATATGTGCATCTCTAAAAATATTTTAACAAGAGAAAGAGAAGACAAGAATTCTATAAAGGGAATTGAATATATTTTTAAATGAAATACAAGATCAAATAGCACTATAAACAATAAATACAAAGTTCACAAACCTTTCCTGTCCCTGGAGGGCCAAAAAGAAGAATGCCTTTCCATGGCGACAGAAGACCAGTGAAGTATCTGTTAAAGGAGAGGGCAGGTTAACTGTGAGATGTAAACTTCAAAGACCTAAATCAGATAGTGGTAAAGCACATTGATAGAATGTTAACAAATACACATTTCTGATATGGAAGTCTACCAAACAGGCAAACACATTAAATCAGATACATAAGCACTATTAGAGGTTGCCCACAAAATTCCTTAAATCTGAAGAGCATCAAAATCATACTTCTATAGCATGCTAAAGAAGAGTTTAAGTTTCATACAATATTAGCTAGCTAGTCTTAAATTTGAAGTAACTTTAGCAATAGCTCAGACATCGGTAATTATCTATATCACCCTTTGAAAACAGAGACAGACAAGAAAATTCTCAAGGCATGTGCCATATAAGAAGAATGGTGGAATTTTGAAATTTCTTTCCACCGTATAACGGGGAATCGACAAATTCATCACAAAAGAAGGCTGGCTTAAGATAAATTTGTGTGTTACTCTAATGAAGTGAACAAAAGTTTTCATTAGCATGACCTACTTGGGATATTTTATCGGCATTACTACTGCTTCTTTCAGTAAACGTTTTGCATTCTCCAGCCCCTTAATGCTTTCCCACTTAACATCTGGACTCCCGCGAATGATGTCCCTGTACAAAATAAAACAAAATGCATGGTCTAAACATTCAGAGTATTGAAGTCAAAACGTAAAATCATGGACACCCAGACAATACAAACATAACATGTACCAACTATCTAATGCAACACTTGCAACAGAATCAATTACCTGCATAAACTCTCGGCCAATGCACGTGTTTCAGCAGAATCAAAAGCAGGAAGCAAAGACTTCTTCCTGGAAATGAAAAACAAAAAATCAGTGAATTCTCGAGGCAAAGGGCAGTTAGCTAGTTCTTGCAAACATTAAAGTAACAATGATTTTAGCCTGTCCAACATTAATTGCAGAGCTCAAAGGTCAAATAAGATGACTTTAAGAAAATTATAACTTCTTTGCTAATTCATTTAGTTCTACATGAGAGTCTGTTAAATGGAAACATTTCGGCAAAATAATTGCACAGCCGCATTGCCAATATATCATATCTTTAACATGCAAAGGCATAAGATCTGTTATTCTTTCCCAAGAATCATCAAGCACCATAAATAAATAAATAAATAATTGAAAACCCAATCACTTCACTTACGGTCTTTCATTAACTCCATTAGACAAAACTCCGTTCGAATGTGTTGTTGAGTTCCGATACTGAAATCACATTACAACAAATTCATTGTTGACATATTGCAAAAAATAGCTTAAAAAAAATCTAAAAATAAAAGGCAATACTTGGTTTCTGTACTGCTCATAAATGGCCATATCTGAAGAATTATTGACATGACCATTTCCATTCGATGCTACTACTGTTGTTTGACCCTTTTGCTGCGAATCCGATGCTGCTTCTGCTTCTACTGCTGCTGCTGCTGCCTTTTTTCTCCCAAACTTACCATCATAAAATGTTTTAAAATCCTGAACACACACACATTAGTAACTTAAAATTCTTAACAACTTTGAAATTAACATTGATCTGATTATATTCTTAAGTGATGATGATGATGAAGGCGGAGTGGAGTGGCACCTGAAAAGACCAGCGAGTGACAGAAGGTTCATCGGCCATTACTTACTGATTGAGAAACACCAGTTATGGAGATATAGAGACAGAGAGATCTGTCTAGCAGAAAAAAAAAAAAAAATCTTCTCTCCTTTCTGAGCCTCTGCTTATTGCGCTTTAACTTCAATGCAGTAGTAGTAACATTCACAAGAATTTTTTTATTTAATATTTTTTACTTTTTTGGAAATCTCCCAAATTAACCCATCTCGTTCCGATTTCATCCTATTGAACTTAATTGTAAGAAAATATAGCCTCTACCTATACAGAAATCCATCTCATTTTATTTACAATTTAATTTAATTTAATAAACAAAATTTGACCAATATAGGAAAAACTTGACAAAGCTTCTTCTTTCTTTTCTTTTTTCCATAGGACCTTGTTTACCAAATTGAGACAAATACCAAGGCAAAACTAGATGTTTTCTTCCTTTTTTAAAAAAATTATTTAAATAAACGAACTTTATCTTTTAGAATCCAAAGGTTTCCGTTAAAATTTATAGAGAAATATGATGAAAAATATAATTTACAGCTAATTATTATACATAAACTAAAAAAATAGTGCTTTTCTATAATTATTAATTTTATAAGTGTAATGAGTATTGCAGTGGTGGTAAATATGTAATTTTATTATAAAAAAGATTTGCTTAGATTGTTTTCCTTTTTTGAAATATATAAATAGAAGAAGAGTTGAAATATATGAATAGAAAAAAAAAAAAAAAAAAAGAAGAAGAGGAAAAGCCTCTGTTTTACTCCGTGAAAAATTGCAAGGATTAAAGGTCCAAGGACTAAATTGAATAGGCATTGAAGTTATAAGAGCTTAATTGGTTTAATCAGAGTGAAATTGAGATAATTAAAAATTTAAAAGGCTAATAACAGACTCAATAACAATGTTCCAAGATGATGAAATTGAAAACATAACAATTTAGAAAAAACCCTAATTTTTCTTCTTGTCGTCTAACTTCATGGATGACATGTTGATTGAGAAACCATACAAAACTAGTCATTCATTAATTCTAGGCATGAATGACATGTCGTTCAATATATCAATTGTAGACATTAAACCAAGTGATCTGTAGTCTAGCCATTATTCACTTTCTTCCTCCTGAAAAAACACTGGTCAAGTTCATGCCTTCCAAGCGATGGTTCAACCTCATCCTCCTACCAAAACACATTAGACTCGTACCCAACCAACGACAACGATCACCACATACAATCCTAACAGCTCATATCTTCTTTCTTTGGCCCTTGGACTTCACATAGACATATAAAACACCACACCCAACATGCCAACCTTGCAAACAAAGTACTAAAAACAAATGCGTACGTGTACCTTTTTTCGCCAGCTTGTCGAGGGGACAAGGGCTGGTAAGAGGTTCAATCAATGGTTGAAATATCCTCTCCAACATCAACGCTCCTAATCTTGCAAAATCACACACCCAAAAACCTTTTACTGGCTTATAAAAATCCTCGCCAAAACCCATGAGAGAGAGCTTTCGGAAATCAGTAACCATTAGAGCCACCACATGAACACTGACGAACATAACCATCCTCTTATCTTAAACCCTAACCAGCAAAGCTAAGCTTCCCTCCCTTCTCAATCATCTGAAAAAGCCTACTCACAACCTCTTATCTTAAATGACTCGTTTGTTTAGTGAGTAATGGATGTCCAGGAGAGCTATGTTTACAACACTATAAGCAACGAGTCATTTACAAACACTAGTCTATTATGATCCTCTCTATTTTCAACCTTTCACGAAAAACAAAATCTAGACATCCTCAACGAGGAGACATCAGGTTGAGTAAATACGTCCTCAACGAGGAGACAGAGAACAAAGCAACTATAGTTGCAGGATTTCTTGATTATGGAGGCTGATTTGACTCTGATTTGCATCCAGCTATAATTTCCATGAATGGTGGGTTGCCATTCTGGAGTGTAGTAGCCGTTGGAGTATTTTCCCTACAATCTTGGATGTTGGCGTGACAGTAGTTGATTAAGATTTGGTCAGGGGATGCTGTGATGTGGTCAGGGAATGCTGTGATGCTGCTGCTCCGGTGATGCTGCTGTTGCTGCTGCTCCTGTGATGTTGCTGTTGCAGAGTTTTGATTTATGAAGCTGCATAGAGATGAAGGAGATGGGATAGTGTTGTTCGCTGCTGCTTCTGCTGTATTATTGCTAATAGAGACGTGAGGTTGAGTAAAGGTTAGAGCTTTTTCATCAGGAGAGCAGCTTTAGGATTGACTGCAAGTCCTAAAGTCAATAGCTTTTTCAAGGAGGAGAGGCTCAGACATTGACGCCACGCTCATTAGCCCATCTTCATCGTTACAGCTATAGCCTTCCTCTCGTTGCAACTCACTATTAATTTTTTTCTCTATCAAACCCATGTTTTCTCTTTGATATACACATAAGGCGTGGATTTCTCTGGTGCGTTTTCATCCCTTTAATGCATATCCTTTTTCTTTTGTTGTTGCATTACATTGTGTTCATGTTGTTGCCTTGATAATAAACTAGGAGTGGGGTTTGGAGGTTTGGTTGAAAAGCAATGTTTTTACATTTAAGATGGTTTTACGTCTGTTTTCTAGAATAGGTGCAACTAGTTTCAGGAAGAAAGAGAGTGATGTTTATGTTTCTTTATAATACTTGGATGATAATATAACCAAATAATTGATGGTTTTTTTTTTTTAAATAGAAGTGTTAAAATAATAAATAACCTAACAGAATTAGATCAATCCATAAAGAGATTAAGAATATAAAACCACAAACAATAAAAAAAACAAAGTTAAAAGGGTCTAAAAGATATGATATTAATGTAAAGATTTAACATATATATAAAATAATTGTCAATGTTAGAGGATCCACTAATAATATTTTAAATAAGTATAGTCTAAACTCTTTTTATTGTTCAACTAAAAACCATACAAAAAAGGTTCTAATTGGATGATCATTAATGATTCATTTCCAGTTATTAACATGATTATATTAATTATCTTTAATTATCTTATTTGAATAACACCAATATTCGTAAACATTGTCAAGTATTCATGGCGCTAACTTATATTAATATAATCAAGATCTTTTCATAGCACATGTGTCAGTTCTCTATGCAGTAGGTTAGAAAATAATCAAGTATTTGTTGTGTCAATAATTGTACAATACGAATTAAGACTCACCACTTAACAAGTAGGGTATTACGATTAATTAAGATAACAATTATAACATATGTTAATAGCAAACTTTCTTGAATTTAAACATTAAAGTTCATATTAAGTTTGTACTATATTTATTCTTGTACCATTGGTGTGACATTTTCACATTGGCAAATATAAACTTAACTAAATACAATTAAGAATAAAAATATAAATAAATAAGATAAAAACATAACTATGATATAAATTAATTAGGTATAATAAAGAAAATGATAAGTATAAACAAGAGATCATTAATAATATAACATGAAATAAAACTTGAATATTACAAAAATACAAAGAAAGAAATTAAGAGCATGGATCTTGATCTAAAAACTAAAATGTCTAAATGAATGAATAATATCTTCTTTTATATGATAAAATTTAAACTATTGATATGATAATGAGATCGTTGAATTGACAAGGTGGTATTTTAGTTAAATAGTAGTGAATTAAAAACTACTAGTTGTAGAAGTTCTAACCGTACATAAGAGTTAGCCTATTATATATAATGGTTACAAACATTTAATTTAATGACATGAATGGAAGAGGACAAAAAAAGAAAACTAACAAAATTCAAACAACTTTGAATAATTTGTTTATTATTTTTTCCAATATTTGAGTTACTTACAAATTTAGGCAATTAAGGTTTCTGTATGAATGTTTTTTAATAAGTGAATATTAGTCATAAATAAAATCAATTGGTTTGTGGTTTTATTTATTGATGTGTATTTATAAGTGATAAAAATTTAGGTAGTCTCTCGTATAAGGGAGATCCTACCACATATTTTTAAAAATCGAATATAATAAGAATGTTATTACCTTTTTTATATTTTAGTTTGTTTAGATGATGAATAGAATGCCATTAGTGAGTAATACAAACAAGAATGCTACTGGTTCTTCTAATAGCGCTTATAATGACCATGAGTCGCTAAGAGTTGACTATGACTAATCACCTGAAGCACAAACACCCTCTCTCACCGCAGGCTCGTCGAGTGCGATGCCGTCTCATAGAGGGGGTGCGAGCCAACGCGATGTCGTCTGGCGACAGCAGAGGCTCTTGTCGTGCCTCCAATATGAGGTGTTGTGTGTTGGGAATGATTTTTGGATTTAATCATAAAATTATGATTAATGTTTAGGAGTCGCCACCTAGTATTATGGTCACTAGGAACCTATGGTTTGCGAGATTCTAGGTAAAGGACTGATTGTGCAAGGGGAAGACGGATCACCCTCAGTGCACCCTACCTAAGGTAAGCTGCATTGTTGTTTGATTGTTTGTTCTAAGTCAGGTTTCTATTCGTTAGTCTTTTCTAAGGTTCAAGGTAGATCTCTCTTCATGAGAGAGTCTCTACCTTATCGAGTTAAATACTAATCATTCTAAAGTTTGAAGTTTAGCATCACATTTTTACACCTCGTATCTTTAATACTTGAGGGTAAACTTTATCGTGTAATTTTACACCCCATAATTATTAAAGTCTACATCTGGATCCTAAAAAAAAAGATTGGAAAAAGATTTTTGACATGTTGGCCATATCCTAATGGATAATCATAAACTTGTTACGATATCCATTTTACATTTTAAAACGTGAAAAAAGATGCAATTTTTGTTTTTATGAAGATATGCTTGGAAAAATTTTAAAATTTGGTCGTATGCATGAAAATAATTTTTTTTTGTTTTTGAAAGGGAAAATTAATTTAAACGTTTTTTAGATTTTTTAAAAATGTTTTGAATATTTTTTTTGAAATATTTCAGAGAAAATCGGGTATTTTAATACCGGATTTGTATTTTACATTGTAAATATACAACTCGATATTATGCAAAATTGGTAGAAAAATATTTGAGAAAATCACAATTTTTTGAAATGATTTTCTTGAAAATTTTTGGATTTGTTTTGTTTTTTTAAAATAAATATAGTCCATTGCATGAACAGTAGGAATTCATGTCTACTGTTCACGTTGTGAGCAGAGACAGTGGAGGAGAAGAAGAAGAAGAAAGGGAAGAGAAGCTACCTGGCGCGGTCGCGGTCTAGCCGAGGAGGACGACGTGCGGTGGTGAGGCCGATGGTTGGAGCTGATTGCAAGTGGCAGAGCAAGAAGAAAGAAGGAGAAGAAAATCTGTAGGAGAGAGAGAGGGATCGATGGTGTATGCTTTGCCGCTGGTGAGGAGTTCAAGCGACCACTAGTAGTGGAGACGGTGACGAAACGACGGTGGTTGGAATGGTGGTGGCCGAAGGCCACGGTGGAGAGAGAGGGAGAGGAAAGAGAGAAAAATTGCAGAAACAAGGGTAAATGACTGGTTTTTTACCAACTTTGGACTCGATTTTCTCCTCTATCAAGCCATGAAATCTACCTCTATTTATAGACGGTGGAAGAGGGCAATCTTGTCTACACTGGGTAAAGATTTCACCCCTTGATTCAGTTGGGAAGGATCCTAACCATTGGTTCTAAGTAGGCATGGTGCACTGTCAAATCTACAGCTGCAGGCTGCCTGAGTTGGCCTCTTTGGGGTGGTGCCACGTCCGTTTCTTTGCCAGTGAGCCGGTGACGACCATACCCAGACATAGAGGGATGTCTTATGATCTATTTCGTGCAAGTTTTGTTAAATTTGGTGGACGATAGGTACATTAAATGCACCTACAAAGTAGGTGACTGAACTAGTTTTTTCGGAAAAAAATGATGAAGATAATGAACAGTGACCAGATGACGCGTCGTCTGGTCCTCTCTATTTTTTTTTATGCTCAAAACCACGCCGTTTTAGGTTTGAATTAGGGATTTCTCAGAAGTTCAAAGCAGTCCTCCAACTTTCAATTTTGTGCAATTTTGATTTAATGCAATTAAACCCTTGCCGAACTTCAATTGGAACCCTGGATTTACGCGCCTTTTGCACATTGGTCCTTGGTCTTGAATTTATGCAATTTAACCCATAATTAACCATTAAACTTTTAATATCTTCAATTTCACCCCCGGTTTTTGTTAATTAAGTCCCTAAAATTTGGCGCCTTTTGCAGATTGGTTCTTGGCTGCGAATTTCATCAATTTAGCCCCTAATTGACCCCAAAATTTCAATTTTATTACAATTTTGCCCCTAATTTCAATCAATTAACTTAGTAAAAATTAAATTTTGCCTCTTAAAATTCAAATCTTCTCAATTAAGCTCAAATTAGGCTCCCAAACTTAATTTTTCACCAATTAAACCTCAAATAAAATTAAATTGACCCATTTAAATTGTAATTAAGTCCTTACACTTAATTAAATCCTTCAATTGGACCTAAATTAATTCTTAAAAATAATTAAAATTTAATTTGGCTCATAATTAAATCAAATTGGCCTATGAAAAATTTAATTATGTCATTGGATTTAATTTTTATGCAAATTCGTCCAATAATCATTCAATTTGACCTTGAATTTGCATTATTTCTCCATTTTTTTGGCATAATGGGGTACAATCAGGCCTTGAATCTCCTCCAAAATTGCAGCTTGATTCCCCGATTTGCTTTCTCCACATTGCCAGCCTTTATTATTATTTTTTTAATTTTTTTTTTGCAAAAAGGTGATTTTTAGGGAATAACCCAGAATTGGGTTATGACTATTATTATTATTATTATTATTATTATTATTATTATTATTATTATTAAATTCAATCTGTTTTTTATTTAAAAAACTAATTATTTTATGAAAATGATGTGTAAGGAAAATTTTTACTTGGACGAGGTTGACAACACTGTTGTTAGTAGGTTGTGGGAGAATCACAACGTTATTAGATAAGATTGAACTCAAAATGTTCTATTTTCTTTAAATGTTCAAATTTATTTTTTTTTATTTCTGGTTAAAGGCGTAGAAAAATTCAAAGAAATATACAAAAGAAAGAGGTCTTCTAGGCTTGAAAGACGTGGCTATAGATTTCAGACATTTGCACGTCTTAGAGGCTATTTAGAAAGCTTATATCAAACACATGATGTTTGACCATATTGTATGGTAGTCGCAATCCGATATGGAGAACCAGAGCAAGGAGATTCAAGGTTCAATTACCACACTCACTAGCAGATCCATTCCATTCTTTTCGCATGTGAAGTAGATGATATGATTTTGTTTTTTTACATATATATTTTTTAAAATTGTTATTTTATATGAAAAAATTTAACAAATAGTAGCTACCTTTTGCAAGCTACGGTTCTTCGATGCGATCCAAGATGGATTGATCTTTTTGTTGAAACTTATATGTGAAATAAAGACCATCAAAAAATGGTATAGTAGCTCATGGATAGCTGAGCTTAGAAGTTCATGGTAAATTAGATTTCAATAGTTTTTTTCTTAATTTAAATTTATTGACTTTTTTAAAAAGAAATATATAGCACCCAGTTGTAAGAGAGATAAGAGGATGATCTTTTGACCAATTTGAAACTCAATCTGGACTTATGGTTGGAGGCTGGATTGTTCGATGGACTCGATAGAAATTGAGTTTACGGTATCTCAAACACTATGGCAAAGGATATACAGACAGGCTGTAGTGTTTTGACCACTAGTTTCTAACAATTAGGTTTGATCATCCAATCTGTGGATATCTAGGCGATTGTACAAGAACAAGTTGAAGCTCAAAAAACCAGGCTTAGTGATGAGATGACCCAACTTAGGTCCGAGACAAGTGAATTTAGGTGATTATATAAGGAGCTGTTGTCAAGCCTCTATGGTATATGTAGTCTACATCATCGCCCACCTAGTCTCAGAAAAGATCAACCACCTCCTCCTCTTCCTCCTCATCCTCCAACTTTTATCCACTAGATAAATATTTTTCAATAATATTTTTTAAATTAATAATATTTTTTATTTTATTCTTATGTTTTTTTATTTTTTTTATTTTGTTTATTTTAATTTTTTTAAATATTAAATACAAAACTGATGAAATTACTGATGAAATTTGAATCACAAATGGAATGACTAATGAAACAAGTCCATCATAAAGTTCCAAAGAGTTCCAAAAGAATACAAGACCTTGCCACTGACAATTACAGATGGAATTACTAATGAACTAAGTTTCTCAAAAAGTTCTAGAGGGTTCGAAACAAACTTGTAAGAGTTTCCACTAACAATATGTAAATCTCTAATGGATGAATTCCATTAATATTATGAATGCAATAACTGATGGAATTAACAATAGTGTATTATATCAGTAATATGCCATACTAACAAAAGGAATTATCAATAAAATGATGTCAGTGTTTTTTTTTCTTGACACATTTTTTTCATCTGTAAATTCATCATTGATTATATTACTGACAAAATGATCGACATAATAAAAATTACCAATGATATGTTTTCTGACTATTAATTACCTTCTATGATTCCATTAGTGAATTTTTTTCTGAAAAAACCAGTGTTGTAATACCGATAGAATATTTTGTTGGTATTTTGCAATATTCTGGATGTGTCTATATGTTTTACTATTTTTAGCATTTATATTATTATTGTATATTTTTGTGAATATATGAGTCGTTAGACTCATCATTCTGTTGTCCCTAAGAGAATGATGTCGGCAAAGAGCTTTTGAGGTGTAATAATATTGGTCTTCTGTACTATGTGATAAGGTTGAGAGGACTATTTATGGATTTGATTCACTGCTTTATTCAATTTGTAATGATTTTATGACGGTGTGGACTTGTATTTGTTGTGTTATTATGCCATGCTTGATGTGTAGATTGTTATTGATATGATTCTTGTATTTCAGATTATGATTGTTAGCTTACCTTATGCGTTTTATTGGAAATCATTAAAAAAAACTATTGATTTTATTCATTTCATGATGATTAGTTTTCAAAATTGATTTAGAATCATTGTTGGTTAATTTTTAATTTAACTTAAATGAATTGCTTAAATTAACTTTAAAATAATTTGTGATTCATTTAAGTCAAGTCGCCAAAATTTATTTTTTAAAACCTTTGATGGTTTATTTTCTTTCATTTCGAATAATTTCTTCCTAAAGATTTTATAACTTGTGCTAGTTGATTTTTGTTTGTTTTAAACAAGTTGTGTAAAACTTTAGTCCTGTTCGTTTTAGAGGAGTTATCAAATGATTTGTCAACTTGTTGATGGAATTTTGCAATATGTTTCCGAGTAGAGTTCTAAATTGTTTTCATGATCACTGCTGACTTGGGTCTATTTGTTTTAGAAGTTTTAAAATAATTTTTCAATTCTTAACTAGGTTGTTCCTATTTATTTTTAAGCAAAGCTCTGAACTGTTTTTATGGTTGTATTGACCTAATCCTGTTTGTTTCTTAATGAAGTTTTTAAATGATTTTTTAATTCTTTCATAGATTGTTACTTGTTTGTTTAAGTTGAATTCTAAATTGTTTTTATGGTTGTTGCTAATTTGGTTCTTTTAATTTTTAAGTAAAGGTTTCAAATAATTTTTCAATTAGGTGCTGAATTGTTTTTGCTTGTTTTCAAGCAGAATTCTCAACTAATTTTATGATAGTTGCAAAGCTATTCCTTCTAGCAACGTGCATGAAGTTGTAGATGAAAATAATAATCTTTGCATGAAGTTGTAGATGAAAATAATAATCTTTATAGGAATATGATTGTGGATGCGATGAGAATGAATCAAGGTTATGTCGATTAATGTCCAATAATAGATGAAGAACCTAATGCAGACATGATTATATTTTTTTTAATCTTTTAAAAGACTTTAGCAAACCATTATGGGATAGGTACACAACTCACAATAAATTATCAGTCATTGCACAGGTGTTCACCATCAAGTCAGATCATGGGTCGAGTAAGGCTAGTTACGATATAATTATTGAATGGGCAAAAAGCATTTTAACAGAAAGGAATAGGCTGAAAGAGAAATTTTATGTTGCTAAATCCATGATGAAATCCCTCGGCTTAGAATACCAAAAAATTGACTTGTGTCCAAACTTTTGCATATTATATTACCTTGAAAATACAGAGTTGACTAAGTGCATAACATATGTGCATGCTCGTTATAAAACCATAACTAGCAGGGGGAGGACTCTTATTGCACATGAAAAACTTAGATACTTCCCAATCACACCTAGACTGTAAAGGTCATTCATGTCACCAAAGACTACTGAGCACATGACATGGCATCATTCACATGATGCAGTAGATGGAATGTTGATACATCTTCTCGATGGTGAAGCCTAAAAACATTTTAATAGGGTGTATTCTCAGTTTTCAGTAGAACCAAGAAACATGCATCTTGGGTTATGTATAAATGAATTATTCAGGTAATTTGCTACTCCTTATTCTTGTTGGCCGATGATACTCACGAATAACAATTTGCCATTAGAGATGTGTATAAGGTTAGAGTTCATGTTTTTATCTACAACCATATCTGGTCTTAATAGTCCAGGTTAGAATATAGATGTTTGTCTTCATCTATTTATTGATGAATTGAAGTAGTTGTGATCATCTGGGGCTTTGACATATGATATATCAAGGAAACAAAATTTCAAGATGAAAGCAGCAAGGTCTTCATGTTAACGAATGACGGTAAAACATCTTGATTGCTATAGGCGATTCTTGCCAATAGATCATAAGTATAGAAAGAACAAAAAATACTTCTTTGTTGGTAGAGTTGAAAGGGATGTTGCATCGCCGTTACTGTCAGGTAAATAATTGTTTGACGTGGTGTCAGAGTATGATGACATTGTGTTTGATTTTCAATTCGATAAGCAGAAGTTTTTTGGTTTTGATTTGACTCACAATTGTGTAAAGCGATTTATTTTCTAGGAGCTTTTTTATTGGAAAAACAATCTCTTCCACCATAACCTTGATGTCATGCAAATTAAAAAGATCATGTTTGAAAATATTTTCAACATAGTTATGGACATGAAAAGGAAGACAAAGGACAACATCAAGGCTAGAATAAATATATCTTTGTTTTGTTACCATAAAAATATGAGGTTGGTTTATAATGGATCACAGGTCACAAAGCCCAAAGCCAACTTCGTCTTAGATAACAATGCACAATTACTTGTGTATCAGGCTTAAGAGTCTGCATTTTCCTGATGGACATGCTTCAAACATATCAAGGTTAGTGAATTTAAAGGATTGCATATTGTATGGAATAAAGAGTCATGACTGTCTTGTATTTATGCAAACACTCATTCCACTAAATTACCGGGATTTATTGCTAAAGAGGATATGAGATACATTCATGGAGATCAATCACTGCTTTAGAGATATATCTCCAACAACTTGCAGACACAACACATAGAGAGGCTTGAAACAAATACCATCCAAACAATTTGCAACCTTGAGATGATATTTCCTTCATTGTTCTTTGACTTAATAGAGCATCTACCCATACAACTACCATTTAAGGCAAAAATTAAAGGCTCAGTCCAATATAGATGGATGTATCTATTCAAGAGATTAAGGATTACACATATATCGTAATTAAAATTCAATTATCTTTTTTCAATAATTCAAAACATTCATTTAATTTCATGCAGATACTTGTTCAACCTTAAGAGAAAAGTAAAAAACAAGGCGCAGGCTGAGGCTTTAATATGTGAGACTTATATTGTTGAATAGATCTCAATATTTATCTTGTACTATTTTGAGCCTCATTTGAGAACAAGAATCAATCGCATTCTAGTATATCATAACAGTGGGAAAGTGCCTTCGAGTGGGAACTTGCCAATATTCTCCAATCCTAGATGACTTGTATAAAAAAATGTTCTGAGGATAAGGTATTTGACAAAAATAAAATTCAGACAAACATATAATTATGTGCTATTTAGCTACGATGAACTTATTCCTTTTATTCAGTAAGTATAGTACTCCATGTTGTTACTTTCAAACAATTTATCTCTCAAACTATCATAAACTAATATGTTGTTGAATTCCTTGTAGGTAACATCGTCATTTTCAAAAAACTCATAGTTAACTGAATCTCAAATCTTTCGATTACAAAATAAATAATTTTTCATGTGATTCAAAATCATAGTTATCAAACTCGGCCCGGGGGTTGATCCGGCCAAAGAGCCAGGTCCCGGGTTTCATGAGTCAACTTGAGTCAACTCAGGTCAACCCAGAAAAATAAAAAAAATAAATTTAAAGTTTTAATATTTCATATGAAAAAATGAAGAAAAAAAATTCATATAAATATAGGCTATACATATTGTAAATAATGAAGTTTAAAAGAATATTTTAAAAAGTTTTTTATCCCACATTGAAAAGATACTATGTTATGATTTTAAGTTGAAGATTTAAACCAAAAACGTTTTTTATCCCACATTGAAAAAACATAATTTTTTTCTTATAAACATAGAGTATACTAAAGGGCTTCGAATCCCACATTGAAAAGATACTATGTTATGATTTTAAGTTGAAGATTTAAACCAAAAAAGTTTTTTATCCCACATTGAAAAAATATAACTTTTTTCTTGTGAACATAGAGTATACTAAAAGGCTTCAAATCCCACATTGAAAAGATATCATGTTATCCTTTTAAGTTGAAGTATTTTAATCAAAAAGTTTTTTATCCCACATTGAAAAAACATAACTTTTTTTCTTGTGAAAATAGAGTATATATACGAAATGACTTTGAATCCCACATTGAAAAAATAACTTCTTCTTGGAAACATAGGAGTATATATTCTAATGGGTTTAAAATCCCACATTGAAAAAACATAACTTTTTTCTTGTAATGATAGAGTATATATACTAAAAAGGTTTCAAATCCCACATTAAAAAGATATTATGTTATCCTTTTAAGTTGAAGTATTTAAACCAAAAAGTTTTTTATCCCACATTGAAAAAACATAACTTTTTTCTTGTGAACATAAAGTATATATACGAAAGGGTTTCAAATCCCACATTGAAAAAATAATTTTTTTCTTGGGAACATAGAGTATATATATTAAAGGCTTTTAAATCCCATATTGAAAAAACATAACTTTTTTTTAGAAACATAGAGTGTATATACTAAAGGGTTTCAAATCCTACATTCAAAAAATAAAATATCTTTCTAATATTTATATAGGGAGCTTTAAAAAGTGTTAATGACCAACAAAAAAAAAATGAAAAAAAGAGGGATACAGGAGAAAAACCACATTTGAAAAAAAAAACGCCGGGTCTCACCCAAGTCATGGGTTGACCTGCGGGGCCGATCGGGTTTGGCCGGGTCGTTGCATCAGTAATATGTGGTTAGTGATAGTTGGCAGATTTCTAAAAATTTTGGATTAAATTGAAAATTTCAATTAGACATAACACACATAAATGCCAACGAAATAATTAAAAAATTAATTTTTCATTTACCGTCGCTAACGACATCAGTGATATGTGGCAGGTTTTTGAATTTTTTTAATTAAATCAAGAATTTAAGATAACATTGATAGATGAAAACGTCAACAGACTAATCAAAATATTAATTTTAAATTTTCTGACAATAAAGACGAATAAAGACGTCAATATTACTTGACGTGTTTCTGAAATTTTTTCATTACATTGAAAATTTCAATTAGATTTGACACATGAAAACACGAATGGAAAAAATAAAACTTATTAATATGTAATTTACCGTCGGTAAATCCGTTAGTAAGAAAGCTCCAAATTAAAAGATAAGAATCTCTAAAATCAGAACGACGAGCGCATCTCTTCTTCTCTCTTCGTCTGCAGTTTCTTCTCTCCTCCTTCCAAATCTTTATCTTTCTTTCTCTTTTCTATCTCCTTCTAGATCTCTCCTCAACCCATTATCTTCTATTGTCTTCTCCTACACGTGCAAGTATGTTTTCTACTTTATTCTCCTTCTCTTTTTTTGTGTTTATTTAATGATTTATTTGGATTTTTTTTTCACTTCTCAAGCTCAGGAAAACTCAACATTAAGATAAGATTCTTCCTTTTCCTTTTCATTTTTTTGTGTTTTTTTTTTGCATTTTATTTTTTTAATAATTTTATAAATGTTATTCAGAATTCTTTTTAATTTTTTTTGTTATTAATAATTGTATAAATGTTATTGGAAAATTTTTATTTTTTAAAATTTTCTATTATTAATAATTGTATAAATGTTATTGGAATTTGTTTTTAATTTTTATGTTCTTTAATGATTGTATATAGATTATTGGAATTGTTTTAATTTTTTTTAAAATTTTCTATATTTAATGATTGTATTTAGATTGTTGGAATTTGTTTTATTTTTTTTGAATTTTATGTTCATTAATGATTGTATATAGATTGTTGGATTTTTTTAAAAAAAATTTCTTGTTATTGATGTGGTTACCTAATTTATTTGTTGGTGTTAACAAATAGTTTTTATTTTATGAAAAATAAAAATTATTTAAAAATAATAAAACAAAAAAAACAAAATAGTAGCCATCATAAATAAATAAAAATAAAAATAAAAATAGTTGAGATAATAGTTAGGATAAATGAGTAGTTTTTAATGTGAAATAGTGATACTATATATCCTTTAATGTGTATATATTAATCTCCTATGAACATTTTACAAATGGTCGTAACAAAGTTAATTTAAAATTTGGTTAAATTAACATAATTGAAATTATTTGATTGATATGTATTGAAATAAAATCAACTGATTTATGACAATCCCATTTAAATTGTTGTGTATTTGCAAGTTTAAAAAATTTAGGTAGTCTCTTGTATAGGAGAGGTGCCACCAATTTTTTTTTAAATAGGAATGATTTACGGTACCTTAATCCTTTAATTTTTGAAGATGCCTAGAGAAAAGTCAATAGCAAGTCGCACAGACATGATCACAGCTAGTTCTTCTAGCAACGCTTAATGAGTTGTTAGACATTGACCAATAACAAGCATCTAAGACACAGGGAGCCTCACTCGATACGGGCTTGTCATGTGCGATGCTGCCACGTCGAGAGGGATCTCTTCACAACAGAATCCATTTACCCGAAAGTATTAGGCTTAGTGGAAAAACAACCTTTCAATGTAAGTTTGTTCCTTTCACATCGATATGTTAATAATTTTGGAAGAATTAATTTGAAGCAATATCATAAATATTAGGTTTACAAATATTGATGCTGTCAGAACCATAACATCGATGATGAAATTGTCGATGAAAATTTCATTGTTTCAATGAAGTTAGGTTTCCAAACATCCTGAATGGAAACCTATCATTGATGCATGGTTCAGAAGGTTTAAGATTAATATTAACTTAAATATTTTTTATGTTAATTGGTTAGTTTATTAATATTAATGAAATTTCTCTTGTAAAAATTTGAACTACAAGGATAAATTTTAATGTGATAGAGCTAACAACGCTATTGCAATGAGAGTTTGGAAGAATCATGTTGCAATTAGGGAAGATTGAAATCAAAATAAAATTTTATTATTCACTTACTAACAGATAATTTATTTATACCATATAAGTTGCATGATTTTTGAATATGAGGTGCAAAAGAAAAACAAAAAATATGCATAAGAAAGAGAGCTTCTAGGATCACACTTCGGTGCGATGAACTGCAATCGGTGTGTTCACAGTTTTGTTACCACACACACCAGCAACTCCATTTTGTTCGTTTTGCATGGGAAGCAGATGGTAATATTTTTTTTAATTACATCCATTTTTTTTGTTTATATATATATAACAAACAATAATTTTCTCTTACAGGCTATAGTTCTTGGATGCGAACCAAGCCCGATGGATCTTTTTATGGAAACACACTTGCGGATTGATGACGACTAAAAAAGGATGCAACAACTCATAGGCCAAGTTCATCACTTTTTGGTATGTTGTTAAAATCTTTTTTTAACAAACAACACATGGTTGAAGAAGAAATATGGTGACAATCCTTTAACTCATTTGGATCTCAATCTGGATTTGTGGTTAGAGGCAGGATCATTCAGTGAACCCAATAAAAATCAGGTATATATGGTCTCTCTGACACTATGACCAGGGACTTGCGGACAATCCACAATGTTTCAACAATTGAATGCTCGCAATCAGTTCCTGACACTCAAACTTTAGAGTTCAAGATGATTTTAGACTATCAAGTTAAAGATCATACGACCCATATTGCTACTGATTATGAATAACTCAATGTTAAGATGGTCGAACTCTAGCGATTAGTAATGGAGATGAGATAACAGATGGGTGGTACATGTGCTCCCTCTTATTCGACCCATGCTCCAGTCGAAGACTCGCCTCCTTCAACGTCTTTATTCTAGATTAATTGCATTTGAACTTATAAATATTTAAATTTATAATAAATATTTGAATTTTATAGTAGTTTATTTTTTTAATTATCTCCTGTTTATGTTTAATATTTTTTAAAAAAATATGTTTTAAAATTATTAATGACAGAGTTACCGACGATTATTCCAGAGAGTTGAAAATGAATTACTACAAATACCACTTTCATTGTTTACTTACCAAAAAAAAAATAGACAATTATATGTCAAATTCACTGACGGACATACCGACACCCTTGTGCCAATTAAGTCCTCATTCAAGAACTTAAACTTTTATATTAAGACAGTTATTTGACATGGTAACAAAGATTTAATGATCGAACGATAACAAGTTAAAATCCTAGACTTAAGATATATTATTAGTGAGTTAACATAAAACTATATATTATTAGGTTCTTTCTATATAACTTAAGGTAGGTTTTGAGTTGATATGATTTTTCAATGAACATTCCTCATCTATGTTGGGTTGCACAATCCATTCTCTTTTAAGAGGAGAACAAGAGAGATGTCTTATTCACGGGATGAGATTGTGGCGATGACCACCGAATATTTACAGGTAAGAGATGTTGTAAAAAATGTTGATATGGATGTTCTGTTATTTATTCGCCTCATTTTCATCCACATCAAATTAAGTGCTTGATTGAAAGTTTGAATGTATTTCACTGAATATTAACGTTGTCACTTCTAGAAATGCATTCTTGTGTGACCACATAAGATGCAACGTGACATTAAATGTTGTGCGTGGACCTCATAAATGGACCTCTGTTTCTGTTTACTTCTAAAGCGAAGTGCTTCATTATCTATGTTGATAATTGCTGTTAGCAGACCGAACAACAGAAGAGGTCTTACATACAGCACTGGAAAGCTACTTTCATAATGTCCTTTCATGTATGTATGTAAGTAGGCAGGTATGTATGTATGTATGATTTGATGATTTTGAGCAGTATATGAATGAGTGAGAAAGTGCCATCTCCTGATGGTGAACTAATGGTGACGAAATGTCGAGTCAGAAAAAGGTTCGAGACTGAGATATATAGCGAATTGCACTCGGATGGTCACTACAAACAATTTGGAAGGGCGACTTGACTCTTTTAAGACCTTTCCCTTTCAGAATTTAATAAGCACCGTCTTACTTGAGTGGGGGCTTTCCTGAAAACCATGAGCTTGATATGGATTTACTTCAATGATACTCCTGGCCAGAAGTGCCGGAATTAGAAATAATGGTGTCATTTCGGAAATTATTGTCCTAGCATTAATTTGCTTGCACTTTATTATTGTTTTTGAGAGTGAAATCACGTGCTTACATTGGGAGCATTTATGTCTACAGTAAGATTGTTCTTACATTTTGTTTATCTAGAGGCAATGGTAGGGATTAAAGCTAAGATTTCCTCCGTTTCATTCTCTTCATCCCTCCAAGTAACTGTCAGGATATATGATACGTTGCGCTAGCTTTATTTTTCTTCTCCTAATGAGAACGACAGACAATGAATTATAGAAATGGGAACCATAAGTTTTATAGCCTAGTAATTGTAGCTATGCTTCTCATGAGTCAAGGTGGCCCATTGTGGCTTTGCATCAGCATGATTACCATCACTGTGTCAAACACCAATCTTCCCAAAACTCTTCTTATTCATGGTTTGATGTGATGGGGATATTTTTTAAGATAATGGTGGAAAGTAATAACAATGGGCAATCTGACCAGAAAAGTGGGGAAGCCCCCAGCTGGTAAAAGCTTATAGTTTTGGATAAAAAGAAATGTTCTGAAGTGGAATCTTAGAAAAGTTGGCATAAAATACATCATGACATGATGATAAAATGCATTAATGATAGAAGAGTGATTGTCGATACATTTAAACGAGAAAGTAAAAAAACAGGGGGGGGGGGGGTAAGAAGTCATGAAGAAGAGTAAACGAAGAGCCTATTTGCTTTCCATCTGTGGCTAGTTGGGTAAAGTCTTCACACCTATTAATTTTGAGTTTTCGCGAAACCCTAATTTTTACTACAATACGAATTGACCACATCATTGGCCTGCAGTTTTCTCAAATAGCCCAAGTCTGTAATCAGCTAGCCTTGACTTGTATGCGGACCTTTTGTATTCAAACCATGTGAACTCCTTGTATAAGCTGCCTTCTCTTTCTGCCATTAAGGAGGGTAAAGGTGCTATCTTTTCACTTAAAGGTGGACCACCGAAGAAAATCATGGAAATCCTTGGTTTCAGGGGATCAGCCAAAACCCTGTGCTTGACACTCCTAAACCTTCCATTTGTCATCACCTGCGTCCAAGCCCAAAAAACTAGTCAACAAAGAAATTAAGAACTTTTGAAGTGAACATGTGCTTGAGAGCATAAATGGCATGACGTTTAAGGACAGAAAAATACGTGAGAGTTGTGTCCACAGCTGAATTCTTTCTTCTTCTTTTTTTTCTCAAAAAAAAAGAAGAAGAAAAAAGCTAGTAAGTTAGGTGGGACCACAAGAATAGAATTGAGTTTTAAAGGCATATTTTGAACTTACTTGGTAATTTGCCAGATTCGATTTAAGGAAAAAAAACAAAAAAAAACAAGGAAAACCAAATGGCCGTAGCTGGACGTGGAGAGAGAGAGAGAGAGAGGGTGAGTCCAGGGAGATCCCATCAATACAAAACACGGACACGGTGATAATTACAAGTAAAAAAACATACTTACGAGAAAAGAATAAAAACACAAAGTAAACAGACCTGCAAGGCATCACCAACATTGATGAAAAAAGAGGTCTGATCAGGGGGGACTGAAACCCAAGTTCCCTCTTTCAGACAAATTTGCAGGCCACTTGTGTTGTTAGATCTTAGAACAGATATTATCTGTGGGTCTGTGTGCTCGCCAAACCCAATCAAATTTCCACCACTCAATGCTTGCAGCTCTGAGCATGGTGGGTAGTGGTTTAGCCTGAAACATGAATCACTCTTATCATCCCTCAACAGCCTACTGAACACATTCCTTGACTCAATCTCCAGCCCATCAGCCATCAATTCCAATACTTCAAAAGCCATTCTCTTCACTGCCAGTATGTAATCTTCAACAGCAGAGCTACACCATTCCCACAAATAAAAAATGAAAATACAAAACTTCAATATTTACTAGCTAGCAGTAACAAGAATATATAGTACCGTAATTTGTTTATCATGCTAAATATAATAAAATCTTAACAAACAGCATAATTCAGGATTTTATGTAGTGCTTTAAAAGCTTATCCTGTTTAACAGGAGGCACGAAAAGAAAGCAAGAAAATTAAGCAACAGGGTGGTGCTGTCTTGTAAAATTTATTTACCGGAAAATCTGTGGGTTTTCCTGAAAAATGGACGTTTTTTGGGAGGAGATTTGAGGGTTGGTGTTAAGGAGGAGATATTCAACCCAACCAACATCACCATTAGGGCCAATTTTCTTGTTTCCGTAGCCAAAAGGGTTAGGAGGTCCAGCCTTGTCTTTCTCAGGCTGGGGGAGGTTAAAGAAGTTGGTAGCAAGAGCTTCCAATTTGGTCATGGCTTCCATTGGAACTCCATGATTTACCAGCTTGAAGAATCCAAACTCTTCACAGGCCTTGATTATGAGAGTCTTGGCATGAGGGTCTGTCAAGTCTATAACGGGTATCTCGGAAAACAAGCCTATAGGCTTGCATGTTTTGATAACTGAGAAAGGTTCTAGAGCTAGTTGGGAAAGTACTACCATGGCTTGTTATTAGTTTCTCCACACTAAAAAGACAAGCAAGATAAGAGACTGCAGAAGGAAGAGAAGAATTTGGCTTGGTGAGGTACTAGAGAGGCTGGTGGGACTGATGGCTATAAATGGGCGAATGGGCGAGGAAGCTAATGCATGACAGAGAGAGAGACGGGGTGCGTGTGAGATGGGGGGAAGGAGGGACAGAAACGTTACTATCTATAATGAGCAGCCATCTGGCTTTGTGTGTCTGCTTGGCATTTAGGCTACCGAGGGAAAGAAAATGCTTACATTTTTATTTTTTTTTCTATTTTAGAGCTGGGAATGAAAATATAGATAACTTCGTTTCGTAGGGGAAAAAAAACATAAAAAAAAGAGGGTTGATGCGTGTAGGGTCTCATGTTTATCCGAGTCAGAGTCCCCACAGTTTCGAGCATAAAATAGAAAAGCTGAAATTCTGTTCATCGTGTAATTTAGCGTAACAAGCAAAGAATTTATTTTACTTGTCGCCAAATATTGACGATTTAGAAATTCTTGTATGATAAATAAAATGATTATAGTGTTAATGGGTCTCCTATTCAAGTAAGTTCTCTTTTTTGAATGGTGTTGGAAAATATAATAACAATTATTTAAATATATTAAAAATAACCTAAAAATACAAAAAAAAATAATTTTAAACAGGTAAAAAAACTAATCAGCAGTCATTAAGGTCGTCCTTCGAAGTATAGCATGAATACATATGGAGGCATGGCATTTGTCGGGGATAATTAGATGGGTAATTATTATGCATTTCCCAAGAAAATGAACTCAAATGGTCAAATAAATTGTAGCCCTTAATATCGTTTTCAATTGAGCTGAAATCTGTGATGTAATTTGTTTACAAGGCAGCTGATTGGGGGGGGACGCCGGAACCTCTAGACTATATAGCCGTCAAAAAAACTTGCTTTCCTTTTCAGTTACAAGAGGGGCATCAACCGCACATTATTTCCTGTTATTGCAAAGGGCAAACTGATAGAGACAATAACCAACTTGTTTTCTACCTTAAAATTTCGACACCTTACACGCCTAAACAGTGTATCCTAACGTGTGTGTGTGTAATAATTATCGGGTAATTAAATATTTTATAAAATATATCTTATCAAGTGTTGTGGCACTTCATTAGATATGGAAAGTAAATCTTTTGATGATATAATAACTATTGTAGAATGTATTACCAACCACAATTATAAGAAAAAACAATAAAACCAATAATTCTGCTAACAAATTGACAGAATAGAGTATTTTTTTTAGCTTTTTTTTATTGGTTTATATATCAATCTACGTGGTTATCACGATTTCATTATCGGAGTCACGAGTTTGGTAGATTATCTCGGGTTGACTTAATTCATTTTTTTAGATTCATTTTTAATTTGATTTTTCATTTACCCTCCAACAATTCAATCCTTATATATTTTTTTTAATTTTATCCTTTAATATTAGGTTATTTGAGAATTGGGACGCATAATTATTTTTTTTCAAATTGCTTTAAGTAGAGTTATAAATGTCTCATTGATTTAGTTTTTACTCTCGATTTAAACTTGAACATTAGATCTGTTGAAAATAAAATTTCGTATTTGTTTTTGCTTTCTATGAAGTTATTCTAGTCTCATAATCTGGTTATAGGTTTAACATGTTAGCTCATGTTGACTTGGAGTGTTTTTTTTTAATTGATTTTTTTTTAGATTTTATCCTTTAACATTGTGTTGATTGGAAATTGGGCTTCATGATATTTTTTTATTTGCTTTATATGTGGTTATCTTAATCTCATGACTCGGGTGTTTGGCTAGGTTAATCCAGGTTAATTGGGGTTTGTCCTTTTTTTTAATTTAATATTTTTGTTTTTAATTTTGTTGTTCAACATTAAGTTAATTAGAAATTGATATTCATAATTTATTTTGATTTGCTTTTTATAGAGGTATCATAGTCTCATAATTGAGTTCTCAAATTTGATAATTTAACCCAAATCGATCCATGTCATTCAATATAACACGGTATCAATATTAAAAATAATAATCTAATATGTATTATATTTTAATTTTATATAGTCACGTTTAAATATTTTTTTATATTAAAAAAATTAATTTGACCCAGAACGTAGAATAGCTAATGATTCGGTGCCAATTAAAGCTATATAGATGTGAGACCGGCCCATTCTAGAATCTTACCTGATAAAGCTATTGAATCTTCGGGTTATCGGTTCACTTGTTCAACAATGGTTGAATAAGTGGCTACTTATATTTTGCACCAAAAATACATGTAATCATCATGTCATCAAATTATATTCTAATAATAATATACCAAAATAAATTTTTAAATTAAAAACACCCGTAATATATTTAAGAAAAATGAAACAAAAACCTTCAGAAAAGATTTTCTCAGCTCCCACTGGTGTTATTTCACTAGCGGCAATACCTTTGGTTTTCTTTTGTGATTTTTTCTTTTTCACCTGTTTCTGTCTTCTTGTTTTCTCTCCTTTAGATCCTTGTTTTTTACTTCTTTGTTTGAATAACGATTCGATCTACATTAGTTTTAGATTGAATTAGTGGCGTGGTTGTGAATGGATCTATATTAATACCTATATTTATATTTTTCATGGATGTTTTGTTTGTAATTGTTTCTTTTTAAGGTTTGGTCCCTCTTTTTTAAAGTTTTAAATTCTAGAATAAATATTTAGTTATTATTTCTAGGTGGTTGAAAAAATTGATAATAATCAGCGTAAATGGATTCTTCACCAATGGAGTTATGTGGCATGTTGCCACATTAATTCATGGTACCTCAAATTACTCTATAAGGATGTGGTAATACAAGTCTTTGTAAGGACAACCTAAGTTTGGGTATGCTAAAAAGTTTAGTTTATTGTTCATATCGATAAAATTACAAGTTGCTACCATATATAATTATCATATCCAATTCAAGGCTAAGGTTGGGAATTTTTCTACTCCAACTTGAAAGAACGTCATTTTAGTTTTTTTTTTAATAAATAAGAATATTTTGAGAAAAAAAATTTCTTAGAATTGACTTGGTTAGGTTTCATCCAGGTTTGTCAGGTCAACTAAGTCACTCATATTTAATTAGACCAACTCGAGCTTAGCTAGGTCAACCCAAGTTTAATCGGTTTAATCTTCAAGTTGATTCTAAATGATATCTTACTTGGGCTAGGCTCTCAGTCGATGAGTTACCAGGTCAAATCATCATGCTAGGTCGGATTTAATAGCTATTGTTGTTACTTGAAATTCTAATTTTCACCATTATTATTGTTTCTAGCCTATCCAAAATTCTAATTGTTGGTTACCAGGTTGAATAATCATGCCAAACTGAATTTAATAGCACTATGTATGTTACTTAAAATAACAATTTTCACCATTATTGTTGTCATGATATTTTCCAAACAAAAAGATTGAACTTTCAAAATAAAAATTCACTAGCCATAGGCCTGCGCTATGTTATGGGTCTATTTTTTTTTGCATAAAAAATAATGCGTAGCTGCCGCAAACACATTTCAAAGAAGGAAGACAAATCCATAATAGGGGTCATGGATATAAATTGATCAAATAAGTTGATTTTATTTTAATTAGATTAAAAAAAATAGACAAAGACAACATATGGATCAAATTAAAAAAAAAAGTGATAGTTATAACTTAGATTTTTTTTTAAAAGGAGATAAATAATATAATCAATTTCTAGACCATTAAATACAAAATAACTAAATTGGGTAAAAAGGACCTAAAATAGTTGGTCTGATTCAACCCGAGTTAGTATGACAAACTTTTAATCTTAGTAATCAGGGACATACCAACCCGGTTTATCACGTCAAACCCATGACCCATGTCATTAGATCAGCTTAACCTGATAGAAAAGAAAATAATGAAAATCACAAAGCCTATTTTTTTTATATAAAAAACAATGCCAACATGCTTTAACTTTTTAAACTTATGACCCAAGTTATTAGATTGGAAGCACCATATTTAAAATAACCATGAAACCTAATTCTCATTCAATCAAATGTTGAAGTATGAAATTGAAAAAAGAATTTCAATTATACAAAAGGATTCAAAGCAAAGAATAACAATTAAAAGAATGAGGATAAAAATTAAAATATAAAATATAATTGATCTTTGATTTGAAAGGTGAAATTAAAAATAAAAATCAATTTAACAAAAGGCCAAAAAAATGAGACCAAATTGAAAAAATATCATACCTTGGCATAAACAATTCAAATTCCATATGATACTCTTCTACGGTTAGTCCAAAATGCTTTAGATTTTAAAACATAAAAAAGGTCTTTTATAGATAGTGTTAAGGAAAGAACCTTTTTTCAAGCTCCATTCTCATCTTCTCCTAGGATCAAGTTGATCATATTGTTGCCCTCATGAGCTCTTTGCTTCTTAAGATTTTCTCACTATAAGGAAGCATGTTTTCTAAGTTTAAGATCAATAAACTTCACTTTTTTTTTCATAAGGATACTTTTTGAAATCAAAAGCCTTCGTAATAGTTTGGAGCCAATCAATGAACTTGTTATGTTGTATTTTTCTGTTGAATTCAAGTATATCATCTTTTACATCAGAATCTTAATGAGGCCTTCTATTCTTTTTTCTTTGATGTTGAGAAGAAGAACTATCACTAGCATCATTGTTTGGTCCGTGATGGATTAACATCCTCATCATTATTACTAGAAGAACCACTTTCAGAGTCATTCTCATCATCATCATCATCATCATCATCATCTCGATTCTCATATTGTTCAAGACACTCTTAGATCTTTTAGATTTGCCTTATCAATTCGTCTATTGCAAAAACATGGATGTCCTTCTCAAATTCTTGCACACGACATTCATGAACAACCATAGTTGTAAATCCTAAGTTCTAGCTGGTTCTAACTTGATATCAGGGATGGTATAAATATATAGTAGAAATAGTTCACTCGCATGAATGATAGTTTATTCTCACCACTATAAGGTATAAAATCAAAGAGATACAAATATAAATAACCCACTACTCTAAGGATACAAATTTACTCATCACTTTAGAGAAACAAAGTTAAGGGATAAAAGTTTATTACTCACAAAGAGATACAAAACTAAATATGGTACCAAAAACACAAGTCAAATATTTCTCAATTCAAATTTTCACCAAAGATTCTCAATAGATGGTTTAATGAATTATGACATAATTGAGGGCAAAATAAATGATTTTGATAAAAATCTTGACAATTCGTAACTAACACTTCACAATTCAAAATTTCACTAAAGATTCTCAATACATGGTATAATAATTGTTATATACTTAGAACAACCCGTCAAGTTTAGGAAACAAAATAAAAACATTTAGGACAAAATAAATGATTTTTATAGAAATCTAAAAAATAATAACTAACACACATTTTTAGTAATTCAACTTGCATATCATGTCCATATTTCTATGGTTTTAGGATTATAACTTCTCATTGATCTATTTTCTTATTTTCTATCTTTGTTTTTATTAATTTTAATTTTAATGTTATTTTTGGTTTTTTTATTTAGTCTTTAGTCAACTAAAGTGGACTCTTCAATCAATTTTGTTAGTTTGAGGCCATTGGTTATCTTTGAATTAAAATTATACACCTGAAAATTTATTTCCTCATCTTTCGTCTTTGCTAAGAGTTGTTACCGGAATTTTAAAGAATTAATGAATTTTATTATCCTACTGTACGCTGCATCACTATGCAATGGACTAAGTGTGCGTTTTGTAATTTGATGTTGGGTAACTATGTGAAAGTGTTTTTCTGAAATATATTAAAATAATAATTTTTAGATTTGTTTTATTTTTAATATAAGTATATCGAAACTATTGAAAAACTTTTAAAAGATTATTAATTTAATATTTTTTAAATAAAATAATTTTAAAACATGTTGAATCACAGAAACAAATATACCCCTCAGTGTCAAGAGAATTGATCATTTTTTCTTTATCTTCACTGTATATATTGCATTCATTTTTTTTTATACAGGGAAAATGTAACTAGAACAAAAGACGAACTTCAAAAAGGCAACTATTTTTTTACAGGGAAAAGACACTTAAATGAGGAAAGCGTACAGGCACTTAATTTTCAGATGGTAGACTACTATTAACTTTCAAACTGATAATAATGGTTACCTCAAATTTGTATAGTTTTTCAGTCCTTTTTTTTTTTTTTTTTAAGTTGGCATTTTTTTTTTCCAGTTGCTTTCGCTTCATCATTGACAATTTGACATGATCAGATGGTCAACAAAACTAAAGTTTAATGATCTTATTTCCATTTTTACGGACCTAACTAAGTAGGCATCTAGCTAGGCTGCTAGATATTCATATTAGACAATATCGAAGCACAGATGTCATCTTCCAAGTTAGAAGAAAGAGTGCCCATTTTTAGAAGCATATATGTGCACAACCTGTAGCTAAGTGCCATCCTTCTTAGCAATACAAGTCATTCTCAACCATCGCAATCAAGTGTTTGAGTGGAAGAAAAGTAAAAAAATGAAGGGGAAAAAAAAAGGAAGAAAAGAACTGAATACTTTTGATCATAATTAATGTTTGCCCATCACCTCCTACTAATATTATTGAGCAGAGTTTTTTTTCCCTTGTTTTCCCTCTCACAACTCGTACGACTCCTCCTCAAATTGATTGTTCTGACCTCATTTCAAGATTCACCAGCATATTCCGAGGCCCTGCAGGAAATAAGGCCTTCTTCCCACTGAATTATGGGACTTGCGAAAAATCCAATGTACGCTTATTTTACAAGTCATCTAAATTAGTTTAAGAGACTTGTTAAGTTGAAACACTCAAACATATGAAACTATGTCAGAAAGACCTATCAAACAAGTAAGACAAATCTCCATGATATCATTAATAAGAGTTAAGGTAATGGTCAGTGGCACTAACATAATAAGACTGACCTTTCTAAGAAACAAACCTTGAAATAATGGTCGATGAAATGTCAGATCAGTAACGACAAACTGTCAAGATGAAAATCATGCATCCTAAAGACAAAGATTTTCACTTATCCACTTGTATGATAAAACTAGCCCCCCGTTTTTTCTTTTCTTTTCTTCTTCTTCTTCTTCTTCTATTTTTTTTTGGTTCAATGTATTAGTTACTAGTTGGGTGCCAAATTAATGGAACAAACACAGCATATTTATTTTTCTCGATGAAACGTGAATGAAATAGATTAGAAGGCATCAAAATAGATTAACAAAAAATCGATTCAACATTTGTAATTTTGTTTTTCAGAAATGCTAATCGTCATATGATATCCTCTTCTTTTATAAATCTTTTTATATAAATTTTATAGATAGACTATTTAATTATCTTTTCATGTATTTTTCTGGATTATAGATGTAATATAGCCTACCCCTGGTGGAAATATTTTGTTTCCTTTCAGTAAAAATTTACAAGTTTGCCGAGAAATAGAGAAAGAAAATCTAAAATTAAATTGGTAATTACTGATCTTCTCCTCATGCAACTGAATCTAGCTTTGGCAACTTCGTTGTTTTATACAAAGAACAACGGTGACAGCTTTGGATCGATGATTTCAAAGATCTTAGCAGGTTGAGAATATCAAACCGAAAGTGCAGCACAGAAAGATCGATCAAGATATGATCTTTGAGAGTTTTTAGAGTCTGAAAATGCAAGTTATTTAATGAGTGTGTTGGGGAAAATACAATGTGTTGCCATTGGTGACCAGATCATTCATTCATCACGTAATCTTCACAGCTCCCTCGGTGCAATTTCATTGGAGAAGAATGACATGGAATGCAAATTCCTCATCTTCTTATGTTCTCTTGAATATTAAAGGAAATTAATTACGTTGGTAGATAATACTTAGATAAAATCCATCAATTTGGGTGTCTGTGTCAGTTTAAATGAAGGAACCATTGCATCCCGAAATTGACACACACAAAACGACAGTCGTGATATATTGGTTTTTGTTCAATGTTCAATTTTTTTTGTCCTTTAACGAAAGTCGAAGACCAAAATGATCCGGGCAATATCCCATATATATTAACTAGGAATTGAAGACGCAACTCGCCTATGAGCACTTAAGAAATGCCTTAATTTTTTAGCACCAAATTCACCGTAACCTACATGCATGCCAAAACAAAGGCTTAAGTTGGGGCAATTCTTCTTTGAAGACCAAATATATATAGCAGATTTAGACCAACACCATCAACGGCCCTGCCTATTCGAGCATTAGCTATGTTGTTCTTGGCTGTCAAAATTTTTGACATGACGCTACAAGGAAATTAATATCCTCAGTTTCGAGAATTAATACTACGTATACGAATATGTGTGCGTATGTGTCAGTTGGAAGAACGGAATATAACTAAGCATGCTATGATATGATAGATCATATTAATAGATGCTTTTTGTGTCAACTTTTCACCAAAATTCAACACCCCACTTCCCCAGACTCCTAAAAGGAGAGGAAAAGCATCAAGATGAATTCTAGTGAGGTGGGAAAAGATTGTTTAGATACAGGTAAAGAGGATCTTTCAAGAGATAGGATTTTCCAAAGTCGTTTTCTTTAGATGCATATCTTCGTGGACAATCTATATATGCTTTGTCTCCAATAGCATTATTACAAGATGAACATAAAACTTAGAACACAATACATGAAATTTCCTTGGTCATAGAGAAAAAACTCCAAGGGATCAACAAGCTAAATGTATTTACTATTTACGATATCAGATATAATCTGAACAAAAAACCATTGAATTTTGGTCGCTTTCCAAGTCTTGTTCCAAAACTAGCCATACAACCATACTACCAATGAGTTGCGCGCCCATTGAAACGCCATTGAATTTACTTGCTCCTCTGGAAAACAAACTCGGTGGCTTGTAAATCTAAACTTGTGGGTTGAAATAACAATCATAAAGTAAGAGCTTTTTGAACAATATGCTAAAACAATTCAACAGGCGGGATGCTAAACCACTGCCAATGAGCTTGTGGCTGAACGACTCCAATTCCATGGTGAAAAGCATCTCAAGAGATCTGCCAGAGGGCAGTGGTTATTGTTTTTGTACGTGTTTCAAGAGTATATTTTACTTTAAAAAAATATTAAATTAATTTTTTAATATTTTTCAAGAGTGTTTTTGGTATGTTGGTATTAAAAATAAAAAAATAAAAATAAATATTTTAATAAATTTTTAAAAATAACCATACAACATATATAATATCACCGACACTTCAAATACTTTTGGTAACAATGTGAATTCAATTACTAGCTGCTAGGTTGGATTATCACTGTTCGTTTCAACGACTACGGGGTACCTTCCACGTCACTAGATACCTCTTTTTTTTTTATAATATGGTGTCGAGGATTGATATATCGACTCTTTTTTATTATTTTTCTTAAGGAAGTGACACTGCCTATAACAAGACCACGATGATTTTATCGAAGGCATGTTAACCCTTGTAAACAAGGACTCTTATTCTCTTTTATTGTCCAACAATAGAAGCAATATTTGTCTCTACGGAATGTACCTTTGCGTGGAGAATAATGAATCAATAGCTTCATTCATGTAAATCAATAACAGTAACATGAAATTATAACAAAAATAATACTTCCTTAAAAAAAATACCTTGAATTATAAATTAGCTAAACCCAATATATATAAATCACCTCACATCAAATAACCTAACTTAAAAATCAAATAAATTACAAGTCTATGATCATAAAATGATCTAATTATTGAAATATTAAAGTCTAAGAAGAAACTATAAACTTTTGAAACAACAACTTAACATTCTAAACCTCCTCCAAACCATCTAGAAAAAATAAATAAATAGTTGGTGAGTGTCACACACTTGGCAAATTAATAATAGTTGTGCTTTTTTAAAGACTAGCTTGTAGTCCAACTTCGAGGTATTCCTGAGACTATCGCTACTCTTCATGATTGGTATCAGGGGCCTAGTTCCTTTTTTTGCTAATGCTCATGAATTCTTCCGTCTTAAAGGTTCTATTGTCAGCTAGCATAGTGTTGTCTGGGAGCAGTGGTCTTTACCTCGGTATATGTGTATCCTTTGGCTTGCTGTTCTTGGTAAGCTCAAAACTCGTGATCGCCTCAACTTCCTCTCCACTGATACTATTTGTGTCCTCTGTAACTGAGAAGATGAATCCCATGCTTACCTGTTTTTTAGTTGTGATAGGTTTTCTCTTTTATGGAGTCATATAAAGCAGTGGTTTCGCCTGAATCGCTCTATATCCTCCTTTTCTTCTGCTGTTAGAGGTCTATTTAGCCGGAGTAAAATGTTGCACCATAGAATGAGACGAGTTTCTTGCTCTTCTTATGCACTTAATTTGAAATGAAAGGTATAGGAGAATATTTGAGCATATGTCCTGGTTTGTTGATTCTGTCTTCCGCAAGTTCCAAATCTTGTTCTTCATGGTTCTTCATTTCCACGAAAATCATACTCCTCCATTACTATGACTGCATGCTTCTGTATTGGCCATGCAAGAAGTACGTGTTGGGTTGTTTGTTGTTGCCAAACAATTTGGCATTAGACTCTGTCCTTTTTTGTTTGGATTAATGTGCTTTTTTGTTATGCTTCTGTGGATCCTGTTTGTTTGGTTAGTTTGGGCACCCTGTCTAGGATTTGGTTCTTTTTCGAACCATTGTTTTAGGAAGCTTTTGGTTTTTTTTTTTCTGGTTTTCTCTGGTTCTTCAGAGTTGTATTTTATTCTAGGTTTCTCTGGATTCTCAGAGCTGTATATATTTTTTTTTTATCTTTAATATATATTCTTACATTTTATCAAAAAAATAAAATAAACAATAGTTCATCTCCTTGGACCAAACATGCCAAAATTTCCTAATACATATAGCTTATATTCCATTCATTTATTATACCAAAATATTAGTGCTTTCAAATATTCTAAAAGTCCAAAAGCACATTTATAAATTATTCACAAACTTAAATAATTCAAATCAATTATTTTGAACATGGATTGCACACTCATATTCAAAGTCAAAAGGACTACGGTTACTCTACCCATAATAACAATGGGTCATATTTTACCTTATGATTAGATATCAAATTCTAAATAAACATAATGTCAATATATAACGCTTAAAGGTCGGATCTAAAGCATATAATTACTCTAACTACAGTAACAATGAATTATATTTTGCCCTATGACTAGGCATTAAATTTTAAATAAACATGTCTATAAATTTTAGTGTACAACCCTCAAAAGTAGGGTTCAAAATATAGTCAATCAAATTCATATTCAATTCATGAATGAGTACATAAAAACAAAACATATTTAACATTATATTCAAAATATTTTTGCAATCATAAACATACTTTCACAAAACACTTATTATTTACATATCATTTATCATTATTGATCCACCTAATTCATGAAATAATAAATATTTTAATAAAAAAACTCATTTAGTACTAAATATATATTTTCTAATTCAAAATAACTAACCAAAGAGATGATGAACATATACTGATGTAAATCCGTTTTAAATTTTACTAGAAAAAAAGGTAATACTATTACATATAATAATGAACTAGTTAATATATATATATATATATATATATATATTAATTACATAAGTGGTAATACTTATAAAAGGATGGAAGTGAAAGAACGAAAGATTGATAAAGGATGAAATTTATAAAGAGAGGAAGGAGGGATAAACTTTAAAGCATTATAAGGTGAGGGACCAAAGTGTAAATGAAAAAAATGAAAGCAACCCCTCTCTTAAATAAAAGCCGGCAATTTAAAAGGGAGTAATTAACTTCTCCTTCTTCATATTATTTTCAAAGTTCTCCTTCAAACCATCAATGCATGCCATCCTTAAACCTTAAGATGGAAGCCTTTGACTTAATTTTTATATTTTTTTTTCTTGCTTCAAATTAATTTTTTTTACATGTTTTCATATTAACATTTTAATACGCTGATATCAAAAAAAAAATAAAAAATTATTTTGATGTATTAAAAAAAACACACTTTAAAAAACAACTGTTACCATAATACTACAAAGTCGTAACATACTTTAATATATGTAAGGAACTTTAACACGTGGAATGGTTTGCAAGAGAGGACTGGAATTCATTTTGTCAGGGTTCACATATGTAGATTTGGCGATAGATCCATTGTGAAGGTGTTCAACTTCTAGCTATTTTCATAGGTTCATCTGCAATTCATGGTGCTGCAAAAAGCAAGCACTGCAAAAAGCAAGCAACTATTTCCTTATCAAATACGGACAGAGTACAGCATTTTGTAGCACGCGAGTGTGGATGGTTAAGACTTGAAGACTTAGTGCCTTTATGTTCGATTGCCTTCAAATCTCGTGTTTCATGTTAAAACAAAACACTCATGGTATATTTGGTTGGATGTAATAAATTATATAATGTAATGGTTCATTACATTCCTATATATATGATCTAATGTATAATTTTCAAGCTTTTAATGTAATGAACAATTAATCACAATTGTAATAACTCATTATATTACAAGCATATATATATATATATGAATATGAACCATTAGTTGATTAAAAATAATCATGCAAGGATCCAATTACAATAATAATAAAAAAAAATCATTACAAGGACTAGCTAGATTATAATTTAAATAATTTATAATGGAGTACGTGATAAACTTTCAAATAAGGACCGATTTGTGCACAAAAATAAAATACAAGGACTAATATGAAATTTTGTTTATAACTCAATCACATCACTAAAATCATTTCACCAACAAAGGAATGTAATGAATCAGCTCATTCTTTTATTTCAAAGATGCCGATAGAAATTCAAGATCGATCATTTAAATAGAGAGAAGGTTCAGCGAGAAGAGATTGGTTTTGTTAAGGTAAATAAAAATAAGCAAGTTGTAGCTACTTTCATTAAGCTTTAGCCAACATAATGTTTCAGCAATTTAGTGTGGGATTAGTTCCTTAAATTATTATTTATTTGTTAAAAAAACAATAAAATATTTGAGATTTCTCTAAGGTGTTTCAGTATTGTTCATGTAAACTGTGAAACATTTTAGTTTTATTTTATCTTTATCTTATTTAATTTTATCTTCATACTTTTGGTTTTTTTTTCAATTTAATCCTTTTTGGACCCAATTCCATTAGTTAAAATTGAAAATTGTAGAGGAAATATAAACGTGAAAACAGGAGGACAAAAATGTAAAACACAAAAAAAATTAATCATTTCCAAATAGTTAATATTTTTCATTTTCGTCCAAAAGTTCATTTGATCATTTTTCATTCCCTGGTTAAGAGAAGATGGAGAAAGTGGTCAACAAAAAAAAAGGAGAAGAAGAAAATTTTGTCGATGGCCAAGATTCTGATGCCAAAAAATGATGACTTTAGTGCAATAGAAATGATAGAAGTTCAATGGTTCAATGAACTTCTTTTAAAGAGAGGAGTACTCCGATGGTGGTATTTTTTAGCAACCTGAAGTAGCCAAAAACTGGGTAGTTGGAAGATGCATCATTTGCTATCAAAAGATGATGCATTGTTCGGTTTATATTTTTTTAAAGAGAGGCTGATGTGTCCTATAAAAATATAAAAACAATATAAACAAGGCTAGGTGTGTCGGCACAAAAGCATTTGCTGGTGTTTCAGATGGTTTTTGTTGTTGTGATTTGAAAAAAATTATTTTATAAAAAGTATTTTTAGTTGAGGTTAGTTTGATATTTATATATGTTTGGTTAAAACTGTGGTTAGAATTAAATTAATTTGAACAAAAAATAGTTTAATGTGTTTGGTTGATAATACTTTTTAAATTGAGGTTATAAAATAACTAATATATATATATATTTTTTATATTATATATATATATTGATGGTTTTAAATTTAAATATTAATTGTAGATTTAACTACTGCTATTACATCATAAAATAAATAATACATTTACATAAAATATTTTTTTTATTATTCCATTAAACTATCTACAATTCCATTACATACAAAATTCATCCGACAAGGATTATAGTTTTCATGGTTTTTTGAGCGTGCAACAAAATCAGGTAAAATATCATCAAGAATAAAATTGAGATTACGATCAAATTCTGCAAAGGCTATGTTATCATAAGATCTCATCCTAATTTATATAATGTCATTGAATAATATTAAATACTAATTTTTTGAAGAAAAAAAAATAATTGCTCACGTGAACAGTGCAAGTGAATTTAATTCACTGTGCACTAGTTTTTTGAGAAAAAAAAGTTCATGTGAACATTGCGAGTAAATTTAATTCACTCTACATTGTTTAAGAGCAGTTTTATATTTTTCATTTTAATGTGACAGTAATTAATAGTAAAATATGAATGTATAGAGTATAATGTTAGAAAATAGTAGTTGTTATGAACACCATTACTCTCATAAAAGAAAATCTTGTGTTTAGAAGATGAGACAGAAGGCTATGCCACAGGTAATTTCTAAGTCAAACAGTGTAGAGTGAATTAAATTCACTCTGCACAAGAAAAACAGCTTGGAGCTGCTTTTAATATGGTTGTGATTTAATCGCGAAATGGATTGGGTCTCATAAATAATAAATTGTGTTTGTGATTTGTTTAAAAACCAGAAGCAACCACGTAAATAAATAGCTTCTATTCTATTTCGGTTTGGTGTTGGACTTCCTTCCTTCCTTTCAATTATTTTTTTACAATTTAAAAAAAATCATTTAACATGATAATTCAAGTACCCTTCAATTTTAATATTATTCTTAAATAATGTCACATGTTTTCATTAGAATATTAATAATTGTTTTTCAATTATTATGCACATAATATGCAAAAAAAAATAATAGTAATAATAAATTGCTCATGAATATGCACAAAATTAATTTTTTTAAAAAAATTGTAAATAGATTTTTGACATTTTTTACTTTTTTTTTTTACCTTCAATCACATGCAAAATTTAAACACATTAGTTTAATATAGATTTGTTTAACCTGTTTTGAAAATTATGAAATGTTTCTTTTAAATAGTGATTGTAGTTTAAAAATATATTTTTACTAAAATAATCGAGAGATACATAATAAATAAATAGAAATGAGATTTGAGAAATTTATGTTTTCTACTTTTTTTTTTCAAATAGCTTAATTTTTAACAATCCTTTATTTTAATTATCATTTCCTTTAATTAGAAAAATGTGCTCCTAGTAGAAAACAATGTTGTTGTTCTTATGAAGATTAAAACTTTTTACGATGATATTATATATTGCTTTATGGATAATTATATATATGTTAGCATAATATTCAAATTTTGATAATAATTTACTCATTTATATTGAATGAGAATAAAATATCTTTATCTATTCTAATTATTTTTATTTTTTATAACCCATGACAAAAAAATATTTTTTGTTGAAAAAATATATTAATTAAAAAAGGAGGAATTATACTAGAAATTTTTTAATGGAGTTTAAATTATTTCTTTTCTAACAAAAAAACTGATTTATAATTGTATAATTAAATAAAAAATAAATAAAGAGCTCTTTGCAATATAAGACTAAACATTTTAATATCCATCTTCATCTAAACTTTTAGACTTAATTTTTAGGTGGAACTAACATTTTTGTTATTATTTATTAATACATATAAATAAATCTTCTCAATTTATTTTATTCAATGCATGCATCAACTTTTCATTAAAAAAAAATGTTAACAATATCCACAACATCCCTCAACACGAAATCAACCTAGTTATATTACAAGTTCTACTTGATGAATATGTATTAAGTTGGGAACTGATATAGATTTGATATATATGCTTACAAAAATATTAAGAATTGTTTTCATTGATGAAATAGTTGGATGGAGAGTTGAGGTTGTCCTCATGCATGTTATTATGTAAAATAATAATAATAATAATAATAATAACTTCTTAGTTTTTATGTTATAATGTAATTTAAATGAATAAATTATATTCTAAATTACGAAGAGTTACAGAGAGTTTTAACTAGAGATCCAAATAAAATGTTTCATAGCTTCTAGATCAAGTATTTGGTATCAAAGCTTGGTTGTGCATACAAGATAGAATGTCATTATAGGTACAATTCACAATTACTTCATTATGGAAATATCAGTTTTATCCACTTGGTTATCATGATTATTTGAATTAAAGGTGGCAATTTCTACATCATAAGAACAGTCAAACTCTCTAGTAGTTTACAATTGAGTTTCAAAAGAAATTTGCTTTTTTAGGTGTCAATATATATGCAACACCTTGATGAATTTACAAAGCTAAATTGAGTTTTTCCACTGCAAACTGAATTAACACTCTTCGATGTATGAGATGATATGGACAATGCTGGTGGTAATTAAGACCATGCATGCATATGGAAAAATGGGATTGAAAACCTTCACAATTCGCTGTAGTTGTGAAGGGAAAACGACAAGCATGAGAGAAGGTGAAGGGAAATAGAAAAAAAAAATCAACTATTTGGAAAAGAAGTGAGATTTTATGATCACTGTATCGAATTTGGGCTTATTAACGATAAATAAGCGATTTCCTATTATGCATATGTTATCTCCAAGGATAAGAAAATTGCATGTCAGATGAGACACTGATTAGTAAAGCATGTAAGGTGAGGTCTGAAAACTTTGTAGCTAGCTAGCTAGCTAGCTACCACCTCTATCCCAATGGTTGCTACTCGAGTGGAAAACACCTATCTATGATAGTGTTAAGGAAGAATATACAACTAATGAGGTTGTTTTATTGTACTATCAAATATTTGTCATATGATGTTTAAGAGTCCTTACCTATATGATAGAGATGGAGTTTTTCGTAGGAGGGATAATATATGATGTCTTGTCAAGAATGGAGTTGGATATCGTGTTTTTCCTATACAAAATCCAAAAACGTTTTAGAATGCTGAGCATATAGTTGATTGATGGTATGGAGTCTGTGTTATCTCTCAACATCCTAGGTTTCGAAACAATTAAGTTCGCATAGAATTGAGGATGTAATGAACGCTAGTGGATGCACGCCAAAAGAGAAACAAAACTTGAAATGCTTCCTCTTAGAGTTATCTCTGGATATATATTTAGAGAATACCTCCTAATAAAAGTAGGGCACCATGAAATATACTTGTTAATTATCCGTGCTTTGATATCGCCAATCAACTCTTAAATCTGAGGAGAATTAGAGGTGACGAGTATAGGATTTCTAACTCAAGGATTAGTACAACTAGCTACGCACATCTCTAGTTTTCTTGTGTTGTCTTGTGTATTAATTATCATGTTCTTGAATAAAATCACCACGAAGAATATGCACCTCTTCATATTTGAATGATTTGCTTGATTACTTGTTGCGAGTAGGTAATAGAAAATCAGTGAGAGAAAGCAACATGAAGTTATAGAAAGAAAACTACTTGAAAACCACACCACCACCAACATCGTTGCCACCCCCACCATCAGTTGCCGCCATAACAGCTCCTCCATCTCTCATTTTGAATCATCCCTAAGATAAACAAATCTTTCTTTCTTTTCTTTTCTTTTCTTTTCTTCTCTTCTTTTATAGTAGGTTTTGGCAATTTACTATTCAAATTCAAAAATATTTAACACCAGATGTTAACCGGTGCTCTGTAAAATTGTTTTGTAAGAAATACTGTTAAGGTGCCCCCAAAATAATTTGGGTCTTCATGGGGCCGGATCATATTTTTTTTCATTAAAAAATGATACTCTAGTGTTATAGCATGTTCTAAAAGAGAAAGAAAAATTTGTGACTTTATAGACCCAATTGGATTAAATAAGTTGATTTAATTTTATATAGATTATATAAAAAAAAAAAGCAAATACATAAAAAAATTCATGATAACCCATGAAAAAAAAAACCTTTTTCAAGAAAGGAAAAAAACAATGCAACTAATTAAATCCTTATCCGATCAAATTGACTATGCATTTGACAAAAAAAAAGAAGACTTTTTGTATTCATTTATATATCTCAAAATATATGGCTTCTATTTAAATTTTAATAAATTAAATCAAAATGTACTATTTTATCTTTTTTTAAAAATATTTTCTATTCAATTACTTTTAATTTAATAAATACAACAAAAATGTATAAAGAAACATAATATTTAGTGTATTTTTTTAATCTAATGTGAAAAGGTGCAGTAAGACTTTTTTTTGGACAAAGAGAATAATTTATAATTAAAAGATAAAAAGAAAGAATTAAGAGGCTGTGTGTTGTTAATTGAGAGGTGTCTGAATGTCATAGATATTAAACCCGAATCGGTGTGGCAGGTTGATTTGGAATCCGATTAACTCGGTGGTTGGTTCGGTTCGGGTAAGGCAAAAGACCGGGATGAGTAAAAAACCCGGGTTGAACCGCGACCGAGGTTGACAAAACCCGTTGACCGTTGAACCGTGACCCGGATGACCCGACAAAACCCGGTTGATACCCTTTCTTCTTCTTTTTTTCAAATATATTTTTTCTCCTAGCTAGAGACTTTTTTATATATATTTTTTAGTTGGTTATTAACCATTTTCAAAGTTAATTATATAAATTTTAGAAAAATGTGAAATTTGAAACCCTTTAGTATACATACTCTATGTTCACAAAAAAAAAATTATTTTTTTAATGTGAGATTTGGAGCCCTATAATATATAAACTCTATATTTATAAGAAAAAAGTTATGTTTTTTTAATGTGAGATAAAAAAATCTTTTTGGTTTAAATACTTCAACTTAAAAGGATAATGTACTAACATAGTATCTTTTTAAAGTGGGATAAAAAACCTTTTGAAATAATCTTTTAAACTTCATTATTTATAACACGTATAGTTTATATTCACATGAATTGTTATTTTATTTTTTTATATGAAATATTAAAATTTTAAATTTTTTTTTAAATTTTTTTAGGTTGATTCAAGTTAATTCAGGTCATCTCATGTAACTCAAAATCTAGTTTTTTAGCCGAGTCAACCCTGGATCGGGTTACACACATTAATCGGAGACTTTGGCATGCATGATGTTGTTTCCCTACAATCCAAGAGTCGATAAAGCACACAATGACAGCTTTGTAGGACATTCCTTGCATAATCATGTGCTCCCCACCTTCCCTACAACAACTATACTGATGGGTCTCTGATTTTGAATTAAAATTGCAATATACTTAGATGATTTAATCGCTGTGGATTAGATTAAAAAAAATTTTAATGTAAAAAAAAAATTAACTTGATATATCCTAGTTGATTTCTGGATCCGAAAATAATTTATACAACCTGTAAAAACATAGTTTGACAAAAAAAAAATTAAAAATTTTAATATTGAGATAACACATATTGGATTGACTTGAGTCAACCCGAGTTAATATATTAAATATGTGACTTGGGTTATAACATTATGATAACCCTATAAAAAACAAATCAAAATAAATTATAAAGTCTAATTTTCAATAGATCCAATGTTGAAAGATGAAATTGAAAAAAAAAATCTATTAAATCTATGAAAAAGTGACATGAGTTAACATATTAAATCTATGACCCGGATCATAAAACTGAGATGACCCCATGGAAAGCAAATAGAAACAAATTATGAATTTTAATTCTCAATTAACTCAATGTTGAACGATGTGATTAAAAAAATCAATTTAAAAAATAACATAAAAACGACCCGAGTCAATCCGCCAAACTCATGAATTGGGTCATTAGATTAAGATAACCTCATAGAAAGAAAATAAAAAATCACTTGATTTACTAGAGTTAACCTATTAAATCCATGACTTTGGTGGTGAGACTAAAATAACCCAAGAGTAAATCAAAACAAATTATGAAGCTCAATTTTGTATCTCCCTTATCGAACTCAATGTTGAACAATGAAATTTATATATAAAAAATTATAATTAAAGAAATGATATAAAAAAATGAGTCAAGTTAATCCAAGTTAACTTGTCAAATATTATTACCCGGTTATGAGACCGAGATAACCTTATGAAAAGTAAACCAAAAACAATAATGAAACCTAATTTTCTATCAAACACAATATTGAAAGATGAAATTAGAAGAAAAAAATCAATTAAAAAAAGTCAAATAATTGAGTCTGTCGCACCTGACATTGCGGCGGCTCAAAAATTAATTCGATTATGGAAAGAGAACATATTTTTGGCATCTTGTTCTTTTAGAAAAAAAAAATATCTTGTTTGAGGAGTCGCTACCTAGTATTATGGTTACTAGGAACCCTAACTTGCCAACATAAATTCTATGGTTCGGGACTGGTTACGTAAAAGGAAAGATATTATCACCCCTTAAACGTTCTGCCTAAGACAAACTGCATTGCTGTTTTTGTCTTAAATTACTAAATTTTATTGGTTTACATTCTGATGATTTATCTACAATATTCCTGACTCTGGCGTCAGTAAATATTCAACTACGGATAATTCCAACTCTGACGTTGGTAACTATCACGTAGCAATAAAATAAATTAGATTAATATTTTTTATTCCTGACTCTAACGCTAGTGAATAAAAAAAACAAGCTAAATTCATTTTATCACACGTTCACATATTTTTTATTTTTTATGTAGTTAAATAAAATAAAATATAACGAATAAAAATAATATAAATTTAAATCAGTATTTTATTCCTGACTCTGGCGTTGGTGAATAAACTAGTAAATTTACATTATTTTTATTCATTCATACACATATTTTTCTATTTTTTCTATTTTTTTATCTTATTTTTTTGTTTTTGGGGCTGGGCCCAGCTCAGCCCACATGGGCTGGGCTAGACCCAGCCAGCCCAGCCTGGTCACTGGCCCAAGCCAGTGACCCGGCTGGGCCACATGAGGCACGCGTGATCCAAATCACGCGTGCCTGCCCTTTGCTAATTAATTCAAAACAGGCGGCGAAAGTGAATTAACGAAACGAGGGGAAAACAGAGCAGAAGACTTACCTGATTCTTTTGCAGAGAATTTGCGCGAGGTTGCTGAAGGTGACGCTTCTGTTTTTGAATTGCCTCTTACTCCTTATGCTTGTATCTCACGTTGTATTCCTTTCCTGTGTCTCTATTTCGGCTTTGTTTTTTTTTGTTTCTTTGCTCTGTTTTCAGAACACCTCTCTACTCTCTCTCGGCCTGTTTCTTCTTTCTCTGTTTAGTCTCCTTCCCCTGGCTTTTCTTCGTGTTCTCTCTGCTCTCCCTTGGCCCCTCGGTTATGTGATTCCTTTTCTATGGCCTATCTTCACGAGTTCGTGCCTCACGATCGTGAGGCACGAACTCCTCTGTTTCTTTGAGAAGAAACAGGGGTAAATAAAACGACTCCCCTCTGTATAGTCTTCGTCCTCCTGCTCTCTTAATGTTCTAGGTTCTCTCCCCTCTGTTATATGATTTCTATTGTCCCCCTTTTCCCTCAGTTTTTTTCTTTTGTTTTCCCCTTTTCGTTCGCTCATTCTCTCTGTCTTCTCCCCCTCAGTTTTTTTTCTTTTTCTTTTCTTTTTCTTGCCCTCGGATCTGCTCTTTTTTCTCTTTTCCTGCCGGTTCTCCTTCTCTGGTTTTTATAACCAGAGAATGCCATGCAGTCGCATGGATTTTAATGCAATAAAGGCATCCGTTTTCTTCCTTTTTTCAGGTGACGAAGATGAACAGTGTTAATGTTAATGGCCATTTGCGTTTTGATCCTTGACATTTTGCATTTTTTCAGTCCAGTCCTTGGGTTTTAATTTCTTGCAAATTTGACCAGAATCAGCCCTATACTTTGATAGTTTTTCAATTAAGTCCCTGAATAAATTAATTCCAAGTTCAATTAAGTCTCAAAACTTATCAATTCTCCGATTAAACCCTTGATTTGATTAATTAAATTAATTCCAAGCTCAATTAAGTCTCAAATCTTATCAATTAAACTCTTAATTGGATTAATTAAATTAATTCCAAGCTCAATTAAGTCTCAAATCTTATCAATTCTCCAATTAAGCCTTTAATTGGATTAATTAAATTAATTCCAAGTTCAATTAAGTCTCAAAACTTATCAATTCTCCAATTAAGCCCTTGACTTGATTAATTAAATTAATTCCAAGCTTTATTAGATTAATTCCAAAGTTTAATTAAACCCCAAAACTTCCAATCATGTTGCTATTAACTCAAATTTTAATTTATTCTTCATTTATTTCATTTTACTTGTTTTTTCATCATTATTATTTTATTTTATTTTTATCATCATTTTTTTTTATCCTTTTCAATAAATAAAATAAAAATAATAATTAAAATAAAATGGTCAAAAATTTGGGTTATGACAGTCAATTAGGTTAACTTGCCAAACTTACGACCCAAGTCTTAAGTCAGGGACAACCGAATAAAACGAAAATATATGTTGAAGGACCCAAGAATACGGTCATGAGATCAAGATAACCTCTTAGAAAGAAAGAAAGAAAAACAAGAACAACTCCATTTAATTGAGGTTAACATGTCAAAACCCATGACCTTGATCATGAGACCAAGATATCCTTATGGAAAGAAAAACAAAATTATGAAGCTCATTTCCTTACCAACCCAGTGTTAAATGATGAAATTAAAAAAAATCAATTAAAAAAATGACACAAAACAAATCGAGTTTACTCCGGTTAACTCGTTGATCATTGTTCCTGAGTAATGAGGCTAAAATAATATAATAGAAAACAAAAACAAAACTAATCATGGAGTCTAATTCTCAATCAACTCAATATTAAATGATAAAATTAAAAAAAAAGCTTAATTAAGAAAAAAATCTTGAGTTAACCGGTTTAATCCGTTAAACCCGTAATTTGTGTCATAAGAGTATGATAACTCAATAAAAAAACAAATATAACATTAAAAGATAAAATAGAAAAAAAAAACATTCATTGAAAAAAATCAAAGAAAATAAAAAGGAAAAAGAACTATTCAAATAAATAGTGTTTTGTGAGCAGGGGTATAGTAAAACCCCTTCCTCTTTACATTTATGCTAGATAGTTGACCCGCAGCAACATCACGTTGTTGCAGGCCGAGTCACAAACAATATAAATTTTTATAGTAATGACAGTTGAAAGTTAGATTTGTGAACACCATGCCAAACTCAAGTGACCCTGGGCTGACAACCATGCCAAACCCATATAAAATTTAGTGAACAATAATTTTTTTTAAAAAGCAATGCATGGTTGCACATACACATGAATAATAATTAAAAAAAAACAATGCAAGCCTGGACTTTTTAAAAATCCTATAAAAAAATCACATTCAAAAAAACAATTTAATCTATATAAAATTAAGAAAAAACCACAAATGAATTATACCTTCTTCTCTAAAAACTAAACACCCTCAATATCATTTAAAAATAAGCACAACCTAATTAAAACATAAACCACAAATTTATTTGAAAAAATATATACAACTAATGCATTATTTTTTTTTAATGAAAAATTAAAAAAATAACCAGGCCAGACACTTGTGAGCCTGGTAAGCTAGACACTTGAGTCTGACAAACATGTTAGATTCACGTTACTTTAGACTTTGTAGCCTGCCAAGTCTAGGTGTCTTGGGTCTAGCAAAATGATAGACCCAAACACCTTGGGTCAGGTAACCATATCAGACCCAAGTGACCTTAGGTCTGGGAACCATGCTAGACCTTCTTGTTTTTTGCCAATAGGCAGTATGATTTTCTAGGAGGAGATAGGGGAGAGTGGGAGGGAGGGAAAAACCCCCAGCCAGAGCTCTTTCATTGGCCACTTCAGCACACATACATTGCCACTGTGCCTGGGGTGGCGAGGCGCTTCGAATGTCATCCCGTAAGGCAGCGTTTGGTTCCATTTTAAGGTTATAACGCCACCCGTATGATGCGGGTGATGCACACCTGTTGGCACGTGCTAAGCAGGCATCAACCGTTTTGAATATAAATAATAATTTATATACATACAAATACCCAATTACCCCTGACCCCACATGATATTTACAATAAAACCATATGGAAACAACGAAAACACCCCTACATGCAGCCTTGTTTTTGTTGAAACCCAAAGTTAATTTCGTATTTGAACTATTTCAATTAAAGAAAAAGATGGAGAAGCCTATCAACATAAGCATATCCCCCCTCAAGGATATATCCCATACAAAAGACAATCATACCCCAACAGCATGCTTAGAAGGTTTCTATGGTAAGGATATTTCCATCATTACACTGCTCCAATCCATATAATATGTGTTTAGGCAAACAATGAAAGAGACATTAACCTCTTTTAATTTTTGTTATAATTTAATGCCACTTAATTATATATAAAAAGAAAAAAAACAATCAAGATGAAAAGACAAAAACAACCCTAGACTAAAGCTAATGGTTTTTTTTATATATTAAGGGTAATTAAGTAAATTAATTATGTATTTAAAATCCAAAAACCATAACTACCCTAAATGTCAGCTCAATTTTACTACTCTAACTCACAGTGCACATGAGTCATGATATATAATATTTTGTACTGTTTTAACACCCTCTTCCCTTTTAGTTTTATTCTTTTATGTTACTATTTATATAGACACAATTGATTCCACACGCTAACACCCCACCTTCTTAAGTGTAAATCTATATTTTTTTCATGGGAGTTATTATTTTAGGATTCCACACGCTTATGAACACTCATCTTTTAAATCAATTATATCACTATGAATGAACTTGGATTCCATGAGGTTGGGTACGCCTTGCTAACAAATTGAAATAATATGTGTGGGTCGAATGCAATATTGGTTCAGTTTGGCGTTAAAGCACACATGCTAAAATTTCAAAAATATACAAGTCCTTAAAATCATGGAAGTTCTAGATAAATAAAATTTGATTTGGATAGCAACCAAAAAGAAAGACTATAGAGTTTACATTAGTCTTCCAACAATTTAAACTGGATCCATAAACTATATAGTTTTTTAATTTAATCCTCCAATTATAAGATGTTCCTTAATGGAGGGAGCCCATATTAGAGATTTCCATTTAATTACACATTATGCAACAAAAAGACCCTTTTTTGTCAATAAAAAAGAAATGATACCCTGACTCTTTCAAACCTCCATTTATACCCAAATAACCTGGCTTATCTTGAGAAGACCCATCAATATTAATTCTTTTTTTTATTAATGTGGTGTAGGTTAGTATGCGTACATCTTAACTAATTTTATGGGCTATAAAGTTTATTTTAAAATCCCAACAGATCTTGTTTTCCAAGGGACTAAAGAGCGGATTATGATAATGTTAGGGCAAAGTTTAATTTCTAAAAAACTTTCAAAAAAATCATAACCTGAATTAATAAAATGTTCATCAAGGTATTTCCCCCAAAAACCAACCTTGTGAAAAATAAGAGTATAGATCTGATCCCAATTAGGCTAATCGAACTGACCAGAGCATAGAAAAGAAAACAAGAAACGTAACGTTATTTTGCATTTCTCTATGTGCATAAGAGCTCCATTACTAAAAAACATCATTAATTAAATTTTGAGTTGTCCAAATAGAACCCTTCCACTAAGAACTCGACCCCATGAATATGAATATGAGAAATAGTTTAACGATGACAAGAGCAACAGGGGCAAACATAAGCTACTGAATCAATATTTCCTTTTTTATGAAGAAAGTCTATCTAACTTTAAGAGGAGTTAGATTGGTTTAAATATTTGAATTAAAACAACACTTATCTTTCAACTTACTTGTTTGGACTTTATTTGACTCGTGTTTAGGCATGACAATCTGTTCTAGTTTATCTTTTACAAAGATAATTCATTTGGAAAAAAAGGCTATCGGTATATTATTGATCGAATTTCCATGCGTCATGTATCATAAAACATGTACGATTAGTGCTGACCCTTTTAACTTTTAATAGTCCATTAAGTTTTTGTGTTGTTGATTGTTCCTTTGTTTGTTTGCACACTATCAGTTCTTTCTCAAGTGGTTTGAGCTTAGTGAGAGATCTAGATATCTCAACTTTTGATAGCTTTAGAGCCTTGGCCAAATTGTTCTTCTTGTTCTCCATTATTGTCAGCTTGTTGAATAATTTCTTGACTTTTATGACTTCTTCACATAAGTTATTATAAGTTTCTTGCAAGGTTAATTCATGATCGACAATAACGGAAGTAATATCTACAAAATAACTAGAATGACTAATTGTTTTATTTATGTTAGCACTACTAAATTTGTTAATAGTTTGGTATTTGTTAGAATCACTTAATGTATTGATAGTTTAGTTTATGTTAGTACATCCATTAACAAGACCAGAAAAGTGACAAAAGCAAGTTCATTATTAGATGATGAATTAGAATTTTCAGAATTAGATTCATCACTTAATTAACATTAAAGGCTTTTGCTTTATTTGTTTTGAAATTATAACATTCATTTCTTAAGTGACCATATCCTAAGCATTCAAAACACTTAATTCTTTTCTTTGATTCAATTTTACCTGTACTTCCATTTTCGACTCATTTCTTTTGTCAAAATCTTTGCCTTTTTTTTATATCTTTATTATTGTTTTTTTCTTAAACATACATTTTTTGAATTTACTAGCTAAAAGAGTAATATCTTCACTATTAAGATCATCACTATTAAGTAATATATATTTTAATATATTTAAATGCAATGAACTTACCTTTCTTTTGATGAGGCAATGTAGAATCATAAGTTTGTAAGGAACCTCTTCTTTATGTAAGCGTCTAGACCTTACTTTCAGGCAACTCTTTCAGCGGGGACTAAAATCTTCTTTACAATTCACAAGTCCTTTATATTTTCTCTCAGATTGAACCTTAAATTTACAAAATTGTTAATTTTTGCATAAAACTCATTAATATATTCTTTCATCATTCTTATCTACTCAAATCTTGAGATTAGCATATGTAATTTAGAATTTTCACTGTCTTAGTTCCCTCGTGAGTAACTTTAGGAAGCTTTAGCTGTCTAATACGGAGAGGCTCCTTTAAATTAATGTGAAACTATAATATAACTTCAATCTTTTTTTATTGGCACGCGGCTTCGCTAGCAGATTTTCTCGTCTAGTGATTTAAAGAAAGCTTTCATCCTCATCTTCCAAAGCATTGTATACATATCCATATGATAAAGATAAGAACCTTTAATAAACATTATCTTCGAAGCATCAAATAAATTAGTGAAATGTTAAATTCTTAGAAGAAAACCTTTAAAGAACTTTTCAAAGATAAAATACCTTTTTAGGGCAACCAAACCCATGATAGATAACTTTCACTAGTTTAAAAGATAACAAAGGTATTTTTCCCCAAAACCATTCTATTTATACACCTTTTCAAGATAAACATTTCTTCATAATCTTTGGATAATTCTAATGAATTAAACTATTGTCTCCCAAATGGAATTTCGATAACTAATATATATATTTATCTTCTTTTGGTCAGCCGCCCCATGTATACATATCCAAGAAGTATAAAATCTATATGGATTTTCTATATAATTTATTTACATAAATAATGATGTTATATCCTATAAGATAACTAGATTAATTCTTTATATCATTTGGATAAACTAACAATCAAAATAAATTCTACTTCATTCACGCAAATAATCATTGACTAATCAAACCCAATCATTTTGACATTTACAATCACCTAGCCTAATACCTTTAGCTACACAAACTTTGAAGATAGAAACTCTAGAAATGGAGTTACATTGATAAATATAATTTTTCCATTTCAATCTGAACCCCACATGAGCAATTACTTGTATCATAAACTCCTAAACAACTCAATCAAAAGCTTTTAGGATGTCGGTTTTGAAAATAAAACACTGAACTCTTTACTTCATCATCTACAAAGCTTGGTAACGTGTCCTATTCTTTTGTTAATTTATTATTAAAATTTTATTTACTAGAAAATACACTAAAAATGTCTTGATATTTGTTCTCACATTTAAAAAAAAAAAAATTCAACCTACAACATATCACATGCCAAGGACATGATTTATCACTGGAAGTGCAAACAAAGAGATGGTGTTAATTATTCCACTGCTAGGTCACAATCCAAGACCAAATGCCTTTAACTTGTAATTTATTATTAAAATTTTATCTACTAGAAAATACGCTAAAAATTTCCTGACATAGGCAACTCAAATTTGAGAATTTCAGAGCTTTGTTTTTAATATTTTGATCCGAATAATTGAAAAGGAATAATGGTTACTTGGAAGACCATCTTATAGTGTTCGTAGTAGCTTAATTTTCCAAAAAGCAACTTATAATTTTCCCAGATGCAGTATAAAAATTAATAACTATTGATTTGTAAATTATTTAATGTTAATGAAATTATTAAAAAAAATAAAGAGGAAAAGGGGTGGAATTTACTTTCTCTTTTTTTTTAAATGAAGTTTCTTTAAACTTAAAACTTGAATATTATTTGATTATTAAAATTATAATATCATATTAAATAAATATTTTAATTTAAAAATCTAAATTATTAAATAAGACCCCAGCATAATTTTATATTTACTCTAAAATATATTTATATTTTAGCTTATGCATTTTTGTTGCACCATTAACAATTATCATTATCTCATACCTATTGAATGAGGTCTAAGAGTAAAAAAAAATTTCACAAAACAAGGGTGGTTGTCTATCCCTTAATTAATAAATAAATAAATAAATAACCAATCCTGGTATAAAAGGTTCACATGCCTGAATTCTTTTAAGCTCATACAAGTTAGGCCACCTAGATGAGGCCCAATACCTGAATTTTTTTATTTATTTATGTTCTCTTATTTTTTTTTTATTCTTTTAATCTCATTTGGTTCTTTTTTTTATTTGTATTTTTAGGTTTTTTTATTTGTTCATGAAATTAATTCTTTTTTTATTTAATTGATTTTCTATGTTTTTTTTATTATTTTAATAAATAAAACAATTAATAAAAAACATAGGAAAGCTATTGAAAAAAAAAATTAAGTTTAAAAGCAACAAATCAAAAAACAAAAAGACATCGGAAAGCGCATACCGATGTCAGTACTTCACGTGACATCAAATCAAAAGAAATGCAATGACATGTCGAAAAACTGGGAAATTAAATTTACCAGATTTTCCAGTAGAACCCAAATATTGCTGCAGAGAAGAAGCCCCAAACCGAGGTTAAAGGAAATCAAATGGGACACATGCACTAAGATTTATTAGGCTCTAAATAAATAAAAGCAGGGAATGGGCTAAGCCCATCACGTGCTCTTGACCCAGTCGTGGCTCGCCTATGCTTCGCCATATGAACCACATGCATTTAATTGCTAACCTCGTATGCCTCCACTAGACATCATTCACTGCTGCAGCGGACAAGGGAATTCCTTGCATGTGGCCTTCAGGTGACAATGTCCTAATGCGAGCTTGCATGCTTTTCCGAGAGTGGCCCACCGCCCATGTCATTCCATTTTGCTATACAGAATCTAGTCCTTATTTCCCTCTAAATTGCTGACCTCGATCCATCAAGTTTTCATAATTTCATCCACGCCCCTCGAACATGTTCGAGTTCGAACATAAACGTGTTTATTATTTAACATTTCGGCATTTCTTGCTCTACTTTGCTGGCCTTTTATCATCAAAATTTTCTCATAATTTCTCTAAATCCTGGAGTTTCTATTAATTTCTATATGATTGAAGGTAAAACACAAAGTAAATCAGTTTCTAGATGATTTTAAAATCGAAACTAGAAAATATATTCACTCTATCTGAACAGTTCCAAGCATCACATTAGTTGTCCGCTACGTTAGGGGTCACAAAAGAGAGAGCAATGTGAAGTCTTGACGACAAAAGTAATGGCCCCATTGCATGTCGGCCGATCCTTATGGAGTATAATCAGCCGACAAGAACCCCAAAGATTCGTCACAGATAAGAAAGCACATAAGATGGCTTAGGATAGTTGTCATGTCTCCGTCCGACCAATCCAAGTTCCAGAGCAGATCAATTATAACATATTGTTGAATCTTTGTGATAAATATTGGTTATTTTTTATGATTTTTTTTGTATAGCGTATTATTGTGAAAATTAGAAGTGTAGGAGTTAACATCATTTTGTGAAGCTGCGGATTTATTAAGAAATCAGCACCATGCATGTGATGGGGATGGAAGGATCATAATTGATTTATTTATTCAAAATGTAACTGATTGGTCTCGATAATAAATTGAATGTGTGTTGATGTTTTTTTTTTTTATTTACGTGGGTGTCCGGGTCAGCTTGCGCGCACCATGACTAATTTCACGGCTCACTGAACACCCTGCAAACCCAGTAGGCATGTAAGATACCGCGGGGTGACAGGCGTGCACATGAGGACTCGAACCCAGTAGCGGTGGAAGGAGACAAGCCCCTCCCACCGCCAGGCCAAGACGCTCAATGATGTTGTTTTTAAATTGATGTGTTGATGTGATTTTTAAATTGTTATGTTTTTTATTCATTATAATTTAATACTTTTTATTAGTGTGTTGATAATATTGTTTTGAAATTGTCATGTTATATGTGAGTGGATTTAGTTTTGATTTGTTCTTTTTAATTGTTACATTATGTTGATGTTGTTTTTGACTTCATGTGTTGCTTGATAATGATTTAATATATAATTTTTTTTGTGTATTAATAATTTTATTTTTTACTGATTCTTTACCTATTAAAAATGTATCATGATCGAGCAGTGTCATAGGATGAAGTTAGTAAATAATAAAATCACTTAATACATTACACTATTGTATTTTATTTTTTAAAAGATTTTTTTCCTTGCAATATTGTCACACATTAGTAACTTTATTATTCATTGATCCTCTTTCTATGATAGATATAGCATCATTAGACAATGTTATACAATGAGATTAGTAAATAATAAAATCACTGTTACATTATTATACTTACAAGATTTTCAAGATTAATAATTTCATTGTTTGTCCTTGTAATTTTGTTTTATATTAATAATTTTATTGTTCATTGATCCTTTAGATATATCATCATTAGCCAATGTTATAGGGTGAGGATAGTACGTAAATAATAAAATATACATTACATTATTAGATTTAAAATATTTTTAAAATTTGTTTTCTCCTCATAATTTTATCATGCATTAATAATTTCATTGTTTGTCCATCATACATATGACAGATAAAATATCACTAGGTAGTGTCATAAGATGCAATTCAAAAATAATAAAATTGCTTACTACATTATATTATTAGGTTAAATTTTTTTTTTTCAAGATGTCTTCTTTTTTTCTCTTTTTTGATTTTGTATTAAAAAAGAAAAAGTAATAATAATAAATCTTGTTTTCCTTTTCTTGTGAATTTGGACTTGTGAGTTCTAGGATATCCTTAACAATATTCTTCCAAGCTACTCTTCCATCTATCTAGTTAATCGCCTTTAGAAAATGGAAACACTTATAGTGACAATATTGTTTTTAAAATTATAAATGTAAATATTTTGTAAAACCTTAGCATTAATCTTAATTGTAAATATTTGTTTGTTATTGAATTTAGATTTTCTATATTTATGTTAATGTGTGTTAATTTATGCTTGTGTTCTTATTTTTTAGGACACATTTCTTTGATAATACGAGCAGATTTGGGCTGGATCAATATAATTCAACGTAGACTCGTAAAATGTGAGTGGTAACCTTTAAACTCATTCTAATTAATATTATTTTGAACAGATTTATGCCTATCATTTACTCATCATCCTTTAGGTCCAACAGTTACATTTTAAAAGTAGGGATTGAGCCTATTTATCAAATTTAAATTTTAAATTCTTATCTTAAATCTTAGTTCTTTTACCTTTAATAGCCAACTCACCTATATTGGTTTAGGAAAACTCTTAGTGTATATGCATATAGGCATCACAAATGTAGAAGCAAAAGAAAAAGTAAAATGTGGTACAAGCATAGATGGGAAGAAAAGGTATGACTCTATATGGATATATATATTACTTACAAATTTATACGTTCTTTGTAAAATTTTATAAAGAAAGAGACATTATTTTTCACTACAGAGGGTGGTGAGATACAATTCATATTATCACAAATTGGATTGTACTTTTTACGAGATGTATATTTCTTTGTATTGATATTATTATTCTTATAAAATAATTTGACATGGTAAAAAAAATGTTCACGTATAGAATTAGTTCAGTACATTAACAAAGTTTTAAGCATTAACAGAAAACTTTAGACTTTATACTGCTTAATGATACATAATTAACTATACATACCATTTGAAAATTAAAATGAAATCATCCGCACACAAAATGCAGAAAAAGAACTAGGACTACTGTAGATGCAAGAGCTTTAAAGCCATTGTTATGGTGTTTTGATATTGAACCATGGTTCATTCTAGGCTCGGCCTAGAATGAAGTTTAAATTACGTTTTCTTCAGATTTGGGTTAGGTATAAATACTGGCTAGTTTTACCTAGCTTTCTTATTATTTGCTATTTTAATTGATATATATCTTTGAATTATATTTTTTAAAAACGTTTGAACTATAGAGTGTTGACACTGTTTTTGTTACATTTCATCCATCTTAGCGTATGACTTACACATGTTCCCTAATAAAATATTAAATGATCATAAAAAATTGGTCAAAAAAGTTTTACAATCAACCTCCAGACAAATATTATGATAGAACATCATTTACAGTATGATTAAACTATCATAAATATCCCATGGATATATATATATATATAGTTTTTGGTTTTTTAAGAAAACGTCTAACTGGTATATGGTATTTAATGTCTAAATCAGATGTAATATAACATTAATGTCACTCAAAATGCTTTACAGCTCAAGGGTTAAAATCAGGAAAAAAAATTGCTACTAGGCTGGAGCTGTCAAAATATAATCTTGACAATGATTTAGGTGTATATAGACATTAAAGGATAAAATTGCAATTCTCGTTTCTTGTTGTTTTTATTTTTCTGGAGGAAAAAAATTTTCTGAACTAGGAAGCCAAATATTGCTGGGATAATGGGATTGAAATTTTAGAAGTGGGTTAACCTTTATTATGCTACAAAGCAATTTCCAGAGGGTGCTTTGTCACATCATGGTTCCTAGTTTGATGATAGAATCTTCGGTTGTATCAGTTATTTTAGGTCAGATTGATGTCTTTGTTCAGTACTCTCTTGTTTCATAAAATTGTTCTCCGTAAAAAGAATGGATGGGTCCATTATTCAAGTATTTTCTGAAAGGGGTAAATCGTTCCAAAATGTTTTTTTCTTGCCTCGAAAAGAACATGGCTACACGATCCCCATGGCTGCTCCTCATTGGGTAGGAGATGAAATGTTATGTGGGCAATCATGGTCGTGTGAGCAAATGATCTAGTTAAAATATATATTTTCGCACATATTAATATTATGATGCCAATGGTTGTCCCTCTTTGATTACATGGAAAATTTATCTTGCAGGCAGAAATCCTCATTCAACAGCATACATGTATCTTTCCCACCAAATCCTTGCATCCTCTTTGAAATCCAACATGGTATATATAATAGCCTGTACAAATAGGAGAAAAAAGATTGCATCTAGTTATCATGCCAAAATCTGAAGTATTAAGGCTGCGGAGTAAGTTCGTAAAAAAGTATGTGTTTTACAAGTTCAAAAGTGTACGTGTAAGCTAATGTATAAGAATTCTTTTTGAAAGAAGATTCAGAAATATTCATTCGGAAATGATTAGGCCTTGATTATCACAGAATTTCTGATAGATATATGATTGTGTTAATTCGAACTCGGGGTTTAACGACCTTGTAAAGGAAAACCCGGGCATCTGAAGGGCCGAGTTGATCATCATGGTTGAGGCAGTCGCAATTCAACGCACGTTCGTATTCGTGCTGCATAACATAACATAGATTAACAGATCGATTACTCACTAGCTAGGAGTTCAGCAGTAAATTGAAGGAAGAAATAAATACTTGATTATGCAAGCAATAAAAACTACTTTTCAAGATTCTGAGAGCTATATTTTTCTTAATTTTACAAAGCCAATGAGAAGTTGAGGTTTATTGATTCTAGAGAATTGAATCTATATGTGATGAGCAGTGGTAGGTTACCTTGTTATTTTATTTCTTTAACTAGATAGGAGGAAATGAGCATGTATGCCAAGATTGTCGAACTTTGCATGCATTTTGATGAAAGTTAGCGCCCAAACATTTGCATGCATTTTGGAAGTTGTACCTGATAAATGAGAATTTCCACTAATGCCATTTCCACATTGTATGCAGGCTCAGGATCGTTCTTATACTTCTCAAATGCTTCTTGCAGATACCTCACTGCTTCTTCAGCTTCCCCATGTATCATAAGACGCACTGCATGCTTCTGCAAAACATTTTGTGAATAACAAATTTAACCTTTTAGCCTATCCAAGAAAATTCAATGCCTCTTAAAAATAGAATATAAAAAACAGAGAACAGAACGGATTTTGAGCCTAGCTAGAATTTGACATATTTATTTTGCTGGATATTCATGGTCTAAATTATGTTCTTGTACTTCCATTCAGCAAATCGGCGCCTTTTTTTTAGTTTCAGGTTTACGGTTTTGGCTTCTATCATTGCGATAGTTTTAAAACCCGGCCCGACCCGGTGAGTCAACCTGGGATCTGATCGACCCGGGGCTGGAACCGGGTCGAGTTGAAGAAAAAATAGGGAAAAGAAAAACCCGGTGTAACCCAGCTGACCCAGCGAGTTGACTTGGCAAGACCCGGTCAAAAACTCGATTGCAACCTGTTGATTTTTATTTTTTTACTAAAAAAACTTCGTTTTGATTTTTTTTAAAAGAATTGATTTCGGTGACCCGGTCAATACCCGGAACAGCCTTGAACCGGGTGTAAAAACTATGATAATTGCTCGCATCTTCTCTCTCTCTGTTCGAGATAATAGAAAAAAATTAGTTGCAAAAGAACTTTTGAGTAGGAAAAATAGTCATGCAAAATGTTTCACTATATTAAAATAAACTACTTTATATCGAATAGGACCTGCGTGCAAGTGAGGAGGAAAAATACCATAAATAAACTATTTTGGTTGATCATTTTTCATTAAATTGAAGGTGAAGTAAGAACCGATATTGACCTAATTATTTGGTATGGATATCAGTAGAAGTTTCATTTTTTAAATAAAAAAGTTGATGTAATATGGAAGATTAGCATTTAAGGGTGTTGGAGAAGAGAACCTTGATCTCTTTAACCTGTTCTATTGAAGGATTTGGAGGCGGATCAAAAGTTGCAATTGGGCTCACTGCATCGGTAGAAGCCAGGTCCGATGTCACATCCAGGAATGATTCGAGTGCCAGCTTCGCAAGTGATGATGGATGTTCTTCTACTTGAGGAGCTTTCTGATATAATTCCCTAGGACCTGCAATGGCTTTTGGATACATTCTGAAGTTACCACCAATTATACCAAGAGCACAAGCCAAAGCTACAGATGCCCCCACCGCGGCTTTCACAATTTTGTTGTCGCAATTGTTTTCATTTCTTGAAGGTGTTGGAGACCTGTCTGATGACGCGCAAATTACAGGACGGAAGAGATGCCCAAGTTTGTGGCGTGTATAGCAACTTGTAAGCGAAGGAGAACTAGAGACAAGGCTTAAATGAGGTTTAGTCCTCCGAGGAATAATGCTGACAGTGGAAGGTATGCATACAAGCATTGAAAGTGGGTTTCCATTGCCAACGCAAAGCATTGATGCCATGATGGTTTGCGTTTTAAGAGTTTCAGAAAACATCCTTTGCTGGTTGAGCTTTAAAAGGAAATAACTGAGAATAATGAACGTACTCAAGTTGTGCAAGGAAGGCATCTCTGAGTCATAATTGTCAGACGTTGCAAGTATTTAGCTGGCGAAGCATAATTATCAGGCTGGTAGATATTTAACTGGCGAGGCATAACTTGAAAGATAAGAATTTGCCAAGAACATTCACATTGATATAGGTAATATTTGTTCCTTCATATGGAGGAGAGGTATACATTTTGTCCTGGTTCTCAATGGCACTTGTACGCGTGCAACTTTCTTTACCCACCTAACAAGGAAGAAATAAGAATAATTTGTTCTTCCCAACCAAGCTTCTGTTATTGTTTTTTTCTCTCAGTATTCACCTTTATGAATTATCTCATATCATTTGCATCACCACTTCCCGGATTGGAAGCAATTCCACTGGCATATGCATCGTTAGGAAAGATTTTCTTTCCCACAGGCAGTAGCAAAACCATAAATTGATAACAATGCCTGTTTTCAACTTTTCCCTGAAGAGAAACCTAGACGTACACTTAGAGAATTTCTTTAACAGCATCACTGTAAGGAATAAATATGGAGCAATGGCGGCGACGGCAACTGTAATTTTTGCTAGCGTTTACATCGGATGGGCTTATGCAAAACGTTCATGTAAGAAGCAAAAAAAGAAGGTTCGCGCTGTGTTTACAAGATCGATGTCTGTAGGAGTTCTCCATGGAGGGAAACTGGCCTTGGAGAGAGTGATTGATTATCATCGTGCTCGAGCAGATGAAGCGTCACTTAAATCAGCTGAAATTGAGTTACAGGATTTACTGATAGAAGAACATCCTGATTTCGTAAAGCTACAGGTTAGGCTTCTCCGTTAATTTAATGATATTTTTGCTTTCTGAGTCTTCAATTTTTGTTCAAGGCACGGCTTACCAGTATCTTTAAGGTTTCCCCATTACATGTGACTAGAGCACTGTTGCAAGGCTGGAAATGAGTGGAAAAGAAGCAGTTGCGGTGGGAATACTGGAAAAACAACTGAAAAGTGCTCGAAAGGAAGGGAAATCACATGTAGCTTATGAGATTGAAATGTTGCTTGTCGAAATGCACATCTACCAGGTGCTGCTTCATTCATTCCTCGTACTCGCTAATATATATATATTACATAAACTAATCAGTGTAGTATTGATATATTTACGCATCTCTCTAGGGAGAATTCGAGAAGGCTTTAGCCTGCGAATGCCTGCGTCATGAAGAAATTTCTGACGCAAGACGTCCTCTATATAAGGTGAGGACATCTTTTTCACAACCCTCATGACAAACATACATTATAAAAGAGAATTGCAGATAAATTTGGGGAAGAACAATTATATCTAAATAATCAACTGGTCCATAAATCTTCGAAGCTTAAATTAACAAATAGGACTGAAAATAACTTTATATTATTCTCTATCATAATATATATGCCTTTAATTAAAACTAAAATTCTTTTAGACTTAAATAGCGTATCAACTACCAATAGTTTATAGTATCAAATAAGTTATGTTATCTACTAATATATAGTGGATTGCTTTCTTTTTTTTAAAAAAAAAAAACTATCAACTAATGTAATTCAAGTATTCAATGATCACTGGGACAAGAAATGATCGAAACTTATTGGATTATATTTTGCAGTATTGTATATTAATTCCCGTAATTGTGAATGTTTATAAAACACTGCTCTTGCAGGCCATCATTTATATAATGTTAGAAGACTCCGGGAAAGAAGCCATGAATTGTTGGGAAAAATTCATGGACATTCGAATTCGCTTCCAGTCTCCAAGTTCACACCAAAGCCAGCTCAACGAAGCCGTTACCAATTTCAATGAGTTTGAGAAAGCAGTCAAGTTGCTTAGAAATGATATCCAGGAGGCCCACGGGAAGCAAATTAAGCCCTGAATTAAGTCCAAAGAAATCGTACATCTTACCTATATATGCTCAACTTCTTGTTGTTCTTCCATTTTATTTTATTTTGTTTTACCTTTTTTAAGGTTAATTTGTTTGGCATATTGTGCGGTGATATCGGATTGTTTCAATGACACTTGAGATTTTCAACTTCACATCCTTTATCGCTTGTTCTTTCCTCTCATGCAACTTCATTTGTAAGGAATTCCTAAAAGGACATCTCTTCAATTTTCTAAGTTCAAAAAAAAAAAAAGATGGGCTAAGATATAAGATACTAACAGTTGGGTTTTCTGAAACATAATTATGCAATGAAAATGATAAATTTAAAATTTTTTAGAAGTTTTAAAGATTCCGTTAGAAAGATCTAGAGTTGTTTAGAGTTTATATGAATATTACTTGAAGATCAAATGTTCTTTTTGGTTTCGAATAATTGCTTCAATGTTGAGTTGTTGCAAACCATAAGTCATCCAAGTACCCAACTTCTAACAGTAATCCACACGAACCACCTGTCAGAAATCTCCTAAACCCTTTTAGAAAAGAGGAATTGCTATACTTTTGAGTGCTAGCTCTTTTCTTTTGTGTTTTCCAGGTGTTCTATAACTTACATAGTTTTTGTATCATGTACTCCTTGTTATACAAAAATAAAATGCATAACATTCTATTTATAAGGAAGCCTGAAAACTTTATAAATGACAAAATATCAATCTACCACCTGAATAATATCATAGATATTATTCATAAGGATAATTTTAAAAATTTATTCAATAAAGTCCCTATTAGATTTTTCTAAGTCTAGAATTGTAATTCTCTGTATAAATTACACTTTAGTCTTTAATTTCTAAAATTTATTTACAATGAAATCACACTTGATTAATCATCACATTTTAATCTCAACCAATAGTTCTTATGTGTGTGACTTGTTAGGTTCCCTAATAAGTTGACCCAAATATAAATAGTAACTTTAAATAATATATGATTAAATAAATTAAACAAATTTATTTATTATCAATTCAATAATTGATTGATTTATATTTGAAGATCAACTACAATGTCTAACAGCCTATCATAAACCCCTAAATATTAGGAAAGTCATAAATGGTTTGACTTAACCTTTTAATGATTAATTTTCTAGTGTAGTTATTATTCATTCATCAACAATGAATGTTTTGATTTAGACATTATAACATGGAGTGTATCTACTCTATCAAATCATGTTTGTTCTCAACACCATAGTTATTGATTCTTTAAATAAAATTTGAAATTCTTTCCAAATCTTATTCTATCTTGCGCAAGGATTTATAATCAAATACAATTTGACAACAGACAAAATATTTTTTCTAATTCATTTACATGATAAATCCTCTTTTGATTACACAAATACCTTTATATAGTTCATTTTTACCTATATTTGTTTGTTTGTTACCTTTGATTAGGATAATATGCAGCATAATCAAAATATAAAATTACTTATATAAGATAACTTAGTGATCTTAAGTCTAATGATCAGTTACAAAACCGTCACGTGAGCCTTTCCATAGACACAAGTGATACCTTTATATAGAATTATCATGCTGGTCAATTCATTGTACATGTCATCTAATAAGCACCTATATATTAATTCTAGGTATCCCTCATAACTCAGCTTATGAAAACATTTTTTTTCTTTTATAAAGAAAAGAACATAATATGTATTAGTCTTATAACTCTAATTAATATTTAGTCTTAATAGAGCATTGACCAGGAACATTTAGGACAAATGCTTTGATGCAATAGGAATATTATAATTATAATAATTTTATAATTTTATTTACAAAGCATTTTTATCCTATGAACTTTATCTTTACTCTAGATTCATTAATCAAATACCTAATTCATTAATAAAATATTCGATAAATATTAAAGATAAATAAGTCTTTATTAATAAATTAAATATATTTACATGAACAAAGTCAATCATACATTTAACCAACCAATTGACTACAAGGCATGTACACTAACACAAATATGGGTGTGGGCAACTTTTAACATAGTGTATAAAATAAAATGTCAACCCAAAGAACTTAAGAGGGGGTAAATTAGGTATTCTAAATGATGTAAACTCCGTGGATATAAAGATCCAGAAACCCACAGTCAAATTAACCATTTCAGGAAAGTTAAATGCAGGCTTATGATTGAGCTTGATAATTTGTACTAAGACACCAAGACTATAGAAATCAAACCCCTACCAAACACCTATAAAGAGACGCGAACGAGAAGTATGAAAGACACAATGAAGCTTGGTTAATTCTTTGATAATCAGGGTAGTTCAATGAAGAACCAAAATAAGAGAATTTCCTCTCACACACATAATAGATTATTTTGAAATCAAAGCTTGTTCAAAGAAACCTAAATACAAACTAAACAACCCTATTTATAATAGGTAAAATCATCCAAAATAATTCTAGAAAAAATAATAAAAGAGTTCTAAATAAAATAGAAAAAAAATCCTAAATCAATTAGGAAACTGATACAATTCTTGCTTAGTAGCTTCTAGACCTAATCCAAAGGCTTCCGCGATGTCTAAATGGCCTAAAATTTAACCCAATATAAAACAAGGCCTCTGAAATCTTTAGATATATTTTCAGCTCGATCCAATAGTTGAATAGAGAATTATACTTGTTAGAATAAAATTGTGCATTAAGAAAAATAAGCCTCTAACTACTGAAATTAACTAGCTCATTTAGTAGATCGATCGTGCCTCTCATTTATATAGATTAAATTGACTAAAGTCTAATAATTACTTGTTAAAGATGTAGCTTCCTTCAATTTCACCTTAGCCCAAATACTTTAAATAAGTCCGTTGAATACTTCTTCAAGTTTTTTTTGCCTTTGACTTTGTAATTAACCCGTGTGGAACTTTTAATGGATGGATCTTTTAGTGTAGTTTAAATTGCATCATCCCCTCTCTCCTCAAAAGGATCCAACCTTAAGTTATCATCTACATCAAACAAAGAAAGATTAAAAATATGAAAAGTAGCAGTAACACCATACTCAACTGGTAGACCTACTTTATAGTCATCATCATTAATTCTTTCAAGGATTTGGAATGGACCATCTACTCATGACATCAACTTAGATCTTTTATATTCAGGAAACCTCTCATTATGTATATGCATCCAAATTCAATCATCTGGTTCAATGACAACTCTTTTTCGGCCCTTATTAGTTTTGAATGCATGTTGCTCATTCTTTTTCTGTATTTGCCACTGTACACTCTCATGAAGAGTCTTTACTACATGTGTTTTTGCACTTCTATCAAGACTATTCCTTTCATCAATAAATAAATGAATCAAATCAAAAGGAGTTAAACGAAAGCTATAAATAATTTCAAAATATGAATAATCAGTCGTAAAATGCACACTCTTATTATATATGAATTCAAAAAACAGCAAACAATCTTTCTAATTCTTCAAATTCTTTTGAATGGTAGTTCTTAACAATGCAGTCAAAGTTCTATTAACAATTTTAGTTTGACCATTAATTTATGGGTGACAAGTTTTAGAAAATAAAAATTTTGTTTCTAACTTACCTTACAAAACCTTCCAAAAGTAGCTAAAAATTTTAACATCATGATCAACAACATTTCTACGAACCCCAAAATATCTCATTAATCTGCCCCCATGAGCATCATGAACAATCAATTCATGTATAAAAATAGTAGGTACACACAATGTTTTTTCCTTAAATAAATACCCATCAACCCAAAAAATTTATCATATGTTGAATTCTCACAAGCTTCATATACTTGGCCAAAAAAATCATCATCAATATATAAATCTTCCATATACTCAAATCATACTAATTTAGCATTTAAACTTGAAAGAAGTTTATATCTTCACGATAGTATATCAACTACTATATTTTCCTTATATTTCTTGTATTTTATCACATATGAGAATGTTTATATGAACTCAACTCATTTAGCATACTGATGATTCAACTTCCTTTAGCCCTTCATTTGTTTTAATGATTCATGATCTGAATGGATCATGAATTCTTTAGGCCACAAGTAATAGTGTTAAATCTTTAATGCCTCACCAAAATGTAAAGCTCTTTATTAGAAGTAGGATAATTCAATGTTTCACCATTGAGTTTTTTGCTAAAATAAGTTATGGGTTGTTTTCCTGTATTAAAACAGATCCAATACCTATTCCCAAGGCATTACATTTAATCTCAAATTTTTTCATAAAATCAGGTAATTATAATAATAGAGTTGAAATTAATTTCTCTTTGAACAAGTTAAATTCATGCTCTTACTCTTGACCCCATTTAAATCCTATTAAGTTTTTAACAATCTCAGTTAAAGGTGTGGCTAAAGTGCTGAATCTTTTAACAAATCTCTTATAAAAACCAGTCAAACTATGAAAACTTCTTACTTCTATGATTGACTTAGGTGTAGGACATTCTTGGATGGATATTACCTTTTTCTCATCCATTTCAATTCCTTTGTACTAATAATATATCCAAGAAAGATAATTTTCTCTATGCAAAAGTTATACTTTTCATATTAGCATATAGACATTTTTCTACGAAAAAATCCAATATATTCCTTAAATGTTTAACATGTTCATCCATATTCTTGTTATAATTCAATATGTCATCAATATAAACCATAATAAATCTACCTATAAAATTGCATAAAATATATTTTATTAATCTCATGAAAGTATTAGGTGCATTAATGGGTTCAAAAGGAATAGCTCACTACCAATTCAAAACATACTTAGTTTTAAACGTAATTTTTTATTCATTTCCCTCTTTCATTCTAATTTGATGATATCCATTTTTCAATTCAATGTTAGAAAACGCATAGGATCAATGCAATTCATCTAACATATTATGAAGTTTAGGAATTGGATATCTATACTTTACTATAATATTATTGATTGCACGATAATCAACACATGGTCTCTAAGTCCTATCCTTTTTTGGTACTAAGAACACGGGAACTATACATGGATTCATGTTTTCTCTTATGTAACCCTTTGACATTAGCTTCTTCATTTGCCTTTAAAGTTCCTTCGTTTCATCGAGATCACTTATATAGGCTGGCTGATTAGGTATTGTTACTCTTGGCACGAGATCAATTTGATGCTTAATTCTCGTAATAAATGGCAACCCACTAAAAACCACATAAAAACAAATACCCTCAAAAGCATGCAACAAAAAAAACATAGGGATACAAGGATCAAGTTTATTAGTGTTAAAATATATCTTCTTATATGCAAATAAATTATAGGCATGTCAAAAAAAATAAGCAGTCTTAATCTCACTTTCTTTTGTATAAAAACTAACATGTTTCTTCTTTTTTTTCACACTCTTTTTTTTTTACCCTTTTGTTTTTCTATCCTCTTTTCTTCTCTCATCTCTCAGTTGAAACCCTTTTTTTTCATCTTGGACAAAACTATTCTCTCAAGGCTTCCATGATTTTCATTTTTCCTCACATCCTCACATGGTTATTCTAAACTTTCAACTTCCTTTTTCAGTCTTATTTGATTTATATAAACCTGTCTAGGTGACAATGGTATAAGTGTAAAAAAAATTTCATTCTTTTTAAAAGAATATTTTCTTAAACCCATAATGTTTGGCCTTCCTATCAAATTCTCAAGGACACCCTAACAGTAAATGAGTAGTATATATGTATAAAAACCACAACACATAATACCTAATCCTTAGACTTTCAACCAAAAAAAGAAATCAAAGTAACTCTTACTTCCCCACATTCATTTAATCATTCAACTCTATAAGGTCTTTCATGCTTAATGATAAGTACTTAAAAGTGAATCTCTATTAAGGTTTTATATAATCATATTACACTTAAAATATCATTAAATTCCCTAACTTAAATACATTTTATAATAACAAGTTTGATAATTTAATATATCTTTAATTTATAGTAAATGTTCTATTTTAAATGCAAGTTTGTAAAATAGGAATACCTCACAATTTAGAAAACTAATTGATGTATTTAATTATTGAAATTATAATTTAAGTGAAGAGATAAAGAAAGGGCTAGACTTTAAGAATAAATCATAGTTGGGCTAGTTTTATTCAAATTGGAGCACCACTAACTTTTTAAAAGTTACCAACCTCAGATTTAGATGTAGTTTAGCTTTATGGAAAGTTAAGATGTAAACCTAAAACATTCATGAAGAGCCTAAGACTCAATATTGTCGTTTTTAAGTTCAAATCTTAGCAATAAAAGATAAGTTTTTGTCTTGCTTCTTAGACATTATTCGGTGTTCAGCCCATATCTAGAGTCTTAGAAGCCCAAATAAACCTATTCTTTTTTTTTTTTGTGGAAAACTGAGACAAATATCTATAGTTTTCAAGCAGACCATTTGTTCAAATTATGATGTTACAACTGACGTTTTGTACATCCATCAAATCAATTGTTAGCCACCATATCAATAGTTCTAAATTTTAGCTTATAAAAGGAGGCATTTTTCATACATTAAGACAACTTGGTTTTCAAATCAAGATCCATGCTCTTGCTTTTTTTTATTTGCATTTTTCTTTGAATTTTATTCATGTTATATTCTCATTAATCTCTTGTTTATGCTTATAATTTATTTTATTATACTTAGTAATTATTTCATAACTATGTTCTTATCTTGTTTATTTATGTTTTTCTTCGTAACTATATTTAGTTAAGTTTATTTTTTTCAAGATAAAAAGGTTACACTAATGGTGTAAGAATAAATATAGTACAAACTTAACATGGACTTTAATGTTTAAATTCAAGAAAGTTTGTTATTAACATGTGTTATAATTGCTATCTTAATCAATCTTAATACCTTTCTTGTTAAAAGGTGAGTCTTGATTCGTAGTGTATAATTTTTGGCACAATAAATACTTAATTTTCTCATAGCCTACCGCATGGAAAACCAGCACCTCTGTTATGAAGGCACTTGTGAGGAAGCGAGTAAAACGCAGCCCTATACATCAAATGAAGGAATCTACAAACTTAGGGAAGATCATGACCTTCAAGCTAAATTTGCATCTTTAGCTAGAAAAGTTGAGGTATTAGAATTGCAAAAGAGTGGTTAATTAAAATTTGTTCATGAAGTTGTGTATCAAATATGTGAAACTAATGAACACTCAACCAATAATTGTCTAATTTTTCCATCTTTCATGGAATGTCTTCATAAACAAGTCAATGCTTTAAATAGTTTCCAAAGGTAAAATCCTAATCCATACTCATAAACGTACAATCATAGTTGGAGAAATCATCCAAATTTTAGTTGGAAGAGTAATAACAATAATTTATAAACTTCACAACCACCCTTTCAAACACATCATAATTTTAAAAGTTCTCAAGAATATATACCTATTTATGTTTTCCCTCCTAAAAGAAATCTTAAGGAAATATTGCATTTATTCATTGAAAAGAAAGAGTCAATCAATGCTCAACATGCTCAAACTATTGCAAATTTGAAAAAAACTCTTGAAAAATTCATATTTGCTTTTAGTTGTCAGGAGAAAAGTAAATTTCCTTATCAACCATAGTAAAATACAAAAGGAAAATACACTAAAGTATGGGCAGCTCAAAAAACCAACACATGATCAAGTCAAATCAGTAATGACTCTTTATAGTGGTAATGCTATTGAAAAACCTATTCTTAAACCTTGTAAGAAAAATAATGAATCAATCTTTAAAGGTAAGGAAGAGGTCGAACCTGAACATTACAAAGAAAAGACTGATTCCCTATCAATACTTTTGTTTTCTCATACCATAACTAATCAAAGGAAAGTGAATCACAATTCTAAAACTTTTGCAATTTTCAAAGAGGTAAAGATCAATATACATGTTAGCATAAAACTATACATTAGAAAAAATAAGCCCACTTTGCGTATAAGTAAGAAAATAAGTTGAATTTATAAGTCTTATAAGAAATAAGGATTAAATATCTTGAATCAATTCATTAAATGCCTATTTAACCTTCTTAACTTTTAAACTTGTAATATGCCTAATTGGCACATGTAATGAATCTTTTGGGAACTTCAATCATCATTATGTTTGGATGTTAACTCGTATTTGAAAGACATATTTATTTGATTTTGTGATTTTGATCTTCTTTATATATATATAATTAAAAGTACAAATAACATTAAGCTAAACTAGAAAACAAGTTGAAATTTAAAACACAAGAACTATAGTAAAAATGAAAACAAAGACCTAACAACAAAAAAAACTAGACTCACGATATAAACTAAATTAGATAGATAGATAGATAGATAAAATCTAATTTTAGATCCTTGCTCTGATATCAACTTATACAAACCCCATGGATATAAGGATCTAGAAACCCATTATCAAATCGACCATTCTCAAGAAAGCTAAATTTAGGCTTGTGATTGAGCTTGATATAATGATAACTTGTACCAAGGCACCAAGACTTTAAGTAACCAAACTCCCACCCAATGCCTATAAAGAGACACGAACGAGGTATAAAAAATGCCACAAAGTTTGATTAATTTTTTGATAAGTTAGTTCCATAAAGAACCAAATTTAAAGAATCATCTCACAATCACACAATAAATCATTTAGAAATTAAAGTTTTTCCTAAAAATAAAACCTAAATACAAGCTACATATCCCTGTTTATAATAGGTAAAAACATCCTAAGCAATTTTAAAGAAATAATAAAAGAGTTCTAAATAAAATAAAAAAAAATCATATATCAACTAGAAAACTAATATAATTCTTGTATAGTAGCTTTTGTACCTTGTCACAAGACTCGATCCAATGGTCATATTGAAAATTATGGTAAAATTATAGCTCAATCCAATAGTCGAATTGAGAATTATACTTGTTAATGTAAAGCTGTACATTATAAAAAAAAGAAAAACTTGAATCCATAAGTCTTGTAGGAAATAAGACTCAAATATCTTGAATTAACTCATTGAGTGTCTTTTTAATCTTTTAAGATCTTGGCCATATAATAGGCCTAACTGGCACATGTAACGGATTTTCTTAGAGTAGTTTGGATCGCATCAATAAACAATAACAAGAAGAAAAACAACCAAATTTCTCAGTATTAATGCAATAGCTAGATCAACAGAATGCTCTAAAGGATGAAGACTTGGAAATACTTTCTTAAGTATAATTGAGTGACCATAAAGGTTTACATCCATAAACATGGTAGTCACCTCACCATATTAGCCAATTATCTTATTTAGATAATGAATATGAAGACAATATAGTAGAAAAGGTAAAGATTATTAAAATTGATTAGTCAAAGCTAGTGGTTGATCGATAGCTTGGGCATACATTTCTTAAGCTAGTATTGGCTATGAGTCGCCATTTAAATCCTCTATACATCACGATAAATCTCAATAGTGTACCGGCATAAAGAGTTTTTTTATTGATAATGGAGCCTCACTTAACATTATGACTTGGTTTTTTATCACTAAAGTTAGTCATAACAAGGCAGTCGTGATCCTATCAAAAATGGTTATATGAGATTTTATAAGAGACATAAAAGACACTATAAGGTATTACATGTGGATCTAACTATATGGTCCAAAACCTTCAATGCAACTTTCTTTATAGTAGAAGCAAAGATAAGTTATAACAACTTGCTTTGACAAGAACAGACACACATTAACTTACATGTATCATCATCCTTATATCAAGATTTGATGTTTTGGTTACTAGATGGATCAACCAAGACAGTTAAAGAGGATGATAAACTATTTGTGGTTAATTTAAGAATGCCAAATAGATGGTTATATAACCATGACTTAGGTTTAGTCTTATTAATAAAAGTAGATAATATGGGTTGTCTTATTGACTTCTAAGTAAAAACATAATATGCATGAGGCAATTCACAACATATTGTGCTAGGCCAAATAACCTGCAGTTGGAAGGAAATAGCCAAGATTTTAAAACTCGAGATTAAATAAGTTATTATGACTCAATAATATTTTGCACCTGATATCACAGCAACCCGACCTCTTTCTTAAAGAAACAACCTATTTGTGTGTGAGTGGGGGGAAAGTCTTAATTTCTTGAAAATGAGTCTCTACTTAGTATTATGATCATTAAAAATCTTAACTGGTCAATAAAGATATATGGTAAGGGACTAGTTATACTGAAGGAAGACATTATCATCTTAAAACATATTACTTGAGGTAAGCTTCAGTACTAATCTTGTCTTTTATTCCTAACAGTTTGTTGTGTCTAATCTATTAGTGGTCTATCTATAAGATGATAGTGAATTTATTGTAATGAGTTAAACCCTGATTGTTAGTTTAAACCTATTCATTCTAAAGTCATGTTTATTCTTATCACTCTTAGTTTTACTTTTGGATAACACTTACTAAATTAACAATTCTAAGGTTAGTCACTTTTGATCATAACCTATGACTAATTATTGATCAAGTCATATTAGTGAATGATCCATGAGTCTATGATATCTCATTAAACCCGACTCAAATCCTAGAAAAGCTCTTTAGAAGGTGCCTCGATGAGGGGTTTCACTCGTAATATTTGTTGAATGAAGACTCAATACTTCTGATTCATACTTGGATGTAATTAGTGAATATTAGACTAAAATCCTTCTTAATATTCCTGATTTTTTATCAATGAATATTAGACTAAAAATTTATTACTCCTGCTTTTTTTATCGATAAATATTAGACTAAAATTTTAATATTTTTAATTTTGTTATTGATGAATATTAAACTGAAAATTTAATACTCCTAATTTTATTATTAGTGAATATTAGCTTGAAAGTTTTATTCTTTGAAAAATCAAAAGGATATGTTAGTCCTCTTAATATTTAGTGCAATGACTTGTATTGAGTCCATTTATCTAAAATTATCAAAAGTCAATAGAAAAAAAAATAATTTGAAATGGGTTCTTAAAAAACCAAGATGGGCTTTTTTAAGATTTTAGAAATGTCATTCCAATGGGCCTTTTAATGTGATTTATAAATATTATTTTGCTTGGAATTATGATAAAGAAAAATAATCTACCATAGAAACAAAGATTCTTATTATTGATAAGAAGGTTTAGTTTTATTTAGTGCGGTTTAGTCCTATTTAGCATGGGAGTTCTTAGTAGATTTCTGTGTGAAAACTCTTAATACAGTAAATTAATCATCATTTGTAAATTAGTATGGATTCATGTGATTATTAACATAGAGATAATAATATAGTTCAATTTATATTAGGATTTATAATGCAATCTCCTTTCGGAATTAAGTTTCTTTTGTGTATTTTCTCTTCTTACAAGGTAAAAATGAGACAGGACTATGAAAATAAAAGGCAATTAGCAAATAAACTATTCATGCTAATTTCTAAACAAATTGATATGTAAACCTTTTGTCGGCCTCCTGCTAGTATTTGTATAGCATTATCTACCTTGACCAGACCGACCAAAGCCTTTAGACAAAAGACAAATCCCCAAATGAAAATCATTCTGATCTGTCGGTCAGGTCTAAGCTCAGCAAACTATAAAACTAATATGTTTTCAGGGACTGAGAAAATGGAAGCCCAAGCCAAGTAATTTTCCATCCAAAATTGACACTCTAAAATTTGATTTCCAAATCCAGTGGACATTAAAAAGAGAAAAAAAAACAAAACTGCATATATATCTTCAAGCTAAGCATCAAATTCACCTAATCCAAACCAACAACATCACTTGTCAAAGCGAAACAATCGCGGCACAAAGAGAGCAGACATAACATAAATCAATCTCATTAAAAAAAATTGAACTGCGTAAAAAGCATATTAAATGACATTATTCAGTCCAAAATAAAAACATCTTAAAAACACAGACATGAGTAAATCCTCGGATTTCTGAAAATCCTAAAAACACTTGAAACCCAATGTAACGAAAGAAACCTCACTTCCTCTCCTCCTCAAGCTCAAAAGCCGAAACAGGAAAAGTCCTAGAGATCCCTGTCGGATTACCAAACGTGATTTTCTCCAAATCCTTCTCGTCAACATAAATATCCGAGATGGAGACCCAAAACAAAAGCTCCTTGGTCTTGACCCCAGTCAGTCTCCGCATCCGACGGTTCTCGACGAAAGCTGTCACCTCCGTATCATAAGATACTTGGCGTCCGATCTTAAGGAATCTGTGATCCTTTCTCTTCTTTTGCTTCAACCAAACGAACCCGGTAGTGCGGTTATAACCCACCTCAACGATGTCGTCGAGTGGGAGGAGACCCATAGGGAGGTGGATCTCTTCGAGGAGTTCTAAGGACTTTTGCTTGCAGAGAGACTCGCCGGTGTGGATCTCTGCTTTTTCTCTGTGGGTTGCGATATGTTGAGAAGTCATTTTGGGATTTGCTTGGCGTCGCTTCTCCAGGGAATTTAAAGAAGCAAGAAAAGGAGTGTTGAGTTCCTATTGATAGATTGGCGAGTGGAGAGCGATTAGGGGGATATTTAGGTGTTCTCTTTTGCTTTTCTTTTTCTTTTTTGTGAGGGTATAAGTTGCAATGACTGCAATAGGCTTCGGACGGAGGAGTTATGAGAGGAGAGCAGAGAAGTGTTACCTCTCTATCTATCTATCTATCTATCGGGGTGAATTTTAAAAAATAATAATAATTTTGAATAAAAAATGAATTTTTAAAAAGTTGATTTTTTTTTCATGTTCAACAATATTATATAAAATAAATTAAAAAATATTTTTTAGCATTTAGTTATACTATGAAAAATAACTTTTAAAATTTTTAATTTATTTTATTAAGTTTATTAAAAAAAATATAGATCAAATATGATAAATGACAAGTTTAAGAATGATGAAATTCAAAACATCTCAATTTTATAAATTATTTCATATAAAACAAATATCAATTAAAATAATATGGATTAAATCCAACAGATAAAAAAGTTAAAAGAACATGAAGTTAAAAAAAATCTAATTTCATAAATTATTTTAAATAAAACAATCAAAAGAACGAGGACCAAAGTTGACATATATAAAAGTTGAAAGAGGATGTAATTTTTTAAAAAAATTATAAATTATTTTAAATAAAATAAATAGCAATCAAAAGAATAGGGGCCAAACCTGATAGATAAAAAAAATTCAATTAAGAATATGATAAGGGAAAAATAAATAAAAAGAAGAAGAAGAAAGACCAAATTTGATATGAAAATAAAATTCAATTAAATTCTATGTGATGAAATTGAAGAAAAAAATATTCAAAATAAAATATATAGCCAACAAATGATTAAGAATCAAATTTGATATAATCAATAAATAACATGATATTTTGTAAAAAAAAATTTATAATTTTTGGAAAGAGTATTTTGCTCAAAATAAAAGAAAAACACTTTCCTGAAAACCAAGCTAAATTTATCCTTTGATTGGAAAGTATTTTTCATTGACTAATGACCAAATTTTCTCATCCTAAACAAACATGAAAAGTTTGGAAAATGGTTTCTTGGAAACTATTTTCTATAAACACAAATGGAGCCTAAGATTATATATGTGTGTGTGTGTGAAGTTGAGCCAAATTAAAAAAGGCAGAATTTGGATATGAGTACATAAAGGAGAACAAAGTTTGAATCAAGTGAAAGAAATATTAGAATACAAAGTAGAAACAGTATAAAGTTGTCAAAGAAAATTGACATGGTATATGGAGGAATGAAGGAGAGCAGTTGAAGTTATGCATCCTTAAAATCTACAATTTTCCCTATTTAAAAAAGGTTAAAAGAAGAAGAAAGCACACAACAACAACTTAAACAACTCAACAAATTAACAACAATTGCACTGCAGTTTGATCAAGTTTGCAAGAACTTGAAAACCTATTTACTAGAAGACAGTAACATGTAGGTAGTAATCTGTAGGCAAGTAACTTGTAGGTGATAGATAATCAATAGGCTTGTAATTTCTATTATCAAAAGAAAACCAAAAAATACCAGTCCATATTCTTTGTAATTAAAACGAAGATCATTATACGAATATAAGTATTATAATTTTTTAGTATTAAAGTTTTTATTTATATTTAATGTATTAAAGTGTTTGATTACTTCATGAGTATTTGAATTATATTTTGGCATTGCTATAAGTCTTAAGTTACAAATCTAGTTTCGTAGTGAAAGTCTAGAATTTTAAGTTTGAAATATAAGTTATAAAGTTCTGTTAGTTGGAACATACACAAAACAACCTACAAAACAATCGGCGACCATTGTAGGAGTGTTAGATTCATTTTTTTTATAAAAAAAAAAACATGGCACCAAAAAGATCAAAATTACTAGAAAATCTAGAGAAAAGAAAATATTAGTTGATGTCCTTGTTAAAAAGGGAAATAGAGAAGTAATCCTTCAAAAGAAGGAAACAGAAAATAAAGAAGAAAGTAGATTTATGATTCTAGAAGAGACATATTTACTCTTTAAATAAAAAGTAAAAGAAGCAAATAAAATACCTTAAAAGAGGTACAAATATCTTTGTAGAGAAATTGAGAAGAAACATAGAATTAAGATGAAGAT